>CM038352.1:33958219-35275719 GCA_021464625.1 Proterorhinus semilunaris
GTGCAAACCAGTTTTAGCCTTTGGATCTGGTTTCCTGATTGAATGACCTGCTCTAGAACCTAAACTAAAACTCTTAAGCATAAACCACTTTTACATCATGTAAAAAGCTTTGGTAATGATCTATAAATCAGCATTGCATTTGTTGTGTCAGTAAAACCAACACTCAATGCAGAGAAGTCCATGTTTATGAATCATGGAGGTGTCAATTTGAAAACTGCATTTAAAAAAAATAAGAAAATGTATTGCAAGTTGCAAGTCACCATGACTTATTATGTAATTTAGGCTTTTTATTAAGGCTGCGATGATCCACTTTTGTAACGACCCGATACGTATCACGATACGATCCGAGATGTATTGCGATACAGTAAGTAATGATGATAAATAATACCTTTAAAAATACATTAAAATGTGTAAAAAGTCATTTGTCCAAAGTTTATAAACCAAAGGCCTTATTGAAGTGTTAAGATTGAAAGTGCATTTTCACAAAATGTAACAAAGTGCTGTGTAACTGTTACTGAAAAACAAAGGAGTGCAGTATTGAAAGTATTGCGATCCAATTCCGATCCGATATTTTGTCCCAGCCCCACTTTTTATATAGAAATCATTAGAAATGTCCAAAATGCCATATTTACCAGCAACAAATACCCCCATTTTGACTTTAAGATTGTATTTAGTCTTTGAATAAACTAGATCATAGATAGCAGATAGCTTTATCAATCCCCAAATGGGGCAATGAAAAGGCCATGGACTGTTAACACTTATCGCACAGTACAAAAACCCATCATCTTTATGGATAATTTCCATGACCTATATCTGGTCCTGCAAAGTCCAGGGCTTGTTTAAATCAAGTATCAGTGTGCTCCTGTAAAGTGACTCACTCATACTCGAGCTGACCTGTGTCTGACTGTCTGGGACACAGCGGGCCCCGAGAAAACAACTGCTGTCCGACATTCTGCTCATCAGCATGTCCTCCTCCGTGGACTTCAGACTAGCAGAACTGTTTGTGAGCTGCCTTCTTATGATGAAGTTGTCTACAATGATTGAACCCACACACAACCGGATGACAGCAGAAGTCCCTTAAAGCCCTACTGTACCCTACTGTTTAAACATGTGCTTTATATTAGCTTGGAGCAAATACAAAATAATCTGTTCAGGCTCCTTTTGATTATTTCTCTTTGATTATTAGGCAGTCGGATGTAGGGCTGAACGATTTTGAGAAATCATCTAATTGCGATTTTTTTTCTTCAATATTGCGATTGCGATTAAATATGCGATTATTGTTGCAAGGTCCTCTTCTCATGTATTTTTCACCTAACACAAGCAATAAATCAGCCTGTTTCATAATAAACAATATTTGAAGTGAAAATTGCAACAAAATTGTTGCTTGACCTATTCAAAATGTGTGTGGACTGCACTTCTTAAACTGTCTGAACTTAACAGTACAGTCTATAAATAAATGCTAAATTATATAGATATTAAAAAAAAATAACTCACTGATCCAGTCAGTAACATCACCCATACTAAAGTGCAGGAAAGTAAGAACAAACGTCTGCTTTAACTAGTTGGAAAAGTTTTAGGAAATCAAACTCCCAATTAATACAAAATAAGCTATTTAATTTATTAAATAGTACTTTATTATTTCGGCCAATCAAATCCCTGTCTGAGTTGCTTCAGATGCGCGTTATTGATGGACACGGAGAGGCCAGATGGAGCACACGCCAAATCACAGTGGAATTAGGAGCAGCATTTTGGTTTTGGGATGTAACTTTGGACAATATGAAGAAAGAAAAGAACACTGACACAAGGAGACGGGACATGAGGTGCCAAACACAGACACGTCTCTTTGACTCGCGGCCATTTAGTGACATTTCAGCTTAAACAGCACATTTCCTCAGCAAAATAAGACATGACACGGACTCCTGCCTCGGATCCTAGTTACCAACCCTTTTCATACAGCAGTTTAGTGTTTATATCTTGCGTCTGTACGACCTACGGAGCGGATATGCGGTAGACGCAAAGGTAAATAAAGGCACATCGCCTCCGCGGATACTTAATGGTCATGAAACGTCATTATGCTTTTGAGATAAGTTCTTTATCCACAACATTCCCAAACATAAGCCTCCTCAACTGAGCCACAAACGACTCTTTACTTTTTACAATCAGCACAGACTCACCTATATATGTCTGTGGAGGCAGAGGCGTGTGAATCCGGTGTTAGGGATCAAAGTGGGCGGGATTAATTCGGGTTTGTTTATCGGCGTGTCGCAGGACAGTCCTATAAAGACTCAAGGACACCTCCTTATAAGTCCATTAGATGGCGCCATACACCTCAATAGGCTCACCTCAAGCAGATACACTTTCACGTACGCTACAATAAAGGACGGCTTTAATATTAGGTAATAATGACTAAATTGTGAAAATACATTATAAAAAGTGTCCAGGAAAATATAATAAACAGCAAATGAATAAAACAATGGAGGCAAAAACACACGGGGGATCGAACCACCAACCTCCTGTGCCCGAGACCACCCACTCTACCTGCTACGCCACCACTCATTGAAGATGTTTTACTCTGGCCCCACATAAAATCCCTTCAAATTAAAACACGAGCCCTTGTTCGTTCAAGTTACCAGGGAAAATGTCCATACAGTGACAATATCTCCCGAGCCTCAGTTTCAGGACAAATTATTGACATAAAAAAAAAAAAGTTTCAAAAGCATAACCAGAAACGTCATCAGTTCACAATTCAGGAATTCACTGTGGAGCTGCATGTGTTGAATGGATGTCAGTAAAGTGCGCTGCACCAAGTGGAATATGTTGAAGAATGGATAAGTCCTCGCTAGATAATACAGTATGTTGAACCTGTGCCATTGAAACACTGTATGCGTGGGCCTTCTTTGGTCATACACATGCTATCAGTTACTGTCACTGCCACATGGTTTAGCTTATTCTCAGAATAAACTGACTTACTTCATGGCTTGTCTTGAAGATATACAGTGGGCCACAATAATCCCCTACTTATACCATACAGTGTAACACAATGCAAAGACATCATTTCATTCCGTATTCCTTTATTGTGTTCACGTCATTCAACATAAGTAAATAGTACGAACAGTGAGAGAGAACAATCACATTATTTTGAGGCGCACTTTAGCCTACAGGTAGACACGAATGCCAATGCTTTAGCTCGATACCCACGAATCAGTCTGCATTCAAAGGTAAAGGTAAACATTATTAGCCAAAGTAAAGTTCCAACTCAGGTTAGCCATAGCACAATTAATGAAACAGCCACGACAGCTATACCAAACAATGCTACACCTCAGGAAAAGTTACACCGCAGTCGACAAACCTTACTTTTAATACTTTCCATTTGGCGACAAAAATAATAGATAATAGATGCAAATGAGCTTAAAAATAAACTTTCGGCTCGTATCTCCATGGGGCTTGGGGGAGGTGAGGTTAGCTGTGTCCATGCCTGACAACAATGTCTGTCGGACGTCCCGTGAACAATAAAGAACAATGAAATCGCTGTCTTTTCCTCGTCTTATCCACTAAATCGGGAAATCAATGGTAATAAAGCAGTATCAATATGAGTATAATTGCAACGTATATGACGGCAGACATCTAGGCCTATTTTGATGCCTGAGAAATCTGAAACTATCTGGAAAAAAACATTATGGACAGGCATTGACTCAGCCACCTACACCCCTACTCTACCTCTACCCCCACCTGTACCCCTTTGAGGGCGAGAGGGGTACAGGTGGGGGTAGAGGTAGAGTAGGGGTGTAGGTGGCTGAATCAATGCCTGTCCATAATATTGTTTCAGATCATGTTTCAAATTCATCAGGCATCAGAATAGGCCTATATGTGTGCCATCATACAGTGCGATTATATACTCATATTAATACTAATTTACAACCATTGCTTTCCCGATTAAGATGCGAAAAAGTGATTTAATTGTCATTAATTGTTCACTGGACGTCCGAAAGGTGCATTGTTGTCAGGCATGGACACAGCTAACCTCACCTCCCCCAAGCCCCATGGAGATACGAGCCGAAAGTTTATTTTTAAGCTCATTTGCATCTATTATCCTGTGATTTTTTTTTTGTCGCCAAATGGAAAGTATTAAAAGTAAGGTTTGTCGACTGCGGTGTAACTTTTCCTGAGGTGTAGCATTGTTTGGTATAGCTGTCGTGGCTGTTTCATTAATTGTGCTATGGCTAACCTGAGTTGGAACTTTACTTTGGCTAATAATGTTTACCTTTACCTTTGAATGCAGACTGATTCGTGGGTATCGAGCTAAAGCATTGGCATTCGTGTCTACCTGTAGGCTAAAGTGCGCCTCAAAATAATGTGATTGTTCTCTCTCACTGTTCGTACTATTTACTTATGTTGAATGACGTGAACACAATAAAGGAATACGGAATGAAATGATGTCTTTGCATTGTGTTACACTGTATGGTATAAGTAGGGGATTATTGTGGCCCACTGTATATCTTCAAGACAAGCCATGAAGTAAGTCAGTTTATTCTGAGAATAAGCTAAACCATGTGGCAGTGACAGTAACTGATAGCATGTGTATGACCAAAGAAGGCCCACGCATACAGTGTTTCAATGGCACAGGTTCAACATACTGTATTATCTAGCGAGGACTTATCCATTCTTCAACATATTCCACTTGGTGCAGCGCACTTTACTGACATCCATTCAACACATGCAGCTCCACAGTGAATTCCTGAATTGTGAACTGATGACGTTTCTGGTTATGCTTTTGAAACTTTTTTTTTTTTATGTCAATAATTTGTCCTGAAACTGAGGCTCGGGAGATATTGTCACTGTATGGACATTTTCCCTGGTAACTTGAACGAACAAGGGCTCGTGTTTTAATTTGAAGGGATTTTATGTGGGGCCAGAGTAAAACATCTTCAATGAGTGGTGGCGTAGCAGGTAGAGTGGGTGGTCTCGTGCACAGGAGGTTGGTGGTTCGATCCCCCGTGTGTTTTTGCCTCCATGGTTTTATTCATTTGCTGTTTATTATATTTTCCTGGACACTTTTTATAATGTATTTTCACAATTTAGTCATTATTACCTAATATTAAAGCCGTCCTTTATTGTAGCGTACGTGAAAGTGTATCTGCTTGAGGTGAGCCTATTGAGGTGTATGGCGCCATCTAATGGACTTATAAGGAGGTGTCCTTGAGTCTTTATAGGACTGTCCTGCGACACGCCGATAAACAAACCCGAATTAATCCCGCCCACGTTGATCCCTAACACCGGAGGTGAGGGAGTTTCTGTGATCGTCAGAGCGTGTAGTAGCGGCGACGGAATGGCGTGATTAGCGCTGCGGCTAACGCAATGCTAACGGAGAAAAGCAATATTCCTTCGCGGTGGCTGCATGATAAAAGCTGATATTTTCACTGTACATCCACAATCTACCGCGCACCTTAACTAGACTGAGACGTAAACAAAAGCACGCGACGGAGCGGACTTTGCTGCCATATCTCGTTGCTCTATTTACTTCCCAAATCGCGTGCCTTGCGATTACGAAATCGCGTTGTGTAATATCGCGATAAAATTGCAAATGCAATTAATCGTTCAGCCCTAGTCGGATGCTAAAATCATAACGTATAAATGTCATAATCTTAAAAACTATGCACTATTATAGATACAGACGGCAAGGCGTCATACAAGGGGGCGTGGCCTAGACGAGGGGGGGACGAAAAGATATCATGAGAATCACACTTTTTCACTCTTTTTAGCCGTTTTCTGACTGTTTTCATATTTATTACACACAAATGAAGTAAAGCCCAAATTGGGTTCATATGGATGGTTTTTCACAGCAGAAAACGCCACTCGTTAGCATTGCTTCGCTAACGTTGTCATACGTAGCATGAACCTAGCATAGCTTCCTGTTTAGCATTGTCCGTTTTTTAAGTTTTTTATGGGCTGCAGAACGACTTTGCTCCTCTCCATGTCTCTGTATCTTTATTTAGTAGAAAAATATATTTATAATTCAGCAATGGTGGAGAAATGGGAGAAAGTCAAGTTTTGTTTTTGTTTTCCCCTTTCTGGCTGCTTCAGTCAGACATGGCCGTATATAGGCATTTGCTAGGTTGCCATCTTTATCTATCCTAACAAATGCAGGAATTAACAAATAATAATTTGAAACCCACTTTTAAGTAATTGAGCAATCGGAAAACCAGCAAACAAATTAATTCCGAACAAAACCGAACCGTTCTGAAACGCGATGTGATCGTTTTAGACTGATCTTGATATAATCTGATCATGAGGCTCTAACACCCACTCCCTATTTTATCATTCAGTTGTTATGGGAGATTTAGCCCCCCCTGTGTAGAAGATGTTCCAAAGGGCACATCAGGACACCGCGCCTTCTAATGATGTGCTCCGATAATTATGTCCCCAACGCATGACAACGGATCACCCACTGCAGGCTCGGGAATACTCAACGTTGGTTAGCGACCGGTGCAGCATTTAACGCCCCATTTACGGCTAAAGATTCCTAAAAAGTTGCAATGTTCATTCATTAAAGCCACACTGCGTAACTTTTAATCCAGAATTAAGTGCAAACATGAATTTCAATTGCAGACCCGAATTATAACTTGGCTGAGCAGCACATTTGGTATTGCGGACATGTTTATGTTAATGGTTTTTTTAAGTCAGTTTATGTCCTAAAATGATCCACCGTTTTGAGATAAGTCATTAGTATTAACGGTGCGGGGCAACGGTCTGGAAATTGGCCTGTTGCGCGATGTGGCTACGCTAGCGCCAATGACCGAAGCTGTGAGCACCATTACTTCCTGTTCCTGTTCATTTCCTTTTAACATTATCTTTGGGCCCATTCGAATAAGCATATTTTCTAAAGATTCTGTAGTCAATGGATGAGGGAAATTTTCAAAGTAAACTTCCCCCTCCCCTCCTCGTTCCCTGTGCATGTGATCGACAGGCTGTTTTGCTGGAAAGATTGTCTCATTGGTCAAAGTTATGGCTCAGGGGATTCCGATTGGTTGCAGAGCTCAGCAAGGGGAGGGGCCTTTTGCTGCGTTCCAGGCAATTGGTAACCGGGATTTTTCCCACTTGAAAATTATGACTTAGAGCGTTCCAGCTGAATAATACTCAATAAACTCATATATAAACAAAACGGCTAATGCTACAAGAGTTAGCTAATAAGATGTTAACCAGATGCTAATATTGAATGTTTCTTCACGGCAGATATAATTCAAAACATGCTACATACCACTCATGCAGTGGTTTTGTTAGTTTTATCATTAGCTGAACTTCTCGACTGGGGGGTGCCATTATTGTCGTCATCTCATATCTGAACTCGGAGCTCTCTAATCATCTCTGAGTTTACAAGTCGTAATTACCCCTTTGAGAAGCGTTCCAAGTAGGGTTGGGCCATATCGAATCGCATATCGTTATCGTGATATAATGTTTTGATATCGTTGTAATTTTTTATATCGTTGTGGACACAATATAATTTATGTTACGCTCCGCTCCATCAGAGCAGCATAAACTGTGACTTTAGAACATGGGGACACGTGCTGAAAAAGTAAAATGAAATGAAGGATGTAAACTGCTTGAGTAGATCATATTTGGAAGACAATTATGCCGTAAAAAAAAGAAAAAAGAATACAATATCACTGAATGAATCTTCCCAATAGGCGTAAAGCTGGGATTTTTAAGTAATTCGTCCATTGTCAATTATATCGTCAAATATATCGTTATCGTGATATTTATTTTTTCATATCATGATATAGATTTTAGGCCATATCGCCCAGCCCTAGTTCCAAGTCATTGTTCCTTGTCGGAAATTGAAAACCTACCAGTTACAAGTTGGAGCAATAGAAAATATATTATTATTTAATATTACTTGGGTTTCATAGATACAGACAGCAACACTTTATACTAGGGGCGTGGCCTAGCGAGGGGGAAGGAAGTCTGGTATGAACATCATTATTATTTTCCCTCTTTTTGGATCCATAATTTAGCATTTGTTAAAGTAGTGGTGGAGTAATTGGTAAAAGAGTCGTTATTTTAAACTGACACAGAGTTTGTCTTAGTCTAAGTTTAGATCTATTAAAACCCCATCTTATTGTTGTTTCCTTCTCCTGCCAGGCATCGGACTACCCCACCCTGGTGGTGTTCTGCATCTTCTTCGGGCTCTCCTACGGCATGGTGGGCGCCCTGCAGTTTGAGGTGCTCATGGCGATCGTGGGCACAGAGAAGTTCTCCAGCGCCATCGGCCTGGTGCTACTCATGGAGGCCATCGCAGTGCTTGTCGGGCCCCCGGGCGCAGGTCAGTGTCATGCACGCGCACCACAACTGTCAGAGAGTCACAGCATTCCTTACACATCAGGAAAGCCCATTTTTGAATCATTAATCTTGCAACAGTCCAGTCCAGCTTGGGAATCATTTGACCTAAAGTCCCTCTCAACACACTTTACATTGATTCTTACATTTAAATGAGCTCCCTCTGCCAGCTCCAGCCAAAGCACCATGACATTCCAGCATGTAATGTGGGACACCACTGGACCGCTGTCTGTCCATTTACACAGGGAAAATCTATGGAGGTCTGCCACTAAACGCTCAATGTCAAAATGCCAATGGAAATGAATGTAGTAGTGCTTTTAACTGATATTTATTCTTGCGAGGCCTATTTATTTAATTGTTATTAATATGTATGTGTGTATGTATATATTATATATATATTTTGATGCTCTCCCAGTTTCCTCTGGAGGAGCCCTCTGCCTCGGGAGCAGTCATTGGCTGTGGCTGCTGGGGTGCTGTCCTGTGGGTGTCTGGATGGAGGTGTGGTGTTTCTCCCGCGCCTCCTCCGGGCGCCCTGTGTTGGTGCCCTGTGGCTACGGCCGAGGTGCTGCTTCCGATGCAGACGGCTCCTTGGATGGTGTTTCCTTACCTGGTTTATCTGTACCCAGCCTTACCTCAGCTTTATGTCCATTGCGTCCACCTTGTTTTACCTTGAGTGTGTGTGTGGTGTGTCTCTGGGAAGGTGGAGGAGAATGTTTTAAATCTGTAAAGCACTTTGTGTTGCATGAAATGTATGAAAAGCGCTATATAAATAAAGATTGATTGATTGATTGAACAGTATGGTAGGTTATTTATGAAACCCAGCCACCGGACAAAGTGGTTTGTTAGACTAAATGTTTTAATAGCCAGAATGAAAATCTATCCACATTTGGCTTGTGTTAATGTAAACATAAACATCCATCAGTTTCTTGTTGATAATAGTCATGTTTACTTGACTTTTTAACCAACATTTAAAGATATACAGGAATCAACAGGAGTAGTAAATAAAGAAATTGAAAAATAAAACAATGGTTTGATCTAAATCAATTAGTTCTCAATGTAAAAAACAAACTATATAGTATTTAATGACAAAAGTAAAACAGCTGATGTATCAATAAAAATAGACAAAGGTTAAAGAAACAAATAAATTATATAAAAGAAAAAATAGCTCAATTCATGGCGGTGTTGCATAAAGACACATTTCCCCTAAATCAATCTGATTTACTCAATGATGATGACACTACAATGATTAAACCATATTTAACTTACTGTGTGGCGTTTGACAGACATATAGTTATATTGTTCAATTCCAAAGCAGTGGAACGAACCGTCACAGTGACAGGAATTAGTTTATGGAATAAACTTCAGAAAGAAGTAAAAGAGTCAGGAACTCTCCTGGAGTTCAAGAAACACATAAAGCTACAATGTTAAAGAAGGATGAAATGTAGATTTGGACAAAATTAATGTCAGATATTTGATATGAACAAACATGAAAATGATGGTTTTGTATTTTATTATTGTTAATCCTGTACATAAAATGCACACAAATATTTGTAAAATATTTAGAAAGTTGTACAGACAACAGCGGGGCAGATATCATTAGACTGATCTTCTCTGCTCCTTTTCATTCAGACTGTGTCAGATAGGAAGTTTTATTGTGGGAAGTAGTTTTTAATGTGACTTTTGAATGAAAACAAATCAAAACATTTGTCACCTTCTTGTATACTGTTTTCCCACAACTTAGTTAACATGTTAACATCGACCGCCCTCATCTTTCCTCCCCCCCTACAGGTCAACTTCTGGACCGCACCAAGAAGTACATGTTCGTCTTTCTGCTGGCGGGCTGCGAGGTCTGCCTGTCAGCCATCGTCTTGGCCTGCGGAAACTTCTTCTGCATCAAGGCAAAAGCCCCCGCCAAGGAGGAGGGAAGCCCCGAGAACCTGGCCCTGGACCACCACCAGACAGGGGGCGCCGCAGAGTCCGCAGAGGGACAAGAGGAGAGGGACAAGATACTGCAGCAGGAGAAGGAGAAAATGGCGGCCCGGCCCGACAGCGTGGCTGTAGACTCGCAGGAGGTGGAGAAGTTCCTCAAAAAGCCACAGACCAACGAGGCTCTGTCCCCCAGTCCAGAGACCTGCCTGTAGACATGAAAGGCTGGACCTATTTATTGGATTGACTGGATTTGACTCAAGGTGGGAGATGCAGAGATACAGTGGGCTCAAGAGAGATTTTACTGTAGGGTCAGGGCTGCACTTTGTCTCAATACAAGTAATCAATTATGGAGGATCAAAACTGCTTAAGCAAAACTCAGTCAATAAATGTTATAAACTACAAGTGACTGTAGTTTTGGTAAAGGTTTTTCTCTCTGGTCGTATCATCAGCGTAACTATAAATGTTGACTCCTGATGACACAAACGGGGAGCAAATACAGGTTAAAAAGCACTGGGCCTAAGATCGAACCCTGGAGCACGCCACAATTTTGTTTACCTTAGAGGAGTAGGCATCTAAATTATACTATATATAATTTATTATTTAATCATAAATGTCCTGCCTCTGAGTTAGAATGTGAACCATTTGTGAACAGCACCAGAGAGGCCAATATAATTAACAAAATAAAAATAAATGACAAAATAAATGCAGACAGTATTTACAGTATTTGTTATAACCTAAAATTACCTGTTGCCATATTTTGGCAGTTTTAGTCCTCCATAGTAACGCAGTCAATGCATGGGCTTGAAAACAAAATGAGCAAATTGTTGTTCATAGCCTTATCTTTGGTCCTTAATGCGGACCTTGTGTACTTTCTACTCATAAGACAATATTTTAACATGGGAGAATTGAGGCTATTAATTTACAGAAAAGGAAAATAGATATTTGTTTTGTTTTGTTTTTTTAAGATTATTACAATAAAAAAGGATTGGGCTGAAGCAACTTTCTAGGATCATCCAATTCAATACTATCTCGAAAACTCAACATTTTTCAACTAGTTAATCATTTTGCAATTTTAATGAGGAGAACCATGTCTTAACACACAGTTGGAGACCATTGTTACAGTTCCCAACGCCTTACTCTTTCTAGAACTCCCGTGGACTGGGCACATTCTTGCTCTCTTGAACACATTTGTAATTCACAGTGCACACGATGTCATTTCACATCGATCGAACAGTGTTTTGATGCAGTGAGTTGTATTGAGTTTGCATGTGCAGGTTTTGACAACAAAGTCCACGTTTTGACAGCAAAGTGCACTTTTGACCTAGGAGTGCAGTGACCTACGAAAACCGTGTGCCGTGTTTATGGAAATGTAGTGCTGTGTGTTAGTAACAGCGTCCTTTACAAATGAGGAAAAAAAGCTACAGTTCAAAAGCTAGACTGCAGTAATTAAAGATATTAGACATTGTGCAGCCCTGTCCAGAGCCCCGAACTGTTCCCACATGTCGTCTTGTCTGTTACACATGAGTTGTGGTGTCCGCTCACGCACATTACCGCTCATATACTCCCACTTGCATGTCTGTGCGCTGGAGAGACTATTCATAATTTATTGATACCAGCACTTTGGGTCCAAACGCTGGCATTAAACATGTTTTTGTTTAAGTCTGTGAAAGACCAAGCAGCGATGCTAACAGTGATTGTACATGTCAGCATTTTTAGTGAATTCTATTTAATTATTATAGTGAAGTCTTTAAGAGATGCACTATTTTGTTAGGAAAGATATTTTAGATTACTTGCTATTGTTGTTGTACTAAAGCTTGGATGTGAAATCCCACAAGTGTAAAAGGTTCTGAAAATGCTGCTGTTTCAGGGTTTGATGGCTTAGTCCCTCTCAAGATAATTGTAAAACGCTTTTAAAGCCATACTATGTAACATTTCAACCCAGCAAATAGGAATAGGGTATTTTTAATGTTCAAATTTACCTCAAAAAAACATGTCTTTACCATGAGCAGCTCGCCTCTCCTCTGACCTGATTCGCAAACTTTGCTTGGAGCGGGACATCACCAGCTCGTCTCCAAGGAGATATTGCTTGTTTCGCTTTGACTACAGGTAGCCAGACATTAGACCCTCGACTATATACTTTCTTTTGACCTAGCACTGTCAGCGGAATCACATTTTGTGTCATTGCTTTAATGACGTGTACTATCTATTAACATGTTCCGCAGTGTGGCTTTAAATAGTAGAAAAAACAATCTTAACGTGAAGACGTTGTAACCGTACCTTTAAATGGCGTTGTTGTGGCCTCCATCTGTTCACACCTGTGATTCACATGCCTGCCAATCCAACGCCACACAAACACTCATGTCACGCCTGCAATACTCTGCCTATGACCAATACCCTGGCCACTGGCTGCATTACTTACTCTTATTCTTACTTATTATTGCAACAGTCTGGTACTGTTTCTTAGAGATTGGATCTGTCAGCTATTTTCAAATGTTTTGGGCAAAGTTGTCTGGAAAGGCATCCAGTCGCGATGAAGAAGTAGATTGTCAAATTAATGTTTGTTTGCAAGTTTTGTTCAGGTCCGTTCAGTTAGCTTCATCGTCAGTTGTATCTAGCGAGGTACACACAATGAATCAAATTTCTGTTACCCTCAAACCCTTGGTGCAAAAAGTAGTTATATACAGAGCAATACCGAATAAATAGATATGTGCCCAATAGGGGGCAGTAGAGGGAAGGAAGGCCGGCTAGATTAAATTGTCCTTTAAAATCTTAATTATGCCTTTAATTGCACTAGTTCAGGTCGTTCTCGCTTTTCAGATTTTTTTGTGTCTCATATCAATTGAAAAAAACAAAAATCCTATTCCAACTAAAAGTTAATTTCTCTTATTTCAAGTGGCGTAATGTTTGTTTCATTGTTGTAATATCTTAGAGACTTAAACAATTACAAACCTATTCAAAATCAAGCACTCTCTTTTATTCAAGGACATTTAAGTAATTCCTTTAAATATATTTTATTTTTTATTGTGTGCATTTGGCTCACCCTTATGAAGATGAAGTAGAAAACTTCAGTCACCCAACCTGAGGCATAGAGTTGGGAGAGACTTTCCTCAAATTACAACGCTGGGGTAATGTGCTGCCGCCTAAACCCCTAAGCTAACCTGTCCAAACCGTATGTGTTAGAAAGCCGATGCAGCAATCAATACTCGGTAAACAAACCCAAAAGCATTGATCCAAGTTTGCACATATCAATTTCAAGATGTGCCTTTGGAAAATCCCTTAATACGCCGCCATTTTGCAAATCTAAAAAGTCTCAAGCCGCCTTTAATATTTCATTTGTCCAAATTCAATGTTCCATTTTCGGACTAACTTTGTGGGACCATGTAGATGCCAGGTGTGACCAAAACCTCATCCTCTCATGGGCCAATGCTTGGAGTGTCAGTCTGTCGTTGTTTAAAGATTGTTGGTAAGTCGATGTTGGCTTTAGCTCAACCCTGCTCAATAATATTAACTCATGGACCTATAGCTTTTTGTGTCTTCTCGATATGTGCCCTGCCTCTGTGAGTGACTGTGATCCAAGTTTGCTACTGTCGACAAAATCCTGGCTTCGGCACGCATTCCGGCTCAAAATGGTCTTTGCCTTCCAGTTTCCGTGGCTTGTTAGTTGAGTACGTGTACTTTTGTGTGATTGACAATTATTAATAGGCCTATACAGTATAATCTAAACAAATGCGAGCGAGCAAAATGGTGAAATTATATGGACTAGATGTATTTTTCTGTTACCCACATGCTTTGTACTGTCTACAATGTTTGTGTAGCACCCAGAATGTATGAAAATGCTATATATTTTTAAATAAATACCTATGCTCCTGCTTTCACTTCCATCTCTTGAAATATATCTCGAGGCAGTGCTGTTTTTAACAAAACGACGACTCTCCATATGCTGCTGACATAATTATAATCTGACTAACACTTTTTCGTCAGAAGACTACAAGCTTTGTAGAGTTTTGTTTGTAGAGTGTGGACTACAACTGAACTTGATTTGCCTAATCTACCTTTTAGGGGGGGGGAGACATCGAACAAATCACTGTTTGTTCGATGTCTGACCAAAGATTTTCAGAAGGCAGTTGCCATTATAATTTGCTGCTTGATTTCTTACTAAAGTAGTATGTGCGTTCAACTTCATATCAAAAAATTATCCTAATAGTATACAAAAAGTGTTGCATCGAGCGGTCAACAAACTTGAGTGCTTGTCTAATAATTGACTGACTGGCAAACTGCATCAGGTCAAGTTTCCCACCTATGTCTAACCCTTATCCTGCAGTGACGCCTAGAGGGTAAAGAATAATCATGTTATCGGCCTAGTAGTAGCTAGTAGTAGTAGTAGCCCTGGCGGCGTGTGACAGCGAGTGGAGTTTGTAGCTAAATGAAAATCAGTGTGTCTTTGATGAGCATTTGGCAAAGGAAGGCTGAGCGTCTTCTGAAAAATAAACCTAAAACGGCGTTGTCTAGAGCGTGTCTGGATGATGAACAATCCAGACCACAAAGCTAACAGCCGCACTTGGCATCTTTTAACAGATCCAAACAAAGCTTCATCTCAGCGGCAGCGTTCATATTCACGGAGGACAGTGACTTTTTACTCTGCTGCTACAGGCCGTGTTCAACAGGCTGACGGCCGAGAGGGAGAGGGGTAACATTTCACTCGCAGTATAGGAAACAAAGTCAAAGCAGTGGTTCTCAACCTCTCGGGGGCTCCCCAAGACTGTGTGCTGAGCCCCCTCCTGTTCACTCTGCTGACCCATGACTGTGCTCCAAAGTACGACTCAAACCTCTTCATCAACCGTCAGAATCACCAGGGACCCTACGCACCCATCACACAGTCTCTTCAAGGTAATGCCTTCGGGGAGGAGACTGCGGAATCTACGGGTCAGGTCCAGTCGACTTAAGAACAGTTTTATACACAAAGCCATCTGGAAGCTGAACTCCCTGCCCTCCCTCCCACCCCTCTTCCCCCACCCACCACTCCACAATCAAGGATGAGAGAAATCTAATTTCAAATCATTCACATGGTTTGACACATAAAAAATCTTGAATCTTGATCATCATTAGCAACCCATATTAGATCCACAGTTGTTCACGACCCCCAGAGAGTACCTTTTCCCTTCAAACTACATAGAAAATATGCCTCCCATGCAATCTGAGAAGAATTTGACCACATACATAAAAGCTGTATACCTGATTTTGTTTTTAAATTACAAACAATGAAAGGGGACACCATTTAAATGTTAAATGTAAATCTGAACTAATTCCTAACATACTTGTAGCAGCCCATTTCTTCACAGGAATGAGTTTATTGTCACTTTTCAGGATCACTGTCACAGAAATGCTGGAAAACTATCCTGCAAGTTCATGAAATTTACACACATGTTTTATAATAGATGCATAGTGTGTTTCCCACAAATGTCTGACTTTACAATAAACTAAAGGAGGACAAAAACTACTAGGAATAAATCAAGTATGGTGCCTTTAATTGCCATGGACACCGCCCATCCACATTTCACTTTCACATTCAGTCCCTGTGCATCAACTGAGTGTAATTTCACAGCACTAACGCGTGAGGGCGACATTATCAAAACAAACGAAACCAAAAGCGGCCATAATCAAATAGCGCATGTTTCCCATCGGACACATTTAAACATTGCGCAAAGTGAAAAATTCTTCCGCGAGAATCTACTTCAAAAATCCCCGAAATTGCAGGTAAACAGCTTAGTATTAACCTTTTATTCTTATACACGGACACTGTAGTGCAAATCCACCCTTCACCGAGACGTAGAAGAGCGGGGGACTTCGTTTCCCCGGTTGTGTATGTTGTATTGCGGTAAATCATGTGCCACACGGTGCTACATGTCCACTGCACAGCTAGCGCATTAGCATTAGCTCCACAACTGTCAGAGCCTCTGAGTCTGAGTTAATGATGTCACTGTGGCTGAATTATTAAAAGAAGCTAATCCCGAATCTATATAACGACTACAACCATGATTTTCTGAATCTTGCATTAACTGGGAAACAAATGGTGGAAAGGAACTTGGGAGGTTTAAGTAATGTAAAGAAAAAGACATGTGAATGTATGAGAAATATGCAACTTTATGGAAAATAATAAAACGACTGACCGAGCATTTAGTTTCTGACATTTCAAATGTCAAGCAATCTGTCAAATCAATGGACCTCTGGGCGTTTTGCAGTGTTACTAAAGTGATAGTGAATGCATGAGATAAAGAAATACTTTTACTTTGTGTTTGGTGACTAAATCTGCTGCCAAAACATGGGCAGTATTTACTATTTAGTCTGGTCTTTAGCGTGCTTCAGTATGGGAGGTGATTGTATCTGTTTTAGAGTGATAGTGATTAGAAGAAACCTTCCAGTTATTGGACAATTATTATTGAATGAAGCCACACTGGTGACATCCTTAATTCACTTCATTTGCATCATTCCCATGGGTAGTAGTTTTTAAGTAACAGTACTGTATTATAGTGAGGTGAGGCCTAATGGCTAATATTGCAGGCCTATCTCTTTTTTCTATTCAGTTTATTGACGAAGCATATTATTAAAGTATAAAGCAAAACATATATTTGTTATGATGTAAAATAGTAATAGATGGTGAATGTATTTATGACACAATGGTGTTGAACCCTGTTTTTAGGCCGCTTTTGGGGGCATTTCTTATGTCCTGATTATCTAAAGCAAATGCGACATTGTGAATCGAGCCACATGTGCTTGTCAGTCATTTTTTAACCTTCTCTGGAGATTTACCTAAAGCTCCTCCCGCGGCTCTAAGTAACCAGGAAATGCTTTGCGTCTTCATCGGATTAAGATCGACACATTCTTTTGCAAACTCAGCCAAAAACAATCAATGCATTGACCTTATAAATGTGTGGAAGTTCAGTTTCACACTAAAACCTTGTTACGTTTTAGTCTTGTTTTGACACAAGTTGCTGAAGAAACTAGTTACTTAAGTTTTATGTTTAATTAGAATTGAACATGTCATGTGGAAATGGTTTAGCGAAATATTTCAATAATATCGTCATTGCAATATTGCACAGAGCTAGTTACTCCAATATCGTTCAGCCCTACTTGAGATTATTACCAAATACCTGCAAAAAGCATAATACCCCTGCTTTTATATAGAAGTACTTAATGGTATTACAGGTAAAAAAAACTTTCTAACACTGTAGTTTAGACAATCATGTTTTGGAATTGGAAATGCATGATATTCTTGCAGTGGTTCATCTTTTATTTTCCTCTCAAATGTAAATTCATTTAAAAATATGCCATATAATTATAATACTTCTAAAAGAAGATGTTGAGTAGGTTTTATTGAAATCATCCTTCTAATGTGATATTATGACATCTGTATTTCACGCAGTCACACATTCGGACTCCCCCTGACCGCGTTTCCAGCTCCTTGGGCGTCGAGGCGATGCCGAAGCTCCAGGGCTTTGATTTCTGGCGGCAGACGCTGAAGGGGGCGCGTTTCGTGGTGGCTCCCATGGTGGACCAGAGCGAGTTGGCCTGGCGTCTGCTGAGCCGGCGCCACGGGGCCCAGCTGTGCTACACCCCCATGTTCCACGCTCAGGTGTTTGTCCGCGACGCCAACTACAGGAGGGAGAACCTGTACAACGAGGTGTGCCCCGAGGACCGGCCCCTCATCACACAGGTGGGATCAAGGCCGAGGGCTGCACCATTTACTGCTTCAAATGAGTCACTTTTTTTTAAAACAGGATGATGCTGATGTGTTGCAGTTCTGTGCCAATGACCCGGAGGTGTTTATCCAGGCCGCACTGCTAGCTCAGGATTACTGCGACGCCATCGACCTCAACCTTGGCTGTCCTCAGATGATCGCCAAGAGAGGTATCTGCGAATACTGCCATAAGAACAGACAAATAATGGAGATATGTTACGGGAGTTAGTCTTCCTGATCTGCCGTTGGATGACAGCCTTTTTGCACAGGCTAAATACGGTACGAGAGAGAATATCACCGCTTACACGCTGCTCCCTTATGTCAAGCCTTCGTTTACTCACAAAAATGTGTGTATGACACACAGTGCCTTGCAAAAGTACTAATACACCTTGAACTTTTGCACATCTTGTCATGTTTACAACCATAAACGTAAAGATTTGATTTTGAATTTTTTACTGAAAGTTCACACACAAGTAACAGACAACTGTGACGTGAAAGCAAAATGATACATCATTCTGTTATTTTACAAAAAATTGAACAGTGGGGCGTGCATAAGTATTCATACAGCATTTTCTGAGTGCATTAAATTGCCTTTATAACATTCCTAATGACTGCAGAATGTTCACACCTTGCCCTAACCATTAAATAGAGGCCACCTGTGTGTGATCTACTCTCAGTATAATTCCAGCTGTTCTGTGAGGGCCTCAGAGCTATGGTCAGAGTGTATTGGTCACTACAACATCATGAAGGCCAAGGAGCTCACCAGAGAGGTCAGGGATAAAGCTGTGGAGAAGTTTAAAGCAGCGTTAAGTTATACAAAGATTTCCCAAGATTTGAACATCTCACGGAGCACTGTTCAATCCATCATTCAGAAATGGAAAGAGTATAGCACCACTGTGAACTTACCAAGACACGGCCGTCCACCTAAACTAACAGACCGAACAAGGAGAGCACTGGTAAGAAATGTGCCCCAAGATAACTCTGGAGGAGCTGGGACGTCCTGCCGCTGAGCTGGGGGAATCTGTACATGGGACAACTATAAGTCGTACTCTACACAAATCTGGCCTTCATGGACGAGTGGCAAGAAAAAAGCCATTATTGAAAGGAGGCCATAAGAAATCCCGTTTGAAGTTTGCTAGAAGTCATATGGAGGACACAGCTACCATGTGGAAGAAGGTGCTTTGGTCAGATGAGACAAAAATTTAAATGTTTGGCCCAAATGCAAAACGTAATGTATGGAGCAAACCTAACACTGCTCATCGTCCTGAGTGCACCATCCCCAGTGTCAAATATGGTGGGGGGAGCATCATGCTATGGGGCTGCTTTTCCTCAGCGGGGACTGGGAAGATTGTACGAATAGTTGGGAAGATGGATGGAGCCAAATACAGAGACATTTTGGAGGAAAACCTGCTGGAGTCGGCAAGAGAATTGAGGCTGGGGCGGAGATTCACAGTGGTACGGTAGCACAGTGGTTAGCGCTCGTGCTTCACAGCTAGAAGGTCCGGGTTCGATTCCCACCTGGACAGGGCCTTTCTGTGTGGAGTTTGCATGTTCTCCCCGTGTCTGCGTAGGTTTCCTCCGGTACTCCGGTTTCCCCTACCACTAAAAACATGTACAATAGGCCCAGGGACTGCAGGTGGAAATTAGCACAAGTGCTATAACCTGGTACAATGCATCTCTCCTTTCTGAGGCTAATGTATATTGTACACTGTCCCTGTTCAAATAAATAAATACATATATTCACCTTCCAGCAGGACAATGACCCTAAACACAAAGCTACATCTACAATGGAATGGTTTAAAAACAAACATATTAATGTGTTAGAATGGCCCAGTCAAAGTCCTGACCTAAATCCTATTGAAAATCTGTGGAAAGACCTGAAAACTGCTGTTCACAAACGCTCTCCTTCTAATTTGACAGGAATGGGCTAAAATGTCAGTCTCTAGATGTACAAACCTTGTAGAGTCAAACTCCAGAAGACTTGCTGCTGTTATTGCAGCAAAAGGGGGTTCCACAAAGTATTAACTCATGCTGTATGAATACTTATGCATGCCCCACTTTTCTATTTTTTGTAAAATAACAGAATCATGTATTATTTTGCTTTCACTTCACAGTTGTCTGTTACTTGTGTGTGAACTTTCAGTAAAAATTCAAAACAAAATCTTTTACGTTTAGGGTTGTAAACATCAAATCAAACTTTATTTATAGAGCGCTTTTCATACAAAATGTAACACAAAGTGCTTTACAGTGCTTAAAAATCATTAAAAATAATAAAAATCGTCCCCACCAGTAAATATACATAAAAACTACAACCCCACCACCCACCACCCGCGCACACAGACACACAGACACATATACGCACAGACAGCCAGCAGTTAAAAGTCTTAAATAAAAATGGACATAGAGTTGAGTATGTAAGGCTGGGTACAGATGGACCGAAAGAGGAAACATCATCCAAGGAGCGTCTGCACCAGGAGCAGCCCATCGGCCACAGCCACAGAGCGCCAACCCAGGGTACCCGGAGGAGGTGTAGGAGAGACGTCCTACCTCCATCCAGGCACCCCCAGGAGAGCGCCCGCACGGCCACAGCCAACCAGCACTCCCGGGGCAGAGGGCTCCCTCAGAGGAACCACTAGGAGAACATAAAAAATAAATGAATAAAATAAATAAAAAATAAATAAATAAATATTTAATAAGAGATACATTAAAAACAGCTAAAACTGTGCGTGAAATAGCACAGGATAAAAAGAGGGAAACTAAAGAAATAATAGAACTAAAACCGGTAAATAAGGTTAATATAAGTAAATATTAGTTAAAAGCTAAGCTAAAAAGGTGGGTCTTGAGCCTGCTCTTAAAAACATGAACGTTCTCTGCGGTCCTGAGCTCCTCTGGCAGGTCGTTCCAGAGGCGAGGGCCATAATATTGGAAAGACGCCTCGCCGTGAGTCTTTCTGTTGACTTTAGGAATAACTAGGAGACCCCTGCCGGAGGAGCGAAGGGACCGCGAAGGCTCATATGGTAAAATCAGTTCTGAAAGATAAGGAGGACCGAAAGTTTTCTGCCATTCAGGATTTGATATCTAAAATGCAGTTAAAAAGTGCATCCATTGGCCTGGTGTCCTCAGGAGACATGGAGATGTACAACTGTGTATCGTCAAAACATGATCAAATTGGCAAAAGTTCAAGGTGTTTTAGTACTTTCGCAAGGCACTGATATATATATATATATATATATATATATATATATATATATATATTGTTGTCACATTTTTGTCACATTTTGTAAAAAAAAAAAAAAAAAAGGGATCTGCCTTTTCCTTCTTTTAATTAGTTGTAATCCATTTATTTTCTTGTAGTGGAGTACATTTCTTCCATCATAGATCTACAGTAAATGCAGCGTTTCTGAAACAAAAAACTGCCCACATGCTCTCTTGTATGTCTAAATATAGCACATTTTTCCTATTGCAAATCTATATGTAAGAGTCTAAATTACCCACAAGCAGCTCGGAGATTGTGCTTAAGTACCAACGTCAGGGTTTGAAAAAACTGGATAATTCAGACCTGATTTGAAAGCTCAGAACCTCCAGATAAGTTAGTCTAGTCTAAATATATATTTTTTTCAATATTTCACTTTATCCTAAAAGTGCCAAAAGCTGTAGTAACAGTGTCCCAATTCATAATGTCGAGATGTCAAAATGCAGTTCTAGGCTTGGATTTTCGAAACAAACTTTTAACAGGTACTATAAACAAAATAAAATCATTGATAAACATAGCTAAAGAGAAATGAAAAATAATACCATGATTTGCTATTTCTGCAGTTGTTAACTTTCTGTCCCCTCGTCTGTGTTCCAGGGCACTACGGCGTGTTCCTGCAGGACGAGTGGGAGCTGCTGGAGAAAATGGGTGAGTGGAACACACACCGTTTCTGCTGAAATGGAGGAGAATTCCTGTTAATTTCCTCTCTTTCCGTGTCCAGTGAAGTTGGCCCACGAGAAGCTGTCCGTGCCCATCACGTGTAAGATCCGGGTGTTCGATGACATGGAGAAGACGGTCAAATACGCACAGATGCTGGAGAGGGCCGGCTGCCAGGTATACGCCGCTTCCAGAGACAAAATACTATCAAAGGTTCTCTGACTCTAACCCTCTCCGTATTGTTTTCCTTTTTCTAGCTGCTGACTGTTCACGGCAGAACCAAAGACCAGAAAGGCGCTCAGACCGGGATCGCGAGCTGGGAGCACATCAAGGCTGTGCGGTGAGGCCCATGCAGTATGGGACGTCATGTGGCAGAGGGTTTAAAGTGGTTTCAGAGTTTGACTAACAGCTGGAGGGGCGGTGTATCCCTTGCTATAACTGAATTAGTTTGAACTGTAATCCACACCGTGTGTTACAGGAAGGCAGTGAAGATCCCAGTGTTCGCCAATGGGAACATCCAGCACCTGAGCGACGTAGAGCGCTGCCTGGAAGAGACCGGGGTGCAGGGGGTCATGAGCGCAGGTGCAGATCTGTCATTCTCTACCGGACACGGGTGTAGGGTTGTTTTGATTTCGATGTGTTCTCCTTCAGAGGGGAACCTCCATAACCCGGCCCTGTTCAAGGGCTGCAGCCCCCCCGTGTGGGAGATGGCAGAGGAGTACCTGGAGGTGGTGAGGGAGCACCCGCCCTGTACTCTGTCCTTCATCAGGGCACACCTCTTCAAGCTCTGGCACCACACGTATGTACAGATACAACACTATATAATACTATCACTGTGGTAGCTCGGTTTATAGCTCGGTGGGACATTAAAAAGCATTAAAATTAGCGCAGAAAAAAATGATTAAGCAGCTGGGAAGTGGGACACCTTTTTTTATTCATATAATTAGGCTCATTATTTAGCTATGTCTGCGAATTAGCTGTTAGCTATAAGGCCTATGAACATGGCATCGGTTATTTTGTAGCAATGCTTCTTGTTCTGTCCCTATCAAATAAACATAAATAAGTAAATGTATATTATTATTAATTATACCTCTCAGTGAGAAGTCTAATGCTAACTAGCGTGCATTATTTTTGGTATAATCGCACAGTTGGTCCGGCAACAGATAAATCACGTTCTATATCGCGCCACTGCTGCTGTTTTCATAGTAACGACAAACAAGTGAAATGGCTCCTGCCCAGGACTTAAAAAAAGCAAACAGGCCCAAATGTACAGTTTCAGTGTGTGGGACCGTGGTATAAGCGGACTAAACAACTCCGAGCCGTGCATAAAGCCTCGGTCACAACCGGACGTACGACTTTTTGGTCGTGCGATTTCTGGCGTTTCCCAAATCGCTGCGTTTATTTTTTGTTGGTGGAGAACGTAGTCGTGGTGTTCAGATCACCGCACACCAACGTGCGTCACACGGAGCTGCTCGGACGTGCGGCTGTCGCTTCATTCGTGCAGCAAACGCACGACCAACCTGCAATAAACGCACTGACCGTGGTTTCATGCAGCTTCGTATGAAGTTTGCAAGAACTGCACACAATCTGTACGTCGTGAACCAACGCTGCAATTTGGAGGGAACAACCTTTATATTTGGCCCTTGGATACAGAGAAGGCACATGTTTGGCAGTATGACACTTTTCCTGGAGCTGGAGAGCGAAAGCCGCGGGAACGACATGTTGACTTCACATATATAGATCCTTTGGTGACGCTGCTGCGTCACACCAGCATAACGCCTTTTTCTCTCATCTCTCTCCGACAGGGGGATATACGGTGTATACCTGCGTATCACATAGGCTACACCACTGATTAAAACATTAAATTGGATTCCAACTGTATCTCAACAATGTTCAATTTGCCTTTGAATATCAACATTTCCCGTGTCCATCTGTTTGATGAAATGTGTTGGTAATCTTCAGGAATAAAACATACTTTTTTTGTTGTTGTTGCATTTGGAGTTAAAAGTATAATATTTGGGCGCTGAATTGGCATAAAGCAGTGTTAAATGGGTGTTTTATTGTGCGCAGGCTGCAGATCCACCAGGACCTGCGGGAGGAGCTGGCCAAAGTGAAGACCGTGGAGGGACTGGCTGAAGTCAGTCTGCAGCTCAAGCTCCGCTGCCAGGTCAGACTCCAGCTCCTCACTAGGGCTGGGTAACAATACTTGGTTTTCGATACCAATACCTGAACGATACTTTTTCTGATAACTATACTAAAATATTTGTCATCTAGAACCAGAAAACGGAACAATAATGTTTGGAGGATCTGCAAATGTACAATATCAGGTTCAACTCCAATGTCAAGAAATGTGTGGAAAATTGGTAGAAATTGTAGAAAAAGGAAATATGGAAAATATTAGTAGTAAAATAATTGGGAAAGATGGGGGAGTACTCTTTTATTTGAGCTGAAACAACCAAAATGATTTTGGGACAAACGCCAGACTAAAATCACAACTGATATTTAGTCTGGGGACCACTAATTCATTTTCTCGTAGGAGAGGTGTGGTTTAAAATTGTCCATAGCCGTTTATTAGGCGCTACAAATGTCTATCATGCGTCTACACGTAGCCATAGCCAATCGTATCAGATGACGTATGATGTACATTTTCGAGCTAAAGTATTTAGAACACGGTCTAAAGATGGCGTCGCGTCTGCTGCTGTCATGTTGGAGCTGTAAATAAACTTTTTTTTAAAAAATTTTATCCCTAAACAAAGTACAAGTTTCCGTATGTCGAATAGTGCGTCATCGTCCTCCTCGTTCTGTGATTGGTCCCCAAATCCATGCGAATATTTCCGCCATGGTCCCCAGGCTGTTGTGAAGTTTGAAATAATTCGAGGGCACACAACAGTCTGGCATTAGCCAAGCTATAAAAGTAGGAGAAATTGTGGCAAAAATAAGAAAAAACTGGGAAAAAGGGAAAATATTAATGACAAAAATTAGGGGGAAAATAGTAAAAACGAACTCGTTCAAACATTGGGAAGAATGGGAAACAAAATAAATTGGGCACAAATGGGGGACAAAAATGGGGAACAAAACATTTATTTAACCTTTTTTTTTTTTTTGGTACCTGCTTTTGATGCTCTTTTTTCAATACCAGTAGTACCTAAACTGTTTTTGCAATAGTATTGTTTAAAGCAGTACTAAGTAACTTGTCTTTCATCTCCCGCTGGTGTCTCTGGCCAGAAAATCTTTCCTGCCTCCGAGCCAAAGCAGGGATTCCACACTAATGGAATCCAAAGAAGAAGCTAACATGCTAACGAGCAAAGCTAACTGTGGGCTAGCGCCACTTAAACAGTATTTACAGCCAAGTTTGAGTGACAAAATGATCTCCATTGTGTAATTGGATGTACAATATCCCTCTCTCCCTTTGTCTTTTCTGTCAGCGTAGTATTTACTCTCACTGACAATGAGTAAAAAAACGCATGCTACGACACCTGCAGTGGCGCTTATGGCCTCTAGGGGCATGACTTACTTAGTTCTGCTTTAACGGCGCTCACACGCTCATGTTGGTAAAGACACGAGTGTGACCTCTGCTGGGGTCTCCCTCAGGAGGAGATGTCCCGCTGTAACGGTGCAGAGGACCGAGACAGCAGATTACCGTTCCCACACTGGATCTGCCAGCCCTACGTCCGACCCCCGTGAGTCCTCTGTCCACTCTTAAATATGTCCCATCTTCATATAACCCAACCGTTAGTTTCCTGTAGGACTAAAGACCCGCTGGTGAACGGGAACGGCGTGCCCTCAGAGGTGAAAAAGCCCGCCACGCACAAGAGGGCGCTGGAGGACGACCCCGACTCTAACCCCGACGGTCTGTCCAAAAACAAGCTGAAGAAGAAGTCCCGGAACCCCCACAAGAACTTCTGCCCCGAACAGAAACGTACGTCGCTTTTTGGAAACTCTTTTAAAAAAAAAAAAAAGAAAAGAAAAAAATAACGCCTTTAGTGTCCAAGCCTAACGCGTCTCTGCTTCCCCCACGCAGCCAAGTACATCAAGTGTGAGCAGTGTGGAAACCCAAAGGTACAGCCGCAAGAGGAGAATCACAGGTTTGGATAGTTTGTATAACATGCTTTCCTGTGTCTAGGGAAATAAGTGCGTGTTCAGCCTGTGCCGGGGCTGCTGTAAGAAGAAGGCCTTCAAGGAGGTGGCAGACTGTCCGAGTGAGTGAGATACAGTATATTTAAGATTTACCTACTTCACATGCGATCGCTGGCATTAGCCCATCAACTTGAAAACGTGGACATATCCTGCATGATTAAGACCTAAAAACATTATTTTGTTTTACGATTTGAAATAATGTGCAAGAATAAGAAAGTGACTGGTGTGGAGTGTGCCTGGAGCTCCCTCTATAGACAGCAGTTGGAATGGCATAGTAAAGTAAAACCTATTTTTTCTCCCATAATGGTTGACAAGTCTTGTGAGTAAATTTCCACTGCAGAATCACCATTTCACTCCAAGCCTTCCCCTTCCTGAAGTATAATGTAATAAGCGAGATTTTGTCGTTTTTCCACCTCCAGAACGAACATCTATAGAGCGAATTCACAAAAAGCAACTAATTACAGCCACTCAAGTTTTTCAAAAATTAAAAAAAAGTCAACCTTTTCTACAAACTCTTTCATGTGCTGTTGCAGGTCACGGGCTGCGGTTCAAGACGAAGGCCGAGAAGCGCAAACTGGAGGAGGAGGAGGAGAGCCAGGAGAAGACGAGTGCAGCTCCTCTCACAGTGGCCAGTTCACCTCCACCTCCACAGACTAAAGGACATACCGCCCCCGCTAGTTTGGACTAGTTTTTTTTACCTTAAACTCTTCTATCTATATCTTTTCCTAGTTGTACAGTACAATATTTTTTTCCGCCCAATCAGCAGCTTAAGAAAAAAAAAGACACTTCTTTGCTGCTGCTGAAAACAAGGGAAACTTGGTAGAGGAGCCGTGAGCTAAGATGAACATTTAAAGTTTGTGAAATTCTTCAACTGTTTACTTTTTTTTTTTTTTTTTATCAAGCTTGATCATCTACTTTTTTCTTTTTTTCCTCATACTTTTATTGAACAGAACACACACTAAAAAACCTAAACAGCAGTTTACCTTGCCAGCAGCCCACATGAGAATCCATCTTGAACCGCTCCCAAGGTTATAATTTAGAGCAGTGATTCCCAAACATTTTTACTTTGCAGCCCCCTTGAGCCATTCATTTTTACCCCCCACCTCGAGAAATTTCACAACATGGTCAACTTAAACTCACATTATCCAGAATTTAGAAGAGTGTTGTTTTCAAAATGAAGCTAAAATACTCCCAAATTCAAAGATGTAATGGTTTTTAAAATCTGAAATAATTCCAGTACCCCCTGCTAAGTGTGAAGTACCCTCAGGGGTCCCCATACCCCTCGTTGGGGAAACATTGTCCTAGAGCACATGGCTCATTAAACATGATGCACACAGATTCTACATTCTACATGTCCTGCTACCACTCTAAAGATTGAATGAAGGCATCAAAAATTTAACCAAAATGAATAAGCTGTGTGTGATGCTTTTTGTAGGTATTTGGTTGTGATGTCAAACACATCTTTATCTGTTATATGGCACTTTGTTGGTAAGAAAATGCAATATTGCTCCAAGACAGCTGAAATAGCCCTGATGACCCTCGAGCCTAAAGATGCCTAGCAGTTTTACTTCCTGATCCGCTGAGTGAGCTAACATAAGCCCCTCCCACTCCTTCTCTTGCTCCCCTTTGCTACGCAGCTTCTTTAATAAAGAAGAAAAGAAAATAAATAGCTAGGTGCGTGTGGCTGTAGTGAAGCTATGGCTAGTGTTTTTTTACTCTGCAAAGAAAGGATTAAGCTTAGTAAGAGATCGAGGGGTGAGGAAAGCATTTCCTGGATACGTAGGGCCTCAGGAGGAGGTTTTCGGGAGCTTTTGAGTTGAACCAAACATAACTGGAGAAGATTCAAAGATTACTGAAAGATGCGCTAGCGACTCGAAACACAGCTCCAGGTCTGGTTTTGAGGAGACGCCTGTGGTATTGTATCAGTATCTCAATAAGCCCAGAAGAACCCTAGTCCAAACTACTCAGATTGACTCATCGCTGGAATAAAAAAAAAAAGTGAGTCTGTCCTGGTCTTTTAAATTTTAAGGATGAATGCTGTATATGTACAACAGCTGCTATGAAAACTCGTTGACGCTTCCAAACATCTCCACTTGGTTTGACATGAAATAGTACCACTTTTTGGGGATTTTGTTTTCCTTTTTTTATTTTTTATTTGGGAGATACTTTGTTTTAACCAAAGCTGACATGGAAACTGTTAAGTCCCAAATGTGTACAGTTCTATTTATTTTTGTGGACTATAGCTGCGCTATTTGAAAACAGTGCCTTTAAGTAAAATACTGCCTTTAACATATGGACAAAAGCACTTCAGTGTTTTTTTTTTTTCTCCTTTTCTTCTCGAGCAACACTATCATAAAGAAAATACTATTAAATCTCACTCTGTTTTTATTCCGTTTCAGCTTCGTGTTTTTGGAGAACTTTCGTAGGCAGTTTATGGAGAAATAGTCTTGACAGTTTACCCAAAATGTTTTAGTTTAATGTATAATTATTACCTACGGTGGATAGGATTCGGTACGTAATGCTTTGAAGTGACTCTACTTTGTGCAATACTTTTATCTTACTGCTTTTTACCATTCAGGGCCCTTCTGAGTTATTTTTTATTTCTGCATGTGTTAATGCTGGTGACTAGAAATTGGGTAAGGGATCATGGATCGAATTTAAAAAATAATATCACTTTTATCCTAGCATGCTCTGTTTGAGAGAAATAGAAAAACGTGTCTCCTTTTTATTGAGGTTTACAGCCCTGAAAAGTAAATAAAATGTGAAAAATCATAGAAGAAAACACCCGTAGGAGCAGAAGCTGACAAAGAGACTTTAAATGTAGTAATGAGGACTTTATGACCAATATTTTACGGGGATCCTGTAGAGGGCATCTTGAATAATCATTCCCCTCCTGGAGCTGCCACCTTAACGTGGTGGAGGGGTTTGATCCCGGGAGCTCTGTTATCGGGGGCTTCGTGCCCCTGGTAGGGTCTCCCATGGCAAACAGGTCCTAGGTGACGGGTCAGACAAAGAGCGGTTCAGAAACCCCTTTATGAGAGACCAACAGGCCTGGTTAGAACCATGAGGCCGTCCTTCTGTGGACCCACCACCTGCAGGGGGCGCCATAGGGGCTGGTGCAATTTGATACGACCTGGCAACGGACAAGTGGAAGAAAATGGATGGATGGATGAATAATCATTTGTGTTCTTATTAGTTCCTATAGATTTCAATGTGCCTTTATTCTTACTTGAGTAAATATTTTGGCTACACAACCCACCTCTGCACAACACGGCACTGACAAACAAACAAAAATATATGGTGAAACTCGGATAATTGGAATATTGTGAAAAAGTTCATTTATTTCTGTAATTCAGCTTAAAATATGAAACTAATATATGATATAGACTTATGGCATGCAAAGTGACATGTCAAGCCTTTGTTTTAATGTTGATGATTTTGGCTCACAGCTTGTAAAAAAACCCAAAATTAAAATTTCAGAAAATTTGAATATTGTGAAAAGGGACTATTATTGTAGCTCAAAGTGTCACCCTGTCGTTAGCTAATGAATCCAAAACTCCTGCAAAGGGTCCCTGAGACTTTAAATGGTCTCTCAGTGGTTCAGTAGAATTCACCATCATGGGGAAGACTGCTGACCTGACCGTTGTGCAGAAAACCATCATTGACACCCTACATGAGGAGGGAAAGGCTCAAAAGGTCATAGCAAAGCAAGTTGGATGTTCTCAAAGTGCTGTATCAAAGCACATTAATGGAAAGTTAAGTGGAAGGAAAAAGTGTGGAAGAAAAAGGTGCACAAGCCGGAGGGATGAGCGTAGTCTGGAGAGGACTGTCAGGAAAAGGCCATTCAAAAGTGTGGAGACCTTCACAAGGAGTGGACTGAGGCTGGAGTCAGTGCATCAAGAGCCTCCACACACAGACGGATCCTGGACATTGGCTTCAGATGTCAGATTCCTTTTGTTAAGCCGCCACGCCTGAATTACAAACAACATCAGAAGCGTCTTGTGAGGGCTAAAGAACGAAAGGTCCAAAGTTCTCTTTTCTGATGACACATTTTGCATCTCATTTGGAAACCAAGGTGCCAGAGTCTGGAGGACGAAAGGAGAAGAACACAATCAAAGATGCTTGAAGGCCAGTGTGAAGTTTCCACAGTCTGTGATGATTTGGGGAGCCATGTCTTCTGCTGGTGTTGGTCCACTGTGCTTTATTGAGTCCAGAGTCAACGCAACCGTCTACCAGAAGATTTTAGAGACTTCATGCTTCCAGCAGGACTTGGCACCTGCCCGCACTGCAAAAGTACCAAAACCTGGTTAAATGACCATCAGATTACGATGCTTGATTGGCCAGCAAACTCACCTGACCTGAACCCCATAGGGAATCTATGGGGCATTGCCAAAAGAAAGATGAGAGACATGAGACCGAACAATACAGAGGAGCTTATGGCTGCTATTGAAGCATCCTGGTCTTCCATAACACCTCAGCAGAGAGCATCCATGCCACGCAACCGCATTAAGGCAGTCATTCAAGCAAAAGTACATATGCATGATTATAGTTTTCAGAGGGAACACATTTCTGTTTAAAATCTTTTTATTTTTTTATTTCATGTAATATTCCAATTTTCTGACATTTTGATTTGTTTTTTTTTACAAGCTGTAAGCCATAATAATAATTAAGCCATAATAATTGTCTAAATAAAAACAAATAAAGGCTTGACATATGTCACTTTGCATGTCATGAGTCTGTATCATATATTAGTTTCACATTTTAAGTTGTATTACAGAAATAAATGAACGTTTTCACGATATTAACAGTCCCGCCTCCTCTCAGGTCCGGAAGTAAAATTCCCCTTGCTTTGAGGCCGTATGGATTTAAAAAAAAAGTCTTTAACTCCGTAACTACGTCGGCTTGGGCTGAAACCAGCTATGTGGTTATAAAGCGATCTCAAAGTCAGATGTAGGTGAAAAAAGCACGTATGAGATCGATCTAGTTTAGGAAAAAATACAGTTTAACAGCAAGCCATCGTCCTAGAGCTACATTACCAGTTATCCTATGTTTATAGGATAACTGCCCTTTAAATTATTATTATTAATATTATGCCCCATGTTCTTTTTTCTTTTTATTTACTCTTAAGTTGTATAAAACTGTACCTATTTTGTTTGTACTTACTTTTATAATAAAAAATATAAAAAAAAAAAAAAACTACAGTGGGAGGAAAAAGTATGTGAACCTCTTGGGATTTCTTACAGTACATTTCCGCCTAAATTGTGGTCTGATTTGTATTAAAATCACAAGACTAAGTAATAGTGTCTGTTTAAACTAATACCAACCGAAATAAATAAATAAAATAAAATAAATAAATAAAATAAAAACATTACCCAGTATGTGCAATAGTCACATGATCTACTACTAGGCTTTTGATTGGTGGAGCTTCGCGTTCTCAGCGACGGATTTATTTATTGTGTAGACTAGGCAAATGTAATGATTGTGTGCAACCCTTAAATTTACTTCAACGGTGCAACCATGATGCGTTATTTCAGTGATGAAATCCATCCATCCATTTTCTTCCGCTTTACCCGGGGCCGGGTCGCGGGGGCAGCAGTCTCAGCAGAGATGCCCAGACTCCCCGATCCACGCACACCTCCTCCAGCTGTTCTGGGGGGACCCCGAGGCGACATAGTCCCACCAGCGTGTCCTGGGCCTTCCACGAGGCCTCCTCCCAGTGGGACATGCCTGGAGCACCTCCCGAGGGAGGCGACCAGGAGGCATCCGGAACAGATGGCCTAGCCACCTCAGCTGGCTCCTTTCGACGTGGAGGAGCAGCGACTCGAGTCCGAGCTCCTCCCGGGTAACTGAGCTCCTCACCCGTGATGAAATAAAGTGTTAAAAATCATTACAAATCTGGTGATGTTTGCTCTAGCGGTGTGTCAGGAGGTCACTTTGTGGGGTCAGTCAGGGCCAGTGTTCCGGTTCTCGCCGTGACTATGTTACGTTGTGATGTTTACATTTTGCGCCAGCTCGGCACGTGGATATTTCATAAAATATCGTAGCTAGCTGTGCGCCACCATGGCCAATTAGCTGTTGTGAACCTGCTGTCTCCCCTGAAGTCGACAGGAACAGGAAAGGATTGCTACGAAAATTGTGTGTGATGTTCATGATAACTGTACTGACATTGAGATAAAAGGCAATAAAGGCTTCAGTCTTGGAATATGAGTGCGTTGGCGTCTTTTACACTTCACGCAAAGAATAATAATTAAAAGAATAATCACTCTCTCAACCAGTCGGTCGAACTCGCCCCACGTAAGGTGTGCGTCTGCGCTAACCCCTACATTTATCAGATATCCTGTACCCATCACAGCAGGCCATACTATTCCATCGGCCATGTCAAAATGTGACTGTCACCAATTGACGTGGGATGTTATTAATTGTACGACGAGGCTGCATACTTTCCTCGTCCTTTGAATGCATATGTGCGCCTGACTTTGCCGGTGACACTGTTTGCAGCAGTTACGATCTAAAAGCCACAAAATAGCATAAACTCTAATCAACATGGTGGCCTATGCACCCATTTGGCCACCGCGTGTCGCTGTTGTACTACAAACTTTTGCCAATTTAGCCTATTTGTGCCGATGACTTCTATACAAGCATCCTCTCCTCATCATTGACATCAAACATATTAAGAGGAATCCTGAATAGGCGTAAAGTTCAGCTCCACATTTATGGCGCAATCTTTTCAGCTCTGCACCGTCGAAATTCGAACAGCGACACGCTGTGGTCAAATGTTTTGCTTCCGGACCTGAGCACCAGGACCGGGAGGGGTGGGACTGTGGAGCCCTATGGTGATGGTAAAAGAAAATAATAATAACAAAATAAAGATTGTTAATAAAAGAGGAACTGTGTTGTGTCTTTTGTTTCGGTGGGAGTGTCTTTCCGCGGAGCCCCGCCGCGGATCACGTGACCAGAAGTTCCTATACAAGCAAAACAAATAGACCCAGGGCTGTGTGGTCATGGACTGACAGCAGCTGAACGCTCATTTCTCTGCACATAAATGCTAATCGAGACATGCGTAAGTTTAGACTTGCTTTCGCGTGTTTACGGTTCATGTTTACGGTTTATGTTTACGTATGGTATCCGCTCTGTTAGCTCATCACCAGCTTTCACTTCTGTAGAGCTGACCATGGAGCAGACCAACAGCGTCAACGCAGATCCTGTCCCCATCTCCACCTGTGAGCTTTTTCACTTCTGTCACGGTTTAGGAACTTTTTTTTTAGGTGTAATTTTGTTGAATATGTTTTTACACCTAAGTGTGATTTTCTTACCAGTGTGTCCTGAGAAATGTAGCTCCTTTCTGCTGGGAACATTTAAATAGCCTGAGCTCTAACAGTACAGAAGGTTATGAGCATTTCTCCATATGACGCTTTTTTTTCGTCCTTTCTGTCTGTGTTTCTTTGCCCGTATTATGTTTTATAGCACTTTTTCTTTTCCTTTATTTTTACTTTACAAAAATCCTGAGGCGTTTAGTTTAAAAAAATCTTTAACCAAGAGTAACATTACTTCAAAATATTTTCACTCAAGTAGAAGTAAAAAGTAGTGACCTAAATAATGAGTAAAAATAACTTGGTGAAAATCCCACTTGGGTACTGACTGAGTAACTGTAGTTGTAAAAGTATCAGTGTTTATGTGACAGAACAGACGAGACATAAAATATCGACGACATTTCCCAAGAATATAACAATCCTTAAGTCGACATGAGGCTTTTGTCGATCACAGATATAAACGGAGGGGAAAGACGAGAGTAACCATATATATTTTACTCAGGTTACTTCAAAATCATATTGCTCAAGTTAAAGCGAAATGTACTGTGAGATAAAACCACTCCAAGAAGTACAGATACTTCAAAATGTGTCTTGCGTACGTGCACTTGAGTATGGCCAAGACGATGCAGCATTTCAGTATCATCACAGAAAATGACGTGACATTTTTGTCTAAATTTGCCTACATTATGTTTCCACTTAAAAGAGACTCATCAAGCGTCTTTAGGAATGTAGTAAAACAGCTGCTATTGGTGGCAAATGGCAAACTTCTGCACCACATTTCCTGTAACTATCCCTTTAAAAGGAAACCAATGTGTTTATTTCCGCTGCAGTTTGCCATTCAGATGTATGCCTTTTAATTCAAGTCGCATGATTCCTCTTTCTCGTTTATTGTTTCAAACGTTCCACACAAAGAAACCTCTAACAAACCAGTAACTTCGATGTTCAAAGTTTAGGAATGAAGAGTCTTTGGCAACATATGAACTTCTTATGTTTCTGGACAGTTTTGTGGATACTAGGGCTGAAACAACTAACCGATTAATCGACGACTAATCGATTTTTGAAATAGTCGACAACTATTTTAGTAATCGATTCATCGTTTTCTGGTTCACACAGACTCAAATAGAGCAAAAATGACATGAAAATTTAGTATTTTTGATGAAAACCTACTTTGTTTTTATTGTATAACTTTCACTTTATGTTTTCTCCATCACCATGTCCTCAAGCAGCGCCACTTTAGCTTTATGTGATTAAAAAAATTGTAAAAATAACATTTTCCTACACCATTCACAGCCAAGCGATTAATCCATTAATCGTAAAAAATAATCGATAGATGAATCAATTACAAAATAATTGTTAGTTGCAGCCCTTGTGGATATTAATTGTGATCGAATCAGTCCCCGGTGCCATTCGGAGAAGAAGGAAATATGAACAGCTACATTTAAGAATATCCTCAGGATTACATTACACCATAATTACAACTTTGAAAGTGCAAATCAAAATGTCTGAATGTGTTATTCATTTCCATTTTGCAAACCTCTTTTCTCAGCGACCTGCACAAAATGGAGAAACTGGGGAGGATTTTGGTAAGTGTCAGCAGTTAAAGCAAATGTTTGTCTAACCACACCTCATTACAAGAAGACTCCCGTTTACGTTTGTTTCTGCACCGTACTGCCGTTTGAACATGTAAATTAGTGCCGCTTGTTTTGATGTTATTGAGGAAAGACTGACATTTAAGCTGCTAAATAGTCAAGCCAATTTCAACTTGTTGAAAAGAATAAAGTTTCAAATTGCAGTCCAAAATCGTGTCTCTTTTCCAGGTTGCTGGGAATGTGCAACAACTTCGCATATGTGGTCATGCTCAGCGCCGCACACGACATACTCAAGAAGCAGGAGACGCAGAACTCCACGGCGCAAGTAGGAATCATCCCGTCATAACCTGCAATACTGGCGTGTAATAAACAATAAATAAATGGCTACTTTGTCTTTGCAGGCATCGGTAACTTTAGATAACGGCCTACAGACGGGAAACAGCAGTAACACCAGCCACTATGACTGCAACCCCACGTCCACCGCGGTACAGAAGACGCAACATTTACACATGCTGACTTTAAAGTGATGGTCTGGAAGTCTAAACGTTTTACAAATTTGATCACATGTGCAAAATCAACCACCTGGTCCTGCATTTTGATATAAAGTTAGTATTTTTTGTAAAATCCCTCCTTCCCGGATGTCAGCAACTGTATCGGTCCAGGGCAGGCCAGTATCCTCCCGCGTCGACTAATGAGATGAGCGTTTCCTGTGGACCAGCCTGCCAGGTCCAATCAGGAGGGAGGGGGAGGAGCTTGATCCTTTACTTTTGGAAATTCTGTTCCTGCTCTCCTCCATTTTGCAAACTAAGAAGGGCTTTCTGGTTAAAGAGGGGAGAAATTTGAAAGGAAACTATCTCTCCTCACAAACTTACGGAGTGTCACTTTAAAGTAATGCTGACTGGGATTACTTAAGCTCTAGTCGTTTGTTTTAAGTAGGAGACGGACTGACTCTTTTAGGCTGGATAAACACGAAGAATGTGTCAGATGTAGAGGACACATTTCCCTACAGGAACTATGCAGTATAACTTAACGTATTTTAGTTTAGTTTTTAATTTGTTTATTTGAGCATTTTTTTTGCTTTGTGCACGGTTACATCTCTAAACTTAAAAAATAAATAAATAAAAAATCTCGAACTAAGATGGCCGAAGCAAGAAAGCTTATAAGTGCCTACCCCCTATTCAAAGTAATTACTTGCATGCATTTCAGATTAATTCAGGAAATACGAAACATAATTGTAAGTCCTTTCAAGAGAAAAGGCCCATCCTGGCACTAAGAATATACATAACTGAAACGCATGTATCTAGCTGCGAGTAAACACCAATAGGGTTAATAATAACGGTGATACAAGCAGCATCTCGTGTTTTCATAAAATATAACACTTTACATTACACATTCCTGAATTACCCAGGCACATGTGCAACAGAAGCGTGCATGTGCCTGTTTACATACAAGCAATTAGTGAATGACGAGTTACATTTTCCACACATAGGCACACACACAGCCCTGTGGGTGAGCCTATGTGTGAATCACAATTCAATTCATGTTTTACAAGACAAAAATCACATGAGGTACAAGACTTCCAAAGTATGAAGACATAGCACGAAAATAGAAATGTATGCAGTTTACCTATATATATATATATATACACTTGCAGAGAACTTACAACTTCAATTTTTACTTTTTTTTTATTTTTTTCCTCTTTCCCATTCATATGGTAACCATATCCAATCATTACTTATAAACTCCAGTTATTATTTAAGTATTACATTCTATATAAAACCTGTAAATTGCTATTGTAGGTATTTCCCCAGACCTCTGAGCAGTAGTTTATGTACGGTAGGATTAAGGAACAGTACAGGATGAAGAGAGCCTTGTGGTCCAGAAAAAATCTATACTTGCCCATTATAGCCACACTTTTCGCCATTTGTTTAATTCTGTTGTGACCTCTGAGACAAGCAGTTGTAGATCTTTGCCGGAACCCAGAATTGTTGTGTCGTCCGCAAATAATATACATTTTGACATTGTTGAGACTTCACACAGATCATTTATGTACAACAAAAACACTTTAGGTCCTAATATTTACCCCTGGGGGACTCCGCATACAATGTTCCTCCATCCTCCATTAATTTGTACGTACTGCTTTCTTTCAGTCAAGTATGACTTCAACCAATTGTTAGCAATCCCTCTGATCCCGTTATTATTTAGTTTCTTTAAGAGTATTTCATGATCTATAGTGTCAAAGGCTTTCTGGAGGGCTATGAATATACCCAAAGAATACAGCTTATTGTCAATATTGTTGGTGACTTCTCCGCTTAGATTGATTAGAGCATGTGCAGTTGACCTGTTGTTTCTGAACCCACACTGACAGTCACTGAGTAAATTATGTTTATTCACAAAGCTGTCCAGGCGGGAAGAAAAACGTTTTTCCAGAATCTTGGATAGTTGAGGAAGTATAGAGATCGGTCTATAATTTGTAAACTGACGATTATCCCCACTTTTATAAATTGGAACGACCATGGCAATCTTCATGAGGTCAGGGAATTCACCAGTTGAAAAGGATAGGTTTTGTATTACTTTTTTGATCATGTTCATGTCAAAGTCATTCCAATCAGTCGATTTTTTTATTTATTCTTGAAAGCTTGAACTATTTGAATTATTTCATTTTCATTCGTTGATGTGAGAAAGAAGGAGTGTACATTCGTATTTTTATGTTGAGAGATGTCACTGTTAGTTTTGGCTATTTTTGATGCCAGATGAGGCCCAATATTGACAAAATAGTCATTGAACACATTAACTACACTCTTCCCTTCTGTAATTTTCTCATTATTAATTATGTAGTCTGGGGAACTTGCGGCTTTCGAGTCTTTAGACATTGCATGATTTAAGACTTTCCAATCCTATTTCTATAGTAATTTATTTTATAATTTTTTAATTATACTTGACTTGTTAGTTTGTTCATTATATTTTTTTATATTTAGTTTCCGTAGTTAAAACCTTAATCATTTCAGATATTCAGGAGGACCCCACAAAAAAAAAAATCACACACATTTTCTGTTTGTATAGGTTTAAAGTACAAGGTTTGCAGGTTTCATAAACAATAATAACTCATATTTACTCTGAAAGGACAGTTTACGGGCCTGTTCCTGGGCAGTGTCACAATAATTACTATATCGACGTATTGTTCACTAAATGATTGATGAGCACATTTTTGGGCTCAATTTTTATTTATTTTTCCTTATTTCTGTACCTTGTTTTTGTAATATTTGAACAATTTCACAGAAGTACATTGTGTTTAATTGAGTTTCATGTTTATTGCAACTCGACAAGAGAATAGTGAGATTTTCCTTTTTTTAGTTAGTTTCAGTGCCATCGAGTGGTCCCCAATGATATCGTTTATTTTCCTGCCTCGATATATAGAACTTCAGATTTTGTTATCGTGATAGGCCTAGTCTGAGCACTAACCACTGTGCTGCAGTCCTCCATGTTTGTGACGTGATATTTGAGATAATCATTGCAGTGTGCTCTCTTCAGGCTGTGCTGCTGGCGGACATCCTGCCCACGCTGCTCATCAAGATGTCGGCTCCTTTTGTCATCCACAAAGCCCCCTACGGGTAAGACTAAGGTTATGATGAGTTTGAACAGAAAGAGTATAAATAAAGACTTACTACAGTTTTTTTAATTACCAATTGCCAAATGTTCGTTTGTTTTGAGTTTGCAAGCTGAATAAAGTTTATCCCGTGTGGTGCAGATATCGAGTGCTTCTCTGTGCTCTGACGGCGGCGGCCAGTTTCCTGGTGGTGTCCTTCTCCTCCGCTCTGTGGATGAGCATCCTGGGTAAAGAAATGTTCTTTGTAGTAATTATAAATACTGTTTAAAGGTGCATTGTGCAATGTTTTATGTGGAAAAAAAAAATAGTTTGAAAGGTTTTCACTGCTGACGGAGCCTCTCACCAGGAAACTTATAAAACAATTGATCCTGGAGCATCCTAGTGACCACTGTGATGGAAAGTAAAGGCACCATGCTGACCATTCATACAGCCGCTGGGTCACTACAAGGTCAAATACACACAAATATCACTTTTTATTATTTTTTTACATAAAAAGTTCCAGAATGCACCTTTTTAAGATGTAATATACATCCATGGTAACATTGTTTAATGATGACTGATGTTTGACACTTGTTCGGTCCATTAAAGCCCAAGGTTGTGCTTGTGTTGCAGGGGTGATGCTGGCCAGCATGAGTTCAGGTCTTGGAGAGCTGTCCTTCCTCGCCCTCACCGTCTACTACAGCAGGTACTGTCCTAAACCTTAACCTTATGCACCTTATACTTCACATGGTCTTCACATTTTTTGGCTCATCCCCTTAACCATAATTACAGCGTCTATTTCAGAAATGCTTATTGGCCTCCCGTGTGTTTGTGTGGTGTGCACAGGGATGTGGTGGGCGGCTGGGGCTCGGGCACCGGGGGAGCCGGAGTGTCGGGGGCCCTGCTGTACTCGGGCCTCACTCAGCTGGGCCTGACGCCTCGGACCACGCTGCTCGTCATGCTCATCGTGCCCTGTGCCATGATACTCAGGTAAACCAGAGTCACAAAACAGGGGTATTTTTTAGCTCTCATGAATACTGCAGTAACTCTCATTTTAACACTTCAACGGAATTTTTAAACAGAAATCAGAAGCAATTTGTATTTTTTTTAATGTCTTTTTTTGTCAAATTGTGTCTAGTTTTTAAGTGTTTAAGTCTTATTTGAACACAATTATGCAGTGGACTGGTTTTCTTTTTGGATCGTATTATTTATCACCGATACCATTTTTTTGTTTTGTTCCATGTTTGGGTAGTTACTACTTTCTGCTGGTGGCCCCCTCCTCTCTGCCCCAGTGGACGACCGAATGCTCCCAGTCCACAGGGCTGTGTCCAGAGGAGACTGAGCGCCTCATGGACTCTGCAGAGGAGGACGACGACCAGGACAGATCCACACCGAGTATGTCCCCAACTCACAGACACTTAAAGCACTTGAATGAGTTCAAAACATCAATGTCATTAAATAAAGAGTTTGATTCCAAGAGGCATTAATTAAATACAAATTTCTTTGGAAATACTGATGCTGCTCGACTTATTTTTACCCCATAAGTTTCGCTTATTTGTGGAATATAGAGTCTTCCTGTTAGGGCCAGAACTACGTCCTGTCTACATTTATTTAAGCAGAAGAGAAACAAAATAAGATTGAAAATTCAAATAAAATAAACAAACAAAAACTGTTAAAAAAAAAAATGCTGGAGGCACCATTATAACATTTAGTAGCATCAAATTAGCTTTGGCCTTTAGCTTCATGACTAAAACACCTGCATTTATAAACACAGAAGACTCCTCCACTGAAGTATTTACATTCTGCATAAAAGTTCTAACTTTAACTACTGCCACAAACTCTTTCAATATTTAATTATGTCAGAGAGATATGGCTAACTCCCCATATGAATTGGACGGGAAATGGTTGTCACTCTAGGAAGTTAGCATCATATTGCTGTGTAACGTTCCGTGCACAGAGGGAGAGTTTGTTCTGGGCTCTACTTTTTGGGCACTGTCTCTTATCGTATGTTTCCAATTGTAACAGGCTGCAGAGTGACTGGACCTCTGAGTTTCACTGAGAAGCTCCACGTGATGAAGGTAAGCACCGTCGGTCTGCATGAGAGTCTGATGTCTGTGTGTGGAGTCTGACCTCACCCCGACTTTGTGCCCACGAGCAGGGCCTGTTGAAGTTCGTTCTTCCTCTGGGGCTGGTGTACTTCGCCGAGTACTTCATCAACCAGGGATTGGTAAGCTCGCTACTAGTGTTGGGGTAACGCACTACTTAGTAACGTGTTAGAGTACTCCGATTACTTTTTCTGAGTAATGAGTAAAGCAGTGTTTCCCACAGATTTCAAGGAGACTGTGGTGGGAGAGAGTGCCCCCATGAGTGGGGATTTATTTTGTTTCATTTAGATTTGTTTTCCTGCATTCTGGTGCATTTTAAGCAATGAAAAAAAAAGAAGGCCATTATGCTGCCGTGAAAAGAAAAATGTCTAATTAATTTACATAGGGTACATTTTTTTATAATGTAATGGATCAGTTTTCTTTCAGGGGCGCTGGCCCTTGATTCTTCTCTTAGTTCCGCCCCTGCGGCGCTCAGACAGGGGACCTGTTCTAAAATAAGAATTCATAATCATCATTCCTGTGCTTTGAAAACAATGCAGCAATTCATTACAATTTTGTTTTCACTCTAAAAATACATTTTGGTATAGGCTACACAATGTGCCAATGCAGTGCTGTGTTCCTCCTCTTTTCTCAGCTCAACAATGAGCCCTGTTTAGTCCAGGTTTAGTCCAAGTTTGGTCCAGGTTTGGTCCTGCTCGCAGCTCTTTTGTTTTAAACGATCGAGAAACAATACGGCTCTTTAGCAGTTTCTCTTTCTGTTCAGCTGGGTTAGTGCATAGAGTGAGGGGGGGGAGCGAGACAGCGCAGACGCGAGACTGCGCAGACGCAGGTGCAGGACTGAGGGGAGTCACAGTCGGTTCCAAAGTTTGGATCCAAGTTTCGGATTCGGACGGGTTGGCGTGTGGGTCCGGAACCAGACCTGAGGTCGGTCATTTCATGACCTCTAGTTTAGTTCATTACAGTTGCATTAGCCGCGCAGTAAAGAGGTTTAGGCTACTATGCAAATTAGCCATGTGGTCGTTAATAAGCAAAAACAAAACTACACGAAGCTGCCTTCCTTTTTTGTTATAATAATACTTAAACAGTGAGACATTGTTCACAGCTCCTTATTTGTCCTGTTAAACCTGCGCCTCTGCTGCAGATGTTGGTGTTGGGTGAGAGACAGAGAAAGATAAAAATACACTATGGCGGGGCGCCACAAACTAATGCATTAGTTGGAAACCCTGAGTAAAGTAACGAGTTAGTTTTGCATTTGCAGAAAATAAAGTACTAGTTTCTTTTTCAAATCAGTAATGCCGTTCGTTTGGGTCCTGATCTCTCCCTCACCTCATTCCTTCTGCGGCTGCAGCGCTGCTCAGACTGACAGCGGAACAAGCCAGTGCTAATGCGTATGTGCAGACTGCTCAAACTACAGCAGGTCAACAACATGGAGGTGTTTTCTTTACTTTACTTTATTTGTCTCCCTTGGGAGAAATTTGGTTTGGACAGGGTCCTGCTACACATCAAGACACCACAAATGCAACACACAAATACATATAACAAAAGACTCAAGTGAGCAGTACATTTGCTTTTTTATTCTCCCTTCCCTCTTCACACAAACACACTCAAACTCGGCACTTCTGGTCATTTAGCCACATCACTGAAACAGTAAGCGCCTTCACATTGTGGAAATGCTTACATTATTTTGAAGTTACTGGTGAAAAGGACAATCCAGCGCTGATGGCGAAGCTAAAGCGGAAAACCACAATGAAGCTCGCACTCGCCTCCCAAATAACAACGCATAGCTTTTGGCAGCATCAATCCCGCCAATGTAAACAAACTTGTAGCTGGTTATGTGGTTGAGGAAATCTGTACAATTAATCTAAATCAGGTTTAGCATGTTGTGTGTTTATTATTACCTATTCAATGCACTTCAATGTAATGCCTGCAGTTACTCATTATAGTTGCCATTAGCTGTAATTTGTCCACATACATAATAAAGCTCAGAAGTTAATTTATAGTGCTATTATTGAATATATTTACTGATATCAGGCAGTTTGCGTGAGACAGCATTTTTGGCGACTCAGTTTGTGCAATGGAGCATCCGCATCAGAAAAAATGGACGGATGAAGGCTGTATATAGATGTTTATTATTGGTATGGTTGAAACCACATATAAAAATGCGCAATCAACCTTCTAAAAATAAGACTGTCTGACTTTTCAGATGGAGCTCCTGTATTTCCCGAACTCTTTCCTCTCTCACGCTGAACAATATCGCTGGTCAGTATCCTTAAATGACGACGGTTGAATATAAAAGTGATAACGGAGTGCCTGATGATGGGTGTATGTGCGCAGGTACCAGACCCTGTACCAGGTGGGAGTGTTCGCCTCTCGCTCCTCTCTGTGCTGCTTCAAAATCAGGAGGCTCTGGGTGTTGGCTCTGCTGCAGGTGAGCACATAAAGAATATATAAAATGTTAGTAATAGTTGTTAAACTTTCCACGTGTATATAGATTGACTGTTTTGAGCTTAACTCTTTTTCTGGCGGTCAAGTATATTCAAAAGCCTACCCGTTGAAGCATTCACTGTACTTTCATATGCTCCAGCTTCAAATGTTTTCTGACATTTCAACACTCAAACTGCCCTCACTCTTAAGAATCTGCCCATTTTGTGTCACCTATCAGCCCTGTTGTTTTTACAGGGTTTCCGCGGGGCATTAAAGGGACACTATGTAACATGTCACCCAATAAAGACACGTTTTCTCTCGGCAAACTTAAAACATTTTTATCAACAACAGTAGAATTCAAAATAGCCTTTAAATAAATTCCTCAGAAAATAATGGCTCAACTATTTTTACACCAGACGTTCGTCAAAACAAAAAATGAATGTCTATAATAGTCTATAATAGTGTTTCCCATACTTTGCGTTATTACACATTTTTTTGCTCAAAAGTTTCCCATTGGGTCCTATTTATCTATGCTCTCATTCCTCTGTGTCATGGAGTGGGATCCATGACATGGGTAAAAGTGTTGTGGCGCAGAGAAATTAATAGGTCTACAGTATATTTTATATAACGTATATTTTTGTAATGTTTACATTTTCGTTTTGTTTCCTCTCTAGGTGTTCCGGCCAAAAGAGTCCCCAGAGAGCCGGAGCGCCTAGGGGGGGGGGTCCGGGTTCATCCACTTGCTAAAACGGAAGGGGTGTCCTGGATTGTTTTTAGATTTATTAAATTGGGTATTTTTAAATTGGGAAATTCACTGCGGAGTTGATAAAGATTATATGTTTGGTAGTAATTTTCACTGTTTTATTATTGGGACAGGCTGTAATGGTATGGTCCAATCATTGCCACCTGCTATAAAAGCAGCCCACTCACTCTGTCTGGGGTGGGTGCTGCGTGGCGTGTTGCCAGACCTGGTTTTTAAGTGTATTTTTTTTGTAAATAAATTGTTCTTTGGCCTGCCTGGGAAACTGTCTCAGTTCGACTTTGTCCTCCAGAAACGCAGTAGGCCTCCCCGTGACAAGACAAACGTCACACTCTGTTTGACGGAATGTTTGCAAATCTCAAGAAAATCTGCACTTATTATTATTATTGGGTTTTTTTTTGCGTAGGCGGAAATGTTGTCAATAACCATAAACTAGTTTTAGTTTTAGTTTTATCCACCAGACTATCGGGAATCTGAACACTCCCTCCTCCCTTCCTTGCCCTCACTGTGCTTCCACTCCTCACAACGAAAACTTCCCTTCATTTGAATTGGCGATAAAATCTTTTGAATTGAATTGATTATAGGACATGTTCAACAACATTTCAAAAAACAATAAAATAGAATTAAAAACGACTTTATAAGTCTATGTGTTTTCCAATGGCTCTCGGCAGGTCCTCAACGTTGTCTTCCTGATGTTTGCGGTGTGGTACCAGTTCCTGCCCTCGGCCTGGATCGTCTTTGTCATTATCTTGTATGAAGGTCTGCTGGGAGGGTTCGCTTACGTCAACACCTTCTACTTCATCAGCAAAGAGGTGAGCACATCCGTCATGCACTGCGGTTACATGACGCTGGGAAAGTCGAATCGTTCACCTATTCAGACCAGAACAGGATCTCCCAAACCCATGTAAACCCAACAGATTCGATTGTGGGGGCAATCCGACTTTCCCCCTGAGCCGACTGGCGACCGGACTGGGTCGATTGCAGTCAGATTAGAGCTGCATGAAGAAGAAGATCTTTTATTTATACTGCGCCTTTCACAGACATGGTCACAAAGCGCTTTACATGAGAGCATTTTACATTCACTCCATACTCGGTGATCTTAAGTAGCTTCAGTTTTCCCTGGGGGAGACTTTGTAGTTGCAGTGTGGAGATTACAAAAGGGAGGGAAACTGAATAAAAGTATGAATCACAAGGATAGAGAATGTTAAAAGCCCTACTGCTGAGCATTCTCTGCGATTGGTAATCAAAATGAAGCATCTGGACGAGGACCTCATGTATTTAAACTGAATGTTCGTCTAATATAAGTTGTTCTCTTTCCTCTGGTTGTAGACTGAGGAGCGTCACCGGGAGTTCGCCATGGCAATGGCCTCTGTAGGAGACACCTTAGGCATCTGTCTGTCCACCATTCTGTCCTTCCCAGTGCACAAGTACTTCTGCTCACTATGACCTGGGCACACAGGAGGTGACATAGACTGGACACAATATAAAGTGAAGAGTGCCTTGAAAAAACGCAACTGACAAGAGTAGAACATTGGTACAACAGTGTTGTTGTATCTATGAAAACTCATGATTTTTACTAACTTTTCAACAATTTTTTTTTTAACATTATATTTTATTATTATTTTGCAGCACATTATTCCTGTCAAATTGCACATGTAATCCTTTTTGTTTCGTGTTTCATTGATTTGGGACCCCAAATGCTGTTATAAGATTATCTTATCCTATTAATGATGTGATGATCTTTTTCAGTCTTTCGTGACAAGAGCCTTGTTTTATTTCAAAAGGTAAAACTAGCTGTGACAATTTAATGAAAAGTGTGCTTTTTAGTGATTAGGTGTGAGATGATATGAGTTATCAAAGTTTTGTTTCATTATTGCACTCTTTATAAAAATGTGAAATACATTTTTGGCAAATTGCCCCTTCCAACCAGGGATCATGTTGGACTTAATTGAAAATGTTATGTGTCAACTTTTTCCTCATAACCCAGCAAAAAACAATGACATTTTACAACAAATAACATTATAAAGTCCAACATTCTTTTCCATTTAATCAACAGGGTTATGTAGAAAAAGTTGACAAAACATTTTCAACATTTAATTTCAAAATGTCTTCTGTAAGTTAATACATAGAAATATGTATTATTGTTTTATTATGTAAATTGATTTCACATCAGATAATCATTGAACATGGTTTGCATTTTTAGGTTTTTATAATTAATTATTGTAGATAAACTAAACCCAAAGATAACCAAGCAACGGAGGCCATTTCCAGGCGCATTGAGTTGCATTGTGTATAAAATACGCAATATAAATGAGACTTGTTTTTTACATCTCATCATAAGCATACTGTAGTGACACTCAAGAGTTTGAAGCCATACTTGAAAATAATTAGGGTTGAAAGACCAACATACTGTGTGTTAATTATTTGCTTTAATAAATGTATTTACTTTAACCTTGTTTTTATAATAAAATCTATCATGATTTTCTTTTTCTTTTAATTCAAGTATTTCCCTCAGTGAGGGTTTCCTTTCTAATCACTGCTGAGTACTGTTTTCCCCCCTGGATGTGCTTAATGCCACACTGTGTAACAATTGTTCATGCTTTGAGTTTTACAACTGCCGAGTTGCTCTTGTAATAAGCAAAATAGAAACCAACACTTGGTCTGTCTATAGGAAAGAAAGCTTGCAAAATAGAACCCATATTCTGCACTATGGATTTAAACAAGACCTGGCTTATGATATTGCCTGGTATCTTGACAACATTTTGGTTGCTACATATAGCCTACTGAGAATGTTTATAAATTTGTTTGGTATTATTAGATAGCACCTTTAATGCTGGAAGTTACTTCCTGTAGTTTGGTCTTCAACGGCCAAGGCCCCCATAATACTAAGGGAAAGATAGTCATTCTATATAGAAAATTGTCCTGGCAAAAGAATAAACACAGTTTTATTAATTTAAGATGAGATAAGGTATGCAAATTAACTAATAAATGACATGTTGGAGCCGTATGAACCATCTCGGGCCCTGAGAACTTCAGGGAGGGGTCTCCTGGTGGTTCCCAGAGTCAATAGCACACACGGTGAGGCTGCGTTTCAGTTTCATGCTGCTAAAATCTGGAACAGTCTTCATGAGGATGTGAGACAGGCCTCAGCTCTGACCATTTTCAAATCCAGGCTGAAAACGGTTCTTTTTACCCGAGCAGATGAAAACTGAAAGTATTTTATCTGCACTCTTGCCTTTTACTGTAATTGATACATTTTTATGTTGATGTTTTACTGACTTTAAGTGCTTTCTTGTAATTTTATTTAACTGTGAAGCACTTTGAATTGCCTTGTGTATGAATTGTGCTCTACAAATAAACCTCCATCCATCCATCCATTTTCTCCCACTTGTCCGTTGCCGGGTCGTGGGGGCAGCTGTTGGAGCTGCCCAAGTCACATAGCACCTGTCCCCTATGGCTCCTTCTGCAGGTGGTGGGTCCACGGAAGGACGGCCTCATGGTTCCAAACGGTTCCAAACGGGCCTGTTGGTCTCTCATAGGGGGCGTCCGTATCATTCTTCTACCACTCATGAGCTTTAAAATGTTTCCATAATAAACCTGTAGAATGTTGTGATGTCATCTGAAACTCCGCACTAGTGGGGTACATTGAAACCGAATTCATTCTGGACTCTCTTAATTCTTGTTAATGCAGCACGACAGCATTGGTAGATGAGAAGCAGAACCACAGTTGTCACAGAGCGTGCGTGGGCCGCGGTGTGTGGGCACCGTGGTGGGCACCGGCACCGGGCTCTACAGCAGCGGACCACGCACCGGAAGTGTCTTAGTGCAGTGCGCGCTCATGAGACGCGTGCACAGAGGCCCAGGGCAGGCAGGCGGCACTGGCAGGACTCAGCCGGCACACAGCGCTCTCACACCGGGAGGAACTACAGCGCAGCAGCGATCTCGGTCCGACTGATGAAACACGGGGACTGAAGTTCTGCCGAGTCCCGCTCCTGAACACCCAAAGGTACCGGTATAACGCGTGTGTACCTCCATTAGGTTCACCATGCTAACACTAGCCTGTGATAAAATTAGCTTAGAGCTAACTGTGGCGCCCTAAATCTGGGCATTTCATCCGGAAGCGGGGCTTAATTGTACTGTGTACTAAACTAACTAGGTCAAAACGTGTTTTTAATTTTGTTTACTTTTTATTTATGATTCAGAAAGGAAACCCATCTCTTGTTTACAATGTTCTGTTATACCAAGCTTCCAAACATGGGGACACAACTGCTTATAATGGCTTCAATCAAATATTTGTTCGTAAACCTAAACTTGTCCATTTCTAACCCGAAACCTGACCAGTAGTAAACTCGTATTATCATTATAACTAGCAAAACACGTAACTAAACTCACTATGGGCGAAATGCCTTGAGTTTAGGCTAACTAATGTCTAGCCGGCTTTTCAGCAACTGCTCATTGTTCCGTGACACAAATACCTTTATTGTATTTTATTATAAGTTTGTTTAAACTTATTAACAAAAACTAGCACATTAAGGGGTGTTTCTCCATTGACGCGGTCCTATGCCGTTATTCCACTTGACGTAAACGACTTCAAAATGGTTGGCGAAATTATCATACAATCAGTTGATCGCTGACGTCGCTAGCCGTGATGTAAGCTAGTACGTGCTAAAGGTTAGCGCACTGTTGTGCTAAACTACGCCCATAGGCCTCGCATTCTTCATGATAAATGTAAGCATTGTATGGTTGAAATGGCTACAGCTGATCACATAACTCTGAGAAATAATGTAACTTTAGTCGATCTACTAGTCGTGTGTTTAGAGAAAGTTGTCCTGCAACGATAACTGTGTTGGACAGTTCGGCTATTGCTAACATGTACATGACATATTTTATGGACTACGGCACTTACTTGACCGATGTACCTTGAGAACGCGTCCAATTTGGGTGGGCGGCTTCACTCAGTCGAATGTATCCAAGCATATGTCATTGTGGTCCATAACAACAAACTTTTGAACTAGAAAAGTAACCTAAACCATCATCACTGCCTTATCTAGTGGCACAGACAATAACTTAACATCCTTTTTTACACATGTCAATAATGACTCTACCAAAAGTCATTATTGATACATTTGAGCAGTTTTCATGGTTAGTATTTGGCTTGAATAAACACAAGAAATTCTGCATTTTTAACCACTTAATAGGACATAGTAAGGCTTAAGTCATGTTATTATAGAAAATATTTGTGTTTGGGGTGCAGCTTGTTCGGCTGATGGGGGATTTCAAAGTTACTCTAAGTACGGTAAAATTAGGCTAGTAATCTAATGCAGGGCTGGCATTTTGATGCGAGTTCTATTGATTATTGTTATTACTATGACATGTTTATTAATTACAATTTAGAGAGGGTATTGGGGTGGATGATTTGCCCACTGAGAGAAAAGGGCTTGGGACCCCAGAATGGCCTCATGCATTGATTATTTATATAACTAATCTCATGCTGTTTTCCCTTACTCCCTGCAGCTGCTCCGCCTTGTACATGCCCGAGGACTGTGACGTTAGCGGAGTTCCTAGAAAAGGAGTGCTGCGCGTCTGACTGTGCAAGAAAGAGCCTGTTTATTTATTTGTGCACACTGCTACCGCTGCTGCTGCTGTGTGTGCGGAGGGGGCCGTGTGCACAGATCTCCATATGTGTGTGACAATGGGGGACATCAGTGACCTGGACCGGCAGATCGAGCAACTCCGACGCTGTGAGCTCATCAAGGAAAATGAAGTCAAAGCTCTCTGTGCCAAAGCCAGGTAACTCCGCTTGTTTCTGCCGCCAGAAGTTTGACAAAGTTGGAGCCTGAGTCATTCGTTCATTTTGATGACTGTGTTCTAAAGTGCTTCATAGCCAAGACATGACTTGACAGAGCTTAAGGTGACTGCAAGTGGAAAGAGTTTTTATTGACACCACTTAGAGGGCAGTGAACCTGGCGACGTACTGTAAACAGAACAGCCACTTAACTGCTGGTGAATATTTTTTGTGTGTTTTTTATAAGACAATTCGAATTAAGACTTGTTGAATTTGGTGTTTGTGAAGACTCTCGTTTGTTCATCGTTGTGCAGCTTAAATTGTCAACTGGACTGGGTTTAGTTGAGTTGAGGGCGTTTCTTTTCAGTGTCTCTTTCTGACCACAAGAGCTAAGAAGAAGCTTCTGTGTGGAAGCAAAACGTCCTCAACTTAACCAAACCCAGTCCAGCTGAAGATATCAAGTAATAGTCTGGAAGTCTAAAGGTTTTACAAATTTTATAAAATGTGCAAAATCGACCACATGGTCTTGCATTTTGACGTAAAGTAAGTAATCTATATGTATATTTTGACGTAAAGTCCCTCCTTCCCGGATCTCGGCAGCTAATCTAGTACGCGTCTAGTACCCTCCCGCGTTGACCGATGACACAAGCTTTTCCTGTGAACCAGCCTGTCAGATTCAATCAGGAGGAAGGGGGAAGAGCTTGATTATTTACTTTTTTTAAATTCTGTTCCTGCTCTCCTCATCTTTTAAACTAAAGGCCTCATACTCCACAAGACGCGAGAGCTTTGTTCTTGAAGCAAAAATGAACGAGAACAAAGTTCGTCTGGGCTCTGAAGAAATGACAGAAATAAAACTAGCCATTTGAGTTCAAACTATTATAACATGTATCAGTCATGGTATTGCAAACATTTTGAATATTAGCACAGATCTCCTGCTGGTATATTACGTTAGAAAACGTTAAGGTTAAAATCATGTTTGACGTCTGTGAAGGCTCTCAGTCGTACAGGTGTCCATCCAAGAACCTTCATTGAACATGTTGGTTGACGTTTCCCAGTGTTTGATGAAGAGGTCTAACCAATGTTTTTATTTTTTATCACTTGCTTCTTTACCATGGTGAACTTGTCGGGCAGATAACGCCAGGCTTTCCTCTTTGCCCAAAACGTCCAGTTTCTCGCCAGGAATTTTTTACCATTTGTGGGTCCTTGTAATCCTTCAAATTAACCCCGCCAACTAAAAATCCAGCCAATCACAGCACAGGATTCTCACAGCCCTGCCGAACAAAGTTCAGCTCAGCGGAGGTTTTAAGAACAACCTTCAAGAACTGCCGAACAGGAGCTGTGAGAACTAAATGACTTCATTTTGTTCTCACAGCTCTTGTGGAGTATGGTTGGGCTTTAAGAAGGGCTTTCAGGTCAAAGAGGGGGGAAATGTTTACTTTCAAATTTCACTCTTATCTCGCCTCACTTTGCAAACTTACAGACTATCATGTTAAAGGACCTGTATCATGCTATTTTAGCCATTCCAAAGTAAAGTATAGGCATTTATATGATATATTGTACCTCTACCACTACGGAGCACTATTTTTTGTGATAAATATAAGTATTTTCTGGAGGTATTTTTCCAACCCGGAAGACAAAACGCTTGGATTCAGTTAACTCCGCCCCCTCTCTCTGCTCATACAACTTTAGCAGTAGTAGAACTATATATAATGGCTAACACACACGCTAACACGCATTTTGATTGACTCACCGCTCTGATGTTTCCATTATGTTGGTTATAAAAGCGAATCCACTTTGATTCTGGCCAAGGTTCACCAAACATCCATCACTGACGGTCACAGACAAACACTATTTTGGCTGCTAGTTGCTGAATCCTGGAGAGAAATTCCAACTTCTGGCGAGTGGTTGCCTCTTTAGGAAGGTTGAATAAAGTCCTGTCCTCGCAGCCAAACGCGCTTTTCTCCGTGACATTATCGTTAGAAAAAAGAACAGGTGTCCAGAGTAGGTTAGAAAGAGCTCCTTCTTCACAGCTTTCGGTGCAAACACGACATCTGCTCAGACGCTCAGGGACTTTCTTTTTTTTTTTTTTTTTTTTTTTACGACAGAAATAATGAAAAATCAGGCATTAGCTTACAGACGTCGAGCACTTCCGTTCCGCTGTGACGACACAACTGAACATGCCAGTCGTTTACCAGGAGAGGGCGGAGCAGCTGCTCAGAGCGCAGGATTCAGGAGGATTACTGAGAACTGCGTGAATGAAGCCAAAAACCACTCTGGGGGTGTTTTTGATAAGGAAATAGCATAACAACATGGTTAAAAGCTCCAAAAAGTCGATTTTGCATGATATAGGACCTTTAAGCTTCACAACAATGGATTGTTGAATTTGAGTTAACGGGAACACACGTATTTTGATCTCCAAGAACGTTACAAAGGGGGACGATTTTTTTTTTAGGCCATTTAAAAAACTTTTGCTATCAATTACTATAAAAATGTGGACATAATTGTGGATGTAATCCTGTTTAAATTGGTCTCCCCTTAAAACTAATTTTAACTTACTGGTAGTTTATACATCAAGAAAACCTGTTTTTCCTATTCCCACCATATTTTGACAACTCTACAACACGTGACTTCTCGGGTTCACATTTTCTCACATTCGAGCTTCCAAGAGCTGGTCCTGTGACTTTTGAGATATATATGAGGGAGAGATGTGAATGAATGATGTGGGGCGTATTGTTTTAAATGTTGTAATCTGTAAAGCACTTTGATACCTTTCGGTATGAAAAGATAAACTTGGATTGTTACAGACCGTGCTACGGTTTATTTGGCCTTTGATTTGTTATTACAGTAAGGGTTTTCTGTTATTGGATGCGTGTTTATTAGTCTGCAAGAATTCTGAATTGGTTTTATCCGACTGAATTCATGTCAAGCTCTGAAGTGATATTTATGAGGTAAAAGACGCATCTCGAGCTGTTCTAGCACTGATGATAAAGTCCTGTTTTCTTGTCGTTTTCAGGGAGATTCTTGTAGAAGAAAGCAACGTGCAGCGGGTCGACTCTCCCGTCACAGTGAGTACTTCTCGATATATATGTGTATGTATGTATGTATATGTTTTTTTTTTTTACTATGGTTAAAGTGGGACATGCGTTATATAACCAGCCCCGTCTGCTTCCATCGTAGGTGTGCGGCGATATCCACGGGCAGTTCTACGACCTGAAGGAGTTGTTCAGAGTGAGTGTGCCTCCCTTGTTTGGTTCCCATGGTGACTGCGCGACCGCCTCCACAGGGCGCTTTCCCCCCCCCACCCCCACCCCCCCCTTTGCACATAAATAAAAAATTGTCCTGCGTTGCTGTGTGTCTGTGGCAGGTGGGAGGAGACGTGCCGGAGACCAACTACCTCTTCATGGGCGACTTTGTGGACAGAGGCTTTTACAGCGTGGAGACCTTTCTACTTCTGCTAGCGCTTAAGGTACATGGCAGTAAACTTTCCAAACGGGCCCCAGCTCTTTCCAAGTGCTCTTTTTAAAGACCAGTGAAATAAAGATGATTCAGAGTTTTCAACAACTCTCAATGCCAGCACACACTCAGTCTAGACGCCTTCACCAAACTTCTGATTCTGTTCTTGTCCCAACTCTCCCTCGCTCGTGCTGATTGGCATATTGATGTTTAAAGTGTTTTGTAAGTTTCGACTGATCAGCCACTTTACCACAGCTTCTCCAACGTAACGGAGGTACTCTTTTCAATAAAATTTAGAAACTATTATAGGGGTTCTGAAGTATGGCATTTAGATTTTCCAGTCAAATTCTTTCCATAGATACCCTGATCTCACACATCTCCTTCCATGTCTTATCCTCAATAATGACAGTCAATTCCAACTCCCTCGTATCTCTAATATCAAATGTGTTAACTCCCAGGTTTCCCATCAGCATTTTGTACATGGTCAGCTGGTGTTTTTCTCGTACAGTACTGAAGTATTGCTCTATACCCGTGTTTATTTATTCCCAATTGGCATGACTTTGAATATAGTGCCTTATTTGTAAATATTGATAACGGTACTTTGGGATTAAGAGAAACTGTGATTTAGGACCTTTTTTAAAGCATGTCGGTCAATTACCGACCAAAAGGGAATGTAGCAGTGCTTGAAATGTTTAGGATAAAAAGAAAAGAAAAAAATCAATTAAACAGGGGAATGACCTTAATACCTTCCTGAGTGAAATTTTATTCTAATTTTAAATGCATTTACATTTTTTAACAATTTCATTACTCTTAAAGCCTTGGAGAAAGAATTGGCTCCGATGGATTAAGTTATAGTGAATACATATATAAAATAGACTTCGAATACATTCCTCTAATTGCTCCACTGTACTTTCACCCTAATCTTTGGGTTATTTTTTTCACCTTGTACGTCAAATGTAATACACGGTGGTCACTTTGCGCTGCAGGTACGGTATCCAGACAGGATAACCCTGATCAGAGGCAACCATGAATCGCGGCAGATCACGCAAGTGTACGGTTTCTACGACGAATGCCTGCGGAAGTACGGCTCCGTGACGGTGTGGAGGTACTGCACCGAGATCTTCGACTATCTATCTCTGTCGGCCATCATCGACGGAAAGGTAAAAGACCTGCTCCCGGGTTCAAACACATCGTTCCATCTTCAACACTGGACTGACATGACAGGGGTTTGTGTTTTAGATCTTCTGTGTGCACGGCGGCCTGTCCCCGTCCATCCAGACCCTGGACCAGATCCGCACCATCGACAGGAAGCAGGAGGTGCCTCACGACGGGCCCATGTGCGACCTGCTCTGGTCGGATCCTGAAGGTACAGCCGCTGTGCAACAAGTGAAATGTTTAGTCTCAGATTTGACTCGTGCCGTCAGAGGCTGACTGCTGACAGCTTGTGTTTGCCCCCTCAGACACCACAGGCTGGGGCGTCAGTCCCAGAGGAGCTGGGTACCTGTTTGGCAGCGATGTGGTGGCCCAGTTCAACGCCGCCAACGACATCCACATGATCTGCCGAGCTCACCAGCTGGTCATGGAGGGCTACAAATGGCACTTCAACGAGACCGTGCTCACCGTGTGGTCGGCTCCTAACTACTGCTACAGGTACGGGACAGGAGCAATCTACTAAACCACAGAAGTGACATGGGTCTAAAAGTATAATAATCCGTGACTGGCTAATTCCTAGTTTGAACAAATGGAAAGGTTGGGTTCAAAGCCAGCATTTTGCACTTAACAAAATAATACTTAATCTTATGACTCCTCGTGAAAACTGATGTGGTTGTTTCAGTTTTTGGTGGATGGTCATTTTGCCCACTTGCCAAACATTTTCAGAATAGTTTATTTACAAAATGTGATCATTTTATATCATTATTTTTTGTTGATATTGGAGTCCGTTTTGTTAACCCATTTAGGCTCAAACGCCTGGAAAAAATGCCTGTAAACCTATGGGCGATTTCAGAAAAGACCTCAAAAACCTGGATTTTTTTTCTGGGAAATTCATGTGGGAAATAAATAATATCATTAGGCTATAAATTAATACAAAGCTGGTGATGGAGAAGGGTAGAGCACAGCCTGCTCCAAGCAGATCTCTCCAAACACAGCAAGGAGGAGAAAGCCCCTCCCCTCACTGCTGCTCCGGGACGAAGGAACACGCTGCTGCTCAGCGCTGTCCTCTCCTCCACTCCTGCACTTGACTTCTCAATAACACTACGTGATGGAAAGAGCATAACTGTTTTCTGATCGTTTTTGAGTAAAACATTTTGACCAAATGAAACTATAAACATCTCGTGTTGGCGCCGCATTTATGTGGAAGCTCTGTAGCTTCTGTTGCAGACTGCAGCTTGGTTGCAACCCAAAAAAGTGAATATCTCATTTCACCAATTAACACGAAACAAAAAGTGTGATGCTGACGCTCCCGTGCCTCTATTCTGATGCATTTCATTGGCTCACAGGCCGACAATTGGTGCAAAAACACCCTTATACTCGCAATAATTATATTGCTTTAATGGTAGAAATGCAGCAATGCTTTCCCGGCCTCAATGGGATGAAAGGAAATCCCCAGAAGTGTAAAGCTTATGCATAGGGAAATAAAAAATGTATCTTATCACAGCACTTTTGGCTGCAATGCCAAGTATGGATACTTTATCAAGTATCGCAATACTTTCAATACTTGTGTTTGGAGGCATTTTTATCATGCACTAATAATGCACTTTTCAATCTTAAAGCTGGGGTACCTTAGCCTGGAAAAATCCAGACTCACCGCTGTACCAGCCGGTGAGTCTGGTCACCCCTGCGTCGAATCCATTTCCCACAGCGGTAGATACGCAGGCAAACAGGAAGCGGAGTAAACCAATCAGCGAAGGGCGGGCCTCTGCTGTTGATGTGGTGTTTTTAGCGGTTTTGCGTTAATATTTGCGCAGGATTATGAATAACGAAACTCACCTACTGTCGATGTGTTTTTTGGTCATTTACCGCCGACTGGAGACACGCTTCCTCTCTTTCGTGCATCGTTCGTAGATTGTTATTGAGGGACTTCCGCGTCCCGTGAGTGACGTTGCTCGCTAACAACACGTCACGGCGAATAAACAAATCTGATTGCACGTGAACGGATTGATTTTGTGGAAGCCGCGAACGAGGACGGGGTGACCAGACTGATCCCCCGCTGGATAAAAAATACAGAGGGGAATCATTCTGGTCTCACCAGGCTAGGGGTACCTGACCTTTTGCTGTTGAAAAGTAAATTTGTTTTTTCCACCTCAGGGCAAGTTGTAAACACAGCAAAAAACAGATCTTGTTAAATTGTCTTCACCTAATTATTTATTGAGCGATAGAAGCAGAATCTAAATGAGTAAACAATTTGCTTGAACAATTCGGACATGTAGGAGGGATTGTTAATGTGGGGCTTAACTGGGGCTTTCAACAACCAAGATTTTCTTGGTCAACTAAAAACATCTACTGACCAGTAATTAGTCGACAAAAAGGGGGCGTGGCATGATGCTGACAAAACGACTACTATTCTGACATCGTCCCTGTTCTCAAATGTCCTCCGGGCCATTGTGAAATGCGCAGCCCGGGCAGTGCCATGCCAGACTTCCTCTCAGGCCGCTTCATTTCTTCGACCTTTGCGCTGGACACTGTAGTGATGAATTGGTTCACGTTACGCGGAGCTCCTCGTTTTCTTTATTCCAGAAAAGGCCAGAGTGAAGCAGAGAAGGACAGCGGGTCCATGAGCTGCTGCGCCTGATGTGTGTTTCAGTAGAGCCGCTGCCAGAGGACGAGCTTCAGACTCGCGTGTTGGCCATTTTACTGTAGAACCAGGGTATTTGAGCTTTAAACAACTGTGGAGGTCTGGCCTATAGGAGGCAACATCTCGCCAAGACACAGAGCCGCTGATCTCCGCTGCTTATGCGCACGCAGGAGAGGCGCTCTCCTGTCCTCATTTCTGTGTGTTTTATTATTATTATTTTGTAGCAAAAGCATTTCACACACGTATTTCAGCACGGTAGCAGAGCGGTTAGTGCTTGTGCTTTACAGCTAGAAGGTCCCGGGTTCGATTTCCACCTGGACGGGGTCTTTCTGTGTGGAGTTTGCACGTTCTCCCCGTGTCTGCGTAGGTTTCCTCCGGGTACTCCGGTTTCCCCTGCCACTAAAAACATGTACAATAGGCCCGGATGAATGATGTGAGTGAGTGGTTGGTGGTGGTCGGAGGGGCCGATGGCGCAGATTGGCTGCCTCGCTTCTGTCAGTCTACCCCAGGGCAGCTGTGGCTACAATAGTAGCTTACCACCACCAAGTATGGAGTGAATGAATAGTGCAATGTAAAGCGTTTGAGTGTCCAGAAAAGCCCTATATAAAACTGATTATTATTATTATTATTATTATTATTATTATTAAATAATTGAAACGTCACTCTTTCTGTAAAACTTTGGTATGTTCTTCCACTTGTCCGTTGCCGGGTCGTGGGGGCAGCTGTTGGAGTTGCCCAAATCACATTGCACCAGCCCCTATGGCTCCTCCTGCAGGTGATGGGTCTACAGAAGGACTTTGATATATCTGTTAATTTAAATAAAATATTAGCCCAAGATAAAAGATAGACCTGCCACAGGCCTCTGGTTTTATGAAAATTGAGCATCTTAATTGTTGAACAAGTGCGTGCATTCTGTCGACCAATTAGTCGACTAAACGACCAAAGTTGGCAGCCCTAATCTTAACACTTGAGTAAATGTCAAATGGCATTTGGTTTCTAAACTCTGGACACCTGACTGTTTTGTTTTTTTACGTTTTAATTAGTGGTGGGCCGTTATCGGCGTTAACGTGCTGCGTTAACGCGATAGTCTTGTCGGGCGCTAAAAAAAAATATCGGCATTAATCTATTCTCAAAGTTGAGTTGGGAGTGGGATCTATACTACGCAAGCTATGATGACTCACTTTGAGCTCCTCGTGGAGCAGTGGGGGAGATGACCGGGGCGGGCTGAGGAGGAGACTGTGCGGTGATGTCGCTGCCGTTCGGAGCGGAGCTGAGCGAACAGGTGGAAGACGTGAGTGACGGGGCTCCTGTAGCCGCCTCGTCACTCACCGCGCGCCTTTTACTCTCCTATGGCCCGGGACAGCGCTGGTGCTGGGAGCGTTTCCCCAGAGCCACGCTCTGAAACAGTTTGCCCGCAGGCCGTGCTCACGTCCCGCGGTCATGCATTCACAAACTGTCCCTCTGTCAACCCTACACTCCGCCCACTCTCCCACTCCAGCAGTGACTTTTGACATTGGCGTCCCATAACGCTATGGGACGCCAATGTCAAATGCTATGAGGAAACGGCCTATGGGGCGCCGAGTCCGACTATATTTAAATATTTTTTCCTCTCTCGCCCCGTCCTTTATTATCATAGTTTAACAGCTTTCTTAAGCAGCTTGTGACGCTTTTTGTAAACAACTGGTCTCAATTTTAGTTATTATTTTTGGGTAGCACATATTCTGTCAGAAATAAAATAAACCATTTTAATCTATAGATTAATCTAGATTAATTTCGAAATTAATCTAGATTAAAAAAAATAATCTATGCCCACCCCTAGTTTTAATGTAAACATTACCATAATTACTTCCTGTATCGAATCGGCCCATGAATTTTGTGATGCGTATAGGATCGTGACTAAAGTGTATCAATCCAGCCTTACGTGGTTCTAACAACGATGAAATCATCACTCATTTCTGCATTTCAGATATCTTCCTGTTTTCTATTGCCGTTTGAAGCTCTTTACAAACATCCACAGTAACACTGACTCTGGGCTGCTTAGTGGAGGTTATTCAAATGCAATATCCCCATACTTTTCCCACCCAAAGGCGCACTCTTCTGGTCATAATAAGCAAAATGGTGATGTAGTCATGGCTGCACCCAAAATCAATCAGATTTTTTTTTCTTAAGGACTTTATTCTGCTTTAGTGATGATTTATCAGAAACGGGGTGCTTTATTTTTAGTCTATTAATGTTTGCTATTATAGTTTTATTTCTATACACTTCAGCCATGTCATTTTTATGCCACGATGTAAGAGATTGGCTTTAGACAATTCAAGAGCGTTTTAGGAAAATTGTGCCGTGTGACTCTGCACCACCATTTTAACCCTTTCTTGGCGTCAAACAGGTGCGGGAATGTGGCGGCCATCTTGGAGCTGGACGAGCACCTGCAGCGGGAGTTCATCATCTTCGAGGCCGCCCCGCAGGAGACCAGAGGCATCCCCTCCAAGAAACCCGTGGCCGACTACTTCCTCTGAGCCCCCGCCAGACTGTCCTCCAGTCCGGGAACCTCCTCACACCCTTCCACCCGCTTTACTGGACACTCGTGTCGGTACAGGACACGCCGCACTTGGACAGACCAACCTGCCAGAGTCTCAAACTGAAGCCCAGGTCCACAGAGCGCTCGCTGGGAGATATTGAACTTGTCTCTTCCCCTCCTGTGTCTTCTGGCTTCCACCGCTCTTCTAGTATTTTTCATGGACTTTTATCATTTTTAGTTTAGAAGTATGTTTTCCTCAAGCATATGCAGTTGTAGGCCTCATTTACAGTATCTTTTTTTTGTTTTATTGTCAGAAGTTTCTTACAATGTTTTATTGTTTCTTTTTCTTTCTTTCTTCAATTTTTTTCCAAATGTTTTTTTTTTTCTTCTTCAAATGTTCTGTGTGATTATTTAACATGGCATCAACAGAGGACTACCTGAAGTATATAATGGACTGGCCAAACAGAGTCACTGTATTAACCATTCTTTTCTCTTAATTCCTTTTAATCTACAAGTCTCTGTAGGTCTGTCAATTTTGATATTGTGAGAATAAAGTTTTTGTATCACTGCTCCGTTACTTGCAAGTATACTGTTGAAACGGTGTAGTAAAACATCACAATGATTATCAGGTCAGTTATTAGATATCTAAATTGTTTTTCACATCGTTCAGCTTGACGTTAAAGACCTTTCCAAAAATAATACATTTTACTGTATAGGTAAAAAATTCCAGTGCCTTCTTCAGTCCATGGTGGTACCACAGTATGGGAACCACTGCAGCAGAATCCCTAAAGGACTAGGAACGTAAACAGCCGGCAGCCTTTTATTTCAGTGCGTGTCCTGAGGGCTGTTTCATAAAAGTCGCTCAATAAAGCTAGGCTTAGGCTGCAAATCCTGGTTTACGTGAGGCACAACAATTCAAGCTGCGATTCCCAGCCTCTGTTATGTGCAACTTCTACAGAGGGACTATAGAGAGCATCCTGACCAGCTCCATCACTGTGTGGCTCTTCTACAGAGGGACTATAGAGAGCATCCTGACCAGCTCCATCACTGTGTGGTTCTTCTACAGAGGGACTATAGAGAGCATCCTGACCAGCTCCATCACTGTGTGGTTCTTCTACAGAGGGACTATAGAGAGCATCCTGACCAGCTCCATCACTGTGTGGGTCTACTATAGAGGGACTATAGAGAGCATCCTGACCAGCTCCATCACTGTGTGGCTCTTCTACAGAGGGACTATAGAGAGCATCCTGACCAGCTCCATCACTGTGTGGCTCTTCTACAGAGGGACTATAGAGAGCATCCTGACCAGCTCCATCACTGTGTGGGTCTACTATAGAGGGACTATAGAGAGCATCCTGACCAGCTCCATCACAGTGTGGTTCTTCTACAGAGGGACTATAGAGAGCATCCTGACCAGCTCCATCACTGTGTGGCTCTTCTACAGAGGGACTATAGAGAGCATCCTGACCAGCTCCATCACTGTGTGGTTCTTCTACAGAGGGACTATAGAGAGCATCCTGACCAGCTCCATCACTGTGTGGTTCTTCTACAGAGGGACTATAGAGAGCATCCTGACCAGCTCCATCACTGTGTGGGTCTACTATAGAGGGACTATAGAGAGCATCCTGACCAGCTCCATCACAGTGTGGTTCTTCTACAGAGGGACTATAGAGAGCATCCTGACCAGCTCCATCACTGTGTGGCTCTTCTACAGAGGGACTATAGAGAGCATCCTGACCAGCTCCATCACTGTGTGGGTCTACTATAGAGGGACTATAGAGAGCATCCTGACCAGCTCCATCACAGTGTGGTTCTTCTACAGAGGGACTATAGAGAGCATCCTGACCAGCTCCATCACTGTGTGGCTCTTCTACAGAGGGACTATAGAGAGCATCCTGACCAGCTCCATCACTGTGTGGTTCTTCTACAGAGGGACTATAGAGAGCATCCTGACCAGCTCCATCACTGTGTGGTTCTTCTACAGAGGGACTATAGAGAGCATCCTGACCAGCTCCATCACTGTGTGGGTCTACTATAGAGGGACTATAGAGAGCATCCTGACCAGCTTCATCACTGTGTGGCTCTTCTACAGAGGGACTATAGAGAGCATCCTGACCAGCTCCATCACTGTGTGGCTCTTCTACAGAGGGACTATAGAGAGCATCCTGACCAGCTCCATCACTGTGTGGGTCTACTATAGAGGGACTATAGAGAGCATCCTGACCAGCTCCATCACAGTGTGGTTCTTCTACAGAGGGACTATAGAGAGCATCCTGACCAGCTCCATCACTGTGTGGCTCTTCTACAGAGGGACTATAGAGAGCATCCTGACCAGCTCCATCACTGTGTGGTTCTTCTACAGAGGGACTATAGAGAGCATCCTGACCAGCTCCATCACTGTGTGGCTCTTCTACAGAGGGACTATAGAGAGCATCCTGACCAGCTCCATCACTGTGTGGGTCTACTATAGAGGGACTATAGAGAGCATCCTGACCAGCTCCATCACTGTGTGGCTCTTCTACAGAGGGACTATAGAGAGCATCCTGACCAGCTCCATCACTGTGTGGCTCTTCTACAGAGGGACTATAGAGAGCATCCTGACCAGCTCCATCACTGTGTGGGTCTACTATAGAGGGACTATAGAGAGCATCCTGACCAGCTCCATCACAGTGTGGTTCTTCTACAGAGGGACTATAGAGAGCATCCTGACCAGCTCCATCACTGTGTGGCTCTTCTACAGAGGGACTATAGAGAGCATCCTGACCAGCTCCATCACTGTGTGGTTCTTCTACAGAGGGACTATAGGGAGCATCCTGACCAGCTCCATCACTGTGTGGTTCTTCTACAGAGGGACTATAGAGAGCATCCTGACCAGCTCCATCACTGTGTGGTTCTTCTACAGAGGGACTATAGAGGGCATCCTGACCAGCTCCATCACTGTGTGGTTCTTCTACAGAGGGACTATAGAGAGCATCCTGACCAGCTCCATCACTGTGTGGTTCTTCTACAGAGGGACTATAGAGAGCATCCTGACCAGCTCCATCACTGTGTGGTTCTTCTACAGAGGGACTATAGGGAGCATCCTGACCAGCTCCATCACTGTGTGGTTCTTCTACAGAGGGACTATAGAGAGCATCCTGACCAGCTCCATCACTGTGTGGCTCTTCTACAGAGGGACTATAGAGAGCATCCTGACCAGCTCCATCACTGTGTGGTTCTACTATAGAGAGCATCCTGACCAGCTCCATCACTGTGTGGTTCTTCTACAGAGGGACTATAGAGAGCATCCTGACCAGCGCCATCACTGTGTGGTTCTTCTACAGAGGGACTATAGGGAGCATCCTGACCAGCTCCATCACTGTGTGGTTCTTCTACAGAGGGACTATAGGGAGCATCCTGACCAGCTCCATCACTGTGTGGTTCTTCTACAGAGGGACTATAGAGAGCATCCTGACCAGCTCCATCACTGTGTGGTTCTTCTACAGAGGGACTATAGAGGGCATCCTGACCAGCTCCATCACTGTGTGGTTCTTCTACAGAGGGACTATAGAGAGCATCCTGACCAGCTCCATCACTGTGTGGTTCTTCTACAGAGGGACTATAGAGAGCATCCTGACCAGCTCCATCACTGTGTGGTTCTTCTACAGAGGGACTATAGGGAGCATCCTGACCAGCTCCATCACTGTGTGGTTCTTCTACAGAGGGACTATAGAGAGCATCCTGACCAGCTCCATCACTGTGTGGTTCTTCTACAGAGGGACTATAGAGAGCATCCTGACCAGCTCCATCACTGTGTGGCACGGCACCAGCACTGCCTCCTGCCGAAGGAGCCTCCAGCGCATCATGAGAGCAGCGGAGAAGATCTGTGGAGCTCCTCTCCCCTCCATTAAGGACATGTACTCCACCCGTCTCACCCGCAAAGCCGTCAGAATCACCAGGGACCCTACGCACCCATCACACAGTCTCTTCAGAGTAATGCCTTCAGGGAGGAGACTGCGGAATCTACGGGCCAGGTCGAGTCGACTTAAAAACAGTTTCATACACAGGGCCATCGGGAAGCTGAACTCCCTGCCCTCCCTCTCACCCCTCTTCCCCCACCCCCCGCTCCACAATCAAGGATGAGAGAAATACAATTTCCAACCATGTGAATGGTTTGACAAATAAAAAATCTTGTATCTTGTATTACTGGGTTTCACCAAAGGGACATTGAGTTTGGCTAATCTCACTAATTCAAGACAGGTTCAACTAATGAGCACGTGCCGCGTACATAAGCAGATCACACTAACGATCACAGAGTTCACTGAGAATTCATGGCCAGGCGTGAACGCACAGCAGACCTCACAGGCCGCCAGCCCTGTGCTGCTACGTTAGCTCCATAAGTAGCGAGCAGCGCTCCCATCTACGAGGTTGTGAGAGCGATCTCAGCCTCGACTATTTTTTGGGGGGACTGGGCGCCCACTGGGAAGAACATAAATTGGCGCTTATAAGTTTAAACACTTTTCATGTGCAGTGCTAAATTTGATCCCCAGTTTGGGGTAACACATTCCCCCAATCGACTCGGACTACAAATACTGGAACTCCTCAGGGCTGTGTACTTTCCCCCTGGCTCTTCTCCCTGTATACAAACTGCTGCACCTCCAGCCACCAGACCGTTAAACTGATCAAGTTTGCGGACGACACCACCCTCATCGGGCTCATCTCGGACGGTGATGAGTCCGCCTACAGGAGAGAGGTGGAACGGCTGGCGTCCTGGTGCAGCCACAACAACCTGGAGCTGAACGCCCAGAAGACAGTGGAGATGATCGTGGACTTTAGGAAAGACACAGCCCCACCGTCCCCCCTCACCCTGACAGACTCTCCCACCCCCATTTCCATCGTGGACTCCTTCCGTTTCCTGGGCACCACCATCACCCAGGACCTCAAATGGGAGCCAACCATCAGCTCCCTCATCAAGAAGGCCCAGCAGAGGATGTTCTTCCTGCGGCAGCTGAGGAAACTCAAGCTGCCAACCAGGATGCTGGTGCAGTTCTACACAGCCATCATCGAGTCCATCCTCACCTCCTCCATCACCGTGTGGTTCCCCGGCGCTACAGAACGGGACAAGCACCGTCTGCAGCGCATTGTGCGTGCTGCAGAGAAGGTGATTGGCTGTGAGCTCCCATCTCTCCAGGACCTGTTCACCTCCAGGACCCGTGTGGGTCGGATCACAGCTGACCCTTCTCACCCTGGACACGGACTATTCACCCCTCTCCCCTCAGGCAGGAGGCTACGGTCTATCCAGACCCATACCTCCCGCCACTTGAACAGTTTTTTCCCCTCCGCCATCAGACTCATGAACAAAAACAAGTCTCTGTAGCTCAGTTACAGAGTCATTGATGTTTCTGCACTTGCAGTGTGCGGTGTGTCCACACTTAGACCCGCTGCTATCACTTTATCACTTTAAACACTTAATACCACTTTAAATGCCAAAACATCTGTATATACAATCCCGCTGTTGTTCATTGTCCAATTGTTGTTGTCTTAACATATGTCACCTTATTTTATCTTATTTATTTAATGTTTTATGCATGCCCTTATAGCCTTATAGTTTAACGTTCTTAGCTTATTTTTTATCTTAATTCTGTGTTATATGTTTTATGTCGCACGTTTGCACCAAGTAAAATTCCTAGTTTGTAAACCTTGTTCACAAACCTTGGCAATAAAACGAATTCTGATTCTGATTCTGATTCAATGTTCAGTTGTACAGGGTAAAGGATCCGGCAAAGACTTGATCTGATATAATGGTGTTTAATGAGAGTGTATCGGCAAATGTTTTGGCCTGTTCCCTAAATGCATCACATCAAACCAAAAGTGTTCCGAAACTACTCATTTATAAATTAAGCACTGGTCCCGTGGAGTACGAGTAGGGGGAAAGCTGCAGACCCGGAGCCGAGACAGATCTACCGTGAAGCGAATCCACCGTGTTAGTGCGCCCTCTGCTGGTAAAGACGGATATACGACGGTATTAGCTCTTGGGAAGATTCATTTTGATCAACTCACCGAACGTGAGTAGCCTTTAATCGAGCTATTTCATTTATTCTTATGAACAAATTTTGAAATCGTATGCTTCTGTTGTTTGCTAAAGCTAACACTTTAGCAGATGACACCTAATTTTCTGCTTAAAATAGCGTTTAAGATAGTTGTAAATTAGTAAAAACAATACATAATCCCAATTACATAGGCTACCCAAAAAATGCAGGCTGTAAAGTAAATATATAATTTATTCATATGTATTAAGGGTATACCTTTACTTTCTGTGGCAAATTATTGCATATTTTAATTTTAAAGAATCTTGGCCAGGACACTCTTGAAAAAGAGATTTTTAATCTCAACGAGCTTTGTCCTGGATAAATAAAGGACAAATAAAATGTAAAATAAAATCTGGCACCATTATTAATGGCACATTGTTGCATGTATATGTCATTCTAGACTAGTTTTGACCGTATTATTATTATTACCATTATTAGCCCAGAATTATTCATGTGTTCACTGAAAATAAAAATACAATTTACATTATTCCTCCCTTCAGATGGATATTACAATGCAAAAACACAATTCCCTGCCTGAGATTGAAGCGGTGCACAGATTGCTGCAGTGATTTCCACTGTCCATTCTGTAGTCCTAACCATTTCAAGCCGACATAGCTGGGAAGAGTGAAGCGTCACCTTAAAATGCACTTCACTAGATCTGTCAATTATGACGGTAACTTTCAAAAATGTTGTAACAATTTACATTCATTAATATCCTGTTATTTCATGTCATTTTCAGGATTTACCAATCACAGATGTGGCCACTCATGTAGAACGGACCTTCAAACATACAACATTCGAGTTTTACACATTATTGACAAAAGTGTTGATCTTTTGTTTTAATGACGTTGAGGAATTCAACAGAAAGATTGCTGCTGAATTTAGGAAACAGGGAAGACCCTGAAGATACAAATTACATTTTTTAGTTTGTTTGATTACATCAATGGCCTGTTACCACAATAAAAAAAAATATTTTGTTCCAAAATATTGTCTCTCCCTTATTCCTTATTATGAACAAATGAAGGTACTGTCATACAAAATAAAATGAAATATTGGAGCTAAACATACTATTTTAATTTAATAAAATAACCCAAATAATAGTACATCTAAACTAAGTTACAACACATTCTAAATGTGAAAAATAATCCCAACAATACAACTGTAAAACATGAAATAAATATCGTCGTAAATCCGTCCTTACCAGCAGAGGGCGCACTATCACGGTGGATTCGGCTCCGGCTCTGTCCTGTGGGCCAAGGTTCCTTTTATTGGACAAGCTTTTTAACGACACATGTCATTAATATGTCACGCAACTTTGTATTTCACAGATGAGAGACAAAGACAATGTTGGTGTATATTTATAATTTATTGAATAAAGTAATTGATTTTGTGACGTCATGTTTTCTTTTTCACATTTTTTAGGCCAACACAGATTTTGGCCAGATTTTATTTATTTATTCATTTGATGATGGCGCTAATACCCTGCTTGTGTCATTTACATTGCCCATTGGTGTTGGGTTAAATAGCTTGTGCTCAGTCTGCTCTTAGTTCTCTGACTATATTTCCATAGTAACTGAGCCCGGTTTATGAAACCGAAAAGACAACACAATAAGCCAGACTTGGCCAAATAAGCAGCTTTATGAAACAGCCCTCTGGACATGATACTATAGCCTGCCATAAAACTGACCAAACAAGCTGCCTACAACTTGTATGGTCTTGTTCCGCTCGCCAAGTCCACGTTCTGGTTTTTCAAGAAGAACCAAGTATTTCCCCTCCCATTTCCCCTGGCACTGATGATGGCAGAAAAAGGGGGAGAGACCGGTAGTTTGGAAAGCGTTACACCCGGAAACCCATTCACTGCCGCTGGGTTTACTGCAGCTGACAGTCTGTAACTACAGCCACACCGCACAGGTAGGTTACATTTCACTTTTGTCCACTCAATTGCAAATATTTAAACAGTTAGAAAAGAATGTGGCTCATTTTAACTCTGCAAATGGGCGCTAATGTAACGCAACAGTGCTACATGTTTTACATTCTTTGCTAAAAGGGCTAGATAAGTACTTTGCCGCCTATTTAAAGGCGCACGTGCGTTTAACGACATAGGCGTAAACCTTAGCACCTTAGTGAACGTAACACAATTACGGTGATAGTTGTTCGTTATGTCCCGCTTGGTTCTAGTTCATTCTTTGTGACCCGTTTCTCTCCCTCTGCTTGTTTTTGGGCTAAAGCAGTTTTCATTAATCGGGTCCGCCCTCTTGTCCCTTTTATTCATTATCACTTTTTGAGGTGGTGTAGTTCTGTGTCTAGCAGCGACAGTCCTTGTAGGCTTTAGCCTGGACTTGCTTTTGTTCCAATTAAGACGAAATATTGTTCGGAAAAAAATCAATTACAATTTAGTTTAAAAAAAAATCAAATGCAAATAATACCAACTTTATTTATAAAGCACTTTAAAAATGTTACAGCTTGGCCAAAGAGCTGTACACAAAGCACAGAATACATAGTCAAACATGTATACAAAATCAATGATACATAAGATCGAACATTTTCAAAGGCAAGTGAAAAAAGTCAAAGCGGTAGGAGCGGGTGAGGCTGTTTTAAACATTTAAATGTCAATAAAATAATTTTAAAATCGACTCTAGAACCCAGTGCAGGGAGGGATTCGCCCGGCCACGAATAGAAGAGGTGATCTCTCATTGTTCCAAGACTAATAATGATGATAATGCCAGACATTCATACTTGTTCACCTAGTCTAGCGAGAGCAAAGGTAAACCGGAGTAATGGAAGTGTGAGGCTCGAACTGCTAAAGTTAATTGAAAATATCCAAATAATGGTTGGCTGAAATTGAACACATTTTATTTGCACAAAAGTTAACCATTTTGTCCAATTCCCTTACTACTTTTTGATAAAATGTTTGCAAATCTTGAGAAATAAAAAAATGTTTGTTTGCAGTATTCAAATATAGTATTTGGGCATAAAAAGTGTTGTTGTTTGGGGGTAGCTGAGAATTCCACTGTGTTAATTAGCGCTGTGTATCAATAAATGATACCAGTATGGTATTGGAAAAAACTTTTTACAATTTTGATGTTGTTGGTCGAGGGACAGCATTGAAGGAAGTGACTTGGTTGTTTCAGCCCAAATAAAAAAATGTCCCCCTCATTTTTGGCAAAACTAATTCAAATAGTAATCACATTCTAGAATGCGGTGAACCCAGCCTACACGGTTCAGATTGCGATGCTTCACAAATTTTTACTTTTAATTTAAAAGTGCGAAGATTATGGCTTGTACAAGTAATGATAACAATACTGACACACACAGCCTTTATGAGACGATATCCATGTACAATATGATGGTAAAACCTTTATTTAAGTTTAAGAGTGATACATAATCAAATCTAAATCAATAACTTTTTGTGCTTGTAGTGGAAGAAATCAGAATCAAAATAGTGTTGCCATTGTTTCTAGTTAGTTCACAAACTAGGATTGTTTCTCGGTACAACATGAAACGTATAACACAGAATTTTAGATAAAAAAATAAGCAGAAAACATCTGTCCCAACCTCAGCAGCAGTCACAGCGGTGAGGAAGAGACTGACTGAGGACAGCACTCTAGCTGATAGGACCCAGCTCACTCCTGACCACATTTTCCAACTACTGGAGATCTGCCTTAGCACCACATACTTTCAGTTCAGGGGCAACGTCTACAGACAGATCCACGGCTGTGCAATGGGCTCTCCAGTTTCACCCATAGTGGCTAACCTCTACATGGAGGAAATGGAGAGGAATGCCTTTGCCTCATACTCGGGGAAACAAACCCAGCCACTGGTTCAGATATGTAGATGATACATGGGTCAAAATTAAACAGAAGGAAGTGGCACCTTTTACAGATCACATCAATGCTGTGGACCCCAGCATTACATTTACCCGGGAGGACGCCAAAGAGAAAGAACTTGCCTTTTTAGATTGTAAAGTTATCATACGGGAACATGGACAACTTCAGACAGAGGTTTACAGGAAGGCCACTCATACTGACCCGTATTTGATGTTTGACTCAAACCATCCACTTCAGCACAAACTAGGGGTCATCATGACGCTCAGACATAGAGCTAAAGAGGTGCCTACCAGTGCAGAAGGAAAGACCAAAGAGGAGCAACATGTCCAGAGAGCCCTCTCAGACTGTGGCTATCCTAACTGGTCTTTCACTAAAGCACAAAGGGCAAGAAGACCCAAAGAACAAGACAGACAGAGCCCAGAAGAAAGGGAGTTGCAGTGCCGTATGTAGCCGGGTCTCAGAGAAACTTCAGAGAATCTTTAGGCAGCACAGGATTCCAGTGTACCACAAACCGGTGAACACACTAAGACAAACATGAGTTCATCCCAAAGACAAAACTCCGAGCCACAAACAAAGCAATGTGGTTTATTCTATTCAATGCAAAGAAGAAGAATGCAAACAACATTATATTGGAGAAACTAAACAAGTTTTACAGAAGAGACTTTATCAACACCGAAGAGAAAGCACAAGCGGCCCTCAGTCAGCGGTGCACCTCCACCTCAAAGCCTCCAACCACTCCTTTGAGGACGGGGAGGTCAGAATTTTAGCTAAAGAAGAACGTTGGTTTGAAAGAGGAGTTAAAGAAGCTATTTTTGTCAGGAAAGAAAATCCCTCCATGAACCGGAATGGTGGACTCAGATTTAATCTTCCGTCACTTTACTCCAATCTCCTTCAGGAGAAACCGAAAGGGCACGGCCAGTCCAAGGAGACGGCACCTCAGCCAACGAAAGAACAATAGGCAGGTAATTAGCAGTGATCATCTATGAATAGGACAGATATTGGGCAGTGATCATCTATGAATAGGACAAGACTGACCGATACTGAGGTGAGCAGATCGTTAGAGACGCTCTACTTCAAAGGTGTTTACCCACAGGTGAGAGTAGCTGTGATTAGAGGGGAGGAGCCGGGTCTACCGTAACTCCTCCCCATTGGTCTATATATTCAGCTGTGGCCAGAGTCGGACCTTTGTCGCTGACGAAGCCTTTTGGATGAGAGGCGAAACGTTCGAAGACTTCAACTACAGAGTACAGAAGATGAATCAAGTACCTTCATTGAAGATGGACAACCCCTGTACGACTGAGAACTTACACAGACAAGCTATACAAACTTTAAAACTGTGAGGCTATAAGGGCACGCATGAAGAAGATTAAAATAAAAGTAAAATATGATGTCTCGGTCTGTAATCAATAAAAGTTCACCACCTTTTTATTGATGGTGAACTAGCAGGGTAGTTGTTTTTCATTAGTGTGACGGTTCTTGAAATTGGTGTTAAGTGCTTATAAAGTCATCCCTGTGAAGAATTGAGATGTTAGGAAAGTGGGGAGTGAGTTTGGACCACAATCAATCAATCAATGGTTTTGTATATAGCCCAATATCACAACAGGAGTTGCCTCACAGGGCTGCACCGAACATTAAGGCAATAAAACAGAGCAGTAAATAAGACGATGTAAAGTTCAGGCGAATCAAGTATCCAGGCAAACATGAAGTCCAAATAAGCGTCAGCAGTGGGTGGCGACGAGCAGCGCGGGTGTCCCCTGTCCTTGGAATCTCCAGCACGGCAAGGAAAAACTCAAACCCTGTGGGACACACGAGAAACCTTGAGGAGAACCACAGAAGGAGAGATCCACTCCCATGGACGGACAGGCTATAGAGACCCAGGGCCGATGGCGTCCCTTCAGCAGACAGGCCAAGATCACAGACCGTCCAGTGCTTGTTGTCAGTAGGCAGGGTTCCTCCGTTCAGCCGGGTTCCTCCGTTCGATTTAGACATGTGAATAGTAATGAACAGACAGATAAAATAAATATTGTATCATAATAAGACAAAGTTTGCAGTAAGAAGAAGAGGATAGCGCTCAGTGTCCCGTGTTTCTTCTAAGGCAGCTTTACTTCAGGCTGAGGGTTAGAGCTTTACTTCAGGCTGAGGGTCAGAGCTTTACTTCAGGCTGTGGGTTAGAACTTTACTTCAGGCTGAGGGTTAGAGCTTTACTTCAGGCTGTGGGTTAGAGCTTTACTTCAGGCTGAGGGTTAGAGCTTTACTTCAGGCTGAGGGTTAGAGCTTTACTTCAGGCCGTGGGTAAGAGCTTTACTTCAGGCTGTGGGTTAGAGCTTTACTTCAGGCTGAGGGTTAGAGCTTTACTTCAGGCTGTGGGTTAGAGCTTTACTTCAGGCTGAGGGTTAGAGCTTTACCTTAGGCTGTGGGTTAGAACTTTACTTCAGGCTGTGGGTTAGAGCTGTACTTCAGGCTGTGGGTTAGAGCTGTACTTCAGGCTGTGGGTTAGAGCTTTACTTCAGGCTGTGGGTTAGAGCTTCACTTCAGGCTGAGGGTTAGAGCTTTACTTCAGGCTGTGGGTTAGAGCTTTACTTCAGGCTGAGGGTTAGAGCTTTACTTCAGGCTGAGGGTTAGAGCTTTACTTCAGGCTGAGGGTTAGAGCTTTACTTCAGGCTGTGGGTTAGAGCTTTACTTCAGGCTGTGGGTTAGAGCTTTACTTCAGGCTGAGGGTTAGAGCTTTACTTCAGGCTGTGGGTTAGAGCTTTACTTCAGGCTGAGGGTTAGAGCTTTACTTCAAGCTGTGGGTTAGAGCTTTACCTAACTCACCTGATCATAAGCTCATTCTTAGAGGTACGTTTTGAGCCTAGTCTTAAATGTAGGGACTGTGTCTGCTTCTTTAACGTGAGCTGGGAGTTTATTCCATAAAACCGGAGCTTGGTAGCTAAAGGCTCTTCCTCCTACAGTGTTTTTGGAGACCTGAGGAATCACTAGTAGCCCTGAGTTTTGAGAGCGGAGTGCTCTGGTTGGCCGATATGGAACGATAACGTCTTGGAGATAAAGCGGAGCCAAACCCTTTATGGCTTTAAATGTGAGGAGCAGGATTTTAAATTTGATTCTAAACTCAACAGGAAGCCAATGCATTTTGACCTAATTGAAAACTTTTTAGGGAACTTTTATGACATGCTGCTAGCAGGCAGTTACAGTAGTCCAGCCTTGAGGAAACGCATGCATGAATGAGTTTTTCTGCATCACTGTTAGGTAGGATTTTTCGTATTTTAGCAATGTTGCGCAGGTGAAAGAACGTAATTTTACAAGCCTGGTTTATAGGGATGTCAAGATTAACCGGTTTTACGATAACCACTATTGTAAAAGGACGCGGTAGGTTATCCGTAAGAATTTCAGAAGCCACGGTTTATCGCAGACATTTTTCACGAGCCGCTGCACGCCATAAACAGCGCGGAAACTCACCGGTAGTTGAGCAAGGCAGAAGGACGCTCTCCTCCTGTGTTGTATCCACCCAAAAACGATTGAAGTCAGCAGAGTGGGACCTCTTTAGGATCCAAAACATGACCAAGGCGTTGTTGTTGTCGATGGACGTCCGTTATGCAAACCCTGTCGTCAGAAAGTTGCAGCAAAAGGCGCTGATATCGGCCACGTCAAATATAAACAACATCTTGGAGATAATCCTTCGCTGTGAATGTCCAGGTCAAGGTAACGAACTGCATACTTCCCAAAGAGTTGTACAAATGTTCGGAAATAGCCGCCACAACTGGCTCAGGATGTAAATAAAAAGCTAACTTCAGCTGCTTCAGCGACGCGGAAATCAGCTGTTCAAAAGAGTGTCCTTAGTCACTTTGTAAACACGTTTCATTCTCTGTTCATCAAAACATCTGACAAATAATTAAACAGCAGCTTAACTTTTGAGAACAGGAAACCTAGCCTAGCGTGTGGCCTAATAATATATAGTAAAATAATTATGATAAATATGATCAATATAAAGAAGTAAAGTTGACATTGTTTTGTATTATTCAATGTAGGCCTATTTATTTTAATGCAAAACAATCTTAAACCATTTTTCATTTTCAGAAACAGTGAATGTTTACAGTTTTACAAGTATTAAAAAGCTTTTTAAATACAAAAACTAAAATCAGTTCTTTCCTTTCATTCGGTCGATAATCATGAATAATCGTAAAATCGCAATATTTTCTTTCACAATAATCGTGACCAAAAAAATGGAAATCGTGACACCCCTACTGGTTTATAAGTGTTTTAAAAGAGAGGTCTTGGTCAAACAGAATTCCAAGGTTTTTTACTGTAGAGCTTGTCGATACCCAGGGAGATGATCTGCTGGGATAAAGACTCTCTCAGTTTTTGAGGACCTAATATAATAACCTCGGTTTTATCAGGATTAAGGAGGCGGTAATTTACAATCATCCAGGTCTTAATGGCTTTTACGCAGGAACTAAGCGTATCTAATTTATCTGTCTGACCTGCCTAAGCTCCCTCGGTCATAACGAGGTCATAGAGAACAATTTGAGCGTGCGAAGTAAACTTGCACTATCTACTTTTGTCATCTCTGAATGACGTACTTGCCCTACATCAGTCTGTCCTCGTTCAGACTTATCTGCCGGAATTGTTCTGCTGTCTTTGTTTTTGCTAAATCTGTGACTAATCTCTGGTCTCTGCACTGGCTTCCTGTCACTCAGAGAATAGAATTTAAAACAGCTCTGCTTGTGCACAAGTCTTTTCATGGTTTAGCACCAAAGTACATCTCTGACATGTTAGAGCCGTATGAACCATCTCGGGCCATGAGAACTTCAGGGAGGGGTCTCCTGGTGGTTCCCAGAGTCAGGACTAAACACGGTGAGGCTGCGTTTCAGTTTCATGCAGCTAAAATCTGGAACAGTCTTCATGAGGATGTGAGACAGGCCTCAACTCTGACAATGTTCAAATCCAGGCTGAAAACAGCTCTTTTTACCCGAGCATTATGTAAACTGAAAGTATTTTATCTGCACTCTTGCCTTTTACTGTAATTGATACATTTTATGTTGGATGTTTTAATGATTGATTTTCTCAGTTTTCTTGTAATTTTATGCAACTGTGAAGCACTTTGAATTGCCTTGTGTATGATTGTGCTCTACAAATAAACTTGCCTTGCCTAAACAAACATGGCAATGAAATAACGACATTGTTAGTTGCACGGTTTGTAAATTAAATCCTTGAGTTATTCGTCTTGTAACCTTCTGCCCTTTAGCCTCAGCTCAGCGTACAGCATGGCGTCCCACAGTGAGGTGCTGCAGAGGCTTCGTGCCTCGTTCCGCTCGGGGGTGACTGTCTCAGAGGAGTTCAGATGTGCCCAGCTGAAGCAGCTCCTGCGTATGCTGGAGGAGAATGAGGAGAGCTTCCTGAAGGCCCTCCACCAAGACCTGGCCAAGGTGATTTACAGCCATTCACAGCGATTAATCGTAAAAAATAATCGATAGATTAATCAATTGCAAAATAATCGTTAGTTGCAGCCCTACATACCGCCTTTGCTCTGCCCGATCCCGTCAGACCTCAGAAGCTAAGCAGGGGAGCAAATCTCTCCGTTCATTCATCAGGTATAACGGAAAACAATCGTCAGCAAATATAAGGTTATGCCCTAACAGAAAGTCAGCGGCCTGCAGTGTCTCTGGAGCGGAGAGCGGGGAGACAGGAAGAAGAAGAGGCAAAGACGCGTCTCCACCGATTCTGCGTCTTTGGGTTAAAAATAAGTTCCAACACGACTGATCAATGATCACCAACTCGATTCTGTCCTTGTCGGGGACACATGTATTTATTTATTTTTTTTAGAGCAGAGAGCACGATACAACACTCTGCACATGCAGCGCGAGTACTCCGCCCACCCCTCTGCCCGTTCTTTTAAACGGCGTTATTCCAAACACTGGTTGGGAAAAACGCCATTTAAAGTGCAACTAAACCCCAAATCCACTTTTTTTTTACTGATAAGCTGCCTAAATGGGTGTCAAATAGAGTTGTCTACATGTCCCAGTCAATATTTTGACATTTTGTGCAAAATTAGTTTTGGGTCCAAAACCGAGCGGTTACTGCCCTCTTCAGGTTAAAAAAATTCAACAAAGGTTGAATTATGTGATTGGCCAATGACCTTACCCAAGGACCGTCACGGAACCAGAGAACGTCATCACTGCAGCTGTATAAAACCCACTCCCTCCCGCACACAGGGCTGAGGGCCGCTATCTGCCTCCGCCGCTCCGTCCTGTCTCAACCTCCGGGGAGGAAGGTGGAGAAAAGTCCTCCACCTCCCAAGACCGATCACACGCGAACGAGCTAGCATCGCTGTTGTCGCTCTCCATTTTGGTCAATGCCAATGCCGCTGTCAAGTGTCAATCACAGCCTAGACCCGCCCAAAAGTCCCCCTCCCGCTTGTCCCCTTCAGTCCTCCAGGCACGCCCCATTTGGAGGGAGATTTAAGCAGAGAATGTGAGTGACGTAAGCCTCGAGCAGCAGGGGTGAGACGTTCTTTAAGTACAACGGCGCTATTAACGCCGCTACATTTTCGGTAATGGAGTAATCTAATTAATTACTCTCCCCATTGTTACAAAGCCGTTAAAGTTACTGGGATGACAAAGTGGCACATTACAGTTCGGCTGAATGACAGCGGGCAGCCCAGATCCGCTCCCCACAGCAGCCAGGGGTGGTGGTGATTGGCTAAAAAGTTGGGTGGGCGGTGTCTCTACTCGCGCTGCGTTTGTTGATTCCTCTCTCACTTCTAAACTAAACAAGACAGTGAGACAGCGACAATGGCAGCACAGACAAGCCAGGGCAATTCAAAGGTAACATTATTGAACTAGTAGTACCATCACTACTTATCCATTGTTGAAATGAAAGGCAATAATGTGCATGTTAAATGCACACTATGCCCTGGGAATAAAATTCTGTCCGCATCTGCCACAAGTAACTCCAAAAATCACCTCTCATTGTCACATGCTTATACACCTCTTGTCACTACTAATCCAACTCGAAGCCTCGGTGCAAAGATACATATGATTTCATTACTCATTCGTTTGTTTTCCCTTTGTTTGTTATTCAAGTTTATATTTGCTTTAAGTGCTTTATAGATGCAAATCTAGTAGAGGCAGAAATATAACAGTTTTCAGGATTCTCAATGACAGGGACTGACTATCCCCACACTCTCTCTCACACAGAGGGACAGATCGAGGACATATGAATATTGGGCTCTATAAAAGCATTCTCTGTAGCTGCAAAATGCTGCTTGTTTTATTTGTTTTAAAGGGTTTTTAACCACTACCTGATTGGGGGGTCTTTCATCTCCCCCTGGTGTCTCTGGCCAGAAAACCACAATTACAACTTTGCCTGCACTGGGTCGGAGCGCCAATAGACACTAATGGAATCACGAAGAAGAAGCTAACGGGCAAAGCTAATTGTGGACTAGCACCACTTAAAGGAATAGGCCACCGTTTTTACATACTGACATATGTTCTTACCTTACCTTAGACTAGTTGATATGTACCTGTCTGGTCTTTGTCCGTGCGCTCTGTCATGCAAACGGAGCACAAACGCAGCCTCTTCCACATACTGTATAGTTCCAAATCAGCTCCCGTTAGAAGCTACCAAACTCTTCCACGTTGTCCCTATTTAAATACAGTTACGTGACGTGTTACACTACAAAGTATAGTAACACAGAAATGTAACATGTCGATTTTCTCAGCGGATAAAAAGGGGTACTATATTGTGAGGCGTAATAATACGAGGAGCACTACGTCCGCGCACTAACACCTAAAGACTTTTCTCCCGCTCACTACAAGTCACGCTGCTTCTATTGACGGAAGTGAGCGGGGGAGAAGTCTTTAGGTGTTAGTGCGCGGACGTAGTGCTCCTCGTATTATTACGCCTCACAATATAGTACCCCTTTTTATCCGCTGAGAAAATCGACATGTTACATTTCTGTGTTACTATACTTTGTAGTGTAACACGTCACGTAACTGTATTTAAATAGGGACAACGTGGAAGAGTTTGGTAGCTTCTAACGGGAGCTGATTTGGAACTATACAGTATGTGGAAGAGGCTGCGTTTGTGCTCCGTTTGCATGACAGAGCGCACGGACAAAGACCAGACAGGCACATATCAACTAGTCTAAGGTAAGGTAAGAACATATGTCAGTATGTAAAAACGGTGGCCTATTCCTTTAAACAGTATTTGCAGCCAAGTTTGTGTAATTGGATGAACAATATCCCTCTCTCCCCTTGTTTTCTGTCAGCGTAGTATTGACTCTCACTGACAATTAATACGTTAAACGCAACAGGCCAATTGCCCTTGCCAGTATTCTTTCCAAAGTTGTAGAGAATATATTACACACAAGACTGTAAATGTATGAGAGGCATGGCACTGACATGTGCATCTATGCACTGAAAGAAATTGTAGGAAAAAACCCGGCTTGAATTCATCTGTTTCTCTGTGCTTCATTGATGCCACAAAGTCTATTTATGAAATTAATCAGATGAGGAGTGCCCAAGTATTTGGTGGTTTGGTGCAAATCAGGTCATGCATGTAAAGTCTGAGCCTTTTCATGTTCGTCATGGTGTTCGACAAGAAGGAATTCTCTCCTGTTCCTGTTTGTCTTTGGGATTAACTCTTTTTAATGTTTATATTAATGAACTGCCCTCAAAGTTGAATGACTGTAAAACAGGGTGTGTCATTGGTACAAAAGTTGTCAGCCAATATATCAATAGTGTGGTATATTGTGGCGTTTGGAGGCCACAATAAGTCCATTCTTAATTGCAGTCTATGGACGTAGCTTCACTTTGCCTTTGCTGTTCTTTGTCCTCAGCCTAAATTCGAGGCGACAGTGTCAGAGCTGGTTATTGTGGCCAACGAGGCGCAGTACGCTATGGCCAACCTGAGGAGCTGGCTGCAGCCCGAGTACGTCGGCAAAAACCTGGTCAGTTTGCTTTTACATCCCGATATACATTTAAACTACACGTACCATAGACTCCGGTCTCTGTTTTCTCAGGCCACAAAGGTCGACACTTGCTATGTGCGCAGGGAGCCATTAGGAGTTGCTCTGATCATCGGACCATGGAACTACCCCATACAATTGCTTCTACTGCCTCTGGTGGGCGCCATTGCTGCAGGTAAGTGTGAAATCGCAATGATTAAAGAACGGGTATTATGATTTTTGCACGTACAGTGTTTGGTAAAAATCTCAAACACATCTTATCACTATCTTACATTTTGTTGGTTAGAAAATGCCCTCTAGAGCTAAAACAATATCCAATTGTTCCTGATTTTCAAGCGATCTCACCCTGAGAACCTGCCACCCGCCCTCTTCTTGCTCCCCTTTATCACATCACCATTGATTTTCTTGGCCATTTGCTACAAACGGAGGCTCAGACATAGACATAGAAATATAAAGAAGAGGCTTTTGATCCCAACTTATTTGGACAGTTGGCAAGTAGGCTTGTCTGGGAAACTTCATTGGCCTGTTCAATGTATTTTTGTATCAAACATCGCACATTATGAACGATCCAGATGTTTTCAGCTGTTGTCAACCCGTCGACCACATTTAGGAGAGGTTAGAAATCATTGACCTTTTTGAGATTTTACTTTAGGTAAGAATTGGTTTGTAAAAGTGTCCTCTGAGCTAAATGCTAACTCATATTGGTTTAAGTTTCTGGTTCTTGTGGGGCCGGATACACATCCAATGGCCACTAAACATCATCCTGTTAATGATACAACTTAAAATATATAAACGCAATGAAACAGACAAACAATTTCTATGATTTCTTTGGGTTCAGACTTTAGCATGTGATTTCATCCCAATGCCAGCGGAGGGCGCTCCAACCAAACTTTGAGGTTCAAATCAACACAGCCTTTGGTCAAAGTTATTTAATAAAACTCTAGATCGGACATGGCACTCGCTGTCGTGGCAAACGTGGTGGTCCTCTTGTGACTGGCCGGTGAGGCCCCTATGCTACCAATGCAAAACCTTCATTGATCCATGTGTGAGACACACTCATTGTTTGTGATTGGTTTGTTACTTCTAAGTCTCGTATCTCAGTCAGGATCAGGTCATTTCTTTGAAATGTCGTGTCTCATGTTGAAGCCGTACTAAGCAACTTTCGGGTCGGAGCCACCAATACACACTAATGGAATTACGAAGAAGAAGCTAACAGGCTAACGGTCAAAGCTAACTCCAGGCTAGCACCACTTAAAAAGTATTTACAGCCAAGTTTGAGTGAAAGAAATTATCTCTATTGTGTAATTGGATGTTCAATATCCCTCTCTCCTTTTTGTCTTTTCTGTCAGCGTAGTATTCACTCTCACGGACAATTGATAAGTATAAAAACGTAACATGCCACGACACCTGCAGTGGTTCTTATGGCCTCTAGGCCAGGGGTGGCGAACACGCGTCTCTCGAGCCGCATGCGGCTCTTTGCATGATTGGATATGTTTAATACAATGCATCTCTTTGTACAAAAAAAAATGGTACATCTTTCCCATAAACTAACAGTCTTTTAGAATCTTGATGAAAATTCCAACCATAGTCCTACAGAACCTGTTTCCTATCTCTACACACATGAGTCTGCATACGTATCTCTCCTTTTCGAGGTGGCATGTAAAAAGGTGCCTCACTCACAGCGGGCTGTAGGTTAAACAACAGTCCGGCAGATCGTGGCACTGGGATCAGCTTCTGTGCTTTTCAAGTTTCTGATTAGTCTACTCTTTATTTGATGAAAGTTGGCCTCATATTCACAGACAAAGATCATATATAGGAAATGGAAAAAAGCGAAACTCTAATGAAGCATATGATGCGAAGCGCGACATCGTAACGCGGAAATGCGCAAAGTTTTAAGCTGCAGGCACTGAGCGCACAGGCCAGGGGTGAATCAGAGGAGGGGGCTCAGTGGGCAGGGCCCCTCACACTAACACACTCCAGCATAAAAAATCTAATTCTGTCCCAGTCAGAGCACAAAATGTCAGTTTATTTACTAGACATTTATTTCAATCTTGGTGAGGAGTAAAACCATTCAATCAAATACAATTATTGAAAAGAAAAGCGGAAGGCCAGGCATAAAGTTAAAGTTTATAGTGATTAAATATGACGGTCACATTACATGTACTGTAATCACATAAAACTACCGTTCCTGGATCTTGCAAATGGCCGGTGCCTTTGTGGCTCTTCACAGAAGGCGGCACGGTAGTACAGTGGTTAGTGCTTGTGCTTCACAGCTAGAAGGTATAGGGTTCGATTCCCACCTGGACGGGGCCTTTCTGTGTGGAGTTTGCATGTTCTCCCCGTGTCTGCATAGGTTTCCTCCGGGTACTCCGGTTTCCCCTACCACTAAAAACATGTACAATAGGCCAGGATGAATGAGAGTGTGTTTGAGAGTGCACATGGGGGACGACGGCTGGAAATTAGCCCAAGGCTACAATTCGGTGTGGCGTGTTTACATGCATGAGACCCATGTATGTTCATTATCATGCACTGTCCCTTCCAAATAAACCAATAAATAAATAAAAATAAAAAGAATCGGGGTTGAAAATTTCGGCTCTTGGTCTCTGACTAGTTGGCCACCCCTGCTCCTAGGGGCATGGGTTACTTAGTACTGCTTTAAATGTACAGAAATACAGTTTGAAAGAAGGAAACAAATGTTATAATTGATATGAATAGAAGTGAATGACTTGAGGTGTTTGACAGAGGAAAATCCATGGCTCATCTAGAGTTAGAAACGTGGCCTTTTCAAACCCAGACATGATTTAAAGTTACAAAACGTAAAATATCAATAATGAGGAGGCCTAAGGCAGATTTAAAAGTCACAATTATGCAGATGTCTTGGTAACATTGCTGAATCCGACGCTGCTGCTGTAAGGACTGTCTTTACTGTCTCGCTTCAGGGAACTGTGTGGTCATCAAACCTTCTGAAGTGACTGCTGCGGTGGAGGCCGTGATCGCCGAGCTCATCCCCAAGTATCTGTCTCAGGTACCTCCTCATTTCTACCTGCGCCATCCTTTAAAACAGACATTCCTTTTGTTATTTGTGTATTTCTACTGACAAACTACAGCATGAAGTGCATGTGCATCAATATGTAGCTTCTTTTAGTTTTCCAAAAATGGAAAAAAATAGGCCTCACAGATTAGAGTCAAAACAAGGTGAAGAGCTACTTTTGTGACACACAGAAACCTCCAACTAAAGTTCTTCTACACTCGCATCTTAGACAAAAATTACTTCAAAGTGCGTGAATGATCCGAATTTGGAATATCAGAGGCAATATCCTCACAGTGGGGGGAGTGAGACCCAATGGAAGGGTCTAGAAGGGACATTTTTGTCCATACCTGTTTCAGTCACAAATACGAAACTTTGAAAGTTTGAATATCGTGAAAAAGTTAATTTATTTCTGTAATACAACTTTAAAATTGCAAAAGTACTAATGCATCTTGAACGTTTGCACATTGTGTCATGCTTACAACCCTAAACGTAAAGATTTTATTTAGAATTGTTTTACTGAAAGTTCACACACAAGTAACAGACAACTGTGAAGTGAAAGTAAAATGATACATGATTGTTATTTTACAAAAAATAGAAAAGTGAAAAGTGGGGCGTGCATAAGTATTCATACAGCATTTCTGAGTGCATTAAATTGCCTTTATAACATTCCTAATGACTGCAGAATGTTCACACCTTGCCCTAACCATTAAATAGAGGCCACCTGTGTGTAATCTACTCTCAGTATAATTCCAGCTGTTCTGTGAGGGCCTCAGAGCTATGGTCAGAGTGTATTGGTCACTAAACAACATCATGAAGGCCAAGGAGCTCACCAGAGAGGTCAGGGATAAAGCTGTGGAGAAGTTTAAAGCGCCGTTAAGTTATACAAAGATTTCCCAAGATTTGAACATCTCACGGAGCACTGTTCAATCCATCATTCAGAAATGGAAAGAGTATAGCACCACTGAGAACTTACCAAGACACGGCCGTCCACCTAAACTAACAGACCGAACAAGGAGAGCACTGCTATCATGCTATGGGGCTGCTTTTCCTCAGCGGGGACTGGGAAGATTGTAAGAATAGTTGGGAAGATGGATGGAGCCAAATACAGAGACATTTTGGAGGAAAACCTGCTGGAGTCAGCAAGAAAATTTAAGCTGGGGCGGAGATTCACCTTCCAGCAGGACAATGACCCTAAACACAAAGCTACATCTACAATGGAATGGTTTAAAAACAAACATATTAATGTCTTAGAATGGCCCAGTCAAAGTCCTGACCTAAATCCTATTGAAAATCTGTGGAAAGACCTGAAAACTGCTGTTCACAAACGCTCTCCTTCTGATTTGACAGAGCTTGAGTTGTTTTGTAAAGGGGAATGGGCTAAAGTGTCAGTCTCTACATGTGCAAACCTTGTAGAGTCAAACCCCAGAAGACTTGCTGCTGTTATTGCAACAAAAGTATTAAGTCATGCTGTATGAATACTTGTGCACCTCCCACTTTTCTATTTTTTGTAAAATAACAGAATCATGTATCATTTTGCTTTCACGTTGTCTGTTACTTGTGTGTGAACTTTCAGAAAAAAATTCAAAATAAAATCTTTACGTTTTTAGGGTTGTAAACATGACCAAATATGCAAACGTTCAAGGTGTATTAGTACTTTTGCAAGGCACTATAATCATGCATATGTACTTAGTACTTGGTTTGGGCCTTTTGCTTGAATGCCTGCCTTAATGTGGTTGTGTGGCATAAATGCCATCAGCCTGTGGCACTGCTGAGGTGTTAAGGAAGACCAGGATGCTTCAACCAGGGGAATATGACATCTGAAGTCCATGTCCAGGATCAGTCTGTGTGTGGAGGCTCTTGATGCACTGACTCCAGCCTCAGTCCCCCACACTTTTGAACGGCCTTTTCCTGACAGTCCTCTCCAGACTGCGCTCATCCCTGCGGCTTCTGCACATTTTTCTACCACACATTTTCCTTCCACTTAACTTTCTGCTATGATACAGCACTTTGAGAACATCCAACTTCTTTTGCTCTGACCTTTTGATCCTTTCCCTCCTTACGGAGGGTGTCAGTGTTGTTTTTCTGCACAACTGTCAGGTCAGCAGTCGTCCCCATGATGGTGAATTCTACTGAACCACTGAGAGACCATTTAGAGTCTCAGAGACCCTTTGCAGGAGTTTTGGATTCATTAGCTGATGACGGGGTGACACTTTGAGCTACAATAATAATTATATTATAATTTACAATATTCCAATTTTCTGAGATTTTGATTTTGGGGTTTTTACAAGCTGTGAGCCAAAATCATCATGCAAAGTGAGATATATCAAGCCTTTATTTGTTATAATTTTGATTATTATGGCTCAGCTTGTAATTGTTTTTTTTTTATCTCAGAAAATTTGAATATTATGAAAACCGTAAGCCATAATCATCAAAATTAAAACAAACAAAGGCTTGACATGTCCCTTTGCATGCCATAAGTCTATATCAGGTTCACATTTTAAGTTAATTACAGAAATAAATGAACTTTTTCACGATATTCTAATTTTCTGAGTTTCACCTGTATGCTGTTAACCTCTTACTCCCCGTCTTAACCGAGCACATTTTCTCCAGTTCGGCTTTACCCAAATCTAAAAGCTTCTTGATTGGAGCTTACAGCCTATATAGGCCATTGTAACGCTTCATTGGAAAGCTAAGGCCTACAAAACTCATCTAAACAGATCTTTTTCCTTGCCTTGTCGTTTTTCACATTCCTTTTCATCTCATTTGCTGTGGCTTTGTTATCGCATTTTTGTCACTTTTTTGTTGCATTTTTGTCTCATTTTTGTTGCTCCTGTGTTGCCTTTTTGTAACTTTTCTGCTGCTCTTTCATCACCGTCTTGTAGCTTTTTTTATTTTATTTTTTTTGCACATTCATTGCTTTTTCTGTTACTTTTTGGCGCTTTTTTGTTGCGTCTTCCTCGTTTTTTTCAAGAAACTTTTCAATTTGGGTAAAGCCAAACTGGAGAATATGGGCTCGGCTAAGAGGTTAAGGGAGTAGCGCGCTTTTGCCGTAGAGGCGTATTCGTCGCCACTTCTAAATTCCCGATTTTTCCATGATTTTATTGTGGGGTGGATGCCTTCAGGGAAATGGGGTATGTGCCCAAAAAGAAAATGTTGGACAAGTTTGACATACCGTGCTGAGAGAGTGGCAACTGATCTCCCTGTGGGAATATGTCCAATCCTTGGTTTATAACAATCGTCCACAGACCCTGACCACCTACAGAATAACGTCCCAAACTGCCGATGTACCAGTCAACAGGCTTGAAAGAGTGGACCAAAACTTTCTATAAAGATATTATTTTCAAAAACTGAAGCTGAATTTCCAATGCTGTGTGAAAATGAGTTTTGAAACTTGTGCAGTTTATTTTATTAATTTTCTTTCAAGTTCCCACGCCCCACCTCAAACTGGTCATTAGTCCATTTGACTCTCTGCTCTCTATGCATGCATCTGTTTACAAACGCTCATCAATTTGAAATGGTAATATATTATATACAGATGTCTTTTCTCTGACTGCAGGACTGTTTTGCTGTGGTTCGTGGAGGGGCAGAGGAAACCACAGAACTTTTGAAGCACAAATTTGACCACATCTTCTACACAGGTGAACAACAAAGTGATTTATTTTCATCATTGTTTGGGACAGTGATTTTTAGGGCTGGATACAGTCACCAGTATGAGATCAGAAATCAATAAAAGTTCAGGTACTGAAAAAAATAAATAAAAAATCTTTAGATCCAAGTTTTGATGTTGGTCCAGGAACAGCATTAAAGGAATCCCCTTTTGGATTGCTTTCCTCAATTTTATTACTAATATTTTCCGAATTTATTCCCAATTTTGCAGATCTTCCACACAATATTCCTCTGTTTTCTGGTTCTAAACAAATATTTGGAGTATCATTTAAGTACTGGTATCAAAAATAATGTAATGATACCCAGCCCTAGAGATTATTGCCAGCTAAGATACAAATACAAAAAATAAATCACTACTAAAACACGAGAGCAGCGGCGAAAGTCGTGTAAAAGCCCATTGACATTTTCCTTTCAGGTTCTCAGTCGGTGGGTCGCCTCGTCCTCCAGGCCGCCGCCCCACACCTGACCCCCGTCACCCTGGAGCTGGGCGGGAAGTGCCCCTGCTTCCTCTACGGCAACCTGAGTATGCCGGCCACCGCCCGCCGCCTGGCCTGGAGCAAGTTCTTCAACGTGGGGCAGAGCTGTGTGGCCCCGGACTACGTCCTGTGTACCAAGCAGATGCGGGACGTCCTGGTGCCTGCACTGAAGGAGGTGCTGCGGGAGTTCTATGGTGCCGATCCCCAGCAGAGTCCCGACCTGCCCCGCATCGTCTCGCCAAAACACTGGAGCAGGCTGATGGGGCTGCTGGGGCGGAGCAAGGGCACAGTGGTGCTGGGAGGAGAGAGCGACGAGGCCGACAAGTACATAGGTGGGTGTACGAGGGAAAGGGCCCCTGTTTACATTGTTAGCGGTGTAACTCTGAGATGGAAATTAGTTTGTGTGTGTGTGTGTGTGTATATATGTATATATATATATATATATTTAATTTAATTTAATTTAATTAAAAAAAAATAACAAAATAAAAATGGGGTTACTTATGACGTGAACTCGCACCAAGAGGGAAACCCAGGTGCACTTCTGTTCTCGCGAGGGCCGTTTCTGTGCCTGGTGCCGTGTCAGTGTCAGCCGGACTCGCTGAGTTGTAGTTTGGGGCAAATCAGGACCACCCGGACCATAGTTAATGTGAGCCAGGGGTTGGTTTGTGAAAGTTGTGTTTTTTAAAACGGTGAGAGACAAAACGGGTTCAGTATACCATATTTTTCTCTATCAGTAGCGGATCAGTGCATCCCTAGTCCTCACCCTATGGCTCCTCACTTGACTGCATATGATCAGAGGTAGAGATGCAACAATCCAGCATTTTTACCGATACAGGGAGTGTGAGTATCTGCTGATAACCGATATTAACCGATACCAAGAGACTTTCTTAAATGTGTCTTTCTCTAAGTGAAAGGAGGATGGTCTTCTTTGCTTCATTGCAAGATCAAGAAAGTCTGATCTTTTCTTGCAAACGAGATGTTACAGATCAATTATTTATTAATAAATGTATGTAAAAACAAGGCCTTTTCTACACTAAATATCCTGGGCTACATTACAGGCTTTAGGTTGCCTTAATATAAACAACTTCCAGTGATTTGATGTTGTATAAATTATTTAACAGCATTTCCTAAACTAAAATACTATTTATTTTTTATTTTATTACTTTAGGGTGATCCAATCATAGTTTCTGCCCCAGCTTTGATAAGTTGCTGCCGATGGCGTAGGTTTGGTGTCAATGTTGGTGGGGACACTCGTGGAGAAAAAGATTTTGTTGAAATAAAAACGTTAATAATGCTAATAAGCTTGTCATTTCTTAGAATTTACTTTAATATATACATATATTTGTTTGATACGCGAGTCGGTCTCCCCTTCCCTTTGGCCCCTCCCCTCACTGCTGCGCTTGCGGTCTATGGAAGGAACACACCGCTCTCCTCTCCTCCCACACTTGACTTCTCAATAAAACTAAGTAATGGAAAGAGCATTAGAACTATTTTCGGATCGTTTTTGAGTAAAACTTGATCAAATTAAACTACAGACATCGCGTGTTTTCACGTAAATGCAGCGAACGTAAATAAGCTCCATAAACCCGCTGTAGGGCAGTTGCAACCCGAAAATGTGAATATCTCCGTAAATATTTCACCAATTAACACGAAACAAAAAGCGTTGTGATGCTGGCCGTGCTCTCTCCAGCATAACCAATATCAGTGAAATGTTTGTGAAAGATCGCCCAATGAGTGCCCCCTACACCCCTCACATCACAGTGGGAGCAGCAGAGCTCATTTACTGGAGCTCGAAGACTTTCTGAACTTTGCCCAGCCGCTGCCGCTCGAGCTACTGTCCACAAATGCTCGGAAGGGAAAAGTTGTGAAATATTGGTGGGGACTGTCCCTGCCAGGCTAAAGTTGGTGGGGACATGTCCACACCAGACCTTAAGGAAGTTACGCCCATGGTTGCTGCTAGCATTAGCATACTGTTGCTAGCCGTGGCATTTTGCGCGGCGATCAACAATATTTTTGCAGAGGTTAAAACTACAGCAACATACAGCATGCCCATAGTCATTTAAATTTAGTTGGTGAAAGTGGTGTTTTTAAAACGGTGAGAACCAAAACGGGAATCGGTTCAGTATTGGATATTCGTAGGTGATACTGATACAGTATTTTTCCGGTATCACATCGGTGCATTTCTAATCAGAGGAACTAAAATGGTAGTTCTGTTTAAGCCTGTCTTCCTATTCTGTACCAGAGTCTGGGACGCTCTGATTGGCCCATGCTAAAAGTGCTCCAGCGTTCTAAAAGAAAGAAATGACGGCTCACTGGGGCACCATGTTGTGAGTGTCCCAGTCTGTCTGTGTGTACCTGTATAATGGTGTCTCCAGTCTTAAGTGTTCTCTCTGGCCGTAGCCCCCACAGTGCTGGTGGACGTGCCTGAGGATGACGCCCTGATGCAGGAGGAGATCTTCGGGCCCATCCTGCCCATCCTCACCGTGGAGACGCTGGAGGAGGGCATCAACTTCATCAACCAGCGCGACAAGGCCCTGGCCCTATATGTCTTCTCCGATGATTCCAGCGTGAGAGCAGCTCTTTAGCCCATCAGAGTCGAGTGTGTGTGTGTGTCTGCGGTGTCACCGTATCTGTGCTTTCAGGTGGCGAACAAAGTCCTGGAGGAGACCAGCAGCGGAGCCTTCGTTTCCAATGACGGCATCATCTACATGACCCTGCCCAGCCTGCCCTTCGGAGGAGTGGGTAAGTCCTGAACTCCCCGTCCGTGTGTCCAACCTATTTTAAAGCCACACTGCGGAACAGTCCATGTCAATGCATTTCTTTTCACTACAATCCCAACCAGTGGATTCACTGGGGGTCATTTTGATGGGCAAGGTAAAACAAAATCCATCACTTTATACGTCATGAATTAATCTCTCCATATGTATTTTTTAGGTGTTTAAAGAGACTTATTAGATATTGTGTAAGTTAGGAAAGAATGTGAGATTGCAGGATAAATGGAGCTAAACTAATGATCTGAACAGAATCATGGAATGTGACTTTTGCAACAGACACGCGTTAAAACTTGTGCGTAAAAGTTATTCAGAGCATCATCTGCTCCTTAATATAAAGGCTCATATTTCACTTTTGGAAATGCATATTGGAGCTTATTATTTGCATTTTCTCTATTTTAATGTAACCAGGGTAAGGTTGCATAGTCTCAGTATTATTGGGACATCCTTAATTTTGGCATCGCTGCTGAAGCCTAATAGGAAGTCCCTGGCTGTAGTGGACTTGCCCCTCTCCCACTTGTTGAGCGCTGTTTTGTGTCTAAATACAGCTACTTTTTCTCCAGCGCGAACAAGGAAGTGAGAAAAACGAGAAACCAGTTTAGGCACCTACGACTTTCACGGTTTGATTCAGCTAGTGTGGCTTTAACACTGAAATAACGGACTGTGCTAACCCTGTGTGTGCACTCCCCAGGGGCCAGCGGTTTCGGGAACTACCACGGTCGCTGGGGCTTTGAGACATTCAGCCACAGGAGGGCGGTAATGCTCCGCGGATGGGCCCTGGAGCGTCTGAACGGTCTGAGGTACCCTCCGTACAATGATACCAACCTGAGCTGGCTGCGCTGGACCGCCTCACCAAGGCTCTGCTCCATCTTGTGACCAAAACCTGATGTTTAAGTTTTTAGGATTTTAAACTTTGCTACTAAAAACGTTTATATATAATCGAGGGGGAAAGTCGTGTAGTCAATGTTAATGCCAAGCTGCCTTTGACTCTTTTGCACTACGTGTTGCACAGTGATGTTTGGTGTAATGTTTTTTTTTTAATATGGTTACTTTTGTCACTTTTTTAATGTTCTCTGGATTGTTAAATAACTAACACAAAAAAGCTCAGTGTCATCATTTTACATTGTGTTCTCGAGGGCTGCTACAATTTTTACGACCATTTCCTATATAAACCTTGTCCGTGTCTAAATAAAGTGGTAGTATACACAAAATATATAAGGAGTTTGCTGTAGATTCGGGTGTAAGGGCCAAATGTGTCTACATTCTGAATTTACTGCCAAGTTTGGTAGTGGCTTTAGGTTCTAAAAGCTTAAAGATGACATAAGATGACAGCTTTTAAGCTGGTTAGGGTATTCCTGCGTAGACTTTTATGAGCGATCCCTGCATGTCTGAGGAATCTGCAGCCCTTGCCTTTTGTAAGTTGGACTTTGTCTGTGGGGAGGACCATCCTTTGGACTAAAACGCCGGGAACATTTTGGTCCATACAGGCAACAAGGACTTGTGGGAAAACAAGCAGATTGTGTCAAACAAGATATAAGACACTGCTGTTCCAGAGCCTTCAACGGTGAGTACAACTATACAGACCGGGTAATGTACAAGCTCCAGTAACTACTACTCAGAATATAAATACAGTGCTTCTCACAAGTACTAATACACCTTGAACTTTTGCACATTTTGTCACGTTTACAACCATAAAGATTTTATTTTGAGTTTTTTACTGAAAGTTCATACACAAGTAACAGACAAATGTGAAGTGAACATGATTGTTATTTTTCCAAAAATAGAAAAGTGGGGTGTGCATAAGTATTCATACAGCATGACTTTTTCTGCAATAACAGCAGCAAGTCTTCTGGGGTTTGACTCTACAAGGTTTGCACATGTAGAGACTGACATTTTAGCCCATTCCTCTTTACAAAACAACTCAAGCTCTGTCACATTAGAAGGAGAGCGTTTGTGAACAGCAGTTTTCAGGTCTTTCCACAGATTGTCAATAGGATTTAGGTCAGGACTTTGACTGGGCCATTCTAACACATTAATATGTTTGTTTTTAAACCATTCCATTGTAGATGTAGCTTTGTGTTTAGGGTCATTGTCCTGCTGGAAGGTGAATCTCCGCCCCAGCCTCAATTCTCTTGCCGACTCCAGCAGGTTTTCCTCCAAAATGTCTCTGTATTTGGCTCCATCCATCTTCCCAACTATTCTTACAATCTTCCCAGTCCCCGCTGAGGAAAAGCAGCCTCATAGCATGATGCTCCCCCACCATATTTGACCCTGGGGATGGTGCACTCAGGATGATGAGCAGTGTTAGGTTTGCTCCATACATAACGTTTTGCATTTGGGCCAAAATTTTCAATTTTTGTCTCATCTGACCAAAGCACCTTCTTCCACATGGTAGCCGTGTCCTCCATATGACTTCTAGCAAACTTCAAACGGGATTTCTTATGGCCTCCTTTCAATAATGGCTTTCTTCTTGCCACTCGTCCATGAAGGCCAGATTTGTGTAGAGTACGACTTATAGTTGTCCCATGTACAGATTCCCCCAGCTCAGCGGCAGGCCGTCGCAGCTCCTCCAGAGTTATCCTGGGACACTTGGTTACATTTCTGACCAGTGCTCTCCTTGTTCGGTCTGTTAGTTTAGGTGGACGGCCGTGTCTTGGTAAGTTCTCAGTGGTGCTATACTTTCTATTTCCGAATGATGGATTGAACAGTGCTCCGTGAGATGTTCAAATCTTGGGAAATCTTTGTATAACTTAACGCTGCTTTAAACTTCTCCACAGCTTTATCCCTGACCTCTCTGGTGAGCTCCTTGGCCTTCATGATGTTGTTTAGTGACCAATACACTCTGACCATAGCTCTGAGGCCCTCACAGAACAGCTGGAATTATACTGAGAGTAGATTACACACAGGTGACCTCTATTTAATGGTTAGGGCAAGGTGTGAACATTCTGCAGGCATTAGGAATGTTATAAATGCTCAGAAAATGCGGTATGAATACTTATGCACGCCCCTCTTTTCAATTTTTTTTTTAAATAACAGAATCATGGATCATTTTGCTTTCACTTCACAGTTGTCTGTTACCTGTGTGTGAACTTTCAGTAAAAAATTCAAAAAATAAAATCTTTGTTTAGGGTTGTAAACATGACAAAATGTGCACAAGTTCAAGATGTATTAGTACTTTCGAGAGGCCCTGTGAACCTGACTGTGACACTAACGTTACATGTGTCATAAACCAGGGCAGTGCTTTATTCACCCTCATATGTTCATGTTTTACATTCATGGCGGCTGGTTGAGCCATAGTTGTTTATTGGTTTGGTTGGTGAGCCATTTTTGCTGTTTTGGTGACAAGTGACGTTTTCTTGAGGGCAGGTCTGAATCAAATCTGTGGGATTTAGACTGGAAATAAATGCCCAAGCATTTCACTCAGAGCCCAAGTCCATGGGGACTTTAAAGGTTGGATGTTTTTTTGGGGGTAATAAAGATAATTTCCTACAATTTTTGCAGGTTTTAAAGTTGGCCCGGGCACCGTTAAAATAATGTTGCTGGATGTATGGTACGCTTGAACGGTAACCATGTTATTTAATCGGCAAACTGTTAATGTTTTTTTTCTCAGAATTGCAAGACAAATTTACCTATGGGTGCAAATAAAACAACCTAACCTACTCTAAATTTGAATAAATTATGGCTTGAGCCTCCTGCTACTGCACGCAACCGGACTGGGGAAGCATATTTACATTTTCTGGATAGGTTTGGGGGATTTGAAGAAAATTACATTGGTACTGTGAATTTTACAAAAAGACATACAATGCAGTCAGAGCCGCTACTGCACCGGGCTGGATTGGGGAAGAATTTGGGACTGCCTGGGGGCCCTCCAGAGAGAACGTTGGTCCACTCCTCTTCAATGACTGTGCGAAGTTGCTGGATATTAGTGAAACTGGTCCACGCTGTCGTATTCGCCGGTCAAGCAGCAGCAGAATACGACAGCGTGTACCAGTTCCCACTAATATCCAGCAACTTCGCAGCCATTGAAGAGGAGTGGACCAACATTCCACAGGCCACAATTGACAATCTGATAAACTCTATGCGAAGAAGATGTGTTGCACTGCATGAGGCAAATGGTGGTCACACCAGATACTGACTGGTTCTGAGTCCCCAGACCCCCAATAAAGCAAAAAACTGCACATTTCAGGGTGGCCTTTTGTTGTGGGCAGTATAAGGTACACCTGTGCACTAGTCATGATGTCGGATCAGCATCTTGATGTGGCACACCTGTGAGGTGGGATGGATTGTCTCAGCAAAGCAGAAGTGCTCACTATCACACATTTGGACTGATTTGTGAACAATGTTTGAGAGAAATGGTAATATTGTGTTTTAGATCTTTAAGTCCATCTCATGAAAAATGGAGCAGAAACAAAGGTGTTGCGTTCATATTTTTGTTGAGTGTATGATGCCTGATTGCCTCCACAAACGCGCGCTGTTTTCCAGGATCCTCGGCGTCTCACGTCATCACAGCGCCGCCAGGTGGTGTTCCAGTACACCTGGACCACTCGCCCCCTCGCAGCTCGACTCCTCCGTTTGGCTCATTTACCCAGGATACACCTTTGTTTGCCCTCACTATAAAAGGTTTGTGCAAAAAAAAAAAATTTTAATAATAAAATTATTGGTAGAAGTGTTAAATATGAGGTTTATGTAATCTTAATGAAAGGCCTAATAAATAGGCTTATTGAGAAATTAGGCCTATGGTTGTTAATGTAAGTCTGTAATTGTCGGCTATTAGTGATAAACTGGACCTGCTAAATATACTTTATATTTCATATTTTATTGACTTTCTTGCCAATCCTTGTAGAAATGTTATTTTATTCAGGTAAAAATGTTCAAACGGAAAGACATCCAACCCAAACCAGTTCATAAACAGCTAAGCATAGATTGACATTTTATTATACGATTTACCACGTGACATGACGCAGCCGCTCGCTCTGGAGGCCGTTCCAACTGAGCTCAAATGTGGCGGTGAGAGGACACTCGGCTCCGTTTTGGAGGAGCCCACCACCGAGGACGTCAACGAAGTGGACAAACGGAGGAGAAAGGGTCCTGGCAATTGAGAAACAGCCAGACTGTACAACATCAGAAAGACCCAACATAAAGAGAAGATCTAACTGACCCTAGATTTGAATCCATGTGTATTTTTATTCTTATGGGGTGAGCTAAAGTTTAAGTTCCTCTTAATTGCGATGTCCATCTAACAAGAATTTACATAATTCTTATTCAATTAATTTGAAAGTGACAAAAGTAACATCAATAAATGCCGATATTAGCAATTAATCAGAATCCCTGGTGCCGTCACTTTGACCAATGAGAAGAGCTTTCCTGTGAACCAGCCTTTCAGGTCCAATCAAAGAAAGGGAAAGGGCACTTGATTGTTTACTTTAACATTTCACGTTCTCTCCTCATTTTGCAATCTTACAGACTATCACTTTAAGAAACACTAGCTGGAGTGCCCAGAATGGAATAATCAAGAAAGGACGCTTCATCAAAAACATTTAATATAAATCTCGTATTTAGATGCTTTTATACAGGAATATTAAAAGAATAGCCCAAACAGAGTGGACTATTTGTTGATGTGGGTGAGTTTAAACAGTGTAACATCAGACAAATGTAATGGCTGACCTAGTTCATACACTAGGAAATGACATTTCCTCACTCAGTGTATCAACACTATATTCATTATGGACTAAAGGAAAACAGTCCCCCGTCAGGATCACGGCTCAGGTTTGTGAGAGGAGGGCTGGTTGCCGCCCCTCGGGCTCTGCTCTGACGTGGGGGTCTCGGCGGCCGGGGAGGCTGTGGTCTGGGGGTGCTCCTTCTGCACCAGCTCTGGCTCGTCCTGTCCCGCCTGTGGGGGGTGCACCAGGACCTTGTCTATGAGCCCCCAGTCCTGCGCCTCCATGGGGCTCATGTAGCGGTCCCTCTCCATCGCGTTCTCTGCAGATCACATGGAATTTGTCATGACATTAGGCTCAGTGCATGGAATGATGGGGTAACGACTCCCTCCTGTCGACGGAAACCAAAGAAAATGTAAATCAAGCGGTGTTTAAAAAAAATATTGTTCAGATTGTGGTGCAAAAGTTTAGGCATCATTTTCATGATTTTCCTTTATAAATCATTGGTTGTCTGGATAAGAAATTTCAGTTAATTATATCATATGAGACAAACAGTGATATTTGAGAAGTGAAATAAAGTTTATATGATTTATGGAAAGTGTGCAAGAATTATTTCAAACAAAATTAGGCAATGTGCATAAATTTAGGCACCCTTGCCATTTTATTGATTTTAATACCTTTAGCACTAATTATTAGAACTCAAAATTGGTTTGGTAACCTCAGTGACCCTTGACCTCCATACATGAGAAAGGGTATTTAAGGAGGTCAATTGTAAGTGTTTCTCCTCTTTGCATCTTGTCTGAAGAGTGGCAACAATGATTGTTCGACATCATGGTTTAGGGGAAGGATACAGAAAGCTTTCTCAGAGATTTGAGCTCTCAGTTTCAACTGTGAGGAACATTGTGAGGAACTGGAAGACCAGAGGCACAGTTCTAGGTAAGGGCTGAAGTGGCAAACCAAGACAAATGTCAGATAAGCAGAGGCGCAGGATGGGGAGAACAGTCACAGTCAACCCACAGACCAGCTCCAAAGACCTACAACATCATCTTTCTGCAGATGGTGTCACTGTGCATCGTTCAACTATTCAGCGCACTTTACACAAGGAGACGCTGTATGGACGGGTAATGCGGAAAACGCCTTTTCTCTGCACACGCCACAAACCGTGTCGCTTGAGGTCTGCCAAAGCACATTTGGACAAGCCAGCTTCAAGATGCTGTGGACTCCTGACACTAAAAAAATAGAGTTATTTGGGCAAAACCAGGGGTGTTATGCATGGCGGAAAAAGAACACCGCATTCTAAGAAAAACACTTGCTACCTACAGTCAAATGGATTCCACTCAATATCAGCAGATTCTGGAGAACAATGTCCAGGAATCAGTAGCAAAGTTGGGCTGGATCTTTCAACAAGACAACGACCCTAAACACTGCTCAAAATCTATGCAGAGGAACCAGTACAACGTTCTGGAATGACCATCTCAGTCCCCCAGAAACCATCAAACCTGACGGAACTGGAGATGTTTTGTATAATAGTCTAAAAGGCCTATCACAATTGCTGCACGGGCACTATGCGATCATTTGCGGCCTCAAAATATGAAGGTCGTGCGAACACTCTCTTTTGGTGCACGGGCATTTGCACGAGCGACCGCCACTGACCGCATGAAAAGGTTTGAATCACAGTTGGATTATGTGTCGCAGCTGAATGTCGTGCATGCACAACATTCAGTGGAGGTCGATTTCGACTGAATATAGCCGCAGCAGGCCGCGAGAATCCAATCCAATTTATTTATAACGCACTAATAAAAACAACAGAGTTGACCAAAGTGCCGTACAAAAATAAAAAAAATGTGTACGGCACAATGGTAAAAGATAAATCATCTCAGTCGCACAGATGGTGAGAGACTGGTGAGCGCCATGATCAGTCTTCCTGCTGTAGGTACAGTGGGATGAAAATGTATGTGAACGCTTTGGAATTTCTCATATTTCTGCCTAAATTAGTCATAAAATGTGGTCTGATCTTCATCAAAATAATAAGAATGAGTAAACAGTGTCTGCTTAAACTAATACCATCCAAACATTTTCATGTTATCATAGTTTTATTGGCCGTAACATGTAAACATTCACAGGACGGGGAGGAAAAAGTAAGTGAACCCAGGAATCTCGCTGAACTGCAGCAGTTTTGTAAAGAGGAATGGTCCAAGATGAATTCCTGATCGTCTAATCTGCAACTACAGGAAAGCAGTTATTGCTACAAAAGAAGAGTCAGCCAGCTATTTAATACAGGGGTTCACTTATTTCTTCCGTGCATGTTGTGAATGTCTTAGGTCTTTCTGCCAAATATCTTCATAAACTTGTGAATTAATTTTTCAATTGATGATATCCCGTTGTCCAGGCCCTGAGGCAACAAAACAGCCCCACACCATGATTCTCCTGCTCCACACTTCACAGTGAGGAGAGTCCACTTTGCGACCTTTGCAGCTGAGGGCAATTTCAATTTTGGCGCAGAACAAATGGGGGACAAAAATGCTGCGGTCAATGCGCCAATTGTGACGGGTCCTTAAAATACCTTCAGCCAGAATCCAGACACTAATTGGAAACTATAGAAAGTGTTTAGAGGCTGTTATTTCTGCAAAAGGAGGATGCACAAAATATTGAGTTAATTTTTCTTTTGTGGTGCATAAATTTATGCACATGCCGAATTTTGTTTAAATAATTCTGGCACATTTTCCATAAATCATATAAACTTTATTCACTTCTCAAATATCACTGTGTTTGTCTCCTATATGATATATTTAACTGAAATTTCTTATCCAGACAACCAATGCTTTATAAAAAGGAAAATCATGAAAATGTACAGGGGTATCCAAACTTTTGCATACCACCGTATGTTAGCATCCAATTAGCGTTAGCCTTAAAGGTTTTTATGCACACACAAAAAAAGTTGATATTTCTGCGTATATGACACACGGCTAACCCCACATGACTAATGCCGCATTTAGGCAACTGGTGACTGGGATTTTTCTCACTTGAAAATTACAATTTACAAGCTCAAAGGTGAATAAAGTCGTATGTAAACAAAACGGCTAATGCTCAAACAGTTAGCTAACAAGATGCTAACGTTATATGAATGTTTCTTCACATCAGATATAAATCAAAACATGCCAAATCAATGTAACATTGGTTTTGTTAAAGTTTTATCATTAATTGCACTTCTACACTGCTGTGCTGTCTTCATCTCCTATCTCAACTCAGACCACTCTGATCATCTCAGAGTTTGCATGTTATAACTATCAGTTCGAGCGGCATTCCACATCTTTCTAGCTGTAGGTCAGAATTTTACCAGGTATCAGTTTCCAGTTGCCTTAAATAAAGAAACAAACTAGAACGTGAAACTAGTGATGGGTAGATGATTCCTCAGAAGCTGCTATTCCATATAGTGCCACTCTACCCTGGACACGCTTTTGTTTCCACTACACGGCACAACCGTTGTTGTGGGCGGAGCTCCCACAGAGGAGCCCGCTGTACAGAGCGTCATTTATGTTTTGTAAGCCACAATGAGAACAAATACTGCCTTCTGGTGATTGTGGAATCATTCAGAGGTGCCAAGGCTAATAAAACAGAAAAGAAACCGCTAAAAAACTAACTATGAAGGTTTAAGCAACAAATGTTATGCCAACACTAGCCAAAGTTGTGCCAACAGTGGCTAAATGCTAATATCGGCAAAATCCTTTTAGAACAGTGGTAGGATGTTGTGAAATATTAAATCCATATGACCTGCGTGTTAATAGTGAGGGCTGTCCACTCTCTCGTTGCCAAGCAAAGGCCAGCGTCTGTTGATGTTACGTTAGTCACCGGTTAGCGTTTCGGCCACAGCCAGAGGTCGGTTCCAAAACGTATCCCTGGTCAGACCGGTTTGGCACTGGCCACTGCAATGGAAAAGCTTGCCAAACCGGGTTGACCAGGCATTGGGCTGAGTCGTTCCAGCCGGTGGAAAGGCAGCTTAAGTGTGTGTGTTGGTAGGCTTCATTGTATAGGTGCCATCTGGTGGTGAAAAAGCACTGGCGCAGTGACCAAGATTTAATAAAGGATAGTCCTTGTGACAATAATAGGGCACGAGGCATACGTTTACCAGTAGATGTCAACATCATAGACCATCATCAGACTTGAACTCACGACCCCCTGATTATAAACCGGACACTCTTCTCATAGAGCTACGTGAACGGTATAACAACTAAACTATGAACTTGCCTATATCTATATTTTTGCATTGCATTTCAATATGAACGTGAAAGAGAAGAAAAGAGATGGCTCTTGCGCTTTACACTCCATCTATTGAATTATTTTGTTATCAGGGCAGATTTGCCCCAGTCCGAGGGCACCCACGGGATCGCTGCCCAGTGCATAAATCCCAAATGACAAAATGAGCCAGGTGTTGCTCTCGTTCAACTGGTGTCCCCCTACTGCTCACTGCTGCTCGTTACGTATGACACTACATGATACAAAATGACATGGTGAAAGTGTTGGTCATGTGACTTTTCTTAAAGCAGTACTAAGTAACTTGTTTACATTAATAAATCCTTTCCATAGTCCCTCTGGGGGTAACAAAAGTGTTAATGGAAAGATTGGGGGGGGGGTCTTTTATCTCCCCTCTGGCCAGAAAACCATAATTCCAACTTTGCCTGCACCGGGTTGAGGCCCCAATACACACTAATGGAATCACGAAGAAGAAGCTGACAGGCTAACGGGCAAAGCGCCACTTAAACAGTATTAACAGCCAAGTTTGAGTAAAAAAAATGATTTCCACTGTGTAATTGGATGAACAATATCCCTCTCTCCCTTTGTCTTTACTGTCAGCGTAGTATTGACTCTCACGGACATATAATGAGTAAAAAGCCGCAACATGCTACGACACCTGCAGTGGCGCTTATTGCCTCTAGGGGCATGAGTCACTTAGTACCGTTTTAAAATGATACGCTCGTGACAAAGCTCGGCCGAGTTGTTGCTTTCTGTGGTTTATACGCGTGTCGATACCTCGGCTCATTCCGCCCATCACTACATGAGACCGTTGTTAGGAAGTTAGCATCATGCTACAATGTTGCCATCATTCTGTGCACAGTGCCGATACAGCTTCTAGCGCAAAGTCATCAATCAAATGCATATATAGCGGGGTCAATGGAGTGTCTCGCCCCCCCCCAACATATAACAGAATATGTTGGACTGAGGCTTGAAGCGTCAGCCACCCTGCTTACCCACCGGAATCTTAATATATCCAACAGCAGCAGCGAAATAAAGTGTGGAACATTAGTATTGTTCCTGTGCCTTACCGACGGTCTCCAGAGGCTGGCCTGTGTGCTTGGCGTAGATATTGTTGAGCTGGCTCTTCAATTTCAGGATCTCCTCGGCCTGGATGGCGATGTCTGTGGCCTGGCCCTAAACAGAACATCATCAATCGCGTTTCATCTTCATCAAACATTCTCCAACTGTGTGCGTGTGTGTCATACCCTGGTGCCCCCCGATGGCTGGTGGATCATGATGCGAGCGTTGGGCAGTGAATGCCTCATGCCCGGAGTGCCCGCGGCCAACAGCAGGCTGCCCATACTGGCCGCCTGTCCCACGCACCAGGTGGAGATGGGGTTGAGGATGTACTGCATGGTGTCATAGATGGCCAGGCCGGCGGTCACCACACCACCTGACAACAGAGCGAGGGGGCAGGATTTAGACAAACACTCTTTTAGCTTTTACTTTTGAGAGCGTTTAAATACAAGAAGTACAGAAGTAACCTTTGCCAATTGTGATTTCGATTCGATCGATCAAATCTATAGCCGTAGTGGTAACATTTTCATCTCTTTTTGTTGACAATTTACTTTACTTACTAATTATAGTGGCATGCAAATGTTTAGGGCACCTTTAGTCAAAATGGTCGGTTAATGTTTTATTATCTTATTTTACATTTTCAAAATAACAGAAAAAGTTTGTGCAACATGGATAGTTAACCTCTCTACCCCCACGTGAACTGAGCACATTTTCTCCAGTTCGGCTTTACCCAAATCTAAAAGCTTCTCAACTGGAGAGCAACAGTGTAATGCTTCGTTTGAAAGCTAAGACCAACAAAACTGATCTAAGATGCTGATGTCGCGTTGTCGACACTTTTTCGTTGGTTTTTTGTACCGTTTTTGTGGCTTTTTGGTCTTTTGTCCCTTTTTTCAAGAAGCTTTTAGATTTGGGTAAAGCCGAACGGTGGAAATGTGCTCGGTTCAGGTGGGGGTTAAGAGGTTAATACCAAGTAACCCCCCCTTTGGTAAGTATCACAGCTTGCACATGCTTTTGTTGGCAGTCTTTTAGTTCTACATTCCTCCATACTAAAGTCCTCCAATTCTGTGAGATTCCTGGGCTTGGGGTCGACCATCGTGGATCATTGATTGATGCGTGTTTAGGATCATTATCCCCCTTTTTAACTTCAGCTTTTTCACAGTTGTTTTTACATTTGCATCCAGAATTTGTTGGAATTTCATTGAATCCATTCTTTTAATCCACGAAATGTTCCCCGTGCCACTGGATGCAAGACAACCCCATAGGATGATCAACCCAACCCCATGGTGAACAGTTGGACAGATGTTCTTTTCATTCAAATCTGTGCCCTTCCTTTTCCAATATACTGTATCTTTGCTCATTCAGGATAAAAAGTTGAATTTTAATCTCTTTGATCGAGAGGAACTGTTCCTCTGTATTATATAGAAAGAGGAGGAAAAAGAATCAAAATCGGTTATTGCCATGGTTTAAGAACAGGTTCACAAACTAGGAATTTTTCTCAGTGCAAACTTGCGACATAAAACGTATAACACAGAGTTAAGATAAAAATAAGCTAAAAAACTGGGGTTGGGGGTACTATACGCTCCTCATTGAACTGGATATATGGAGGTCACTATGTCCGTGTATTCATCCGGGTTGATGGAAGCAGCCCTAAATGCCTCCCAGTCTGTAGTCTCCATACATGAGCGCAGATCCTCCACAGCTGCAGGAGTGTACCTCTGATAAGCTCACTACAGGTTTAGTGAGTTTCAGTCTTTGTCTGTATGAGGGGATTAAGTGGACCATCACGTGATCTTAGAGTCCGAGTGCAGCGCGGGGGACAGCGTGGTATGCGTTGCTTATGGTGGTGTAACAGTGATCCAGAGTGTTCTCCTCTCTGGTGGGGCATTTAATAAACTGCCTGTATTTGGGTAATTCCTGGCTCAGGTTCCCTTTGTTAAAGTCACCGAGCGCAATGACGAGAGACTCCGGGAAAGTCCGCTCTAAGTTCAGAATCTGCTCCGCGAGTGTGCGCTGAGCTGCGTGCACTTCCGCCCCCGGCGGTAGATAGTCTCATTCATCCTGGGTGCGTGCTATCTCCCGCGGTGAATAAAAAGGTTTACAGTTAATGATCAGATATTCCAGAGCAGGAGAGCAGTGTTGGGATATCTCAGTCACATCAGTACACCAGCTGTTGTTGATATAGAAGCAGACTCCACCGCCTTTTGCCTTCCCGCACAGCCCCGGGTCCAGTTGAACAGCGGCCTCCGGGACCTTCGCGCTGAGCCACGTCTCCGTGAAGCACAAAACACATGATGTGGAGAAATCCCCGTTTCTTCTCATTAGCAGCGCTAGCTCGTCCATCTTGTTGTGAAGTGAGCGAAACGTTTGAGGGAAAAATGCCAGGTAGAGGTGTGTGCACTCCTCGCCTTCTTAGACGCACGAGAGCTCCCGTTCGCTTTCACCTCCGGCGGCGTTTCCCTCTTATGGTCAAAATATTGACCAAATCCGCAGCTGACGCTAAAAAAACTGGTAGTAAGTCCGTGGGGGTGATTGATCTGATGTTCAGTAGCTCTCGACGAGTGTAAGAGCACGCGGACACACGATTAACGGACAAAAACAAACACAATAGAGCGCACGTAAACTCCATGGCAACCATCCGCGGAGCCATCTTGAAAATGAAAAGGAAAGTTGTTCCATCATTAAAACAGACGAGTTGTATTTGGAGGCACTTGCGCATCTTTGAGTAATCTATTGATTAGATGGTTTAAGCCGTCTTTAATTAAAATTGCTTTTTTTTAACCAATAAAGTGTAAGCTAGTGATAAAGGAGGAACAGGCCACTGTTTTTACATAAGCTCAAGAATGTTCTTACCTGAGCTTAGACGAGCGGTCTGGTCTCTGTGCGTGCGCACGCTCAGTCACGCAAAATGACCAAAGATGTTGTTAGCATTTAACCTCTCACAGCATATTCCTATAGCTCCAAACAGGGTGAAGTTAGCGACTAAGCTCTTCCACGGGCACAAAGACCAGACAGGTACGCATCAACTCGTCTAAGCTCAGGTAAGAACATATCTCAGTATGGAAAAACGGTGACCTGTTCCTTTAATACATGCCCCCTTTTTGATAAATGGTAAAGCAATCAAACTGCATAACGCTGCCGGAATATTATGTTTTCTCTTAGTTGACGGTACCTGGGCTGTTGATGTACATGTGGATGGATTTGTTGTTGCTCTCTGACTGGAGGAAAAGCAGCTGAGCAATCACAAGGCTGGCTACAGAGTCGTCAATCTGAGAACACACAAAAAAGTCAGAAGAGACGACGTTTAAATCCTTTTGTAAGCTTTAGAAACCAGCGGGATTTAAGGACGACAATCACCGGCCCCATGACGCAGATGATTCGCTCTCTCAGGAGGCGGGAGTAGATGTCGTATGCTCGCTCCCCCCGACCCTGCATAAAAGAAAGGCACCGTTTAAAAATGGCAAATATGCAGAGGGTCAGTGTTACCCGTGTGTCATTTCTAAACCCTTTGACAGCATGGTCCTGCTTCTCACCGTCTGTTCCACTACGATGGGGATGAGAGGACTCCTCAGGACCGCAGAGTGATGGATAGACTTGCTGTGTCTGACCACCACCCCACCGACATGCAGCAACCTCTATACATCACAGGAAAAACTAAATATTATTCCAAAACTACCTGCAGGTTCACTACAACAGCTGCTTTGTTTTGATAACTCGCTGCATAGACATTTCATTGCCGGCATTAGGCACATAGTTGTTATCACGTGTGTGTTTGTTTTGTGTACATGTCTGGATGATTATTTCATACAAGAACATTTGAAACCAACGTATAAATGATCAATAAATAAAAATCCCCCCATTCTACATTATGTAAAGGGCCTGTACCTGATTGTTTTTGTTTACAATAATGAAATAAAGGTAAACCCCCACCTGAACCAAGCACACTTTCTCCAGTTCAGCTTTACCCATATCTAAAAGCTTCTCGACTGGAGAGTCAGTGTGAGACCTCTTTTGAAAGCTAAGACCAACAAAAGCGATCCTAACTTTTTTGTCACTTCTTTTTTTTGTGTGACCATACCGCCTTTGCTCTGCCCGATCCCGTCAGACCTTGGAAGCTAAGCAGGAAGACCAGTACCTGGTCGGTACTTGGATGGGAGACCGTTTGGGACACCAGGAAGCCTGGGTGAATGGAGTGAATGAGTGAGTGGTTGGTGGTGGGCAGAGGGGCCAATGGCAGAGACTGGTTGCCTTGCTTCCATCAGTCTACCCCAGGGCAGCTGTGGCTACAATAGTAGCTTACCACCACCAAGTATGACGTGAATGAATAATGCAATGTAACGCATCTTTGAGTGTTCAGAAAAGCGCTATATAAAACCAATGATTTATTATTATTGGACTGGATGCCTCGGATATTTCTTTTTTCTCAGTCCATGTTCTCTAATTTTTTGTCCTCGAAGAGCACCTGAAGGTTTAAACTGTTAGTTGTGTCTAAACACATTTTTAACATTCCTTATGCTGTTCTATGAACATGTCACTTTTCAGGGTCACTGTCACAGTAAAGGTAAATGCCTTTAATTTAGGACTATTGTTACGTCACATGAAAACCATCAACAGAATCATTATGAAAAATGAACAAACCAAAGGTAAAGTTTTTATTTCTAAGGGTCCATGAATCCTGTTAGAATTTTGCATCTTTTTTAAATGTATATTCAAGGTAAAAAAGTAAAATGAATGTCATCACACATTTCTATGAAGAAAGTGTTTTGTTTTTCTCCTCAAGGTTAGGACACATCGTACACAGCACACTGTGGACTAGAGTCCTGTGCTGCTAAGATCTCGGATAAAATGAGGCAAAAGATGCTATGTATTAGCGATATGCCGAGCAAGCAACAAGCTAACAGGCTAAAGCCAACTAGCCTCTCTGGGCATGATATTTCATGTGTTTTTTCAACAACGAACTGTAAATAAAAAAAAGTGCAGTACTCACTCGTAATAGCATTTTGTATGATCACGCTCCCTGTGATGAGTACGACGTAACCCGGAAGCATTTACTTCACCTCTATTTCTTCTTCTGTTAGATTTTAATACAGCGGGGTAACGAGCATCAGCGACATCTTGTGCATGTTCATGGAACTGGTTGAACAGCAGCGGAGCAGCCGGAGACAGAGCCCAGTTCATTCGCCTGTATGCGGTCATGTCGAACAGCGGCGTCCCGAACAGCAGTCTGGTGCTGGCGCAAAAAGCGGTGAAGCAGCTCCGGCTGGAGGCCAGTGTCCACCGTATAAAGGTAAACCAACTCTACTTTATCATTCTGTATTTATTCCGCAATATTAATTTTTTCACCAATTTATTTGTGCGCGTGACTCCCACTCATAGCTGCTGCGGTGGCACGCGCTCCTCGACGAAACAAAAGTAAAGTCTCAAAAAAAAAAAAAAAAAAAAAATACAATTAAATAAAAAAAGAAAGAAAGAAAGATGAAGTAGTTTTATTTTAATGAGCTATGTTATCGTTGTTTCTAGTGATTTTTCCTAAATATTTTTTTCTTTTCTTTTAACCTCCAAACCCCCGCCTGCATTTTCTCCACTTCAGCTTTACCCAAATTTAAATGCTTCTCGAGCAACGATGTAATGCCTAAGCTAAGGCCTACAAAACCGTTTTTGTTGCTTTTTTTTAAATCTTTTTTTCCGTTGTTTTTCCTTTTTTATGTTTTTGTGTTTTCGCCACGTGTTGGTCACCTTTTTGTCACTCTTTAGTCAGCGGTTTGTTCCTCTTTTGTCACATTTTTGTTTAGTTTTCTTCTTGTTTTGGTTGCTTTTTTGACGCTTCTTTCAAGAAGCTTTTTAGATTTGGGTAATGCCAAACTGGAGAAAATCTGTTCAGTTCAGGTGGGGGTTAAGAGTTTAAGCAGTAGACTAAATAAGCCGTTCCTAAAGTCCACGAGCAGCTATATAAAACAAAAATAGCAATGATTGTAAAAATAAATCCTACAAAAATATTTAACCAATGGCCTTACATACCTTTTCAAACTGGGAGGCCTCCCAGATAGCCCTGGACTACACTTTGAGAACCTCTGGACTAAAAAAATACAAATCAGGACTATCAAAAAAGGGCTGAATGGTCTAAACAAGGAGTGAGTGTGCAATGCGTCCCTCGGACCAGATTTTGATGGCCCTCTAGCTCCTTGTTGAATTGGCACACATTGTTGGCACTTTTTAATGGAAAGATTAGTTATTCTACACAATTGTAACTGCAAAAACTAACATTTCATCGTGAGAAAGAGCTGGCTTTATTGCTCAAAGCGTAAATACAACTTTGTGGCTTGCGAAATGCAATTGTCACTGTATTGACCACTGATCACTGGCTTCCCACACTGTAAACTACAGTATGTGTGGGGTTCAATGTAAAACCAAAAAGTTTAGTAAGCTCTATTTACATATGCCAATTGTAAAATAGCCTAGCTTGACTGGTAGCCTAGCATGTAGACTTCATTAACCTACCAAAGGAATGTAAACGTCATGGGCTAGGATTTCTTTGATGCTAGTTCTCTCACGTTTATCCTAAGCACATCCAACTTAAAACTCAATCACAGGCGTGTGCTCAAGCGGAACCTTGGCTAACACGCATTCAATACCCCTTTCCGGAGATACTGTAAATGCTATACAGTACTATACTGTATATGCTATCTTTCACTCAAATCACAAAATATAGTTGAGTGCTTCCATGAAACGTCAAAGTTTATTTCGAGGTGTTCCATTCGATGAACAGGAGCGAGACACTTTCTAAGAGAAGGCGTGCCCCGATGAAGACACTGTCCAACCGCACCGCCCACACCAACCATTTTCTGGTTATCATCTTGGAAGGTTTCTAAATATTTGGACAACTTTTGGGTACTTCCTGAGCAGTGACCAGTCTAGTAAATCCTGCACAGAGCCGTCTTTGTGGATTGTTTGACGTCTGAGTGCCGAGATTGTTCAAGTAGTCTTATTTTAGAACTCCCCTTAGAGCTGTTAACAGAGCAGTATTAGATCTACCCGATAGATACGGTATTTTAGAGTCTGTAAGCCTGTATCTTGTCAGACGCAATGCTTAAAGTGTCCTAAATAACGATGATTATGATGGGATATTGAAGTTGCTGTGATAAATGTCTCCCTATACAGTGGGTTGCATTAGTATCTGCCCCCCTTTAGTTTTTCGACCTTTTTTCCCCGCTATGGACCACAAACAGTTCATTGAAATTCTATGTAAAAGACACACACAATTGTGAAGTGATGATTTTGAAGGTTTTTCTTATAAATAAAAAACTGAAAACTGGGGCTTGCAAAAGTATCTACCCCTCCTGAGTTAATACTTTGTGGAACTGCCTTTTGCTAGAGTTACAGCTGAAAGTCTGTTGGGGTATGTCTCTACCAGTCCTGTACATCAGTTAGATTAGATGGAGAGCGCTTGTGAACCACAGTTTTCAGATCTTTCCACAGATTCTCGATTGGATTTAGGTCTGGACTTTGACTTGGCCTTTCTAACACATGGATATTTTGTGTTTTCAACCATACAAGATTGCCCTGTATTTGGCCCCATCCATCTTCCCATCAACTCGAACCATCTTCCCTGTCCCTGCTGAAGAAAAGCACCCCCAGAGCATGATGTTCCACCACCATGTTTGACAGTGGGGGTGGTGTTTTCAGGGTGATGTGCAGTGTTACTTTTACGCCAGACATAGCGTTTTTCATTCAGGCCAAAAAGTTCAATTTTGATCTCATCTGACCAAAGCACCTTCTTCCACATGTTTGGTGTGTCCCCCATGTGACTTCTGGCAAACAGCAAACGGGACTTCTTATGGTTTTCTTTTAAAAATGGCTTCTTCTTGCCCAGGGGTCTGCAACCCACAGCATCAAAAGAGCCATTTCGGACCATTTCAAACCAAACAAAAGTCTCAAAGAGTTTTAACGCTCAACTGACCGAACAAACGGATTAATATTATTGTTTATATGTTTTAAAAAATAATTCATAAATTCATTCACAATATTGATTGAAATGATTCATTATGTTTTGTTTGTTTTATGTAATACTTATTTGTAGAAATGTTTTAATCGATATTAATTTCTCTTACTGATATGGTTCTTTATCGTTTCTCTTATCAATTCATTGGCTATTAATTATAATATGTGCTTCTTGTGTTTTTTAGTTAAACAGGAGAGATTATAAATTGACCTATTTTGACATAAACTTCCTATCATACAAAGCATTTTCATGAGGGCTATTGTAAATGGTTATTAAATTAACGGGATTTAAAACAATTTCAGAGGCAGACACTCCTTTCTCTAAAACATTTGACAAATTCATCTTGTAACAGCCCGTGTTAACCATGGCGCCAGACGGAGCTGCACATTAACAGGTTGTTTGTGATTTTCTTACCTTTCTCTATTTTTATGAACGGGGGTCGAAGGATATTCTTGTCAACCCTTCAGCGCCGTAGTTTCTGAATGATTCGAGTGAGCGCGCAAAAGCACATGTTTCAGTACGTGTGCTTTGATTTGGTTCTTAAAGGAACAGGCCATCGTTTTTCCATACTGAGATATGTTGTAACCCGAGTTCAGCCAAGTGTATACGCATCTGTCTGGTCTTTGTGTGTGCCCGTGGAAAAGCTTGGTAGCTTCCAACTTCACCCCCGTTTGGAGCTGTAGGAGTATGCTAGGAGAGGCCAAATGCTAACAACATCTTTGGTCTTTTTGCGTGACTGAGCACACGAAACAAAGACCAGACAGGTACCCATCAACTCGTCTAAACTCAGGTAAGAACATATCTCAGTATGTAAAGACGGTGGCCTGTTCCTTTAAAAACGTAGCCGCTGCACGTATACGCGTATATAACGAGGACAGATTCAGACGGACTCATTACAACGTGTAGCGCGGCTCCTAAAACAGCGCAGACATTTGGAATGAAGTGCAAGGGGTGCGTGTATCTGCAGGCGTGTATTTGCAGGAGTCACATAGTTCCGATGGATTACTCAATCAGAACCAGTTCTCCTTGTAGATATACTTGTTGCTGCTCCTAGTGGGACAAAGAGCCACTACAAGGAGGCTAAAGGGCCGCATGCGGCTCCGGTGCCGCGGGTTGCCGACCCCCGTTCTGGCCACTCTTCCATAAAGGCCAGATTTGTGAAGTGTACGACTAATAGTTGTTCTGTGTACAGTTTCCCCCATCTGAGCTGTAGCTCTGCAGTTCATCCAGGGTCATCATAGGCTTCTTGGTAACAGCTCTGGTCAGTCCTGTCCTTGTTCGGTCTGTAAGTTTAGGAGGACGGCCGGGTCTTGGTAGGTTCACAGTGATGTCATACTCTTTCCATTTCTGGATGGTGTATTTAACTGTACTTTGAGAGATGTTCAAAGCTTTGGAAATCTTTTTAGAACCTAACCCAGCTTTATACTTCTCAATAACTTTATCCTGGACCTGTCTGGTGTGTTCTTGGACTTCATGATGCTGTCTGCTCCATAAAAGTCTTAACAGACCTCTGAGACCATCACAGATCAGCTGTATTTGAAGTGAGATTAGATTACACACAGAGACTCTATTTAGTCATTTGATCAACATGTGATCATTCAGAAATCATAATGTAGATACGTTTGCAAACCACACTTTTCAGTTTTATTTATAAAAAAAAATCTAAATCATGTATAAATTTCACTTTACGATTGTGTGTCACTTAGTGTGTGTCTTTTACATAACATTTCAATTCAATTTATTTATGTTTGTGGTCCATAGCGTGGCAAAATGTTGAAAAGTTAAAGGGGGGCGGATACTTATGCAACCCACTGATTAAAAGCACCTGATAACGGCAAAGAATTAAAGCAATATGATGATAAAAACGTGATCTGATCCCCATGACGATCTGTCAATTTTCATCATATTATAATTCAGTGATATTCCTGTTTAATGCGGCTCATTCTGGCTCATTCTTCCTGTTGGTCAAACTATCAACAGCATAACTGACCAGCATGTTTTTGGAGGTCAGGGAAACAGAAGCACCTGGAAGAAACCTGGCTGCCTTCAGTCTCCTCTGATCCTCTGAAATGCTGCACCGCCTCCTGGGTTTGTCTCTGTTTCGGAGCATGGTGTCCTGCCCGGGTTAGCTCCACCTCCTCCTTCCTCTTCCTCCTGCGCAGCTCCTTCCGCTCCATAACAGTCTTTCACCGTCTTCTCCTTGTTTGTTGCTTTCTTCTTTCCTGTAGCGGTGCCTCTTAGTGCCTCTTTAGTGTTTCAGAAGAAAAAATGTGTAAGCCTCAAATGTCTTTAGCTCATATGCGAGCTGCTTGTTTACTTTTAAAAAGCTGCTTTCCTCAGGACCATTATGCAGAAAAAAAAATCAGCCGAACCCCACAAAAACACGGGAAAGACGTACAAAAGCATCCAGTGAAACAATGTGGAACACAAACACCATAAATGCAGTTTGCAGAGGTTCCAGAGGAAAACAAAGTGCAGGATAAAAACTGCGACACAAACGTATTGTGATATGTTACAAAACCCTACATTGTCCCAGCCTACATTGTAAGCCTTTTGTTGTGCTTAAATTATTTTTTTTAAAGTCCAAATTGTGAAAAATTAGCCCAGGCTAGGGTGTTGAAAAATATAGATCCGCCGATATATCACGATATTACGCCGCGCGATTCTCGTATCGATACAAAAAGCGCCCGTATCGATATTTAAACATCTATTTTGGGGGAAATATGTATTGCTCTCTCTTTGGTCCTGCACTTTTACTCCCACCCGCTAGATGGCAGCGCACCGCACAGCCCGCTTGAGTAACACTAGAAACTAGTGAGAGTTAGAGAAACACAAGAAGAGTTTACCATGGAGCTATGAGACGCTCATAGGATTATTACGAGAGCCACCAGCTGTGTGCATGCGTTGCTGAGTGTGTCGCCGCTGCGTTCGGAGAGGATTTATCTTATCATTTTATTACGGAATTAAACGAAGCCGAGGGGAAACTAAATACAGCATGCTCATGTTAAGCCTGTGTCTCGCCACTGCAGTACTACGACACAGGTTTAAAAAGAGTCTGCTGTATTTAGTTTCCCCTCTGCTTCGTTTGTGTGCTACTGCTAACAAAATGATTTCGAAGAGATGAGCGCTATAGTCACGGTGATGCCCGTGTTGTCATTCCCTGATCTACGAGTGACACCCGTTGTGGAGCAGATAAGATTTTAAATGCCCCGTCTGAGTTATTGTATATTTTAATGGATGAAACCCATAATAGTTATTACTGATCACGAAGGACTCTCAACTATAGAAATACTAGTGGACTTATAAATACTTATAAATACTTTGTGGATGCAAAACAACTTTCTCCAACTAAACTCAGACAAAATTGAGATCTTTGTTTTTGGCCCACAAAAATCTCGGAGTAATCATGGACTCAGACCTGAACTTAAACAGCCACATTAAAGCAATAACATCATCAGCTTTTTATCATCTGAAAAACATTGCTAAGATCAGAGGAATAGTGTCAAAACCAGACTTGGAGACACTCATCCATGCGTTTGTCTCCAGCAGGTTAGACGACTGTAACAGCTGCTCACTGGCCTTTCTAAACGAGCTGTTAGAGCTGCAGAACATCCAGAACGCTGCTGCTCGAACATTACAAAACATTTCAAGCAGCTACATTCGTACAGACCAACTTACAAACTTACAAAAAAAATATATGAACTGTTTATACAATTAATTGAAACAACGCACAGCTACAACAACAATCTTTTTTCATGTACGCTGTCTAGTACAAAGCAGTCAAAATAAAATAAAAATGTGATCCTTAATATATTTCTTTCAGATTTTTACCCTTGATAACCGAGAGTTACTTTTATGTTATGAAGGTACATTAATAGGTATTATACTCCGAGATCTTGATACTTCCCAGTTGTCATTACCATTCTCAGTATAATTTTAATTTGGGTGTAATTTTCATAATCATTATTATTATATATTTATTTAATTGAGTTATATGTGAAGTATGCTGTAGCCCTGCATAGTGTGGTGCATTAAAAAGCCAGAGTGTAGAGCGGGCCATTTGAAGAGAGCAGTAACTCCCAATCAACAAACCCCCACACGGCTGCCCTAACAGCTGATTTTGTAGAATATGTTCCTATGCTGAGTGGTGCATTAAAAGACAAGGTTTAGAGCCCGTTGGGAGGGTCCCTCTCAACAGATCCATAACCTGCCAACCCTAATTCTCCATTTGTGAATTTGAGCAATAGAATGACAACCGTTCCAAGCAGCAACACTCTTCCAGATTATAGAGGAAACAATACACATAATTGATCCCACTGCTCCCCCTAGTGGCAACACATTTCTTCTTGTCTGTATATTTGAATTAAATTAATTAATTAAATGAATTATAGTATTTGAAGTTTCATGGTTCCTTTATAAAAAAAATTGGTAAAATAGTTATGGACACAGTAGGACACCTTGTCTTGTGATTTTAAACAATATGTATTCGTGAAAAACTATGGGAAATGTTATGTATATTATAGAACCAAATGCATGAATATGATTCCATTGTGATATCGTGCAGGTCTCTCAGGCAGCCGCCGAGCTGAAGACCTTCTGTCTCCAGAATGCCCACAAAGACCCCCTCCTCACCGGAGTGCCCTCCAGCGACAACCCCTTCCGACCGCCCAAGTCATGTGTGCTGCTCTGAGCTGTGAGCGCCTCCTTCAATGACTTTATTCATTTCATATTCGCACACCGACACATGTTTCGGAACAACGGCCTCTATGTAGACAGCACAAGACCCGGCCCTCCGAGCTAACACGCTTTATTTTTGACCATCAGGACGGTGGACATCTGACTGCGGACTGTGATGACTCAGATCACATTCAAGAATAGCCAAGCAACGAGTATACGTACCAAGTTCTGAGCAATGTGCACTTTTTATATGATCATTTTCAGTGTTGTATATTAGTATTCATTGGTGCTACATTGGTGGTATAATCGCAAAACTGAATGTTAATCTCAGAGAACTAAATATCCCTGTCTCCATTTGGTTAGTTATTTGTTTATATGGATAGATTTCCTGGGGTTTTACATATCAGAGACTACACACATAAGTCATGATGCAAACATTTAGAAAAACAAGAAAAAACTGGGTTTTAAAAAATGGTAAATGGTCTTAACTAAAATATTGCGCTTTTCTACCTTCATTTGGCCCAAAGCACTTCAAAGCAGGGAACCAGTCACCCATTCATACTCTAATGTACGCAGAAAATGGAGGAAACATTGGTCAAAACATTTTGGAAAAAATTAGAAGTAATTGGGGGGAAAATAGGGAGGGGGGAATAATTTATTTGAGCTGAATAAATGATTCCCCCCAAGTCTCCAAGTTTATTTTTCCCGGTACCTGCTAGGTGCCAATACTTTCCTTTTTCAATACCAGTAGTACCTAAACTTTATACGGAAACCATACTGGTATTGTTTAACTGTACCCAGACCTACTCATTACATATGACCACTTAATGCAATTGTAACATTATATTTATACACTGTCAAATATAATATCATGTATATTGCTTTTAATTGAGTAACCAAGACAGTGTTCATTTTGACAACGTATCTTTTTTTATTTTATTTTTTTACGTTTTCAGAAAGCTTTCAGATTTGGGTAAAGCCAAACTGGAGAAAATGTGCTTGGTTCAAGTGGGGGTTAAGAGGTTAATATAACCATATTTACAAACACAGAGCTGTTCCTTTCGCAGTGGATTGAAATGATATGAAGCTCTTTCAAACTACATTCCAGAATTTAGTCTCTTCTTTTCATTTTCATTTAGTCATATTTTAGTTATAGCTAAACAACAATTCAACAACTTTGAATTTAGTTTTAGTCTCATTTTAGTCAGCAAAAATAAAATGATGAAACATTTTAGTTGACGAAATTAACCTTTAACCAAGAACAAGTTGTGCTGCTTTGGTTTGAACAACTTTTGCAAGATCTTTGGGAAAGGCAGTGTTGGTAGAGCGTTAATTTTCAATACATTCTCCACTGATTATATTTGGGAACGTGAAGCAGATGAACAGTACTCTAGACTCTAGACTTACCAGCTCCCAAAGCTGCTCCAAAATCAAACAACAACAAATCTTATACATATTTATGTAAGTTGCAGTGGTGCATTGTGAATCTAAATAATTCCTAATAATATTAGGCTATCTGTGCTTTTTTTTTTTTTTTTACTTTCCCTTTTTGTTTCTTTATTCACAACAGTTAGAATAGAATAGAACTTACCTCTTTTTTATTTGTTTTTACACACCAACATTGTAATTTTTCTTCTATTGTTTTCATACATTAAAAAACACACCAATTCTTTTGTGTTGTGATTTGTTGTACGTTCAGGGATCGCTGACTACTGCCCGAGGATAGATCTGCCTCTTGCTACAGTACAATCATGTAATTACAGAATATTTTAATATACACTGATCATTATAAATCAAAATATGTGAAGCTGTCCAATAAAGTCCTCCAAATCAGTCACCGTGTCTGATTAATGTGTCACCCCCACCTTGGACACATCTGCCTCGAGGAAGCTGTTCAGATGAATAAAGAAATGTCCAGCTGTTTCGACTGATCGGACTTTTAGTTATAAGTATGCATGGATGTCTCAGGATTCCTTTCCTTTTTTTTCATAAGCTCAGTTAATATTTAAACGCCACCACTTTATCTACGTTATTAGACAGAGCTATGGCTTGTCTTATGAACCTGTTCGATCATAAATTTGTACTAATTTGAGTCTCTTTCTGGTTTGGACATAGTATAACCCAATCAAGTCCATTTTACACCCTTTCAAGACTGTTTAGTCCTGATTTAACCTAATCTAGGCCAAGTTTATGAGGTACATTTTCTTCAGTTTGGCATTAACCAAATCTAAAAGCCTTTTGAAAAAAGCGTCAAAATAGCGACAAAAAACGGACAACAAAAAAGCGTCATAAAAAGAAACAAAAAATGACAAAAACAAAACAAAAAAGCTATGAAAATATGACAAAGATGTGGCGACAACGCAACAAAAGTTACTATCAGTTTTGTAGATCTTAGCTTTCAGATGAGGCGTTACCCTGGCCTATAGGCTGTAAGCTCCAGTCGAGAAGCTTTTAGATTTGGGTAAAACTGAACTGGAGAAAATGTGCTTAGTTAAAGGAACAGGCCACTGTTTTCCCACACTGAGATATGTTCTTACCTTAGCTTGGACGAGTTGATGCGTACCTGTCTGGACTTTGTGTGTACTTGTATACAGTTATGTGAGCCTTTACGCGAGCCAAGTCTAGTAACACAAAATTAAACATGTCGATTTTCTAAGCGGATAAAAAAAGGGCACTATATTGTCCCGCTTAGAAAATCGTCATGTTTCATTTTGTGTAACTAGACTTGGATCGTGTAAAGGCTCACGTAATTGTATTTAAATAGGGAAAATGTGGAACAGCTTGGTAGCTTCTAACTTCACCCCAGTTTGAAGCTATACCTTTGCTGGGAGAGGCTAAATGCTAACGACATTTGCGTGACAGAGTGCACGCACAAAGACCAAGAGGAATATCAGCCAGAGGTGGGCCAGCTCTGGCATTGATGATCTGGCACAGATGCGGCATGCCAGAGGTGGGCCAGATTTGGTAACATTGTCAGATGTGGAAAAAGGCTCGTTAGTTTCAAACGGGCCATCAGAGCCATCTGAGTTAGTCCTTGTGTGTGTTTCAGGACAAGGCAGGAAATGTGCAATCAATGATGATATATCTAGCCAAGTGTAATAATAAGTATATTTGTGATATTTGTTATTATATATCTGCAGTTTTATCAATGTATGTTTCAACCTTAGTCTATGAATAGCCTAATATGTTAAATGTAATAATTATTTTGTAATGACCATGATAAACTTTGTGCTATTTCCTCACACACATCTGATAAATCAGCTGACCTGGACCACAAGGAGGTATCCTTTTGCCTGTCTAGTCTGTGATATTAACCATCATATTCAACTTTGGGCAGAACATTTATTTTGCCACCTCAGAGTATGTTGTAAACACAGCAACACACAGACCTTGTTGTATTGTCTTCACCTAAAGTTTTATTGAGCAATGGATGATAGAAATCGATCTAAAGTAGTAGAATTTATCTTAGGGTGGCCGCCCCTGCTTCACTTAGTGTCTGCTCAATGCTGTCAACGGGTGTGAAATGTGCATGTAATCAAATTCTTGAACAATTCGAACACACAGGAGGGATTGTGAGAGCGAGAAACAAGTTTGGGCCAAAACAAAAATATTCACTGTCCGAACAGGAAAAATCCGGTACCCCAGCTTTAAGTAGGTACAGAACATTGGTGGACAACCTATGTCACTGGGTTGTAGCGTAATATCAGCAGGCAGGATCGCACAAGGTAGCCTACCAGCCATAGACCCATACTCGAGTTGACGGTTTGTTGGCAGTGTGAGTATCAAGTAAATGTCAGATACAGATACCTGCATGGGATAATATATATATAATAATTTTAATATTGCATTGTAGCCTATGCAAAAACATAATTCCTGTTTTGGATTTTCCTTTTAAAATGGAAAATATAATAAATGCAAAAGTACATCCTTTGGCCTACATCAGTGTTTCCCAACCAGGAGTACAATGTAGGCGGGTGTACTTGGGGTATACATTAATTCCTCAAGGGGTACGTGGGACAAAAAAGGTCAGGAAACACTGGCCTACATGATTTATTTATTTTTGTTTTAAGTCAACTAATTAGACAGACATAATACAAGTTTAACGTGTTTCCTAAATTATTCTGTTACCTTGTGCCGAGGTATGCATGTATAAACAAGCTTTTAAAAAAGAAAAGGAAAGGGGGAATCTTATTTGTATAGCGCTTTTCATATGACACGAGTCGCACCCAAAGCGCTTCACACATGAAAAGGGAGGGGGGTTCATTCACTCCATGCTGATGGTGGTAAGCCACAGTTCCCCCTGGGGTAGACTGACAGAAGCGAGTAAAGAAAATATGTTTGCCAATGTATACAGCATAGCAAGGAGTAGCTTACTCATTACAAGCCACCTCACTATTTGGAATACCTTTTCGAGTTGTGTGGATGAGACTAATGTTCCCTCCAACTAACTATAGTTATAAATGGTCTCAACTTATATAGCACTTTTCCACCTACATTAGGCACTCAAAGCACTTTACAGCAAGGAACCTCTCACCCATTCATACACCAATGTACGCAGACACTGGAGGCAAGGTGGGTGAAGTGTCTTGCCCAAGGACACAACAACAGCGTGCACCTTCAGGGGGCGGGATTCGAACCCCCGACCTTCCGATCATGAGACGACCCGCTCTACCATCTGCGCCACCGTCGCTACAACTACTGGTAAACTTGGACTGCCGTTATATATTTGTGTGGCCTTTATACTTTGGAGTGGTGTGCTTGAGCCTTACTGACTCTGGTGTCGCTGGCGGAGCCCCACTTTACTACAGTAGGCTGCCCTAGAACAGATTAGGACTCGAATGGGAACAGGTGCTGGGATTGTGGATGTAGGCTATAGGAGAGTCTCTTTATGTTAGTTTACTAACATGGTAACTGGTAACTGTTTTTGGCAGTATAATCTGGAAACCCTAAGTGTGGGGCTCATTTGGTTTTCTGATTAAATACTCCAAAAAAGAGATATGAACATTTGTAGGCAGCATTATATAAAATGTTTTTGTATCTGTAAATAGATTATCATTAAAGCCAAGTGAGCCTATTGCATCATGCTCCGACATACAGCATTTATGTTAGACTGGTGAAAATCTAAATGACTAGTTACTTTTAAAGGGTACTACTAGCCACACTGAACACCACTGTCTGTGTTGAACCAAAGCAAAGACGTAATTGCAAAGCCCTGGTTGTTGCTTTAAATAAACCCTGCCGTGAATCGGCCTGATGTTTACGCAGTGCTCGCCTTAAGCCGCCAGGGCCCGCTGTTTAAATGGCTCTCTCTCGGCAGTGCACGGCGTGGATGCCCTGGCCGCCTCCAGCAGAGAGCAGTGCGCGGTTTGGATGTGAGCGCTGCCGACCTGTCTCTACTTCCAGATCGAAGATGGCGGTCTCGGTGTTCCCCGGCGTGCGGCTCATCTCCATCGGAGACGCAAACGGAGACATACAGCGGCACTCCGAGCAGCAGCCCCTGCGGTTAGAAGTCAAAACAACACAAGACGCTGCCCTCATCAATCTCTCCAATGGTGAGTTGACCTTTTCCGCTGCGGCGCCCGGGATGTTCGGCCTGTCTTGTGCCAGGGCTAATGCTACGGCTTGCTAATGCTTATACAGCTAATCTTGGCCGGCACTCGCTAAATTCTAGGCATTTCACCCCGAGTAGGGGTGGCTTTGGAAGGACAGGGCTATGCGATACTCTGAGTGATACCCACGTGTGAATCTTGCGCTTATCTCCAGATTTTAACAATGAATGTGATGTTATTTGTCAAGCTAGTTAATGCTAGAGTTATGGAAAGGTTTTGTGCTTGCCTGAGCTTTAGCAGGCGAGCGAACATATGCAGTTAATTATTTTAACATTGCACTTTTTCTCTCGTGCGCTGCTAACATTACAAGTGCTACGTACTACGATATTATTTACAACAAGTACGGTGTATTGCAATATAGATTAAAAAAATTGAATTTAATATATATATTTTTGACATGCATAGACATGGATTGTTTATGTAAATTACATTTGAAAACAATTAAAAATAATAATACATTTGTTGGAGCGGATCGGTCAACAACTGCGCGCGTGACGTAGTGACATTAATATCCACCCCCCCTCGGGCGAAATGCTCCGGTTTTAGAGAGAGCCCCTAATCTGGCCGTGCTAGCCGCCAAGAAGCTAACCCATCTGGGGAGACCACGTCGCCTCCCCCCCGGTATTCGCGAGGGAGCCCCAAAAACGCACACTTCTGTCGCTTTCTTGGCAAATAACCTCCTGTTTCAACTCAAAAGTCATTCCCGTAATTTCCGGCACTGTTCGGTAGAAGTTGCTAGGATGTAGCGTGAAGCGATAAATGCTGCATACTTGTACAAAAAGCATGGCTAAGAAATGTGTAGTTGGATGCTAACTAGTTAAACAATGCCATTAGCCTGGCTTCAGTGGTGATGCGCTAGCGTCCAGATGCCCGCTGTGTTGTGCCTTTTGTCCGCAAACACCAGCGTAATGCGACTTAATGCGTTGGAAATGTACGCGTGTTTCAAGTTTGGCCTCAGGAGACTCGAAACATCGCAAAGTAAGCATTGGGGATTCGCTTTGTTTTGGAGCGGAGTCCGAAGGGCATCTCTCGCTTTGACCCGTCAGTCCAGCGGCTGCAGCATCTGTCCGTCCCGTTACCAGCGCCATTGTCCCAAACACAAGAAGTTAGAAATGTTCTACTTTTGAGCGGACCTCAGTGTTATTTTCTTTTTGTGCGGGACATTGTGAATCCGGGCCCTCATTATTTATGCATTCATCTTTGTTCTCATTGGAACAATAGCCGGTCCCGCTCCCTCCTCTCCCCGCCAAGGAGCAGCTTTCCCCCCTTTTCAATGGGCCGTCCCGCTGCTCGCCTCCCCTGGGGATGCTCCAGAGAAGAATGGCTCCAAATCTGCCCTTTTACCACCACACTTCTTTATTCTCCAGATTAAACTGTTCTCAAACGGGTCAATAACGATAGGCCGTGAAATACTTTTAAAATCCAGACCTACCTGAGCCCAATGATTGTTTTTCACCAGAAAAGCTAGAATTTGTCATGTTATCTGACGCCTCAAACAACTGAAAAACCCCACCCCAATAATGAGTCGTACTGATATTTAATGCGGTCCATAGCTTAACTAAAATAAGCTTTTACATTTCACTATTAAGCTTTATTACGGGGCTGTAAAATAGGTACAGTTTAAAACAAAAATGCACAGTAACGCAAGTGTGCAAAAGCTCTGTTTTAGTCCTGACTTTCCTTATGTAGTTCCTATGTATTATTTTTGTAATAGTATTTTTTTCAGTGTTATTTTGACACAATTAGCTGAACAAAAGTGTGTTGCTCACAGTTTTGTTTTATATTTAACCTCTTAACCCTCACATGAACCGGGCACATTTTCTCCAGTTTGGCTTTACCCAAATCTAAAAGCCAAAAAGTGGTAAAAGAGCGACAAAAACACACGACTAAAGAGTGATGGAAAAGTGAGAGAAAAGCAATTTTTAAAAGAAAGACGAGAACGCCACAAAAAACTTCCAAAATGTGACAATAACGCGACGAAAAAGTGATGAAAAATTAACAAGAAAGCCACGAAAGAGCAACAAAAATGCGGCAAAAGAGTGAAGGGCTTTTGCGAACTGCAACCGCTCGAATGACAATGTTTTATTCAATTACAATGAATCCCACAATCCTCTGCCTGAAGCATGTTTGTATCCAGCGTGATCCATTCCCTGTGACAGCTGGAGTGGGCAGCACATGCAGCTCACTCTGCTCCCTCACTGTCAGCACGAGAATATGGTCGGGACGAAGTGATTCATCAACTTCACAGAAATGCAGAAGTGCTGAGGGAAAGTGTAACCGAGTGACCGTATTCTACGCAGTGTTTTCCAACCCGGGGTACGGGACCCAACAGCTCTTTGGAAGGATCAGGAGCTGTTGAAAAGAGCTGCGTGGTCAGGCAGGTCTGCTAATTTTACACAAGTAGGGCAGCAACTCTCCAGACAGTCAAAAATACCTGCGTAATTAGGTTTTTGTAATTGCTGAGACTCTGAAGTTCAAGCATCTGTTTCGGAACGGCAAAACAAAGCTTGGTTTGGCACAGCAACATTAAACGTATTTTCATGACTAAGACTTATTACGCAGTTTGTAACCATGACCTTTCTGTTTTTTCCAATATTCACTTCTGTCTTTGTTAACTTTATACCTACAACCGATATTTGCTGCTTCTGCTTTCTCGCATTTTCAAAACCAACTTGTTCTGTCCAGATAAAGGAGAAGAACATGACAACGGTGGGAAGTAGAGATGCACTGATCCAGCTTTTTTTTTCTACCGATACTGGGGGTTTGAGTAACTGCCGATATCAAATATTAACCAATACCAAGAGGCTTTCTTAAGCGAAAGTGAAAAAGTGTATGTTCCTCTTTCTCCAAAGTGAGATCACAAATGTATTATCTTTTCTTATGACGTTACAGATCATTTATGTCTATTACTAACCTATTAGAAAAACATTTAACAAGGATCACTGGACTTTTACACACTATCCTTGGGACAGGCTTTTTTATATTACTATAAACGACACACATAGTGTTCTGATCGTTACAAGTTGTGCATTACAAATATCTTATCAGTTATTCTTTAACAGCATTTCATAAAACTGTGCAAACACAGGTTAAATCTAACTTCACAATTAAATTCTCCAGGTTCTTGGCTTTTAAATGACATACAGCATGCCCATATTCACTTGGATTTAGTCGGTGAAAGTTGTCTTTTTAAGGCCCGAGTAGGGCTGGGCGATATGGACCAAAAGTCATATCCCGATATATTTAGGTTGAATATCGATATACGATATATATCCCGATATTTTTTCCACAAAGTGAGAGCTGTGAAATGAAATGTCACTGCCAAATAGGAGTGTTTTAATATTTAATATTGCAATTTTTATTTTATTTATTTATTTTTCTTCTACCCCATTTGCTGTTAATAACTTTATGTTGCATATAACTAAACTAAAGCCTAAACTGAGACAATGAAATATGACTTATTAAAGTATTACTTACTTTTTAGTCCTTAATAATCATGAAATATAATAAATAAATAGCCCAAATAATTTCTTGATATTTGCTCTTGATTTAACTGTGTTTTAGTCAGTGGTTTTGAGATAAGTTCTTATCTTTATCCAAAGCATTCCCAAACATAAGCTCCTAAACTGAGCCACAAACGACTCTTTACTCTTTACAAGCAGCACAGGCTCAGCATCTCTGCTCATCATCAGAGCGGGTATCAGTGATTAGCGTTGTGGCTAACGCAATGCTAACGGGAAAAAAGTGATAGTCCTTCGCGGTGGCAGCATTACAAACGCTGATATTTTCACTGTACATCCGCGATCTACCGCAAACCTTAATTAGACTGAGAAGTAAACAAAAGCACATGGCGCAGCGCACGGCGCCACCATATCTCGCCGCTACATTCACTTCTGTCCAAACCATCTCCAAATGATTGAGCCACTGGTTTTTGTTTTACCAACTCAGGGGCTCTCCTCCGCGCGCTCCGCAGACTTTGTTGCTTTCTTCATGTTTGTTGAAGAGTGCCGGCTGCATAGACTGTATAAAGTATACTGTATAATCTCCCCTCGACGAGGGGCGGGGCCGGGGCGCTGGGAGCAGTGCAGCGCTCCGCTCAGCGGGTTGCCTGAAGCAAGTATTACAGCGCAAATTTGGACTATATCGATATATACGATATGGTCTAATTCCATATCTCTTTTTAAAATATATCGATATATCTTAAATATCGATATATCGCCCAGCCCTAGGCCCGAGCCAAAATGGCTATCGGTTCAGTATCGGATATTTGTAGCCGATACACTATCTTTTTTTTTTTTTTTTAGTATTTGCTCTGATACCGGTATCAGATCGGTGCTTCCCTAGTAGGAAGTATGCGGTTGAAGAAACTTTGACTTGCGGCAAAAGTTCAGTTTGTTAGTTTATTGACAATTCTATCACATGGATCAGCTCAGAATCGACATTGTGTTGCTCTCAAACCCTTGGTGCAAGAAGACCTCAGCTACTTCTATTTACAGAGCATTACACAATAACAGGCAGCAGAGGGAGGGAAAGGTTGATGAAGCCGTCCTTCTGTCAGTTGGACCCATCACTGATCAAGACTCCGCAGGCCTCTCCCTGAAGGCAGGACTGAGGGGAATGTGATATCGGTGTAGTTTATCTCCTTCTGAAACGACCCTTTTCGTTCTGTGATGCTTAAAAGCCGGTCAAATGGGCCCTTTCCAGATTATTGTTGAGCCAAAACACCACGGCCTTACCCCAAATTGGGTCTATACATGCAGCTTGTGTGGATTTCCGTGGTTTACCCACTTCAGTTTTCTTTCCGCATCTCTTGTAGACCCGCAGAAGAGTTTGTCTCAAATAGATGTCTTCTAACAATAAATGTATAAATGTTGTCATTGAAGAGCTGCTGACTAAATATGAACTGCTACAGAATAACCATGGCTGCAGCTAGTTTTAGTAGCCAACAGGTCAGCGATTTATTTTTCAGATTAGTCGACTATTCAAACAAATATTTATCAATCGCTAAGTATATAGATGGCAGTAGGAGGAACCTATATTTCCCTTATTTGAGCCCTGTAAACATAACGCTGACGGATCATAAAGTATAATGTTTGATCAGCGCTTTTTGCCACGCGAAAAGCCACTTCTTAATCCAACCCAGATCCTTTAATAGATGCTGGATTAGCTGCGGCTACGAGGATGTTTTCGCTCTCGGCGCATGTGTATGGTTTAAAACAATATGCAGTTGGTTTTGAATTTGATTTGTTTCAACGTTAACATTAGGAAAAAACTAAAAACTGCATTGAGCCGCACACTTGGCAAATAAGGCAATATCCTAGTTTAGCAGTTTATTCAGGCGGCACAGTAGTACCGCCTCGTGCTTCACAGTTAGAAGGTCCGGGGTTCGATTCCCACCATGGATGGGGCCTTTCTGTGTGGAGTTTGCATGTTCTCCCCGTGTCTGCGTAGGTTTCCTCCGGGTACTCCGGTTTCCCCTACCACTAAAAACGTGTACAATAGACCAGGATAAATGAGTGTGTTTAAGAGTGCACATGGGGGACGACGGATTGAAATTAGCCCAAGGCTACAATGCGGTGTGGCTTGTTCATTAACTTGCACTGTCCCGACCAAATAAACCAATTAAAAAAAATATACATCGCCAAATTCTGGTTATTGCTATATTAGGTGAAGCAATTTCCACTTCTTCTTAAGAAGCCACAAAACTGAGGTTATCCATCTTTCTATTACGCAGCCTAAAACAAAAATGCATGGTGACTTTTCTCACATCGTGCCATCCTGATTAGAGTTTGAGAAATATCAAAGTTGGAAATTTGCCATGGGAATTGATGCTGATTTAATGATGGTAGACGGGGAATTCAACACAACTGAAGGCTGTTTCTTTACAAATGTGTAAGTGGAACAATTAAAATGTCTTTCACAGCAGAGTAATGAACAGTGTTAGGAATTCATTATCGCTCGGGCTGCACAGTATATCCGGTGACGGAATTGCAAGAACTCACAATATAACAATAAAAGCATGGAACTTATAAATGTGCAAAAGTTTAGTTTTTAAGTTCCATTTTAGCTTTGTCCTGACCTGATGTACATGAAGATAAGTGTGTTGTCTTGAGATCAGGAGCAGGACCTCACCTAAGCACTCTCCGGTCTCTGCCCTGTAAATGCCTCCTGCTCCCTCTCCTCAGCGTCTCCACAGCAGCAAGCGTCGCAACGTTTGCCTTCAGTCGGCATTATTTCTCTGTCTTGAGGTTGTGGACCTTGTGAATGAATCCTCTTAGCCTGAACCTATCTGCTGTTGAGCGTGTGTTGGATAGAGCGAGGCTTGTGTGGACCTCCCCCACACACCGGCTGTCGTAACGACAAAAAACTGGATATACAAGACCAACAAGAGTGCATCAAAAACGGCGAATAAAACATTGGCGTTACACCGGCCTCACGGCATTAACACTTCATCACCTGCTGCCAAACTGTGTAATGAAAGAACATGCATTTTTCCCCCTTCATTGTGTCTCATCAGAATCAGAATTGTATTTATTGTTTGAGAACCGGTTCACAAACTAGAAATTTTTTCTTGGTACACTTGTGCAACATAACACAGAATTTTAGATAAAAATAACTATAAGGCTATAAGGGCATGCATAAAGATTAAAATAAATAATCCATAAAAAAAAAGTGAAATATGATAGGACAACAACAATTTGACATGGAACAGCCGCCGTATTGTTTTCAGGAGCTGGTGTACCAAGTGATAGCAGCACATATGAGTGTATACCCTCTGGTCTTCCAAGTTGCTTTTGACAAAGAGAACAGAGATGAAACGCCTGCAAATCCACAAAAAACGCATAAAAATAAGTAGAATTGTTGTATTTTACTCAACATTTAAAAAATCAGTTCCTGATTTTTACGCTCATAGTTTGAGCAATTATTTTTTGTCAATCTGTGTCACTTATGCCAACTGTACTTAAAGTGCATATGACAGGTTTGAATGCTTTTGAAAATATGACTTATTTAGGTGGAAGGCATCTGTTGTCAGTAATAATTTTATTTCAATGAAGCAGCAATTTTAATGAAGAAATGGGCAGTAAAGTTATTTTAATTAAACTACTGAAAGGAAGTGACATAGATAGAGGTGACATGGATGATGCCTGAGCGACGTAGATGGAGCAGTTTGACTCATTTCCCATTGACATAAAATGGGCAGCACGGCAACATTTTAAAATTGCCTCTATCTACAGTGGGAGGAAATTGCTTAAATAATACCACCCAAACAATTACAAGTTATCATATTTGTATTAGCCGTAACATGTACATGACATGTAAACATTCACAGGAGAAATTCCAAAGGGTTCACATACTTTTTCCTCCCACTATGTCACTTCCTGTCGGGGTCCAATAAGGACGTGAAACTATAAACATAAAAAAAATGGTAAAACTAGAGAAAGCTAGGTATAATTTTCAGTAAAATTGTAAATATAATTGTGTTTCAGCGAAAACTGTCTGTCATATGCACTTGAAATACTAAATCAGGTTCAACACAAGGCTAAAATGGAACTAAATAAGAAAATCTCTACACATTATTTTGTTACCATGTGTTTGTGCAAAATAAACTGTGTATATATGTCAATGTCTGATTTGCTTCTGACCTTCCCAACTGTGTTTTTTAATATTATTGCGGTAAAGCTAGATATCACTGACACGGTGTTAGCTTTTTAAGCCTGTCACTACAAATGCGTTCTTCTGTTCTTATTTGCGTTTGTCAATGTTCAGTACAATGGTCATCACCAAAAGAGGAGGTCTAGTCGTTATTTTATGTGTTTCCAACTCAAAAAAAACATCTGAAAACCGCTCAAATGCCATTTTTACACGCTAATTCTTATATAACGTGAAATCTCCCAAGATCTTTTACATTTATTCATGATTTCTAGCAAATGTGGTCGATGGGTTGACAACAGCTGAAAAATCTGGATTGTTGGTAATTGGCGATGTTTGTGGGCTAAATGCTAACACTATCGGAAAAACACATTAAGCAGGCTAACAGAGGCTGAAAGTTGAATAGCAGGCTTGCTAACAGTCTGCATAGGCTAGGTTTGAATGCCATTTCTCCCTCGAATCGGCACTCAATCTCTCAAGCCTAGTTAGCAACTTGGCTTGCTCTCTATGTTGATCCTTGTTTAAACGAAAGTTAAAGCCACACTGTAGAACATTTCAGGTTAGATGTTGCTACGTCAAAAGACCCAAGTAAACAAGCGTGCGCCTACTGATCTAGACATTGATGATGCTAGTGTGTTTGCAAAAAAAAGGCATATGGCGACGTCCGCAGTGTGGCTTTAACTTTGACGAGCAGAACCGCCACACCTGTTCGACGACATCATAATCCCTCCCTCTAAACGCGGCCGTGAAAGACTCCCGCTAAGCCATTGTGTGGCTGTAACCGAGAAGGCGTCTCATGTGTTGTCTTTTTGTGTGTGTGTGTGCGTGTGTTTTGCAGGAGAGGAGGCAAGCGTGTTCAAGTGCTCCGTGTCCCGGGACACAGAGTGCAGCCGCGTGGGGAAGCAGTCCTTCATCATCACGCTGGGCTGTAACAGTGTGCTGCTGCAGTTCTCCTCACCAGCAGGTAACCGGTCAAACGGTTTCATAGGGACACACTCGAATCTAGGCCAAGGATCAATTCAAAATGGATCTGTTTATGTGCATACATTAAAGAGCCGAGATGCAAGTTGGTCATTTCATACTCTCTACTGCCCCCTCAGGTCTAATGCGTAACTGCAGTCTCTATATTAAGCTCATGCATGACGGCAGTTCGGACCTGAAGTTACACCTTTCTGAGTGACAGTGCAGGATTTTAGAGGCAGTTGTGGTAAACAGGTCTGGGCTCATGGCTGGAACATGTAGGGAGAGGAAAATACTACATTTTAACATTTTTAAACTCTGTATAGTCCCCTTTTTAAGGCCTTGAATAGCATTGAAAAAGCATCAAATTGTGTTTAAACCTGGCATTAAAACTAAATGTCTTAGAAAATAATGACTTTTTATCAGTAATTATTTTTACTGTTAAATACGTTCAACTGCAGTTTTTAGATTAAATTTAACCAAAATAATGAGCTCAAAAGTTCATTTCCGTTTGATGGAATGTTTGCAAACCTGAAGATGTTAAATATGCACAGAATGGGTATTATCGCGGGGCTTTTGGGCAGGTTAAGCTGCTAATCCCTGATAACCCTGACGCAGAGACACCCTGAACTCGGAGAGATACAAGAATAGTATGAAATCTTTTCCTTGCATTTCTTTGTTTTATAGATACTAAGTTTTGATGCCTGGTAGGTCCTGAAATGGCACTGAAGAAAGTGATTTAGTTGACCTCGCTCAAAAGATGTATAAATGAAAAGGTCTCTTATGGAGAGAGTTTTCAGCGATGAGAATTGAAGGTCACGCCGGATTGGTTAAACTTGGATAGCCACTTTTGTGCTTAAAATCGCAAAATTAATACAATAAAACAATTAAATTAGTCTTTGCAATTTGGACATTGCAAATGCCAATATTGTGATATCTTCGCAATATATTGTGCAGCTCGTCATATAGGTTCTGGTATTGAAAAAAATCTAATGGTACGCAGCCTTTATCCTCCCCACCCCAACTAAAAAAAGTGCAGAACCCTAGAGCTGCCCTGATCTGATGATGAAAAGTGTGCTCGTTGATGGGTAAAATGCGTCTATCACATGGGCCGATCAAACAGGGTTTTCACATCCTTTCTTTCTATCGATTTTCCAGTGAAAACTCTGAATAATAGCGCCGCTCTTAACTGAGTTTTAAATGCACAACAGCTCTGGATGCTCTAAGTGCCGATTGTATCCCTCCACCCCTGGCGGGTCTACTTGTTTCCAGACTGCCGTGTAACTAAACAAAACAACCATGGAGCAAGAGCTGACCCGGTACGCTTTAGGACAAAAGCATAATGAAGGTTCATGACCATAAAGTATCTGCGTGTGGGGCTTCTTACAGGAGGCGAAGGAGGGGATGTGCCATATGTCTTTATTTACCTTTTGCATCTACCATATGCTCTTCCGAAGAAGGTAATACAAGCCCGAGATGAACACTAAACTGCTGTATGAAAAGTGTTGGAAACAACAATCCGAAGCAGGAATGCGTGAAACATCTGCGGTCTTATTTCTCTGAGAAAATGTGCTCTTTAGTGCTGAAATGTCACTGCTAGTCAGAAGAGAAAGTAAAACGTGTGTTTGGCACCTCATGTCGCCGTCTCCTCCTTCTCTTTCATCAAATGTTTGTGTCCGAAGTTGCAGCCCAAAAAAAAAAAAAATGCTGGTTCTAATTCCACTGTGTTCAGCCTGCGTGCTCTGACTGGGCTCTCCGTAATCCATAACGCCCGTCTGAAGAAACTACGAGTCGCAGCTCGGACAGGGATTTGATTGGCCAAAATAACACGCACTATAAAAAAGATTAAAGACTAACTTTTTTGAACCATGAGGAAAAAAGTCAAAGTAATAAAACTAATGAGCTATAAACCAATACAGCTTTGTAATAAAATCAGTAATAATAAATAATTATAACAAGGTTGGAGGTAAAGCAGGACAATGTACAGATTTGTAGGCGATATATAATATTCAAATGGAAATGTACATTTAAAACAGAACCATGAAGTTTGTACACGTTTTATACACCTGTGTGCATTTGTAGTAAACATGTGTTTTCCGTTTCCTGTTCAGACTTCCAGTCTTTCTACAACCTGCTGAAGAACTGCCGTGGGCACCTGAGCGAGCGCTCGGTCTTCAGTGAGAGGACAGAGGAGTCCTCAGCTGTACAGTACTTCCAGGTACCACAGTCACTCATCAAGCATATGTATATTAGCAGTTTTCTACTTGGGGTTGAACTTTGGCCCCCTGTCAAAAACCATAAACTGACTTCAGGACTCAATTCAGTGTATTACGACAAGCAGCTCTGGGCACGTGATGTTTTTGGCTAACTTCCTGTTGGCTAGTGTAGGGAGAAGAAAAACGTCAAGCCATAAAAATGAATTCAGATGGCGGTGCTATTTTTGCTAGGGTGACCAAATTCCCATATTTGTTTTCAAAGTGGGATGTAGCCAAACTGACGTTGAATGGAAAAACCTTTTGATTGTAAAGCTCTGTCATTTAAATGGACCAATCGGCATTGAGGTGACTGACTTTAAGCTTTTAAAGTGGGTTCAGTGGCTATGGAAACTTTGTGTTTAACTAAACATGACCAAATGTCATGTTTTAGGTAAAAAAAAAAAAAAAAAAAAAAAAGAAGCGCTGCTTTGGACATGGCACTGGTGACAAAACGGGACACCTGGAACACTGTGTGTGTAAAACTAACATATGAATGGTTTTGGATAAATTCACGGGTACAAAAGACAAAGCTCAAAACTGAGACTGTCTCAAACTGGGACTTCTGGTCACCCTCAATTTTAACTATTTTTCCGTTAGTGTTAAATTTACGTTCGCCTTTTGCTTCGAGGCGAAAACCCTTCTGTGTTTATAACGGAGTAAAGTTTTGCATGTGCTGGACGTTTTCTGCCAGGTACTCTTTATTCAGCGATACACGGCTAAATCTCCATAGGAATAAAACACAGGCAAGGAACAGTCACTAACCCTAGGGATATTGCTATGCCATGTTTCTATTGAAACCTGAATTTTAACTTCAAATGTTTTTCTAGTTTGGCCCTGCTTTAGTAGATTCAACTTAAAAATACAGTATTTTAGTGCTTTGCTCTTAAGGCGGATGCTGCAAAGAACTTTTAAAAAGAGTGTCTATAGTGATCTTAAGGCATTCATTTGTGTTGAACCTTTCTAAGTCCATCTGCAGAGTAAACCTACCCTGTCCTACCGTATCATTGCCTGGGGTGCGTTTGTTTTGTGTCGGAGCACCATTTCAATGGAGCCGATCCCACACGCCTTTTCTTTTTTTAAACTGCATTCGCATGAGAGCGCCGAGCCCCATCTGTCGCAAGCACAGAAATACTCCACACTGAAGGAGCGCGTGCTGAGCTCATGTGTTGAACAGTCGTTACTTTGTTAGTCCGGGATACCATGGGGAAACCTCTTTGACCTGGCGTTTTACAGTAACGTGTGGAAATGATTGTGTGGATTGATTTCACTGGAACTAGGAACAGTACGCTACTGCTAACAACTAATCAAAGCTGGGACAGACATGAGTAGGGCCCGACCTATATGGATTTTTGGGGTCCGATACCGATATGAAGGGGGTTGGCATGGCTGATATATTGGTCGATATTTTAAGTAATTGAATTAGATGTTGTTGTTTTTTTTATCTTTCAAATAGTCTAAAACATGTATTATTATTGTAAAGGTTTCTATCATAGAAGTGTATTTAATAGAGGTCAACGATGTGGGTTTTTCCAAGGCCAATGCCGATTTTTGGGGGGGAATTTGATTGGCCGATGTCGATCTTATATTTTTGGCATCTTTTTTAAATGTCTGGTCTATAATCATGTGCATGAAGCTTCTAAAATGTGTCAGTGTTGAACTCGATAAGTTTGTCACTTCTTGGGATGTTCACTTTTGTAGTGACTTTTTTAACATACTACATATTATTCATCATTTACATTTCTTATCATGTGCTTTGTACCACTTTTATATCATTAAAAAGTCCCGCAAAAATCGATATATTGTCACACTTCTAGTTACAATGTTGTTCTCCCATCGAAAAAACATGCCTGTAGTTGTGTTTCGTCTCCTCACCCCTCGAGCTCTTGCTAAGCAGAATGAAAACACTCTCCATAGAAAGTCCTCATCTGCACTCCGACAGGTGCACCCCCCATCGCTGTCTGCGGTGTTTACTGCATACCAGACCCTCCTGCGCCTGTAGCGTGGCTTTGGGTGTCAAATAAATGCAATTGTCTCCCCGCTAAAATACTGTGGAATGACAAAGCACAGCGTGGGCTAAATGAATCAAAAGTCGGCCTCGAGCGATTCACCACAGACCCACCTCTGCCACACACACTCCCGAGCAGAGCCGCTGTGTGAAGAATGATATCATTGAATTTATAAACGTACGTTTCTAACACACTTTCATTAAAGTTCTCGAAGTATTTGACTGCAGAGGGAGAGAAATGTCCAGTGTTTTCAGTGTGTAGAAGCCGCCGTGCTTTGTAACAACGTGGGCGGCTACAGCTTATAGACAAGTACGGCCTATTTATGTAAAACAAAAACACATTTCTTAATTTAGTTGGTGCGGCTTAAAGTCAGGTGTGCTCAATAGTGCAAAAATGACAGTAATAGGGATGTCTGTACCTACGGGGGCGCCCTAGCGTTGGCATTAGATTGGATTTGAATATCTCGGTACTTGGACCCGACATTATCTTTAAAAAAAATAGAATAAATCATGTTAAAATAATCACTAGCTTTATTGCCAGAATATCCTTTCTTTGTACGATTTTTTTTACCCTCGCATTTTGAATATTGCTTTACTAACTGGTCACTGACTTGAGCGGTTACTAACCAATACAATCAAAAGAGCTCTACAAGTATTTGAAAAAATGCCGCCTTCAGTTTATAATAATTTCTAATCTACACAATCTTATTTCACTCAAATTGCCAGTACATATAATGGTTTAAGCCTTTTTTTGCCCCATATACATACTTGAACTTACCAATTTTGAAGTGATGGGATTCCTAGCGTGTTTTCTTGTGGCTGTGCATTCTCTGAGTCCCTGTATTTACTGTGTGTGTGTGTGTGTGTGTGTGTGTGTGTGTGTGTGTGTGTGTGTGTGTGTGTGTGCAGTTTTATGGCTACCTCTCCCAGCAACAGAACATGATGCAGGACTACGTTCGGACAGGGACGTACCAGCGAGCCATCCTCCAGAACCACACAGACTTCAAAGACAAGGTAAAACCCGGAGGAGACAGTCAACACTTGAGATGCGCAGACAGGCTCTAGGTATTTTTGTTCAAATGGTTATTTCTCCTCTCAGGCTTGTATAGAGGTTGTCTCCTCCTGTATCCTTCAATGGGCAGCTGCTCTTTTTTTATTTTTTCCTTTCTCCGTGGTGGTAATAACAATATAAAACAAGATGAGCAATGAGACGTAATAAGGTTAGTTAGTTTTGAATAATTCCTAAATGTATAGGACTGGCGCGAGAGAGAAGGGCAGACGGGACGTACCGTGAAAACAGGAGACATTAGGGCCCCCTAAAAGCTGCAAAACGTGACTTATTTTCTGAAAATCCGCCTCTTATTTCCGTCAAAAACCTGCTGTAAAGATGTTACAATTAGACTTGAGACAATACCATGCTCGTACGGCGAAGAGCAGTAGAGACCGGCCTTCTGTTGACCCGCCCCGCAATCCAATGTGAAGCCGGACCGAACCCTTTTCCAGGCCCTTCGTGATCGGGTGCGGGCGCGAGAGAGGGAAGGAAGGGATCGTGAGCAGTTAATTTGGGTCCATTGTCAAATTAAAACCTCATGTATAGCCACACACAAAAAGCTAAACTGCCACCTAAAATAAATTGGTACAGACAAAAGGGCTAAAAATAAACATTTCAAGAAATAATATTTAAAAAAAAAGATGATTCAAAACACATTTTCTCAAGTTGCCTGTTGTGTCCAATTAGCTTTGGAATATTCCTGTGTTTGATGGAATGTTTGTTACTATTAATACATTAAATTCTTTAGTGACATTAAAAATATAAGTTTGTTTATTTTTAATTTGGATTTTGGGAATGGTAGATTTATGATTTTTATTTCTGACAATCCTGCATTTACTACATCAAGTCAAAAGAGCCACAAAAATGTATTTTTACCTTTTAGGCAGTCTGTTTTGAGTCCTTCGTAGAGAGTTTGATGTGAGTTGTGTTGTGCTGTCCCCACAGGTGGTGCTGGATGTGGGCTGTGGCTCGGGGATCCTGTCCTTCTTCGCGGCTCAGGCCGGAGCCAGGAAGGTGTATGCTGTGGAGGCCAGCACTATGGCCCAGCACGCAGAGGTCTGTACAGCACGCAGCACACACCGCTACACAACGTCCATTAGCTTTTGACGTAATCTTTGACTCTTGCTAATCTTTTGACACCAGGCCCTTTGTCTCCGAGTGTGTTAGAGGAACAGATCATTCCTAAACGGGTGTATTTTGGAGCTGTAGGCTGACTGCTGTCTCCTCGCTCAGGTTCTCGTGAACAGTAACCGCCTGTCGGAGCGGGTGGTGGTGATCCCGGGGAAGGTGGAGGAGGTGACGCTGCCCGAGCAGGTGGACATCATCATCTCTGAGCCCATGGGCTACATGCTGTTCAACGAGCGCATGTTGGAGAGCTACCTGCACGCCAAGAAGTTCCTCAAACCAAACGGTCTGCACCATCTACATGAGATAAAAAGCTTTGTTTACTCTTGCTTAGGAAAAATGTTCACGTGTAACTTTTGTTCCATTTGTGAAGGTCGATGAATATGGCTAGTAATTACCTACCTCCAGTCTCTCCCCTTAAAACAGCAATGGGGTAGTGTACTGTCTTTCCTCCTTTTGTATACACTATTGAGGACAATATAGGCATTTTGCAGATGATTCTAAAGCGCCTCAAAGTGTATGTTCTAGTCATGTATCGCCATAACATGAGCAAAAAAGATGAAACTAGGACCGAAGATTGAATAGAAATGAGCCCACGGCTGCAATCAGGTGTCCCATGTATGTTCATTAACATGCACATGCCAAAAAAAAAAAAAATGGCAAGATGATGCAACATTTCCATTAAAATAAGACATTTATTATCTTTACTCTATTATTGTTGACGCAAACATGTTGCTGGTTATTTTATTTTATTGTCTCAAATAATCATCAAAAAGATAATCCAAGACATTTTCAGTAAATGTGTCCTTGTGGTAAAAAATTAAAATTTTCAAGTCAGCAATGAGCCCTAGGACAAACCTCCATGTGGTTATGGAGTAATGTAAATTACAACTGCAAAACGATACTTGGTAAAGTAATTATGAGGGATGGGTACCGTTCATTTTCTTTCGATACCACTACTTTAATGATACCTGCTTTTTAAGTACCTTAACGGTACTTTTTTTCAATACCTATGTTATTTTAATTCAATTAAAAATAACGTGTATTAAAAAGTATAGTTCAGGAAAAAGTCCTAAAACGGCACAACACAAGCTACACAGGCCGCAGCAGCATCGCCTGTAACTTCGTATTTTGAGCACAATTTGTACTTAAACTGCGATTTATAAAAAAAGAGAGAAGGGACATTATTACCTCCTGAGCTGCGCTTCGCGAAAGCACACCACACGTCAAAGATCCTTACATGGTGTGAGCCTTAGTTAGTTAGTGCTCTCGCTTCACAGCTAGAAGGTCCCGGGTTGGATTCCCACCTGGACGGGGCCTTTCTGTGTGGAGTTTGCATGTTCTCCCCGTGTCTGCGTAAAGAACCGAAAGTTGGCACCGAAAGAATGTTAGTTTTTCTATACCACCCCCGACCGGAGCTTTTCGGTCGGTACCAAGTAGGTGCCCATCCCTAGTAATTATAATATAATTATCGGTTGTGTTACGTTCATCTGTCAAAATATTAGAAAAAAGTATATTTTTCATGAAATGTCAGAAAATAACAAACACGCAGATTAATTGAAGAACACTGGCTTGTGTTTTGTGTCTTCATAAGCGATGGTCCCGATTAGGACTAATCGTGCTTCTTTTCACCGCTAATGGCAATATCATTGTCATTGTATACAGTCTGACCCCTACTTTATGATCACATTTGGCACAGAATACTTTTGTAACAGATGCGGCTTGTTTCAAAGTCCATTCATATTATTTTTACATGTCACAAAGCCAAAAATTCACCAGAGCAGAGCTAGAGTTACTAGAGAACTGTATTTATTTAATTTTTGTTGCTGTCTTCTAATCTCCAAACTGCTGAAGACTGTCCCCAGCTAACCAGGAGTGGTGTGTGTGTTCCAGGTAAAATGTTCCCCACCATCGGAGACGTGCACCTGGCCCCCTTCACAGACGAGCAGCTCTACATGGAGCAGTTCACCAAAGCCAACTTCTGGTGAGGGAACCCGTCACTGTGCTGCTTTTAGTCGCTATATCTGAAATGATACGGATACCAAGGAGTGGAAACTCAAAAGAGAAGCCTCCCACATGGTCTCTGCACTATAGCATTCAGGAATGCATTTGACGTTTTGGCCATTCTGTTGGTAAAAAGGCCACAGCGTCCACATGTCTCCATATAAATGCAGGGCCTTTACATGTATGTTTGTGTTCCGCAGGTACCAGCCGTCTTTCCACGGCGTAGACCTCTCCGCACTTAGAGGAGCAGCGGTCGATGAGTATTTCCGACAGCCAATAGTAGTACGTCATCCTTACATTACACTTCTGAACACCTTAAAGCCACACTGCAGAACATTCTCGTTCTATGAACCACAATACTGTCAGAAAACAAAATGAAATCAAACATTGACAAACGTGCTCCAAATGCTCAGCTAGATGTATTGGAAACTAATGTTTGACTTCCTAACTGAGCAAAGCAGCAACGTCTAATGCTCGTAGTGTATTCTATTCTTTTCACTGGGTGAAACGCTACACAGTGTGGCTTTAAATATCCATTTATGGTTTAAATGTATTGTAGTTCTAACAAATTCGAAAACTGTCCTGTGTTATTTTTTAAACTAAATATCCTTAGTTTCACTTCCTGATTTTGACACAATCTGCCCATAAGCCCCTCCCGTTGCTCCCCTTTGCGGAGCAGCTGTTTCAGTGAAAATTAAAAAAGTCCGGTTGTCCGTAGGAGTAAGTGCTACAAAAGTGGGATTGAGCCTGTGTGTGGGCTGAGCAGGCTACACCGCCTCCTACTAGGGCTGAACGATTTTGAGAAATAATCTAATTGCGATTTTTTTTCTTCAATATTGCGATTGCGATTAAATATGCGATTATTGTTGCAAGGTCCTCTTATGTATTTTTCACCTAACACAAGCAATAAATCAGCCTGTTTCATAATAAACAATATTTGAAGATAAAATTGCAACAAAATTGTTGCTTGACCTATTCAAAATGTGTGTGGACTGCACTTCTTAAACTGTCTGAACTTAACAGTACAGTCTATAAATAAATGCTAAATTATATAGATATGAAAAAAAAATAACTCACTGATCCAGTCAGTAACATCACCCAGACTAAAGTGCAGGAAAGTAAGAACAAACGTCTGCTTTAACTAGTTGGAAAAGTTTTAGGAAATCAAACTCCCAATTAATACAAAATAAGCTATTTAATTTATTAAATAGTACTTTATTATTTCGGCCAATCAAATCCCAGTCTGAGCTGCGACTCGTAGTTGCTTCAGATGCGCGTTATTGAAGGACACGGAGAGGCAGATGGAGCACACGCCAAATCACAGTGGAATTAAGAGCAGCATTTTGGTTTTGGGATGTAACTTTGGACAATATGAAGAAAGAAAAGAACACTGACACAAGGAGACGGAGACATGAGGTGCCAGACACAGACACGTCTCTTTGACTCGCAGCCATTTAGTGACATTTCAGCTTAAACAGCACATTTCCTCAGCAAAATAAGACATGACACGGACTCCTGCCTCGGATCCTAGTTACCAACCCTTTTCATACTGCAGTTTAGTGTTTATATCTAGCGTCTGTACGACCTACGGAGCGGATATGCGGTAGACGCAAAGGTAAATAAAGGCACATCGCCTCCGCGGATACTTAATGGTCATGAAACGTCATTATGCTTTTGAGATAAGTTCTTTATCCACAACATTCCCAAACATAAGCCCCCTAAACTGAGCCACAAACGACTCTTTACTTTTTACAATCAGCACAGACTCACCTATATATGTCTGTGGAGGCAGAGGCGTGTGAATCCGGAGGTGAGGGAGTTTCTGTGTCATCAGAGCGTGTAGTAGCGGCGACGGAATGGCGTGATTAGCGCTGCGGCTAACGCAATGCTAACGGAGAAAAGCAATATTCCTTCGCGGTGGCTGCATGATAAAAGCTGATATTTTCACTGTACATCCACAATCTACCGCGCACCTTAACTAGACTGAGACGTAAACAAAAGCACGCGACGGAGCGGACTTTGCTGCCATATCTCGTTGCTCTATTTACTTCCCAAATCGCGTGCCCTGCGATTACGAAATCGCGTTGTGTAATATCGCGATAAAATTGCAAATGCAATTAATCGTTCAGCCCTACCTCCTACCGAACAGTAGTTCTGATGAAAGGGGTTAGGTCCTGGGCTTCAGCTCGCCATCGGTTAGGTCCATAGGCTGTATGGAGCAGCTGTGGATCGGATCAGGTCAGGAGGGACCTGGCCTGCATAAACGGGACCAACTTTCAGTGATGTTGTTTAAACATATAAATCCTCAAACAAAAGCAAGTCTAGTACATGTACATTTCAAAACGGGAAATAATCATTAGAGTACTCATAGTCATTAGATTCAATTAATACTGCGCCATAATTAATAATGCAACTTGTGCACAATAATTTAAATATTAAAAGGCCAATCAACAGTTTCAATGTTAATGGCTATGAGCCAATAACTGGTTTATAAAATTCATTTCATACAGGCAACACCAATGCAAACTCATTGACAATATCCTACAATCATTGCCAGTGAAGCATTAGATAAACACATCAAAATGACAAACATCCATCCATCCATCCATTTTCTCCCACTTGTCCGTTGCCGGGTCGTGGGGGCAGCTATTGGAGCTGCCCAAGTCACATTGCACCAGCCCCCATATGGCTCCTCCTGCAGGTGGTGGGTCCACGGAAGGACGGCCTCATAGTTCCAAACGGGCCTGTTGGTCTCTCATAGGGGGCCCATTCACTCTCTCATTCATACGCCAGTGTACGCAGACACTGGAGGCAAGGAGGGTGAAGTGTCTTGCCCAAGGACACAACGACAATGTGCACCTTCAGGAGGCGGGATTCGAACCCCTGACCTTCCGATCATGAGCCGACCCGCTCTACCAAAAATGACAAACACCGTAGGTCAAAATGATCAGAGGACGGAGGTCGTTAGCGCCCGCACCAACAACAAATGTCCCGAGCACCATTCAAAACAAAGGCTGGCGGCTAGTAGCTAACACTAGCATGCTAGTATAAACAAATGAATGGATGCTCAAGACATAACAATATTTTTATGTAACAAATATACAACTTGTTTTTTCATCAATTTGTGTCAGAACAAGACGGGGCAAACTGGGAACTAAATTGCACCTGCCTCTCTCCCACAGGACACGTTCGACATCCGTATTCTGATGGCCAAATCCGTCAAGCACACGGTCAACTTTCTGGAGACCAAAGAGGACGACCTGTACAGGTTTGGGGACGCTCGGCTCTAACGTCGTCCGTTCTTCTCCTTTGTGATTGACAATGTTCTCTGATCCTTTTTCCCACAGGATAGAGATTCCCTTCAAGTTCCACATGATGCACTCGGGCCTGGTGCACGGCCTGGCGTTCTGGTTCGACGTGGCGTTCATGGGTTCAGTGTAAGTACCGCTGGGCAGAGCTTTGAAAAACATGATTAGAAAACTCAAAAATATTGAAAGTCTGTGGTGCTGCTGATCTTTGACGTGTCCAAGAGCGTAATAAAGGGTCACTTCTAATTCAGCCCACTCACTTTTAGATGGAAAATGGGTGCCTTTGTGTTTTCAATTGGCTACTACATTGTTAAAATTGTTGATACATTTTCAAACATTTTGGTCGTTTTGTACAAAACTGAAATGGTTAAACAGATTTGTACCATGTTTTTATACAATAAAATGTGCGGTAAAATTCCGGTAACGGAACATGGGGGTAAGTAAATTGCTAATTGTTAAAAAAAAAAAGTGTAAATTATATTTCAAACTTGTATGTTAAATGCAAAATGCATGTGACGGGTCTTAATTATGACTATTATAGATGGATAACATCTGTTGTAAGAAATACAACAGATGTATATTTGAGTGAGGCAGCAAATTAATGAGTGAAATGCGCTGCGTTCATGTGATGCTCTGGAACTGGGGAAATGCTTTTCTCAGTTTTAAATGCACATGAACGCTCGCTCTGACGAAAACGACAAACGACTTTCCAGATCGGGTCAGAACCTGCACCTGATCTGGAAATCAGCTGATGTGTTCGTTCTTCGTCCAATGTGAGCTTTTTTTGAGAGTTGTCCTTCGGAGTCACATTTGCAAGAGAAATGCCCAACATTAATGCTAGCAAAAAGAAAATGTACGTGATGGTTTACAAAATGAACAAACCACATTTGTTTTCAATCTGAGCCCAAAATGGTGGGCTCAGATTTAATCTCCCGTCACTTTACTCAAATCTCCTGCGGGGAAAACCGACAGGGCACGCCCAGTCCAAGGGGACGGCACCTCAGCCAACAAAAGAATAATAGGCAGGTCATTAGCAGTGATCAGCCATGAATAGGACAGATACTGGGCAGTGATCATCTATGAATAGGACAAGACTGACCGATACTGAGGTGAGCAGGTCGTTAGAGACGCTCCTCTTCAAAGGTGTTTACCCACGGGTGAGAGTAGCTGTGATCAGAGAGGAGGAGCCGGGCCAACCCCAACTCCTCTCTCTGGTCTATATCTTAAGCTGCGAGCTGAGCAGGACTTTTGTCACTGACGAAGCCTTTTGGATGAGAGGCGAAACGTTCGAAGACTTCAACTATTGAGTACAGAAGATAACTCCAGTACCTTCATTGAAAACCAAAGTTTAGCTTTTGAGATGCTAACGCCAAAACGGTTAGCTCGGCTAAGTGCAAATCAGTGATGAAACCTTTTTTTATTTGACATCATAAGAAGCACATGAACCCAAACCAAGTGGGGACAATGAAAACGAGCTCCCCAGTCCACATGAACGCAGCAATAGATACAGGTAAAGTTCCATAGAATTCTGACTCACTCATTTCTTATTAAATTAACAACAGTTTAAACTTCCTGTCAGTTGTCCTATCAATGAGGAAGTGAAACTATAAACATCACAAAAAAGGTTTTGGCACCCAAATTCTGTCTAAAGTATCATATGCTCTTTTAAGATTTGACACTATAAATCACTCAATGATGTCAAATATGGAAAAAGCTACGGCCAAATTCAGGTGAAAAATATCAAGTGCCGTGAAATGGGGATTAAATCCAGAAAATTCTGATCGGAGCAGTAGAGGAGACGACCGAAGTAAACAAAACTGTTTGAATAACGCAGAATAGCAGGTATATTTTTGACGAGTCATAACAAAAAACACAACGTTTCCATACCAAAGCATATTGTGAAGCAAGAAGCTTGTGTTTGTGGAGAATATCAGTCCCGTTTGTTTGCCGCTGCAGAATGACCATCTGGCTGTCCACGGCGCCCACAGAGCCGCTCACCCACTGGTACCAGGTCCGCTGTCTACTGCAGTCGCCCCTCTTCACCAAGGCCGGGGACACGCTGTCGGGGACCGCCATGCTGGTGGCCAACAAGAGGTACTACGCCAACAACACAGCACACAGGACAGGCTGAAGTCTGGGTGTTCAAAGATGAGAGGAAATCTGACGGGGGTCCGAGGTCAATTGTAATATGAATGGAGGCAGCTAGCAAATCACAGCTTTTTTTAATGCAAGTTCATAGCCGAGACTTTAATACGTTGTCGACTGGATTGATTAAAGTGACAGTCTGTAAGTTTGCAAAGTGAGGAATTTGAACGTAAACGATCTCGGTCCTCCTCTCTACAAAACCCTTCTTATTGTGTGTTCCACTTAATGTCGGAAGTCAGGAAATTGAACTAGGATAAAACGGCCACGGTTAAGTGCTCCTTCTTGGGTTTGGTGATTCTGTCCCAAGTTCCCGAGTCGGAATTACTGAGTTGGTGTGCGTTCCGGTTGAAATTTCCAAGTTGGAGCTCGGAAATTCCGACCTCAGAGATCAAATGGAACAAACCTTTTAGTTTGCAAGATAAGTGCAGGAACAGAATATTCAAAAGTAATCGCTCAAGCTCCTCCCCCTCCCTCCTGACTGGCTGGTTCACAGGCATTGGTCTCATTGGTCAACGCAGAAGCATACTAGACTGATTAGTTGCTGAGATCCGGGAAGGAGGGACATGACAAAAAATAATATATAAATTAGGGCCGGGACTCGATTAAAAAAATTAATCTAATTAATTACAGGCTTTGTAATTAATTAATCGAAATTAATCGCATATAAATATTTGACCTGAGAACAGTGAGAAGTAAGTTTTTTCATATGGATTTTTAGTATACCATAGAATAATGACTGAATACATGAGCTTAAGCAACAAAATATTGTTTATTGTTGCTTTAGAGGCCATAACAGACTTTGTTGATTTAGCAACAGCTGGTTTAAAGGCACATAAACTATTAGCGCGAGGTCGCAGCTGAAGCGCGCGCCCGTGCACGCACACTACGCAACCCGAAAACAAACGTAATGGAAAGCTCTCACCGGTCCTGTTGAGCAGTATCCAGAAACTCCAAGTCTTTCAGAGTCGTGTCCCCGCTTCAAACCCGGGCTTTAGTCCATGTGAGGAATAGTCCGTGTCGTGTGACTGGAGCGAGGGCGCGCGCACACATGCGTGAAGAAATACAATGAGCGCGCCTGCCTCAGCTGGAGGGCCATCAGCGGGGCACGTAAATAACAACAAAAAGTACATACCGGATTGCGTTTACAATCAAAATAATGTTAAACATAAATTATATGTTGACTGTGCTACAAGTTGGTGCTCCAGTATAATCGGTCCGCCTAAACTCATCCAGTGGGAAACGTTCCGCGTTGTAAAAACATGTGCGATTAAAATGCGTCAAAAAAATTTAACGCGTTATTTTTGTGTAATTAATTAATCTAAATTAACGCGTTAAAGTCCCGGCCCTAATATAAATATATTTTGTACACTTTACATCTAAATACATGACCAGGTGGTCAATTTTGCGCACTTCCTAAAATGTGTACATTTAGACTTTCAAACTATCACTTTAAGAGCGAGGAAAAAGCCATATTGTCAAATAAGACTGGTTAACACACAAGCTAGAAGCTTATTTAAACTAGGTGTTCTTCCTGAGTGGTAAGGACTGCCATAACCACATCTTTTTATTTGTTTATACTAAAACAGTTTCTCTTATCAAAACAGTCGTCAGGCTCCATTTGCTTTGAACGTGAAGGTTCAATGCCTTATTTTTCTGTTCAATATCTGTTATCAATTTTAACCTTCACGATCATGCTTTGGTGTCAAAATCTGATATTAGAAAGGTATACCCCTTTTTGCCGCATATACACATTTTGGGTTGACTATCGAGATCATCAATGAATCATAATACGATGATCAGTTCATTCCTATTTTTTACAATATATTCAATGGGGCATAAAGCATTTAAAATACAAAAGGGGGGGGGGGGGGGGGGGAATCAGACAACCTATTTAGGCCGGGAAAGCATTGCCACATTTCTACCATTTTTAAAGTCGGGGTCTTCTCCTCTGGCTGACAGCGCTGAGCAGCAGTGAGGGGAGGGGCTTTCTCCTTCTCCTTACAGTGAGGGGAGGGGCTTTCTCCTTCTCCATGCAGTGAGGGGAGGGGCTTTCTCCTTCTCCATGCAGTGAGGGGAGGGGCTTTCTCCTCCTCCATGCAGTGAGGGGAGGGGCTTTCTCCTCCTCCTTGCTGTGTTTAGAGAGATCTGTTTGGAGCAGGATACTCTGCCCTTCCCCATCACCACCTTTCTATTTATTTATAGCTTAGTAATCATTATATTTATTTCCCATGTTTCTATATAAAACTGTTAATTAAATTGTATTTTAAAGAGTGGATATTGCTTTGGGTTTAGAAAGAAGCTGCTAGACATTTTTGAAGTGACCTCAAAAGACAAATGACAATGGTTTAACATAAATTATATTTTAGTATGAGAGGGCTATATACTTCACTTTGCTTTTTACATATTTTATTTTTGTGAAGGTGTATCTAAATATTTTTTTCAGATAATGCCACAAGTGTAAGCTCTCAAATACTTTTAGAATTGTGTTCCTATCTGCTACAGAGGCTGACAAATCAATCATTTAGTAGGCGTTGACACAATTGCTGAATACTCAGGAACTTCAGGTTTTCTGGAACTTTCTGGAACTTCAGGTTTTCGGGGTCTTTTCTGAAATCGCCCATAGGTTTTCACAGGCCTTTTTTCCAGGCGCTTCAGGCCCAAAGTCCTGCTGCTCCTTTGAGCCTGCACAAACATGTTAATAAGTTGTTTTCACGCCAAGTATCACCTAAAAAGTTGTCTCGCAGCTTTATGGATTGGATCAGACTGGAAAAATATGGTATTGGAGCAACGTTTTAAATGAGAATTAATTCAACAAAGGACAGACTGTCAATATCGGGTCCTACCTGTGATTTGTTTGTTAATGCTCCTGGAGATGTTTTTAACGTGCTCTGTGAACTTGATTGCAAAAAAAAAATGCAACTGAAGATTTTAATTACAGTTGAACTAAGTTTGCAACACTGAAATGGTGTCTTGTGTCGATCTGTGAATTGTATACAGTTGTCCTGTGAGGGCCGCTAATCGGACCAGTTTAAAGTTTAATGGTGTAACGCACGGTCTTGCACTCCCTTCTAGTGGCCAAGATCGGTACTGCAGTATGTTTGCCTGACAGGATAAGATGACTTCAAACTAGTGACATGCGTTGATTCAAAATTGTTACTAAAACGCAAAACTTCAATCCAACAGTAGGGTTTCCACATGGCCTTAAAAGTTATTGAATTATGTTAGAAATGAGGCCTTAAGTGTCATTAAAAAGCGTTCAATGTGATTCCATCAGGCGATAAACCAAACTTCTTTACTTCACAGTCAGATGTGTATCACAAATCTGGGGCACCTCCTACCAACAGTTATCAATCTTTTTTCCCCCGGTAATTGATTCACGATGCCTGTAATGGAATTGTACCGTAATGCTGCTTTTCCCAGCAAAACTCCAGCTACCCTTGTTCAACTGCGTTTCAACCGGGCGCAACAGTGTCCAGACGAGGGCGAAACGGGGCGGCCTTTGGCACCGTTCCTCCGCCTGAGGCCAACGCGTGCTGCCCTTATGCTAACGTGATGCGACGTGAACAGACTGGCTCTCCTCTGATTGGCCAGAGGAAAGGGGGCAGCCCTAATGTGGTTCTGCCCAGAGCCAGAACGCACAAAGATGGCGTTCCATAAAAGTAAATTATATTCTCACTGGAACAACAACTTTGCTTAGTGCTAATTTTCAGGGCCCACCAGGCATCAAAACCTGGTATACATTTTTTTTTAATACCTCTTTGTTACAAGTTTCCATTCCCGTAGGACTTGAATCCCCCCTCCTGATACCATACTGATTCTTTTAAACCGTGTCCATCCCTAATCGAGAGTAAGTATTAAAACGTGTGTCATCTCCACAGACAAAGCTACGACATCAGTATTGTGGCCCAGGTGGACCAGACGGGCTCCAAGTCCAGTAACCTGCTGGACCTCAAGAATCCCTTCTTCAGGTCAGTCACACTGCCTGGCGCGCACACACGCTCGTTTGTACCGTGGCATATGTGGTAGAGGACCCCCCACTGATGTGCTGCGTGTGTGCAGGTACACGGGCACCACCCCTAACCCCCCTCCAGGCTCACACTACACCTCCCCCTCAGAGAACATGTGGAACACAGGAGCAGTCTACAACATGAGCCAGGTCATGGCTCCATCAGGTCTGGACACACACGGACTCACACGGCACAGTGGACACTTCAGTCAGGACTCGGGAGACATCCTTAGACGAGATGCTGCAGCTGAAAACGGTCATATTGTTGAGCTTTCTCGCTAGTTTTCGCCCTTAACACCTTTTAGTTTTAATGTCGGGGTAAAAAAAAGACCAAACTCTCCCTTTACGATGCTTTTTTTCTTTTCTTTTTAAAGCAGTTTTCCTCTACTCACCCGCTTTAGTGTTTTTTGTTTGTTTTTGTTTTTAAAGAAATTGGTGTAACATCGTGGTGGACCCTTGTCTTTCCCATGTATTCTTTTTCCTTTGTCCTTTGGCAGACTGTGACAATAACTTTGGGTCCAATTTTCTCAAAACCAGGTTTTCCTCTTGCTACATCATCTACACTTTAGTAGTCACTTCAGACTCAACTCTCCCGTCTTGTTTTTTTTAAATTTAATTAAAAAAAATTTACCAAAATAATATGTAATTCCTGCTCGATTGTGTTTATTTTTCCTATTGACCTGCAGCGTCTCGCCTTAAAATGTAACTGATGAAGAAACCACAGCCTAACATCGTACACCTGAGCGACTGAGAGCCTACACAAATATTAGGGCGGACTTGAATTGAATTTGGCTGTAAAAGCTGACAACAAAATAATCGAAAGTTTGATTATTTTTAGTTCCTTTAAAAGTGAAATTGGGCTGCACAATTATTGCAGTTCTGCGTCGCGCAATATTCACATCGCAAGAAGCCATAAATCTGACTGGGATTTATTTTCCAACACAGCCTAAAACTTAAAATAAGTTTTTAATTGTTCTGGTACTCAATTAGTGCGTTATATTTTATATATATATATATATAATTTATTTGTATTTATTTATTTTTTTATGTCAGTAACTAAGTGTTGTGACACAAGTTGCTGTTAAAATTAATTTGTATTACTGTTTACAATATTCCAAAAAATCCAGTGTTTTTCTCACATTGTACACCTGTTGAGGATGAGTATTTAAAAACTAAGTGGCTTTAATTTAGGTTGTGCCAGGACAAACACTGTGCATTCTGTTAAATGTATCCAGGGTTATGGATTGCTTTTCTGTAGTATTAAAAGTGCATTATGCAACTTTTATTTTTATTTCTGCATATTTGACCTTGTAGTGACCCAGTGGTTGTATGAGTGGTCAGCATGGCGCCTTTACTTTCCATCACAGAAGTCACTAGGGCGCTCCAGGGCCAATTGTTTTCACATTGAGACGCCGAGTCACTACAAGGTCAAATACGCACTAATATAAACTTTTTCTTTTTTTTTTTTTTCACAATGTTGCATAATCCACCTTTTAAGTTAACCGCCATTTTTATTTATTCCTATATATTGCACTACATACCGTATTCCTCATACAACAGTTTTGTTCTCGTACCCAGACCTGGAACAAAATGAAGTCATTCAAGAGCTGTGTTGTGATTGGTCCACACTTGCCATTGGCCTATTGTAGCCTACATAAAATACATGTTCCCGGGCTGTAGCGCACACGAAACAGGGTCAACAGTCGCCTACCCACTCAGTTAACCAGCGCCCCATTGTTATTTATTCTTGCAGAGTTTCAATACCACATAGCTTGGCTTTTACTAAACATTGTTAGCAAAGAGGTGGATATAGCCCAGAACTAGCCTTTTCTTTTTGCTAACCATCAAAACTAATAAGCAAGCCCAAGCACAACTGAATATTAAAATTGCAAAAACTCCCACAAAATGAAGTAACACAACTTTTCCAGCATGTCGCCTACTGTAGGGAGAACGCTTTGCATTAGCAGATTTCACAGCCTCCTGCTCCGCCGCACTCTTAACCGCCGTGTAAATCTCTCTCTCCTCCAGGGATGCCCACAGCGTATGACCTGAGCACGGTGATCGGCAGTGGCACGCCCGCCTCCCACAACAACCTCATCCCGCTGGGTACGAACTGCACTCCCCCTGGCTTCACTCCCGCTCAGGGCACATGGTGTGGTGGGGAGCAAGTAGGAGAGGCCCAGAGAAAGCCCGCAGTGCAGCCCGAAAACAGTTATGTCCACACCGACCAAACGCCGCGCAAACACTCCCACGCATGCCGCCTGTAGTCCAGTCCTACACACTGCAAAGACTCCCTTTCACTTTGGGTTGAAATGACTTGAATTCCTGGCAGTAAGTGGGCTTCGTTCTTTTGTTAGTTGATGAGGCTGGCCAAATCACGCTCCAGCGCTCGGATCGTACCGACCAGGAAAAATAACACCCAGATTTTACAGTAAATATCCTCTGCACAGACGGTATTTTGTCAGAATAGGTCGTGGTTTTACCCGATATGTCCACTTTCTTGATGTTTGTAGTCACTTTAGGACTAAAGCAATTACTCGATTAAAGTGATGGTAAGATTGCAAAATGAAATTGCAAAAAATCCCGCCCCCCTACTAATTGTAGCTGGAGGCCCCTCCTAGTTTGCAAAATGAGGAGAGGGATTAAAAGATTTCAAAAGCCCCTCCCCCTTCCTTCCTGATTGGATCGGACAGGCCCACATGAAACCTCATCTCATTGGTCAAAGTGATGGCACCTAGGATTCTGATTAGTTGCTGAAATCAGTAAAGGGAGGGTATAGTTTTGAACCTTACTTATGTTGCATCAAATTGCAGACCCAGGCGGCCAATTGCACTCAACCGAATACATTTGTAAAACATTTAAACTTACAGACAATCACTTTATGCATTTTACTGAAGTTACTCGTTCAGTAACTTTTCTCTGGCAAGCATCTTTTGCACAGAAAAAGTAATCTGCAGCCCTACGTACAGCAGCGGAGCGAACACACATCTTGTGGCAACCCTCAGTAATGTTTATCTTGAAATCTCAGTGATTTTAACCTATCCCAGAGTGAATTCTCCAATGAAGGTCGGTCGTCTGCGTCTCATGGTTTTTAGTTGGCAGGCTTGCGGTCATGCACATCGGTGACCATTTTATTTGTTAATCACTTCTGTCCCCAGTACAAAGGAAGGCTCCGTCAATAGTCACATTGGGTTATATATTTGCTACGCTATGTTTGAATTAAGTAATTTGTCGTTTCCATCGTTTTGAAGTGACATTTCAAAACACACATCGATCAAAATGCAGCTAGTGTTTGAAAGAGCGCTACTCCCTACTGTCTCCCTGATCATTAAAAAAAACCTCATGCCCAGCTTTCTTCAATCACGTCACCACTTTTGCAAAAATAATGTGGCCACATTTTTTTTGTGCTGACGGAAGAACCATTTTTATTGTTTCATGCGGATAGACCCACTAATGACAGACATGGTAATGATAAACCATAAGCCAAAAACATCTGCATCACTAGCGCCCTCACCTCACAACAAGAAGGTCCCGGTTTTTGATTCCCGGAGTTTGTATGTCGTGTGCACGTAGGTTTCCTTCGGGTGCTCCTACAGCTAAAGTCGACTCTGTGTTTTGATCATTCAAGTCATTGTGATGTTAGATTGTTGTTGCAGTGTGTAGTCGATGTTGATACTAATTCTCACCCCTATTGTACTAAACCATACAGAATGTCCCTCCTACCTTCTCCCCTCACCATTTTTGGATCAGTTGTAGCGGTACTTTCACTGCCCATTGTATTGCCAGTGCTTTAAAAAAATTTTTATATTTTTATTCAAAAATAGGCTACCAGCACCTCTTTTGGGCCACTTAAAGCACTGTGTATTGCATTGTATTGATTTACTTTGCCTGAACTCAGCTGGGCCCTACACTATGAATCTGGTTTTAAAGGGTTAGCTTGGTAACTTTGTAATTTGATCGGGCAGTGGGTCTTTATGCTCTAAACTCGGAACCGAGCAGTGTGTAGATTGATATTCAGAGGAACTATCTCTGTGGCGTCGCTGCTTGTTGAACATGAACGTGCTCTCAGATCCACAGAGAAACCCAGGGTTAGCTCAGCCTTCATAGAATACCCCAGACACGAGGGTCTCTGGATAAAAGTGCTATCTGGGTAAAAGACACTCAAGTTTATCCAGTATTATGTATAGGGCCCTGGTCAGCCATGTTTACACACTTGTACATAACTGCTCAGGTTCAAACTTTTTTGTTTGTTTTTAATCTGACGGTGGGAGTGACTTGAGCAGGGCATGCTAATGCTAAGATGATGTTTACTGGCCATTGGATCTGACCCCTGAACAAAAAGCAGAAACTGGATTGAAATAGGTTTTAGCATTTAGCTCAGAGGCCACAAAGTAAAATCTTAACAGATCTGTACATTATTTAATGATTTGTAACTAGGCTTTGATATCCCCTAAATGTGGTCTATGGGTTGACAACAGCTTTGCAATGTATAGGAAAAATGCATTAAACTGGCTGAAAAGTTCCTGGAATAGCCGTCTTGCTAACTGTCCACATACTTTAGGATTGAACGGCGCTTCTCCTTTTTATTTCTATGTGCTTGCCTGCCAGGCTAATGCTAAACCATTATGAATGATACTTTTGAAAAACTGAACAGTTTTAAATCTTGTACTCAAATATTTTTATATTCTCATTATGCTGATGTCTGATACTGAAAGGTTTTTTGTTTTAGTTTAATTCGTACACATCTGCACTCGGGCTTAAAAAGTAGCGGTACCAGTACCTTTCTGTATCATGTGCAACATGGAATTTACCACTGACCTAAACTTTATTCAATATTCAAAAATAAAAGCACTGGAATGGGTCTGCGCTTTATATAATTTTTTATGTCAGCATCAGTCTGCTATAAAACAGATTTCTTAACACTTTGATGTTACCATGTATGGGAATGCTCTGTTGTGTTCTGACCTGCTCCTCTGTGCTGCAGTGAACACAGGCATCGTGAACCACACACACTCCAGGATGGGCTCCATCATGAGCACAGGCATCGTCCAGGGTCAGTATTACATCACATATTAAGCTTTCAGCATTATAATGTTGGTCCTTTATCAAACCAGGAGTTGTTCTTTTTTTCATCCGTGTACGCTTTAGTGATCCTTTGAAGGCTCTATACCAGATGTATGTTTTTCTTTCAGAGGGCAACACTGTCAGTATTGTAAATGTTTTTTTTTTCCTTCTCCCAGGAGCCACCACGGGACAGTCGGGCCCCAGCAGCAGCGGAAACTACTACCCGGTCACCAACCAGTTCACCATGGGCGGCGCGGCCATCTCCATGGCCTCTCCAATGGTCATCCCCAGCAACACCATGCATTATGGCAGTTAAAGAACCCTCCCCCTCCCCTTGGCCCCATCCACATCTTGGCTCCCTCCTGCATGACCCGCCCCCCTTCCTCCCCTCGCCCGCCGACCACCAAAACGACAGCCAAAACCGAGAAACCAAAAGCAGTGCAAGCGCAGCACTTTGTGCCCCCCCCCCCCCCCCCCCCCCCCCCGTCTTTTCCTTCCTTTTTTTGGTTCTGTCCATCTCTCGAACGAGTAGCTTCATCCGTCCATCGTCATCTCGTCGCTTACTCGGTGTTTGTCCAACGCACAACCAGCCCAGCCCCCCTTTCCTGCACCCCGGCTTCCCTCTCGCCGCTACGGATTTTTACCAGGACTTCAGAAACTTTCAATACGATTCCGGTGGAACGGAAACTGTTGGCTGTACAGAGATGCCGTTATAAGTGACACTTTTGGGGACTTCCCGACGTGGCTTTGACATATCAGAATTTTGAGGAAACCGCGTCTCAACTGACTCGGTTTAACTCGATATATCACGGAAGCTGTACTTTTCCGGCCACGGCTGGAACTTTTGAACTCTGCAACAGGGGGGGGGGGGGGGGGGGAGGAGGTTTTCTGGTGTCATCAGCCACAAACGATCCTCTTGTAATTGTCAAAAGTTCTTACACACTTGAATCAAGTTTTGTCTTGGCCACTTTCAATGTTTAGTAAAACAAAAAAAACAAAGCTTGAATTACTGTATTTTAGGGATTACCGTTAATGGGCAATACCGTGATTTATCTTTGTGAACTAATACGAGTAAATCTAAATGTCAAAGGCATCATAGGACTGCAGACGTCAAGATATAATCGCAAACCGCCAACAGAAACTGTGCCGTGTTAACTTGTCGGTGCAAATGGACATAGGACATTTTACACAAATCAATCCACTAAACATCAGATTTTAGCGGAGACAGGGGTTTGCCGGACTTTGCGCTCTACCGGAAATGCCATGACAAAGGAACTCTCGAGGCAAAAGTGAGCAGAATAGGGTGAATACTCGTTCTAGACGACTCCTCAACAAGGGTGGGCCAGAGGGGTGGAATCTGATGGGTAAGGTGTGGACCTTGCGCAAAAATGTATTGCAAGATTTTGAGAAATGGACTAATGCAATATTGAGAAACGGGCATACCGTGGGGGCAAAGAACTTGAGTGAGTCATGCAGAAGTCAAATTCAACACAACCCCCCCCCCCCCCACTGCTTCTGAGGAGGGACACTACTCTAAGCACTAAAATCACTGGTCAGATATTCTCTCCAACTAGATGGCACTCAAGTCTTGTATTTGAAAGGCTATAGACGATAAGAAGTCTGATGGCAAACAAAAATATGCAATCATGTTTCATTAATAGATTTAACTTCAAGGGGAAGAGTGTCCGAATGGATACTTAATTTAAGTAGCAGGCAGTGTGATTGAAATAGTTGACACTGATGGATTCTATTATTATTATTATTATTATTTGACTTTTTAAACGATGTCGAAAGAAGCAGTGTTGGTAGTAGAGAAACTGTTCAAAGCAGTTTCGCCTCTTTTTAGATCTGCCTGTAAAACCTACTCTCACTTTGTAAAACGGAAGGATCAGATAGTCTTCCACTCTAAAGACTTAAGTGAAGGTATCAAAGAGGTGTAACAAATGCTTTCTAATACGATCGAATACCCTTTTTACAATGGAGAACTCCGCAAACGTCAAGTAGGTAGAAAGTTTTTAAAATACGTTTTTTTTTTTTTTTTTCCAACATGGAAAGTGGCCAAAACATGACATTTAGACCTTTAAAAAAATGCATCCGTTACCTGGACATTGCGCCTCATCTGTTTTTTGGAATATATATATGTTGCAAAAATGAACTGCTTTAAAAAACGTTAAGAATCCCACGCTGGAATATCCATCGGTCCGTCCCTACTCCTCTTCTTGGACTATCTGGAAAAATAACCGAAAAACGAGAAACTTGCAACAGACTTTTCTAAGACTCGGGTCGATGCAGTGCTTCTGTGTCTACCTTTTAACATATCACAGCCCTACAGCCTTTTTGTTTTTGTTTTGTTTTTTTGCGCCCCCGCCCTGTAGGTATCACAAAAGGAAGCCCGGTCTTGGACTTGTATTGCATTGTCTCCCGTAGACTTTGAAAACACCGGACACATGGAACTGAAACACGTTATTGTAGGATTAACTTTATTTTATTTTATTTTTTATTTTTTTTTGTCTTTTATTTTTGTTTTGTTTTTTTGTTTTTTTCTTTGACAAAAAAATGATTAAAAATGAACAAGTGAAATGTGCCGGAGACCGTGCTGGAGTGGCTATTAAGTCTGTGGCCGTAGCAGCCGCCAAATGTGTCATGAGTCTTTGTCTGTAGTAGAACCCCACCCCAAAGAAAAAGTCTGTTTGTCTTTTCTGTGTAATAAGACACTTGACCCAGTCTGACATGGCCTCTTCTCATCAGCACCAAGCACCAGACCCCAGGGCTCAACTGGAACACTAGCCATTAAGATTTCACTTAGGGCCCAATATTTGGATCTACAGTGAGGAAAATAAGTATTTGAACACCCTGCTATTTTGCAAGTTCTCCCACTTAGAAATCATGGAGGGTCTGAAATTGTCATCGTAGGTGCATGTCCACTGTGAGAGACATAATCTAAAAAAAAAAATCCAGAAATCACAATGTTTGATTTTGTAACTATTTATTTGTATGATACAGCTGCAAATAAGTATTTGAACACCTGAGAAAATCAATGTTAATATTTGGTACAGTCGCCTTTGCAATTCCAGAGGTCAAACGTTTCCTGTAGTTTTTCACCAGGTTTGCACACACTGCAGGAGGGACTTTGGCCCACTCCTCCACACAGATCTTCTCTAGATCAGTCAGGTTTCTGGGCTGGAGTTTGAGCTCCCTCCAAAGATTCTCTATTGGGTTTAGGTCTGGAGACTGGCTAGGCCATGCCAGAACCTTGATATGCTTCTTACAGAGCCACTCCTTGGTTATCCTGGCTGTGTGCTTCGGGTCATTGTCATGTTGGAAGACCCAGCCTCGACCCATCTTCAATGCTCTAACTGAGGGAAGGAGGTTGTTCCCCAAAATCTCGCAATACATGGCCCCGGTCATCCTCTCCTTAATACAGTGCAGTCGCCCTGTCCCATGTGCAGAAAAACACCCCCAAAGCATGATGCTACCCCCCCCCCCCCCCCCCCCCATGCTTCACAGTAGGGATGGTGTTCTTGGGATGGTACTCATCATTCTTCTTCCTCCAAACACGTTTAGTGGAATTATGACCAAAACATTCCATTTTGGTCTCATCTGACCACAGGACTTTCTCCCATGACTCCTCTGGATCATCCAAATGGTCATTGGCAAACTTAAGACGGGCCTTGACATGTGCTGGTTTAAGCAGGGGAACCTTCCGTGCCATGCACGAGTTCAAACCATGACGGTCCCAGCTCTTTTCAGGTCATTGACCAGCTCCTCCCGTGTAGTTCTGGGCTGATTTCTCACCTTTCTTAGGATCATGGAGACCCCACGAGGTGAGATCTTGCATGGAGCCCCAGTCCGAGGGAGATTGACAGTCATGTTTAGCTTCTTCCATTTTCTAATGATTGCTTTAACAGTGGACCTTTTTTCACCAAGCTGCTTGGCAATTTCCCCGTAGCCCTTTCCAACCTTGTGGAGGTGTACAGTTTTGTCTCTAGTGTCTTTGGACAGCTCTTTGGTCTTGGCCATGTTAGTAGTTGGATTCTTACTGATTGTATGGGGTGGACAGGTGTCTTTATGCAGCGAACCACCTCAAACAGGTGCATCTACATTTAGGATAATAAATGGAGTGGAGGTGGACATTTTAAAGGCAGACTAACAGGTCTTTGAGGGTCAGAATTCTAGCTGATAGACAGGTGTTCAAATACTTATTTGCAGCTGTATCATACAAATTGTGATTTCTGGAATTTTTTTTTTAGATTATGTCTCTCACAGTGGACATGCACCTACGATGACAATTTCAGACCCCTCCATGATTTCTAAGTGGGAGAACTTGCAAAATAGCAGGGTGTTCAAATACTTATCTTCCTCACTGTATATAGCAAGACAAAGGTAGACCTGGTTGTCCCTTTTAGGGCAGGTGTCTCCAACTACATACACTCGGGCGTCCAGTAGCTCTTTTTAGGTTCTCCCCAAAGGCCTTTGACATTTCTTTAGATGCTGGATGAATCACATTTTGGGTAATTTCCTTTTTTTTTTGAACACTTGGATCACAATCTGCAAGCATTTAGGTATGCACAATACCTCAGCAAGAGCCAAGATCTCGCAAGATTTTCCATCTCTGAGTGGAGTAATATTGCGGAGTTTTATTTTATTGGGCTGCATCCTATACACTTTCTGTAGACTGATTAGAAAATGTACATTGGTGGGTAAATATTAACTAAATATCTTCGAAGGTTAAGATTAGCTTAACCTCTTAACCCCCACCTGGACCGAGCACATTTTATCCAGTTGGGCTTTACCCCAATCTAAAAGCTTCTGGGAAACAAAACGAGATGTAAATGTATGCCGTCAAATTAGGGTCTGCTTAAACGTAAAAGAGGTATTGTAAACATAAAGAGAAAACTGTAAATGTAACTATAAAATCATAAACGAAAAAGTATCATAAATGGAAAAGAAATATTGTAAACGTAAAACTTTAATTTAAGCTCTTCATTCTTCACTTCACAAGTTGAAGTTGCGTTTACGATTCACAAGCTACAGTTACGCCCATTGGCTGAAGTGACCGGGTGTGTTGACTTCCACTTATAGTGATGATGTAACATCCTGTCACTCCAGCCTTAGAGTTGCATTTACAGCTTTCTCTTTACGTTTACAATACCTCTTATGTTTACGTTAATGCAGGCCCTAATTTGATGCTATATAAACGAGGATGCAAACGTAGCAACAAACACGGTTACAAAAACATGACTAGAAAGTTACAAAAAAAGCGGGAGGAAAAATGCAACAAAAACATGACAAAAAAGTTAGGAAAACGCAACAAAAATGTCACGAAACCACAACAAAAAACTGACGAAGCTTTACGGTCTTAGCTTTCAAATGAATCGGAATTGTTTTTATTGCCATTGTTTGAGAACTGGTTCGCAAACTATGATTATTTTTCTCAGTGCAACATAAAACATAACACAGAATTTAGATACAAAATGAGCTATAAAACTTTAAACTATAAGGCTGAAGGGGCATGCATAAGAATATTACATAAATAAGATTAATAAAAGGTAAAATATGGAAGAATTTTTTTTTCAAGTGGCGGGTTCTATGGGTCTTGATGGATTGTAGCCTCCTGCCTGAGGGGAGAGGGGTGAATAGTCCGTGTCCAGAGTGAGAAGGGTCACTCTGGACACCTCTGGGTCCTGGAGTTATACAGGTCCCCGTAGGAAAATGTATCCTCTGCATTTGGCCCATTTTTTTTATGCCGCTGGGGCAACCCACAAGGAACTATTGGTGACGGCAGTACCGCGCCCGGGGACCTATGTCCAGATATGGAGCCAGGCTAATGGTCATTAACCCCATTGTACGTGTTTTTAGTGGTAGGGGAAACCTGTGCAGACACGGGGAGAACATGCAAACTCCATACAGAAAGGCCCCGTCCAATTGGGAATTGAACTCGGGACCTTCTTGATGGGAGGCACGAGCGCAATCTGCTGCACTAACAGGCTATACATGAATTGTTTATGTTTGTGCTTTTTTGTCTTGGCCCAGCAAAGGTCAAATGTAAAGAGGAAACTCGAGTTATTTCCTTTAATTGGGTTAGAATATCTTGGCTATTTAGCTCCTCCACCTACAGTGAGTTGTATAATTAGCCATTACACAAAGCTTAAGTAGTTCTGCCGTTTCTGTTGCATGAAAAAGGTTGGAGACCTCTGCCGTCATGAAATTTGCCCTCTGTATTTGAGCTAATGGGCCCTGTGCGCGGAATGTTTTTGGCTAACTTCCTGTTGGCCTGTGAAGGCTAACGGCTACTTTGTCCAAATTTTTAGCATAAATTGAAAATAAAATAAAAGGTTGAGTGTGTTTCATAAAGATGATTTCAGATTGGACGCTCTTTTAACTTTTGTTAGCGTCCAAACTTAACGTTAGCCTTTAGCGTCAAGGCTAAAATATCTACATTTAAAAGCACCAGTCTACTCCGGTGAAGTATTTACATCCTGTGTTAAGGTTTTAAGAACTTAACAGCTGTAGGTTTTCTGCCACGTACTGTTTAAATATTATTTCAACAAGACACGTCTAACTCCATAGGAATAAACAGGGACAGGAAATTGTTGTTGCCCTAGGAAGTTAGCATCATTTTGCTATTCAACATTCTGTGTACGGAACCTATTTCATGTGTTCAAATTCATTCAAATCCTTTTTTTTTTTTTTGCGTATCCTTAAATTGAACATGAATCCAAATGATTATGGCAAGTGGCAACGGTAAGTCGGTGCTAAGAAGTAATCCTGTAATGTCTGAGTGACTAGAGCCGACCTGGGCAACATGAAACTTTGTTTACTTTATTGTCACCTTGCCTCCAGACACTGGAGGCAAGGTGGGTGAAATATCTTGACCAAGGACACAACGACAGTGTGCACCTTCAGGAGGCGGGGTTTGAACCTTCCGGTCATGAGACGACCCGCTCTACCATCTGCGCCCCAGTGGTTATGTGCCAGAGCACCTGATTTGCCTACAGCTTTGCATTTGAGCTCATCTTCCCACAGCTTTGATTTCTTACTGTTCACGCTTTATTATTGGTTTATTTGGTCGGGATAGTGCAAGTTAATGAACAAGCCACACCGGATTGTAGCCTTTGGCTAATTTCCATCCGTCGTCCCCCATACGCACTCTCAAACACACTCTAATTCATCCTGGCCTATTGTACATGTTTTTTGTGGTAGGGCAAACCGGAGTACCCGGAGGAAACCTATGCAGACACGGGGAGAACATGCAAACTCCACACAGAAAGGCCCTGTCCAGGTGGGAATCGAACCCGGACCTTCTAGCTGTGAAGCACGAGCGCTAACCGCTGTACTACCGTGCCATTTCTGGTTTCAAATAGCTGTTTCTTCTAACCCCGACTTTTGCATTGCAATGCAATCTGTGCAGGGCTTGTTGTGAAGAAAACGTGATTAAGCCTACTACTCTCCTGGGGTTCGTTTTAAATCAAGCTTTGCTCTAGAAAACAATTAAACACACTGTATAACTGGCCAAGGCGGCTGAAGGATCACAGAACTGCTCTCACGCAAGTACGTATCGTTTCATCAAACTATTGACACCAGACTTTTCACTGGAATTACATACGAAAAATCTCTTCCTGAAAAAAAAAGCATCCCATCAAGTCAACCAAACGTGTTCCAGGGTCAGAGTGAGTATAAAAAGTTTACATTTAGTGCTGGACTTAAGCTAACTTTGGAAGCAACTTGAAGAAAATAGTCAGTGGAGACACAAATATGAGTGTATTATGTAAGAAGTTTTTAGGTAAACGTTTAACTCGGTCTGAACGAGGAACACACTCAACTTGTCCCTTGACCTAATGCAGTTGTTACGGTGCCGAGATATGAACGAGCAGAGTCAGAAGAAAGGTTTAGGTTATTTATTCCTACAGGATGAAATAACGGGACAACAGCCCATGTTACCGCTCTGACCAACAGAGCTTATGATCCAAAGTAACTCTAAACGTGTGTAAGGCGGACAACCCCAACATGTAAACACAACACCCCACGTGGTTGGATCAACTAAATAAGTCTGACTCTGCAGTACGAAGGTTTTTGAGGGAAGTGACCAGAGACACAACAAACGAGTTAGTCCGCCCTTACAGAGTGAACTCCCAAGCATAGGCTACGAATGCCGGACAGACCAACTAAAAAGAAACAAAACAAACTACAAGGACGACAGGAAACGATGTCACTGTGGTTTGAATCCCACACACAGTTCCAATTCAACAGCACGGGTCATCAGCACGGCTAAAGCCCTCGTGCGTGTACGGTCCAAACAATGAATCACAAACGATCATGGCGTGGGCCCAGCAAACGCCCTGGCCTCCCACGGAAACTGGCACCCCGTGGGGAAACGCCAAACATCCTATTTAACACAGTTCCGGTGGGTGAGCAGCGACTCCCCGAGGTACCACCCGTAATGTATGAGCAATACAGTGACATTGGTTGACTAGTTGTACTTAAAGTGATGATCTCTAAGTTTAAAGGTTTTACAGATTTAAAGTTGCACTATGCAAGTAAAGGCGCCAAGTTTACCACTCATACAGCCACTAGGTGAAAGCTCGAGCTTTCCCCCTCTCCAATCAGAAGGGAGGGGGAGAAGCCTGATCGTTTACTGTTGAAAGTTTGCTCTCGGTCTCCTCATTTTGCTATCTCGCAGACTATCACTTTAACAGTTCTATCAACAAATACCAAAAATATGGACCAGTACACATTGATTTGCAATTTTTGTTCCAATAATTTGCCAATTTTCTTTGAAATATCATTTTTCTTTCCTCTGGTTACCGGAATGTACACATGTTTAGAAATAATAAATGCGTAGATTTTCTTCGCATTTGTGTCATTAATATTGTGTTTAGGCAGTAAAAAGCATAACATTTGACACCGTGCAACAGTTATAAACCCTGATGGCTAGCTTACTTCTTTCTTGTTTTATTGTCCTATGTTATACCTCATGTGTGTTGTATTGTTATGCCTTTCTTTATGGGGGTGAGAAATGACGGTCTATTAATAATATGTCTATGTTTTGGACAAACGCTTCTAATACAAAACCATCAATGGAAGCTCACTCATTTATTTCAAGGAAGTGTAGTCGCTTAGAAAACCTAAAAAGTATAGATTTGCAGATTGTCTGAAGTGTAAAGGTTACCTTTTGAAGTCACAGTTGGCTAACATAACACAAGTTTTGAAATGTTTGACACTGCCTTTTCTAGCCTGAACAGAATGTATGTGAAATAGTCCTTGTGTAGCAACTACAACACAACATTTTACATTTTTGCCAGTAAGATGGCAGATCTTCAGAAATGAGTCACAAAAATAAACCAAAGCAGGATAGTTCCTATTTCTCCCATGTCGTTACTATTATAACTTTTAAATTACACAGTTTCAACGTTACAGTAGAATGTTATTGCAGTTTTATCACAGTCCCTTCATTATAAATTAGAGTGCTCCGCCTCAGCACAGAGCAGCAGCAGGAATAAAGTCTCTGGAGCCGAGTGCACCGTAGTCCGAGCTCAGTGGGTCTGGGCCTGGGTCTGGTTCTGGAGGTGGACCTGGACTGGGGCGGTGGTAGGGTGCAGTGGTGCCAAGCGGGAGGCGGTCTGGAAGAAGTACATCTGCAAAACGGGTGATATCATGTTTATTTTTGAGCGTGCGACTGCAGGATTGTATAATCAGTGATTTTATATTCCTTGTTCTTTCAGATCAGCCGTGGGTGACAATGATTCAGAGCTAGTTTAGGCCCTGTCCATACGAAGTCAAGCTGAGGACCAAACGCAAAGATATTTTATCAATCCAGTGTATCGTCCATACGAGTCCGGCGTTTTGGGGGTCTGTAAACGAACATTTTCCAAACTAGGTCCCAGAGTGGAAAGATCTCAAAACGCCGTTTACGTGGCGCCGTTGTTACAACGTCTCCGCAACTTTTACTAAAACGATGACATCACAGCACAGGGGTGGAGTCTGTTATCCATAATCTACTGACCTTATAATGAGTTTTACTCATGGATCTATGATGGTTTTACTCCGCTCCGTTTTGCTCCACTGTAATCCGCAAGCCACAGGTGATAAGTAGAAAAACACGGCCGAGTCAGTCTCTGTTGTTGGACAGACAGTCAAAGTCCGGTCACTGACAGGTTTTTCTGCTTTAGTCCCCTTACGTCTGAAGAATAAACTCGCCTCCTCGTCTCTTCCGTAAATCATAATCCTTGAATCCGTTTAATTTTCACTGTTTACATTCCAGAAAGGTTTACTGCGCATGCGCCCTCTACATCTTGTTCTATTATCTGCGTTAGCGTCACAGCGCCTCACACAGGCCTGGCAGATGAATCACACCGTTTTCACAGACCTGAGTCGACCCATGTGGACGCACACATTTACTAAGCTGGCTTCGTGCTTACAAAGAACGTTTCTGAAAATATAAGCGTTTTGTCTTCGTGTGGATATAGCCTTAGTCTCATGTGATTTAAATTAGAATCTAGCCAATTGCTACATTTAAAGTGAAGTGTTGATAAACCATATAAGTGACATCACAGGAGAATAGTCTACTGTTCCCAGTCCAAGTTTTGCTATTTGGTGAAAACTAGTGTGATTTGCCCTTGTGTCTAAATTTGCGCTCTATTTTTAAATTAATAATGGTTCTTTGGAGTGAATCAGACACTATGGAGGGGGCTGATCAATAACCAAAGTGGTATCATTGGTCAAAGCCTCGTTAGTGTATGTTCTTTAAGATTTGGGTAAAGCCAAACTGGTGCAAATGCACTCAGTTAAGGTGGGTGTTAAGGGGTTATCCTTCCACCGACCTTGCAGCCGACTGCCAGCAGGGTGTGCAGTATCACTATGGTTGCCACCGTGGCTACTGCCATGGGTTTGGTGTCCTCCCGAACCACCGGCCAGAACGTCAACACCAGCACCGAGCCCGAGATCACCATGGCGACGGCGATCAACGTCCAGCGCAGCCACTCGTAAGGGATGATCCACAGAATCTGAACCACAATTTCAAAATCTCTGTGCTTCGTCGTATAGATGTGGAAAAACAGAGCGAGCGCGGCACTCACCGAAGTGGGGATGTAGATGAAGAGGGAGTAGCCGTAGACACACACGGTCTCCAGGAAGGAGTAGCCCCCCACCTGCCTCTCCACGCCCTGCCTCCAGCTCAGGAAGCCCCACAGGCCGGCGGGCACCAGCCAAGCGTAGAGGAAGATCACCACCGCCGCCACGGTCACTGAACGCCACGCACACACCACAAGGTTAAAAGGGACATTCAGGGTTCATTTAAAGCCACACTGTGGAGCTAAACGGTCATAAAGTTGTAGTAGTTTGTCAGCCAAAACATTAATACTGTATTGACAGAGACTTCCTGTCTCTGTCGAGTGCGGACGTGTCTTCTCACTTCTCCTGCTTTCGTGCTTTTTCCTGCCTCTGCAAGTGTCTTGTCTGACTTTTATTTTTCCTCTTGGACCACCTGCTCGCTGTCCTCCCGAACCGCAAAACTATGGAATTGATTAACTGGAATCTCAGCGCAATTGATACGTTTTTTTCACAAAGTGAGGCCACGGAGGAGGTCGTCTTCCCTGACCGGATTTTCACAGCTCGGTTTGCGATGGATGTCGTTTGCCTCGCGGTCCTGTCGGTCGGAGACTTCAAAGATATTTACTTATTTGGACTCTTGATAACAGGGGACCTGCTTATTGGATGGACTGCCCTGGATTATCGGAAATTTGGAAAGACAGCAGTTTGCAATCGGACCACGCTGCTGTCCATTGAAATTAACAAGCACTTTGGAGCAGGGAGTGACCGAGTGATGGAATTACACCAGAAAGTAACGCACAACGTGGACTGTTATGTAGGACCTGGCAGCTCGCTGTGGAGAAGGACAATAGATGGACTATATTTCTGGGATGAAAAGGGATGAACGTTGAAGGGAACTACCTGCTCTGGAGAACTAAACTAAAGCCAAGACCAAGAAATAAGCTAATTCATTATAAATGTATAAACTGTTATTGGAATAATTCTCGTCCTCCTGAGAGGAGGTTTGAAGCAGCTGGACCGCTTATCTCTCCTACACCGTCAACACTTCCCTTCAAGGTCAAGCCACGGAGCTAAACCTGATAAGGACTGAGCTCTCTGGGTCATATTTTGCAAAACACTGACTTTCAGACTGTAAACAACCGCACACACATACCCCCTCCCTAACCACGCCCCAGTCGTTCTGCGTCTGCCTCAACACGTTTCTTCAGCCCCGCCCCCCGGTCAATGGCCGGTCGTCCTTCCCCTCCCCTAGAAAAAATTCCGCACGTGACCTCGTGTGCTGTGTATTTCCCATGTCTTGATGTGTCTATATATGTGCTTTGCCTTAACTTAACCTGATTGTAATTTCGCATATTTTCTTTTGTAAGGCGCATTGAGTTGCCTTGTGTACGAAATGCGCGGTATAAATAAAGTTGCCTTGCCTTGCCTTGCCTATTTGTGGATTTTTAGTTTCATCTTTGCAAATGCCCATATATGGTAATGTTCGAAGCAGCCAGAGGGGGAAAACAGAGAAAACACATAACTTTTTCTACTAAATAAAGATGCATAAAGAGACGTGGAGAAGAGTAAACTGGTACAACAGCCCATAAATACAACCCCCCCAAAAAAGACAGATACAGACGGCATCGCGTGATAGAAGGGGGTGTGGCCTCGTCGAGAGGGAAGGAAGTATGTTTAGGGAAACACAATTTTTCACTCTTTTTAGCCATTTTCTGGCAGAATATGAACTTCTTTATCAGTCAGGCCCATATGGATGTTTTTTCACAGCAGATTGTTCAGTAGAAGTTAAAAAACAGATAACGTAGCTAGCGTTAGCATGTAGCATGATACTAACGTGAAGCATCATGTTAGCATTCCCTGTGATTTATGTCATTATGGGCTGTTGAACCACTTTGCTCCTCTCTATGTCTTCGTATCTTTATTGGGCATGCTACGTATGCTAGCGTACTTGCATAGCAATTTGCTGTTAAAAAACATCCAAATGGACTTGATTATGACTTGACTTTATTGGTGTGTGATAAATATGTTTATAGTCTGTCAGAAAACAACTACAAAGAGTGAGAGGTTTTCTTCCTCCTCAGCCAAGCCCCCTTTGTATGACCCGTTGCCGACTGCATCTATAGACTTAAATCAGTCCCTTTCTTCCTTATGAGATAATGACGTCATCAAATTCTTCATAAAATTGCAACTGCTCTGGTGTAAAACTATGATTATTGCTTAGTGCAGCAGGGCCCCGGGAAAATATCTTTCACCCCAAAGGGCTTTTTTTCCCCTATTTATTACATTTGCCCGCGATGCCCGAACTATCCACCAGGGAGTACTGAAGCACCCTCAGCACCCTGGGTTAAGTAGTCATTAGACATTGCGGCGTTACCTCTGTGGAACTGTGGAGTGTAGTGATACTCGGGGTTTCCCATCTCTTTGAGGAAGGTGGACAGGTTCCCACTGATGGCGACGGTGAACACCAGCGTCACACAGATCCAGAAGGGACCTACAAACAACAGAGCAAGCAGGGTTATCGCCAGGTTTCTGTTCAAACTGAGGACGAGGACAAGGACTTTATTGTGCTGGATTAGCCATGTGCACTGGGAATTTAGCGTCTGGCGTTAGCGCTGCTAACGCCAGACTGCTGGGATTCTGCTGGGATTCAGCATCGGCAGCCTGTGGATAAAGAGTCAAATGAAACTGAAAATGAAGGTCACTCAATAAGAGGGAGAAATAATATGATATTTAATCTCCTAACCCCCGAGCACACTGCCTCCAGTTTGGCTTTACCCAAACCTAAAAGCTTCTTGAAAAAAGCGTCAAAACAGCGAAAACGAGGATGAAAACACAATGAAAAAGTGCCACAAAATAAGCCACAGAAACACTATTATAGCAGTGATGAAAAAAGCCACACAAAAAACAAAACAAAAATAAATATGAAAGCCAGACGTAAAATATGGACAAAAATATGCCAAAAACGCGGCGGCAACGCAACAAAAGTCAATTCAAATGAGGCGTTGCCCTGGCCTAGAGGCTGTAATCTCCAGAAGCTTTGAAACTTGGGTAAAACTGACCGGGAGAAAATGCGCTTGGGTAAGGCGGGGGTTAACACGTTCATATGGACAAAATGTAACCGTCCATCTTACCGTATAAATCTGGGTTACTCCGCAGATGGTGTTTGATAAAGTTTCGTCCCGGTAACGGCATCACTGAGCCTTTCACTCTGTCCAGGACCTGTTTCAATACAGATCTCTTGAGTAAACTGTTACATACATAAAAATACATTCCACATTAGGTTCAGGAAGTATTCATAATGCAGAAAACAACAGAAATCCGGCGACTGCAGGTGAGTAAATAGAATTTACAGATTTCAATTGTACATTTCAAAATCTGAATAATGCATCAAGGCAGGTTTGCATGTGTGGCATGTGGGAGTAGCCATACCTTTTATGGTGGGTGGTGGGTGGCACCAACGCAGTTTGTAAAGCTGGGTGCACGCGCGGCGCGCGCTGATACTCACTATCTCGAGTGGGGTTGTGGTGGCGGCGCGCTGTGGGCTCCAGCAAAACCTCGTTTGGGCTGCATCCCCCCCAAACACGGTGCTTCTCTGCAATCTTTCCCAGGTGGGTTTCTTATTTTGTCTAGTCCGTCAGCTCTGCTTACTATTGGCTGTCTTAGGTCCGGGACTGCGGTCTGGCCTGGTTTGCGTGGTCTCTCTCCTTATCCGTGGGAGTGCGTGCGTTGGGCACGCGTTGCGGGCTCGGGGCTCTTCTCGGGGTAAGTGCGCTCATTGTCTTGCTGCGCTTTGCGCTCGGTGCTGACACCAAATTCTCCCTCAGGTCCTGGGCTGTTGTGGGACGTGCCGCCAGTCTCCTGCGGCTCTCCCCTTCCTCCTGCTGCTTGCAGGTGCGCGCACCCTCGCCGGCAGGTAAGATTCCAAAGGTTTTCCAGCGCAGGGCTAAATCTTAGTGGTGATTTACCTCGTGTCTTTTCTTTTAGTCACGAGGCGCGCCGTAGCCGTCACCTCCTGTTAAAGGAGGCTGTTGCGTTGTTCCACGGGGTGGTCCACACTTTTTACTTGTGTAAAAGTGCTCCCGTCCCACTCCGCACCTGTGCGCTCTTCTAGCGTGTGCTCCATGTGCGTACGCGCGACTCATACCAGGCAAACTTGCATTCCTTGGGTTATAGGCAAAGACCTTAAAGGGTCAGGGTGAGTGTACCCCCCCTTCCGGGTTCTGTCTGCATGGTTTGGTGCATGCTTATTTTGTCAGTTTTCTTATTTGCTTTGCATGTCCATTTAATTTGCTCATTTTCCTTTTGTTTGATGTATTCCTTTTGGGTTGTGTTTTGTTTTACTGTTGCATGGTTTGATGTGCTTTGTGTTGTGTTTTGTTTTTGTTGTAACGCTTGCCTTATTTCCCAATTTGTTTGTTTGTTTATGGTTTAAAGGTCCTGTGCTTAACTTGGTTAAAGGAGCAGTATGTATATGTAAAAAAGTTAAAGGTGCATTGTGTAATTTTTAGTGTTCTTAAAATATCTCTAGGCCTATTTTAAAGTTTTGTATTCTATAAATAAAATAACCCTTTTGTAATGAAAACCCTCCTCTCCTGATGTCCTGACCAAGCGCGGTCTTCTGGATAAAATAAGAAGCTAACATTCTGGTCCCAGGGCCATCTCCCTGGGTGGCGTTGTTGGATTTCCAGTAATCTATCACTGCTCACGCTACACATGTATGGATTTATTCAATATTTTGTATTAGTTCAAAAGATTTTGTGGATTTTGGATATATTGTTAAAAAGGTGCATTATGCAACTTTTTATGTGAAAAAATTGTTGTGCAAGATGTGTGCATTTGACCTTGTGACCCGGCGGCTGTATGTGTGCTCACCATGGCACCTTTACTTTCCATCACAGTGGTCTGTAGGACATTCCAGGATCAATTGTTTGGGAGGTTTTCTCTGCTCACAAGCAAACCTTCCAAACAACTGATCCTAGAGCGTTGACTTATGATTAAAAAACAATGAAAGAGGAAGCCATTAAATTAATACGTTGTGGTCCAAACTCAACCCTAACTTTTCTATCATCTTTGTATAATATAACATTTCACGACTTGCAATGACACTTTTTAGGGTCATTGTCACAGAAATGCAAGCCTGTTAAACGCTTTTTTTTTTTTTTTGTGAGTTTACAATACGTGTTCCACTACTAGAAAAAAAAAGCTACTAAAGTGGTGGTCTTGTAACTTTGACATTAAGACAAACGTTTAAACCCACCTGCAAAGTGTCCACATTAAAGAAAGATTGGTAGTACTCGAATGTCCAGAATCCTCCGCTGGCTTTCTTCCCTCCCAAGAGCTAGGAAACACAGCAATGTTAAGACTTACTACGCTTCATGCGCCATCTGCTGGTGACAATGTTGGGATATCAAGAATCTGCCCCCGACCTCGGAGCTCTCCTGCTCTGCCTCCTCCTCGTCAGACAGGTCCAACTTCACCTCCTCGCTGCCGCCCCCTGCTGGCACACTGGGGTTCGACAAAGACACGCTCAGAGTGGTGGCCCCAGGGTCTGAAGACAGCAGATCGGCCGCTTCTTCAAACTCTGCTCGGAGAAAAACACGGGGACCGGGACATTCTGTGAAATCTCTGACAAGCCTCAAGTGCGAAATGGGAGTAGGTTTAACAATCATTTATTTTTATTTGGTTGGGGAAAAAGCAAGCAAAACATCGTGGTCTATGTCAGGTGTTTATAGTATCAGGGGAACACTATTGGCACTTAACCTCTTAATCCCCCTCTTCAGTTCAGCTTTACCCAAATCTAAAACCTTCTGGACTGGATGAGCTTAGAGGCCAGTGTAACGTCTCATTTGCAAGCTAAGACCTACAAAACTGAGCGACTACCACTACTCTTCATTAATTGAAGTAAATAAAAATAACCCTAGGTTTCTTATTAATACGGTGGCCCGGCTAACAAACAGTCACAGCGCAGTAGAGCCTTCCATTCCTGATACCCTTAGCTGCGATGACTTCCTTAAATTCTTTAATGACAAAATCACAACCATTAGAGATAAAATAAACGATAAGCTTCCCTTGTCTTGTTCTGATCTAAATCCAGCTGTAGAATCATTGCTTCCTTTCAAAGTCTTAGACAGGTTCATAACTGTAGATGAGGCTGAGGTATTATCAATCATTATGTCTTCAAAACCATCAACTTGTCTTCTAGATCCAATTCCAATTAAACTCCTCAAAGAAATTACCCCAGAAATCTCAGATACCATATAGAAAATAATTAACTTGTCTTTTGTATTTGGTATAATGGGTATGTGCCAAAGTCCTTTAAATATGCTGTTATCAAACCACTTTTGAAAAAACCCAATCTCAATTCTGATATTTTAGCAAACTATAGGCCCATATCTAATCTGCCTTTCATTTCAAAAGTCCTAGAAAAAGTAGTGGCTAAGCAGCTTTGCCGCCACCTACAGGACAATAGTTTATTAGAAAAATTTCAGTCAGGGTACAGAACTTATCATAGCATAGAGACCGCCTTAGTCAAAGTTACCAACGACCTGTTATTAGCAGCTGACGCCGGACTAGCTTCAGTCCTGGTTCTGTTAGACCTCAGACCTTTGACACAATCGACCACAATATTCTCCTGCAGAGGTTAGAAACTGACGTAGGCATCAGGGGAACAGTCCTCTCGGTTTAAATCTTACTTATCTGATAGGCACCAATTTGTTAATGCAAACCAACAGTCTTCACCGTGTTCTAAAGTGTGTTATGGGGTGCCACAGGGTTCAGTGCTCGGGCCAATTTTATTTATATTGTACATGCCATTAGGTAACATAATCCGAAATCACAATATACATTTTCACTGTTACGCGGATGACACACAGCTGTACTTATCAATGAAACCAGGTCAGACAGATAAATTAGATGCGCCTAGTTCCTGCGTAAAAGCCATTAAGACCTGGATGACTGTAAATTACCTCCTCCTCAACCCTGATAAAACCAAGGTTATTATATTAGGTCCTCAAAAACTGAGAGTCTTTATCTCAGCAGATCATCTCCCTGGACAACGTTAGCGTATCGACGAGCTCTACAGTAAAAAACCTTGGAGTTCTGTTTGACCAAGACTTCCCTTTTAAAATGCATATAAACCAGGCTTGTAAAATTGCTAAAATACGAAACATCCTACCCAACAGTGATGCAGAAAAACTTGCATTTGTTTCATTAAGGCTGGACTACTGTAACTGCCTGCTAGCAGCATGTCCTAAAAGTTCCCTAAAAGGTTTTCAATAAGTTCAAAATGCAGCTGCAAGATTGTTAACGCGTACAAAGAGAAGAGAACACATTACACCTGTGCTAAAGTCTCTCCATTGGCTTCCTGTTGAGTTTAGAATCACATTTAAAATCCTGCTCCTCACATTTAAAGCCATAAAGGGTTTGGCTCGGCTCTATCTCCAACCAGAGCACTCCGCTCTCAAAACTCAGGGCTACTAGTGATTCCTCGAGTCTCCAAAATCACTGTAGGAGGAAGAGCCTTTAGCTCCAAGCTCCGGTTTTATGGAATAAACTCCCAGCTCACGTTAAAGAAGCAGAAACAGTCCCTACATTTAAGACTAGGCTCAAAACGTACCTCTGAGAATTAGCTTATGATCAGGTCAGTTAGGTAAAGCTCTAACCCTCAGCCTGAAGTAAAGCTCTAACCCTCAGCCTGAAGTAAAGCTCTAACCCACAGCCTGAAGTAAAGCTCTAACCCACAGCCTGAAGTAAAGCTCTAGCCCTCAGTCTGAAGTAAAGCTCTAACCCTCAGCCTGAAGTAAAGCTCTGACCCTCAGCCTGAAGTAAAGCTCTAACCCTGAGCCTGAAGTAAAGCTCTAACCCTCAGCCTGAAGTAAAGCTCTAACCCTCAGCCTGAAGTAAAGCTCTAACCCTCAGCCTGAAGTAAAGCTCTAACCCTCAGCCTGAAGTAAAGCTCTAACCCTCAGCCTGAAGTAAAGCTCTAACCCACAGCCTGAAGTAAAGCTCTAACCCTCAGCCTGAAGTAAAGCTCTAACCCACAGCCTGAAGTAAAGCTCTAACCCACAGCCTGAAGTAAAGCTCTAACCCACAGCCTGAAGTAAAGCTCTAACCCTCAGCTCTAACCCTCAGTCTGAAGTAAAGCTCTGACCCTCAGCCTGAAGTAAAGCTCTGACCCTCAGCCTGAAGTAAAGCTCTAACCCTCAGCTCTAACCCTCAGTCTGAAGTAAAGCTCTGACCCTCAGCCTGAAGTAAAGCTCTAACCCTCAGCCTGAAGTAAAGCTCTAACCCTCAGCCTGAAGTAAAGCTCTAACCCTCAGCCTGAAGTAAGGCTCTAACCCACAGCCTGAAGTAAAGCTCTAACCCTCAGCCATAAGTAAAGCTCTAACCCTCAGCCTGAAGTAAAGCTCTAACCCACAGCCTGAAGTAAAGCTCTAACCCTCAGCCTGAAGTAAAGCTCTAACCCTCAGCCTGAAGTAAAGCTCTAACCCACAGCCTGAAGTAAAGCTCTAACCCTCAGCCTGAAGTAAAGCTCTAACCCTCAGCCATAAGTAAAGCTCTAACCCACAGCCTGAAGTAAAGCTCTAACCCTCAGCCTGAAGTAAAGCTCTAACCCTCAGCCTGAAGTAAAGCTCTAACCCTCAGCCATAAGTAAAGCTCTGACCCACAGCCTGAAGTAAAGCTCTAACCCACAGCCTGAAGTAAAGCTCTAACCCTCAGCCTGAAGTAAAGCTGCCTTAGAAGAAACACTGCTGTGGGAAGTACGGTACACTAAGCGCTATCCTCTTCTTCTTACTGCAAACTTTGTCTTATTATGATACAATATTTATTTTATCTGTCTGTTCATTACTATTCACATGTCTAGATCGAACGGAGGAACCCTGCCTACTGGACTGACAAGGACTGGACGGTCTGTGATCTTGGCCCGTCTGCTGAGGGACTCCTTCGGCCCTGGGTCTCTATAGCCTGTCCGTTCATGGGAGTGGATCTCTCCTTCTGTGGTTCTCCCCAAGGTTTCTCCCAACGGGTTTTATTAGTTTTTCCTTGCTGTGCTGGAAAGTCTAAGCACAGGGGACACCCGAGCTGCTCGTCGCCACCCACTGCTGACGCTTATTTGGACATCATGTTTGCCTGGATACTTGATTCGCCTGATCTTTACATCGTCTTATTTAGTGTTTTGTTTTATTGCCTTAATGTTTGGTGCAGCCCTATGAGGCAACTCCTGTTGTGATATTGGGCTATATACAAAACCATTGATTGATTGATTGATTACTTCTCGTTTTGGCCGCTAATTTGACTCTTTTTTTTGAAGAAGCTTTTAGATATGGGTAACGCCGAACTGGAAATAATAGACAATAAATAGTTTTAAAAGTAGTGGTGGGCTGTTATAGGCATTAATGTGCTGCGTTAACCTGAGACTCTTATCGGGCGATAAAAAAAATATCGTTGTTAATCTATTCTCAAAGTTGGGTTGGGAGGAGAGACCTGCACGGGAATGGATTTCAATCCCGTTAGCGCCCGCTCCAGAGTCTCTTGCAGGAGTGTCTTCCCCACGAGCAAACGTGGCTCTTTTTAGCAGGTTAATAGCGAGTTGGCGACAGACAGCTTACTTTCCCAGAGTGAAGTTCTGACGATGGTTTCTCTTTTCCCGCTGTTTCCCAACAAAGTTTAGAGCAGTCTCCCTGTCTGCCACAGAGTCCTCTGTGTTACTGCAGAAGGTAAAGAGCTTGTTTTCCTCTGAGGCGCGCATCGCCTAATCATAGAAATGTAATGAAACTACGTTTCAAACCGTTGGCTTTAATGGTTTATCCAAAGCGCAGCGCATGAACTGAGGGATGTTTTGACAAGTATTGAATTGACCTGCACCAGGAGATGACAGTGGGTTTGAGTGTAGGTCAGCTGTAAGTCCGGTTGGTCAGTGCGGGGCAAAAGGTGCAGCAGCGTGGGGATCGAGTCGGCATCATCCCAGTGTTCACTGGTGCTGATGCGTAAAAGGCTGCGCTCGTGTCCACGTGTGTCCAACATGCTGTTGTCTCCTCTTGTCTGGCACGTAAATACTTGGGGACTCCTGCTACAACTGTCCCATGCTAGAGACTTTTTTCTTTAGCCGGCCATATTGTGTAGAAGAGGAGATCTAGTTTGTCACCAGAACATGTGAACAAGCTGGTCTGCCTGAGCGACTGGTGGAAGAAGGAGAAACAGAGCTTGGACTGAGCACAAAGCTACTGACTGTAAACAGTTCATCACGACCTCTTATGTCGGCCTACAGTTCAAAATTCATGTTTAACTCAATAAACAGTTAGTAAACACAAGTGCATTTCATTGAACATTAATTATTTTCATCACCAATTATCATAGTATTACAATTTTCTCAAGCAGTTTGTGATGCATTTTGGAAACAGGAGATGAGCCCCTGGTCGAACGCGCCGTCTGGCTTGAGAAACTCGTTCTCAAAGACTTACTTTTAGTGATTATTTGGGTAGCACACATATTCTGAATGCCTTCGACAGAATTCAAATGAGCCATTTTAATCTAGATTAATCTAGTTTAATTCCAAAATTACAGTGAGTTTAGTCTAGATTTTAAAAATTCATTAATCTATGCCCACCACTATTTAAAAGCAAAGAAATAAAAAAATGAAATATTCAGATTCTCCTGTATATTCTGAAGGGTTAACAGTAAAGAAAGCCTGTCTCATAATTAAATGGGGTGCCAATATTTCTTCCTGAGGCCATGGTAAGTATGTAGTGTTTGTGGCCAAGTGTTCTGGGAGCACAGGTCACAAGCAGGAGTCTTACCTTGGAACTGTAGATCATTTGGACTCGCCATAGCCTTGGTGGACAAACCGCTACCTCATTCAGGATCTAAAAAAAACATATAAACAAACGAGCAACATGACACATTATTGCTCTCATCAGAATCGAACATTTCAACACAGATTATGGCCTTGTCGGCTCTGTTTTAACGGGAAAGATTGAAAAAGTACTCGTATGCTTACCTGTCCACCGCAGGATAAGGCGATGAGTACAGCTTTGTGACAGCTGGCCTCCTTGACCAGTCCGCGGGTGCTACTGCATGGATTATACCGGTGTGGAGGCAAATCACTGCTGTGGTTATTCAAGCCTTACAAAAAAAAACTAAAAAAGGCAGTTATATTAGGGGGGAAAAGAACTTTGCTAAGCTATATTCCCAGCGTGTCCGTGACTTGTCAGACTCTAGTTCCGGTACACGTCACCGCGTAAACAAAGAGATCACGTGAGTACTGTCAAACGGACTATGTATTTATAGTTTTATCGATTTATTGTCTTTGATTATTTTTATTTTTATTTTTGCTTTTTTAACCATAGTTGCTGTGCATATGTCTCTTAGTTTTTTTTATCTACCTGGAAGTTTTGTCTCTTATCGTTTTACTGTGTAATTTCAAGAAAATAAACTCTATTTAGCCAAAAGTAATTTTATTTTTAAATGATTTTGAATTGTATATTTGTATATTGCATTTATTTTATTGTTTATAAACCACGTTTTCTAAACACTGCGTTGATTGTTTCTTGTCGGAAAACTAAAGTAAGAGGACCTGGGTCGCCATTTTGGCTCCATGTGAGGCTGCGGTCGCTAACTGGGATCCCTGGTTATGAAGGTGACCGCGGTGGATAAATTCAGGTGAAATGGCATCGTTTCGTGCGGTGAGGCGAGCGCTTTGTACCGCGGCAGAAGCGACTCCAACCCCGGGCCCTGCCCCGGCCCCTGCGGGCCGCTGGGAGCGGCTGAAGGCCAGTAAAGCCGGTGAGAAAACTCACTGTCATGTGGACCTGTGTTACTGTACTGTCATTTCCCAAGTCCTGAAACTAGGGCTTGACATTAACTCCAGACAAACACTGGTAGATTTCCTTTTTGACTGAGCTACTTTGACTTGTTGATTTAAGTAACACATTGATCTGATTGTGTATAAGAGCTTTAAAGCTTGGGTACCTGACTTTTTGTTGTTGGGGGGGGGGGGGGTAAATTTGTTTTTACCACCTCAGTGAGTTGTAAACACTGCAAAAAAAATTAATAAAACAGATTTGCTTGAATAATTCTGCCATGCAGGAGGGATTGTGAGTGCTAGAAATGAGTGTGGGCCAAATGCGGGAAAAATCAGGTACCCCAGCTTTAAACATTGTAAACTTTGTTCTGAGTCTAATTGCACCATGATTTAATTTGAATCATATAGAATAATTACATCAATGGGCTTTGCTTATACTTGGATAAGAATAATTGTCCCAACCAATGAAATGGTGGTTTGTAAGATTTGACAAAGACTAGCCACAGTTTTTGTCAAGTGAGCGAAACATTTGATGTCAAGCCCTATGTGACATGTATTGATGCATCTAGCTTTGCCTTTAATTGTTTAACTTTTTTGAATAACAAGACATGTTCAATACGGACCAATTGATGTCAGGCTCTTATGTGGTGTAGTGTAGGCCTTGTTTTCACTCGATGGAAATATTAAGTTTAGGAGGAGAGAGTACTTGGAGTTAGTGTTGTTCTGATACCAGTTTTTTCCATCCGATCCGATACATGGGGAGTACCAGACCGATACCACAGCAAGTGAATAAAAACAATAACAAAGCTTGTAAAAAATAAATAAAGCACATGTCTTTGCAGATTAAACTTCTTTTAACATCTTGCTCCAATCACAACCCACATTTACATCATGCGTCCCTCAACAGTCAGAGTTTGGAGATAGTGTGCACTTTCAGGTACCTTGGCACATTCTGAGACGCCCAGATCAACTTCCAAAGCGAAGCTGAGGAGGTGTTCAGGAAGTGCTCTCAGCGACTGGACCGTCTGAGGAAACTCGGTGGTATCCACACATTCTAGAATCTGTGATAAATCAATAGTTGGGAGTGTTCTGACATTCCACCTCACTGCCAGGTACAACCACGTGGCCTGCAGAACACAAAACAAACTCGACAGGGTGGTGTGGATGGGCTCTAAGATTGTGGGGAGACCTTTTGAGTGAGCTGTACAAGGAGAGAACACTGACGAAAGCTATTGCCTCTGACTCCGCTCACCCTCTGAACCCGTAGTTTGAGCTTCTGAACTCTAGGGGGCGATACAGAGTTCCACTAGCAAAAAAGTCTTGTGTCCCCTGTGCTGTGGGAATTCAGAATGAAGCAGCGACCTGAACACAATCCCAGAATGGACTGAGCTGTTAATATTTCTATTGTATTATTTACGTATATATATATTTTTTTCCCCTTCCTCTGTGTTTTTCTACTAGACCCATGTATATTGTCGTAGTCTTGTGTTTTTATGTGTAGGTGAGCCAAAGATGAATTTTTACCTCGGAAGCCAATTGCTGGGTTGCAGTAGCCTGGTGAGACCAGAATGATTCCCCTCTGTATTTTTTTATCCAGCGGGGGATCAGTCTGGTCACCCAGTCAACGCTCGCGCCTTCCGCAAAATTAATCCGTTCACGTCCAATCTGAATCGTTTATTTGCCGTGACGTGTTGTTAGCGAGCAACGTCACTCACGGGACGCGGAAGTCCCTCAATAACAATCTACGAACGATGCACGAAAGAGAGAAAGCGTGTCTCCAGTCGGCGGTAAATGACCAAAAAACACATCGACAGTAGGTGAGTTTCGTTATTCATAATCCTGCGCAAATATTAACGCAAAACCGCTAATAACACCACATCAACAGCAGACGCCCGCCCTTCGCTGATTGGTTTACTCCGCTTCCTGTTTGCATGCGTATCTACCGCTGTGGGAAATGGATTCGACGCAACGGTGACCAGACTCACCGGCTGGTACAGCGGTGAGTCTGGATTTTTCCAGGCTAGGGTTGCAGGCGACATCACAGCATTCCAAAGGCCAATACTATTATATGGAGGAAACATTATTTAGTTTTTTGACATTAATGATCATTTTTGTAATTCATACTCTTTCTTTTGAGCTACGACTTGTGAAAGTGTAATGTTGTTAATAGGAAAAACTGGGTCCTGCCCCCCCGCTGGGTCCGGTGACGACATCACATTCTAGAAACCTGCAACCCAGCAATGCATCTAGTCTATTCTATTCTCCAAAAAAAACAAAAAAAAAAGTCTGTGCACTGCCGAAAAATGCTCACTCACTCTCTCCCAGACTCATCCCCTTCTGTATAAAAAAATATACAACAAAATATGCTAACAAAACTGATCTGAACTGATCTAATTTTCGCTTTTTTGTGGCTTTTGTATTGTCACATTTTGATCACTTCTGTTGCTCTTTTGTGGCCTTTTTTAATTTTTTATTTTTTTTCATCCTTGTTTTCCTCCTGTTCCTGTCACTATTTTTTACGCTTTTTTCAAGAAGCTTTTACAGTTGGGTAAGGCCGAATTGCAATCCCCCACTTGCTCTGTTCGTAGTAGTAGTATGTATTTATTTGAGCAACAGGTGCATACAGGTATGATACACATGTCAAATACAGACATTTTAAACAACATAAGTATCTGTGCTGCTCAAAGGGGGTAGGAAGAAGTTAGTAATAACTTATGTGGCCCTACCCCTCCTATCAGTCGCTTTACACACTTAAAACTACTGCTCACGGCAAAATCATTTTCAAATGTGTATTTAAGCTTCAACCATGAGATTAAAGCTTAAAAATTCCGATCTATGGAATTCCCTTGGTAGCAGATTAAATCAACAAGTGGCTCCTCTTAGCCGTCTCAAAACAGTAAAGTAACTTAGTTCATAACATTCTTGTGTGTGCACTTGCGTAAGATACTGTAGAAGGTGCACATGCTGTAAATTACATAATAAATCCGGATTCATTACAAACTTTTCACAATCGGATCAAAATACAAAAGAAAACATTTCATACTTCAGGAACAGATGATTAATTTACTACATACTTTCCCAGTATTTGCTTTCTGTACATTATTTTAAATTGTACTACAGTTGAACACAGTTTTAAATCCTCGTTTAATGAGTTCCAGAGGTCAACTCCATTTCGTGTAATAGACATACCTTTTTGTGTTGTGCGGGAATATTTTTTCTTAAAGTTCAGCTGGGGGTTTAGAGGTGAAATGCTTTGGAGTCGGCACCACGTTGACACCTGCAAACCTTTAAGACATCCGGATAAATGTGCACACGATCTCTCGCCCTCCTGTGGTTGGAAGACAAATCGGTGTCTGTCCTTTTCGTTGATCCTGGTTTGCTCATACCCCCCCCTCCCAGGAGTGTGGTGCCGCAGCCTGCTGTCCGACTACAAAGAGGCCTGTAAGGAGATCGTGGCGGGGGCCCGGGAACGCCCCCTCAAAGCCTCCGTGTACGCGGGTCTCCTGGGCGGGGCCTACGCCTGCCTCGCCACCAAACCCGACCAGTCGTCCTTCCGGGCCGCGCTGCTGGACCGCTCCAACCAGCTGGCCCTGCTCTCCCCCTGGGTCCGCAACGCCGGCGCCGACCTCCACGTGCAGAACCTGGTGAAACTCCGGAACCATGGCTGCCTGCGCCACCTCAGCCTGGGCCTCTTCTCCCTGGCGTACAGCGCGGACCACCACCCCGACAGCGCCCTGTACGAGGCCAGCTGCTCCAACCTGTCGGTGCCCTGGAGGGAGCTGCCCGGGCGCGTGCTGGACATCGGCTTCGCGGGGCGCTGGTGGGTCCTGGAGAAGAAGATGGAGGATTTCGACGTGAACGAGGCGGAGTATAAGCAGCTGCCCGCTCACATGCAGGTAACGGATCTCCCAATGTTTGAATGAGAAATGAACAAAACTGCAGTCAATGCAGTTTGAATGGAAAGTAGCAGCGGGATGAGCGACCTTGATATCGGCCCCTTTGTTAACTTCATCACTTTACGTCAGTCTGCTATTTTGTTTACATTTACCATCGAGTGAGTTCCAGGTATGATTTCATGCATTTTGCAATGGGAGAAAGTTGTCATTGGTGCGGCTCTCCAACTCACTTCAGGTCACCCGTGTGGCCCGTTATAAAAATAATAATGGCCCCCCGCTGCCCTACGCCTTCAAACGGAGGGCTAAGGATGCTATGAAATGGCATTTTAAATGAAACGTAACAAACCGTTTGATACCGCTGTGAAACCGCTGGGGTATTCAGCCCTTGTCGAAAGAGAATTGGTACACCCCTTTGTCTCTCGTGAACGTGCAAAACGGAGGCAACCGATTTTAGCCCCTCAGCCTAGTTAAGGTAGAGCGTGGATGTACAGTGAAAATATCAGCGTTTATAATTAGGGATGCACGATAACATTATCAGCCTTTTCGACGCCATCCCCGATAAGCCGATACATTTTTTTATTTTTTATTTGAGCCTGATGAGCTCGAATTGCGATGAAACGGCGCCTCCAGCTCGCGCCGCCGCCCCGGAGCTGCTGCAGATCCGTGACCATGGGATCACAGTAGATGTGCGCTCCCCCATGGCGACTTCTGCACTGTTTTAGCTGTAGAATGTGAAGAGTAATCCAGCGAAACAACGCTTTGCTCTGTGAAGGAAGAGTTTTTTTTTTTTTACTTTTTACATCGAAGTCACTTCAACATTTTCAACGCAACAAAACGTATAAAAGGCGAGAAAATGCGCACCGCGGACCCGTGCTGAAGTAAGTTTAACACTTGAACAGAGCCGGTCCTAAACTGATGTATTATCCTCGTCTTTCTGAGAAAATAAAGACGATAGCCCCGCGATCGAAGCGCTAGTTTTACATTCATGAAATGAGCCATGCAGCTAGCGTTTTTTGCCACACATCGCACAAATTAGCCCAATGCAGGGGAGAGTATCTAAGAATTCATTAGTATGATGTCAACAAAAAGAAAATACTACGTAGTTATATTTATTCTTTTAACCCTAACAGTAAAAACCCTGAGCTTTTAGCAAGGTGGAGACCCAAACCCAAAGTAAAACTTGATCTATATTTATACACTTGGATATTTTTGGTACAGTATACATGTTGGGCCGAACTGTTGACACAAAATAAAGTGCCAATATGCTTACATAATTATCGGCGTCGTTATCGGTTGTCTGGAAATTATCGTTATATCAGTGTCTGTTCACATTCCATTATCGTGCATCACTATTTATAATGCCGCATGCACTGATCATACAAACTCCCTCACCTCCCACTGGATTCACATGTGTCCTCCACAGAGATGAAGGAGAGCCGTGTGCTGCTTGTAAAGAGTAAAGAGTTGTCTGCAGCTCAGCCCCACCTTTTTAGAACCTAAGCATAAGCACTGACTAAAACACAATTATTCAGTCTATTTACAAAAAATTACAGTATACTATTATATAAATGTGGGCTATTTTGAATGACTGTATATGTAAAATTATTATAAAGGACTCATTTCATGAGCAATAACATTGTCTATTGGGGGAGGGATCCTTGACCCCACCTTTTATAGATCTATGTGACGTTGAGTTAAGGGAAACTACGGAGCGGCACAACACTGGGAAAACTTGTCAGGCCCTGGAGTAATGAGTCAGATTGGGCCAAACATCACTGTAGCCTAAAATCACAGGAACACCAGGAAGAGCTTTTTCTAAAAGCGCAAAAAGAACAGTTTTCTTCTTCGAGAATGTGGAGACTTTTTTTTTTACTATTAACTAACCAGTAATTCTTTTGACACCCGTCTATACAGGCTACGGCGCCCCCTAGTGTGCAGGAGGTGGAGCGGAACGAGCGGCTGCACAAAGAGTCATGGCTGCCAATCCCGGTCCAGGAGGAGGAGACGGGAGAGAGGACAGGGGACGGAAAGGAGGACACGCAAGTCAAGACTGTGGACATGCAGGACGAGACACCTGTGATGGAGACAAGTCAGATAGTTGAGACAGTAGAGACAAATATGAACAGTCAGATAGTTGAGACAGCAGAGACAAATGTGGACAGTCAGGTAGCTGAGACATTAGACCCAAATGTGGACTTTGAGGTCATGGAGACATTAGACACAAATATTGACGGCCAGGATACGGAGACGGCGGACACCAATGAACAAGCGAAGTACGGGGACATGAAGGAGGAGACACTTGTGATGGACATAATGGACACAAATGTGGCCCATCGTGAGGCGGACCCTCAAGTGGCAGAGGCAGTGGACATACAGGAGGACAATGTCAATGAGGAGGTGGTACTTCAGAGAAAAAGTGTAGCACAGGATTGAATTTTTGTTCATATTTCCATGAATTTATACTACTTTGAGATTAATTCGACTTTATTCCAAACTGAAAATACACCTGCAAACGGGTCCACAATTTGGGCTTTCATCGGATTCTACAAAATCTAATCATTGGTAGTAACGTCAGATCATGTTGCATTTTCTCATTGTACTATAGAAGCTGTAGGAGTATGGAGCCATTATTGTTTCAAAAGGATTTGTGTGTGCATGTAAATTCTTCTGTTGTGTAACGAAAAGTGAGCGTTGTATGTGTTATCACATTTTTGTGCATGTGTAATAAAATGTGTGCGTGCGTAATTTGATATTTGTTTGTTTAATCTCTAATAAATTTTTGGTTCCTGTACAGTCTATGCATCTAATGCATCAATTTTCCATTGTTAGAGGCCAATCTGCCGGTGTCATTGGTGTCGATACTTTTTATATTGTCGCTTTGGTAACAACATGTATGTGCCACACACCTGTTTGTCGACCATTCACCAAAACAACCTGTAAATCCTGGAAGTAAACGACACGAGCAATTGTCATTACAGACCGGTTGTGCATGCACAACTCTTTTAGAGACGATAGTAGCTCCATAGAGTTCCATCTCGGTCCTGACTACCTGCAGGTTTTCTTTTCTAAGTCATCAGCTCAAACTTGTTGCTTCGCTTAAGAAATGTACTAATTACCACCTCAACCAAAAATGTTACTAATAAATCTAATGAATAAATCACTTTCCTTAACTACTGTTTTCTGTGTTACTGTGGGTAAGGCCAGTGAAATACCATTGAATGTTCTAGTCTAGCATTTTAAAGGAACAGGCCACCGGTTTTCCATATATATTTTCAATATGTTCTTACCCGAGCTTAGACGAGTTGATGTGTACCTGTCTCGGTTTGTATGTGCACTCGGTCACGCAAAAGACCGTGTGTGTGTGTGTGTGTGTGTGTGTGTATATATATATATATATATATATATACACAATGATTTGACCGTCAATTTTGCTCCAGTCTGTAAGATTTGCAGTGTGGAAGTGAACAGCAGGGGGAGAAATAGTCCTGAAGAGTCTGAAGTGAAAGCTGAAGGCTGTGTCAGCAGTTTTAAACGGCCTACAGAAGCAGGCTGCATTTAAAAAGTGTCAATAAGAACCCTTCTCCTTATCGTTGACCCGGACGTGCGAAGGAAGGAGCATCCATATGTGCAGTTAAGAGGGAGTTGGGAAAAGCGCTGCGATGCTTCCTATAATACCTCCTATATCAGAGGAACCTCAGGATGTTCCTCATCAGCCCATAAGGAGCTAAGAGCAATCCCACAAGCCACTGCTGCCTCCTGAAGGCTTCTGAACTCAACCGATCGCTGCACGAGTGTGAAAGGATTGACAGTTCTGGTGACGTTTCATCTACATAAAAACATTTGTCCTAAATATATATAAGTATAAAGCAGGTCATGCAGCGTTAGAGCCCCAGCAGCATCTGAAAGTTTATTATGGGAAATGGCAACATTACACACTTTTGTTAACATTTTACAAGAATGAAATTTAAGCCACATGGCTAATTTGCATAAGATCCGCTGTTTATTTAACGCATTATTTTGACATTTGTGCAGTTGCTCAGATTTTATTTGTCCGGTCGTTAAATTTGTTGCATTGCAGGAGGATATGAGCGTATAATACAATATTATTGCATGACGCAAACTTCCTGGTTGTTCTCTCTTAATATGTGTATGGGAAACATGGCTCAATGTACTGTGGCTTCAAGCTATAATGATTATTTTCTCTGGTCGGTCTATCTGTTTGTTCTTTTAAGTTGACTGTTTTCTCTTTATGAAAAACATGTAAAACCTTTAAAAATAAAGTTTAAAAAACAAAAAAAACATCTGAGCGCTCTATAGATGCTTTCAAGCTGAGTTTGTCAGATCAGGACTGGAGTAATGTCCTTGGAGAACAAGATGTTAATAATGCATACACACCTTTTGTTAACGCAATCAAACAGCTATATGATCAACACTGTCCAGTAGTAACACGCAAACAAATAAATGTGTCCCATGATATACGCAAACAAATAAATGTGTCCCATGGATGACATGGGGGCTATTGAATGCATGCAAAAAGAAAACATTTATAAAAAAGAAAATATTGGAAACTGAAACTAAATACAAAAAATATAAGAACAAACTAACTAATATAATACAAAATTGTAAACGAAATTATTATAGAAACATGATTGAGATCAATAAAAACAATATGAAAGGACTATGGAAAGTCTTAAATCATGAAGATTGCCATGGTCGTTCCAATTTATAAAAGTGGGGATAATCATCAATTTACAAATTATAGACCTATCTCTATACTTCCTCAACTATCCAAGATTCTGGAAAAACCTTTTGCTGCCCGCCTGGACAGTTTTGTGAATAAACATAATTTACTCAGTGACTGTCAGTATGGGTTCAGAAACAACAGGTCAACTGCACATGCTCTAATCAATCTAAGCGGAGAAGTCACCAACAATATTGACAATAAGCTGTATTCTTTGGGTATATTCATAGCCCTCCAGAAAGCCTTTGACACTATAGATCATGAAATAGCTCAGCCTCCCTGGTAAGTCATACTTGACTGAAAGAAAACAGTATGTACAAATTGATGAACATGTATTAGGACGAAGGAACATAATATGCGGAGTCCCCCAGGGGTTTGTTGTACGTAAATGATCTGTGTGAAGTCTCAACAAAGTTAAAGTGTATATTATTTGCAGACGCAATAGTTCTGGGTCCCGGCAAAGATCTACAACTGCTTGTCTCCGAGGTCACAACAGAATTATACAAATTCAAAGAATGGTTTAATAGAAATAAACTATTGCTTAGTATATTGGCAACCCTGTGAACTGCTACCTTAATGTGGTGGGTTTTTTTGAGCGCCCGAATGATCCTAGGAGCTATGTTGTCTGGGGCTTTATGCCCCTGGTAGGGTCTCCCATGGCAAACAGGTCTTAGGTGACGGGTCAGTCAAAGAGCAGTTTGAAGACTTCTATGGACAGTATCAGATCAAGGACCGTGACGTCGCCCGGTATGGCGCAACCGGGGCCCCACCCTGGAGCCAGGCCTGGGGTTGGGGCACAAATGCGAGCATCTGGTGGTCGGGTCACTGCCCACGGGGCCCGGCTGGGCACAGCTCGAAAGGACGACGTGGGCCCGCCCTCCTGTGGACCCACCACCCACAGAGGGATCCGTAGGGGTCGGGTGCAGAGAGGATTGGGTGGCAATCAAAGGCAGGTGCCTCAACAACCTGGTCCGTGTGCGCAGCTTCTGGCGTTTGGGACATGGAACGTCGCCTCGCTGGGGGGAAAGGAGCCTGAGCTTGTGCGGGAGGTTGAGAGGTACCGGCTAGATATAGTCGGGCTCATCTCCACGCACAGCCTGGGTTCCGGATCCCAATTCCTGGAGAGAGGCTGGACGCTCCATTTTTCTGGAATTGCCCGCGGTGAGAGGTGGTGGGCTGGGGTGGGTTTGCTCATGGCCTCCCAGCTCAGCCGTCACGTGTTGGAGTTCACCCCGGTGAACGAGAGGGTCGCGTCCCTATGTCTTCGGGTCGGGGACAGGTCTCTCACCGTTGTCTTGGCCCAACATCGGTGCAGATGTCTTGGAGTCCCTGGGAGGGGTACTAGATGGTGCTCCGGCTGGGGACTCCAATGTTCTACTGGGGGACCCTGGGTAACGACAGAGAGACCTGGGTGGGGGTGATGGGGAAGAACGGCCTCCCCGATCGGTACCCGAGTGGTGTTCTGTTATTGGACTTCTGTGCTAGTTACGGTTTGTCCATAACGAACACCTTGTTCGAGCACAAGGATGTCCATAAGTGCAAGTGGCACCAGGACACCCTAGACAGGAGGTCGATGATCGACTTTGTAGTTGTATCAGATAAGTGTCTCGGACACTCGGGTGAAGAGAGGGGCTGATCCAGCTCACCACCTGGTGGTGAGCTGGATCCGCTGGCAGGGGAAGAAGCCGGTCAGACCTGGCAGGCCCAAACGTGTTGTGAGGGTCTGTTGGGAACGTCTGGTGGATCACTTTGTCAGTAGGGTCTTTAACTCCCATCTCCGGAAGAGCTTCACCCAGATTCCGAGGGAGGTAGGGGACATGGAGTCCGAGTGGACCATGTTCTCCTCCTCCATTGCCGATGTGGATGCTCGTAGTTGTGGCCGTAAGGTCTCTGGTGCCTGTCGCGGCGGCAATCCCTGAACCCGGTGGTGGCGCCCGGAGGTAAGGGATGCCATCAAGCTGAAGAAGGAGTCCTACCTGGCCTTGTTGGCTTGTGGGACTCTGGAGGCAGCTGAGAGGTACCGGCAGGCCAAGCGTGCTGCAGCTCGTGCGGTCAAAGAGGCAAAAAAATCGTGTCTGGGAGGATTTCGGAGAAGCCATGGAGGAGGACTATTGGTCGGCCTCGAAGATATTCTGGCAAACCATCCGGCACCTCAGGAGGGGGAAGCAGTGCTTCACCAACTGTTTACAGTGTGGGTGGGGAGCTGCTGACCTCGACTGGGGATGTGGTTGGGCGGTGGAAGAAGTACTTCGAGGATCTCCTCAATCCCACCGTTACGTCTTCCGATGAGGAAGCAGAGGCTGGGGACTCGGAGGGGGGCTCGTCCATCACCCAGGCTGAAGTCACCGAGGTGGTTAGAAAGCTCCTCGGAAGTCTCTGGATGTTGTAGGGCTGTCTTTGTGTGGCAATGCGAGGGTTAACTTAGCAGTTTAAACATAATATTGTTGCCAAACAACGCCAGCTGGAGACGGCCAGCACCAAATAATAAAGCACGTAGGTTCGTTGTTGAATAAATGGATCACAGAGGCCAGGCATTGTATAGAAAAGGTTTTACATTTATTTTCACATTCTTTAGTTAAGATCAGGTTTGTCCGAAGTCCATTTCACCGTTCTTTAGTTGAGTCATTTGTTTTAGTCCGTACTTCAAGGTACATGTTACCACAGGTCACTCATAAGGACGTTGCGCTCCATGAATCCAGTGGCAGGAGATTAACAGAAAAGGCGAACCAAAAGGTGTCAAAAAGGCAGGCGGCAGTGACGACCACTGCTCGGCCAGAGGCTACAAATGGAAAAGGCACGCGTCACTACCACGAGTACAAACTACTAGGATGTTACTAGATTGACCAAGCCACAAACCTGAGCGGAGGCGTTAGCGCGGCTCGGGGCTTTGACAGCGGGGTCCGAGTCAACACAACCAACCACTCAACGATCATGGCCGGAGAAACAGGCCCATGGCGGCGCCACGGCAACTAAATAGGGACTGTAGTTACTACCAACTTGAAATAGTTAAACTTGGTGACCAATATACTACCTGGACTGGAGAGTGACGAGGAGCAACAACCACAACACGAGACTAGGCGTACAGGAAGTCAGAGGTCAAATAATACACGGAAGTGCCATTTATCAGGTGACGGCCGGCGCGCACAGCCAATCACCATCAAAACGACAAGTGGCAGTGCCCGCCTGCAGGCATACTGCCACATATGCCCCCCCCAAAATGCATCGTCGTCCCGGCGATGCCAAAACACACCCACTATTAATTTGCACATACATACCATGCTTTACAGCCAACTACCAGGTACTGCTTAAATCTCGACCCGACACCCACTTCGCGGGCTGGAAGAGGTGCCTTGACGGCTACAGAAGGGCGTGTTGAGTGATAAGCCATACATACTAAAAAAATAAAAAGGGTGTACAATGACCCCCATGACTACAGCGACGGCGCTATGAGGCTAAGGGCTTACCCTAAACCGACCACTGTCCCAGAAATGCCGCGAACCAACGGCCAACCAACAAACGCTTAAAAACACCATCCCCCTATCGTTAAGAGGGGTGTGGGGCCTTGACGGCTAGTACTAGCTGAACCACATAAAACTTGGCCCCAAAATAAAGCTGCACTGGCTTTTCCCATTAAACAATAGCTGCGTTGACCGCATCGACAAGTGAGACCACCCCGGATACTGCCCCACACATAGCAGCTCCTACCTCTCAACTTGTACACTACTGCCAGGGTGGGTTTGAGCCACCCTGAGGAAGCCATCATGTACAGGTCCTACTAAAGGAGCCAATTGCAGTGACCTCCTGCACATCCAGTCCAGTTGCGTTCCCTGTCGCCACCATGACAAAACCACCGCCTGCCTTTTTCAACAAAACACACAAAAAAATTACTTTCCAATTATCAATTTACCCAGCTATATAAAGCATTTCACAGTAGCATTAACTCAAGCATTTCAGATGTTTAGTCCAAAAATCAAAATGTGACCACAAAACAATGTTTAACACAAAATATTAACATAAATGCTAAATCATAACAGTAACATAACATTCCATGCAATATATACACAGCAAACAAAATATTGGTCAATCTTGTTTTATACTAGCACATGAGAAACAATTTAGCGTAGGCTACTTTAAGCTTTAGCTGTACATTCATCCAATTTGAAATACAGGCCTCTGTTTTCCATATCAACATCCTGCCTGCAGCGCCAAATGTGGCGATGCGAGGGTTAACTTAGCAGTTTAAACATAATATTGTTGCCAAACAACGCCAGCTGGAGACGGCCAGCACCAAATAATAAAGCACGTAGGTTCGTTGTTGAATAAATGGATCACAGAGGCCAGGCATTGTATAGAAAAGGTTTTACATTTATTTTCACATTCTTTAGTTAAGATCAGGTTTGTCCGAAGTCCATTTCACCGTTCTTTAGTTGAGTCATTTGTTTTAGTCCGTACTTCAAGGTACATGTTACCACAGGTCACTCATAAGGACGTTGCGCTCCATGAATCCAGTGGCAGGAGATTAACAGAAAAGGCGAACCAAAAGGTGTCAAAAAGGCAGGCGGCAGTGACGACCACTGCTCGGCCAGAGGCTACAAATGGAAAAGGCACGCGTCACTACCACGAGTACAAACTACTAGGATGTTACTAGATTGACCAAGCCACAAACCTGAGCGGAGGCGTTAGCGCGGCTCGGGGCTTTGACAGCGGGATCCGAGTCAACACAACCAACCACTCAACGATCATGGCCGGAGAAACAGGCCCATGGCGGCGCCACGGCAACTAAATAGGGACTGTAGTTACTACCAACTTGAAATAGTTAAACTTGGTGACCAATATACTACCTGGACTGGAGAGTGACGAGGAGCAACAACCACAACACGAGACTAGGCGTACAGGAAGTCAGAGGTCAAATAATACACGGAAGTGCCATTTATCAGGTGACGGCCGGCGCGCACAGCCAATCACAATCAAAACGACAAGTGGCAGTGCCCGCCTGCAGGCATACTGCCACATTTGGCTGGCACGTCTCTGCAACATCGCGTGGCGGTCGGGGACAGTGCCCCTGGATTGGCAGACCGGGGTGGTCTTCCCTCTCTTTAAGAAGGGGGATCGGAGGGTGTGCTCCAATTACAGAGGGATCACACTCCTCAGCCTGCCTGGTAAGGTCTACTCCAGGGTGTTGGAGAGGAGGATCCGGCCGATTGTCGAACCTCGGATCCAGGAGGAACAATGTGGTTTTCGTCCTGGTCGTGGAACACTGGACCAGCTCTATACCCTTCATCGGGTGCTCAAGGGTTTGTGGGAGTTCGCCCAACCAGTCCACATGTGCTTTGTGGATCTGGAGAAAGAGTTTGACCGCGTCCCTCGTGGTGCCCTTTGAGAGCTTGGTTCGCATTACGGGCAGTAAGTCAGACCTGTTCCCGGTGCGCGTTGGTCTCCGCCAGGGCTGCCCCTTGTCACCGGTTCTGTTCATTACCTATATGGACAGAATTTCTAGGCGCAGCCAGGGGCTGGAGGGTGTCCGGTTTGGGAACCTCAGAATCTCATCTCTGTTGTTGACGATGTTGTTCTGTTGGCTTCATCAAATCAGGACCTCCAAATCTGAGGCCATGGTTCTCCACCGGAAAAAGGTGGTTTCCCTGCTTCAGGTCGGTGGGGTGTCCTTGCCTCAAGTGGAGGAGTTCAAGTATCTCAGGGTCGTGTTCACGCGTGAGGGACGGATGGAGCGTGAGATCGATAGACGGATCGGTGCGGCGTCCGCAGTGATGCGGTCGCTGTATCGGACTGTTGTGGTGAAGAGGGAGCTGAGTCTGAGGCAAAGCTCTCGATTTACCGATCGATCTACGTTCCCACCCTCACCTATGGTCATGAGATCTGGGTAATGACCGAAAGGACAAGATCGCAAATACAAGCGGCCGAAATGAGTTTCCTTCGCAGGGTGGCTGGGCGCACCCTCCGAGATCGGGTGAGGAGCTCAGTTACCCGGGAGGAGCTCGGAGTAGAGTCGCTGCTCCTTCACGTCGAAAGGAGCCAGCTGAGGTGGCTAGGGCATCTGTTCCGGATGCCTCCTGGTCGCCTCCCTCGGGAGATGCTCCAGGCATGTCCTATTGGGAGAAGGCCTCATGGAAGGCCCAGGACACGCTGGTGGGACTATGTCTCCGAGCTGGCCTGGTGTCGCCTCGGGGTCCCCCCAGAACAGCTGGATGAGGTGTGCGTGGATCGGGAAGTCTGGGCATCTCTGCTGAGACTGCTGCCCCCGCGACCCGGCCCCGGATAAAGCGGAAGAAAATGGATGGATGGATGGATTAATATATTGAAAACAAAAATTATTCAAATTAGTAAACGGAATAGTGATGTTCAGATTCAAATCAATATTGACAATGCTCGAATTGAACAAGTAAAGGAATATACATTTCTGGGTGTGATCTTCAGTCTTAGCTGGAGACCACAAATAGATAACATTTGTGGGAAAATGGCGAAAAGTGTGGCTATTATGGGCAAGTGTAGATTTTTTCTGGACCACAAGGCTCTCTTCATCCTGTACTGATCCTTAATCCTACCGTACATAAACTACTGCTCAGAGGTCTGGGGAAATACCTTCAATAGTCATTTACAGGTTTTATATAGACTCCAAAAGAAGGCTATTAGAATTGTTCACAATGTCGGATATAGGGACCATACAGATATACTGTTCTTAAAATCACCATGAAACTTGATGATCTTATAAAATATAATACTTTGTTACAGATATATAAAGCAGTAAACAACCAGCTCCCTAGCAATATACAACAAATGTTTGTTGTATATTGCGTGGGAAGTGGGGAAGAGTGGGAAGTTACGATTTAAGGGCCACTCATAATCTGAAAGTACAATGTATTGTAAAAAGTCACTGTATCACCCGGAGAGGTGTAAATCTGTGGAATAATCTAGAGGAACCCTTAAAAAGTGCTGATAGTCTACAACAATTAAAAAAACAGAATAAGAGAAGTGTGTTTGAGAAATATGCCAAAGACATGTGACCTTGTTCGTATTATTTACAAGTAATTTTGAACCACATCATTGCTAATAGAACCAATGTCACCAAGTTTAAGTCGTTATGAATTATAGGAACTGAGAGAAATGAATACGCAAAAGCTAACCACAATGTTGTAACAGCCTGTTTCCACTGGTTACTATTAATCATAATAGAATGAGGGCAGGCGAGAGATGGACCTGGTGGAGGGCCCCCCTCCCTTTCAAAGGGTTCATAAATCTTGTCTTTTTAATGCACTACTCAGCATAGGTCTCAGAACTGCCTCACAACAACAACTAGTTAGGGGCTACTGCCCTCTACCAACTGGCCATATCACACCCTGGCTTTATAAGGCACCTCACTAAACAAGGCTAACAACAAAAATAATAAAACAATCACAACCAATATTTTTAAAGTGGAAATGGGAATGGCAATAATAATGGGTCGTGCTTACTATGTAATACTTATTATAACTAAATCAATAGTCAATTAATAGAATGGTGACTGGTGTTTATAAATTATGATTGGATATGGTTATTATGTGAATGGGAAAGAGGAAAAAAGTACAAATTGTAAACAAAACAAAAAATGTTTATATATTGATAAACTGCATACATTTTTATTTTCGTGTTATGTCTTCTTACTTTGGAAGTCTTGTAAACATCTTGTGATTCCCTTCTTGTAAAACATGAAATGCTTTTCTTTAACTATGCTGCTATATGTAAAGTTAATGCGGACAATTGTAATTGTGTAATTCAGGAATGTGTAATGTAAAGTGTTATATTGTATGAAAACACGAGATGTTTTATTACTGTATCCGGGATGTAAATTAATTTTTAATATGGGGGTAGGCGCTTATAAGCTTTCTTGCATCGGCCTACTCCTTTTGAGTGTTTGTTACTTTATTTATTTTGTCCACCTCCTAGCCTCCTCTTTTCCCCACATTCTTACCTCCTAGCCTCCTCTTTCCCCTACAGCCTAGCCTCCTCTGCCTCTACACCCTAACCTCCTAGCCTCCTCTGCCTCTACATCCTAAGCACCTAGCCACCTCTGCCTCTACATCCTAAGCACCTAGCCTCCTCTGCCTCTACATCCTAAGCACCTAGCCTCCTCTGCCTCTACATCCTAAGCACCTAGCCACCTCTGCCTCTACATCCTAAGCACCTAGCCTCCTCTACCTCTACATTCTAACCTCTTAGCCTCCTCTACCTCTACATCCTAACCACCTAGCCTCCTCTGCCTCTAAATCCTTACGTCCTAGCCTTTTTTGTCCCTTACATCCTTACCTTCTCTCCTCCTCTGCCCTACAACCTTACCTCCTAGCCTCCTCTGCCCTACATCCCCACCTCCTAGCCTCCTCTTTTCCCCACATTCTTACCTCCTAGCCTCCTCTTTCCCCTACAGCCTAGCCTCCTCTGCCTCTACACCCTAACCTCCTAGCCTCCTCTGCCTCTACATCCTAAGCACCTAGCCACCTCTGCCTCTACATCCTAAGCACCTAGCCTCCTCTGCCTCTACATCCTAAGCACCTAGCCTCCTCTGCCTCTACATCCTAAGCACCTAGCCACCTCTGCCTCTACATCCTAAGCACCTAGCCTCCTCTACCTCTACATTCTAACCTCCTAGCCTCCTCTACCTCTACATCCTAACCACCTAGCCTCCTCTGCCTCTAAATCCTTACGTCCTAGCCTTTTTTGTCCCTTACATCCTTACCTTCTCTCCTCCTCTGCCCTACAACCTTACCTCCTAGCCTCCTCTGCCCTACATCCCCACCTCCTAGCCTCCTCTTTTCCCCACATTCTTACCTCCTAGCCTCCTCTTTCCCCTACAGCCTAGCCTCCTCTGCCTCTACACCCTAACCTCCTAGCCTCCTCTACCTCTACATCCTAACCACCTAGCCTCCTCTGCCTCTACATCCTAACCTCCTAGCCTCCTCTGTCTCTACATTCTAACCACCTAGCCTCCTCTACCTCTACATCCTAAGCACCTAGCCTCCTCTGCCTCTACACACTAACCTCCTAGCCTCCTCTGCCTCTACACCCTAACCTCCTAGCCTCCTCTGCCTCTACATCCTAACCTCCTAGCCTCCTCTACCTTTACATCCTAAGCACCTAGCCCCCTCTGCCTCTACATCCTAAGCACCTAGCCCCCTCTGCCTCTACATCCTAAGCACCTAGCCTCCTCTGCCTCTACACCCTAACCTCCTAGCCTCCTCTGCCTCTACACCCTAACCTCCTAGCCTCCTCTACCTTTACATCCTAAGCACCTAGCCTCCTCTGCCTCTACACCCTAACCTCCTAGCCTCCTCTACCTTTACATCCTAAGCACCTAGCCTCCTCTGCCTCTACACCCTAACCTCCTAGCCTCCTCTACCTTTACATCCTAAGCACCTAGCCTCCTCTGCCTCTACACCCTAACCTCCTAGCCCCCTCTGCCTCTACATCCTAAGCACCTAGCCTCCTCTGCCTCTACACCCTAACCTCCTAGCCTCCTCTGCCTCTACACCCTAACCTCCTAGCCTCCTCTACCTTTACATCCCAAGCACCTAGCCTCCTCTGCCTCTACACCCTAACCTCCTAGCCTCCTCTACCTTTACATCCTAAGCACCTAGCCTCCTCTGCCTCTACACCCTAACCTGCTAGCCTCCTCTGCCTCTACACCCTAACCTCCTAGCCTCCTCTACCTTTACATCCTAAGCACCTAGCCTCCTCTGCCTCTACACCCTAACCTGCTAGCCTCCTCTGCCTCTACACCCTAACCTCCTAGCCCCCTCTGCCTCTACATCCTAAGCACCTAGCCTTCTCTGCCTCTACATCCTAAGCACCTAGCCTCCTCTGCCTCTACACCCTAACCTCCTAGCCTCCTCTACCTTTACATCCTAAGCACCTAGCCTCCTCTGCCTCTACACCCTAACCTCCTAGCCTCCTCTGCCTCTACACCCTAACCTCCTAGCCTCCTCTGCCTCTACATCCTAACCTCCTAGCCTCCTCTGCCTCTACATCCTAACCTTCTAGCCTCCTCTTCCTCTACACACTAACCTCCTAGCCTCCTCTGCCTCTACATCCTAACCTCCTAGCCTCCTCTGCCTCTACCTTGTTACCTTTTAGGCTTCCATGACCTCTTCGCTCCCTCCTTCCTGTCCCTCCCCCCTCTGCTCTTCGCTCCTAGGGTCCGTGAGGACATTCAGTCCAATGTGGGTTGTGAAGAAAAATAAACAGTCTTCAACACTCAGCACTTTCAAACCAAGCTATGGATGAAATATTAATGCTTAAAAAATATCGATATCTGGGTGAGTTTTGTCGACCCAATTCCATGTCATTATCCTAAAAAACTCACAGACACAAACAAGTAAAGGCTCCTGTCTCTCAGCATTCTTGCCTTCAGTTTGTCTGAGCTCGAAATAGATAGAATGTAGAATTGTCTTTTCCTGTTTATATGATCATTCAATCAATAGCTAATCAATAATCAATACAGAAAAAGGACAAACCGGTGAGAGGAGGGTCTTAACTGAAAGTCCCAGGCGTTTCTCATTAAAAGCAAATGAAACACATGCAGAGGGCCTTCAGACCACTAGGGGCAGTGTCAACAAATATATATTCGGCACTTTTTAGGCCCGAGCGGCCTGCCGTAGAAAGGGCCTATTGTAATCGCAACGCAGTGCGCGCAGCGCACTGAACCGAGGTGCGCGGAGCGCACGAAAACAGCGCGAAGCGCTGTCCCCATGTCAAACGTAAACTCACCGTGTAAAACAGTGACTGCCCACACCTCTGGTGTGGGCCCTTATACTTATAATTGCAGCAAAATGAATGGGGGAATATGGCCAACTGTCATACGGAGGTGGATGACGAGCGCGAAGCGCTCGTCATCCACCTCCGAGCCCCACGGGTGCGTGGGGGAAGTTGAAAGCTTTCCAAAAATGTATAATATGTTGTAGTCGCGAAAGCGACTATATTGTTTTTGCAGGAAATATTATTATTATTTTTTTTCTTCTTCTGCTCTTTGAGCAGGAATTTGACCCCCTGAACATAGTTGAAAACTCACCAAACTTTGCCCAAAATTCAGATTTTCAAAAGTGAAAATACATTGCGCCTATGGGGAGGGGGCCAACATAAACTTTGTCGCAGAGCGACGAGATTCGGTACAGACATTCGTCCTGTGAGGACAAACAAAATATATTATTGTGGCCACGCCCCCAGACAAACCGGAAGTCCGCCATTTTGACAGGAAGTCGGGATAATGCTGAGTCAGCGTTTTCGCTGACGTCGCATTTTAACGAACTCCTCCTAGGGCGTTTCACCAAATGAGCCCAAAATCGCTCCACTTCATCTCGAGATGTGGGGCATCAAAAGTTATCCAAATTTTTTGGCTAAGTTTTACGGTTTGTTTGCGGCGAAGCCGCAATCTTTACGAAGATTTTTGTGACTTACCGAAAACAACAAAATGATCCCATTTGCACAAACGAACTCCGATTAAAAATCGGAAATATACATTTTATTGACCTTTCACCCCCGGACACAACCAATGTGAAAAAGTGACATTTGGCGCGATAGCGCCCCCTCTAGGCTGAGAAGAAAAAATGCATTATGGAAAAAAATTTGTTTCTCGGAAATGGATTAAATTCGGCACAAAAATAGCTGATGGCATCCCGATCCAAAAAGCCAATGAGACCCATACCGTATTTTGTACTGTGTTGCCATGGTGACGCCCGGGGCCCACCATGTTATTCCAATGGGACTGACACACATATCACACATTATACACAATTACAGCTCGTTAGCGCCCTCTGTAATGTTCTTGTGAACAGTGGTAAATTGAAGTACGGCCCGTAAGGGCCGTCCGATGCTGCTTGTGAAATAAAAAAGATTTGGGGCGCGATAGTGCCCTCTGCAGGTTGGGGCCATCATTCACATGGAGACGCTAAAAATCTCGTTTTGATGTTTACTCACAAAGATTAATGGCTCATCAGGGCAATAAAATGTAGTGTGGCCACGTTGGCGCCCTCGGTAGGGTTATGGCGCGGCAATGGAGGCACTAAGGGAGGCCTCCATTACATGGTTGCTAGCCGACCAACAGGTGATCGGCCATTTTGGGAAAAATCGAGTAATCAGCGCCGAAGGCGCCATTTCTCGCCTTTGCCTCTTTTATAAACTCGACCTAGGGTGGCAGCGACATTATAACCACGTAGGGCGCGGCAGCGCCTCCCGGTTATTGCGGCGGCGTGCGATGGTGTGCGTCAACCGGCCAACGAGACCCGCGAGGGCCTCTCGATGCCGCTTGCGGCTTTAATTCTTTCTTTCTTCTTCTTCTTCTTCTTCTGCTCTTTGAGCAGGAATTTGACCCCCTGAACATAGTCAAAAACTCACCAAACTTTGCCCAAAATTCAGGTCCGGTGAAAAATTTATTAAAATGTGTGTTTCGTTTTGGGGAAATAAAAAATGGCGCGACAGCGCCGCCTACAAAAGTGAAAATACATTGCGCCTATGGGGAGGGGGCCAACATAAACTTTGTTGCAGAGCAACGAGATTCGGTACAGACAATCATCATGTGACGACAAACAAAAAGTATTATTGTGGCCACGCCCCCAGACAAACCGGAAGTCCGCCATTTTGACAGGAAGTCGGGATAATGCTGAGTCAGCGTTTTCGCTGACGTCGCATTTTAACGAACTCCTCCTAGGGCGTTTCACCAAATTAGCTCCAAATCGCTCCAGCTCATCTCGAGATGTGGGGCATCAAAAGTTATCCAAATTTTTTGGCTAAGTTTTACGGTTTGTTTGCGGCGAAGCCGCAATCTTTACGAAGAATTTTGCGACTTTCCGAAAACAACAAAATGCTCCCATTTGCACAAACAAACTCCGATTAAAAATTGGAAATATACATTTTATTGACATTTCACCCCCGGACACAACAATTGTGAAAAAGTGAGATTTAGCGCGATAGCGCCCCCTGTAGGCCGAGAACAAAAAATGCATTATGGGAAAAAAATTAGTTTCTCGGAAATGGATAAAATTCGGCACAATAATAGCTGATGGCATCCCGATCCAAAAAGCCAATGAGACCCATACCGTATTTTGTACGGTGTTGCCATGGAGACGACCGAGGCTCCCCATGTTAATCCAATAGGACTGACCCGCATATCACACATTATACACAATTACAGAGTGTTAGCGCCCTCTGTGAGGAGCTTGTGGACAGTGGTCATTGAAGTACGGCCCGTCAGGGCCGTCCGATGCTGCTTGTGAAATAAAAAAGATTTGGGGCGCGCCAGCGCCCTCTGCAGGCTGAAGCCATCATTCACATGGAGACGCTAAAAATCTCGTTTTGATGTTTATTCACAAAGATTAATGGCTCATCAGGCCAATACAATGTAGTGTGGCCACGTTGGCGCCCTCGGTAGGGTTATGGCGCGGCAATGGAGGCACTAAGGGAGGCCTCCATTACATGGTTGCTAGGCGACCAACAGGTGGTCGGCCATTTTGGGAAAAATAGAGTAATCAGCGCCGAAGGCGCCATTTCTTGCATTTTTGCTCTTTAATAAACTCCACTGAGGGTGGCAGCGACATTATAACCACGTAGGGCGCGGCAGCGCCTCCCGGTTATTGCGGCGGCGTGCGGCAACCGGCGTCAACCGGCCACCGCGTCCCGCGAGGGCCTCTCGATGCCGCTTGCGGCTTTAATTTATTTATTAGGCCCGAGCGGCCTGCCGTAGCAAGGGCCTATTGTAATCGCAACGCAGTGCGCGCAGCGCACTGTACCGAGGTGCGCGGAGCGCACGAAAACAGCGCGAAGCGCTGTCCCCATGTCAAACGTAAACTCACCGTGTAAAACAGTGACTGCCCACACCTCTGGTGTGGGCCCTTATACTTATAATTGCTGCAAAATGAATGGGGGTATATGGCCAACTGTCATACGGAGGTGGATGACGAGCGCGAAGCGCTCGTCATCCACCTCCGAGCCCCACGAGTGCGTGGGGGAAGTCAAAAGCTTTCCAAAAATGTATAATATGATGTAGTCGCGAAAGCGACTATATTGTTTTTGCAGGAAATATTATTTAGGCCCGAGCCAGGACTTAGTCCTGGTGAGGGACTATTGTTCTCCCCCGGTTTCTTGTTATTATTATTAGGCCCGAGCCAGGACTTTGTCCTGGTAAGGGACTATTGTTCTCCCCCGGTTTCTTGTTATTATTATTATTATTATTATTAGGCCCGAGCCAGGACTTAGTCCTGGTGAGGGACTATTGTTCTCCCCCGGTTTCTTGTTATTAGGCCCGAGCCAGGACTTTGTCCTGGTAAGGGACTATTGTTCTCCCCCGGTTTCTTGTTATTATTATTATTATTATTATTATTATTATTCCGCCTCTAAGATCCTGTTTTTCAGTGCCTTCCTGTGCAAAAGTACACGCAGAAATTGGCACAGTGATCAGAGTCGGCAAAAATTGCGTGTCAGTGGGCGACATGCACACGCCCTAAACAAAATGGCTCCACAGCACCCCCTCAAAGTTGACCCCCATTCTTTTGGGGACATGCATTTTTGGCGTAGGCCAATCCCCTTTGGCCCAGCGATAGAGCACATGGAGAGAGTCACAAAACATAATTATAGCTCCGCCCTCTGACCAACAGGAAGTCGGCCATCTTGGATTGAAATCCTGGAGAAGAAATCTCTCACCAGATGTTTCAATGTACTACTCCTTGGTTTCTCTGCAGAATAAGCTCGAACATGGCTTAATAGAATCAAGAGAAATGGAGCTACAACTTCAAGCCAGCTTTTTTTGATAACGTTTACACTTTTCACATAGCGCCCCCACAAAAAACATGCTTTTTTCCCGTACCTTGGACAACCCCTCGCAGGCATGCGCTCTATACAATCTGGATCATATTTGGCTGACATAAGGCCTCTTATGGTATGAATCCATAGAGCTCAATAACTTCATGGTGCTCACCACTATAGCGCCACCTATCTATACCTTGAAACATTTAGTTTGTACAATTTATATGAAACTTTGCAGGTATATTCTACACATTAAATCGAACTCAAAAATATATTACATGTGTTTGATATTTTCGAAGGTGTGGGCGTGGCAATGACGCACAGGAAGTCGGCCATTTTCACTTTTAACCTCTTAACTCCCACCTGAACCAAGTGCATTTCTTTGTGTGCTGTGTTTTCATCTGCACTTACATCTCATTTCTGTAACTGTATTTTTGACGCTCTTTTTCAAGAAGCTTTAAGACATGGGTCAAGACGAACTGGAGAAAATGTGCTCGGTTAAAGTGGGGGTTAAGAGATTAAAATGGCACCCCCACAAAAAAATGCCTTTTTGCAGTACATTTCACAACCCCTCGCAGGCATGCGCTCTATCCAATCTGGATCATATTTGGCTGACATAAGGCCTCTTACGGTCTGAATTCATAGAGCTCAATAACTGCACGGTGCTCACCACTATAGCGCCACCTATCTATACCTTGAAAATTTTAGTTTGTACGATTTATATAAAACTTTGCAGGTACATTCTACACATTAAAACAAACACAAACTATATTACAACATGCCTCTATCTTGCTTTGTTCTCGTTATAATTAGGCCCGAGCCAGGACTTTGTCCTGGTAATTAGGCCCGAGCCAGGACTTTGTCCTGGTAAGGGACTATTGTTCTCCCCCGGTTTCTTGTTATTATTATTATTATTATTATTATTATTATTATTATTATTATTCCGCCTCTAAGATCCTGTTTTTCAGTGCCTTCCTGTGCAAAAGTACACGCAGAAATTGGCACAGTGATCAGAGTCGGCAAAAATTGCGTGTCAGTGGGCGACATGCACACGCCCTAAACAAAATGGCTCCACAGCACCCCCTCAAAGTTGACCCCCATTCTTTTGGGGACATGCATTTTTGGCGTAGGCCAATCCCCTTTGGCCCAGCGATAGAGCACATGGAGAGAGTCACAAAACATAATTATAGCTCCGCCCTCTGACCAACAGGAAGTCGGCCATCTTGGATTGAAATCCTGGAGAAGAAATCTCTCACCAGATGTTTCAATGTACTACTCCTTGGTTTCTCTGCAGAATAAGCTCGAACATGGCTTAATAGAATCAAGAGAAATGGAGCTACAACTTCAAGCCAGCTTTTTTTGATAACGTTTACACTTTTCACATAGCGCCCCCACAAAAAACATGCTTTTTTCCCGTACCTTGGACAACCCCTCGCAGGCATGCGCTCTATACAATCTGGATCATATTTGGCTGACATAAGGCCTCTTATGGTATGAATCCATAGAGCTCAATAACTTCATGGTGCTCACCACTATAGCGCCACCTATCTATACCTTGAAACATTTAGTTTGTACAATTTATATGAAACTTTGCAGGTATATTCTACACATTAAATCGAACTCAAAAATATATTACATGTGTTTGATATTTTCGAAGGTGTGGGCGTGGCAATGACGCACAGGAAGTCGGCCATTTTCACTTTTAACCTCTTAACTCCCACCTGAACCAAGTGCATTTCTTTGTGTGCTGTGTTTTCATCTGCACTTACATCTCATTTCTGTAACTGTATTTTTGACGCTCTTTTTCAAGAAGCTTTAAGACATGGGTCAAGACGAACTGGAGAAAATGTGCTCGGTTAAAGTGGGGGTTAAGAGATTAAAATGGCACCCCCACAAAAAAATGCCTTTTTGCAGTACATTTCACAACCCCTCGCAGGCATGCGCTCTATCCAATCTGGATCATATTTGGCTGACATAAGGCCTCTTACGGTCTGAATTCATAGAGCTCAATAACTGCACGGTGCTCACCACTATAGCGCCACCTATCTATACCTTGAAAATTTTAGTTTGTACGATTTATATAAAACTTTGCAGGTACATTCTACACATTAAAACAAACACAAACTATATTACAACATGCCTCTATCTTGCTTTGTTCTCGTTATAATTAGGCCCGAGCCAGGACTTTGTCCTGGTAATTAGGCCCGAGCCAGGACTTTGTCCTGGTAAGGGACTATTGTTCTCCCCCGGTTTCTTGTTATTATTATTATTATTATTATTAGGCCCGAGCCAGGACTTTGTCCTGGTAATTAGGCCCGAGCCAGGACTTTGTCCTGGTAAGGGACTATTGTTCTCCCCCGGTTTCTTGTTATTATTATTATTATTATTATTAGGCCCGAGCCAGGACTTAGTCCTGGTGAGGGACTATTGTTCTCCCCCGGTTTCTTGTTATTATTATTAGGCCCGAGCCAGGACTTTGTCCTGGTAAGGGACTATTGTTCTCCCCCGGTTTCTTGTTATTATTATTATTATTATTATTATTATTATTCCGCCTCTAAGATCCTGTTTTTCAGTGCCTTCCTGTGCAAAAGTACACGCAGAAATTGGCACAGTGATCAGAGTCGGCAAAAATTGCGTGTCAGTGGGCGACATGCACACGCCCTAAACAAAATGGCTCCACAGCACCCCCTCAAAGTTGACCCCCATTCTTTTGGGGACATGCATTTTTGGCGTAGGCCAATCCCCTTTGGCCCAGCGATAGAGCACATGGAGAGAGTCACAAAACATAATTATAGCTCCGCCCTCTGACCAACAGGAAGTCGGCCATCTTGGATTGAAATCCTGGAGAAGAAATCTCTCACCAGATGTTTCAATGTACTACTCCTTGGTTTCTCTGCAGAATAAGCTCGAACATGGCTTAATAGAATCAAGAGAAATGGAGCTACAACTTCAAGCCAGCTTTTTTTGATAACGTTTACACTTTTCACATAGCGCCCCCACAAAAAACATGCTTTTTTCCCGTACCTTGGACAACCCCTCGCAGGCATGCGCTCTATACAATCTGGATCATATTTGGCTGACATAAGGCCTCTTATGGTATGAATCCATAGAGCTCAATAACTTCATGGTGCTCACCACTATAGCGCCACCTATCTATACCTTGAAACATTTAGTTTGTACAATTTATATGAAACTTTGCAGGTATATTCTACACATTAAATCGAACTCAAAAATATATTACATGTGTTTGATATTTTCGAAGGTGTGGGCGTGGCAATGACGCACAGGAAGTCGGCCATTTTCACTTTTAACCTCTTAACTCCCACCTGAACCAAGTGCATTTCTTTGTGTGCTGTGTTTTCATCTGCACTTACATCTCATTTCTGTAACTGTATTTTTGACGCTCTTTTTCAAGAAGCTTTAAGACATGGGTCAAGACGAACTGGAGAAAATGTGCTCGGTTAAAGTGGGGGTTAAGAGATTAAAATGGCACCCCCACAAAAAAATGCCTTTTTGCAGTACATTTCACAACCCCTCGCAGGCATGCGCTCTATCCAATCTGGATCATATTTGGCTGACATAAGGCCTCTTACGGTCTGAATTCATAGAGCTCAATAACTGCACGGTGCTCACCACTATAGCGCCACCTATCTATACCTTGAAAATTTTAGTTTGTACGATTTATATAAAACTTTGCAGGTACATTCTACACATTAAAACAAACACAAACTATATTACAACATGCCTCTATCTTGCTTTGTTCTCGTTATAATTAGGCCCGAGCCAGGACTTTGTCCTGGTAATTAGGCCCGAGCCAGGACTTTGTCCTGGTAAGGGACTATTGTTCTCCCCCGGTTTCTTGTTATTATTATTATTATTATTATTATTATTATTATTATTATTATTCCGCCTCTAAGATCCTGTTTTTCAGTGCCTTCCTGTGCAAAAGTACACGCAGAAATTGGCACAGTGATCAGAGTCGGCAAAAATTGCGTGTCAGTGGGCGACATGCACACGCCCTAAACAAAATGGCTCCACAGCACCCCCTCAAAGTTGACCCCCATTCTTTTGGGGACATGCATTTTTGGCGTAGGCCAATCCCCTTTGGCCCAGCGATAGAGCACATGGAGAGAGTCACAAAACATAATTATAGCTCCGCCCTCTGACCAACAGGAAGTCGGCCATCTTGGATTGAAATCCTGGAGAAGAAATCTCTCACCAGATGTTTCAATGTACTACTCCTTGGTTTCTCTGCAGAATAAGCTCGAACATGGCTTAATAGAATCAAGAGAAATGGAGCTACAACTTCAAGCCAGCTTTTTTTGATAACGTTTACACTTTTCACATAGCGCCCCCACAAAAAACATGCTTTTTTCCCGTACCTTGGACAACCCCTCGCAGGCATGCGCTCTATACAATCTGGATCATATTTGGCTGACATAAGGCCTCTTATGGTATGAATCCATAGAGCTCAATAACTTCATGGTGCTCACCACTATAGCGCCACCTATCTATACCTTGAAACATTTAGTTTGTACAATTTATATGAAACTTTGCAGGTATATTCTACACATTAAATCGAACTCAAAAATATATTACATGTGTTTGATATTTTCGAAGGTGTGGGCGTGGCAATGACGCACAGGAAGTCGGCCATTTTCACTTTTAACCTCTTAACTCCCACCTGAACCAAGTGCATTTCTTTGTGTGCTGTGTTTTCATCTGCACTTACATCTCATTTCTGTAACTGTATTTTTGACGCTCTTTTTCAAGAAGCTTTAAGACATGGGTCAAGACGAACTGGAGAAAATGTGCTCGGTTAAAGTGGGGGTTAAGAGATTAAAATGGCACCCCCACAAAAAAATGCCTTTTTGCAGTACATTTCACAACCCCTCGCAGGCATGCGCTCTATCCAATCTGGATCATATTTGGCTGACATAAGGCCTCTTACGGTCTGAATTCATAGAGCTCAATAACTGCACGGTGCTCACCACTATAGCGCCACCTATCTATACCTTGAAAATTTTAGTTTGTACGATTTATATAAAACTTTGCAGGTACATTCTACACATTAAAACAAACACAAACTATATTACAACATGCCTCTATCTTGCTTTGTTCTCGTTATAATTAGGCCCGAGCCAGGACTTTGTCCTGGTAATTAGGCCCGAGCCAGGACTTTGTCCTGGTAAGGGACTATTGTTCTCCCCCGGTTTCTTGTTATTATTATTATTATTATTATTAGGCCCGAGCCAGGACTTTGTCCTGGTAATTAGGCCCGAGCCAGGACTTTGTCCTGGTAAGGGACTATTGTTCTCCCCCGGTTTCTTGTTATTATTATTATTATTATTATTAGGCCCGAGCCAGGACTTAGTCCTGGTGAGGGACTATTGTTCTCCCCCGGTTTCTTGTTATTATTATTATTATTATTATTCCGCCTCTAAGATCCTGTTTTTCAGTGCCTTCCCGAGCAAAAGTACACGCAGAAATGGGCACAGTGAATCAGAGTCGGCAAAAATTGCGTGTCAGTGGGCGACATGCACACGCCCTAAACAAAATGGCTCCACAGCGCCCCCTCAAAGTTGACCCCCATTCTTTTGGGGACATGCATTTTTGGCATAGGCCAATCCCCTTTGGCACAGTGATAGAGCACATGGAGATGGTCACAAAACATAATTGTAGCTCCGCCCTCTGACCAACAGGAAGTCGGCCATCTTGGATTGAAATCCTGGAGAAGAAATCTCTCACCAGATGTTTCAATGTACTACTCCTTGGTTTTTCTGCAGAATAAGCTCAAACATGGCTCAATAGAATCTAGAGAAATGGAGCTACATTTTCAAGCCAGCTTTTTTTGATAACGTTTACACTTTTCACATAGCGCCCCCACAAAAAACGTGCTTTTTTCCCGTACCTTGGACAACCCCTCGCAGGCATGCGCTCTATCCAATCTGGATCATATTTGGCTGACATAAGGCCTCTTATGGTATGAATCCATAGAGCTCAATAATTGCACGGTGCTCACCACTATAGCGCCACCTATCTATACCTTGAAACATTTAGTTTGTACAATTTATATGAAACTTTGCAGGTATATTCTACACATTAAATCGAACACAAAAATATATTACATGTGTTTGATATTTTCTAAGGTGTGGGCGTGGCAATGACGCACAGGATGTCGGCCATTTTCACTTTTAACCTCTTAACTCCCACCTGAACCAAGTGCATTTCTTTGTGTGCTGTGGTTTTATCTGCACTTACGTCTCATTTCTGTAACTGTGTTTTTGACGCTTTTTTTCAAGAAGCTTTAAGACATGGGTCAAGACGAACTGGAGAAAATGTGCTCGGTTAAAGTGGGGGTTAAGAGATTAAAATGGCACCCCCACAAAAAAAAGGCCTTTTTGCAGTACATTTCACAACCCCTCGCAGGCATGCGCTCTATCCAATCTGGATCATATTTGCCTGACATAAGGACACTCACGGTCTGAACAGATAGAGCTCAATAACTTCACAGTGCTCAACACTATAGCGCCACCTATCTATACCTTGAATATTGCAGTCTGGATTATTTATCTCCCACTTTGCCGGTATATTCTACACAATAAACTAAACAAAAAATTATATTACATATACATCATATTGTGTAAGATGTGGGCGTGGCCAGTGTAAACGTGTTCCTGAGAGCATCATTATTATGCATTCTTTGTCCCTTTGAGTTTTAAATGTTATCACTTATACACCAGATGGCCCTGAATCTTTTTACATGAACACAAAAATGATCCATGCTATAGCGCCCCCTGCTGCAAAGAGCAAGAGTTAGTAGACAGAGAGCACACAGGTTGTGTGTGAGGCCGAGGGGAGAGCAGGTGTGGGCGAGATCGGGGGCGGTTGCAAAGGAGGCGGTCGCAAGGGGGGGCTGCGCCAGGGGCGAGGGCCTACATCGCCGCTTGCGGCTTTAATTATTATTATTCCGCCTCTAAGATCCTGTTTTTCAGTGCCTTCCTGTGCAAAAGTACACGCAGAAATTGGCACAGTGATCAGAGTCGGCAAAAATTGCGTGTCAGTGGGCGACATGCACACGCCCTAAACAAAATGGCTCCACAGCACCCCCTCAAAGTTGACCCCCATTCTTTTGGGGACATGCATTTTTGGCGTAGGCCAATCCCCTTTGGCCCAGCGATAGAGCACATGGAGAGAGTCACAAAACATAATTATAGCTCCGCCCTCTGACCAACAGGAAGTCGGCCATCTTGGATTGAAATCCTGGAGAAGAAATCTCTCACCAGATGTTTCAATGTACTACTCCTTGGTTTCTCTGCAGAATAAGCTCGAACATGGCTTAATAGAATCAAGAGAAATGGAGCTACAACTTCAAGCCAGCTTTTTTTGATAACGTTTACACTTTTCACATAGCGCCCCCACAAAAAACATGCTTTTTTCCCGTACCTTGGACAACCCCTCGCAGGCATGCGCTCTATACAATCTGGATCATATTTGGCTGACATAAGGCCTCTTATGGTATGAATCCATAGAGCTCAATAACTTCATGGTGCTCACCACTATAGCGCCACCTATCTATACCTTGAAACATTTAGTTTGTACAATTTATATGAAACTTTGCAGGTATATTCTACACATTAAATCGAACTCAAAAATATATTACATGTGTTTGATATTTTCGAAGGTGTGGGCGTGGCAATGACGCACAGGAAGTCGGCCATTTTCACTTTTAACCTCTTAACTCCCACCTGAACCAAGTGCATTTCTTTGTGTGCTGTGTTTTCATCTGCACTTACATCTCATTTCTGTAACTGTATTTTTGACGCTCTTTTTCAAGAAGCTTTAAGACATGGGTCAAGACGAACTGGAGAAAATGTGCTCGGTTAAAGTGGGGGTTAAGAGATTAAAATGGCACCCCCACAAAAAAATGCCTTTTTGCAGTACATTTCACAACCCCTCGCAGGCATGCGCTCTATCCAATCTGGATCATATTTGGCTGACATAAGGCCTCTTACGGTCTGAATTCATAGAGCTCAATAACTGCACGGTGCTCACCACTATAGCGCCACCTATCTATACCTTGAAAATTTTAGTTTGTACGATTTATATTAAACTTTGCAGGTACATTCTACACATTGAAACAAACACAAAAATCTATTACAACATGCCTCTATCTTGCTTTGTTCCCTTTATAATTAGGCCCGAGCCAGGACTTTGTCCTGGTAAGGGACTTTTGTTCTCCCCCGGTTTCTTGTTATTATTATTATTATTATTATTATTATTATTATTATTATTATTATTATTATTATAGTTACGCCTCTAAGATCCTGTTTTTCAGTGCCTTCCCGTGCAAAAGTACACGCAGAAAATGGCACAGTGATCAGAGTCGGCAAAAATTGCGTGTCAGTGGGCGACATGCACACGCCCAAAACAAAATGGCTCCACAGCGCCCCCTCAAAGTTGACCCCCATTCTTTTGGGGACATGCATTTTTGGCGTAAGCCAATCCCCTTTGGCCCAGCGATAGAGCGCATGGAGAGAGTCACAAAACATCATTATAGCTCCGCCCTCTGACCAACAGGAAGTCGGCCATCTTGGATTGAAATCCTGGAGAAGAAATCTCTCACCAGATGTTTCAATGTACTACTCCTTGGTTTCTCTGCAGAATAAGCTCAAACATGGCTCAATAGAATCTAGAGAAATGGAGCTACATTTTCAAGCCAGCTTTTTTGATAACGTTTACAGTTTTCACATAGCGCCCCCACAAAAAACATGCTTTTTTCCCGTACCTTGGACAACCCCTCGCAGGCATGCGCTCTATACAATCTGGATCATATTTGGCTGACATAAGGCCTCTTATCGTATGAATCCATAGAGCTCAATAACTTCACGGTGCTCACCAGTATAGCGCCACCTATCTATACCTTGAAACATTTAGTTTGTACAATTTATATGACACTTTGCAGGTATATTCTACACATTAAATCGAACACAAAAATATATTACATGTGTTTGATATTTTCGACGGTGTGGGCGTGGCAATGACGCACAGGAAGTCGGCCATTTTCACTTTTAACCTCTTAACTCCCACCTGAACCAAGTGCATTTCTTTGTGTGCTGTGTTTTCATCTGCACTTGCGTCTCATTTCTGTAACTGTGTTTTTGACGCTTTTTTTCCAGAAGCTTTAAGACATGGGTCAAGACGAACTGGAGAAAATGTACTCGGTTAAAGTGGGGGTTAAGAGATTAAAATGGCACCCCCACAAAAAAAAGGCCTTTTTGCAGTACATTTCACAACCCCTCGCAGGCATGCGCTCTATCCAATCTGGATCATATTTGGCTGACATAAGGCCTCTTACGGTCTGAATTCATAGAGCTCAATAACTGCACGGTGCTCACCACTATAGCGCCACCTATCTATACCTTGAAAATTTTAGTTTGTACGATTTATATTAAACTTTGCAGGTACATTCTACACATTGAAACAAACACAAAAATCTATTACAACATGCCTCTATCTTGCTTTGTTCCCTTTATAATTAGGCCCGAGCCAGGACTTTGTCCTGGTAATTAGGCCCGAGCCAGGACTTTGTCCTGGTAAGGGACTTTTGTTCTCCCCCGGTTTCTTGTTATTATTATTATTATTATTATTATTATTATTATTATTATAGTTACGCCTCTAAGATCCTGTTTTTCAGTGCCTTCCCGTGCAAAAGTACACGCAGAAAATGGCACAGTGATCAGAGTCGGCAAAAATTGCGTGTCAGTGGGCGACATGCACACGCCCAAAACAAAATGGCTCCACAGCGCCCCCTCAAAGTTGACCCCCATTCTTTTGGGGACATGCATTTTTGGCGTAAGCCAATCCCCTTTGGCCCAGCGATAGAGCGCATGGAGAGAGTCACAAAACATCATTATAGCTCCGCCCTCTGACCAACAGGAAGTCGGCCATCTTGGATTGAAATCCTGGAGAAGAAATCTCTCACCAGATGTTTCAATGTACTACTCCTTGGTTTCTCTGCAGAATAAGCTCAAACATGGCTCAATAGAATCTAGAGAAATGGAGCTACATTTTCAAGCCAGCTTTTTTTGATAACGTTTACAGTTTTCACATAGCGCCCCCACAAAAAACATGCTTTTTTCCCGTACCTTGGACAACCCCTCGCAGGCATGCGCTCTATACAATCTGGATCATATTTGGCTGACATAAGGCCTCTTATCGTATGAATCCATAGAGCTCAATAACTTCACGGTGCTCACCAGTATAGCGCCACCTATCTATACCTTGAAACATTTAGTTTGTACAATTTATATGACACTTTGCAGGTATATTCTACACATTAAATCGAACACAAAAATATATTACATGTGTTTGATATTTTCGACGGTGTGGGCGTGGCAATGACGCACAGGAAGTCGGCCATTTTCACTTTTAACCTCTTAACTCCCACCTGAACCAAGTGCATTTCTTTGTGTGCTGTGTTTTCATCTGCACTTGCGTCTCATTTCTGTAACTGTGTTTTTGACGCTTTTTTTCCAGAAGCTTTAAGACATGGGTCAAGACGAACTGGAGAAAATGTACTCGGTTAAAGTGGGGGTTAAGAGATTAAAATGGCACCCCCACAAAAAAAAGGCCTTTTTGCAGTACATTTCACAACCCCTCGCAGGCATGCGCTCTATCCAATCTGGATCATATTTGGCTGACATAAGGCCTCTTACGGTCTGAATTCATAGAGCTCAATAACTGCACGGTGCTCACCACTATAGCGCCACCTATCTATACCTTGAAAATTTTAGTTTGTACGATTTATATTAAACTTTGCAGGTACATTCTACACATTGAAACAAACACAAAAATCTATTACAACATGCCTCTATCTTGCTTTGTTCCCTTTATAATTAGGCCCGAGCCAGGACTTTGTCCTGGTAAGGGACTTTTGTTCTCCCCCGGTTTCTTGTTATTATTATTATTAGGCCCGAGCCAGGACTTAGTCCTGGTGATTAGGCCCGAGCCAGGACTTAGTCCTGGTGAGGGACTATTGTTCTCCCCCGGTTTCTTGTTATTAGGCCCGAGCCAGGACTTTGTCCTGGTAAGGGACTATTGTTCTCCCCCGGTTTCTTGTTATTATTATTATTATTATTAGGCCCGAGCCAGGACTTTGTCCTGGTAAGGGACTATTGTTCTCCCCCGGTTTCTTGTTATTATTATTATTATTATTATTATTATTATTATTATTATTATTATAGTTACGCCTCTAAGATCCTGTTTTTCAGTGCCTTCCTGTGCAAAAGTACACGCAGAAATTGGCACAGTGATCAGAGTCGGCAAAAATTGCGTGTCAGTGGGCGACATGCACACGCCCAAAACAAAATGGCTCCACAGCGCCCCCTCAAAGTTGACCTCCATTCTTTTGGGGACATGCATTTTTGGCATAGGCCAATCCCCTTTGGCCCAGTGATAGAGCACATGGAGAGAGTCACAAAACATAATTATAGCTCCACCCTCTGACCAACAGGAAGTCGGCCATCTTGGATTGAAATCCTGGAGAAGAAATCTCTCACCAGATGTTTCAATGTACTACTCCTTGGTTTCTCTGCAGAATAAGCTCAAACATGGCTCAATAGAATCTAGAGAAATTGAGCTACAACTGCAAGCCAGCTTTTTTTGATAACGTTTACACTTTTCACATAGCGCCCCCACAAAAAACATGCTTTTTTCCCGTACCTTGGACAACCCCTCGCAGGCATGCGCTCTATACAATCTGGATCATATTTGGCTGACATAAGGCCTCTTATCGTATGAATCCATAAAGCTCAATAACTTCACGGTGCTCACCAGTATAGCGCCACCTATCTATACCTTGAACATTTTAGTTTGTACGATTTATATGAAACGTTGCAGATATATTCTACACATTAAATCGAACACAAAAATATATTACATGTGTTTGATATTTTCGAAGGTGTGGGCGTGGCAATGACGCACAGGAAGTCGGCCATTTTCACTTTTAACCTCTTAACTCCCACCTGAACCAAGTGCACTTACGTCTCATTTCTGTAACTGTGTTTTTGACGCTTTTTTTCAAGAAGCTTTAAGATATGGGTCAAGACGAACTGGAGAAAATGTGCTCGGTTAAAGTGGGGGTTAAGAGATTACAATGGCACCCCCACAAAAAAAATGCCTTTTTGCAGTACATTTCACAAAACCTCGCAGGCATGCGCTCTATCCAATCTGGATCATATTTGGCTGACATGAGGCCTCTTACGGTCTGAATTCATAGAGCTCAATAAGTTCACGGTGCTCACCAGTATAGCGCCACCGATCTATACCTTGAAAATTTTAGTTTGTACGATTCATATAAAACTTTGCAGGTACATTCTACACATTAAAACAAACACAAACTATATTACAACATGCCTCTATCTTGCTTTGTTCTCGTTATAATTAGGCCCGAGCCAGGACTTTGTCCTGGTAAGGGACTATTGTTCTCCCCCGGTTTCTTGTTATTATTATTATTATTATTATTAGGCCCGAGCCAGGACTTTGTCCTGGTAAGGGACTTTTGTTCTCCCCCGGTTTCTTGTTATTATTCTTTTTCTTATTCCGCCTCTAAGATCCTGTTTTTCAGTGCCTTCCCGTGCAAAAGTACACGCAGAAATTGGCACAGTGATCAGAGTCGGCGAAAATTGCGTGTCAGTGGGCGACATGCACACGCCCAAAACAAAATGGCTCCACAGCGCCCCCTCAAAGTTGACCCCCATTCTTTTGGGGACAGTCATTTTTGGTGTAGGCCAAACCCCTTTGGCACAGTGATAGAGCACATGGAGACAGTCACAAAACATACTTATAGCTCCACCCTCTGACCAACAGGAAGTCGGCCATCTTGGATTGAAATCCTGGAGACGAAATTTCTCACCAGCTGTTTAAATGTACTACTCCTTGGTTTTTCTGCAGAATAAGCTCAAACATGGCTCAATAGAATCTAGAGAAATGGAGCTACAACTGCAAGCCAGCTTTTTTTGATAACGTTTACAGTTTTCACATAGCGCCCCCACAAAAAACATGCTTTTTTCCCGTACCTTCGACAACCCCTCGCAGGCATGCACTCTATACAATCTGGATCATATTTGGCTGACATAAGGCCTCTTATCGTATGAATCCATAAAGCTCAATAACTGCACGGTGCTCACCACTATAGCGCCACCTATCTATACCTTGAAACATTTTAGTTTGTACAATTTATATGAAACTTTGCAGGTATATTCTACACATTAAATCGAACACAAAAATATATTACATGTGTTTGATATTTTCGAAGGTGTGGGCGTGGCAATGACGCACAGGAAGTCGGCCATTTTAACTTTTAACCTCTTAACTCCCACCTGAACCAAGTACACTTCTTTGTGTGCTGTGTTTTCACCTGCACTTACGTCTCATTTCTGTAACTGTTTTTGACGCTTTTTTTCAAGAAGCTTTAAGATATGGGTCAAGACGAACTGGAGAAAATGTGCTCGGTTAAAGTGGGGGTTAACAGATTAAAATGGCACCCCCACAAAAAAAGGCCTTTTTGCAGTACATTTCACAACCCCTCGCAGGCATGCGCTCTATCCAATCTGGATCATATTTGGCTGACATAAGGCCTCTTACAGTCTGAACAGGTAGAGCTCAATAACTTCACGGTGCTCAACACTATAGCGCCTCCTATCTATACCTTGAATATTGCAGTCTGGATTATTTATCTCCCACTTTGCCGGTATATTCTACACAATAAACTAAACAAAAAATTATATTACATATACATCATATTGTGTAAGATGTGGGCGTGGCCAGTGTAAACGTGTTCCTGAGAGCATCATTATTATGCATTCTTTGTCCCTTTGAGTTTTAAATGTAATCACTTATACACCAGATGGCCCTGAATCTTTTTACATGAACACAAAAATGATCCATGCTATAGCGCCCCCTGCTGCAAAGAGCAAGAGTTAGTAGACAGAGAGCACACAGGTTGTGTGTGAGGCCGAGGGGAGAGCAGGTTTGGGCGAGAGCGGGGGCGGTTGCAAAGGAGGCGGTCGCAAGGGGGGGCTGCGCCAGGGGCGAGGGCCTACATCGCCGCTTGCGGCTTTAATTATTATTATTATTATTATTATTCCGCCTCTAAGATCCTGTTTTTCAGTGCCTTCCCGTGCAAAAGTACACGCAGAAATTGGCACAGTGATCAGAGTCGGCAAAAATTGCGTGTCAGTGGGCGACATGCACACGCCCTAAACAAAATGGCTCCACAGCACCCCCTCAAAGTTGACCCCCATTCTTTTGGGGACATGTATTTTTGGCGTAGGCCAATCCCCTTTGGCCCAGCGATAGAGCACATGGAGAGAGTCACAAAACATCATTATAGCTCCGCCCTCTGACCAACAGGAAGTCGGCCATCTTGGATTGAAATCCTGGAGAAGAAATCTCTCACCAGATGTTTCAATGTACTACTCCTTGGTTTCTCTGCAGAATAAGCTCGAACATGGCTCAATAGAATCAAGAGAAATGGAGCTACAACTTCAAGCCAGCTTTTTTTGATAACGTTTACACTTTTCACATAGCGCCCCCACAAAAAACATGCTTTTTTCCCGTACCTTGGACAACCCCTCGCAGGCATGCGCTCTATACAATCTGGATCATATTTGGCTGACATAAGGCCTCTTATCGTATGAATCCATAGAGCTCAATAAGTTCACGATGCTCACCAGTATAGCGCCACCTATCTATACCTTGAAAATTTTAGTTTGTACAATTTATATGAAACGTTGCAGGTACATTCTACACATTAAATCGAACACAAAAATATATTACATGTGTTTGATATTTTTGAAGGTGTGGGCGTGGCAATGACGCACAGGAAGTCGGCCATTTTCACTTTTAACCTCTTAACTCCCACCTGAACCAAGTGCACTTACGTCTCATTTCTGTGACTGTGTTTTTGACGCTTTTTTTCAAGAAGCTTTAAGACATGGGTCAAGACGAACTGGAGAAAATGTGCTCGGTTAAAGTGGGGGTTAAGAGATTAAAATGGCACCCCCACAAAAAAAAGGCCTTTTTGCAGTACATTTCACAAAACCTCGCAGGCATGCGCTCTATCCAATCTAAATCATATTTGGCTGACATAAGGCCTCTTATGGTATGAATCCATAGAGCTCAATACGTTCACGGTGCTCACCAGTATAGCGCCACCTATCTATACCTTGAAAATGTTTGTTTGTACAATTTATATGAAACGTTGCAGGTACATTCTACACATTAAATCGAACACAAAAATATATTACATGTGTTTGATATTTTTGAAGGTGTGGGCGTGGCAATGACGCACAGGAAGTCGGCCATTTTCACTTTTAACCTCTTAACTCCCACCTGAACCAAGTGCACTTACGTCTCATTTCTGTGACTGTGTTTTTGACGCTTTTTTTCAAGAAGCTTTAAGACATGGGTCAAGACGAACTGGAGAAAATGTGCTCGGTTAAAGTGGGGGTTAAGAGATTAAAATGGCACCCCCACAAAAAAAAGGCCTTTTTGCAGTACATTTCACAAAACCTCGCAGGCATGCGCTCTATCCAATCTAAATCATATTTGGCTGACATAAGGCCTCTTATGGTATGAATCCATAGAGCTCAATACGTTCACGGTGCTCACCAGTATAGCGCCACCTATCTATACCTTGAAAATAATTGTTTGTACAATTTATATGAAACGTTGCAGGTACATTCTACACATTAAATCGAACACAAAAATATATTACATGTGTTTGATATTTTTGAAGGTGTGGGCGTGGCAATGACGCACAGGAAGTCGGCCATTTTCACTTTTAACCTCTTAACTCCCACCTGAACCAAGTGCACTTACGTCTCATTTCTGTGACTGTGTTTTTGACGCTTTTTTTCAAGAAGCTTTAAGACATGGGTCAAGACGAACTGGAGAAAATGTGCTCGGTTAAAGTGGGGGTTAAGAGATTAAAATGGCACCCCCACAAAAAAAAGGCCTTTTTGCAGTACATTTCACAAAACCTCGCAGGCATGCGCTCTATCCAATCTAAATCATATTTGGCTGACATAAGGCCTCTTATGGTATGAATCCATAGAGCTCAATACGTTCACGGTGCTCACCAGTATAGCGCCACCTATCTATACCTTGAAAATGTTTGTTTGTACAATTTATATGAAACGTTGCAGGTACATTCTACACATTAAATCGAACACAAAAATATATTACATGTGTTTGATATTTTTGAAGGTGTGGGCGTGGCAATGACGCACAGGAAGTCGGCCATTTTCACTTTTAACCTCTTAACTCCCACCTGAACCAAGTGCACTTACGTCTCATTTCTGTGACTGTGTTTTTGACGCTTTTTTTCAAGAAGCTTTAAGACATGGGTCAAGACGAACTGGAGAAAATGTGCTCGGTTAAAGTGGGGGTTAAGAGATTAAAATGGCACCCCCACAAAAAAAATGCCTTTTTGCAGTACATTTCACAAAACCTCGCAGGCATGCGCTCTATCCAATCTAAATCATATTTGGCTGACATAAGGCCTCTTATGGTATGAATCCATAGAGCTCAATAAGTTCACGGTGCTCACCAGTATAGCGCCACCTATCTATACCTTGAAAATTTTAGTTTGTACGATTTATATAAAACTTTGCAGGTACATTCTACACATTAAAACAAACACAAACTATATTACAACATGCCTCTATCTTGCTTTGTTCTCGTTATAATTAGGCCCGAGCCAGGACTTTGTCCTGGTAAGGGACTATTGTTCTCCCCCGGTTTCTTGTTATTATTATTATTATTAGGCCCGAGCCAGGACTTTGTCCTGGTAAGGGACTATTGTTCTCCCCCGGTTTCTTGTTATTATTATTATTATTATTATTATTATTAGGCCCGAGCCAGGACTTTGTCCTGGTAATTAGGCCCGAGCCAGGACTTTGTCCTGGTAATTAGGCCCGAGCCAGGACTTTGTCCTGGTAAGGGACTATTGTTCTCCCCCGGTTTCTTGTTATTATTATTATTATTATTATTATTATTATTATTATTATTATTATAGTTACGCCTCTAAGATCCTGTTTTTCAGTGCCTTCCTGTGCAAAAGTACACGCAGAAATTGGCACAGTGATCAGAGTCGGCAAAAATTGCGTGTCAGTGGGCGACATGCACACGCCCAAAACAAAATGGCTCCACAGCGCCCCCTCAAAGTTGACCTCCATTCTTTTGGGGACATGCATTTTTGGCATAGGCCAATCCCCTTTGGCCCAGTGATAGAGCACATGGAGAGAGTCACAAAACATAATTATAGCTCCACCCTCTGACCAACAGGAAGTCGGCCATCTTGGATTGAAATCCTGGAGAAGAAATCTCTCACCAGATGTTTCAATGTACTACTCCTTGGTTTCTCTGCAGAATAAGCTCAAACATGGCTCAATAGAATCTAGAGAAATTGAGCTACAACTGCAAGCCAGCTTTTTTTGATAACGTTTACACTTTTCACATAGCGCCCCCACAAAAAACATGCTTTTTTCCCGTACCTTGGACAACCCCTCGCAGGCATGCGCTCTATACAATCTGGATCATATTTGGCTGACATAAGGCCTCTTATCGTATGAATCCATAAAGCTCAATAACTTCACGGTGCTCACCAGTATAGCGCCACCTATCTATACCTTGAACATTTTAGTTTGTACGATTTATATGAAACGTTGCAGATATATTCTACACATTAAATCGAACACAAAAATATATTACATGTGTTTGATATTTTCGAAGGTGTGGGCGTGGCAATGACGCACAGGAAGTCGGCCATTTTCACTTTTAACCTCTTAACTCCCACCTGAACCAAGTGCACTTACGTCTCATTTCTGTAACTGTGTTTTTGACGCTTTTTTTCAAGAAGCTTTAAGATATGGGTCAAGACGAACTGGAGAAAATGTGCTCGGTTAAAGTGGGGGTTAAGAGATTACAATGGCACCCCCACAAAAAAAATGCCTTTTTGCAGTACATTTCACAAAACCTCGCAGGCATGCGCTCTATCCAATCTGGATCATATTTGGCTGACATGAGGCCTCTTACGGTCTGAATTCATAGAGCTCAATAAGTTCACGGTGCTCACCAGTATAGCGCCACCGATCTATACCTTGAAAATTTTAGTTTGTACGATTCATATAAAACTTTGCAGGTACATTCTACACATTAAAACAAACACAAACTATATTACAACATGCCTCTATCTTGCTTTGTTCTCGTTATAATTAGGCCCGAGCCAGGACTTTGTCCTGGTAAGGGACTATTGTTCTCCCCCGGTTTCTTGTTATTATTATTATTATTATTATTAGGCCCGAGCCAGGACTTTGTCCTGGTAAGGGACTTTTGTTCTCCCCCGGTTTCTTGTTATTATTCTTTTTCTTATTCCGCCTCTAAGATCCTGTTTTTCAGTGCCTTCCCGTGCAAAAGTACACGCAGAAATTGGCACAGTGATCAGAGTCGGCGAAAATTGCGTGTCAGTGGGCGACATGCACACGCCCAAAACAAAATGGCTCCACAGCGCCCCCTCAAAGTTGACCCCCATTCTTTTGGGGACAGTCATTTTTGGTGTAGGCCAAACCCCTTTGGCACAGTGATAGAGCACATGGAGACAGTCACAAAACATACTTATAGCTCCACCCTCTGACCAACAGGAAGTCGGCCATCTTGGATTGAAATCCTGGAGACGAAATTTCTCACCAGCTGTTTAAATGTACTACTCCTTGGTTTTTCTGCAGAATAAGCTCAAACATGGCTCAATAGAATCTAGAGAAATGGAGCTACAACTGCAAGCCAGCTTTTTTTGATAACGTTTACAGTTTTCACATAGCGCCCCCACAAAAAACATGCTTTTTTCCCGTACCTTCGACAACCCCTCGCAGGCATGCACTCTATACAATCTGGATCATATTTGGCTGACATAAGGCCTCTTATCGTATGAATCCATAAAGCTCAATAACTGCACGGTGCTCACCACTATAGCGCCACCTATCTATACCTTGAAACATTTTAGTTTGTACAATTTATATGAAACTTTGCAGGTATATTCTACACATTAAATCGAACACAAAAATATATTACATGTGTTTGATATTTTCGAAGGTGTGGGCGTGGCAATGACGCACAGGAAGTCGGCCATTTTAACTTTTAACCTCTTAACTCCCACCTGAACCAAGTACACTTCTTTGTGTGCTGTGTTTTCACCTGCACTTACGTCTCATTTCTGTAACTGTTTTTGACGCTTTTTTTCAAGAAGCTTTAAGATATGGGTCAAGACGAACTGGAGAAAATGTGCTCGGTTAAAGTGGGGGTTAACAGATTAAAATGGCACCCCCACAAAAAAAGGCCTTTTTGCAGTACATTTCACAACCCCTCGCAGGCATGCGCTCTATCCAATCTGGATCATATTTGGCTGACATAAGGCCTCTTACAGTCTGAACAGGTAGAGCTCAATAACTTCACGGTGCTCAACACTATAGCGCCTCCTATCTATACCTTGAATATTGCAGTCTGGATTATTTATCTCCCACTTTGCCGGTATATTCTACACAATAAACTAAACAAAAAATTATATTACATATACATCATATTGTGTAAGATGTGGGCGTGGCCAGTGTAAACGTGTTCCTGAGAGCATCATTATTATGCATTCTTTGTCCCTTTGAGTTTTAAATGTAATCACTTATACACCAGATGGCCCTGAATCTTTTTACATGAACACAAAAATGATCCATGCTATAGCGCCCCCTGCTGCAAAGAGCAAGAGTTAGTAGACAGAGAGCACACAGGTTGTGTGTGAGGCCGAGGGGAGAGCAGGTTTGGGCGAGAGCGGGGGCGGTTGCAAAGGAGGCGGTCGCAAGGGGGGGCTGCGCCAGGGGCGAGGGCCTACATCGCCGCTTGCGGCTTTAATTATTATTATTATTATAGTTACGCCTCTAAGATCCTGTTTTTCAGTGCCTTCCCGTGCAAAAGTACACGCACAAATTGGCACAGTGATCAGAGTCGGCAAAAATTGCGTGTCAGTGGGCGACATGCACACGCCCAAAACAAAATGGCTCCACAGCGCCCCCTCAAAGTTGACCCCCATTCTTTTGGGGACATGCATTTTTGGCGTAGGCCAATCCCCTTTGGCACAGTGATAGAGCACATGGAGAGAGTCACAAAACATAATTATAGCTCCGCCCTCTGACCAACAGGAAGTCGGCCATCTTGGATTGAAATCCTGGAGAAGAAATCTCTCACCAGATGTTTAAATGTACTACTCCTTGGTTTCTCTGCAGAATAAGCTCAAACATGGCTCAATTGAATCTAGAGAAATGGAGCTACAAATGCAAGCCAGCTTTTTTTGATAACGTTTACAGTTTTCACATAGCGCCCCCACAAAAAACATGCTTTTTTCCCGTACCTTGGACAACCCCTCGCAGGCATGCGCTCTATCCAATCTGGATCATATTTGGCTGACATGAGGCCTCTTATGGTATGGATCCATAGAGCTCAATAACTTCATGGTGCTTACCACTATAGCGCCACCTATCTATACCTTGAAACATTTAGTTTGTACAATTTATATGAAACTTTGCAGGTATATTCTACACATTAAATCGAACACAAAAATATATTACATGTGTTTGATATTTTCGAAGGTGTGGGCGTGGCAATGACGCACAGGAAGTCGGCCATTTTCACTTTTAACCTCTTAACTCCCACCTGAACCAAGTACATTTCTTTGTGTGCTGTGTTTTCACCTGCACTTACGTCTCATTTCTGTAACTGTGTTTTTGACGTTTTTTTTCAAGAAGCTTTAAGATATGGGTCAAGACGAACTGGAGAAAATGTGCTCGGTTAAAGTGGGGGTTAAGAGATTAAAATGGCACCCCCACAAAAAAAATGCCTTTTTGCAGTACATTTCACAACCCCTCGCAGGCATGCGCTCTATCCAATCTGGATCATATTTGCCTGACATAAGGACACTCACGGTCTGAACAGATAGAGCTCAATAACTTCACAGTGCTCAACACTATAGCGCCACCTATCTATACCTTGAATATTGCAGTCTGGATTATTTATCTCCCACTTTGCCGGTATATTCTACACAATAAACTAAACAAAAAATGATATTACATATGCATCATATTGTGTAAGATGTGGGCGTGGCCAGGGTAAACGTGTTCCTGAGAGCATTATTATTACCCATGATAACTGGCACATTCTTTGTCCCTTTGAGTTTTAAATGTAATCACTTATACACCAGATGGCCCTGAATCTTTTTACATGAACACAAAAATGATCCATGCTATAGCGCCCTCTGCTGTAAAGACCAAGAGTTAGTAGACAGAGAGCACACAGGTTGTGTGTGAGGCCGAGGGGAGAGCAGGTTTGGGCGAGAGCGGGGGCGGTAGCAAAGGAGGCGGTCGCAAGGGGGGGCTGCGCCAGGGGCGAGGGCCTACATCGCCGCTTGCGGCTTTAATTATTATTAGGCCCGAGCGGCCTGCCGTAGCAAGGGCCTATTGTAATCGCAACGCAGTGCGCGCAGCGCACTGTACCGAGGTGCGCGGAGCGCACGAAAACAGCGCGAAGCGCTGTCCCCATGTCAACCGTAAACTCACCGTGTAAAACAGTGACTGCCCACACGTCTGGTGTGGGCCCTTATACTTGTAATTGCAGCAAAATGAATGGGGGTATATGGCCAACTGTCATACGGAGGTGGATGACGAGCGCGAAGCGCTCGTCATCCACCTCCGAGCCCCACGAGTGTGTGGGGGAAGTCAAAAGCTTTCCAAAAATGTATAATATGATGTAGTCGCGAAAGCGACTATATTGTTTTTGCAGGAAATATTATTATTATTAGGCCCGAGCGGCCTGCCGTAGCAAGGGCCTATTGTAATCGCAACGCAGTGCGCGCAGCGCACTGTACCGAGGTGCGCGGAGCGCACGAAAACAGCGCGAAGCGCTGTCCCCATGTCAACCGTAAACTCACCGTGTAAAACAGTGACTGCCCACACCTCTGGTGTGGGCCCTTATACTTGTAATTGCAGCAAAATCAATGGGGGTATATGGCCAACTGTCATACGGAGGTGGATGACGAGCGCGAAGCGCTCGTCATTCACCTCCGAGCCCCACGGGTGCGTGGGGGAAGTCGAAAGCTTTAAAAAAATGCATAATATGTTGTAGTCGCGAAAGCGACTATATTGTTTTTGCAAGAAATATTATTATTCTTCTTTATTTATTCTTTCTTCTTCTTCTTCTTCTTCTGCTCTTTGAGCAGGAATTTGACCCCCTGAACATAGTTGAAAACTCACCAAACTTTGCCCAAAATTCAGATCCGGTGAAAAATTAATTAAAATATGTGTTTCGTTTTGGGGAAATAAAAAATGGCGCGACAGCGCCACCTACAAAAGTGAAAATACATTGCGCCTATGGGGAGGGGGCCAACATAAACTTTGTCATAGAGCGACGAGATTCGGTACAGACATTCGTCCTGTGAGGACAAACAAAATATATTATTGTGGCCACGCCCCCAGACAAACCGGAAGTCCGCCATTTTGACAGGAAGTCGGGAAAATGCTGAGTCAGCGTTTTCGCTGACGTCGCATTTTAACGAACTCCTCCTAGGGCGTTTCACCAAATGAGCCCAAAATCGCTCCACTTCATCTCGAGATGTGGGGCATCAAAAGTTATCCAAATTTTTTGGCTAAGTTTTACGGTTTGTTTGCGGCGAAGCCGCAATCTTTACGAAGATTTTTGCGACTTTCCGAAAACAACAAAATGCTCCCATTTGCACAAACGAACTCCGATTAAAAATCGGAAATATACATTTTATTGGCCTTTGACCCCCGGACACAACAAATGTGAAAAAGTGAGATTTGGCGCGATAGCGCCCCCTCTAGGCTGAAAAGAAAAAATGCATTATGGAAAAAAAATTAGTTTCTCGGAAATGGATAAAATTCGGCACAATAATAGCTGATGGCATCTCGATCCAAAAAGCCAATGAGACCCATACCGTATTTTGTACGGTGTTGCCATGGTGACGCCCGGGGCCCACCATGTTATTCCAATGGGACTGACCCGCATATCACACATTATACACAATTACAGTGCGTTAGCGCCCTCTGTCAGGAGCTTGTGGACAGTAGTGATTGAAGTACGGCCCGTTAAGGACGTCTGATGCTGCTTGTGAAATAAAACAGATTTGGGGCGCGCTAGCGCCCTCTGCAGGTTGGAGCCATCATTCACATGAAGATGCGAAAAATCTCGTTTTGATGTTTACTCACAAAGATTAATGGCATATCAGGGCAATAAAATGTAGTGTGGCCACGTTGGCGCCCTCGGTAGGGTTATGGCGCAGCAATGGCGGCACTAAGGGAGGCGTCCATTACATGGTTGCTAGGCGACCAACAGGTAGTCGGCCATTTTGGGAAAAATCGAGTAATCAGCGCCGAAGGCGCCATTTCTCGCCTTTGCTCTTTTATAATCTCGACCTAGGGTGGCAGCGACATTATAACCACGTAGGGCGCGGCAGCGCCTCCCGGTTATTGTGGCGGCGTGCGGGAACCGGCGTCAACCGGCCAACGAACCCCCGCGAGGGCCTCTCGATGCCGCTTGCGGCTTTAATTAGGCCCGAGCGGCCTGCCGTAGCAAGGGCCTATTGTAATCGCAACGCAGTGCGCGCAGCGCACTGTACTGAGGTGCGCGGAGCGCACGAAAACAGCGCGAAGCGCTGTCCCCATGTCAAACGTAAACTCACCGTGTAAAACAGTGACTGCCCACACCTCTGGTGTGGGCCCTTATACTTATAATTGCAGCAAAATGAATGGGGGTATATGGCCAACTGTCATACGGAGGTGGATGACGAGCGCGAAGCGCTCGTCATTCACCTCCGAGCCCCACCGGTGCGTCGGGGAAGTCGAAAGCTTTAAAAAAATGCATAATATGTTGTAGTCGCGAAAGCGACTATATTGTTTTTGCAAGAAATATTATTATTAGGCCCGAGCGGCCTGCCGTAGCAAGGGCCTATTGTAATCGCAACGCAGTGCGCGCAGCGCACTGTACTGAGGTGCGCGGAGCGCACGAAAACAGCGCGAAGCGCTGTCCCCATGTCAAACGTAAACTCACCGTGTAAAACAGTGACTGCCCACACCTCTGGTGTGGGCCCTTATACTTATAATTGCAGCAAAATGAATGGGGGTATATGGCCAACTGTCATACGGAGGTGGATGACGAGCGCGAAGCGCTCGTCATTCACCTCCGAGCCCCACCGGTGCGTCGGGGAAGTCGAAAGCTTTAAAAAAATGCATAATATGTTGTAGTCGCGAAAGCGACTATATTGTTTTTGCAAGAAATATTATTATTCTTCTTTATTAGGCCCGAGCGGCCTGCCGTAGCAAGGGCCTATTGTAATCGCAACGCAGTGCGCGCAGCGCACTGTACCTAGGTGCGCGGAGCGCACGAAAACAGCGCGAAGCGCTGTCCCCATGTCAAACGTAAACTCACCGTGTAAAACAGTGACTGCCCACACCTCTGGTGTGGGCCCTTATACTTATAATTGCAGCAAAATGAATGGGGGAATATGGCCAACTGTCATACGGAGGTGGATGACGAGCGCGAAGCGCTCGTCATCCACCTCCGAGCCCCACGGGTGTGTGGGGGAAGTCGAAAGCTTTAAAAAAATGCATAATATGTTGTAGTCGCGAAAGCGACTATATTGTTTTTGCAAGAAATATTATTATTCTTCTTTATTCTTCTTTCTTTCTTCTGCTCTTTGAGCAGGAATTTGACCCCCTGAACATAGTCAAAAACTCACCAAACTTTGCCCAAAATTCAGGTCCGGTGAAAAATTAATTAAAATGTGTGTTTCGTTTTGGGGAAATAAAAAATGGCGCGACAGCGCCACCTACAAAAGTGAAAATACATTGCGCCTATGGGGAGGGGGCCAACATAAACTTTGTCATAGAGCGACGGGATTCGGTACAGACATTCGTCATGTGACGACAACCAAAAAACATTATTGTGGCCACGCCCCCTGACAAACCGGAAGTCCGCCATTTTGACAGGAAGTCTGGAAAATGGTGAGTCAGCGTTTTCGCTGACGTCGCATTTTAACGAACTCCTCCTAGGGCGTTTCACCAAATGAGCCCAAAATCGCTCCAGCTCATCCCGAGATGTGGGGCATCAAAAGTTATCCAAATTTTTTGGCTACGTTTTACGGTTTGTTTGCGGCGAAGCCGCAATCTTTACGAAGAATTTTGTGACTTACCGAAAACAACAAAATGCTCCCATTTGCACAAATGAACTTCGATTAAAAATCGGAAATATACATTTTATTGACCTTTCACCCCCGGACACAACAAATGTGAAAAAGTGAGATTTGGCGCGATAGCGCCCCCTCTAGGCCGAGAACAAAAAATGCATTATGGGAAAAAAATTAGTTTCTCGGAAATTGATAAAATTCGGCACAATAATAGCTGATGGCATCCCGATCCAAAAAGCCAATAAGACCCATACCGTATTTTGTACGGTGTTGCCATGGAGACGATCAAGGCTCCCCATGTTAATCCAATAGGACTGACACACAAATATCACATTATACACAATTACAGCGCGCTAGCGCCCTCTGTCAGGAGCTTGTGGACAGTAGTAATTGAAGTACGGCCCGTCAAGGCCGTCCGATGCTGCTTGTGAAATAAAAAAGATTTGGGGCGCGCTAGCGCCCTCTGCAGGTTGGAGCCATCATTCACATGGAGACGCTAAAAATCTCATTTTGACGTTTACTCACAAAGATTAATGGCTCATCAGGGCAATAAAATGTAGTGTGGCCACGTTGGCGCACTCGGTGGGTTATGGCGCGGCAATGGAGGCACTAAGGGAGCCTCCATTACATGGTTGCTAGGCGACCAACAGGTGGTCGGCCATTTTGGGAAAAATCGAGTAATCAGCGCCGAAGGCGCCATTTCTCGCCTTTGCCTCTTTTATAATCTCGACCTAGGGTGGCAGCGACATTATAACCACGTAGGGCGCGGCAGCGCCTCCCGGTTATTGCGGCGGCGTGCGGCAACCGGCGTCAACCGGCCACCGCGTCCCGCGAGGGCCTCTCGATGCCGCTTGCGGCTTTAATTCTTCTTCTTCTTCTTCTTTCTTCTTCTGCTCTTTGAGCAGGAATTTGACCCCCTGAACGTAGTCAAAAACTCACCAAACTTTGCCCAAAATTCAGATCCGGCGAAAAATTTATTAAAATGTGTGTTTCGTTTTGGGGAAATAAAAAATGGCGCGACAGCGCCACCTACAAAAGTGAAAATACATTGCGCCTATGGGGAGGGGGCCAACATAAACTTTGTCGCAGAGCGACGGGATTCGGTACAGACCTTCGTCCTGTGAGGACAAACAAAATATATTATTGTGGCCACGCCCCCAGACAAACCGGAAGTCCGCCATTTTGACAGGAAGTCGGGAAAATGGTGAGTCAGCGTTTTCGCTGACGTCGCATTTTAACGAACTCCTCCTAGGGCGTTTCACCAAATGAGCTCCAAATCGCTCCAGCTCATCTCGAGATATGGGGCATCAAAAGTTATCCAAATTTTTTGGCTAAGTTTTACGGTTTGTTTGCGGCGAAGCCGCAATCTTTACGAACAATTTTGCGACTTATCAAAAACAACAAAATGCTCCCATTCGCACAAACGAAGTCCGATAAAAAATCGGAAATATACATTTTATTGACCTTTCACCCCCGGACACAACAAATGTGAAAAAGTGAGATTTGGCGCGATAGCGCCCCCTCTAGGCCGAGAAGAAAAAATGCATTATGGGAAAAAAATTAGTTTATCGGAAATAGATAAAATTCGGCACAAAAATAGCTGATGGCATCCCGATCCAAAAAGCCAATGAGACCCATACCGTATTTTGTACGGTGTTGCCATGGTGACGCCCGAGGCCCACCATGTTAATCTAATGGGACTGACACACAAATCTCACATTATACACAATTACAGCGCGTTAGCGCCCCCTGTAAGGAGCTTGTGGACAGTAGTGATTGATGTACGGCCCGTCAAGGACGTCCGATGCTGCTTGTTAAATTTAAAAAGATTTGGGGCGCGCTAGCGCCCTCTGCAGGTTGGAGCCATCATTCACATGGAGACGCTAAAAATCTCGTTTTGATGTTTACTCACAAAGATTAATGGCACATCAGGGCAATAAAATGTAGTGTGGCCACGTTGGCGCCCTCGGTAGGGTTATGGCGCGGCAATGGAGGCACTAAGGGAGGCCTCCATTACATGGTTGCTAGGCGACCAACAGATGGTCGGCCATTTTGGGAAAAATAGAGTAATCAGCGCCGAAGGCGCCATTTCTTGCCTTTGCCTCTTTTATAAACTCGACCTAGGGTGGCAGCGACATTATAACCACGTAGGGCGCGGTAGCGCCTCCCGGTTATTGCGGCGGCGTGCGACAGCGTGCAGTAACCAGCCAACGAGACCCGCGAGGGCCTCTCGATGCCGCTTGCGGCTTTAATTAGGCCCGAGCGGCCTGCCGTAGCAAGGGCCTATTGTAATCGCAACGCAGTGCGCGCAGCGCACTGTACTGAGGTGCGCGGAGCGCACGAAAACAGCGCGAAGCGCTGTCCCCTTGTCAAACGTAAACTCACCGTGTAAAACAGTGACTGCCCACACCTCTGGTGTGGGCCCTTATACTTATAATTGCAGCAAAATGAATGGGGGTATATGGCCAACTGTCATACGGAGGTGGATGACGAGCGCGAAGCGCTCGTCATTCACCTCCGAGCCCCACCGGTGCGTCGGGGAAGTCGAAAGCTTTAAAAAAATGCATAATATGTTGTAGTCGCGAAAGCGACTATATTGTTTTTGCAAGAAATATTATTATTCTTCTTTATTCTTCTTCTTCTTCTTCTTTCTTCTTCTGCTCTTTGAGCAGGAATTTGACCCCCTGAACGTAGTCAAAAACTCACCAAACTTTGCCCAAAATTCAGATCCGGTGAAAAATTAATTAAAATGTGTGTTTCGTATTGGGGAAATAAAAAATGGCGCGACAGCGCCACCTACAAAAGTGAAAATACATTGCGCCTATGGGGAGGGGGCCAACATAAACTTTGTCGTAGAGCGACGGGATTCGGTACAGACATTCGTCATGTGACGACAACCAAAAAACATTATTGTGGCCACGCCCCCAGACAAACCGGAAGTCCGCCATTTTGACAGGAAGTCAGAAAAATGGTGAGTCAGCGTTTTCGCTGACGTCGCATTTTAACGAACTCCTCCTAGGGCGTTTCACCAAATGAGCCCAAAATCGCTCCAGTTCATCTCGAGATGTGGGGCATCAAAAGTTATCCAAATTTTTTGGCTAAGTTTTACGGTTTGTTTGCGGCGAAGCCGCAATCTTTACGAAGAATTTTGCGACTTACCGAAAACAACAAAATGCTCCCATTCACACAAACGAACTCCGATTAAAAATCGGAAATATACATTTTATTGATCTTTCGCCCCCGGACACAACAAATGTGTAAAAGTGAAATTTGGCGCGATAGCGCCCCCTCTAGGCCGAGAACAAAAAATGCATTATGGGAAAAAAATTTGTTTCTCGGAAATGGATAAAATTCGGCACAAAAATAGCTGATAGCATCCCGGTCAAAAAAGCCAATGAGACCCATACCGTATTTTGTACGGTGTTGCCATGGAGACGACCAAGGCTCGCCATGTTATTCCAATGGGACTGACCCGCATATCACACATCATACACAATTACAGCGCGTTAGCGCCATCTGTCAGGAGCTTGTGGACAGTAGTCATTGAAGTACGGCCCGTCAGGGCCGTCCGATGCTGCTTGTGAAATAAAAAAGATTTGGGGCGCGCTAGCGCCCTCTGCAGGTTGGAGCCATTATTCACATGGAGACGCAAAAAATCTTGTTTTGACGTTTACTCACAAAGATTAATGGCTCATCAGGGCAATAAAATGTAGTGTGGCCACGTTGGCGCCCTCGGTGGGTTATGGCGCGGCAATGGAGGCACTAAGGGAGGCCTCCATTACATGGTTGCTAGGCGACCAACAGGAGGTCGGCCATTTTGGGAAAAATAGAGTAATCCGCGCCGAAGGCGCCATTTCTTGCCTTCTCCTCTTTCATAAACTCGACCTAGGGTGGCAGCGACATTATAACCACGTAGGGCACGGCAGCGCCTCCCGGTTATTGCGGCGGCGTGCGACAACCGGCGTCAACCGGCCAACGAACCCCCGCGAGGGCCTCTCGATGCCGCTTGCGGCTTTAATTCTTCTTTCTTTCTTCTGCTCTTTGAGCAGGAATTTGACCCCCTGAACATAGTCAAAAACTCACCAAACTTTGCCCAAAATTCAGATCCGGTGAAAAATTAATTAAAATGTGTGTTTCGTTTTGGGGAAATAAAAAATGGCGCGACAGCGCCACCTACAAAAGTGAAAATACATTGCGCCTATGGGGAGGGGGCCAACATAAACTTTGTCGCAGAGCGACGGGATTCGGTACAGACATTCGTCCTGTGAGGACAAACAAAATATATTATTGTGGCCACGCCCCCAGACAAACCGGAAGTCCGCCATTTTGACAGGAAGTCGGGAAAATGCTGAGTCAGCGTTTTCGCTGACGTCGCATTTTAACGAACTCCTCCTAGGGCGTTTCACCAAATGAGCCCAAAATCGCTCCACTTCATCTCGAGATGTGGGGCATCAAAAGTTATCCAAATTTTTTGGCTAAGTTTTACGGTTTGTTTGCGGCGAAGCCGCAATCTTTACGAAGATTTTTGCGACTTTCCGAAAACAACAAAATGCTCCCATTTGCACAAACGAACTCCGATTAAAAATCGGAAATATACATTTTATTGACCTTTCACCCCCGGACACAACAAATGTGAAAAAGTGAGATTTGGCGCGATAGCGCCCCCTCTAGGCTGAGAAGAAAATATGCATTATGGGAAAAAAATTAGTTTCTCGGAAATGGATAAAATTCGGCACAATAATAGCTGATGGCATCCCGATCCAAAAAGCCAATGAGACCCATACCGTATTTTGTACGGTGTTGCCATGGAGACGACCGAGGCTCGCCATGTTATTCCAATGGGACTGACCCGCATATCACACATTATACACAATTACAGCTCGTTAGCGCCCTCTGTCAGGAGCTTGTGGACAGTAGTGATTGAAGTACGGGCCGTCAAGGCCGTCCGATGCCGCTTGTGAAATTAAAAAGATTCGGGGCGCGCTAGCGCCCTCTGCAGGTTGGAGCCATCATTCACATGGAGACGCTAAAAATCTCGTTTTGATGTTTATTCACAAAGATTAATGGCTCATCAGGGCAATAAAATGTAGTGTGGCCACGTTGGCGCCCTCGGTAGGGTTATGGCGCGGCAATGGAGGCACTAAGGGAGGCATCCATTACATGGTTGCTAGGCGACCAACAGGTGGTCGGCCATTTTGGGAAAAATCGAGTAATCAGCGCCGAAGGCGCCATTTCTCGCCTTTGCTCTTTTATAATCTCGACCTATGGTGACAGCGACATTATAACCACGTAGGGCGCGGCAGCGCCTCTCGGTTATTGCGGCGGCGTGCGGGAACCGGCGTCAACCGGCCCACGAGACCCGCGAGGGCCTCTCGATGCCGCTTGCGGCTTTAATTCTTCTTCTTCTTCTTCTTTCTTCTTCTGCTCTTTGAGCAGGAATTTGACCCCCTGAACGTAGTCAAAAACTCACCAAACTTTGCCCAAAATTCAGATCCGGTGAAAAATTAATTAAAATGTGTGTTTCGTATTGGGGAAATAAAAAATGGCGCGACAGCGCCACCTACAAAAGTGAAAATACATTGCGCCTATGGGGAGGGGGCCAACATAAACTTTGTCGTAGAGCGACGGGATTCGGTACAGACATTCGTCATGTGACGACAACCAAAAAACATTATTGTGGCCACGCCCCCAGACAAACCGGAAGTCCGCCATTTTGACAGGAAGTCAGAAAAATGGTGAGTCAGCGTTTTCGCTGACGTCGCATTTTAACGAACTCCTCCTAGGGCGTTTCACCAAATGAGCCCAAAATCGCTCCAGTTCATCTCGAGATGTGGGGCATCAAAAGTTATCCAAATTTTTTGGCTAAGTTTTACGGTTTGTTTGCGGCGAAGCCGCAATCTTTACGAAGAATTTTGCGACTTACCGAAAACAACAAAATGCTCCCATTCACACAAACGAACTCCGATTAAAAATCGGAAATATACATTTTATTGATCTTTCGCCCCCGGACACAACAAATGTGTAAAAGTGAAATTTGGCGCGATAGCGCCCCCTCTAGGCCGAGAACAAAAAATGCATTATGGGAAAAAAATTTGTTTCTCGGAAATGGATAAAATTCGGCACAAAAATAGCTGATAGCATCCCGGTCAAAAAAGCCAATGAGACCCATACCGTATTTTGTACGGTGTTGCCATGGAGACGACCAAGGCTCGCCATGTTATTCCAATGGGACTGACCCGCATATCACACATCATACACAATTACAGCGCGTTAGCGCCATCTGTCAGGAGCTTGTGGACAGTAGTCATTGAAGTACGGCCCGTCAGGGCCGTCCGATGCTGCTTGTGAAATAAAAAAGATTTGGGGCGCGCTAGCGCCCTCTGCAGGTTGGAGCCATTATTCACATGGAGACGCAAAAAATCTTGTTTTGACGTTTACTCACAAAGATTAATGGCTCATCAGGGCAATAAAATGTAGTGTGGCCACGTTGGCGCCCTCGGTGGGTTATGGCGCGGCAATGGAGGCACTAAGGGAGGCCTCCATTACATGGTTGCTAGGCGACCAACAGGAGGTCGGCCATTTTGGGAAAAATAGAGTAATCCGCGCCGAAGGCGCCATTTCTTGCCTTCTCCTCTTTCATAAACTCGACCTAGGGTGGCAGCGACATTATAACCACGTAGGGCACGGCAGCGCCTCCCGGTTATTGCGGCGGCGTGCGACAACCGGCGTCAACCGGCCAACGAACCCCCGCGAGGGCCTCTCGATGCCGCTTGCGGCTTTAATTCTTCTTCTTCTGCTCTTTGAGCAGGAATTTGACCCCCTGAACGTAGTCAAAAACTCACCAAACATTGCCCAAAATTCAGATCCGGTGAAAAATTTATTAAAATATGTGTATCGTTTTGGGGAAATAAAAAATGGCGCGACAGCGCCACCTACAAAAGTGAAAATACATTACGCCTATGGGGAAGGGGCCAACGTCAACTTTGTCATAGAGCGACGAGATTCGGTACAGACATTTGTCATGTGACGACAACCAAAAAATATTATTGTGGTCACGCCCCCAGACAAACCGGAAGTCCGCCATTTTGACAGGAAGTCGGGAAAATGGTGAGTCAGCGTTTTCGCTGACGTCGCATTTTAACGAACTCCTCCTAGGGCGTTTCACCAAATGAGCCCAAAATCGCTCCACTTCATCTCCAGATGTGGGGCATCAAAAGTTATCCAAATTTTTTGGCTAAGTTTTACGGTTTGTGTGCGGCGAAGCCGCAATCTTTACGAAGATTTTTGCGACTTTCCGAAAACAACAAAATGCTCCCATTCGCACAAACGAACTCCGATTAAAAATCGGAAATATACATTTTATTGACTTTTCACCCCCGGACACAACAAATGTGAAAAAGTGAGATTTGGCGCGATAGCGCCCCCTCTAGGCCGAGAACAAAAAATGCATTATGGGAAAAAAATTAGTTTCTCGCAAATGGATAAAATTCGGCAAAATAATAGCTGATGGCATCCCGGTCAAAAAAGCCAATGAGACCCATACCGTATTTTGTACGGTGTTGCCATGGAGACGACCGAGGCTCGCCATGTTATTCCAATGGGACTGACCCGCATATCACACATTATACACAATTACAGTGCATTAGCGCCCTCTGTCAGGAGCTTGTGGACAGCAGTCATTGAAGTACGGCCCGTCAAGGCCGTCCGATGCTGCTTGTGAAATAAAAAAGATTTGGGGCGCGCTAGCGCCCTCTGCAGGTTGCAGCCATCATTCACATGGAGACGCTAAAAATCTCGTTTTGATGTTTACTCACAAAGATTAATGGCACATCAGGGCAATAAATAAATAAAATTGGTACACGCGTGCGTCAGGACTGTCCCAACAAAAAAGTACATTACATGGTTTCTAGGCAACCGACAGGAGGTCGGCCATTTTGGGAAAAATAGAGTAATCAGCGCCGAAGGCGCCATTTCCTTTGCTCTTTTATAAACCCCACCGAGGGTGGCAGCAACATTATAACCACGTAGGGCGCGGCAGCGCCTCCCGGTTATTGCGGCGGCGTGCGGGAACCGGCGTCAACCGGCCAACGAACCCCCGCGAGGGCCTCTCGATGCCGCTTGCGGCTTTAATTCTTCTTTATTCTTCTTCTTCTTCTTCTTTCTTCTTCTGCTCTTTGAGCAGGAATTTGACCCCCTGAACGTAGTCAAAAACTCACCAAACTTTGCCCAAAATTCAGATCCGGTGAAAAATTAATTAAAATGTGTGTTTCGTATTGGGGAAATAAAAAATGGCGCGACAGCGCCACCTACAAAAGTGAAAATACATTGCGCCTATGGGGAGGGGGCCAACATAAACTTTGTCGTAGAGCGACGGGATTCGGTACAGACATTCGTCATGTGACGACAACCAAAAAACATTATTGTGGCCACGCCCCCAGACAAACCGGAAGTCCGCCATTTTGACAGGAAGTCGGGAAAATGCTGAGTCAGCGTTTTCGCTGACGTCGCATTTTAACGAACTCCTCCTAGGGCGTTTCACCAAATGAGCCCAAAATCGCTCCAGCTCATCTCGAGATGTGGGACATCAAAAGTTATCCAAATTTTTTGGCTAAGTTTTACGGTTTGTTTGCAGCGAAGCCGCAATCTTTACGAAGATTTTTGCGACTTTCCGAAAACAACAAAATGCTCCCATTTGCACAAACGAACTCCGATTAAAAATCGGAAATATACATTTTATTGACCTTTCCCCCCCGGACACAACAAATGTGAAAAAGTGAGATTTGGCGCGATAGCGCCCCCTCTAGGCCGATAACAAAAAATGCATTATGGGAAAAAAATTAGTTTCTCGGAAATGGATAAAATTCGGCACAATAATAGCTGATGGCATCCCGATCCAAAAAGCCAATGAGACCCATACCGTATTTTTTACGGTGTTGCCATGGAGACGACCGAGCCTCGCCATGTTATTCCAATGGGACTGACGCGCATATCTCACATTATACACGATTACAGCGCGTTAGCGCCCTCTGTGAGGAGCGTGTGGACAGTAGTCATTGAAGTACGGCCCGTCAAGGCCGTCCGATGCTGCTTGTGAAATAAAAAAGATTTGGTGCGCGCTAGCGCCCTCTGCAGGTTGGAGCCATCATTCACATGAAGACGCTAAAAATCTCGTTTTGATGTTTACTCACAAAGATTAATGGCTCATCAGGGCAATAAAATGTAGTGTGGCCACGTTGGCGCCCTCGGTAGGGTTATGGCGCGGCAATGGAGGCACTGAGGGAGGCCTCCATTACATGGTTGCTAGGCGACCAACAGGAGGTCGGCCATTTTGGGAAAAATAGAGCAATCAGCGCCGAAGGCGCCATTTCTCGCCTTTGCTCTTTTATAATCTCGACCTAGGGTGGCAGCGACATTATAACCACGTAGGGCGCGGCAGCGCCTCCCGGTTATTGCGGCGGCGTGCGATAGCGTGCAGTAACCAGCCAACGAGACCCGCGAGGGCCTCTCGATGCCGCTTGCGGCTTTAATTTTTTTTCTTCTTCTTCTTCTTCTGCTCTTTGAGCAGGAATTTGACCCCCTGAACATAGTTGAAAACTCACCAAACTTTGCCCAAAATTTAGATCCGGTGAAAAATTAATTAAAATGTGTGTTTCGTTTTGGGGAAATAAAAAATGGCGCGACAGCGCCACCTACAAAAGTGAAAATACATTGCGCCTATGGGGAGGGGGCCAACATAAACTTTGTCGCAGAGCGACGGGATTCGGTACAGACATTCGTCCTGTGAGGACAAACAAAATATATTATTGTGGCCACGCCCCCAGACAAACCGGAAGTCCGCCATTTTGACAGGAAGTCGGGAAAATGCTGAGTCAGCGTTTTCGCTGACGTCGCATTTTAACGAACTCCTCCTAGGGCGTTTCACCAAATGAGCCCAAAATCGCTCCAGCTCATCTCGAGATGTGGGACATCAAAAGTTATCCACATTTTTTGGCTAAGTTTTACGGTTTGTTTGCAGCGAAGCCGCAATCTTTACGAAGATTTTTGCGACTTTCCGAAAACAACAAAATGCTCCCATTTGCACAAACGAACTCCGATTAAAAATCGGAAATATACATTTTATTGACCTTTCACCCCCGGACACAACAAATGTGAAAAAGTGACATTTGGCGCGATAGCGCCCCCTCCAGGCTGAGAAGAAAAAATGCATTATGGGAAAAAAATTAGTTTCTCGGAAATGGATAAAATTCGGCACAATAATAGCTGATGGCATCCCGATCCAAAAAGCCAATGAGACCCATACCGTATTTTGTACGGTGTTGCCATGGAGACGACCGAGGCTCGCCATGTTATTCCAATGGGACTGACCCGCATATCACACATTATACACATTACAGCTCGTTAGCGCCCTCTGTAATGTTCTTGTGAACAGTGGTAAATTGAAGTACGGCCCGTAAGGGCCATCCGATGCTGCTTGTGAAATAAAAAAGATTTGGGGCGCGATAGCGCCCTCTGCAGGTTGGGGCCATCATTCACATGGAGACGCGAAAAATCTCGTTTTGATGTTTACTCACAAAGATTAATGGCACATCAGGGCAATAAAATGTAGTGTGGCCACGTTGGCGCCCTCGGTGGGTTATGGCACGGCAATGGAGGCACTAAGGGAGGCCTCCATTACATGGTTGCTAGGCGACCAACAGGTGGTCGGCCATTTTGGGAAAAATCGAGTAATCAGCGCCGAAGGCGCCATTTCTCGCCTTTGCTCTTTTATAATCTCGACCTAGGGTGGCAGCGACGTTATAAACCACGTAGGGCGCGGCAGCGCCTCCCGGTTATTGCGGCGGCGTGCGGCAACCGGCGTCAACCGGCCAACGAACCCCCGCGAGGGCCTCTCGATGCCGCTTGCGGCTTTAATTTTTCTTCTTCTTTCTTCTGCTCTTTGAACAGGAATTTGACCCCCTGAACATAGTTGAAAACTCACCAAACTTTGCCCAAAATTCAGGTCCGGTGAAAAATTAATTAAAATGTGTGTTTCGTATTGGGGAAATAAAAAATGGCGCGACAGCGCCACCTACAAAAGTGAAAATACATTGCGCCTATGGGGAGGGGGCCAACATAAACTTTGTCGTAGAGCGACGGGATTCGGTACAGACATTCGTCATGTGACGACAATTAAAAAACATTATTGTGGCCACGCCCCCAGACAAACCGGAAGTCCGCCATTTTGACAGGAAGTCAGAAAAATGGTGAGTCAGCGTTTTCGCTGACGTCGCATTTTAACGAACTCCTCCTAGGGCGTTTCACCAAATGAGCCCAAAATCGCTCCAGCTCATCCCGAGATGTGGGACATCAAAAGTTATCCAAATTTTTTGGCTACGTTTTACGGTTTGTTTGCGGCGAAGCCGCAATCTTTACGAAGAATTTTGCGACTTACCGAAAACAACAAAATGATCCCATTTGCACAAACGAACTCCGATTAAAAATCGGAAATATACATTTTATTGACCTTTCGCCCCCGGACACAACCAATTTGAAAAAGTGACATTTGGCGCGATAGCGCCCCCTCTAGGCTGAGAAGAAAAAATGCATTATGGGAAAAAAATTAGTTTCTCGGAAATGGATAAAATTCGGCACAATAATAGCTAATGGCATCCCGATCCAAAAAGCCAATGAGAGCCATACCGTATTTTGTACGGTGTTGCCATGGAGACGACCAAGGCTCCCCATGTTAATCCAATAGGACTGACACACAAATCTCACATTATACACAATTACAGAGTGTTAGCGCCCTCTGTGAGGAGCTTGTGGACAGTAGTCATTGAAGTACGGCCCGTTAAGGACGTCTGATGCTAACTGTGAAATTAAAAAAGATTTGGGGCGCGCTAGCGCCCTCCGCAGGTTGAAGCCATTATTCACATGGAGAGGCTAAAAATGTAGTTTTCATGCATTCATGCGGCCGTGTCAACTTTAGCCAAACCAAAATTGGTACACGCGTGCGTCATGACTGTCCGAACAAAAAAGTACATTACATGGTTGCTAGGCAACCATGTAATGTAGGAGGTCAGCCATTTTGGGTAAAATGGAGTGATTTCTTGCCTTTTCTCTTTTAAAAACTCGACCTAGAGTGGCAGCGACATTATAACCACGTAGGGCGCGGCAGCGCCTCCCGGTTATTGCGCCGGCGTGCGATAGCGTGCGGTAACCAGCCCATGAGACCCGCGAGGGCCTCTCGATGCCGCTTGCGGCTTTAATTTTTTTTCTTCTTCTGCTCTTTGAGCAGGAATTTGACCCCCTGAACATAGTTGAAAACTCACCAAACTTTGCCCAAAATTCAGGTCCGGTGAAAAATTAATTAAAATATGTGTTTCGTTTTGGGGAAATAAAAAATGGCGCGACAGCGCCACCTACAAAAGTGAAAATACATTGCGCCTATGGGGAGGGGGCCAACATAAACTTTGTCGCAGAGCGACGAGATTCGGTACAGACATTCGTCCTGTGAGGACAAACAAAATATATTATTGTGGCCACGCCCCCAGACAAACCGGAAGTCCGCCATTTTGACAGGAAGTCGGGAAAATGCTGAGTCAGCGTTTTCGCTGACGTCGCATTTTAACGAACTTCTCCTAGGGCGTTTCACCAAATGAGCTCAAAATCGCTCCAGCTCATCCCGAGATGTGGGACATCAAAAGTTATCCAAATTTTTTGGCTAAGTTTTACGGTTTGTTTGCGGCGAAGCCGCAATCTTTACGAAGAATTTTGCGACTTACCGAAAACAACAAAATGATCCCATTTGCACAAACGAACTCCGATTAAAAATCGGAAATATACATTTTATTGACCTTTCGCCCCCGGACACAACCAATTTGAAAAAGTGACATTTGGCGCGATAGCGCCCCCTCTAGGCCGAGAAGAAAAAATGCATTATGGAAAAAAAATTAGTTTCTCGGAAATGGATAAAATTCGGCACTAAAATAGCTGATGGCATCCCGATCCAAAAAGCCAATGAGACCCATACCGTATTTTGTACGGTGTTGCCATGGAGACGACCGAGGCTCCCCATGTTAATCCAATAGGACTGACACACAAATCTCACATTATACACATTGTAGGAGCCAGTAGTCTCCAAGTAAATGTCCGCTAGGGGTCACTGCAGGACAAGGGCGCACAGGATATAGGTGGTGATCTTTGATACCTGCAGAGAGTTGCTAGACGGACGGGCTCATACGTTTGTTGACCGCTTTGCGGCACTATGAGGTAATAGTTTTATTGTTGGATATGAATCTAATTGCACTGTGTGGACTGATTTTAGATTTGTTATAATAAAGTAATACTTTTAACGATAAGCTTGCCTCGGAGACGTTATTTGACTTTCAAATAAATGAATGAAGTGAGCAGGCGCGTCAGCTAACATGTCCGTCGGCAACAGAAGCGGCTCAGGTTAGTACTGGCTGCTACACAAGTCAACAAACCGGCTCTTATGACTTTGGATTTCACGCTACTATTCGTTTGAACTGTGGCTCGCACTGCATTAACGAGACGACGGTGCGGGTACAGCGGCCTGGCGCTACGAGCAACAGTGCAGGTTTAATGCAGTTCTTCCATGGATCTATTATAATAAGTTCATCGTCAGAAGGAGGACGCGGACATCTTCGGCCCTCGCTGGAGCAGCGGACCCATCTCCTACACCTGTGGATCTATCCTCGCGCATCGCCTGGACGTCCCGGGATTTACGTGGATCTTCATGCTCCCAGGTATTCACGGCGCCCAACGAAATAGGCCTACGGTAGCGCTACATATTTATATGGCCATTTATTTGTGTGCACACGCTAAAATTCCAATGCATTGGTGGTGACTTGCTGAAGTGACCGGGCGTTTAAGTACAAGTCATATCGGAATTTGCAATGGGATCGCGCGAGGAGGACATGCCAAGGGGGGCTGAATCAAACTTTGGGGCCGATGAGAATACGGCTAGTAAACAGGTCGTTAAAGAAAAGCGTGTCGTCAAAATGACTCATAAAGCATTTGCAGATAAGCTCGAAAGGCTGCAAAGTGAGAGGAAGTGTCAGTTAAACAAAGCAGCTAAATTGAGAAAAAATATTCAAGAGCTTGTAAATAAAAAAGAGAATGTTTCGGTTGTTTACAAGATGTTTGATGAATTTATTAAGGTGTGTGATGAAGCAAAAGGTAGTCACAATATACTGATGGATATGTTGCCTGACGATGAACAAGAAAAACATGAGGTGTGGTTCAAAGCAAAAATGATGTTTAACAATGAATTCATTTCTGAGATAAACGGGTGGTCAAATGAAACTGAAAGATTGCCCACAATAGATGTTAATGAAGTCAAATGGGGTATTTGTCCAGAGGACCCCATTCGTCCAGGGGACAGCATATCAAATGCATCTAGCAGGCAAAGCAAAAGGAGCTTAGGTAGCTCTACATCTGCAAGAATAAAAGCTGAAGCCAACAGAGCTGCTTTTTTGGCAGAAGCACGAGTGTTAAAAGAAAAACATGCACTTGAAGAACAAGAACAAAAACTAAAGCAGAGAAAGGAACAACTGGAACTGGAAGGGAAGCTTGCAGCATCAGAAGCCAGATTAGCTGTTTTTCAAGCCTCAGAGAAGGGTTCAACAATCTCAAGTGCAATGAGAAAATCCTTGGTGCCAGACAAGAAAAAAATAACACTTGATCCTAAAGCAAAGGAATACGAACCAGGAAAGGACACAAGGCTTCCTACTTCAACATGGCCACTGCAACGCGAACCAGCCGCCACTAGAGCCGACATAAGGTCAACGGAAATGGGAATACAAAGAAATGTGACTCAGCCTGATCGTGGTGTAAATTTAAATCCAACGGTTAACAGTCTGCAAGTGGATCAAGGACAAAGATATATACAACAAATGGATCAAAAACAAGGAGATATTTGCTCCATTTTGGAAAGACAAAACGAAATAACAGCAGCTCTTGTGCAGCAACAACGTCTAATGACCCTGCCCCACAGAGATATACCAGCATTTGATGGGGATCCCTTGCAATTCATTTCATTTATAAGAGCCTTTGAACGAGGAGTGGAGGCAAAGGCCTACAAGAGTGACTGTTTATACTACTTGGAGCAGTTTACAGTGGGTCAGCCCAGAGAGTTGGTACGCAGCTGTCAACATATGGAGCCTGAACGTGGCTATTTTAAGGCAATGCAACTTTTGCAAGAACATTTTGGGAATGAATACAGAATTGTTACTGCATATATGGAAAAGGCATTGGCTTGGCCCTCAATCAAATCAGAAGATGTAAAGGCTTTGCAGTCATACACCCTTTTTCTTCGCAGTTGTTGCAACGTTATGGCAGAGTTGCACTACATGACAGAGATGAATATGTCAAGCAATATGAGAACGATACTGTCAAAAATACCTTATAAGCTTCGTGAGCGTTGGAGATCAACTGCGTTTGATATATTGGAAAACACCAACCAAAGAGCATCCTTTACAGATTTAGTTCAATTTCTGGAGCGGCAGGTTAAAATATTATCCGACCCATTATTCGGAGATATCCAAGAGACACAAGTAATAACATCTGGAACAAGGAGCAACTTTAGGCCCAGGCCACAGATGGGAAATACTGTGAGAAACAATACCTTTGCCACAGCTGTTGCTCCAGTGCAAAATGACAATCGTTCCACACTAGATGTCACATGCACACTATGTTCTCAGTGTCACTTGGTGGAGGAGTGCCCACATGTACGTGGAAGAAGTCATAAAGAAAAGGTTCAAATGCTGCAAGAAAGGGGTCTCTGTTTTGGTTGCTTAGAGGCCGGACATATAAGACGTAATTGTGAAAATCGCTCCAGCTGCAAATTGTGCGGGTTGCTGCACCATACTGTACTTCATTTCGAAGGAAAAAGCAGAAGCTCAAACCTACAGGAGGAGGTAGATAATATGCAAACCTGCGGCCATACAGGAGCAGGGAAGGAGCACTGTTATCTGTCCATTTTGCCTGTTCAAATTAAAGCTGAAAGGGGCTCTGAAATAATAAATACGTATGCCCTCCTGGACCCTGGAAGCACTGCAAGTTTCTGCTCCGAAGAGCTTATGCAGAGACTCAAGATTACAGGAAGGAAAACGCAATTCGTCCTTAAGACCATGGGACAAGAGAGGGTGGTACCGGCTTACGCTTTAAAAGGGTTGGAGGTGTCTGCATTAGACAAGAGCTGCTTTTACCAACTGCCAGAGGTTCTGACACAGAAGAGGATGCCTGTAAATAAGGATTGTGTCGCGTCAGAAAAGGAGCTAGCAAGGTGGCCGTACCTGGCAAAGGTCAATATTCCTAACATACAGGCTAACGTGGACTTGTTGATTGGAAGCAATGTTCCAAGGGTATTGGAACCTTGGGAGGTGATCAATAGTCGAGGCAACGGACCTTATGCTATAAGAACTGCATTGGGCTGGGTAATTAATGGCCCCCTCCACAGCAATACTTGCCCAAACCAAGAGATCTCTGCAGCTTTGGTCAACCACATTTCAGTCTGTAAGCTCGAAGAACTGCTGCAGAAACAATACGAGCATGACTTCAACGAAAGCGCCACAGAAGAAAAAGGGCCATCAAGAGAAGACCTGAGATTCATGGAGATCATGGAGGAGTCTGCAACAGTTGAGGACGGCCATTACAGCTTAAAGTTGCCTCTAAGAAACGAATGCCTATCTTTACCAAATAATCTGTCCGTTGCAAAACAAAGACTATTCAATCTCAAGAGAAGATTCCTCCGAAGCAAACCGTTCTTTAAGGAGTACACGGCTAAGATGGAAGAAATGATCAATAAAGGCTACGCAGAACAGATAACAGTGCAGGATAAGGAGGAGGATACTGGCAAAATATGGTATATTCCACATCATGGCGTACGTCACTCCAGGAAGAAGTCTCTGAGAGTTGTGTTTGACTGTGGAGCAACTTTCAAAGGAACGTCGCTCAATGAACATCTGTTGCAAGGTCCAAATCTGACGAGCACATTATGTGGAGTCCTTTTAAGATTTAGGAAGGAATCAGTAGCCTTTATGGGCGATGTTAAGTGCATGTTCCATCAAGTCAAAGTAGCCGAATGTAACAGAGATTTTCTTCGTTTTCTGTGGTGGCCTGGAGGAGATCTGACAAAGGAAGTGGCAGTGTTTCGGATGACAGTACACCTCTTCGGTGCTGTATCTTCGCCAAGTTGCGCTAGTTTTGCGCTCCGAAAAACTGCCGACGACCATCAAGCTGATTTCCCTGAAGAGGTCGTTCAGGTTGTGAAGGAGAACTTCTATGTGGATGACTGCTTAAGCAGCATGGCTAATGAAGAGGAGGCGGTCACCATGGTGAAGCATTTAACATCGCTGTGCCAAAGAGGAGGCTTTTTGCTAACGAGGTGGGTCAGTAATAGCCACCTCATGATGAAAATTCTGTCTGAAACTAATGAAACGGAAGTGCTAAAGGAGATGGATTTGGATCAGGAGGCAGCACTCATCGAGAGGGCACTAGGACTGCAGTGGTGTGTAACGACCGATACATTTAAGTTCAAAATGGAAATCCAACAACGACCGCATACAAGACGGGGAATGTTGTCAATTTCAAGTTCGGTGTATGACCCGATGGGATTTTTGGCGCCCCTTGTCCTCCCTTCAAAGATTATGCTGCAAGAATTATGTAGAAGAAACATCGGATGGGATGATACTATTCCACAGGACATAAGACGTCCATGGGAACACTGGTTGGAAGGGCTGGATATGCTCTCTGAGTTCAAGGTTGAACGGTGCATTAAACCCAGAGAATTTGGAAGTTTAAATCATGCCCAGTTGCATCATTTTTCAGACGCCAGCGAAATGGGATATGGTACCGTTACCTACCTCAGGTTGCAAGACGTCAGAGGAGATGTGTATGTGAGTTTCCTGATGGGGAAAGCAAGAGTCACACCAATAAAGGCAGTCACTATCCCTCGACTGGAGTTAACTGCAGCTGTTTTGGCAGTGCGTATGGACTTGATGCTAAGGGCCGAAATGAAGATGCAGTTACAGGAATCTGTCTTCTGGACAGATAGTATGTCTGTACTCCGCTATGTGAGGAACGAAGACAAGCGCTTCCACACATTCGTGGCCAACCGAATTGCAGTAATCAGGGATGCCACTACAGCCTCGCAGTGGAGATATATTGGCTCCAAAGAAAATCCAGCCGACGCTGCGTCACGAGGAATGAAAGCGGCAGATTTTGTACAGGACAGAAGATGGATACAGGGCCCTGAGTTCCTCTTTAGGAAGCATGAGGAGTGGCCAATCAAAGTGATTGACATGGAGGATAGCCACGATCCAGAAGTTAAAAGAGATCTTGCTGTACATGCCATCAATACAGTCAATAGCCTGGAAGCCACAGATCGACTCCTGTCATATTTTTCAGATTGGAGGAAGTTGAAGTTGGCCGTGGGCTGGATTTTGAGACTCAAACAGATGCTGCTGGCGAAGATTAAAGGGTTTCCCGGAAGGGTGTCAGCAAAGCAAACTCAAAATGGAACCATGCAGCCTCTGTCGGGGGAAGAGCTCTTTGAAGCGGAGAAGGCAATAATCAAATATGCCCAACGTCAAGAATTCTCAGAAGAAGTTGCTGCATTGTCAGCGGGCAAGGCTGTGAGGAGAAATAGCACTATCTACAAATTGACCCCATGTTTAGACAACGGCCTTCTGAGGGTTGGGGGTAGGCTGACGAGAGGATGTTTGCCAGAGGAAGTCAAACACCCGCTCATTTTAGCCAGTCGCCAATCCGTGGCTTCCCTCATTATTAAAAATATCCACCTCCAGCTTGGTCACAGTGGTCGCAACCACACACTGTCCACTCTACGGAGAAAGTATTGGGTCACAAAGGCCACCTCAGCTGTACGACAGATTATTACAGAATGTTGCTTCTGTAGGAAACATAATGCCAAGACTAAAGATCAGGTAATGGCAGATTTACCAAAGGAAAGGCTCCTTCCTGACAATCCTCCATTTACCAATGTGGGTGTTGATTATTTTGGGCCCATAGAGGTGAAAAGAGGCAGAGCAGTTGTTAAGCGATATGGAGTAATCTTCACTTGTTTGGCTTGTAGAGCAGTTCATCTGGAGGTGGCAAGTTCCTTGGATACAGATTCATGCATCAACGTCTTGCGTCGATTTCTATGCCGAAGAGGCCAGGTATCCTCGATACGCTCAGACAATGGAACCAATTTTATTGGTGCTGAAAAGGAGCTGAAACAGGCAATTACATCATGGAATCATGCAAAAATTCACCAAGCTCTGCAGGAAAGAGGAGTGAAATGGTATTTTAACCCTCCTGCTGCTCCTCACCATGGTGGCATTTGGGAGAGGCTTGTCCGTATGGTGAAGAAGATCTTGAGGTCAGTTCTCCTGCAGCAAACATTGGATGAAGATGGTCTCAATACAGTTATGTGTGAGGCAGAAGCTATTCTCAATGATCGTCCGATCACAAAGCTCTCTAACGACCCTACTGATTTGGAAGCACTAACACCAAATCATCTCCTTCTCTTGAAAGCAAAGCCTTCTTTGCCCCCAGGGCTGTTTGTCCAGAGTGACATGTATGTTAAAAGAAGATGGCGGCAAGTGCAATACTTGGCCGACCTTTTTTGGAAACGTTGGATCCGCGAGTATTTGCCGTTACTTCAGGAAAGGCAACGATGGAACGAAAGGAAGGAGAACCTAAAGCCTGGAGATGTTGTTGTGATAATGGACCCTACTGCTCCACGGTGTTCCTGGCCATTAGGACGAGTGTTGGAGGTCTTTTCTGATAGAAATGGATTGGTTCGATCCGTCCGACTACAGACCAAAACGAGTATAATTGAGAGACCAGTTACAAGGATTTGCCTGCTGATTGAAGCTGATTAGTGCATGGCTCCCTTAAGAGAATGAAGAAAATTGTTCTGCAAGGCTATGAACAATTATGGGGAGGGCGTGTAGGAGCCAGTAGTCTCCAAGTAAATGTCCGCTAGGGGTCACTGCAGGACAAGGGCGCACAGGATATAGGTGGTGATCTTTGATACCTGCAGAGAGTTGCTAGACGGACGGGCTCATACGTTTGTTGACCGCTTTGCGGCACTATGAGGTAATAGTTTTATTGTTGGATATGAATCTAATTGCACTGTGTGGACTGATTTTAGATTTGTTATAATAAAGTAATACTTTTAACGATAAGCTTGCCTCGGAGACGTTATTTGACTTTCAAATAAATGAATGAAGTGAGCAGGCGCGTCAGCTAACATGTCCGTCGGCAACAGAAGCGGCTCAGGTTAGTACTGGCTGCTACACACATTTACAGCTCATTAGCGCCCTCTGTGAGGAGCTTGTGGACAGTAGTCATTGAAGTACGGCCCGTTAAGGACGTCTGATGCTGCTTGTGAAATAAAACAGATTTGGGGCGCGCTAGCGCCCTCTGCAGGTTGGAGCCATCATTCACATGAAGACGCGAAAAATCTCGTTTTGATGTTTACTCACAAAGATTAATGTCACATCAGGGCAATAAAATGTAGTGTGGCCACGTTGGCGCCCTCGGTAGGGTTATGGCGCGGCAATGGAGGCACTAAGGGAGGCCTCCATTACATGGTTGCTAGGCGACCAACAGGTAGTCGGCCATTTTTGGAAAAATCGAGTAATCAGCGCCGAAGGCGCCATTTCTCGCCTTTGCTCTTTTATAATCTCGACCTAGGGTGGCAGCGACATTATAACCACGTAGGGCGCGGCAGCGCCTCCCGGTTATTGCGGCGGCGTGCGGGAACCGGCGTCAATCGGCCACCGCGGCCCGCGAGGGCCTCCCAATGCCGCTTGCGGCTTTAATTAGGCCCGAGCGGCCTGCCGTAGCAAGGGCCTATTGTAATCGCAACGCACCTCTGGTGTGGGCCCTTATACTTATAATTGCTGCAAAATGAATGGGGGTATATAGCCAACTGTCATCCACCTCCGAGCCCCACGGGTGTGTGGGGGAAGTCGAAAGCTTTCAAAAAATGTATAATATGATATTGTCGCGAAAGTGACTATATTGTTTTTGCAAGAAATATTATTATTCTTCTTTATTAGGCCCGAGCGGCCTGCCGTAGCAAGGGCCTATTGTAATCGCAACGCAGTGCGCACAGCGCACTGAACCGAGGTGCGCGGAGCGCACGAAAACAGCGCGAAGCGCTGTCCCCATGTCAAACGTAAACTCACCGTGTAAAACAGTGACTGCCCACACCTCTGGTGTGGGCCCTTATACTTATAATTGCAGCAAAATGAATGGGGGTATATGGCCAACTGTCATACGGAGGTGGATGACGAGCGCGAAGCGCTCGTCATCCACCTCCGAGCCCCACGGGTGCGTGGGGGACTTCGAAAGCTTTCCAAAAATGTATAATATGTTGTAGTCGCGAAAGCGACTATATTGTTTTTGCAAGAAATATTATTTTTTTTTTTCTTCTTTCTTTCTTCTGCTCTTTGAGCAGGAATTTGCACCCCTGAACATAATCAAAAACTCACCAAACTTTGCCCAAAATTCAGATCCGGCGAAAAATTAATTAAAATGTGTGTTTCGTTTTGGGGAAATAAAAAATGGTGCGACAAATTTTTTGGCTAAGTTTTACGGTTTGTGTGCGGCGAAGCCGCAATCTTTACGAAGATTTTTGCGACTTTCCGAAAACAACAAAATGCTCCCATTTGCACAAACGAACTCCGATTAAAAATCGGAAATATACATTTTATTGACCTTTCACCCCCGGACACAACAAATGTGAAAAAGTGAAATTTGGCGCGATAGCGCCCCCTCTAGGCCGAGAACAAAAAATGCATTATGGGAAAAAAATTAGTTTCTCGGAAATTGATAAAATTCGGCACAATAATAGCTGATGGCATCCTGATCCAAAAAGCCAATCAGACCCATACCGTATTTTGTACGGTGTTGCCATGGAGACGACCGAGGCCCCCCATGTTAATCCAATGGGACTGACACAAAAATCTCACATTATACACAATTACAGCGCGCTAGCGCCCCCTGTAAGGAGCTTGTGGACAGTAGTCATTGAAGTACGGCCCGCCGGGGCCGTCCGATGCTGCTTGTGAAATTTAAAAAAATTTGGGGCGCGCTAGCGCCCTCTGCAGGTTGGAGCCATCATTCACATGGAGACGCTAAAAATCTCGTTTTGATGTTTACTCACAAAGATTAATGGCACATCAGGGCAATAAAATGTAGTGTGGCCACACTAGCGCCCTCGGTAGGGTTATGGCACGGCAATGGAGGCACTAAGGGAGGCCTCCATTACATGGTTGCTAGGCGACCAACAGGTGTTCGGCCATTTTGGGAAAAATCGAGTAATCAGCGCCGAAGGCGCCATTTCTCGCCTTTGCTCTTTTATAAACTCCACCGAGGGTGGCAGCGACATTATAACCACGTAGGGCGCGGCAGCGCCTCCCGGTTATTGCGGCAACCGGCGTCAACCGGCCAACGAGACCCGCGAGGGCCTCTCGATGCCGCTTGCGGCTTTAATTAGGCCCGAGCGGCCTGCCGTAGCAAGGGCCTATTGTAATCGCAACGCAGTGCACTGAACCTAGGTGCGCGGAGCGCACGAAAACAGCGCGGAGCGCACGAAAACAGCGCGAAGCGCTGTCCCCATGTCAAACGTAAACTCACCGTGTAAAACAGTGACTGCCCACACCTCTGGTGTGGGCCCTTATACTTATAATTGCAGCAAAATGAATGGGGGAATATGGCCAACTGTCATACGGAGGTGGATGACGAGCGCGAAGCGCTCGTCATCCACCTCCGAGCCCCACGGGTGCGTAGGGGAAGTCGAAAGCTTTCCAAAAATGCATAATATGTTGTAGTCGCGAAAGCGACTATATTGTTTTTGCAGGAAATATTATTATTCTTTCTTTCTTCTTCTGCTCTTTGAGCAGGAATTTGACCCCCTGAACGTAGTCAAAAACTCACCAAACTTTGCCCAAAATTCAGATCCGGCGAAAAATGTATTAAAATGTGTGTTTCGTTTTGGGGAAATAAAAAATGGCGCGACAGCGCCACCTACAAAAGTGAAAATACATTGCGCCTATGGGGAGGGGGCCAACATAAACTTTGTCGTAGAGCGACGAGATTTGGTACAGACATTCGTCACGTGACGACAACCAAAAAACATTATTGTGGCCACGCCCCCTGACAAACCGGAAGTCCGCCATTTTGACAGGAAGTCGGGAAAATGGTGAGTCAGCGTTTTCGCTGACGTTGCATTTTAACGAACTCCTCCTAGGGCGTTTCACCAAATGAGCTCCAAATCGCTCCAGCTCATCCCGAGATGTGGGGCATCAAAAGTTATCCAAATTTTTTGGCTAAGTTTTACGGTTTCTTTGCGGCGAAGCCGCAATCTTTACGAAGAATTTTGCGACTTACCGAAAACAACAAAATGCTCCCATTTACACAAACGAACTCCGATTAAAAATCGGAAATATACATTTTATTGACCTTTCACCCCCGGACACAACCAATGTAAAAAAGTGAGATTTGGCGCGATAGCGCCCCCTCTAGGCCGAGAACAAAAAATGCATTATGGGAAAAAAATTAGTTTCTTGGAAATGGATAAAATTCGGCACAATAATAGCTGATGGCATCCCGATCCAAAAAGCCAATGAGACCCATACCTTATGTTGTACGGTGTTGCCATGGAGACGACCAAGGCTCCCCATGTTAATCCAATAGGACTGACACACAAATCACACATTATACACAATTACAGCTCGTTAGCGCCCTCTGTCAGGAGCTTGTGGACAGTAGTGATTGAAGTATGGCCCGTCAGGGCCGTCCGATGCTGCTTGTGAAATAAAAAAGATTTGGGGCGCGCTAGCGCCCTCTGCAGGTTGGAGCCATCATTCACATGGAGACACGAAAAATCTCGTTTTGATGTTTACTCACAAAGATTAATGGCACATCAGGGCAAAAAAATGTAGTGTGGCCACGTTGGCGCCCTCGGTAGGGTTATGGCGCGGCAATGGAGGCACTGAGGGAGGCCTCCATTACATGGTTGCTAGGCGACCAACAGGAGGTCGGCCATTTCGGGAAAAATAGAGTAATCAGCGCCGAAGGCGCCATTTCTCGCCTTTGCTCTTTTATAATCTCGACCTAGGGTGGCAGCGACATTATAACCACGTAGGGCGCGGCAGCGCCTCCCGGTTATTGCGGCGGCGTGCGGCAATCGGCGTCAACCGGCCACCGCGTCCCGCGAGGGCCTCTCGATGCCGCTTGCGGCTTTAATTAGGCCCGAGCGGCCTGCCGTAGCAAGGGCCTATTGTAATCGCAACGCAGTGCGCGCAGCGCACTGTACTGAGGTGCGCGGAGCGCACGAAAACAGCGCGAAGCGCTGTCCCCATGTCAAACGTAAACTCACCGTGTAAAACAGTGACTGCCCACACCTCTGGTGTGGGCCCTTATACTTATAATTGCAGCAAAATGAATGGGGGTATATGGCCAACTGTCATACGGAGGTGGATGACGAGCGCGAAGCGCTCGTCATTCACCTCCGAGCCCCACCGGTGCGTCGGGGAAGTCGAAAGCTTTAAAAAAATGCATAATATGTTGTAGTCGCGAAAGCGACTATATTGTTTTTGCAAGAAATATTATTATTCTTCTTTATTCTTCTTCTTCTTCTTCTTTCTTCTTCTGCTCTTTGAGCAGGAATTTGACCCCCTGAACGTAGTCAAAAACTCACCAAACTTTGCCCAAAATTCAGATCCGGCGAAAAATTTATTAAAATGTGTGTTTCGTTTTGGGGAAATAAAAAATGGCGCGACAGCGCCACCTACAAAAGTGAAAATACATTGCGCCTATGGGGAGGGGGCCAACATAAACTTTGTCGCAGAGCGACGGGATTCGGTACAGACCTTCGTCCTGTGAGGACAAACAAAATATATTATTGTGGCCACGCCCCCAGACAAACCGGAAGTCCGCCATTTTGACAGGAAGTCGGGAAAATGGTGAGTCAGCGTTTTCGCTGACGTCGCATTTTAACGAACTCCTCCTAGGGCGTTTCACCAAATGAGCTCCAAATCGCTCCAGCTCATCTCGAGATATGGGGCATCAAAAGTTATCCAAATTTTTTGGCTAAGTTTTACGGTTTGTTTGCGGCGAAGCCGCAATCTTTACGAACAATTTTGCGACTTATCAAAAACAACAAAATGCTCCCATTCGCACAAACGAAGTCCGATAAAAAATCGGAAATATACATTTTATTGACCTTTCACCCCCGGACACAACAAATGTGAAAAAGTGAAATTTGGCGCGATAGCGCCCCCTCTAGGCCGAGTACAAAAAATGCATTATGGGAAAAAAATTAGTTTCTCGGAAATTGATAACATTCGGCACAATAATAGCTGATGGCATCCTGATCCAAAAAGCCAATGAGACCCATACCGTATTTTGTACGGTGTTGCCATAGAGACGACCGAGGCTCGCCATGTTATTCCAATGGGACTGACCCGCATATCACACATTATACACGATTACAGTGCGTTAGCGCCCTCTGTGAGGAGCTTGTGAACAGTAGTCATTGATGTACGGCCCGTCAGGGCCGTCCAATGCTGCTTGTGTAATAAAAAAGATTTGGGGCGCGCTAGCGCCCTCTCCAGGTTGGAGCCATCATTCACATGGAGACGTGAAAAATCTCGTTTTGATGTTTACTCACAAAGATTAATGGCACATCAGGGCAATAAAATGTAGTGTGGCCACGTTGGCGCCCTCGGTAGGGTTATGGCGCGGCAATGGAGGCACTAAGGGAGGTCTCCATTACATGGTTGCTAGGCGACCAACAGGTGGTCGGCCATTGTGGGAAAAATAGAGTAATCAGCGCCGAAGGCGCCATTTCTTGCATTTTTGCTCTTTTATAAACTCCACCGAGGGGGGCAGCGACATTATAACCACGTAGGGCGCGGCAGCGCCTCCCGGTTATTGCGGCGGCGTGCGTCAACCGGCGTCAACCGGCCACCGCGTCCCGCGAGGGCCTCTCGATGCCGCTTGCGGCTTTAATTTTTCCTTCTTTTTTTCCCAATTTTTTACCATGTTATAATATGGTTCCCTTGTCAAAAACAGATCTGGAGTATCATTTCGCCTCAATCACATAACTTTGAGAAAACCTGTTTGCTTTGGTAATTTCTTCTTCTATTCTAATCTATCTTAATCTGGATTTGCTAGTGTTGCGCCATAGATTAGCATGTGGTTTGCTAAAAAGGCTACCTTGTATCTCTTGTGTAATAGTTAGCATAATTGAAATCATAGAAATGCCTTCTCACAGAAAAACTATCTGAACTTGTTCCTACAAATGCTTGCATTTTGTTAGCCCAGACCAGTTCATATTGAAAGTTCTACCCTCATAAATAGAAAAGCCAGGCGCAATACTAAAGATGGTGAGGTATGTGTTGTTCTTTTCATGGCATTTATAAATTTCTGTGGTTTATTTATTAACATATTAGAAGATTATCCAGCCCACAAAAAGCAGAAACTTAACTGAGTTAGCATTTGTGTTAGCATTTAGCTCAGAGGCCACTTTTATTTACGCTCTTGTCTATCTAATGTGAAATCTCAAAAAGTCTGCACCCTCATTCTGACTCTGAATGTGGTCGATTGGTTTGCAACAGCTGAAAACATCTGGATCGTTCATAATTTGTGATGTTTAATGGCTAATGCTAATGGCTATAGGAAAAATACATTGAAAAGTTGGCCGGACTAGCTGATTTGCTGTCTGCATAAGTTAGGCCCGAACAACGCTTCTACTTTTTATATCTATGGTTTGCATGTTGCTGGCTAAAAAAGCTAGCTTGTATCTCTTGAGTGATAGTTAGCATGCTGTTGGCTAAAAAGGCTAGCTTGTACAGTGGGAGGAAAAGGTATGTGAATTTCTTAAATTTTATGCCTAATTTGGTCACAAAATTTATTTTTTTGGGACAGTGCATGGGACTCATGCATGTAAACACACCACACCGGATTGTAGCCTTAGGCTAATTTGCATCCGTTGTCCCCCACTCATACTCTCAAACACTCTTTCATTCATCCTGGCCTATTGTACATGTTTTTAGTGGTAGGGGAACCCGGAGTACATTAGTAGACCGTGGATTTATGAACATCAAGATTTTTAGAGCTGCTTTTGTAACCTTTTCCAGCTTTACACAAACAAACAATTCTGGATCGTAGGTCCTCAGAGAGCACTTTTGAGCGAGGCATGTGTGTTTTTCAGTGGCCAGCTTTACGCCACACCTCAGTGATTGGATTTCAGGTTGGTTCACACCTGACTCTAAACGTCTGCATACATTTGTCTTATTAGCTCTTCTAGGATCCTTAGCCAGGAGGTTCACTTACTTATTCCTCCATGTCCTGTGAATGTTTACATGTTATGGCCAATACAAATATGATCAAATGTAGGTGTGGTAGGGTGGTATTATTTTAAGCAGACACTGTTTACACATTCTTGTGATTTTAATAAAGATCAGACCACATTTTATGACCAATTTAGTCAGAAATGTGAGAAATTCCAAAGGGTTCACATACTTTTTCCTCCCACTGTATCTCTTGTGTGATAGTTAGCATGCTGTTTATGTTTATAAGCAATAATTATGTATATGTTGCATCTTTAGCTTTATTTGAGGGAAACGTGAAACAAACGGCCTCACAGCGACGAGTTTGATTCCCTGGCTGAGAGTAGCCATCCTTTTTACATACATTTCCACAAAAAGGTTCCCTCTGGAGCCAAGACTCCTTTGAAAAAGAGAAGCCGAATCATGCCCATTGAGATTTGCACAGGGTAAAACAAAACAACTTTCCAGCCGCTTTACAGGCTCAAAGTGGTCACTGTGAAAATAAATGCTTATAGGTTTTACGCCGCATTTCCAACTGCTTTCATTTGCAATCCAGTTCAAAAACAAGTGGTGGGGTAGAAAGTTCAGATACAGGCTCTAGTTACTTTCCATCACTGCATTAATGTTCTGCACATACCCTCCTTATTTGGACGACTACTTTTTGCTTTTATTTGACTACATTTTTCTGTAACATTACCATGTCATGAGTCACTATTTTGGCAACTCTACCAACCTTTTACGATGAGAAAGTCGGAAAGGTCCAGACAGTGATCCCTGAAGAAATGACACCGTGTTGTTTTCCCACATTCATAATTATGTTTGAGAATGCGTTCAGCTGCAGTGGCCTATTTATAGAGCAACTGTCTGTTTATTTTTGGCACTTCCTGAAGCCTCCCTGTGGATGGCACCAATACGGCAGATCATCATCGCTCCACCGCAGACCAGCAGGTGAAATGTCTCAGTAAAAAGGAGCGATGGATTATGGTCTGTGTAAGAGAGCTGCACGATTAACCTTTATCGCATCGATATTGAGGATTTGAGCTACTGCAGTAACCTAACCGCAAGGGTTTCACTTTATTTTTCCTGTCTTGCGTCGCCGTCGTTTGAGTGATAGACATGTCTGCTCAACACTAACCCTGTCTAATTGTAATAAATACAACAGTTTAATTTTTAATGTTTTTTAAATATGAGGCCGATTTTCATAATACAAGCAGCGTTTTGCAGCTTGTGATTCAGAAAACGCTTTTATGCAGCTGAGTAGGTAAGGAAAAAAAGAGTACGAGAGATCTACCGTAAGCGTGTTTATTTCAGGATGTTTTTCTGACAACTTCTTCTTGAAATGCCTCTTTGTCTCTTGCAGATTTGTATCTTGTTGCTGTATGAAGCAGTTTTAGAAGTATACAGGGCCTCGTCATATAATTAGAATACCATGAAAAAGTTCATTTATTTCTGTAATTCAACTTCAAATGTGGAACTAATATATGATATAGACTCATTACATGCAAAGTGACATATGTCAAGGCTTTATTTGTTATAGTGTTGATGATTATGGCTTATAGTCCATTTTCAAAATACTCTAAGGCTCTACATATCTCACTTTGCATGTAATGAGTCTATATCATATACAGTGCTTTGCGAAAGTATTCGGCCCCCTTGAACTTTTCGACCTTTTGCCACATTTCAGGCTTCAAACATAAAGATATAAAACTGTAATTTTTTGTGAAGAACCAACAACAAGTGGGACACAATCATGAAGTGAAACCAAATTTATTGGATGTTTCAAACATTTTTAACAAATAAACAACTGAAAAATTGGGCGTGCAAAATTATTCAGCCCCTTTACTTTCAGTGCAGCAAACTCTCTCCAGAAGTTCAGTGAGGATCTCTGAATGATCCAATGTTGACCTAAATGACTAATGATGATAAATAGAATCCACCTGTGTGTGAACAAGTCTCCGTATAAATGCAGCTGCTCTGTGATAGTCTCAGAGGTCAGTTTAAAGCGCAGAGAGCATCATGAACAACAAGGAACACACCAGGCAGGTCCCAGATACTGTTGTGGAGAAGTTTAAAGCCGGATTTGGATACAAAAAGATTTCCCAAGCTTTAAACATCCCAAGGAGCACTGTGCAAGCGATAATATTGAAATGGAAGGAGTATCAGACCACTGCAAATCTACAAAGACCCGGCCGTCCCTCTAAACTTTCAGCTCATACAAGGAGAAAACTGATCAGAGATGCTGCCAAGAGGCCCATGATCACTCTGGATGAACTGCAGAAATGTACAGCTGAGGTGGGAGACTCTGTCCATAGGACAACAATCAGTCGTATACTGCACAACTCTGGCCTTTATGGAAGAGTGGCAAGAAGAAAGCCATTTCTTAAAGATATCCATAAAAAGTGTTGTTTAAAGTTTGCCACAAGCCACCTGGGAGACACACCAAACATGTGGAAGAAGGTGCTCTGGTCAGATGAAACCAAAATCCAACTTTTTGGCCACAATGCAAAACGTTATGTTTGGCGTAAAAGCAACACAGCTCATGACCCTGAACACACCATCCCCACTGTCAAACATGGTGGTGGCAGCATCATGGTTTGGGCCTGCTTTTCTTCAGCAGGGACAGGGAAGATGGTTCAAATTGATGGGAAGATGGATGGAGCCAAATACAGGACCATTCTGGAAGAAAACCTGATGGAGTCTGCAAAAGACCTGAGACTGGGACGGAGATTTGTCTTCCAACAAGACAATGATCCAAAACATAAAGCAAAATCTACAATAGAGTGGTTCACAAATAAACATATCCAGGTGTTAGAATGGCCAAGTCAAAGTCCAGACCTGAATCCAATCGAGAATCTGTGGAAAGAACTGAAAACTGCTGTTCACAAACGCTGTCCATCCAATTTCACTGAGCTCCAGCTGTTTTGCAAGGAGGAATGGGCAAATATTTCAGTCTCTCAATGTGCAAAGCTGATAGAGACAAACCCCAAGGACTTACAGCAGTAATCGCAGCAAAAGGTGGCGCTACAAAGTATTAACTTAAGGGGGCTGAATAATTTTGCACGCCCAATTTTTCAGTTGTTTATTTGTTAAAAATGTTTGAAATATCCAATAAATTTCGTTTCACTTCATGATTGTGTCCCACTTGTTGTTGGTTCTTCACAAAAAAAATACAGTTTTATATCTTTATGTTTGAGGCCTGAAATGTGGCAAAAGGTCGAAAAGTTCAAGGGGGCCGAATACTTTCGCAAGGCAATGTATGTGTGTGAATGAATGGTGTCATGTGAAACGTGCTATTATAAGCTTCCATTTCATTGGTAGGTTTATTGCACGTCTGGATTGTACTGCACGCAAAAATCCCCTTCAAAAATTTTTTTTTTCTTTCTATGTGTGATAAATGAAAACGGTGTGAATACTTATTTACATGCGATATTTCAGTTTTAGATTTGTAAAAAAATAAATAAAATTAAATCTTGCACTTTGTCATTATTGGCTATTGTGTGTATATTGATGAGGGGATTTTATTTTTTTGGGGCCTTTTTTGGAATAAGGCTGTGACATAACAATGTGGAAAAGGTGGAGGGGATTCTGGCCGTGGGCTCATTTCCATCCATCATCCTCCACTCGCACTCTCAAACACACTCTCATTCATTCTGGCCTATTGTACATGTTTTTAGTGGCAGGGGAAATCGGAGTACCCAGAGGAAACCCACGCAGACACGGGGAGAACGGACCTGTCTGGCCGGGCATCATACCCAGGAAGCGCTATTTTGCTGTGCCACAGTGCCGCCCGAGATAAGTAGATATATAGACATATAGACGGATAGACAGATGGATGGATGGACTGACTGACTGACCTCTGGAGGCCTCGGGACCCTGAGCTGCTGCTTAGTCCGCTTATAGACAGCGGGATAGACAGACGATCCCGAGAGATCAAGGGTTGATAGAAAGAGTGAAGTTGCCAAAGTACACAGCAACAGCCTACATCAGCATGTCTAAACGAGTACTCCAGATCCCAGATCTAAACCCGATCCTAACTTGCTCTTCAGGCACATTTCTGCTTCCTGTAGCTGCGACGTTGCCGCAGGATGCTGGCCTCAGCCCTGACCCTCGCCCCAGTCAGACTCTTGGCTTCAGGAGGAAAGGGTGGGGGCGGTGGGGGTCTGTCTGGACATCATGTTGACCTCATTGACCACTGCCCGACCAGACACTGAGCAACTGAGCCTCTCGATCGATACGTAACCAAGGAGCAGAGAGGTGCAGCCGGGTGGGGGAAGAGCGCGGGCTCAGAAACTCTTTCAAACCAGTCTTAACATCGTTGACTATGTAGATTTTGTCATAGTTTGCGTCAAAGTCATATTTCTGATGACGGAATTTAACGGAAGAGATGTCCCATCTGAAACCTGTGACTCATTAGTTGGTCCACCTGTCCTAAATGATCTGAAATGTAGCTGTAGTACAATTAAGAAAAGGCAATACATTTCAAACAAGTTGAAACAGATTTGGAGAGCGTCTCTTAAACTGTATGGTGGTGGCTCGGAACAATGACACCGTCTTTGCTCATAATTATTATTCCAAAATCTATAGGCTGTTTTAGAACAATAAATATATGATTATGGGGGATAATCAATAGTTGCTAATATGTGCCTGAAGACATTGTCCCATGAGTTTGATCAGAGTCTTGTCTGAACAAAGTGGCACAATGAAGATTCAACAAAGGTGAATATTCTGAAAAACTGGCCCAAGATCGCTAGGAGCAAACCATTTTGACACTGGGCTGCCTCCTGAGATCCAATGCTTTTGAGCCAGACTTACGACAACTTCAAATGCTGGCAGGCAAAACAGGGGCGCTTCAATGGGGGGAGGCAGCGCAGGCAGTTGGACGGCAAACTTTCTCTTGTCATTGGAGCATCTATCCAACTAATAGGAGACGCAACTTATTTTTGTGATTTCTTTTCATTGACTTGATAATTTGAGTTTTACCTAATCTGACTCAATAAACTTTTTTTTTTTTTTTTTTTACTCTGCAAGCTATTATGTAACAAAAACAACAAACTACATTGTGTAACTGTGGGCCTTCCCTTCCCAACGTATTCCCCTGAGTGTATATAGAGCCAAGGTGTTCTGAACAATTAAAGCTACGCCGCGTAACATTTCAACCAATAACTAGAATAAAATACAAGCACTCATTTTGTTACAGATATTTTTTATAATTGAAATATTTGAGCTGTTCACCTCTCCTCAGACCTGATCATTGAAATTAAGAATGGACTGCGCAGGCTACGTGAAGCCGATTAACGCTAGCAATTAGCATGCTAGCAATTAGACAAACACATAGAGATAAGAATGACAGGGCTGTGTTCAATAATAACTTACAGAGCGGCAACAACGTTTAAATGGAAAGTCCATCGAGGCCAGGAAGTCGGCCCCAATAAGTCCATGCTTAATTTGAAAGTCTATGGACCTGACTTATAACTTTACTGGGAGCGATACGTCTCCATCTCGTCTCCATGGAGATGTTGACTAAAGGTAGCTACATTTAAATATCATTTAAATAGGTTAGGCCCTCCTCCAAATCCATTCTTTGATTACCCACTGCAAAAACAGCATTTTCTGTGTCTAGCTGCTCATTAGGAGCATGTTTTGTATTGCTGGCAAGTTGCAACAGTATGATCCGAAGTGTTACGAAGCGTACCTTTGAAGTGCACCCAAAATTACTTCAGTTTCCTTTCTATACTTGGCCTCCTGTTCCAAGCAAAAAGAAAATGCATCTAAAATGTGACTTCTCAAGCGAATGTAGAAATGTAGAAAGTCTTTGGGCTTTAGAGTTACTGGTATCTCCCCAGTTACTGGTTGGAGTTCCCCTGAGTAACCTGTGTGAAAAATAACATTCCCTTGTCCCCTTCTCAAGTATTAATGGAAAAGCCAAACCCTTTTGTGCTACTGCTTTCGTTACTCCTTAAATTTCATCACCTGCTCCTTGTTACCACATTCCAAGTTGAAGCTGACTTTGGCCCGAAAGGGGACTCTCTCGCCTTGAGCAGTGTGGCTCTTCCAAAGATATATTTCATTCGCTGGTGGATATTGCACTTTATTTGTGCTCATTTAAACTTGCATTGTTGAAAATCCTCGGGTTCAACCCAGGTCTTTCTTCAACCTCACACCCGCCCGAGATCGTCTTCAGACATATTTCAAAACTGCACTTTCCGTGACCCCACATACCCTTTGTGAGTGAACGTCGGGACAAAAGATGATGGGGAAAACACGCGCAATAATAAGTAAAAAAAAAACATAGTTTACACATTTCACGGCCAACACAAGGCTCGACTCTGCTACAGTGGGTCAGCGAGGACAGAGGACACCGTATAGTTCTCGCCTCGCCGTGTCAGCAAGTGCGGGCTATAGTGTGCGACTTATAGTCCGCGAACATGCTTGAAGGGAGCAGCGGTGGCGGCAGGCGAGGACAACGGATAGACGCGCGAAGGGGGCCCAAATCCGGCGGAGGCGTGTGGAGGAGGGGTGTCTAGTGCTGCTTGCTCCCATAACCAAGCACTTCAGAAGGGGGGGAGGGAAGGAGACACACACAGAGAGAGAGACAGAGAGAGAGAGAGACCGAGAGAGAGAGAGAGAGACCAACCCATAGTGAACAATTTTCATTCAAACTGACACTGGTCGCTTGTGTATCGTGATTTGCACTCTGCGTGTTCCCTCGCTCCGCCGTGTACATTCCATTTGTGCCCGGAGAAGGAAGAGGAACGTCCACGCCGGGCCGGGAACGGGAGAGAGGAAGGGATGCAGAAGGCTAGGGAACAAGGAAATAAGTGGTTAAGGATGGCGTAGACAAGGATCGCTTTTGTTGCAAGGGGTGTAGTCAAGGCAATGCGGACCGGCGGAGGCGAGCACGAGGTAAGTCTACGCTCCCGACTCCGGATGCGGTAGATTCTTTGTTGGCCAACACTTTTCCAATCCTAAGCTCGGTTTCGTGACGCTAATTTAGTTTGCAGATTGCTAGCCAAGGATGTGTTTTGCCCCCGGTTTTGTTTGTTTTTGTTAACACAACCACCGGTCAATGAGAAGTCTGGAGAACACAAATCTAGTGTGACAGGGGTGTCCGCGGATGTTTGCCCACACGTTTGTCACACAAGCATGATGCAACTGAAGCAGGAACGCCCAGGCACGGGAGGTTGCCTGACCGGAGGATAGTTAGGAAGTGCACATAGTACTGGAGCTAGCGTGTTCGTTCAGGAGCGGGATGCGTGCGTGCGGTAGAGTATCGGGTACTCTACGGAAACTACTCGGATGTCTATGTTCCTAATGTCACTTCTGCATTTTGATCCGCCTTTGAAAGCTGCTAAATGGGGAAATAGTTGCCAGACGCCCATCCACAAACCTTATGGTTCATGGTCAAGACAAGAGGATTAGCCTATTGTCCATGTTTTTATGTGCTACAAGGGTGTGTGTGTGTGTGTGTGCGTGTAGCATTGGGGGGAAATTGTGAATGACAATGAGGTGGAGGAAGTATTGATCGTGTCTGGGCAGGTAGCGGGCGGCAGACTGGTCACACCACCAAAAGCAGCCGCCAGCACCAGACTGGGGGGGGGACGGACATCACCATTTTCATTACCTCTGACATGACCTATGAGCCAATCCATCCACATCGATCAGCCGGCCGCGCGAGAGAGCTCCTTTTAGAAAAGCAGCCGTCTCCCGCACTCGCCGGGCCTCATTCCTCTCCTGAAGTTTTGTGCTTACGGTACATTTTTCTCGCTGATGTAGACTATACGTGGAGGAAACACCTGAATGAATGAACTGCGGAGGGAGGGAAGAAATGGTCTCATGGTGTGCAATTTCTTTTCATTCATGCAAATGCAGGTGTTCGGCGCAGCGCAATATTTACTCATTGATTGTGTCTATAATTAATTAACATAGCCTTTCATGCAAAAGCTAACAGCAATGAAAATACTGTCATGGCCGAATGAAGATAAGCCGCCACACCGGTACAGTAGCTTAGTATTAAATATATAACCAGAATATACTACTGTAAGCAATCCATGACACTGGAGTAAATGCTTTGTTTTGAAGTACATTCTAATAAAGAATCATATGTCAAAAATTATAGAATTATGGGTGGCCACGTTTCAGCTAGCAAGTAGCAAAACATCTTTAAAAAAGTGACTTTTAGGAGAATGCTAGCTCGGGTAGTTTGCAGCTGAAATCTACTTTGCTTTTTATGCTATGCACAACTATTGCCCGACTTTGACTCGTGGTACAGTAACCTGTGAATGTCAAGATGGACCCCATTGATGCAAGAAGTCACAACTTTCAAATGTGATAGGGAACAATGGACGAGACCACCCACATCAGCACTTTTCAGAGACCTTTAGCTCGCACTTCTGAAATAGTAAACACTGCAGTCTGTGGCATTGCTCGAGACACTGCTCGTCATCTCCGACACTCACTGCGCTATTTGAGGCTTTCGCCCTTGCCTGGAGCCGAGGTAACCTTTTTTTTTTTTGCGTGCCACTCTCGCTCACGCACTTCCCCACGCGGACGGCTAATGGCGTTCGGTACCTTCCTTGAACTCGTCGACCGCTGGGAGGGAGGGGGGTCACGGGTTCAAGTCCCAGGTGGGGGGAGGGGGACGGCTGACTGGCTGGTTGGTTGTTTGACTCGCCGGCAAGAAGTGGGAGAGTGAAGGAAAGAGGAAGGGAGGGAGTGGGACCCAAGCTCACTCGCTCACACAACCTCAAACCCCCCACTCCTCTATATGTGTGTGTGTGTCCCCCCCCTCCTCCCCCCCGTCACCACGGCTAGCACAGCGTGTCCTTAACATTCAAATACATGGGAACATTTTGTACCAAAATTTAAATCCTGTTTATTTTTAAAGTGGGCTTATGCTGTGGCCTGTAAACTTGCTTTTTAGTTTTGATATTGTGCGCGCTATATCTTAGAACAGTGTTTATGTAGCAAAAAGACACTTGCTGAGTAAGAGCCAGGGCTGGCGGGCTTCCATTTTGCTACGTTGTGTGACCATCAAATTAAATATGGCTAGTAGAACTATCAAGTGGCCAGTAACATTTGAAGACGCGCCATAGTGGCCAGTGAGCGAATACGTTAATGTCGAGCTCTGGAAAGGACTGCTCTCTTTAATGTCTCGTATTAACCGTGATAAAATAAAAGTCAACATTTTTAATCAACAGCAAGCTGACAAATGGATGGCGACATGATACAGGCAGTTTGAGTGCAGAACGGTTGAAATGCCAAATTTAGAACTTTCATCAGCCCTGAGAACGACCAGTACTAACTTTGGTTTATTGGCTAAAATAGTGAACAAGATAAAAAAAAACTTAACCTAGCTTAACAGCAGCTATTTTATCAATTTAAAAATGACATTCTATTTAACAAATCTGCGCATGTCCCGGGCCTTGATTTTTTTCCCCAGGAAGGGAAATCCGACATTTGCATATCGATTACCTGATTTGTCAGATTTGTGCTTGCAAGACCCTTTTTGTAAATTCCACTATCCTTAGGGTTAGGGCTAAGGTATGGTTAAGGTTAGAGTCAGGTACACTGTTAGTTTGGATTAGTTTAAGATAGGGTTAGGGTTAGTTAGAGTCAGGTACACTGTTAGTTTGGATTAGTTTAAGATAGGGTTAGGGTTAGTTAGAGTCAGGTACACTGTTAGTTTGGATTAGTTTGGTTAGTTAGAGTTTTGGGCCAAAGCACACTTTTTTCATTGGAAAAATCCCGAGGCACACCACCAGCTGAACATTTAAAACAATTTTACTCTGTAGCCTATATTCACAATATAAAGTGGTTCTCATCAAAGTGTCTTGAATAGGAACACCGTAGGTCTCGCTAGCCACAATGCCTCTGTCACCGCCAACTGTCGCATCCATGAATACCTTATTCACTTGTCTCAAAGAAATGAGCAACCTACGGCCATTTACTGATATGGAAGAGTTTAACATGGTTACTCTGCTAGACAGCACAGAGACTCCACCACGGCACATTATTTGCGGATAATAATTTGTTTTCAAAAAATATTTTTTAGACCCACTAGGTGAAATTTCCCACGGCACACCAGACAATATCTCACGGCACACTAGTGTCCAACGGCACAGTGGTTGAAAAACACTGAGTTAGAGTCAGGTACACTGTTAGTTTGGATTAGTTTAAGATGGCGTTGTTTTGTGGAAGTAACTCTTATCATTGGCTGCTAAAGTCGGAGAGTGGCCTATCATGGAGCGACTGGAGCGCTTTCCCATCCTGGAAGAAAAAGAAAATTCGCCCCCAGCCCCAGTGGCGAGGGCAACAACCCAATGTGATCCTTGGATGATGAAGTTTGCCTATGAGATCAGAGTACTTCAACGGTGGAAGAAGAAGCCACCAAAATAAACAGCATTATGCAAAACCACGTGAATGACATAAATACGACCCCAGGTATGATTTGGATGAAAGAACAACGTTGTAAAACGATTAAAAGCTTGTTTAAATTTAGATTGTGTGTGATGTGTTCCTAAAATCCAGTTTTGAGTGTATGACATTTGACAGAAAACTAATCAAATAAACTTCAAATTAAAACGTGGTTATAGAAGTCTTAACTACAGGGTTAGCATTTTATTACATATGATATTATGATGGCGACACAATGTCCTCTCTGCGGAGGAAATTATGTTACCAAAACAACATAGCACTACCATCTGTCAACTATGGATTTGAAAGAAAATTACACTGTTAGCTTAAATAGCCTAATGCACATGTGTCAAACACAAGGCCCGCGGGCCAGATGCGGCCCGCAAGATGATTTAATGTGGCCCTTTGTAGAGCATACATTTCTGAGTAGTATGTCAAAAAAAAGTAAGTCTCTAGCCCATTCCTGTGGATTTTTATAGAAAGAGCCAGAATGCTCACTACCCGGCCTCAAGGGGGCAGCTTGAATTTAAAAAAGGAAATAATTCTACACGTGTCCAGCAGAGGGCACTGACATATTAAGAGATCAGGATATAAACAGCATATTATAGCCATGTGGTAAATGGTTAGTCTCTCCCAGGGCGGCTGTGGCTACACTAGTAATTTACTGCCATCGAGTGTGGAGTGAATGAGTAATGTATGTAGCACTTGTGTGACACAGGCTGATGAAGCTTAATAATACCTGTAAGCCGTTGCTATTTATTTTTATGAGGCCACAGGCCACCCAAAGGAGTTCAACACCCCTGGCCTAATAGAACCGACAAAAATACATACATTTAACTGTATAACTATTTACAACAAAAATACATACATTTAACTATTTAACTATTTACAACAAAGTATTTAATTATCAGATTTAAAAACAAAAGTTAGCTTGCTCATGGTACAAAGTTGGCTTATGCCATAATCAACACTACACGAAAACAACTTTGACATAGCATTCATCACACTGCTGCTGTATGCTAACCGTATGCGTGCGCGTGTTTATGCCCTGCTAGCAAGTGCCGAGGTCAGCCTTGTTAAGTGCATATTTTTGGCTGCCTGAAGTGCGTCTGCTGCGCTTCATTTACATAACTGTGTGACTGGGCAGAAAAAAGGAGAAAATGGGTGCAGAAATATGAATGAAATGACGTGTGGGGAAGACGGGAGGAGTCAGCGGGAGACCGAGTTCTTTCATGGCTCTTTTCTCTACCTTTTTATATGGTTTTAGCTAATGTTAGCCTATGGACAATGTTTGATAGTCCCCTCTTAAACAGTGGATTTCTACGGTAGTTATAGTGGACTGTTATTTAGCCCTAATTTCTGAAAGTAAAGAATACAAAGAATGCACTTTTCCCTTACTGGTACAAAGAAGAACAAAGATTGTTTTTTGCCTTTTTCTGCGAACTGCATTTATGGTTTATGTGTTCCACATTGATTTTCTGGATACTTTTGTATGTCTTTGCCATGTTTTTGTGGAGGTTTGGTGGATTTGTTTACTTTGAGAGTCTAAAATGGTCCTGAAGAAAGCAGCTTATCAGCTAAACCTATTTGAGATCTACAAATTTCTTCTTCTGAGACACTGAAGAGGCACCAAGAGCCCCCACACCTGCAGCACAGTGGGGGCATCACAAGAGGAGCTACAGGAAACAAAAAAGGACAAACGAGAGATGGTGAAAGACTGTTGTGAAGCGGAGGAAGCAGAGGGAGGAAGAGGAAGGAGGAGGTAGAGCGGACCAGTGCAGGACACCACGCTCTGAAACAGGGACACACCCAGGAGGCGCTGCACCATTTCAGAGGATCAGAGCAGACAGAAGGGCAGCCAGCCAGGTTTCTTCCGAGTGCTACAGTTTCCCCGACCTCCAAGGTCATGCGGGTCAGGTCGACACAGTGGCAGCGCGGCTCAGCCGCAGCAGCTCAGGACTAACACCTGAACACTATTTCGTTGTACAGTTGTACAATGACAATAAAGCACTTACTTACTTACTTACTTACTTAAAAAAAGAAGAGTGAAGCAGCCATTAGCAAGACATTCTTTCAGAATCAGAATAAATAGGGTTTGGGGACATTTAATTGCTGGATACAATCATTCCGTACAAGTTGTAATGATATGAAAAACAAATAAATAAGGTGATTTGGAAAATATACATGATGAGATGCCCCTTCTAGAAACGTGACTTATACAACTGAATTAATATGAGGGAAGTATCTATTTTAGGACATCATGCCAGTCTGGCTTTGGGCAGGGTTTAAAAGAATAATTGGTCTGGATTTTTCCCATTTCAATTTGAAGTACAGTCACATGATGCACATAAACGTTCACTGGACAATAAGATGGATTATATTTGTCTACTATGCTCCTCTCGGAAGATGGTGAAAGACAGTTATGTTTTTATATTCACTGAGACTTGGCTCAATGGTAAAATTCCGGACAGTGGAATCCAGCTTGAGGGGCTTTCCTGCTGCAGAGCGAACAGAGTGATCTCACAGAAGGTCACAGTGTTGGTTCTACTGGATCTGAGCGCCGCTTTTGATACAGTCGACCATACTATTCTTTTAACTCGTTTAAAACACATCGGCCTCTCTGGTGCTGTCCACAGACAGGACATTCATGGTAAGTGTGGATACCTGCTCCTTTATGCTGCGTTTACACATAAGCACGATGCGTTACGAATGCCACAAATGCACATTCGTGGCCAAGGATCACGAATTTGATGATTCGGGGTCGAGGTTTCACGCGCCGCCACTAACTGTTGCGACCTGTTACTACGCGTTACGATTAATGGCACGAATTATTACGCACGGTCACGAATATGCGTCCCGCGCTGCTGCGTGGCGTCCCGCGCTGCTGCGTGATGTTGCGCGCTGCCACGGGCTGTTACGGGTCACTAGGAATATTCGCGTTCTGTCCGGAATCTGTCAAGAATTGGGCGAAAGTGGAGTGATCTTCTTCCACCGGGTTGGAGGCGGAGCAGAGTCCGTGCTTTCCCCTGAGTCATTGGGCTCGTCTGGCTCCAACTCCCGAACATCAGGTACGACCGCAGGAGGAAGAAACACTTTCAGCACCCCGAGGAGCGGCAGTGGCTCGGGGTGCTGAAAGTGTTTCTTCAGGTGCTGTCCGTGGCTTGGAGCGCGGATTGGCCGACTTTGTGACACTTTTCCTTGGCATAGCTACTGCAGGTACCAACATTTACTTTGGGCGTAGCGTGTGTTTCTGTCAATTTTGAGCGTGAAAACAGTGATTCTGCTCCACGAATGCTCTACGAATGCTCTACGAATGCTCTCACGCTGAATTACGAAGCGCCACTACTCCTCACGAAAGGACACGCTCCGCTGCGAACTCCACGAAAAGAGGGTGATTCGTGACATTCGTGGAAGATTTTTTGACAGACAAAAACTTTCTCCACGAACGTCACGAATGTCACGAACTGATGCGTTCTGTTAAGAATCCCATTGAGATGCGTTAAGTCACGTCACGAACGTCACGAATGACGGAAAAATGACATTCGTAACGCATCGTGCTTATGTGTAAACGCAGCATTAAGGTCCATACAATTACATGTGGTGTGCCCCAGGGTTCGATTTTAGGCCCAGTGCTTTTTAACCTGTATATGCTCCCTCTTGGTGATGTCATCAGGAGACATGGAGTCAACTTTCATAGTTACGCTGACGATACACAGTTGTACATCTCCATGTCTCCTGATGACACCAGGCCAATGGATGCACTTTTTAACTGCATTTTAGATATTAAATCCTGGATGGCAGAAAACTTTCTCCAGCTTAACCAGGACAAAACTGAAGTTTTAGTCATCGGTCCTGAGGCCCAGAGAGAGAAACTTTTACCCAAACTACAGTCATTGTCTTTTAATCCTTCCTCACAGGTGAAGAACCTGGGCGTGATTTTTGACTCTGAGCTGACTTTAATTCCACACATTAAGAATATCACAAAGATAGGTTTTTACCATCTAAAGAACATAGCCAGAGTCCGTCCCATTCTCTTTCGAGCCAACACGGAGACGCTCATGCATGCTTTTATCACCAGTCGTATCGACTACTGTAATGCCCTGCTTTCTGGTCTTCCCAAAAAGAGTATCTCAGGTTTACAACTTTTACAAAATTCAGCAGCTCGTGTCCTGACGAAGACCAGGAGGCGGGACCACATTACACCGGTTTTAGAGGAAGGGTAAACAACCCTTGTTGGATCAATCAATCAATCAATCAAGTTTTATTTCTAAAGCGCCTTACAACAACCAAAGTTGACCAAAGCGCTGCACACAATAAACATTAAAATAAAAATACAATATAAAAAGGAGTACAATTTCATTTAAAACAGACCATTTACAACAGTTGCCACAGAACTATGTGTCAAATGCCTCTTTAAACAGGTGAGTCTTTAGTTTTGCTTTGAACAGGGGCAGGTCTGAAACGGCACGCAACTCAAGTGGCAACGAGTTCCAGAGTTTTGGACCTGCCACAGCAAAAGCCCGATCACCCCACTCTTTATGATGTGACCTGGGCACCTCCAGCAGGTGGTGTTGGGCTGAACGTAGGGTTCTGCTGGGCTGGTAAGGGGTCAGAGTCTCACATAAATACACAGGTGCAAGGCCGTGGATGGAACTGAAAACAAAAAGTAAAAGTTTGTACTGGATTCTGAAAAGGACCGGGAGCCAATGCAGGGAGTAAAGGACGGGCGTGATGTGGTCATGTTTGCGAGAGTTGGTGAGGAGCCGGATCTAGTTTACACCACCAAAAAAGGAGTATACAAGGCACACCCCCTACCCCATCTTGGTGCCTTGGACCACATAACTATTCTGTTATCGCCAGCATACAGGCACAGTGTGGAGTAAAGACTCTTTAGAGAAACTCAAGGATTTCACACAACGGATTGGAATATGTTCAAGCAGGCTGCCATTCACAACAATATCACTGATCTCCAGGAGTATACAGAGACTGTCACTGCCTACATCACCAAGTGCACTGAGGATGTTACAGACTCTAAGACCATCATTATCAGGTCCAACCAGAAACCTTGGATTACAAGTGAAGTCCTCAGGCTCATGAGGGTCCGGAATGCTGCCTTCAAATCTGGCTGTGTGCTGAGCCCCCTCCTGTTCACTCTGCTGACCCATGACTGCGCTCCAAAGTACGACTCAAACCTCTTCATCAAGTTTGCAGACGACACAACAGTGGTGGGTCTCATCAACAACAGAGACGAGGAGTGAGGTGAGCAGTCTGGCCATGTGGTGCACACAGAACAACCTCTCTCTAAATGTGGAGAAGACAAAAGAGATTGTTGTGGACTTTCGAAGATGTGCATGCTACTCTAACAATCAACGGTGCTGCAGTGGAGAGGGTGACCAGCACTAAGTTCCTGGGTGTGCACATCACAGAGAACCTTTCCTGGACCATGCACACTACATCTCTGGTCAAGAAAGGTAATCAGCGTCTCTACTTTCTCCGCAAGTTAAGAAGAGCTAGAGTCCCAGCCTCTGTTATGTGCAATTTCTACAGAGGGACTATAGAGAGCATCCTGACCAGCTCCATCACTGTGTGGCTCTTCTACAGAGGGACTATAGAGAGCATCCTGACCAGCTCCATCACTGTGTGGTTCTTCTACAGAGGGACTATAGAGAGCATCCTGACCAGCTCCATCACTGTGTGGTATTTCTACAGAGGGACTATAGAGAGCATCCTGACCAGCTCCATCACTGTGTGGTATTTCTACAGAGGGACTATAGAGAGCATCCTGACCAGCTCCATCACTGTGTGGCACGGCGCCAGCACTGCCTCCTGCCGAAGGAGCCTCCAACGCATCGTGAGAGCAGCGGAGAAGATCTGTGGAGCCCTTCTCCCCTCCATTAAGGACATATACTCACACCCGTGAGTACCCGTCTCACCCGCAAAGCCCTCAGAATCACCAGGCCATCGGGAAGCTGAACTCCCTGCCCTCCCTCTCACCCCTCTTCCCCCACCCCCCGCTCCACTATCAAGGATGACAGGAATATCATTTCAAATCATTTATATAGTTTGACAAATAAAAAATCTTGAATCTTGAATAAACAAGCCACATGCTTATTAGCTAGTTGTCCCGTGGCAGATAGCCACATGACTAGTGCTGCCTTCATGCTCTTGTAATTATGGTAAATGCCACTTGCCGAGTAGAAAATTGCAAATAAACGCCGCCTCATGTCGTATTTTCCACTGGGAAACTGGGAGATAATGTTGATGCCCGAGTTCCGGAGATGAGCTAACCTTTACCTTTCAACACAACAGAGAGCAGCAGGAATACGATTTTGTCTTTTAGATGATTGTTATGAAGCCGACACTATGCATTTAGCAATATAGCTACTCAGTTTGAATATCGTGTCTTTTTCCACACTTATCGTCAAAGCCAATCTTTATGTTTTTTTTTTATCAAAGCAGATACAAAATAGCAGAATTTCAGCGGTTTGTAGATGACTTTATAGACAAATGTATTTGTTTATAGTGTATTGGTGTGTGTGTTTTAAATGTTTCACTTTACTATGACACAAAAGCACTTGAACAACAATGCACTGGTATTTTCCACTTCACAACTGGAAAGGATCATCTTTTTTTTTTATTATGTTTTGTATTTAAGTATAGGCAAATTCATCAAAGAAAAAAAAAAGTTACAGCTTCCTTCCAACAGGCACGTGTCGAGGAGTCGACCGGGGATGGTGGTGTAGTATAACATCCAATTCATAACTCCCATAGACTTAATGAAAAATTCTAATTTGGCTGATCCGGTATGTAGTAATTACTGGCAATAGCACCGTTTAAAGAAAATGATACAAGCAAATACAGCACTTTTTCTTTTTTGACTCGTGGCCTTTTTGTCTATGAGCTACACGTTAGCCTCTGTTGTGCTTTTTAAAATCTTAAATTTTTCGGGCTTAAAACCCTGAGGAAGTATAGACCTGTTGTAATGATATAGATATATTGTTTTACCTGTTGCAGTCTGATACTAAAACTACATGTTTTTTCTATTGGTGAAAATTGTACTTTGATAAAAATGTTCGGAGTAATAAAGGAACCACAAACCTTTCCAGAATCCGATATACTAACTCAGGGGTATATAAACTCTTCCTTGAACACTTGTGTTTCAAGCTTTTCAAACGCTGCATTCCAAAAATGGCGCACCCCCCCTCAGGCCTCGCTGAGCGGCGTGCATATTTCCGAAGACGCGCTCGCCCTGTCACTCGTCGATGCACACACACACTACCTCCTTTTCATACGGAACAAGAACGGCTGACCTTAGACCTTTACCATTCAGTCTGTCTGGAAAGTACCAAGCCTGGAATCGATCAACACCCAGACAGGCCAACCCCCTTGCCTGACCTCCCCACACCAGCCCGTCCGCTTATTCTTTGGACTCACCTTTGACCCCCTCCCCCATTATCACAGGCCTTATGAACGAGAAGGCTCTTGTTATGACTCTGATCAAGCTCAATGTTCAAGCGTTTTGGGCTTTTGATGCTATTAGTTGAATAGTCTTCATCAAGTCGAATCAATATTTAAGGATTACACGGCGGACTCGCTAGTGGATATTTACTGACAACATGTTAAAGAGGGGGTTTTATACTTTATGCAGGTATTTGTCATTTAAATGGAGAAAATTGAGTGACATCCATTCTTGAACTTCCTCAATGTGTCATTAGCCCCAAAGGAATTGGGATTGGTTTATGGAATTTTTGGCACATTCCATAATAATTTAAAATGTCAAATACTCCAATTAGCATTCACTTTAAACCTGTGGTAATCTTGTTATTTTGCTGTTGTAAACTTCATTTGGCACCATATATATATCTACATTTGTGAAAGTACAACAGACCATATTATGCACACATTTTCCACCAGCGCAAACCAGGAAGTGCACAAGGCAGAGCAACACCAAAAACACAAACACGATAAAAACACAATAAAACAATTCAATCAATACAACGCATACAAATATATAAAAAAATACAAATATGTATATATTAAAATGATATATTAAAATTAGTTAAAATACAATCAATTGGCGGCAGTAAATAAGCATGCTTTCTGCCTGGACTTAAACATAGAGTTGAGGCCTATTTCATGTCCTCACGGAGGCTGTTCCAAACTTTTGCTGCATGAAACTGAAATGCAGCCTCGCCATGTTTAGTCCTGACTCTTGGAACCAACAAAAGACCCCTCCCTGAGGATCTCAAGGCCCGAGGTGGTTCATATGGCTGTAACATGTCAGCTATATACTTTGGTGCCAGACCATGAAAAGACTTGTACACAAGCAGAGCTGTTTTAAATTCTATTCTCTGAGTGACAGGAAGCCAGTGCAGAGACCAGAGCACTGGACTAATATGGTTGTATTTCCTGCTTCGTGTAAGGACTTGAGCAGCAGCATTTTGGATGCTAGTTCATGTCTCAACTCTGTCTCTCCGTCTCTGAATTCCGGCAGAGAAATTCACTCAAGTGAACAATCTGGATATGGAGGAGTTTCTGTGAGAGCTAAAAAATGCTTTTAGACAGCAGCTGAGAAATTTTATTCAGGTACCTCTGACTTTCACTGTTTGATAACGGAGTAATTCAGGTAGAGCTGCTTTACCCAGTTACCCAGAATTGTCTGTAGGTTTTTTCTCTCCATACTGGAATACCAGGTTTTGTGATTGAATGTAGTGTTTGAGTGAATAGTTGGTGGTGGTCGGAGGGGCCAATGGCGCAGATAGGCAGTTTTGCTTCCATCAGTCTAGCTCAGGGCGTTATTACTTTTTTCATATCTTCTTGATCATTTTTGGACAGTTTTTCAGTGGCTGCTGATATCTGGGAACGCTGCCGCTCCAGTCCTGACTATAACCAGGAAATATGACCACAATAGTCCTGTGCTCAGGTCTCTGCACTGGCTTCCTGGCTTTGTACAGTTAAAGAGAATAGACTTTAAAACAGCCCTGCTTGTGTACAGGTGTCTTCACCAAAGTCCATCTCTGACATGATTAGGGCTTATGAGCCATTTCAGCTCTGAGAACCTCAGTGAGGGGTCTCCTGCTGGTCCCTGAGTCAGGACTAAACACGATGAGGCTGTGTTTCAGGTTCATGCAACAAAAATCGGGCCTCAACTCTGATGTTCTTCGAAGTTCAAAATCAAGCCAAAAGTACTGAAAGTATTTTATCTTTGCTCAGCTCAGTACACTTGCAGCACTCATTTTGTTGGAATTTGATAAATATTTAAAGACTTTTTGCATCACATTATTCATTCACGTTGGTGAATTTGAGGGGCATTAGGTCGACACTGAATTTAAGGCTTTTTTGGTCAGGACCGCTGCGATTGTTTATTTTTAAAGGACTGGTTGTTTCATATTTCTCCGGAAACTATGTAGATAACTTTGTAAAATGTTGTTTTGTGTGTTTCAGGTTGAGACCTGCAGGAGCAGTTCGCCAGACGCTAACAAGTCATTGAGTTGGTAAGTACTAACACAGACAATAATGTGTAGCCTATTAATTCAGTGTATGTAATGTATGTAATGTATTCTAGTGCTGCTCCGATACAGCGTTCTTCCAAACACAGAGACCTTACATCTTACTTAAAAAGCTTTAGAGTTGCTTTTTATCATCAGTTAGATTTTTTTGCTTTTAGAAATTCTGATGCTGTCATTGGTCTGGTAAGAGTGCTCTGAAGAATATATTTAAGGAACAGAACCACACTGACTTTCTCTGAACAAAGCTGCTTCCTGGTATAACAATATTATCTGTGTCAGTGACTACCTGAGTATTTTGAAAGACTAGGTCAGGGGGTAGGCAAGTTTGCTCGGTGGAGGGCCGATTTGGAGGGTCAAAAGACCAAGGGCCAGACCTTCCAATTGTAGTCTGAAGTAAAGCATCACTTTCTACAAATGCCAGTGTTGTACATCATATATAATAGCTAATAATTTTTTTAAAGGAATAGAGTACAAGCATTTGCTCTCTGATATGTGTAATTATGTTCCTCCAAATCATCTCGAGGGCCAGAGGTTCTATAATGGAGGGCCTGTTTTGGCCTCCAGGCCTGACGTTGTCTACCCCTGGACTAGGTTATTCCATTAATGGGTGTTTCTTCCCTGATGGCACAGGCAAATATTTGTGCAGTGGTCTGACTTTCCCATCAGTACTCCATGGTGAGATCAATAATGGATTATCTTATCTTATCTTAGTACAGGTCGATCTTTGAAAAAAATGAATGCATCACTAGATGGACCTCATAGGAGCTCATCGAAACAATGCCACTACAAATGTGTCCTGTAACCAAAGCTAAAAATGGTGAAAACATTTTTACTGAGTGACAGGCTTTTTGTTGTTGTTGTTGTTGTTGTTGTTGGCAACTTCCTCTGGTTTCTTTGCTCTAGAGAATATCAGCCATGTTCAAAATCAGCAGTTTCTAAAGTGCTTGACCAACTTAAGACCCATTTCCCTTTATATAAAATATTTAACGCCATTGTTGCGTCGTTATGACCGTTTCCTTCACTGTAAAGCACCAGTAGAAGCTGTAGTTGTTCCATTGTTGAACCAGATGGTATGTGGCGGTAAAAGAAACATATTACAAGTGATGGCATGTGTGTCCAGCCCTCAGGTTATATGCTTTGTACCTTCTAATGCAGTATGGATCTCTGTCTTGTCTGTCTCTGCCTCTTTAGCCTCCCTGATCTTCTCCCGTCATGGAAGTACGTTCACTGACTGTCTGAGTTTCTCGGTTCTCGGGGAACATTCAACGCTGTCGGTGAGTTTGTGAGAAGCTAGAGAAACCATCGAGTGTTGAGTGTACCCTGACTCTGAGCCGAGCGTCTGCTACAGTAGATGTGCCAATGGCCTCTTCAGCTGTTACCAAAAATACAACCCTGGAGGCACGGTGAGTGGAGCTGCCCAGAAGAGTATGTGCAGGCAGTTAAGGTGATAGAGCCATGAATTTGAAGGTTTAAGCGAGACGAAAACCAAATCATATACTGACACTAGTGCTATTTGATTATATTTTTATTAGAATATATCATAATATATTACATAATATACTGTATATTATTGTATATTGTACCCTTTGTAAGAATAATATATTGTAGACCGTTTGCATATTACAGTAGTTTCACCAACTGGTGTCTATTACAGGCCTATATATTTCTATAAACAAGCAAGAAGTTTTGGATTTAGTTTTTAATTTTAATATAAAGACTAAAATTTTACATAGATATTATAGTTTAAGCTCTATCTTCTGAAGGCCATTCAGGTCTCTTGCATTATGCCTATAAAAGACATAACCACTTTCTGGAGCACATGGCTAATGTATCTACAAGAGCGCTCTCATCTCCGCTGTTAGATTTGATTTTACCCGAGTTTCTGGCTCCTCTGTACAAACTGAATGACAGCACTGCAAAGGTAACAAGGAACTTTCTCTGCCATTATTATACTTTTAGCGGCTGCAGTGAGTGTTCTAACTGCGGCTGTTAGCGGTAGTAGCTTATCGATAGCATTAGCAGTGCTGCGGTAAACCTGCCGGAGCTGCTGCAGATTCAGGTCCACAGGCCGTCTTTTGGGGGAACTGACCCCAATCCAGTCATTAAAGTGATCCAATCCGATGCTCTCAAAGTACCTGGATTTTCAATACTGAATATCAGACCGGGACATCCCTAGTAGGAGTACTGTCCTGCCCGTGGACACAATTAGCTTGTTTGCACAATGTGGCTGTGTAGTTCTGCTAACACAACGATCAAAATCATAATCATATATTCTAAAGATTGCGTGGTGAACGGTGAGTTCCTGGTAGACAATCACTTAGGTACTGTGTGTTACTAATTTGATTTAAGATGTGGATAGAAGATAGGAGAATACGTCATGAAGCTAAATGCTAACACGCAATAATAAACTGAATAAAAATAAATATCAAAATAAATGTAAATCTATATACAAGATGATTGTTTTTAAACAGATAAGTTCACATTTGCAAATCAATTTTAAAATTGATAATGGATAAAAAATAGACAGTTTTCGACCTTTATACTTTCCAACCTTTATAAACACTCCTCCGCGGAAGTATTTCCTACATCAAACTTAACACGCAGTAAGTGTTCACCACAGAATCTTTTAGAAAATATGTTTACTCCAACGGGTCTAAGCTAATCTTAAAAGGGAATGAACAGCAAGTACTAGCTTTCACAACGTCAGGCCAGAGGAACTAGTATAGCCAAATTGTGCTACGAGCCAATTAGCCCGAGCAGCACAGCCTGTCCTGCTGTCAGTTCAAAAGGGAGGAGAGTCTGGTGGTTTACCCGTACCCGAAACCAATAACCTTTCTGCGTTGCTTCGGTCACAGATTTGTAACTCAAATGCAGAAGTCTCTCTTAAATCGCACATCATTCATGGCAAACTTTAATATAAGTTTCTCACATGTATTTAATATAGTTCAGTTCTTGATTTGGCAGAAGATGGCAACTTTCAGTGCAATATTTCTTGTTAAATTTAATGTTTTCGCGGTAAGCCATGTTGGACGGACCTCGTGTTTCTCGCCCCTCAGAACTCAAAAGACTAAGCAGGCCAGTCTTTGCAAAGTATTGGAAAATCGTGTCGTCTGGCTGGCCAGGCTAGAACTCAATGGGTACTCTACTTTATTGTCCCCACAGGGAAATTTGTTTTGTTTGTGGGGCTAGTGCTACTTCCTAGCAGAGCTTGCACTCAGGAAAGTTAGTCCATCAAAAGGGAATGAAGGAAATGTGGTTTCTGCAGTTTCTACACTGGGTTAAACCATTTGAATTTGTGGCTGAAGTCAGTGTTTATGACAACTACGTTTTTCATCAGATCATTTTACATTTTTTAGTTAACAAAAAATGTATGTAAATTACATATATTATATTATTATATATTTTGTTGACTTTACAAAAAATTTTCATTAGTCAACAAAAATATATGGACATTTTATTTTTTCTCATTATCTACTTTTAATTGAGTTTTAGTCTAACTATTGTCACAAAAAAATATTACTTTATATTACAGGTTTTTTTTTTCTTTAGATTTGTCTGTATATGAAATTCAATCACACACTCTGCTTTGATGTTTCATGTGGTACGTTCATAACAATTGTGAAATGTTAAGCATTTTGTGTATAAAAATGCCCGTCAGTGTGGGTCCTGGTCCACATTCATCGCTGTCGGTGGGTTTTGTGTCAGTCAACTCGCCGAACGGTGAATGGAAACCATGGCCGCGCTCCACACACTGTCAATACCACTTTTCATTGAGCTCCTTCTCAAATGTCCAGATCACTTGTAATGCAAATTAGATCAATAAAGAAACATTTGGAACAATATGACAGTTGTATTGTAAGTCATTTTTGCTATAAGCTCGTGGCCTGCTACGGTTCATGTTGATGAAGACTTTACATGAAAGAGTCATCAGTGAGGCTAGCTTTGATGTACAGAGCAGGTGCCTCTCCTGACCTCCGACCTCCAGTCACATGGCTGCATTTTAACCAAGTCATATGGTTACAGAGTTACACGTCAATCTTGTGAAGGAATCCGCCTGGGTCACTGAAAAACCGTGAGATGGAGCTTTGCTTCAGCATATCCCATTGTGTTCCTACTTCTGCGGGATACTTTTGATCGGAAAGAAAATTGTGTGTGAAAGATCCCTGTGTAGATTTGACTTTTAGGTTAATATTTTCTTTGTACATTAAACTTTGTGACAGTTTTAGTTTCATGTGGATAGGCCCATTAAACCACAGAGGTAATAGCTTTAAAGGTGCATTATGCAACTATTTATGGGAAAAAAATATTTTGTTCCTAAGTTGACCTTTTTGTAACCAAATGGTTGTTTGAGTGGTCAACGTAGCGCCTTTACTTTCCATCACAGTGGCCTCGAGAACACTCCAGGATCATATTGTTTTGTAGGTTTTTACTAGCCTGGCTAATGCCAGACTAAAATCACAAGTTATATTTAGTCTGGGGACCACCAATTCATTTTTTAGTAGGAGAGGTGTGTTTTAGCCGTTTACTGGGCGCTACAAAAGTCTATCATATGCGTCTGCACGTAGCCATAGCCAATCATATCATCGTATCAGATGACGTATGGCGTACCTGCTATAAATTTTCAAGCTAAACTATTTAGAACACGGTCTAAAGCTTGATCGAAAGATGGCGTTGTGCTGTCAAGTTGGATGTGATTGGTCCCCAAATCCATGCGAAGATTAGATTAGATTAGATTAGATTGGTTTATTTGAAAGGGGACAGTGCAATTTCATGTAACACATGAACAAACATGGTTAAAAAAGCCAGAATTAGCCAGAAGGCTATTTTTCATCTGTAGTCCCCTGGCCAAGATGTAAAAAGGCATTAAAATACAAGCATGATAAAACATTACAATTCTTTGACACATCAATAACAACAATATAAAATATAAATGACACTGTATAATAACTAAAGGCACACAGTACCTGATTACAATATAAAAACACACAAAAACACTTGTTTAAAAGGATACGTTAGATATACAATACAGCATAACATGCTCAGCTTTTAATGTTGGCAGACGTACATGTTAATGTACCAATTTTTAAATTTTTTCGTAAAGGCCTTGTAAGTGGTGAGCTGTCATGGTGCTGTCATGGTTTCGGCCATGGTCCCCAGGCTGTTGTGAAGTTCGAAATGATTCGAGCACACACAGCAGTCTGCCGTTAGCCAGGCTAGGTTTTTACTGCTGGAGGATAAAAAAATGGATCCTGAAACGTTTTAGAGGTCATTGTGATGGACAGTAAAGGCACCATGTGAACCACTCATACAGCCATTTGGTCACAAAAAGGTCAATTTATGAACAAAATATTGTTTTATTTTTTGCTTAAAAGGTTGCACAATGCATCTTTAAACCAAGTCGAATATTCAGCATTTTGACTGTCATCATCAATTAAAAAGTTTAAGCTCTTCTATGTCTGACACTATTCCCTATATAGTGCACTATATTGTGTCCGAATATCCAGAGAGAAAAAGTAGTGCACTCAAAAGTTCCCACAATACATTATGAAAAGTGCTCAACACAAATTAATAATCGCGAGTTGCATATTTTTTTTATGAATAAACCACATTAATATAAATCGTTACAATGAAAAGTGTCTAGCGTTAGCTGCTTCTTTAGCTTGAGCTAAACGATAGCTTCCTCTTTCAGGCAAAAAGGAAATAATCCAAGATGTTTTCTTCATTCTTGTCAAATCCATGTCAAATCAAACTGATGAGGCCAATATTTAACCATAAATATTTAACTGTCATTTGTTTATCGCAGAAATCCGTTATCACCGAAGTTTAGCTAACTCATAGTTGATGTAGTGCACTGCTTTCTGCTGGCGTTTCGGACACGGCGCTCACCACTTTCCCCGCGGCACATGACTACACATATATATGCAAAAACATGACAAAAACAGCAATGCAAAAAGCGATTAAAAAGCCAACGTGACAAAGAAGATACGATCACTTGATGATCAAGTGACGACAACGCAGCAGCAAACGCAGAAAACTGATCCATTTATATCAGTTTTGCGGGTCTTAGCTTTCAAACGAGCCATTACACTGTTGCTCTCCAGTCGAGAAGCTTTTAGATTTGGGTAAAGCTGAACTGGGGAAAATGCGCCCGGTTCAGGCGGGGGAGAGTAAGAGGTTTTTAACCAAGCACATTTTCTCCACTTCAGCTTTACCCAAATCTGAAAGCTTCTCGACTGGAGCGTGTACAGCGTATAGGCCAGCGTGACGGCTCATTTGAAAGCTAAGCGTTGTCACTTTTTCATCATATTTTCTGTGCTTGTTTTGTCTTTTAATGCTTTTTTCACTGCGTTTTCATCCTCACTTTACATCTCGTTTTTTTTTGCCAATAGATTTGAGTAAAGTCGAGCTGGTCAAGGTGGGGGTTAAGAGGTTAAACATAGCGTCCTATAGGCAACACTTTATGCTTGTTACTTAACATTTTAGCCACATCTGAAGTTACCTACTCCACTATCTCTCAACCAGGGTTCTCAAAAGCGGATGACAATAGAAGCTTTCCAAATCCGCGCAGACCCAGTGACCCAAATGACTGAACGCTGTTTCATTTGACAAACGTCTGGGCGGAACAATACGCCGCTGCACAGTCTCTCGGTTTTAGCGTTAGCACGTACATAATGGGCCGGTCGGGGGGGGGGCTGGCGGGGTCAGGTTTAGGCAGCTCTTTTCTCTTTTTCAGCTCGCTTCCTCCACACAGGCAGGCATAGGCAGATGGCGCTTTCAGACCCTGACCCTTCACTTTTGACCCCCAGGCCGGTCACACGCAGCGCTCAGACAGACAACGGAGGCTCTGTCCGGCCCCTGCAGAGGACAACGGGTTCACGGCGCGTATGCGGGCCAACGCCGGGCCAGGAGGGGATAAATACATCAATAATAACAAAGGTGGATTTAATAGTGTGTGTAATAATAATCCAAAGAAATGATTATGCAACGTGACCCCGACCTGAACCGAGCCCATCTTTTTCTCTAGTTTGGCTTTACCCAAATCTAGAAGCTTCTTGAAAGAAGGCATCAAAATATCGACCAAAAGTAGACAAAAATGAGACCTTGAAAAAAGAGCTTCAGAAAGAAACGTGACAAGAAAAGTGACAAAAAAGTATCAAACCAATTAAAGAATATTTAACCTTTTAACCCCCGCCTGAACCGAGCCGCATTTTTCTCCGGTTCAGCTTTACCCAAATCTAAAAATGTCTCGACTGGAGAGCAACAGTGCCTCATTTGAAAGCTAAGCTGAAAAAAGCATTAAATAAACGGTCAAAAAAGGGTTCAAAATAAGTAAAAAAAATCCAGTGAAGAAGCTTTTACATTTGTGTAAAGCCAAACTGGTCGGGTAAGGTGGGGGTTAAGAGGTTATGGCTACATAAATGTTTTAGTTAGTTAGTCATGGTTATTCGTACTCATTCCGAACATACTAGTTCTACACAAGAATTAATTTATGATGTGCAAGACTTTCTCTGTAAAGTATACAGCAACAATGATCTGCTCGTTCATATCAGTGGTTTAAAACATCAACAAGTCAAAGTGACCGCGGTTTGGCCCAGTATTTGACCACTTACTCACACAAATCTTACACATATTTTCAGAAACTACAAGGTCTTAGCTTTCAAATGAGGCGTTACCCTGGCCTATAGGCTGTAAGCTCTCCATCCAGTCAAGAAGCTTTTAGATTTGGGTAATCCCGAACTGTGCTCGATTTAGTGGGGGGTTTCAATAGAGCACAACAAAAATATTTCTAAACAGTGATCATGAAAAGTCCAGTGACCCCATTTTGGGTCCACCAGTCTAAGAGCCACCGCTCTGGATGAAAAAAGCGTTTGAATTAAACGCACAGCGCAAAAGTCTTTTTTTCACAAAATACTGATGGACAAAACAACATTTATTCCACTGAAATAAAATCTGATCTTGGGCCTTTGAATTCAAGAGATACAAAGTCAAAAAATATACAAGCAAGCAGGACCAAACATTGTCCCATTCCGTGCGTCTCCGACTGTTGTCCCTGTAGCAGAATGTGGACAAACCAGTGCGTCCTCCTCGTCCTGCCACCTGCCCAGGAAGCACCCGTTTAGTTTAGTTTAGTTTAGTTTATGTGAACAGGGACAATGCACATTAATTAACGTCACTGTAAATGTGCCAGTTTTAGCTCCAAAGCTAATTTTCAACTGTGGTCCCTGGGCAAGATGTAGATTGCCAACAATATACAACAATAACAACAACAATCATTATTAACCTATAAAATGATAAAACAATTCATTAGTATGATCTCACACACAACCTATGTTAACATTCGGCACACACACCACACCATAGACAATTACACACAGGCAGAAGTAACCAGGATTTTAACTTGTTTCTGAAAGGCCTTAATGTATCAGCATTGCGTATGTGAGAGGGGACAGTGTTCCAGAGCTGGACTGCTCTCACCCAAAAGGCCGACCGGCTGAAGGCACTTTTCCCGAGGGGGACTAACAGGTTATTGGAGGTGGCAGATTTAGTTTGTCTCCTGCTCAGACTTATAAAATTAGGAAGTGGTGCCAAACCACGCAACATTTTAAAAACCAGATTAGCATCATGACATTTTACTAAATTTTCCCAGTTCAGCAGGTTATGTTTGTCCAATATACTGCAGTGGTGATGACGGAAAGGTTTCTTGTCCAGGACTTTCAGAGCCTGCTTATAGACAGAGTCGATTGGTTTCAGCGTCGTCTTACAGCCCTGAGACCAGCTGGTGACACAGTAAGACAGAAGTGGCATTATCGTATATAAAAAAAATATTTTGCAGCATCTGTATTCAAACTCTGTCTGATGATGTACCTAAAATTAGCGAGATTTAGTTTGACGGTCCGAATTACTTTTTTGACATGCTCTTTAAATGTAAATTGTGAGTCTAAGATGATTCCCAGGTCATTATACTCTGTTACCACACGGATCTTCTCTCCTGCGATATACACTTCTGGATCTGGTAAGTCAGACTTTCTCTTTGTAAAAAATATACACTCCGTCTTTTTAAGATTTAAATGTCGACCCGAGTTGTACAGCCATTGGGAGACAAACTCCGAAAGCTTTTTAGCCACTTCCTCCTTGTCCTTCCCATGTACATAGATCACAGTATCATCTGTGTACATTTGTATCTCACAATCAGAGCACACAGAGGGCAGGTCGTTGATGCAGAGACTACATAAAAGTGGCCCCAGTATTGAGCCCTGGGGCACGCCTATACCATTAACAAGGTTACAGGACAATTCATTTTTGACCCTAACAGCTTGTGTTCTGTGATCCAAGTACAATTTTATCCAATGAACAGCATCAGGTGAGAAGTTGAGAAGTTGAGAAGTTGAATCGCGATAATTTTGAAATGGCTGATGGTATCAAATGGCCTTTTCAAGTGTGACTGGTGACTGGCTTTAACACAGCAAGTGCATTTGCCCTTGATTTGAGCAGAGGCAGGTAGTACTCAGTTAAATTTACTTGAGTAACTTCTTGAAGAAATTCTACTTCTTACAAACTGTATTTTTTTACTCCCACTTGAGTAGTTTAGTTTAGTTTAGTTTATTTGTTTATTTGAGCAGTACACATTGTGCTCAAAAGGAGTGGGCTGAAGCAAAAGCTTATGAGTGCCCACCCCCAAGTGCAATAAAATAAATAAAAAAAGAACATTTAAAACATTTCAAGCAGCTACATTCATACAGACCAACTTACAAACAATAATATATGAACTGTTTATACAATTAATTGAAGCAACGCACAGCTACAACAACAATCTTGTTTCATGTACGATGTCTAGAACAAAGCAGTCAAAAAAAAAAAAAATGTGATCCTTAATATATTTCTTTCAGATTTTTACCCTTGATAACCGAGAGTTACTTTTATGTTATGAGGGTACATTAATAGATATTATAATCTGAGATCTTGATACTTTCCAGTTGTCATTACCATTCTCAGTATAATTTTAATTTGGGTGTAATTTTCATAATCATTATTATTATATATTTATTTAATTGAGTTATATGTGAAGTATGATGAAAGCCCTGCACAGTGTGGTGCATTAAAAAGCCAGAGAGTGAGCCAGTTGAAGAGGGCAGTAACTCCCAATCAACAAACCCCCACACGGCTGCCCTAACAGCTGATTTTGTAGAATATGTTCCTATGCTGAGTGGTGCATTAAAAGACAAGGTTTAGAGCCCGTTGGGAGGGTCCCTCTCAACAGATCCATAACCTGCCAACCCTAATTCTCCATTTGTGAATTTGAGCAATAGAATGACAACCGTTCCAAGCAGCAACACTCTTCCTTGATTATAGAGGAAACAATACACATAATCCATCCTACTGCTCCCCCTAGTGACAACACATTTCTTCTTGTCTGTATATTTCAAAAGTCTTTTGTTTATATTTAAATTTGAACAGGTTGACGTTTGGACATCGTTTCAAATCCATCTCCAGTTTATTCCACAATTGTACACCATTAACTGTTGGACTAAAACTTTTCAAAGTTGTGCTATGTTTCTGAATCCTAAAGTTTAATTCATCACGTAATTCATAACAACCAGTACGTTCTTGGAACCTTCTTTGTAATTGGTTTGGTAACAATTTATACCTTGCTTTGAATAATATTTGTACAGTTTGGAACTCAACAATGTCACAAAACTTCATGATCTTTGATTTTAAAAATAATGAGTTTGTGTGGTCCAAAAACCCAACTTTATGAATTACTCGGAGAGCTCTTTTTTGCAACAATATTATTGGTTTAACTGTGTTTTAATAAGTACTACCCCAAACCACAGTACAATAATATAAGTAGGGCAAAATCAGAGAACAGTATAAGGTATGTAGAGCTTTGATGTTTAAAATGTGCTTTGCTTTTGCAATTACTGAAATGCTTCTAGAAATTTTCGTAGATATATATTTAATATGAGATTTCCAAGTAATTCTGTCATCAATAATCACACCAAGGAATTTGATTTCATGCACTTGCTCGATAACAACACCTTCTATCTGAATTGCTTCCTGAGCATTGGAGTTACAGTTGCCAAATGTCATCATTTTGCTTTTACTCAGATTTAAAGATAATTTATTTTGTTTGAACCACTTGTTGACACTTTTGAGTTCCCAGTTGACAATCCGACACAGCTGCTGTAAGTCGTCTCCTGATGCAAAAATATTTGTATCGTCAGCAAACAAGATAAATTTAAGTATTTCAGACGTTTTACAAATGTCGTTAATATACATATTAAACAATTTTGGGCCCAGAATAGAACCTTGAGGTAAACCACAGACAATTTGTCGACAACTCGACTGATAATCACCGATTTTCACACACTGTTTTCTATTTTTTAAGTAACTGGTAACCCACTGTAGAGCTACCCCCCTAATCCCATAAAGTTCTAGTTTATTAATTAATATATCATAGTTTATTGTATCAAACGCTTTACTCAGGTCCATAAATAACCCTATTGCATATTTCTTGTTATCTACAGCATTAGTTATTTCTTCAGTTATATCAAAGAGCGCGTGTGAGGTTGAGTGATTGTTCCTAAAACCAAACTGATTGTCCGAGAGTAAATTACACTTTTCGATAAAGCCGTCAAGTCTAGAGTTAAAAACTTTTTCTAAGATTATAGAGAATTGCGGTAACAGGGAAACAGGCCTGTAGTTTGTAAAGAGATGTTTATCTCCTGCTTTGAACAGAGGAATCACTTTTGCTACTTTCATACTATCAGGAAATTGTCCAGTTTGCAACGATAAGTTACAGATGTAAGTTAACGGCTTAGAGATACTTTCAATAACAGTTTTTAAAGTTTTCATGTCCATGTCATGGTAATCGGTCGAGGTCTTATTTTTACACCCTTTAACAATGTCCAGTATCTCCTTTTCCTCCACAGGTTTGAGGAACAGGGACATAGGATTTGCTTCTATCAGTTCACAATTATAGTTCTCAACGTTTGCAATTTTTGCAGCACGGTTCGGTCCAACATCTACAAAGAATTTATTAAATGTTTCGACAACTTCATTCATATTATTTAAAGTGTTATCCTCATCTTTGAAATATTTTGGATAATTAATCGTTCTTGGTTTATTTCTAATTATACCATTTAAGATGTTCCATAAACCTTTAATATTATTCTTATTAGTATCCAACAACTTATTATAATAATCCTGTTTACATTTTCTCATGATACCTGTCAGTTTATTTTTATATTTCTTATATTAAATATAAGGATAAATTTTATCCTCAGCTTCTTTTGTTCGGTTACTTATAAAGTTTTTGTAAAGATTATTTTTTTTCTTGCAAGCATTTAGTAAACCTTTAGACATCCATGGTGTTTCTTTATACTTTCTGTTTTTACAGTATTTCTTCATTGGGCAGTTTTTGTCGTATACCTTTTGAAATACTCGCGTAAACTCATCATAAGCCATATTCGTGTCATTCTCTCTGTACACAATACTCCAGTCTTGAGCTAAAAGCTCCTTTTTACATGCATCAATAGTTTTCTCTGTTTTTACCCTTCTAAACCAATACTTGTTTTCCTCTTCATCTTTTACATATCCATTTTTATACATAACGAAAACTGGAAGGTGATCACTAATATCATTTATCATTAACCCGCTGACTGTATCACTTTCAATTTCATTTGAGAAAATGTTATCAATCAAGGTGGCACTATGGGTTGTTATTCTACTCGGTTTGGTTATTAGAGGAAACAGACCTATACTGAATAAAGTATTTATAAATTCGTCCGTCTTTTTATGTTTATATGGGTTTAACAGATCGATGTTGAGGTCTCCCCCCACAAACATGACTTTATGATTTAATCCTGAAAAGTGCTCCTCCATCCACTTAGAAAAAACATCTATATCAGAGCCAGGTGTTCTATAAATAGAACTCACAATAATATTTTTCTTTTTTTGCCTTGTAATCTCTACAGTAAGGCATTCAAGTGTATCATCCACCACCATTGTCTTATTTTCCATTACTTTGTAACTATAGTTGGAGTCTATAAACATAGCTACGCCCCCTCCATGCTTGTTCTTTCTGTTCATACTTATAAATTCATAACCATCAATAGAAAACTCAAATTCTCTGTCATTATTAATCCATGTTTCTGTGATTAGGATGACACTGAATGGTGTGGAAAACTGTTTTAAGAAGCTTTTGATGTGGTCAAAGTTTGCATAGAGGCTTCGACTATTGAAGTGGATTACAGTGAATGCCTTAATGTTCTTAAGTTTACTATTGTACAGATCCTCTGTGTAGTATTGACAGTCATTGGTAGCTCTAGAAAAGAAGTTATTTTCCGGGTCGATGTCGATCTCAGTGTTCTGTAGGTCGTATTGAGAGAATGTAAAATCCTGGGAGTTTGCTTCAGCAATTCTCCTTATTGAAAAGTCCAAGTCGGTGCTTCCTATAGAACTATATGTATTACTAGACATGTGAAATTATGTGCTTTTACATACCAAAATCCATACGCTTTTCCCGGTGTTTATACTGGATGTGGTGTACTGCTGCGTGGACGTATAATGAGTTTGTCATATCGCAAGAAGGCGATCTCCCCCCTTTCTCGTGCAGCTCTCAGCTCCGGCATCAGTTCTTTACGTTTTCTTTTTATGGATTCCGTGTAGTCCTCGTTTATGAAGATTTTTGTTCCTTTAAGTCGTTTGGCGCGCTGTAAGATTTCCTCACGATCCTTCCACCTCAGTAGTCTGGCGATGATGGGTCTCGGCCAGTCTCTCCCGCCGTCGTGTTTCCCTACTCCACCTCCACCGCGTGATGTAGCTGTAGCTTCTCCTTCAGTATTTCTTTCACCTTTTCCTCGGCGTCGGCCCAGGTCTCCCCAGGCGACTCCAACACTCCCTCAAATACCAGGTTATTTCTGCGGCTCTGTCCCTCCAGATACTCCAGTTTGTCCGTGATGATGTGTAGATTGTCACATACTTTGTAAAAGTCCGTTTGTAAGGTGTTTGTGCGCTCCGTGAGTTTCAGATTATGTTCTTTTAAAGTGTCCACCTCACCTTGCGTGAACTGCAGGCTTGTTTTTAGTTCTTGAATGTCCTTAGTCTGTAAATCCATGCGGGTGTTTGTTGATTCCATGATGAGTTTAATAAATCCTTTGAAGTTTTCCTGCTGTTGTTGAATTAATTCCCTGAACATGACCCTCTGCTGCTCCATGAGCTCCGTGACTCGACTGAGGCTTACGTATTCCTCTTCCACCGCTGAATCTGCCTGTTGCTTCGCCTCTATTTTCGGCGGTTTTGGCATTTTGCTCCCTCTCAGCAGGCCTGAATTTTCTTAACGAATATTTTGATATTCTTGAGAACTTTTTTTTCGCGTTGGTCTAGCTTTGTCCGTCCCTTATTTATTTATTTATTGGGTTGCGACAGTGCGTGTTAATGAATAAACATTTCAATGCGTGTTAATGTTAAGGCATGCAAACACGCCACGCCGGATTGTAGCCATCATTTCCATCCAAGAAAAAAGACTCAAAATAAGATAAAAAACAAACAAGTAATTTACATGAAAAAACTGTTGACATTTTTTCTTAATTTCTTAAACTTTACATACAGTAAACATGGAGGCAGCCGATGAAACAAATAGGTGAGAGACATTTTGTGGCGATTTGAGCTCTGAAATGATGAGAATGAGTCCGGGTGACAGCATGTCTGGACTGGAAGTTGTGGTGAACATTTAGAAGCAAGTATCCTTTAGTTCCACTTTTTAAGTGTAATATTTCATTATGAGCTGAATTGGGATAAATTTACCGACCGTAATTCATAAAGAGTTCATATCCAGGGGCTGTAGTTGAAACAGAGCAACACAAGCATGGGGAAACAGCGTCCTCTGCTGTCATATGTGTGCCATCACACCGTCTATGGCTATGATGTTCTGTTTATTAATAGTTTATGAACATCACTTATCTTTGCTCCTTAGATACAGCGGCTAACCTAGTCTGCACATGCAAAACAAAAAGAATAATCAAATCAAAATGGGTTGATTATTTAACATGTTAACCCCACTTTAACCGAGTGCATTTTGGCTCATTTTTTTTGGCTACTTTAGCTGGTGAGGAAGGAACAATTAGTAAACATAAATAAACATATTCAGCTTGAAGTCAATATCATAATTATCAGTATGTTGCAGAATATGCAAAAAGACCAATGTTATCCTCTCCTCCATGCCCCTGCCTGCCCCTCCTCTCTCCTCTGTCTGTCCTGTCTAACTCCTGCATGTAGCTCCGGCTACATTATGTGAATGGGCTAAATGACTAAATACCTCCTTTTCAAGTTGCCAGAAAATATTGTTGACAATTTTGAACCACCGCGTGTGATGCCGCAGAACTGATCGCTTATTTATTGTGTGCGTATAACAGCCTATTTCAGATTGGAGACTTTAACAGGATGTTTCTCAGCCGTCCACAGGCCGATTTGAGCCAAATAAAAACTCAGAGAAAGGTTAGACGCTGTCTCAGTTCTGTCATGGGAACTCGCTCTGCTTTGTCAAACGCGCTCCACAGAACGAGAAAGAACTGTCGGGTCTCCCCCACAGCTGTTCGCTGTGTAATGCCACACCCCCTCAGAGAAAAAAGCTTTATAACAAAGTAAACCTTTGAATTGATTATATTTCATGGTGAAACCAGCTTAAAGTAGGATCTTACTGGGTTGCATGTGAATTCAAACAATAAAGTTTAATGTTTTTTGATAAGTTAGCCCTATTTGGATTCGTCTTATAAATCATCAAGGAAGATAAAATTGCAGCAGCGCAACCTGCAGCACAAGATGCAGGTTGAAATGAGCTCATTATGTTTCACTTCTGCCCTGCTCTACTGCACAGTGGAACTGTTTTTGACCGTAAATGGATTCACTCTTCGTCGAATAGTCATGGGATGCGTAGATACTGTAGGGCCCCCGGGTGGATTTTTGCTTAGGGCCCCAGAAGGCCAGCACCGGCTCTGGTCTTGCGTCACTTTTTGGGTCAGAACCTTTGAGCCCTGACAGAACAATCTGGCCAATGGACCCAAAAGACCTTGACTCCATCAAACAGGCGCTGGGTTCCCAGGGAGCCTTGGTTGGCCAACATGACAAGATTCTTCGAGAGATCGCACAGAAGCTGACGGAGTTGACTACTAATGTGGCCCAGCCTGGTAGTCAGGTGGACCGACTCTCCACTCAACTTGCAGCTGCTGCTCCTTCGCCACAACCACCAGCCCTTTCTTCCTCCGGGAATCAGCTTCCTCAGATCCCCAACCAAGAGCCTCACCTTCCCACGCCGGAGCGCTACTCCGAGGACCGGGGTGCTTGTGGACGTTTTCTTCTCCAGTGCTCCCTGATGTTTGACCTCCAGCCTTCCGCCTACTCCACAGATAAGTCCCGTATTGCATTTGTTTTAAGTCTACTGACGGGTAAGGCCTCCCAGTGGGCCACTGCGTGTTGGGAGAGCCAGTCTGAAGTTTTCCAGACATTTGCTGATTTCGCTGAGGAGATGAGGAACATTTGTTATCATACTTTTAAAGGGGAGGGAAGCAGCTTAGCGTTTACTTATGCTAATGGTGCGTTTCACTTGATCTCCGAAGTTGGAATTTCCGAGCTCCGACTTGGAAATTTAAACTGGAACGCGCACCAACTCCGTAATTTCGACTCGGAAACTCGGTACAGAATCAGCTCACCCGAGAAGGAGCCCTAAAGATGGCTGCGCCCGACATGACATGTAACAATGTAAAGCTTCATTAAACCACGTTATTTGGCAGATGTTTCCCAAATAAACTTGTTAGTTATCAACGCGAAACAGATAAGCTTTACTGCTCTCTTGCTAGCGTCTTAACGGTAAAAAATAAATAAATAAATAAACTACTAGTGCTAAATTATCGCTGTATTTATCCATCCATCCATTTTCTTCCGCTTTATCCGGGGCCGGGTCGCGGGGGCAGCAGTCTCAGCAGAGCTGCCCAGACTTACCGATCCACGCACACCTCTTCCAGCTGTTCTGGGGGGACCCCGAGGCGACACCAGGCCAGCTCGGAGACATAGTCCCATCAGCGTGTCCTGGGCCTTCCACGAGGCCTCCTCCCAGTAGTCCTATTGGGAGGAGGCCTCGTGGACATGCCTGGAACACCTCCCGAGGGAGGCGACCAGGAGGCATCCGGAACAGATGCCCTAGCCACCTCCGCTGGCTCCTTTCGATGTGAAGGAGCAGCAACTTGACTCCAAGCTCCTTCTGGGTAACTGAGCTCCTCACCCGATCTCGGAGGGTGCGCCCAGCCACCCTGCGAAGGAAACACATTTCGGCCGCTTGTATTCGCGATCTTGTCCTTTCAGTCATTACCCAAATCTCATGACCATAGGTGAGGGTGGGAACGTAGATCGATCGGTAAATCGAGAGCTTTGCCTCAGACTCAGCTCCCTCTTCACCACAACAGTCCGATACAGCGACCGCATCACTGCTGACGCCGCACCGATCCGTCTATCGATCTCACGCTCCATCCGTCCCTCACTCGTGAACATGACCCCGAGATACTTGAACTCCTGCACTTGAGGCAAGGACACCCCACCAACCTGAAGCAGGGAAACCACCTTTTTCCGGTGAAGAACCATGGCCTCAGATTTGGAGGTGCTGATCCTCATCCCGGCCGCTTCACACTCGGCTGCAAACCGCCCCAGTGCAGCTGGAGGTCCTGATTTGATGAAGCCAACAGAACAACATCATCTGCAAATAGCAGAGATGAGATTCTGAGGTTCCCAAACCGGATACCCTGCGGCCCCTGGCTGCGCCTAGAAATTCTGTCCATAAAAGTAATGAACAGAACCGGTGACAAAGGGCAGCTCTGGCGGAGACCAACGCGCACCGGGAACAGGTCTGACTTACTGCCGGCAATGCGAACCAAGCTCTCAAAGGGCACCACGAGGGACACGGTCAAACGCTTTCTCCAGATCCACAAAACACATGTGGACTGGTTGGGCGAACTCCCACAAACCCTTGAGCACCCGATGAAGGGTATAGAGTTGGTCCAGTGTTCCATGATCAGGACCAAAACCGCATTGTTCCTCCTGGATCCGAGGTTCGACTATCGGCTGGATCCTCCTCTCCAACACCCTGGAGTAGACCTTACCAGGGAGGCTGAGGAGTGTGATCCCTCTGTAATAGGTAGCAATCACGTGACATCACAACATTCTAAATAGCCTATAGTTTAAAATTGAGGTGGAGGGCAACTGAAAATGCAATGGCTGTAACCATAGTAACGCTCAAAATGCAGATTTATAGTCTTAAATCATTGCTAATTTCTCTGTAATTCCTGAGGCCAATTCACATCAAACAAAAGCTGTCACAAAGTTCAAAGTCATATCTTCCAGCAGATATGAACATTATGTCTAATTATTTCTTCACAAAGGCGTCCAGAAGTGGAGACAATATTCAATAAAATGTGCTTGATGTTGGCCAGTAGAAAGGACTTTCAGCCATGAAATTCACATGTCAGGTTTGTGAATCCAATCACTGTCACATGATGATCAGAGAAAACATTTGGACATTTATTTTTTGGAAATTTCTTTCAAAAACTCTTTCTCTCCCATAGAGTTGTATTGACACCTGCCCTCCAACTGAAATAGAATTCTATAACGTGAACGCAACCTATTGGAGCACACCCTCTGATCCCCCTTCTTAAAGAGACGGAAGACCACCCCGGTCTGCCAATCCAGGGGCACTGTCCCCGACCGCCACGCAATGTTGCAGAGACGTGCCAGCCAAGACAGCCCTACAACATCCAGAGACTTAAGGTATTCGGGACGAATCTCATAAAAAACTGTGTGACAATAATTGAACCCTTAATGAAATTCAAGAAGCTAGGTGTCTTAAAAATAATAAATCCCCTGGCAGCGACGGTTTGTCAAGTGAATTTTACAAGACATTTGAAAATGAAATGAGTCCCTTCTTAACACACTCACTGAAAGTATCAATCATGATAAATTACCAACAACCCTGACTCAAGGCATTATTACCCTTATTCCGGAACCCAATAAGGAAAAGTTATTAATCGAAAACTGGAGATCTATTTGTCTGCTCAACAACGATTACAAAATATGTGCCATAATTTTAGCAAAAAGAATTAAAAGGACTATTGAGAATTATTAAAGGGTTAGAAGGATTATTGATGAATCGCAGTCAGGTTTTGTATCCCATAGACATATTACTAATAACGTACGAATTCTTCTGGACACGCTGGACTCTTCTGAACTTATAAATGAAAATAGCTTTGTTATGTTCTTAGATTTTCATAAGGCGTTTGACTCCTTAGAGCACAAATTCCTCTTCAAACCCTTAGAAAAATTTGGGTTTGGTAGTTTCTTCATAGATTCCATTAAAACATTATGCAATAATGCAAATTGCTCAATCAAACTAAAATATGGGACTACTCCTAGATTCCACCTGTCTAGAGGTGTCCGTCAGGGCTGTCCCGTTTCACCAAACCTTTTCTTAATAGCAGCTCAACTTCTGGCAACTTATATTACACAGAATAATGTGCGTGGTGTCTCAATTGCTGATAGAGAAGTTTTGTATAGCCAAGTGGCGGGTGACACAACTCTTTTCTTAAGAGACTCTGAGCAAATCCCTATTGCCATTGATCTCATCCAGAATTTTTCAGGTGCTTCAGGCCTTAAACTTGATATTAATAAATGTGAACTCCTAATTACGACAGTGGCGCAGATGGTAGAGCGGGTCGTCTCATGATCGGAAGGTCGGGGGTTTCGAATCCCGCCTCCTGAAGGTGCACATTGTCGTTGTGTCCTTGGGCAAGACACTTCACCCTCCTTGCCTCCAGTGTCTGTGTACACTGGTGTATGAATGACAGTGTGAATGGGTGAAGCCCCTTATGAGAGACTAACAGGCCCGTTTGGAACCATGAGGCCGTCCTTCTGTGGACCCACCACCTGCAGGAGGAGCCATAGGAGCCTGGTGCTATGTGATTTGGGCAGCTCCAACAGCTGCCCCCACGACCCGGCAACGGACAAGTGGGAGAAAATAGATGGATGGATGGATGGATGGAACTCCTAATTAAATCTTGTACATATATTATCATAATATAATATCCCTGTCAAATCCAAAGTCACTTACCTTGGTGTTGTTGTTTCCAAAAACATAGAGGAAAGTTGCACTCTGAACTTTGATCCTATCATTGAGAAAACTAAAACAAAATTAAACCACTGGCTTCAAAGAGATCTATCTTTAAGAGGCAGAATCCTTTTATCTAAATCAGAAGGGCTGTTTAGGTTAACATATGCTGCTCTCGCAGCAAATCTGACCACTGGAAAGGTCTCATTTTCAAGATGGCGTCCAAAAAGGTCGCCAAATCCTTAAAATGCCCATTACTCCTTTCTTATTCATCCTAGACGAGTCATTTTGGTTTCTAACCCCATGTTTAGGGTATCTAGGAATCCAATAGGCTTGTTCAAATTGTAGTGACATGATTGCATAATTGTGAAATAGAAATGGTGGATAAATACTCTATACATTAATATTAGCAAGGTTGTCACGGCACAAATTTTCCCAGAGGCTAAGAGGGACATGGACATTTTAAAGCCCCAATCCTGTTCTTCCCAACGCAATAAAAAATAAGTCTCTACGACATTTACTCCCAGAGATATTCTGGATGAAGTCATAAAGTCTGCGAGGTGAGCGACCATGTCATCCCTGACATGGTAGACCTGGATGGGTTTTAACCTCTCTGTTATCTCAGCATATTATCAATTAGCATATTTACATTATAGTGAAATGATTACAATTAGAAAGTGATTACAAATCTCATTTATTTTTGAAAAAAATACCTTTGATCTGCACTAGATTTACAAGTAGTCATCGTCACACTCTTCCTCCTGTAAAGGTTGATTATGTGGATTGTCACAATTTTCCACTTGACATGGTCCACAAGCAGGCGTGCATGGTAGTCCATGTCCTCTGCAACTACACCGTGGTGTTCGACAGGCAGTTGTGCAATTACAGTGGGCTATCTTCAGGAGACCTTTCAGGGTAGCAGTTTTATCGGTCAGGACTGGCACGAACTAGCCTGGCCTTACCCATACGTAAAGTCCGGTCAATTATAATTTCCATAAATGTACGTCTGGGTCTGATCTCAGTGACCGCGTTACATCGGTTGAATTTCAACCTGCCATTTAGCGAGCGGGTAAAAACGATCCAATCGTTTAAAAGGAGTTCACCCCTCCCACCTGAAAACGGAGCTCCATTGTGAAGATCCACAAGAAGAAGACCCTCTGTACGAAATGAGTACGAGGGTATGGTGAGACCAGGCTAGACACGAACCACTTGTCCTCAAGTTTCCATCCCCAATCCACCACATTCATGTCACTCCCCTTTCCAATCCACACCATGATCTGGTAATACACTCTGAGCAAATGACATTTATGATATCCTTTGCTTGATATGTCATTATGGTAAAGCAACTGTAGTTTGTGATGGCTACAGTGAAGGTCCTTCAATGCAAAATTTTGTTGAAAAAATAAGTTTTCCTTTCCAGACCTTCTAACAAACAAGGACTTATTGGTCTTGTGACTGAGGAACTGCAGAAGAAGGACTGCAGTGTTATCAATGCATCAGGAGATGCAGACGTGGACATTGTGAAGGCTGCAATCAAGGTGTCACAACATCAGCCCATGACCTTGATAGGCGAAGATACAGACTTACTCATTCTTCTTCTCTACTCTGCTCAGATGAACAATTGGGTCTCTATTTTTGTTTGGACAAATCCACAGTTCCTCAGGTTTACAACATCAGCGAGATGTAACAAGTCCTGGGGAGTGACTTGTGTTCTCAGTTGCTGTTTATTCACGCTTTCACAGGTTGTGACACAACTTCCGAGATTTATAGTGTTCCAAAAGAATAAGAGATAGAATTTTCAACAAAAAAAAAAAGTATTACTCATTACAAAACCAAAAGTTTACATACATTTCATTAATATTTGGTAGCATTGCCTTTAAACTGTGACTTTGACTTGGGTCAAACGTTTTGGTTTTCCCTCCACAAGCTTCTCACAATAGTTAGATGAGTTTTGGTCCATTCCTCCAAACAGAACTGGTGTAACTGAGAAACATTTGTAGGCCGCCTTGCGTGCCTATGCCTTTTCAGCTCTGCCCATAGATTTTCAACTGGACTGAGATCAGGACTTTGTGATGACCACTTCAAAACATTGACTTTGTTTATCCTTAAGCTGCTCTGTAACCAGTATTGGCAGCTTGGCTTTGGGTCATTGTCTATTTGAAAGATCCATCTGTCCAAGCTTTAACTTCCTGGCTCTTGAGATGTTCGTACAATTTTTCCACATAGTTTTTATATTATTTATTTACAAAACTTGACCATTTTTATCATTCAGTTTTGTTGATATTGAGGTTCGTTTTGCAAAAGGGAATCCCATGGACAGGGACCCACAATTAAAATATACAACATACAACCAAAGTGCAGAAGCAAAAAAAAATACATAATTACAAAAGAAAAACAGAAATTACAAAGATTGCCTGTTAAATGTACCTATCCAGTCTCGACACATCATAATATTCAAATCAGATTTACATAGTTTGTACATCATGAGATTTGCACGATATTCCATGCATTCAGGGGCCAGACCAATGTGACTCATCAGACATATGGATTTTTAAGCATAACGTAGATATACAGTTTGCTTAAAAAGATTTCTAAACACGTAAAATTAATGTGATTCCTTTGTTCATTATGTCATCTATTTTGTGAAGTGCACCAGTCCCTCCCGCAGCAAAACAAGCCTGATACTGACACCCCCGTATTTCACAGTTCGGATGGTGTTGTCAGGCTGCAAGATTCACCCTTTCCTCCAAACGTGACCATGGTCATTATGGCCAACAATTACTTTCTTTTTTTCTGTCAGACCACAGGATATGTCTCCAAAAAATGTTTTTATTTGCAAACTCCAAACTGGCTTTTTGATGTTTCTTTTGGAGTCAGAGCTTCTTCCTGGCAGAGTTCCCTCTCAGCCCATGTGCAGGTGCAGGACTTGTTTCACTCTGGATAATGACAAACTCTTACCAGGTTCAGCATCTTCAAGTGTCTGTAAATTACACCCAAGGATGAACCAGACCTGTGCTTCCAAGGTCATGACATTGTCATCTGGGCTTTAAACTGTTTAAAAGTATAATCATCTTAGTGTATGTAAACGTCTGACTGTAAAAAGTGATTAAAAAAATTGTGAAAAAAATTCTATCTCTCATTCCTCTGGAATTTGATCAATAGAAATAATTTTGACCTAAGAAGTGTATGTAAACATATGGTTCTCAATCTATGTTTGGTGGCAAGAGTACCGATTCACTAGCCTCTTTGTGCTATAACCTTTTTAGCAAGAAAATCATTTCCGCCAAATCATTTGTTACCCCACAACGTATCCCTCATACTGAGTCCTCAACTCAATATCATTTGCTCAGAGTGTATTAGCATATTATGGTGTGGATTGGAAAGGAGAGTGACATGAATGCGGTGAATTGGGGATGGAAACTGGAGGACAATCGGTTCGTGCCAGTCCTGACCGATAAAACTGCTGCCCCGAAAAGTCTCCTGCAGACAGCCCACTGTAATTGCACAACTGCCTGCCGAACACCACGGTGTAGTTACAGAAGATATGGACTACAATGCACACCTGCTTGTAGATCATGTCCACAAGACAGTGTAGATGATCGTGGACTTTAGGAAAGACACAGCCCCACCGTCCCCCCTCACCCTGACAGACTCTCCCACCCTCATCTCCATGGGGGACTCCTTCCGTTTCCTGGGCACCACCATCACCCAGGACCTGGGAGCCGACCATCTGCTCCCTCATTAAGAAGGCCCAGCAGAGGATGTTCTTCCTGCGGCAGCTGAGGAAACTCAAGCTGCCAACCAAGATGCTGGTGCAGTTCTACACGGCCATCATCGAGTCCATCCTCACCTCCTCCATTACCGTGTGGTTCCCCGGCGCTACAGAACGGGACAAGCACCGTCTGCAGCGCATTGTGCGTGCTGCAGAGAAGGTGATTGGCTGTGAGCTCCCATCTCTCCAGGACCTGTTCACCTCCAGGACCCGGAGGCGTGTGGGTCGGATCACAGCTGACCCCTCTCACCCCGGACACGGACTATTCACCCCTCTCCCCTCAGGCAGGAGGCTACGGTCTATCCAGACCCATACCTCCCGCCACTTGAACAGTTTTTTCCCCTCCGCCATCAGACTCATGAACAATAACAAGTCTCTGTAGCTCAGTCACAGACTCATGGATGTTTCTGCACTTGCAGTGTGCGGTGTGTCCACACTTAGACCCGCTGATATCACTTTATAACACTTAATATCACTTTATATGCCTACACATCTGTAAATACAATCCCGCTGTTGTTCATTGTCAAATTGTTGTTGTCTTACCACACGTCACTTTATTTTATCTTATTTACTTAATATTGTTTATGCATGCCCTTATAGCCTTATAGTTTAACGTTCTTAGCTTATTTTTTATCTTAATTCTGTGTTATATGTTTAATGTCGCACGTTTGCACCGAGAAAAATTCCTAGTTTGTGAACCTGTTCTGAAACAATAAAATAAAACCGATTCTGATTCTGATGTCAAGTGGAAAATTGTGACAATCCACATAATCAACATTTACAGGAGGAAGAGTGTGACAATGACTATTTGTAAATCTAGTGCAGATCAAAGGTATTTTTTTCAAAAATAAATAAGAGATTTGTAATCACTTTGCTATTGCAATCATTTCACTATAATGTAAATATGCTAATATGTGGTAATCCACCGAGATAATATAGTTTTTCAAAAACAAGACGGTAAGAAGGAAAAACAATTGTGAACACAAGAAAAAAGATGGGAAAAACCATTTGATTTGAGCTGAAACAACAAAGTCATTTCCTTTTAAAGTCGTCCCTGGACCAACGGCATCAAAGCCTTTTTTTTTTCAGTACCTGCTTTAGATATCAGTAGAACCTAAACTTGTTTTCATCGTTTAACAGTTTGGCCATAATCATGTACAGACAACACTGGCATTTGTAGAAAAGTGTGCTTTACTTTGGGCTAAAATTGGCAGTTCTGGCCCTTGGCCTCTGTAAGTGTTTGTAACACTATTATTACTGTTCAATAAAAAAATAAAAAAACAGCGCAGTCTCGCTTGCTTTTTTAGCATAGCTTTTTGTATTATAGATAATTGTGTAGTGTTATAGTGTTGTTGTTGAATATTGTAGTAGTTATTAGTTGCTTTTATTGCTAGATTAGTTAGCTGAATTTAGTTTAGGACATCTGTTAGTATTGGTTTTAGAGTTCAATATTGTGTGTAATTTTAGTGTATATTGTTTATTTTACTACGAGTTGAAGTCAGATGACTCAGGCCTGTCAATCACCGACCCAGAACCCACCCACCCCTCACCCCTTCGCACGCTCCTCAGTCCTCCAGGCAATGCCCTTTTTCTGAGGCAGAGGCTCTGGAAGGGAGTGTTAACTCTTTAAACATGTTTGCACATGAGCAAACACTTTTGTATCCAATATATCAACAAAATTATCGAGCCATTATCGGTGTCCAAAAAAGCCTTTCACATTTTTGCCCATGCTGTCATTTATGGATATGCATGTTTTGATTTCTTTGCATGTGTGCATTACTTGTGTCATTACCAAGATGTGGCAAAAGAAATACATCAGTAGCAACTTTAGAAATGTATATACAAACAAAAATATAGCTTGTCCACTACCATATGTGAGGTAAGCGAGGCCACATTGTTTCACTTCCCATTTTTCTTTGTCTATGGTTGTTCTTTTGACTTCTGTCCAGGCATATGGTCCCCATTACCATTTACCCCAGGAGGCCCGGATATAGGACCCCTGCTTATGCAAGACTGAACCATTGAAGTAAGGACTGGACAGGGAAGAAGTCTCGCAGCTAGATGCTAACATGCAAACTGGATCTACAGGTTTACCGGTGCTTCTGGTTCTCAGTGCAGCGCTGGCTTGTGCAATGAGCAGCAGCATGGACGACAGCAGCAGTCAACAAGTAAGTTTGCTATTTCTATTCATCTTCTGACCATATAGATTTTTTACATAATAAAGAAAATAGCAGTTTTTGGTTAATCATGCCACGTCAACACCATGAAAGAACACTATTTGAACTCTATGAAGTCTAGGTTGTTGCTTGAATAGTGAAGAGTCCTGTGTTGGCCCCTGTTTCCAGAAGCTGGTCCGCCGCTCAGCCTCTCTGTGTGCGGGAGAGCAGGAGTACCTTCTCCAGAGGAAACAAGTCGCTGCTCAGGCCTTCAACACCCTGGGAATCCAGTGCACCGCGGTCAGTCGCCGGCTTTGTCTATCAGATCTGTTCTATTACAGAAGTATAGTAAACAATAATGGTGATCAGTGGTATTGAGTAAGTGCTGCATATTCTGTGTCAAAACCATAGACTGTTAAAAAGAATAGACAGCTCCTCCTCACCCCTCCCTGTTTGCCACAATGACCACGAGCGCAGCCCTTCTGTAAAATGATCTGAGCAAACAGAGGAACAATGAACACAAAGCTCTAGACTTTTACTTTAACAGAGTAAAAGCGACATTTTTTAATGGTAGCATTATGTGCACAAATGTTATCAAAACATCCAAATAGTTGCTAATAAGGAAGTACGTTTCAAACAAATAAACCTGTAGTCCTTTCTCATCATATTTGATGTTTTTTACCATATCATTTGCTCAAATAATATCATTTATGATCTGACCCTGGGCCCCCTTCTGCAATCCCAGGCACCCCCACTCCAGGTTGGGAACCACTGCTTTAGGCGACAGTGTGTGCTTCCTTCATTTAATTAAACTTGTCTAGTTGCACACTCAGAAATGATCTGAAACAAATTTGTATAAATGTGCATGGAAGTGCGACCACATATCGGAAAAAAAAACCTCACAAAAAACATGTTGCCCGACTATGAGCCCAAAACAACAATTTAAATTTTACAAGTGAAACTCTGAAAATTAGGATATCGTTCAATGTGCATTTATTTCTGTAATTCAACGTAAACTGAAACTAATATATAATATAGACTCGTCATGCAAAGTGAGATATGTAGAACTGTTCTGTTTAATTAAACTTTGTGTTCTCATTAATAAATGTCCAACATAAATGTCTCACAAATGTAGCAAATGCAACTAAACAGCTACGCCTACTTTCTGCCCAAAGACAGGGGCGTCGGGGACTTTTCTCACAGCCGATCATTCATCACATTCCATATCGTTCCAATCAGAGATGCATATTTGTAAATGAAGAAGAGTCTCAGAGCACATCTCATTCAGAACAAACTTGATCATTTTTGTTACCTGTAAAAAAATAGTCACGTAACTTGCCTGTTGATTTGCAATATTTGTTATGTTTAGTGTTTCTCTGATCCAGAGAGCTGTACAATACATTAAATCCAGGATAAAAACACGCAATAAACCAGTTAACAAAAAGTGTAAACTAGGATCAGTAAGTGTGTGGTCTCACCTCTATTTTGTGCTACAATCTCCTATCTTTTTTTTTTTTTCTTTAACTACTTTGGACAATGACCTAATCGATTTGATTCAACATTCTCTTAAACAGAGACCATTGTAGCTCATTTGTACTCAATCTATTTAGGCCCATAAGCAGTTGTATACAGTTTATTTTGGCTTAGCCCTTTTACCTAAAGATTAATTTGACAATGATTGTAATTTTTTCTATTAGCCCAAAGAAATATAACTTGCTCTTAAAGTTAAGATCACATTTGTTACGGAGTTAGTTCTCAAAGCTCTCTGAATGGCAATAAAACCTTACTAAACTTAAAAAACACCCCTTTGGACTTAAAAATTTTTAGATGAATGAAGATTTTGGCTAGTTTTGAGTTGTTTCACATCTTAAATTATGACCTCAAATTGTATTCGGGTTTACTGTGGTGTATGTGTTTACATGGTGTGGCGTGTGTTGGGGGTGAGGTGGGGGAGGTGTGGAGCTTGTCTTGAGAAAAAGTAAACGTTGTTAGAAACAACGAGCTATGTTCCGGTCTATTTCGGTCGCGCAAAATGGAGTAGCTGAGGGTGGCTTTAAAATCGATTCTTTTATTTTTTACATCGATTCACATTTTACGCATATTAAATCGATTTTAAATCGATTTTCAATGAATCGTTACATCCCTACTAAATATGACCTTTAAGTTGATGCTAATTGCTGAATGCTAACAGTAGCTGTTTATTAAAGTGACAAACATTATTACACCTTTTTAATAGGGATGTTCATGATTAATTGGTTTGTTGATTAATCACCATGAAGGGCTTAAATGATTAAAGATAATGTGTAAGGAGAAAATATACATCTTCTGAGTGCAAATAATAGGGATGTGACGTACATGACCGACAAAATGAATTGTCAGACAGTTGCAGCCTCTTGTTTTATTCACAAACAGGTTTTTCAAAATGTAAATATCCGTTCCTTTGTGATTTTTCAATTATTTAAATAAAAAAAAGTGCCTTTTATGGAATGCTAAAATCTCATGTTCCCCCCCTGCAGGAGGAGGTGCCCCACATCGCCATGCTTGGGTCCGGTGGAGGGCAGAGGGCTGCGGTGTCCCTGGTGGGCTCCCTCTCACAGTTGTCCCACGACGGTCTTCTGGACACTGTACTGTACCTGAACGGAGTGTCCGGATCCACATGGTAACTCACCCACAAATGGATGACAAATATCCAACTTTAGTCATAAAATAAGGAGTTAGTTGTCCAATTGGCCACCAACAGGGCTGCCCTTTGTCCCCCATTCTGTTCGTCATCTTTATGGACAGAATTTATAGATGCTCTCTGGGGACATGGGGACGAACAGAAAAGATTTGCTGGGCAGTCACAGGAAGGCTAAGAAGTGCTGCTCTTGCATGGAAGCAGCTGTTGTGGCTGTTTCATGGATGAATATCTGGGAGGACTATGTCTCTCTGCGGCCTGGGAACACTCCAAGGAGTTTTCTGGGAGGAGAGCTTGATATTGATAAGGTGAATGTGGCAGGTTTGTGAGTCCAATTACTTCCAAATGGGCAAGGCAAGTTAATTTGTAGAGCACAATTCATACACAAGGCAATTCAAAGGAAAAATACAAGAAAGCAGATCAAATCAATCCATAAAACATCAACATAAAAATCAATTACAGTAAAAGGCAGATAAAATACTTTCAGTTTTCATATGCTCGGGTAAAAAGAACTGTTTTCAGCCTTTCAGCATTGTCAGAGTTGAGGCCTGTCTGACATCCTCATGAAGACTGTTCCAGATTTTAGCTTTAGCCTCAGCGTGTTTAGTCCTGACTCTGGGAACCACCAGGGGACCCCTCCCTGAAGTTCTCAGGGCCCGAGATGGTTCATACGGCTCTAACATGTCAGAGATGTACTTTGGTGCTAAACCATGAAAAGACTTGTACACAAGCAGAGCTGTTTTAAATTCTATTCTCTGAGTGACAGGAAGCCAGTGCAGAGACCGGAGCACTGGACTAATATGGTGGTATTTCCTGGTTCTGGATGTACTGCAGCTGTCTCACAGTGAGCCGTTATAGAAGTCTAACCTACTGGAGATAAATGCATGGATAAGTCTCTCTTAGTCTGGTTTGACACTTGGCTGTTTAATGGTGCCTACACACCTAACAGCACGGACCGCGCTCTTGCTTCTATTTTGACACTTGAAAGTCTTGTAATCAGACACTCGTATGTGTGTTCACCTCAGGCGGAGCCACTGCTGCGCGATTCTGTAAAAAAACGCTGCGCTGTTGCTGCTAAGCATTAAGATATGAATGAAAACGGTTTCCTGATTCTTTGTTTGTACTTTGGTGACAGTGGAATAGTTTTTATCAGCCTGCATTTCTCTGACACCGCTCTCCCTCTCCTGGATATTATTTCAATAGGCTATGTGTGGGTTTGGAGTTTGTAGTACCATGATAAAATCCCCTTTAAAACATGTTTGTAATCCAGTGTCTTGTTTATTGCACCCGCTCCTGTGAGTTTATTGAAGCATAAAATTCCTCTGATCCGAATGCCTGGGTACGGGAAGGGCATTCCACAGCTGCTGTGGCTTTTCCTCCTCTTTCAGACGGCATTTTCACTACTTCTTTATGATGTAAAAGAGGTGGTTACGTTGCTCCAAATTTAGATGATCTATACATTATTTGCGAACGTGTTTGTTTGCCTCCTCCCGCCGCATTCATGCCGCTCTGAACAGCTGGCACACATTGCCGCTGATTCCCCATGTGTGCGCACTCACATTGACATACACCTCCACGCTAGGTGTGTAGGGACCTTAAGTTCAGGTCTGAGTCCATGATTACCAACACATTTCTAACCTGATTATTTGGTTTTAGAGTGAGAGACTCAAGGTGACTGATAACACTTTCTCTTTGTGTCTAATAATGATCAGGTTCAACATTTGGACATTTGACTCTCCCATTTAGTTGTTTCGGGCCCTGTCCTCCTACGGAAATTAAGACATTCTAGAATATCACAAACGCAAACTATAGCTCACCTTCACGACCTTCCCCAATTCACTTCCCTAATGCACTTCATTTCAGCAGCCTTTGTAACTGAGATGTATTGTGTACAGGGCTGCCAACTCTCACGCTTTCACCGTGTGACAAACGCATTTGAGTGGCTTCACACACTCTCAGGCCACACTCCTCATATCACACGCTCAAACAAAAAATATCCCTGCCTTTTTGCAGCGAGCGGCTGCAGACGCTTCATTTTGTCTGTGTGTCTGTCGGCGGCTCCCGTAGCGCCTACAATGTGTGTGTATGTGAGAGAGCTCCTCTTGCGCTATTGGCTGGTCCGTCTGTCCATCTAACGATATCTCACCTCTGATTGGACATTGTACCACTGAGCCCCGCCCTAGTATGTTCAGATCGCGTGTGATTGGCTGTGTGACCGGTAGCGGTGTATTACAAATGGTCCTGAACAACAAACAACACGAGACACGTTTCCCTCGGTATTACAAAACTACAATACGATAAAACAGACTGTGAGCTGTGTGTGTGGAGCGACTGCAGAAGCCTTCAAACAGGGATGTGGACATTTTTACTGCAGATCGATGTAAGTGGTGCTACGCTACGCTAGTGTGTCCCCCCCATTATCACAGATGTAAGAGGTGGTCATATAAAGGGTGGGATGTTTTCTGGCAGATGAGAAACACTGCAGAAGCAACACAAAGCAAAGCCCTGCCGCTTACTGATGAGAAACAAGTAGCATTAACCCCAGTCTGAGTAAATGGCTCTTCTAAAGGTAAGACTGTTATTTTCATATAGCCCACAGTTCTGAGGTGGTTAGAGTAGCCAATGTACGCAACAACTAATTGAGTACAAATTTGCAAGTAATTCAAAAATATTTTTACTCAATAAGAAGTAAGAAAATATGTTTCATTTGATTGAATGTTTCATTTATTTCAAGGATAGCCCCATTGAGATGAACCATCTCTTTTTCATGGGGTCCTCTTACAATACATTTTATATTTATAACCAATGTCATTTTTACAATGGAGACATAAATACAAATCTGATGATGATGACTGGGGTTGGGGCTCGAATGCGAGAGCCTGCTGGATCCGTAGGGTTCGGGTGCAGGGAGGACTGGGTGGCGGTCAAAGGCAGGTGCCTCGACGACCTGGTCTGCATGCGCAGCTTCTGGCGATCGGGACATGGAACGTCGCCTCGCTGGGCGACGTTCCACGACGTTGGGCCTACGGGCCCAACATCGGTGCAGAGTACCCGGCCTTCTTGGAGTCCCTGGGAGGGGTACTAAATGAGGGGTACAATGGAGTCCGACTGGGGACTCCATTGTTCTACTGGGGGACTTCAACGCTCACAAGGGTAACGACAGTGAGACCTGGATGGGGGTGATGGGGAAGAACGGCCTCCCCGATCGAACCTGAGTGGTGTTCTGTTATTGGACTTCTGTGCTAGTTACGGTTTGTCCATAACGAACACCATGTTCGAGCACAAGGATGTCCATAAGTGCACGTGGCACCAGGACACCCTAGGCAGGAGGTCGATGATCGACTTTGTAGTTGTGTCATCTGATCTCCGGCCGCGTGTCCCGGACACTCGGGTAAAGAGAGGGGCTGAGCTGTCAACCGATCACCACCTAGTGGTGAGCTGGATCCGCTGGCAGGTGAGGGTCTGTTGGGAACATCTGGTGGATCCCTCTGTCAGTAGGGTCTTCAACTCCCACCTCCGGAAGAGCTTCACCCAGATTCCGAGGGAGGTAGGGGACATGGAGTCCGAGTGGACCATGTTCTCCTCCTCCATTGTCGATGCGGCTGCTCGTAGTTGTGGTCATAAGGTCTCTGGTGCCTGTCGCCCAACCCGGTGGTGGCGCCCGGAGGTAAGGGATGCCGTCAAGCTGAACAAGGAGTCCTATCTGGCCTTGTTGGCTTGTGGGACTCCGGAGGCAGCTGAGAGGTACCGGCAGGCCAAGCGTGCTGCAGCTCGTGCAGTTGCTGAGGCAAAAACTCGGGTCTGGCAGGAGTTCGGAGAAGCCATGGAGGAGGACTATCGGTCGGCCTCGAAGAGATTCTGGCAAACCATCCGGCGCCTCAGGAGGGGGAAGCAGTGCTTCACCAACACTGTTTACAGTGCGGGTGGGGAGCTGCTGACCTCGACTGGGGATGTGGTCGGGCGGTGGAAGGAGTACTTCGAGGATCTCCTCAATCCCACTGTCACGTCTTTCGATGAGGAGGCAGAGGCTGGGGACTCGGAGGGGGGCTCGCCCATCACCCAGGCTGAAGTCACCGAGGTGGTTGGAAAGCTCCTCGGTGGCAGGGCTCCGGTGGATGATATTCGTCCTGAGTACCTTAAGTCTCTGGATGTTGTAGGACAGTCAATATAGCTTTCGCAAAAGCAGATCTCCCGCTCTCGCGTTAATGGAACTCATAGAGGAAATTACAAATAATATCGACAAGAAAAAGTATTCAATAGGTATTTTCATCGACCTTAAGAAAGGCTTTTGATACTATGGATCACAATATACTCCTGAACAAACTTACAGCAAATGGTGATCGAGATTACGGACGAAATTGATAAATTGAAAGATTGGTTCTGCGTAAACAAATTGTCTCTTAACATTACGAAAACCAAAGCAATGTTCTTTGGAAATCGTGTAATGAATGTACCAGTTAAAATTGGAGTCTATGAACATACATTTCTTGGGGTAACACTCGATCATTAAATCAGCTGGAAACCTCACATCATAAAAATTGAGAAGATTTCAGCCCTAATGAATAAATCTAAATATATTATTAACAACAAAGCTCTATATACTACTGTTCACCTATCCTTCCCCATTTAACATATTGTGTTAAGATCTGGGGAAATGCGTATAAAAGTAATCTTGACCCATTGTTTAAAGTTCAGAAAAGGCAATAAGAATAATCCATTTAGCTGGATACTGTGAACACACAAATCCATTATTCTTTAAATCAAAAACAAGGAAAATTGAGGACCTTACTGAATTTAAGATGGCTCAAGTCATGTTCAAAGCCTCACAAAAGTCGCTTCCTGAGAGAATACAAAATATGTTCTGCAAACGAGAAGTTAAATACAACTTGAGAGATAAAATGAGTTTCGATAAACAGTACTCCAGAAAAAGCATGTGTCCCACGAGACGTGGTGTAGAGGTATGGAGGAATTTAGATGAGGGCATCAAAGTTTGTAAAAACCGGCCACATTTTAAAAAGGTTTACAAAGAATCTATATCTTTTAAATACGAACAAATATTGTGAGTGTTGTAGTATATTCTTTTGCTGTTGTTTTTTTATTTTGCTGTTTTTTTAATTATTGTTATTATTTGCTGTTACCTTGCCTTATGTTCCCTTGTTTATGATTTGTTATCATGTGTTATGTTCCTTGCTTTGATTGTTAATTTTAATGTTATTGTTTTTAATTTTGGGGTGGGCGCTTATAAGCCTTTTGCTTCGGCCCACTCCTTTTGAGCAGACTTACTGGTCAAATAAACAAATAAATAAATAAATGACTAAAAACACTCAAATAGAAGCCAAACAATGCCTAACATAAATGTTTTGAAAAGTGATGCTAGGGTGAGTTTAAATATATATTTTTAATGGACTAATATAAAACGAATACATTATGATAACAGGAAACACAAGTCAAACGTTATCACTGGCTTAAGTGCGGGGGATGTTTTAAACGTGTTTCTGAGCTGCATGTGACTGACTACCCTCAACTATGCACAATGCTTTGTGTCATTGTACCATTTGGCATTTGGCAATGAAGGGGGCTAACTGGGCCCAAAAATATAATTATTTAACACCAGTAAATAGACCAGCTAAAATTATTATTTATGATCTAAAATGCACCAGATTGCGGTAAATCATATCTGAATTATTAAAAAATGATTTGGACTGCCCTCTCACACTTTAAACAGGTTCTGATGGTCATGTGGGGTGGTGCCAAACCCCCACTGACTGAGCCATTTTGCAGCTCCTGATGTGCCCAGCCACGTAAATCATACACTTGTTTTTGCCTTATAATTTAATACGATTATGAGACACTAGCGCCATGAAAAAGGCCTCCAAGCTCAGGACCGACCAATGTGTCACTCCAAGGTTTGGTGAAAAGTTGGCAGCCCTGTGTGTATCAGTGAGGTTTGTTGCTGGTGAAGCACATGCTATTGACTCCAATATAAAGTAAACAAAACTGCAGGAAGAAAATGCAACTTGCTGTCTCTGGTATTCTCTTACTTTGAAATAGCATTCAATAGCAACACGTTTAAACATAAAATACATTATCACGATATTGCAAATAAAAATTAAATAGTAGTAAAGGTGACCGGGACTCGTACCCCGCCCGTCCAAGTGCTAAGTTATTGCCAATCCTGATGTGCCACACAGGCGGTGTGTGATAACGGCAACATTTTCAGGATTTCATCCAGAAAATGTCAGTCTAATCAGTAACTCCTTTACGTTTAAATTGCCTCTCCTAAACCGTGCTAAATAATAAAACAGGCTGGTTTTCACGTGTAGTCCACATGTTTTGTAGAAATGTGTCGCCCTGACACAGCGCCCCCCTCGGGTCATCAGGGCAGTGCATTGGAGGCCTCACGTCGGGCATATCAAAACACAGTTTAAAGTCAAATGAACAGGTTGTTCTTATGCCTGATTCTTTATCCAGGTGATAGAAAGCCAACGCGCCCAACAAAAACCCATTTACAAATGTATTTGACTTTTAGGGGCGGAAAAAAGCCAGAATGGGACAGAGCGCTGAGTGAATGAGCCGAGCTCAAGTGCGGGACACTGGAGGCTCGTCACAGCTCCGCCCTCTTTATACGATATCGACAACTGATTAAACATTTGGGCATTTTTAACCACGAGATTGATTAAAATCATTGGAAATCCCTTTCATCTTAAGAGAAGGGACTTGTTTTTATAAAGTTTATTGTATTTTTTCATTTTTGTTTATTTTCACCATGATGACTGGTGAGGCCTGGCCTCCCCTGACCTGTTGTGTATATTACCCTCAAACACTATAACATGCATTCATTATCATTAAACGCTTTCATGAATTGTGATAGTGTTAGGTTTTGATGTTTATAATATAATATTTAGTGATGCCATTCTAATGATTGGACTTAGTTTGACCTTGCCCAGCTGACGGTGTGATGTGTGGGTCAATAGGTCCATGGCACCTCTGTACAGGGACCCTCAGTGGAGCAGCCGCCTGGACACGCACATTGACTCCCTGATCAGCTCTCAGGTGGATCATTACATGGTTCTGTCCTGGCTCAACGAGACCGCCCGGAGGGACGACTTCTCTTTGACCGACGTGTGGGGAGCCCTGACCGCTGCGGGCATCATGAAGCAGGTGAGAAACATCTCTCTGCAGTGTCGTATGTAATAACTGATGGTGTTTGCTGTTCCAGTGGGACTCCAGGAGGCTCTCAGAGGAGGCCAACAGAAATGCAACCAATCCTTATCCTGTGTATGGAGCCCTGGAGAAGTACTGCTTTACCAATGGATCTGTACAAGGTAATGCTGTGTGTTTGTCACAGGGTGAGTTTAGTTATGGGAAAGTTTGTTTGTGGCGTATCTGACTGAATAACCGAAAAGAGAGCCAAAATGGTGCAACCAATAAAAACGGAAGTCAAAAAGGATTCAGTTACGATTTATTCTTTAAACAATAAATGGGCCCTTCTTAGGAGATTCGGGTGGCACGGTAGTACAGCGATTAGAGCTCGTGCCCCACAGCTACAAGGTTCGGGGTTCGATTCCCACCTGGACGGGGCCTTTCTGTGTGGAGTTTGCATATTCTCTCCGTGTCTGTGTAGGTTTCCTCCGGGTACTCCGGTTTCCCCTACAACTAAAACATGTACAATAGGCCAGGATGAATGAGGGTGTGATTGAGAGTGCACATGGGGGACGACGGACGCAAATTAGCCAAAGGCTACAATCCGGGGTGGCTTGTTTACATGCATGAGACCCATGTATGTTCATTAACAGGCACTGTCCCGACCAAATAAATCAATAAATAAAACTGGATATATGAAAAGTAGGCTACGTGAATGTGGTCAGAGTCATCCCTGGACAGGGCTGTAACTGCCCTTCACCATGTCTTCCGTGGGGTGCGCCTCAGCTGGTCCAGCCACATGCCTCTCCACCAGTGTTTTTTTTTGGCTCTGCGGCATCCTGCACTTTCGGTTTGCCTCAGCAGGCCCCGCCGTGTGTCGCTGCACCGATGGGCCACACTGGTTCTGCTCCGTCCCGCTCGCACATTTTTTATTCCCAGGATGGGAAAGGACACATTTGCATATGGACTCCCTGATTGGTCAGATTCGTACTAACACATGAATGACACCTTTTGTAGACTACACTATCCTTTGTTAGGATTAGGGTCAGGTATACTGTTAGTTTGGAGACTGGTCAATCAGGGAGCGACTTGCCTTTCTCATCCTGGGAAAAATAAATGTACGTCTCGAGCTGCCTCCCCACGTACCGGTTGTCGCAGACACTTGTGCACATGACATATACGTAATTGCTCTTCAATGAAGGGATCTCAGGATTAGACTGTAAAGATATATTCCACACCTTTGTGCTGGTTGAAAATGTAATCATTGTAATATAATCTGTATTATTAACCGGGTAAATTGATTCCACGTCCAACATATCCCTCCACTGTATATAAATTACTTCAGACGGCACAATCTTTGCAATAGCATCAGTTAGCTCAACATAGCCCCAGTCTCCTCCATTGTTTGAAATCTTTTTGACTGTGTCATGTTCCTGTGTCATTCCCAGGGCAGTGGTTTGAGCTGAGCCCACATGAAGCGGGCTTCACTGAGCTGGACCTGTACGTGGACACCCCTCTCCTGGGTAGCAGCTTCAGAGGGGGAGCTCTGGTGGAGCAGAAGCCAGAGATGGACATGATACAACTGCAGGGTGTGTGATCTATACAGCATAAAAACTCGTACTGCTCCATAGAGATTAGATTTCAAAGCTGAGCTAAACAGTACAGGGTGAACCTGTTCATTCCTTCAGTGCGGCAACAGTTGATTACTTCCAAATGCAGTGGCAAGATAGAAGAAACATAGAATAGAAGAAATTCAGGCACTGTATTTGCTGCGTCCCTAATGCTTACCTCGTACTCTAGGTATTCAAGTTCTCGGCTTTGTGTTTTTCTTGAGAGCCGAATGTAACAAGTGAATGTCTCCCATTGTGAGATCAATAAAGGATTGTCTTATTTTAAAAGTCAGGCGCATATATAACTATAGTCTGTCATTGTTCACTCCTCCGCATTTACATTAGTTACTCCATTCAAGAGAGAATCCATGATGCAGCTCAGTCTCCTCCCACAGAGCATGCTCAAAATAACATGGGAAACTCCGCCTCCATGAAGCGGGCTGAGCAACAACAAGCCTCCACTGTGATCCAGGGCCTGTCAATCAAAGCCCCCCTGAAAATAAATATAACATAAGACCAAAGAGAAGGGCTTTCTGCGCCCATTGATCAGGCAGTTAGCCAGATTAAAGGTGCGTTATGCAATTTCGCATGTAAAAAGTTGATATTAGTGCGTATTTGACCTTGTTTCTGACCCAGTGGCTGTATTGGTGGTGAGCATACCGCCTTCACTTTCCATCCCGATGACGCTTAATGATACAAGAAATTAAACAATCTGTTTTATTAGGGTTTCTGGAGTGAGCAGGTAGCAGTGAAAACCTATCCTAAAAACAATTTATCCTTCTTTGAGCGTCTTTAAGGCTACTGGGATGGTACGTAAACGCGGTAAGCTAAGCAGCCTCTGTCACTGAAAAGGTCAAATACAAACTAATATGTATTTTATTTATTTTTTTACACAAAAAGTCCCATAATGCACCTTTAACCCATCCAAAATTCACGGTAAAGAGCTTATAAACCTATATAGCAACACTTAAATCAAAAATCAAAATCAAAGTAACCATTGAACATGTCTTGCGTCTGACTTGGAATCTCTAACCACAACGTAATGCAACTTCCCCAAAATGTGTATTCTTGTACGTAGTATCATATAGCATATCTCTTCTACAACCATTGCAGAAGGCTTTATTTTCTTCCACGATGCACACTCACGCTTTTTTCCTACTGCAGGCATCCTGGGCTGTGCTTTGGCCAATGAAAATCTGGAAAACTACATTCCCGCCTGGCTCAATGGTACACCGCTCGCTAACACGCTAACAATGCTATCACGGTACAAATGCTAAAGGCATGCGTGTCTTCCAGTGCCGGCATTCCTGAATGGAGGAGCTAAAGAGTACCTGCTCAGTTACAACAGCATCAACACATTTCTAAACATGACTAAAGACTATGTGACCAACGACGTAGCAATCAAGCACATCGAGGAGCTCCAGGAAACCCTCCATGGTAAATGAATGAATAGATATAAATATATATGATGTTGTTGGAGTACTGTCTGCTGTCATTTTCTTTTATCATACTAGTATAAACTGGTGTATTTTGCACTTTTGTATTCCAAAATGGTCTAAAACTTTGTGAGTAATGCCCTCTTATGGCTAAACTGTGGACTGCAATTATTTTTATTTTTTTTATTTTTTTTGTTGGATAAGTGATAAGTGGATCATTCCCCAATCACGCCCAGCAAAGTAAGAAGCGGAAGTGTAGGTTTTCAGTATTAAATCCAAAAAGCATTAGTGTGTAGAGCAGGGTTGTTAAGCTTATTTGGGACGGTGGCCAAATATGTTTATTTATTTTGTCGGCACAGTGCATGTTAATGAACACACATGGGTCTCATGCTTATACACAACCTTAGCCTTGGGCTAAATTCCATCTGTAATCCCCCACTCACACTCTCTTCTTTTTCATTTGTATAATATAACAGCTCTATGTGAAGAAAGAAAATGTCATAAAATGAAAAGCAAGCAACAGTTCTAAGTTGCTTGATTTAGAACTGTCTGGTTCCAAGGCAAGCAACTATCCAGTTGAGCTAAACTGTCCTACAGTGACAAGGGATGCAACATTAGTAATGCACACAAGGTTGAATATAAAGATGTAATCCCGGTTCTCTGAAGCAGAAGTGAGAAGGTCACACAAACAAATGGACTACTTACTTATCTGGCCATTTTAGGACAAACTGACAGCAGAAGAGAACAAACTCACATTTGTCTCTAAGTGCGATTGTAGTTTTTAATAAAAGATTAGTCCATCAGCTTCAATGTGACATTATTAGCACTACGGATAAACAAATATGATTAATCACTGCAATCATAACACAACAGGAAGTTGCTGTGAAGTTTAGATCAGGCCTAGAACCTGACCCAAGCCTACTTGCGTTCCGTCTGAACCCGACCCAGGTCCCATCCATTACTTGGACGCGTAGGCTCGAAGTGACCCTGTGTACGTTTTTACATTTAATCCGGAGTTATCTCAACAGGTTAAGCCCAGCCCGGAGCGTTACGTGTTGACATGCTTTATTTAGGCTCAGTTTCTGTCCAAGTCTTAATTGGTTGATGCTAGCATTAACATACTGCCGCTAGCTGCAGCATTTTACGCTGCGATCCAAAGTATATCAGTATATTTATGGAGAATGAGTTTGTTAGTCTACTCAGGCTACACTCTCACTTGTTTTATCCCCTAGACAAAGTGAGCCAGAATAAATCTATTGCGCTGAAGTCTCAGAGTCCAGAGCAGAGAGCGCAACAGTTCCAGCAGTGGACCGACGAGCTACAGCCCGTGGTACTGGACTGGATCCAGACTTTGCCGGACGGTCCCGAAAAGTCGCACGGTCAGTGGAGGTCTCTCGTTAAAATCTACAGTCCTAATCAATCGTGCTGAAATATTTTTTTCCATTTGACAGTTTCTTTGCTGGTTCTTAAGTTCCTGTCTCTCATCATAAAGTGGGAATGGGGAACGGTCAAGAACTTCCTCTACAAGTACGAAGGTAAGGTCAGAAATCATTCACAGAGCCGTCGCAATGGGGTAGGCAAGGTAGGCAGCTGCCTAGGGCCCCCAGCTGAAGGGGGCCCCCGATGTCTGTGGCATTATGGGACGTGAAGTTCTTTCCTTCTGACACTTCCTGTCACTGTAGCTGCTGCAGAGAGAAGCTTTTCAGCTTTGAAACTGATTAGATCATCCATGAGCCAAGAAAGACTGAGAGGACTGGCACTTGTATCAATAGAGCGCAACATTAGGAGGTTATAGAACATGGAAGAGTTGGCCACTGCTTTTGTGCGAGCTAAGCGTTGCTAAACCTCTCAATTTTGGATGTTTTTTTCTTGACAAAAAAAAACAAAAAAAATCCTTGTTGTACAATGTTCTTAAAATAGTTTGTGTTGTACACCATTTTAATACCTTTCCTTTAATTCAACATACATTTTATAGTTCGAGAAAAAAAAACACTACTCTGCATATAAGAGAAGACAGTTCTTAAAGGTCCTATATCATGCAAAATCGACTTTTTGGAGCTTTTAACCGTGTTGTTATGCTATTTCCTTATCAAAAACACCCCCAGAGTGGTTTTTGGATTCATTCACGCAGTTCTCAGTAATCCTCCTGAATCCTGCGCTCTGAGCAGCTGCTCCGCCCTCTCCTGGTAAACGACTGGCATGTTCAGTTGTGTCGTCACAGCGGAACGGAAGTGCTCGACGTCTGTAATCTAATGCCTTACGGCATGATTTTTATTTGTAAAACAGTTTTTTTTCATTATTTCTGTCGTAAGAAAAAAAAAAAGGAAGTGCCTGACGCTGCGCTGCCCCTGTACCGAAAACAAACGCTCCCCCTGAGCGTCCGAACGGTCTGAACAGATGGTCATGTCATGTTGCACCGAAAGTTGTGAAGAGGGAGCTTTTTCTAACCTACTCTGGAGTCTGGACACCTTTTTTTCTTACCTCACGATAATGTCTCGGAGAAAACCGCGTTTGGCTGCGAGGACTGGACTTTATTCAACCTTCCCAAAGAAGAGGCCATAGAAGTTGGAATTTCCCTCCGGGATTCAGCGACTATCAGCCACAATAGTGTTTGTCTGAGCCTGTCGCTGATGGATGCTTGGTGAACCTTGGCCAGAATCAAAGTGGATTAACTTTTATAACCAGCGCAAGTCCCATAATGGAAACATCAGAGTGGTGAGTCGATCAAAATGCATGTTAGCGTGTGTGCTAGCCATTTAGCCATGAAGCTGTGTTGCACATGTTAACTCCTTATAACGGCATCATGAAGTAACTTCACTTTTTGCTGTGATATTTATATTTCTACTACTGCTAAAGTTGTATGAGCGGAGAGAGGGGGCGGAGTTAACTGAATCCAAGCGTTTTGTCTTCCGGGTTGGAAAAATACCTCCAGAAAATACTAATATTTATCACAAAAATGAGTGCTCCGTAGTGGTAGAGGTACAATATATCATATAAAGGCCTATACTTTACTTTGGAATGGCTTAAAATAGCATGATACAGGTCCTTTAAGAATGATAATATGAATAATTATTCTTTTTTACCTTTTTGTTTGCCTTGTTCACAAAAATAACGATGCCTCATTGTAGACACTGTGTCCTTTACTGTAGTGGCCCCTTTGTGTAGCGAACGACAGAGTAATCCATGACTCTGAAAATGCACCAGAATCCCAGAAACAAGGAATCCCATCTGAATTTAAAACAATTTCCAGAGGGAGGACTTGGGGCCTCACTTCGCTGTTTTGCCTAGGGCCCCCAAATATCTTCAAACGGCCCTGATCATTCATACAGTAACACAGGAAAAGAAATCTAAATCTGTAAAATAAAACAAATAAAAAAGATAACAGCTGAGAAAGTGCGTTCATGGTCTTTGTAGAGACTATTTTATCTTAAGAAAAAATCAATTATGAATTTAATATTTGGATTAGCTTTATTAATAGTTTGAGTCCATCATAAATAACAGAGTAGAACTCACACATCCTTGAGGAACACCATGATTTGAAATTGAATGAAGTTAATTATGATCTTTTCTATGATTTGTTAAGAGTAGAAATAATAAATTTTTTCTTTTAACTCAAGTATAAGTAAAAACTAGTCATCCAGTTTGTACTAAAAGTACAAAAGTATTTTAATAAATTAACTGTTTGAAGGTAAAAGTCAGATTAATGTTGTAATAGTGATTCAATCTAACTGACAAAACCTACAATAACGCTGGCAAATAGATTCAACATCCTGGACAACGAGAATTTTCCTCCTCTGCCCAGTCTTACTCAATCCGGGACGCCCCCGTCCAGAACTCTCGGCCTCCAGCGGGCCTCCAGCGGACCCCCAGCTTCGGTCAGACACCGCGGTAGTGTGACTACACCCCAGCTCCAGGTTACAAGGATAGATCAATACCTCCTATTGGCAAACTGCATGAGAGTCAGTTTCCGGACTTTGGCTGCCCGCAAACACGCGAGTGTGCAGTACAGACGCAGCCTGAAGACCGCACCTCGAGTCCGAGCACTGGCGCCTCCTCCTCGGGCATGTTGGGACCGAGTGACCGGGGGGATACGTCTGCTGCTCCGTCCGGGCGCGGACCAGGATCATGCCGCGGTGAAGCCAGATCCATCAGTCCGTGTGTTGGGAACGTCCATGGTCCGCAACGTGAGGGTGATTAACGGCCACACCTCCTGCCACCCAGGTGCTCTCGTGCAGGACATCAATAACTCTGCCCCAAACATTCTCCACAATCATCCTTCAGTCTCTACAGTAAAACTCAACCAAGACTTCATTTCACTCATCAACACCATTAAAAACAACAATAAAACTTGCATAGTTTCTGGACCATTCTCTGCACCCCATTTTGGGGATGGAATTTTAGCAGAGCGAGGCTGCTCCATCTATTTTTAAAGAACTACTGCACGAAGAATAACATCCCATACGTGGACAATTTCTTAACATTTTTTTAACAGGCCTGGACTTTTCAAAAAAGACAGACTACACCCCAACTTCCCCGGATCCCACCTGTTTTCACAGAACATTGAACTTACAATAGAATCAGCAGCATGAAGGTCTCCCTCCACACCCACCATAAGCGATATTCCTGTTTCTATCAGCAGAGGGCGCACCAAAGGTAATACTAATAACCTCAGATCTCTCACCAAAGCTCAGTCATCACATAGTTCCTTAAATACTCAGTCCCCGACCACAGTGAACATGGCTCTTTTAAATGTACGCTCTCTACCGAATAAGTCTTTTATTGTAAATGATTTGATTTTAGATAATAATCTTGATTGTTTGTTTCTAACTGAAACCTGGCTGGGTGCGGATGCGAATGCCGTTCTTGCTGAGGCCTCTCCACCTAGCTTTAGCAGTGCCTTTTCAACCAGAAATGGAAAAAGAGGAGGTGGCACTGCCTCTATAAGCATGTCCACTACTGTGTCCTCTGTTATCGACCTGGCCGTCTCTGACCATTACTGTGTGTTTTTTAATGTCACCGGTTTTATCCAGCGAGAATCCTCAGCAAAAACTGTGAGGAAACGTAATTTCACCCCTGAAGTGGCTGCAAAATTAATTGATGCTTTACAACAAATTCCTCCTGTGATTTTACCTGCTAACTGCGATTTTATTGTCGAAAATTTTAACAGTAAACTACTCATCGCCCTCGATGCAGTTGCACCATTCAAACTTAAAAAGATTCATCCCAAACCCCTTCCCCCCCCCTGGAGAAACGAGGAGCTAAAGCAACTCCAGAGAAATTGCAGGAAGGCCAAGAGGAGATGGAGGAAATAAAAAATAACGATGCATTTTCAAATATTCCGTGCTCAACAAAAGACATACAATACAGCAATAAGAAATGCTAGAAATAAATTATTTTCCACAATAATCACCAACCACAAAAATAACCCAAAAGTCCTATTCTCAACAATAGAAAATGTTTTAAACCCTGATTTTAACAGACCTCCTTTAAACCCCACAGACGCTCTCTGTGAGGCGTTTGCAGACCAGGGGAAAGATAGACACTATCAGATGTAATTGTTTATCTAACCAAAGTAACACGGCTTTAAATACATCTGGTTGTCTACTTGTTCCAAAAGAAACACTGCACAGTTTTGTCCAGGTTAATGCTGAGATGCTTGATAAAGTTTTCTCTTCAGTGAGGCCCACCACATGTCTTTTAGACCCGGTCTCAACCCCATTTTTTAAAACAATCTATGAATCCTTTAAAGAGGAACTTTTACACATGATGAATTGCTCTCTTCAGACGGGGGTCTTCCCTGCTGCCTTTAAGGGGGCGGTGGTGAGGCCTCTGCTGAAGAAGACCAATTTGGACTGTAATAATTTTAACAACTTACATTTTTAAGCAAAATCTTAGAAAAACTTGTCTTTATCCAACTTAATGATTTTATAAATGCACATAACGTCCTTGAGAAATTCCAGTCTGGCTTTAGGGTAAACCACAGCACCGAGACGGCCCTTTAAAGATTTTAAATGATTAAATTATGACTCACAGAAGGTCACAGTGTTGGTTCTACTGGATCTGAGCGCCGCTTTTGATACAGTCGACCATACTATTCTTTTAACTCGTTTAAAACACATCGGCCTCTCTGGTGCTGTCCACAAATGTCTCCTGCCATGTCTCCTGCTGACACCAGGCCAATGGATGCACTTTTTAACTGCATTTTAGATATCAAATCCTGGATGGCAGAAAACTTTCTCCAGCTTAACCAGGACAAAACTGAAGTTTTAGTCATCGGTCCTGAGGCCCAGAGAGAGAAACTTTTACCCAAACTACAGTCATTGTCTTTTAATCCTTCCTCACAGGTGAAGAACCTGGGTGTGATTTTTGACTCTGAGCTGACTTTAATTCCACACATTAAGAATATCACAAAGATAGGTTTTTACCATCTAAAGAACATAGCCAGAGTCCGCCCCATTCTCTCTCGGGCCAACACGGAGACGCTAATGCATGCTTTTATCACCAGTCGTATCGACTACTGTAATGCCCTGCTTTCTGGTCTTCCCAAAAAGAGTATCTCAGGTTTACAACTTTTACAAAATTCAGCAGCTCGTGTCCTGACGAAGACCAGGAGGCGGGACCACATTACACCGGTTTTAGAGTCGCTGCATTGGCTCCCCGTGTGTTTCAGGATCCATTTTAAAGTTCTTTTAATGGTTTTTAAATGTCTTAATGGTCTTGGTCCTTCTTATCTTTCAGAACTGCTTTTACCTTATGAACCTTCGCGGTCCCTTCGCTCCTCCAGCAGGGGTCTCCTAGTTATTCCTAAAGTCAACAGAAAGACTCATGGCGAGGCGTCTTTCCAATATTATGGCCCTCGCCTCTGGAACGACCTGAGGAGGAGCTCAGGGCCACAGAGAACGTTTATGTATTTAAGAGCAGGCTCAAGACCCACCTTTTTGGCTTAGCTTTTAACTGACATCTATTTATTTAGGTGTGTGTGTGCGTGCGCGCGCCCGCGCCTGTTTGTTATCTGTAAAGCACTTTGTGATACCTTTCAGTATGAAAAGCGCTTTATAAATAAAGTTTGATTTGATTCTGCTTTATAAATAAAGTTTGATTTGATTTAAAAACAAAACCTTTTTGTTGTGATGAAGCTTATGTACATAGATTTACTCACACTGGAAAGAGTAAGCAAAGGTGCAAAAAAGTGGCCATAGTTTCTAGTCATTAAATTGTCTGAAAATGTAAGGATCGTTATTGGACTACAACATAGTCCAATATAAAACATCAACAGATTGTGTACATCATGAATAACAGAGGGGAGCTCACACATCCTTGAGGAACAACCCATTTTTGAGTATTACAACCAAAACTGATGTGTGATAAAGCTACTTTTAACAGTGCAACTCCTCCACAAAGTAACTTCCAAATGTACTTTCATTATTCTTATTCTCCACTCTACTCCTGTGTTTTGCTTGTGTTTGCTGGGCAGAGGAGCCTATCCCCGAGTGTCTGTCCTCCATGGAGCACCTCCACCTGATGGACGCGGGGATGCTGGTCAACGTGGGCTACCCTTCTTTCCTGGGAAAGAGGCGGGACATCGATCTGCTCATCGCCCCGGAGTATAGCGCCGGAGACATGTTTGAGGTCGTTTTAAGATAAGATAAGATAGCCTTTGTTGATCTCACAATGGAGAAATGTACTTGTTACATTCAGCTCTTGGAAACACTCAGGCAGGATATAGTAAATAGTGGCATCTTATGTACAATGACTACCAAGGACTTTGTGGGGGCAAAAAAAGCCTGCTGCAGCAGGTAGATAACAGCGTCCTCTACTCCGATGTTGGGCCTGTAGGCAAACTGCAGCGGGTCAGATTCAGAAAACTTTATTGTTCCCTCAAGGGCAATTGATTTGCTGCAATATCCGACAGATATTAGAACAAACACATCACAACACTCACTGTGTGTCACTTCCAACAATACAGACAATAGCAGATAATTAAAAGAAAAGGACACTGGAAAAGGGTCCAGGGTGGAGCTCACCACAGAGCAGAGGTGGGTGAGGATGAGCCGTTCCATGGTCTTCATCAGGTGGGAGGTCAAGGCGACTGGTCTGTAGTGCACCGGTTCCCTGGCATGCGTTGTTTTAGGAACCGGGATCACACAGGAGGTCTTCCACAGGACGGGGGAACTTCTTCAGGCTGAGGCTCAGGTTGTAGATGTGGCTGAGGACCTCGGATAGTTGAAAGCCCTTTTTTTCTGGTTCAGGAGGGCTTTAAGCTCAGGGGGTAGAACCACCGTAGAACCACCGTAGCTTCCAGGTCGGTACAGTGTTCTCCACACAGAAGTTGATGTAGTCTGTGATGCAGTGGGTCAGGGCATCGATGTCATCCCCATGAGAGCTGCAGATCATGTTCCAATCTGTGGTTTGGAAACAAGCTCTCTCTTCAGCCTCTTCACTCCACACTTTCACAAACCTCTTCCGTGCTGGTTCCCTTCGTACGTTAGGTGTGTATTGCGGTCTCAGGTAGACGAGATTGTGGTCTGAGCGTCCGAGCGGGGGAAGGGGGGCGGAGGTGTAAGCGTCCTTCACATTACAGTAAGTCCAGCGTCTTATTGTTCCTTGTGTGGCACTTTACGTACTGTGTAAAAGTTGGGAGGGCGGCGGAGAGGGCGGCGTGATTAAAGTCCCCGGTGCACGGTGCTGTGGATGCGTTCACAGGCTGCGGCGGCGTCGGCCGAGGGGGAATATATAAACACATCACCACCGTGTGTGAAAGCTCCCTCAGTAAATACCTAGGCCTCATGCTCACAACGATCATGATAAGGATCAAATCCGAAGGTTTCGAGTTTCTTGGTGTATCTGTTTAGCTCATCTGCTGTTAAGTGTGCAATTTTTTTATATAGCATCTTGAATTCAATTAGTTGAGACGCAGGTAGATACACTGTTGCACTAGCCAGCGGTGTTCAAAATGACTGAAATGCATGTATAGACAATGGGACCCCGTGTGTGCCACTGTGGGGGTTCCCCGGCACGGACTCCAAAAGTGCCGAAAGCAGCATAAGTCCAGGAAAAGGTGCTACAAAAGTAGGCTTCCCATGTGCACAATTACACACTGTATTTCCTACTTCAAGAAGAATTTAAAAAACACGTCTACAAATAATAGAAAAGAGCAGAAAGAATGAAAGAGGTGACGTACCCAGCTGCTGAAACGCTCAGCGCCATTGAAAATGACTTGAGGTTCATGTGTCTGACAGTTTACATGTCTCCTCACAGACTTTGACGTTGGCGCGGGACTATGCGGCAAAGGTGCAGAAGCCTTTCCCTGCACTGGATGACCGGGTCCTGCAGGAGGAGAAGGACTGGCCCAGACACTGTTATGTGTTTGAGGGAAACGCCACGGCTCCGACGATAATGTTCATGCCTCTTTTCAACAGAAAAAACTGCAAAGGTACAGCTTTCTACAACATAATTAGCTTAATTAGTTTGATTTAGCATCGTGCTATTCAAAGTAGACAATACAAATACAAAACAACAACAAAATTGCGCCCAAATTCACGGCAGCACAAGACGGGTCAAACCTTCTTCCTTGTCGTTAGTCAGTGGCATTGACGGAACATGCACATCGCCCCCTACTGTTCTGGGGTGTCAATTTCAAGGCTTTTAAAATATCAAAACCCATGGCCATATTTACTTTTTACTTTGGTGCATTTACATATAGTTGTGGAGTAGTCCGTGTTATATTTAGTTCAAATGTAGTGCAGTTAAAGTAACAAGTTCTCGTCTAAAACGCTAGTCAAGTAAAATACAGATCTTCAAAAACTAGGTACAGTACTTTAGTAAATGTAATCAATTATAAAATGATGCCCTGAAGAAAAATGTTTCAAAGAGGCAGAGTCCGAGGCACACTGACTGGAAAATTAGATGGTTTTATTTACAAGGGGTTACATGTGAATCAGTAGAACCACTGAAAATTCTTAATGCACCGGAGCATCACGTGAGCCCGGAACCTAGACAACAGAAAAAAACTAAAATACATTCATGTGAACACATGTTCATCTGAAGATGTAATAGGTGATACTGACCCGGAAAACAACAAGACATAAAGAACTCTGTTGTCAAGGCAACCCCCCTCTCTCCTTGTGCAGCTGAGTTTTTGCCTTTTTCTGCAAACTGCATTTGTGGTTTCTCTGTTCCACATTGATTTTCTGGATACTTTTGTACGTCTTTGCCGTGTTTTGTGGAGGTTTGGTGGATTTGTTTACTTTGAAAGTCTAAAATGGTCCTGAAGAAAGCAGCTTTTTAAAGGTAAACAAAATGCTAGCTTATCAGCTAAACCCATTTGAGACCTACACATTTCTTCTTCTGAGACACTGCAGAGGCACCGAGAGCCCCCCCTGCAGCACAGTGGAGGCGTCACAAGAGGAGCTACAGGAAACAAAAAAGACAAACGAGAGATGGTGAAAGACTGTTGTGAAGCGGAGCGAGGAAGAGGAAGAGGAGATGGAGCTGACCAGTGCAGGACACCACGCTCTGAAACAGGGAAAAACCCTGGGGGCGCGGCACCATTTCAGAGGATCAGAGGAGACAAAGGACAGCCAGCCAGGTTTCTTCCGAGTGCTACAGTTTCCCCGACCTCCAAGGTCATGCGAGTCAGGTTGACACACAGTGGCAGCGCGGCTCAGCCGCAGCAGCTCAGGACTAACACCTGAACACTATTTCGTTGTACGCTTGTGCAATGACAATAAAGCACTTACTTACTTAACAGTAGGTATACCCATGGCACACAGATCCAAAACATGTTGTGCATAGATTGTAAACATAGTCCCGGGACCAAAGAAATGTATCATATATATGTATAAACAAATGGCACAAAAAGGCCAAAGGGTAGGCAGGCTAAGGAAGTACCCACAAAACTAAATCACATCATCTACTTATTTACAAAAAAACAGAGAAATCCAAGTCCAGGGTCTTGGGTCGCCCTAAGTGGTTTCTGTCTCTCTCCCTTTGTACGAGCATTTTGAGTCTCCCCTCCCCTTGATGCTGGGGATCACCATTACCATTACTTTCAATTGATTGATGTTAGTGTGACAAAAGAAGTTTGAAGTGTTCAGCCATTGGATAGTTAGGGTTTTGAGTCCATATTGTGCTTTTGTGTTCCCAGAATCTGTCTTTAAGGAACCTTTTCGTTCTCTCCCTAAGTAAAAGCTGCCACAAGAGCAGTCGAGACGGTATACAACATAAGTAGAAATGCAGTTTTCAAAATGGCGACAAGAATAGGTCTTTTTTCCTGGGGAGTCTGTAAACACTTTGGATTTATTAATACGGCTGCAGTGGTTGCAATGGCCACATTGAAAAGTGCCCACTGGTTTGCGGAAAAACTGCTTCCTCTGAGCACGCAGATAGTTCTTTTAGTGTAGGGGCTCTACGGACAGCGAACAAAGGGGGCTCTGGGAAAACAAAAGACAGATTCTGGGAACACAAAAACGCAATGTGTCCTGGTAGAGCACCTGTCGGCACAATCGTCACTTCTCTGACCCAGTAAAGCGCCCCCACCCTGCTGTATTCCCTTTAGTAAATGTACTTTGTTATTGCTCACGGCTGTGTTTGGTGTCACTGGCATGTGTTGTGTATGTTTAGTTGACCTCAGGACATAGAAACATATCACATAATATTCCGCTGTGTGTCTTTAAATCAAAATGGACTCAATAGTTAAAGGGGACACAGTTCAAACCAGCCAGATTGTACTAGCCACCAACAATTAATGGAAGACGCAGCAGGCAAAACTCTTGGTTTTATCCAGAAGCAGAAGGAAATGATCTAATCTTCTCAATAAGACGTTTTATTATTTCACAGAAACGACTTTCCTCCATGGATTTGTATGGTTCCCTGTCATTTCAAGGCTTCTTTTTCTCAAAATGCATTTTTCTCGCTCTCTGAAACAAACATCTCCACTTTCTTCACCCTCTAACACCCCCAAAACAGTGTTGTTTTGATTCTCTTGATTTTCTTTCAGCGTTGCATTCATTCCCCTCCTCTAATCTCTCTTTACTGTCTCAGACACGGCGGAGTGTGTGCAGAGGATGGACCAGTTCTCCACATTTCAGAAGCGCTTCAGCCCCGACATGGTCAAACTCCTGCTCGACACCGCCAAAGAAAACATGAGGAACTGTAAGGACATCGTGGTCAGGGAGATCAACAAGGCTCTCCAGCGCAGGAGGGACAAAATATCACAGGCTAAGCTGTAGAGAATCGTGGTGAGATCTTACTCGTCAATGGAGGGCATTCCCCAGAATGATCTCGTCTTTTGAACGGAACATATCATGTAACATTTTCTGGATTTTGTTTTCGACATAGATGAAACACAAACGTGTCCTTTGCATTTTTTACAGCCCATAATCCATCCCCGGACTTGTTCTGAGCAGTTTGTGCTTCACGTGTGTTCATGACGGTACCATGGACTTGTTAGCCCGCTATTAAGAGAAAGTCAAAGCTTGTTCAGAGCAGAATTACTCGTTTATAGGTTTTATTGCCATTGAAGGTACTTTCACATTTCAAAATACTTGATTTTGTCGTTTTGTTGTTATGGCGACCATCTTATATCAAACTGTGCATCTCCACTGACTGAAGTCATGCAGCTCCTGGACGGGTGGTTAGCTTGGTGCCTTTGGTTTCCATCCTGGTGGCCGCTTAGACTCTCCAGGATCAATTTGATTTCAGGTTTTTAGGGTTTCTGGTAGGTTTTCTGGATGGGATGTATTCATACCCATGGACACAGATCCATCAGCAGTGGAAACCTACCAGAAACAAAAACAACAGCGATTGGTTAAGCGCTCATACAGCCGTTGGGCCACTGACAGCTCAAATACACATTAATATGAACTTTTGTTTCCCTGTTAAAAGTTGCATAATACATCTAATAAAATAAAACGGAGCATATGATCCTCATAAAGTGGCTGGAGAGTTACTACACAAAGCCTATCCTAGAGAACATTTGTGGACTTTAGCTACAGCTGCTGAGCTACAGGTCGTACAAACCTCTAGAAGAGAAAGCCCTGAACTAGAATGGCCTTAACATAGTGTTCTTACTTACTGTTCATGAGTCTGATTAAATAGGCAAGGCAAGGCAACTTTATTTATACCGCGCATTTCGTACACAAGGCAACTCAATGCGCCTAGAGTTAATTCAATAGTCATTCAATGTTTCTGTTTTCACTGTTCTATCCCATGTCATTCTCACTACTGCCTTTTTACTGTTTGTTAGATAGACATTATTTCAAATGATAAAACATGAACATTATGTAGCGTTGAACAAAGAATGACTGTTATTAGACATAGCACTGCATCAGCCTTTGTGTTCAAAAGTACTTTTAATAGTCTGAACAAAATAAAAACTTTTTTTCTTTTTAAATGGTAAGGTCATTTTGTAAGATAGTTTGTTTCATTTATAACCCGTTTCGTTTTAGGGAGACACCCTAAACATCAATTATTTTCCATCTATAGGTTTTGAGACGGTTCGCTCTCAACATAGAAGCTTTAACCTGGAAACAGATACATTCGTAATCTTCACAAAACGGTGTGATTATTGGTAATTAACATTCTCCATAGATCTAAATTGGAAATTCAAGAGCCATGTACTTTTTGTCACATTGTTGTGACGACATTTAAAGTCGCACCTATGAACACATTTTCCAGTCTTTTTTTGAAGGATTTTTCAACATTTGTCTGATTTATTGAGCTTTGAATTTTGACATTTTTTCTGTAACTAGTTCACTCAAAAACTAAACATGATACAAATAGTCATTTGCAGTATAAAACCACATTGGAAAAAATGTGCAAGGAACTCAAAGTGCACTGTCAACACATAAAAGGATATTGATACCCAATATTTTCTCTGATAAAGTATTTTTTTAATCCCATATGGTAATAAAATAAATGCATACATTTGAACCTTTCCATTAATCAGATTTTTTTGTGTGCCAAATGTCGGAAATGTTGCCCATTTTTACACTTGATCCAAATCCATACACAAAATGACAGTACATGAAAGAAAAACTGCCAATAGGTTTCAGTATTCTTCAGTATAATTTTACCTGCAGTGTAACGTTTTGTGTGTAATAAAAACGCCACAAAATAAATCGCGACAAACGTCATTTTTCAACAGCAACTGGAAAAGTCTACGATATTTAATTCACAAATCCATTTCAACAACTGTAACGCGTGTATGCACCGACATCAAACGACCGCTAGAGGGCGCCCCAACCCCACGGCTCAAAGGAAGTTAATGTGGGTCACTTCTCGCCATTTTTCCCCTTCCCTTTCTCAGGCCCTGGCGGTCTGACTGGGGGATTTGACTTACTTTTCAGTGATCAAATGGCTCCTTTTCGAACTATTTTTTAGAAAGCATAGAAGAAGGCACTCTTCCCCCAACATTAAACCAAGGAGTAATCACTCCAATTCCAAAACCCCAAAAAGATACACACCTTATTGATACCTGGTGTCCTATCTGCCGACGGAATAATGACTATAAGATACTGGCTTCAGTGTTTGCTCACAGGCTGAAATCAGTTTTAGATCCCATAATAGAAGAAACGCAATCAGGATTCATGCAAAATCGACACGTCTCAAATAACTTTCATCTCGTTTTGGATAACTTGGATTACTCGCACTATTTATCAGATGACAATTTTGTACTCTTTCTGGACTTTTTCGAAACGTTTGATTCCATTAGGCAAGACAAGGCAGATTTATTTATACACACATTTCATGCACAAGGCAACTCAATGGGCCTCACAGCAACACCATAAACACGATAAAACTAATCAATCGATACAACTTATAGTAACACAGAAAAATACAAATATGTATTAAAATCATATATTAAACTGAGTTAAAATACAATCAATTGCCATAGGCAGCAGTAAATAATATGTTGAGGCCTATTTCACGTCCTCCCGAAGGCTGTTCCACACTTTTGCTGCATGAAACTGAAATGCAGCCTCACCGTGTTTAGTCCTGACTCTTGAAACCAACAAGAGACCCCTCCCTGAGGATCTAACATGTCAGCTATATACTTTGGTGCCAGACCATGAAGAGACTTGTACACAAGCAGAGCTGTTTTAAATTCTATTCTCTGAGTGACAGGAAGCCAGTGCAGAGACCGGAGCACTGGACTAATATGGTCATATTTCCTGGTTCTTGTCAGGACTCGAGCAGCAGCGTTCTGGATGTTCTGCAGCTCTAACAGCTCGTTTAGAAAGGCCAGTGAGCAGGCCGTTACAATAGTTTAACCAAATGCATGAATTAATCTCTCCAAGTCTGGTTTAGACACTGTGTTTTTTATTTTAGCAATGTTTTTTTTTTTAATTCATGATTACTCCGAGATTTCTAACTCGATTTTTTAGGTGCTAGTGAAAGAGCTTCAAGATGACCAATTACAGCCTCTCTGTGTTTTTGTGGGCCAAAGACAATGATCTCAGTTTTATCTGTATTTAACTGGAGGAAGTTGTTTTGCATCCACACACTGATCTGTTTGATGCAATGACAGAGTGTATCTACAGGCCCATGTTTTAGTTTAGTCTTTATTGAAGACAGTGCACAGAGACATTAAACTCAAAGAAAGATATGTTCTGCACCAGATTATAGCTAAATAGCTAGTTTCCATCTGCAGTCCCTGGTTACATGAATAATATACAGTACCATGTAATCAAAGTACAGGTAATACTATATATACACATACAATAGATGAAATAAGCAATCAGAACATGCTCTCTCGCTGACACTTACCCTCACTCACACACACACACACACACACACACACACACACACACACACACACACACACACGTGTTTTTATGGTTTATGTTGACCTTTTGGAAAAAACAACCCTGGTGTGGTTTTAAGAGGACTATGGTTTCCCAAGGTCCTAGAGAGATAAGCTCTGGATAGACTAACTGTAAAAAATCTGAAAAAAATGTAGGTCTATTTAACATCCTTGTATCAGCTACGGTTGTCTATACACAGCCACCGACCAGAAGGTGGTTCATGAGGACCAAAGATGAATTATGAGGACTTTAAACATAACTGAACCACAATTCCCCTATGAGAGACCAACAGGCCCGTTTGGAACCATGAGGCCGTCCTTCCGTGGACCCACCACCTGCAGGAGGAGCCATAGGGGACTGGTGCTATGTGATTTGGGCAGCTCCAACGGCTGCCTCCACGACCCGGCAACGGACAAGTGGGAGAAAATGGATGGATGGATGAACCACAATTAGAGGCTGGAAAAGTTTTAATGTTCTTCATACATACACTCCATGCTTATCCATCTTTTACCTTTAGTTGTCTTTTACGTGCTAGTCCACGATTTCTCACAAAGTCTCTTATATTCTGCAGTGTTCTCTGACTTAAGGCCATTTCTGCTTGCTTACACTGAGTTACTTCATTTTTTGTGGCCAGTTTTCCTCTCTTGATGTGTTTTTTAAAATGCCGCATTACAGCTGCTTCTTCAGTCTTTGACCATGCTCTTTTTGTCACTCTGCGTTTTGGTCCAGGTTGCTTTGCAGGCCTCTGTGCTGCCTCTGAAAAGGAAAATTAGGAATTAATTTAAACAAAACAATGTGAATAAGTCAGAGCAAGACTACTACAGGAGTAAACAGAAGAACTTGCCTTCAAAATCAGAGGTATCTCCATCAGCTATGTCGATCGGGTCATCATCTATAACCACAGTTGCCGCTTGTTTCTCAGCAGAGTCCCCCGAGTCACTGTGACTCTCCTCTTCGGCCTCATCTGCACTGATGGGAATTTCATCTAAAAACAAAAGGGGGATTCAATTCAATCAGCCCGCTCCTAAAGCCACCAGGCCTGGGAAAACTCACCAAGGCTGGGGCTAAGATCCCCAGCCGGCTCCTAAAGCTACCAGCCCCGCACCAACATACACCACAATGACCCACCCTCTCCTCCACTAACACTACCCGGCTCAGGGCACTCCCACCTCGGCCTACATGCACACCCTCGGCCCCCTGACTCCTCTGGACCTCCTCTGGACCAGCCTGCTCCTAAAGCTACCAGCCCCGCACCAACATCCACCACAATGACCCACCCTCTCCTCCACTAACACTACCCGGCTCAGGGCACTCCCACCTCGGCCTACATGCACACACTCGGCCCCCTGACTCCTCTGGACCTCCTCTGGACCAGCCTGCTCCTAAAGCTACCAGCCCCGCACCAACATCCACCACAATGACCCACCCTCTCCTCCACTAACACTACCCGGCTCAGGGCACTCCAACCCCGGCCTACATGCACACCCTCGCCCCCCTGACTCCTCTGGACCTCCTCTGACCAGCCTGCTCCTAAAGCTACCAGCCCCGCACCAACATCCACCACAATGACCCACCCTCTCCTCCACTAACACTACCCGGCTCAGGGCACTCCAACCCCGGCCTACATGCACACCCTCGCCCCCTGACTCCTCTGGACCTCCTCTGACCAGCCTGCTCCTAAAGCTACCAGCCCCGCACCAACATCCACCACAATGACCCACCCTCTCCTCCACTAACACTACCCGGCTCATGGCACTCCAACTCCGGCCTACATGCACACCCTCGCCCCCCTGACTCCTCTGGACCTCCTCTGACCAGCCTGCTCCTAAAGCTACCAGCCCCGCACCAACATCCACCACAATGATCCACCCTCTCCTCCACTAACACTACCCGGCTCAGGGCACTCCTACCCCGGCCTACATGCACACCCTCGCCCCCTGACTCCTCTGGACCTCCTCTGACCAGCCTGCTCCTAAAGCTACCAGCCCCGCACCAACATCCACCACAATGACCCACCCTCTCCTCCACTAACACTACCCGGCTCAGGGCACTCCTACCCCGGCCTACATGCACACCCAGATAAGAGATACATTTAACAAACCTTCAAGTTCAATCTCCTTCAGCGTCTTTCCTTTTAGCGAGGAAATGGATCCCTTCTCCATTAAAAGCAATACTTTGGATATCTTTGCAAGTTGTGTTGTTGGAACAGGCAGTCTGTAGAATTCCCTGTGTACGCGGATATCATGTCCAAGGAAGTCTGCCACCTGATCCAGCTCATTCTCCTGGAGGTTTAAGACTTGAGATAGCGTGGCCACATGTTTCCTGAGACCGGTCGACCGGAGGTGCTCGGGGTACTTTGTGTCGCACTGTGTGGAGAAACGTCTCAGGCAGTCACTTCCTCTATAATGGGTTGGTGCTTTGGGTCGTGCAAATAAGAATGGGTTTGAGGGAGACACACCACATTCTTTCCTCTTATTTGTGAGTAGTGTAAGACCATTGACAACAGGTCGGGGGAGAAGAACTGCAACTTTTCTCCCTCTTTTACCCATAATTTCCACGCGACTTAGATACCGGCAGAGCTTCTTTTCTGTGTCCGATAAACCAAGGCTTACATCCGCATGAAGTTGTTGATTATCCCTCTCCAGAAAATGTTTCAGAGGCATTTTGGAAACCTCTCCAGCTCGCCGACGGTTGAACACAATGATTTGTGTGAGCAACACCATGGCAAGACGGGCATAAGTTTGAGCATCATCTGTTTCTTGCAGTTTGCTTGTGGCCTCTTCTGCTGCCTTTTCCAAAAACTTGTGAAGTTTCACAACATCTTCAGTGAATGGTAAGGTTAACGGTTTATTAAACTTGGCATCGCTCAGTGTGTTAAGGGCATTGTGAGATACATATTCTTTCCACTTGGTACTGAGCAACTTCTTAAATGTTTCAGTATACTTCACCAGCTTCTCATCTTCTGCCATCAAGCTCCTGCAGTGGATGATGTCGCAGATCTTATTCAGTGTGTGGCCGAGTTTAAGAGCAAGGCTCGGGGTTTTGTACGAAAGATTGTCATCATTAAAACCTGCTACCTTTTTGACCGCTTGTACCACTTTCTCAAAGTTTGCAGGCCTAACAGCATCTTCCAGGGTCGGCACAGAGAAATCTGTCCGCAAGCACAGCAGCAGACGTCCCACTTCTCTCAGTTTTTGTCTTATGTATTCATACTTTGTTGTATCTTGTCCATGAATGTTGTAAAGTGACTGGGCAAACTGGAGAATACAGAAGTCATTTCGCACAACTGATCCAACTTCATCCACGTTCATAACACTGAGAAGCTTCCAAACCCCACCCGAGATTTGCACACATAAGGCGGCATCCTGAGCTGATGCAGAGCCGAGGATCCTTCTCCTTCCAGACGTCTCTTCTTGGTTTGCATCTTCGGGTTTGTGAGGGCACCTGCGAGTATGCCTCCATAGTTCTTTGCGGAGAAACATGCCTTGACAATACATGCAGTGAATAAACTTTCCATCCAAAGCTTTTTTTTTGCATCGTCGCTTCACTTTCAATTGCCCTTTCCCACTTTGTAATACTGCTTGATTATGTAAAAAGTTCCCTTTATTCCTAATTTTTTCAATCCGTTTGTTGCGCTCCTTGACATCAGTAAGGGAAAAGACTTGTACAATCTCTGCATTGGTCTTGTGTGTTTTAAGATGTCTCGATATTTTCTTCTGGGGCTTACCGCAGACAAAGCAGTAATTTATGGAACTTGTCCGCTGTGGGTCTCCTCTTTGTGGACCATTCTCTGAATGCAACTCTGAGGTGTATGAAGAACTACCTTGCTGGCTGGTTCCCGGTGCACTAGAAGCAGGAGCAAGACTTGTATCCGAGTTTTGTGTCAGCCATATATTTGGATGGGGGAGCTCATCTAAATCTTCATCACCCACATAGTCTGGGTCTGAGTCTGGGTTGTTTTTTTCTTGTGCCATCTCCTGCCTTTGGTCCTTCCCAGTGTCACTCTGAAAGATAAACAGACAATACTTGAACCTACAAAGAACCACCCAGGCTGGGGCTAAGTTCCACAGCCAGCTCCTAAACCCAATACCCCGGTCCCCAACTCATCAGGGCCGGGGAAAACTCACCAAGGCTGGGGCTAAGTTCCACAGCCTGCTCCTAAAGCTACCAGCCCCGCACCAACATCCACCACAATGACCCACCCTCTCCTCCACTTACACTACCCGGCTCAGGGCACTCCTACCCCGGCCCTACATGCACACCCTCGCCCCCCTGACTCCTCTGGACCTCCTCTGACCAGCCTGCTCCTAAAGCTACCAGCCCCGCACCAACATCCACCACAATGACCCACCCTCTCCTCCACTTACACTACCCGGCTCAGGGCACTCCAACCCCGGCCTACATGCACACCCTCGCCCCCCTGACTCCTCTGGACCTCCTCTGACCAGCCTGCTCCTAAAGCTACCAGCCCCGCACCAACATCCACCACAATGACCCACCCTCTCCTCCACTAACACTACCCGGCTCAGGGCACTCCTACCCCGGCCCTACATGCACACCCTCGCCCCCCTGACTCCTCTGGACCTCCTCTGACCAGCCTGCTCCTAAAGCTACCAGCCCCGCACCAACATCCACCACAATGACCCACCCTCTCCTCCACTTACACTACCCGGCTCAGGGCACTCCAACCCCGGCCTACATGCACACCCTCGCCCCCCTGACTCCTCTGGACCTCCTCTGACCAGCCTGCTCCTAAAGCTACCAGCCCCGCACCAACATCCACCACAATGACCCACCCTCTCCTCCACTTACACTACCCGGCTCAGGGCACTCCAACCCCGGCCTACATGCACACCCTCGCCCCCCTGACTCCTCTGGACCTCCTCTGACCAGCCTGCTCCTAAAGCTACCAGCCCCGCACCAACATCCACCACAATGACCCACCCTCTCCTCCACTTACACTACCCGGCTCAGGGCACTCCAACCCCGGCCTACATGCACACCCTCGCCCCCCTGACTCCTCTGGACCTCCGGGGACACACAGCCCACATCTCGGACCCACTCTTAAGCACCCCTCCTCGGACTACACCCCCCAACTCATCCAGGCCGGGGAAAACTCACCAAGGCTGGGGCTAAGTTCCACAGCCAGCTCCAAAACCCAATAGCCCGGTCCCCAAATCATCCAGCCCGGGGATAAATCCTCCAGGCCGGGGCTAAGTTCCATTCAGAAAATACTTGATAACGTATATTTAACAAGGACTAGATACTTACCAATATATTTTCTTGTCTTCTTTGGAGTGAACTTTCTCTTGGTCCTTCTTCTTCGCATTACCATTAGATGTCTTCCGAAATCACTCAACATGCCCGGACACATATCCCGCACGTGTCCCCATAAAGAACCAATCACAATGGAGCCTTCAATACCGCCAGAGTAGGGTAGGGGGAGCACATCATACACTCCATACACAAGAAGTCAGGTTGGGGTATTATATGGACGTCAAATAAACTTTGAATTTATGGTCTTTAAAAGCTAAGAATTTAAAAAAACTTGATATGTGCATGATATATTATCATTGAGCATTAAAAGGACTTCAGAAAAACAATGAAATTATGCTCTTTATATGCTAAAAATGAAAATACAAAATCTTGGTTTATGAGGACCGTAGCATAGTCCTGCTAATCCCCTTAGGTTCTCGTAGTGCTGGTGAGTAGTCAGGTCAATTGGCTCCATAAACCATATATACAGACACACACACACACACACACACACACACACACACACACACACACACACACACACACACCTTATCAAACCTCTCATTTACAGCGTCACATTCACATTTGTAAGCACACATTTAATAATGCATTTCAAATTTCAGAGTAAATTGTCCTGTGGTTCAAACATAGTGTCCACCTCAGTGTGAACAGCTTTGAGTGCTCCAAAGCCACTTTTGAAGTTCTACTGTGAACAGAAAATAGTCTGTTTGACTTTTTTTACATTTTTACATTTATTGGTTTATTTGGTCCGGACAGTGCATGTTAATGAACATACATGGGTCTCATGCATGTAAAAAGGCCACACCGGATTGTAGCCTGGGGCTAATTTCCATCCGTTGTCCACCATGCGCACTCTCAAACACACTCACATTTATCCTGACCTATTGTACATGTTTTAGTGGTAGGGGAAACCTACGCAGACACGGGGAGAACATGCAAACTCCACACAGAAAGGCCTACCTGGTCGGCATTCTTTCCCCAAGTATAAACGACTGTATCATCTGCATACATCTGGGTATTAACATCCTCACATACAGATGGCAGCTCAATTATATAGAGGGAGAACAGAAGAGGGCCGATGTCAGAGCCTTGTGGCCAGGTAGGTATGACTTAACCCAAGCCAGAGTGTTTGTCGACAAATTAAATGTTGTTAATTTTGCAAGTAATGTGGGGTGACTGACGTTATCAAATGCCTTGTGAAGGTCTGAGAAAATTGCTCCTACTACCCCTCCATTATCCAAATTTTGTTTGATCATTTCTGTAGCATGCAACATGCTGTTTCGGTCGAGTGGTTTGCCCGAAACCCAAACTGCATGGGATGTAAAAGGACTTCAGAATGCTAATTGGTCTGTAGTTGTTAATATTTTGTTTATTTCCTCCTTTATGAATTGTAATAATAGTGGCTGTTTTTAATGTGCTAGGGAAGGTGTTTTCAGTTATTGATTGATTTATCACTTTTGGTCCGAGACACAGCTTCCCATCGCGACATGGTAAGTCGGTCCTCTAAATAGGATCTGAACCACTCGAGAGCCTTTCCAGAGATTCCCACCCGGGTTTTTAACCTCTCTAGTAAGATCCCATGGTCCACTGTGTCAAATGCAGCGCTAAGGTCCAGCTTAACTATAACCGTGACCTTGCCTGCATCTGTATTTAGCCTGATGTCATTAGTCACCTTGAAGGCCATCTCAGTACTGTGTGAGGGTCTAAAGCCCAACTCGAACACGTCAAAAACAATGATTTTCAAGAAGAAAGTCTGTAAGCTTTCTCCAAAACTTTACTATAAAGGGCAAATTTAATATAGGCCGATAATTGTTCATTTCTGTGGCATCAAGACCACTCTTTTTCAACAGTAGCTTAATAAAAGCTGTTTTTAGGGCTTTGGGAAAGCTCCAGTCTGGAGTGAGGGTAAATGTGCAAGTTGTTTGTGACATTAAACTGCTCAGCACAGACTTGGCATTCCCTCTTGCTCTATGCAAAGTCTGGTTGAACACATGTAACTTTTCTTGGTAAATTTCATAATGAACCTGGAGCTTTGTTCGTCCGGCTCTCCGGCACTCCCTTTTATCGGGTTCCTCAAATATACAGCAAACCAACCGGGTCGGGTTAGAAAGCACATTTATTTTATGTTATTTTATACGTACATTGTTTTCTTACAGCATGAAGTTCATTCTTATACATGAATTCCTCTCAAAGTAGGCAATGTTTTTTTTAATGTCCAGTTTTATGGGGTAAACATATCATTAGCATGTTTTGTTTTCTTGAGTTTTGAGAGCAGCAGAGAGCTGTGTGAAGCAGGCCCCCTTTAAACGTAAATGTATACACAAACGATTGACATACATTTGAGCATGATGAGGGGCTAGGTCAGGTATGGGCAAACTTTTTGATGCAAGGGCCACATTGGGTTCTCTTTCAACATTCGTTTCGGTATCTCACATATGGGAACGCTCCCACGCTGTTCCCCCAGAAGCCCAGTTACATTATGCCAGTCCCTCGACTGGCTGTCAGACGTGACGTCGCTCCCCAGAGGAGGAGGGACTTCCTCCTACTATAAGAGCGCCACGACAGACACAGTTGCTATGGATGAATTCAAACATTACTGTTGGAGACAAACCATTGCTGTGGGAGGAAGGTGTTAAAAATTGGTTAATTTTTGTCAATGACCTTTTAGATTTATCCGGAGATTTGATTTCTTATGAAAACTTGAAAAGATCTTTTAACATTTCTCTCGATGAGTTACAATACAACCAGCTGATCTCTGCAATTCCTAAAACTTGGAAAAGAATATTGTTAAATTGTGGGAAGAATAAGTTAATGGTTTGCCCAAAATGGCTGTCTGGTGCAAAGATAAACAAAATAATATATATGTGGAATGTAAATATCACAGGCACCGCACTTTTTACACACAGAATCTGCCTGTTTTGGGAAGATGAATTTAATGATCCAATTTTGTGGAAAGATTACTTTAGAACAATTTATAGAACTACAATAGATCCATATTACACTTAAAATCTTTTATAAAATTATTGCAACAAAAAAATCTCTGTTCAAAAGGTAAGTAGGAAAGGATCCCTGTTGTAGATTCTGTGGGGAGGAGGAGGAGGAGGACCTGATATGTGGCTGAGTTTTGGGTCAGTGTACAGTTATGGTTAAGGTCTATGGATATTGCTTTGCGAATCACACCTCAGAATATTGTGCTTTGTGTTTTTGAGGTTAAATGCACATGCCTTTTGAATATGATTATTCTGATGGGTAAAATGTTTATTTTTAAAGCTAAAACGTTATCAAATTTATGTATAAAACACTTTAAGAATAGAGTTTATCATCAGTATATGTTGGAAACAATTATAGCAACAAATAACAACAGAATAATTGAACATGAAAAGAAATGGAATGTCTGCTTACTTGAATTAGAGATATAAATACTGGTTGTACTTGCTATGCCATTTGTTATGTTATAAACGTTTTGCCAATTATATGGCATTTTGTTTTTGATTGGTATTAGTGATTTCATCTTATACTTGTATTTTTATTTTTTTTACATGATTTTATTTGTGTTGGCTTTGTGCTTCCTTTCTGTTTATAGTCTGTGTTCCTGTCAAAATACTATGAATGTGTGGATGATTGTGGTTGTGATTGTGGTATGAATGCAAGGAGGAGTGGCTGGGGCTGGGTGGGGGGTTTAAAGTTTGTTTAAAGTTTGTCTTATTTTATTATGTAAATAAAAAAAAATAGAAAAAAGAGCGCCACGACACGTCATAACATCAGTCAAAAACCTCTTCTCGCTCCCAGAAGCTTTCTCTCAGACGGTGAGTGGTTAACGGGATAGCAAACTGTTCATAGGAAGAGCTAATCACTCTGACGCCGAATGCTACCTATTGCTGCATCGCCTTTTTCTGAGATTTTCTGTAGCAAGTCTGTCACCAAACAGGTGCTATTTTAGCGAGTTATTTTGGCACTACGTTTCTTCCTCACCATGGAAAAAGACGTATTGCCACCGAAGCCGTGCAGGTGTGGGAATAAGATTTCCGGAGCAGACAACCATGCTGTTTGTGCTTCGTGTCTCGGGCTCCAACATGCCCGTGATGCGTTAGCCGTCCCGATAACCTGTGACCACTGTGCACGCCTCTCTTTAAAAACCCGCCGCCGAAGACTCGCGCGCCAAGCGAACTTGTCGGGGGAAAATCCCGTACTGGGGGCAACCATTCCCCCTTTACAGGAGGAGCCGGAGGAGAGGCCCGGTGGAGTCACTTCCACGGCACCTAGCTGGGCTGAGCGGGTTGATGCTGCGGACCCTCTCTTAGACCCCGAACGAACTGGACTTGGGCCTCACGGCCACAGGGGACAGTCTCACCGAGTTTTCCGACTCCGGGGATGAGCCCATCAGTCTTCCCTCCGAAGAGGAGGACGACTGTATGGAGCAATTCCCCCTAACACAGGCCGCAAGGCCGGGAAGTGCTGCGGTCACCAGCAGTAGCGGATCACCAACTCCGCCTGCTGGCGCACAGGACTTGCATGAGGTTTGCCGTAGAGCAGCTGCAAAGCTGGGCATCACGTGGCCGGAGGCCCCTGTCGAGACCGCGAGGTCGCGTTATGAGGGTCGACGACTTCCAAAGGCTAAAACCTCCACAAAGCAGCTCCTACCAGCCTTCCCAGAGTGCCTGGAAGAGGCCACCCGGTCCTGGAATACTCCTTTCACCGCGAAAGCCCCCGCCCTGGGAGGGGCTGGACTGGGATGGCATGGAGGAGAAAGGTTTCACTCGCCCTCCCCCCATTGAACCTCTGGTGGCATCTCACCTCCACCCAACGCAGAGGTCCACCATGACCACTGCGGGCCCGGCGCTGCCATCCAAAGCGGATTGTTTCCAAACAGCGCTGACGGAGAGGAGCTACAAAGCCGTGGCTACATCAGTGAGAGCCCTCAATGCATCCTCCCTGCTTATAGCCTACCAGGCTGAATTACAGGACGAGATGTCAGCCTCACCCAGCGCGGAGATGTGGGACGAGCTGTGCGTGGTCACTGACCTCTGCCTCCGCCGGCACAGATGCGCTGTACAAGGATGTGGTCGAGCTATGGGAGTCATGGTTACCCAGGAGAGAGCTAGATGGCTCAGCCTCTCCAGCAAATGGTAAATGGAGCAGCCTCCACTCTCCACTCAGGCGGACACAGGGAGCAGGCCCACTTACAGTGGCGAGCCCCTGGGTCCGCTAGCGTCCCGCGCAACACAGTGGCTGGAGTGTGGGGCCTCGAATTGGGTGCTGAAGACCATCACCAAAGGTTACAGGCTCCAGTTCGCGGCTACTCCTCCCAGTTTCGGAGGTGTACTGCTTTCGCAACCGCAGAAGGAAGAGGCTTTGATCCTACAGGAGGAAATAAAAGCTATTTTAGACAAGGGTGCTATCCGAATTGTGCCACCAGGGCAGTGCCAGGCAGGCTTCTATTCGAGATATTTCCTTGTCCCCAAAAAGGGGGGTGGGTTGCGTCCAATATTAGATCTTCGCACTCTGAACAAGTACATGAGAACATACACGTTCAGGATGCTGACACACACAGCTCTTGTGCGCTTCGTGCAGCAGGGCGATTGGTTTGTGTCAATAGATCTGAAAGACACATACTTTCACATCCCTATATACCCCCCTCACCGAAAGTATCTAAGATTTGCTTTCCAGGGGGTGGTTTACGAATACACAGTGCTCCCATTCGGTCTCTCTCTGAGCCCAAGGGTATTTGTGAAATCCACAGAGGCTGCAATAGCACCCCTGCGAAAAAAGGGGCTGCGTTTAGCCACGTATTTAGACGACTGGCTGCTGGCAGCTCAGTCTCTACATCAGCTCCAGGTTCACACCAGGCTGCTCTTATCGCACCTGTCTTCCCTGGGATTCACGGTGAACTGGGACAAAAGCGTCCTTATCCCGTGTCAGGACATAGAGTTTATAGGCCTGCACCTGGACTCTGCCGTGTCCAAAGCACGACTATCAGCGGACAGGATAAAAGCTTTATCAGCTTGTCTGGCCACCTTCCGTCGAGGCGCGCTGCTACGCTTCAGAACGTGCCTCAGGCTTTTGGGTCTGATGGCATCAGCCCTCGTCGCTGTACTGCTGGGCCGTCTACACATGCGGCCTTTTCAGCGGTGGGTTGCAGCGCTGTGCTTAAATCCGTCGCACCACGGCCACCGCAGCGTTTTGGTAACTGCGGAATGCGTCCGCGCGCTGCGCCCCTGGAGACGCGAGGCTTTCCTGACCGCGGGCGTGGCTACAGGCACGGTCACATCAAGGAAAGTTATTACGACGGATGCCTCTCTACGAGGCTGGGGCGCCACACACGAAGGCAGAGTAGTGAGTGGAAAGTGGAGCTCACAAATGCAGTTGTGCCACATAAACTTCTTGGAGCTCCAAGCCGTGTGGCTGGCGTTACGTTCCCGGTCTTTTGAATCGAGGAGCGGATCTCCTCTCACGGGGCAGCCCTCGCTACAGAGATTGGAAACTCCACAGCGGGGTTGTGACACAGATATGGGAGAAATACGGCAAGGCCGAGGTGGACCTGTTTGCGTCACAAGAGGACGCTCAGTGCCACTTATATTATTCTCTGATGGATCGGAGCGCACCACTGGGAGTGGACGCACTGGCACACGAGTGGCCACGCACCCTCCTGTACGCGTTTCCCCCGTTAGAGCTGATCACTACTATTCTCTCCCGGGTCCGGGAGAAGAAGCACTCCCTAATCCTCGTGGCCCCGTATTGGCCAGCGATGTTTTGGATGGCGGAGGTATTTCAACTTCTGTGCAGCCGCCCATGGCCTCTGTCTTTGCGCAGGGATCTTGTGACACAGGCGAGCGGGGAAATATTCCACCCTCATCCGGAGCGCCTGGCTTTGTGGGCCTGGCCCGTGAGAGGCTGAACTTATCCTCAACGGGTCTCCCGGACAACGTCATTGCCACTATACAGAGCGCCAGAGCTGCGTCCACTCATAGTGCATATGACGGTAAATGGCGTGCTTTTGAGGAATGGTGCGTAAATTCAGGACACGTCGCCTTTCAGAGCCCCGTGCCTGCTATTCTGACTTTCCTCCAGAGTTTGTTGGATAAAGGGCTTGCTTTCTCCACCATTAAAGTGTACTTGGCCGCTATATCGGCCTGCCACGTTGGTTTTGGAGATAAAACGGCTGGTCAGCATCCGCTTATATGCCAGTTTATGAAAGGCGCACGACGCCTAAAACCAGTTTCAAGGAACCTGGTCGCTCCATGGGATCTTACGGCAGTGCTGAGCGCTTTGTCTCGCCCACCATTTGAGCCGTTGCATGAACAGGAGTTAAAACTACTCTCTTATAAGACGGTTTTGCTGCTGGCATTGGCATCAGCCAAACGTGTGAGTGACATACACGCGCTGTCTGTTAACGCATCATGTATGCAATTTATAAGGGGGGGTTCTAAGGTTTTATTGAGACCTAACCCTGCCTTTATGCCAAAAGTCTTCAACCCGACTTTGTCATGCCTTCCGATTGAGCTGTCTGCTTTTTCACCTCCTCCGTTCTCTTCGGAGGAAGATCAGCGGCTACATGCGCTCTGTCCGGTGCGCGCGTTACGCACGTATGGACAGGACCTCTACATTTCGGAAATCTGAGCAGCTGTTTGTATCATGGGCCCAACCCCACCGGGGTAAGCCCCTCTCCAAACAGCGTTTGTCTCACTGGTTGGTGGAAGCTATTGTAGCGTCCTACAACAGCTGGGGGCTTCAACCCCCTGCGGGGCTGCGCGCGCATTCCACTCGTGGCATGGCTACCTCATGGGCACTCTTCCAGGGCACCTCGGTAGAGGAGATTTATGCAGCGGCCAGTTGGGCTACGCCTTACACCTTTGCCAGGTTTTATAGACTGGATGTCACAGGCCCTTCACTGTCTCAGAATGTTCTGAGAGTGTCTCTGTAGGTTTTTATTATCGGTCTTCGAGTAAGCTTGTCTGGCAATACAGGAGTCTCGATATCCCATATGTGAGATACCGAAACGAATGTTGAAAGAGAACGCAAGGTTAAGAAATTAACTCCGGTTCTCTGAGACATGAGTGAGGTATCTCACCAGACCGCCCTTCTTGCCTGGAGCAAGAAGAGGTGTGCTTGCTTTGACTGATGTTATGACGTGTCGTGGCGCTCTTATAGTAGGAGGAAGTCCCTCCTCCTCTGGGGAGCGACGTCACGTCTGACAGCCAGTTGAGGGACTGGCGTAATGTAACTGGGCTTCTGGGGGAACAGCGTGGGAGCGTTCCTATATGTGAGATACCTCACTGATGCCTCACTCAGAGAACCGGGGTTAATTTTGTAACCTTGCGTTTTCGAACTCGCCAGGGGGGCCAGACCAGGACCACTCTCAATTTGACTGTAACACATTACAAAAATGCAACAAATTGCAGCAGTTGTCCTTTACATGTCAATGAAAATATTGATGATTGTTCACCATTTAAACCAAGGGTGTCGAACTAATTTGGGTCGTGGGCCGAAATCCAGCTTCTGGTTGGTAGCGGGCCTCAATATTTAACACTACAGTAAAGGGTTACTTAATTTGTCATGTTACAATTATGCGTTTTATACACATTTGTAATTATTGTTTCTGAAGAAATGTTTTACCAATAAATTGCATTATTCTTAAATTAGTCATTTATATACACACTATATTGTTTAAAACGATAATAAAATGTTTAAAATAAATGTATAATAAAAAAATGTAAATGTGTAAAAAAATACAAATTCGGGACAGTTCACATCCATTTCGGGACGATGCCAAATGAAGCCTAGGCGTTAAATCAGGCTGGTAGACAAACTTCAGCTCATCAACCTCCAGCCAATGATCGCATCTGAAAGGGCCACACCTACACATCAGCCAATCATCGCCATCGGTCCCGCTTTTAAGCCCCAGCCATCATGATCCGTTTGCTTCCCAGCTGCGCTGCTTCAGTTACGTTGGTGGCATGTCTGATTTTGATTCTGACGAACCCGTCGGGCCGGTGCTTCTCTTCCCGGAGGACCCCGGCCGTGCTCCGCCTGCCCGCAAGAGTGCTCGCCTAGCGGCCTGGACCGGCCCCTCTTCACCGCGCTCCCTGCTGGATTTCCACGGGATGTCAACTGGCGCCTCCCAGATCGTGCGTTTGGCCGCGCTCCTGCCCCTCGGTGATTCCTCTCTGTCTTCTTCGCATGGGTCTCCGCCGCCGACGGTCCTGGCGAGCGGCAAGAGGACCCGGAAATCTGCTAATCTTCTGCCCAAGTGTTGCAGGGGTCGCCCCCCTTCGTCTGCCTCTGCTCCTACTCCTGCTCTGGTCTCGCACGGGCCTCCCGCTGCACCTGTTTTCTCCGCTGCCCCCGGACCTTTCTCTGCCGCTGCCCCCGGACCCTCCTCCGCCATCCCCGCTGCTGCTCCCGGACGCTTCACCACCACCTCCGCTTCTGCTCCGGCTCCGTTCTCCACGGATCTCCGCGCGCCCCCCGTTCACTTGGCCACCCTTTCCCGGCATGGACACTCTCCAGGTTTCCAGGGCTCTGCTCTCCACGTTGGACGTTCTCCACCGCTCTGTCTCCGCTCTCTCCTCCCGCATTCTCGAGCTCGACGCTGCGGGTCGTCCCGCATTCTCACTGCCTTCGCCCCCGGTTCCCGTCGTGCCTCCTGGTTCCCTGCTCGGTTCCCAAACCGGGCCTTCGGACTTCACACTCGCCACCACACTGCCAGGACCCCCTATAGGCAGTGGTGTGCCGTCAGGGCCAGCAGGGCCTTCTCTGAATGAAGAAATAAAAGTATAAAACATCTTAATAGTATATTTAATTTCTAATGTATTTATATAATGTACAGTTGAGTCGCTTATATTGGTTTTGTTGATGTGTAACTGTAATTTCCTACTCAAAAAACGCCTTAACCACCTTTGGTGAGCTGCTCCTCCTCAGGGCCTTCAGAACAGATTCTGCAGGCCCTGTGTTGTCAGGCCGCACACGTGATTGACAGCCAGCGTGACTGACAGAATTATCAGCCAATCAGAATTCGATATACATTGACAGTACGCCCCCAGGGCCTTCAGCAGCTCAGCAGCGCCCCCTACGGTTTGTTCGCCTGGGAAAACCGCTAATGTAGCAGCGCATGGGCAAGATGTTCCAGCCACTCCGAAGAGAACCGGATAAACAGATATTCCTCTTGGAAACGTCCGAACGAGGCAAAATGAAGTGGATTTACTGATCACGGATATTTTGCGCCCCTTCATTATGAAGAGCTTCGAGAGCAAAGCAGCGGGAATGACAGCGGGACGTAAAGGCTTGGTCCCCGGACGGGAGCTGCGCTGGAACTCTGAACGCTGGAAGTACGAGACTACGAGCGCTATAAAAAAGGTATCTCAAATAGCACCAAACTTTAAGTTTAGTATCTTTTATAACGGTTTATTTGCGTTTGAGTTCATCTCTGGTGTCTCGCTCTGTCAACAAAACATCTCCTAAAAACATCCGCCTGTCTCCACGTTATAACGCGCTCGTCTCCGTCTGTCATGTGTCGTGTGTTTCCGTATGCTAGCACGAGTGTTCCCGAAGGCGTTTGTTTTTTGTTTGGAGTCGGAGACTAATCTTTTAGCAAACAAATGCCACGCAAAAAGGCAGTTTTATCCATACGCCTGTTGTCGATAAGTTTATATGGGTTTGACTGCGTGAACCCAGGTTGCTATTGAAGGCCCTGACTGAAACCCCACGGCCCGCCACTGCCTATAGGTAGGCCTTACACGCCCATGCACGCGAACATTTCTCTGCGGCTGCGCTCAAAAATTTTGCGAGGCGCCCACGTCAATCTGGTTTCTCTCATTCTCCACTCTCCCGAGGCTGATTGTCGTCTCGCTTCCTCAGACGACTTTCCCGCTTTCTTTAAGTCTTCTGACCCGCGCTTGACTAAAGACCTGTCCATTGGTCAATTCCTGGTTGCTTTTTCTACGTACCGGGACGTCATTTGCTCCGTCTATCCCTATCGTCGGGCCGAACTGGACGCTTACCTAGCGCTCATCGGGGATCTGAATATGAAGTACGGGCATTTGTTCCATCTCTACCATAAGGCGTTCGCTGTCAAGGCTGCTGCGGTTCTGTCTCAGGCTAACGTCGGGCTCGATTGGTCCATCCTGGACACTGAACTCCTGGCGATGCTAACTCAGGGCGCTTCTTGCACACTCTGCGGCGCCGCCGGTCACCAGAGTTCCCTGTGTCCACGTATCCCGTTCGCCGCGGGACAGGCTGCTCGTAGTCCGACGCCCTCCACTCCCGGGGTGCCGTTCAATGACCGTCGCGGACGCCCCATTGAGTCTCTGCAGGGACGCACATCCGAAGTCTGTTTGTCCGCGTCGCGCGCCCTTCCCGGGCAAAAGTCGTCGTGGCTCTAAGGTCTGATTGCCCGCTATCTCTCCACCCCCATTATTATTTCCACGTTGGCTGCCCTGCTGGTTCACCATCCCGATCGGGTTTTCGTCAACTTTCTCCTCACTGGTCTGTTCCAGGGGTTTCATGTGGGAATTCTCCAATCCCCCACCACCACCTTCGTTTCCAAGAATCTGCAGTCCGCCCTGGCCGAGCCTGCCGTCGTCTCTCAGTTATTGCTTAGGGAAGCCTCCAAAGGGTACATGATCGGTCCGCTTGATTCTCCCCCCTTTTCCCTGTTCCGCACTAGTCTACGGCACGTCCTCTCTACGCCACTACGGCACGTCCTCTCTACGCCTCTACGGCACGTCCTCTCTACGCCACTACGGCACGTCCTCTCTACGCCACTACGGCACGTCCTCTCTACGCCACTACGGCACGTCCTCTCTACGCCTCTACGGCACGTCCTCTCTACGCCTCTACGGCACGTCCTCTCTACGCCACTACGGCACGTCCTCTCTACGCCACTCACAGGCTCTCATCTCTCAGAGTAAGCTATTAGCTTTCTGCATGGCTCTAAAACATTTCATCGTACATTTATGTCACGGGGTGACTTAAGTGTGTGTGTGTGTGAGAGCTGGGGGTGGGACTAGTGAGCGCAAGGGGGTGTGTGATGGTGACCAAACCCCTCACATCAAGGGGAATGAGGCACAGGTGTGGGGTGACTGGAGCGCAGGTGACAGAGCTCAATGCCGCAGCAGCAGACGGGCGGACGCGCGTGGCACGGAGACAGGAGCAGTTTGGCCGAGATGCGAGGGGGACAGCGGGACGACAGAGCGACAGGAGCGGCCAGTGACAGGAGGCGTTGTGGAAACGGTGGAGAGTTCGGCAACCCCCCTCCTTCCAGCTAAGTGCCTGTTTTATTGAGCTGTGTACGCAAGGCTACTGCTGGCGGTGTTTTGGTGTGTGCATGGCTTGCAGTGCCGTGTGGAAAGAGATAGCCTTGCGGACCAGCTTCCCCGCTTACTTGAGGGCCTTTACCTGTCACCGGCCTGTGTCATTGACGGCCTGTCCCCTTACGCAGGCTTCTCCCCCGGAGCGGCGACGTCACAGCGGAGGAGCCGTGGAGAGCAGACGCACCACTGCAGTAGCGGAAGGGGGGGAGAGTGAGCGCCCCACAACTACAGAGTACCGCGCCACCTACGACTAGTCAAAGTTGCTTTTAGATGTTGGATTTTAGCCTAGGCCTGGGACCCTACTTTTAATTCCCTTTTTTAACTTTTGTATAATAAATATAATACATTTTACAGTTGTGCATTGTTGTGTTTAATAGAGATACTCCCCCTTGGACCAATTGTAGTTTTTAAAGCTCGGGGCACTAAGCCCCGTGACATTTATTTCATGCACTTATGTCTCTTTAATCTGTCTGGCTCGACCCCGGCTTCCTCTTTTTGGGGGAAGACATCCCTAACTCCAAGCTGTTTAACTACACTGACTTGTACATCGATGTCGATGCGGTAGGTCTCTCCTGCTCATCCACTTCAGCAGACTGCTCCGTTTTAGTGTTATATGTGGCAAAGTAGGCGGAGAGTGAGTGAGCGCTGTCAGAGAGCCTGTCCCCGTAACAACACATTGATTAATCAGTGAAACAACACCGTAGTTTGACTGAGATGCGGGGCCCTTGCGGCTGCAACTTGCATAGTTTGCGTATAGGAAAATACGGCTCTGTTTGCTAGTATGTTTCTTCCCTGTGTGTTTTCCTGTGTCGATTTAAATTACTTTGGTTGGCAAATGTTTTGTCACAGATAGAACAGCTATAAGGTTTCTCCCCGTGTGTGTTCTCATATGTGTGACGAGGTCAGATCATTGGACAAAGTTTCTGTCACAGCTAGAGCAGCTATAAGGCCTCTCTTCAGTGTGTGTTCTTCTGTGTTGACCTAAACTACTGTCCGCGAATGCTCTCTTACAGATAGAACAGCTAGAAGGTTTCTCCCCTGTGTGATCTCTCGTGTGTACTTGTAGAGTGTTTTCTCTCAAATCTCTTTCGACAAACTGAGCACCAGTGCTTCTTCCTCGCAGCTCCTCTGGCGGTTCCTGACATGCCTCCACGGTTCACACTGCTCTCTGGTGCAGACTGGTTTGGGGACAGTTTGGCGCCTCTCTCTGATTTGGACTTGGTCATTGTGGTCTCCATCAGCCTCTGCCTCTATCGGTGCAGCGTAACAGCTGTTGTCAACATTGTCAGCGTCAGAAGTGTCAGCGCTGATGTCCTCTTCCTTTGCCTCTGCGCGGTGATACATTTTCCTGTGTTGAAGAAAAGAGGATCCAGAGACTCTCCTGAAAACATTATTTAAAAAATACTTTAATTAATCTGGTCTCAGTATTTGCCGATAAAGCCTGTTCTGGTTGAAAGAGGTGGATCTTACTCTGACAGCTGCGTGGCGCTCTGTTCCTCGGGCCCCTCTTTAATCCGTGGCGTCTCTGCGATGTCCAGACCTTGGTTCAGACCAGGACCCAGTCTGTGCAGCACGACTCTGGGGCCCAGATGTGGGAATAACAAAGAATGGACATAGAACGAAACTATTTAAAATAGGCCACCTCTCAATATTTTTTTCATCATTGGTGTGGGTTTATTTCTATTTATTTTAAAAGTACATGAATACTGAGCCAGCTCTTTAGATTTGCAGTAAGTGTAATTCATACATTCGACCACACGGGGGAGGCACCTTCACGTGAACTGCGGCCGTCTGCGTAGAATAAACAGAAGCTCTGTGTTACACCCAGCTCTGCTAGGGTAAGGGTACGAACAAACATGATGTAAAAATGGATGAATAAAGTTATAATTTAATAAAAGGAGTGTAAAAGGTAATTTTAACAAAGGGGTAACAAAAATAACCAAACAAAGGCTATTTACATATTTACAAGAGAATAACCAAAACAAAGGTACTAGTACAAGTGTACAAAACCAATTTCACAAAACTAACGAGTGTCTCCAAAACTAGTCACCATAGGCCCAATCACAAAACGAGTGACAAACATAATGAGACACAAACTAATGTATCTAAAACCGAGTGTTTCTAGAAAATGTACAAAGTCATGACAGACACAAAGGACCAAAGACAAAATGGCGTACTGGCCACAAAGACCAGTGGCCTTTTATAGGCGTGGCTGCAGCAGGTGGTTGATTGGGGCCAGAGGTTAAGATGCCGCACCAATCAGGAGTGGGAGGCGGCAGCCAACCAGCCAATGGCCGCTGACTGCTCTGCTTTGTGACTACGACACTGGAGGCCGCCATTGCTCCACCTTTGCTGTAGTACCTCCATATGACCGCTATGCCCCCATTGCAATGCTTTGGACTTTAGACGCGTTAAAAACAACTTTAATGCCCGGTGCCTAATGGTTTAGAAGTGGCTAGAGCTAGATATTCCTCCTGTGATTACGCTGGGTTAAAAACAATATGGGGCACCGGGCTGGTTATCGTAGTATACATTTTAGAAATCTTGCATAATTAATGAGAGCCTGACTTTGATTGACAGGCCGTTTACGTCCCTGCCTGGCCATGGGCGTGATTACAACAGAAATACACGCCCATTACACGCCCCACGAGGGCCAAGCAGGGCCGGGTCTACAGTCAAGATCCCTCCCTTATGCCCTTTTTAGGAACATGCTTCGTCAGAGCTGGAGAGGAGGAGCCTGTAAATCCGCCATGATTTCCCCCTCGAACGTGGTCATTGTGGTAAACGGGGAGGAGTGAGGAGGAGCTGTCTATTCTTTTTAACAGTCTATGCAACCAGCCCAGAGCGGGAACCCAGTCATCCAATCCCAGGCCAGAGCCCGGTTTACATGGGGAAAAAAAAGAAATGAACGCCACACAAAACGAATACAAAAAGGAGGGAGCCTGAAGGCCTGGGGCCGTAACACTCTGCTACTGTCAAACGGCAAACAACATCTCGCACAACATTTACAGTTTTTGTCATGTTGTGTTCACAGGTAATGTGAAGTAAAGTAAGGTACATACATGTATGAAATGATTATATTTGTGACATACTGGTGGGGCAGGTTGGTCGTTTTGTCCACTGTGAACTGTATTAGTAAGTTGGCCAGAATTCAAGCTAAGCTAATGTTAGCATGCTAGAGTAGTTGCCATGGCAGCGCTGTAACTTGACCTAGTAAATCTAAACGGTAATTCTAAAATAGTAAGGCTACAGATTGTGTACATTATTTTATATTTTCTTTTTATTGTAAATTTGTACCTGAATGTTGAATTGTTAAAATGTTAGTAGAATAAACAGAAGCTCTGCTACTGTCTAACGGCAGACCTGCTAAATCTAGACTTTGTAAGACTTTCTAAAGTTGTTTTAAAGGACCTGTATCATGCTATTTTAGCCATTCCATAGTAAAGTATAGGCATTTATATGATATATTGTACCTCTACCACTACAGAGCACTAATTTTTGTGATAAATATTAGTATTTTCTGGAGGTATTTTTCCAACCCGGAAGACAAAACGCTTGGATTCAGTTAACTCCGCCCCCTCTCTCCGCTCATACAACTTTAGCAGTAGTAGAAATATATATAATGGCTAACACACACGCTAACACGCATTTTGATTGACTCACCGCTCTGATTATGTTGGTTATAAAAGTTAATCCACTTTGATTCTGGCCAAGGTTCACCAAACATCCATCAGTGACGGTCACAGACAAACACTATTTTGGCTGATGGTCGCTAAATCCCGGAGAGTGGTTGCCTTCTTTAGGAAGGTTAAATAAAGTCCTGTCCTCGTAGCCAAACGGGCTTTTCTCCGTGACATTATCGTTAGAAAAAAGAACCTACTCTGGAGTCCAGACTCCAGAGTAGGTTAGAAAGAGCTCCTTCTTCACAGCTTTCGGTGCAAACACGACATCTGCTCAGACGCTCAGGGGGTGCGTTTGATTTCTCTGCAGGGGCAGCACGGACGCGTCCTATGTCATTTTGCATGATATAGGACCTTTAAGACTTTGAAAGAGCCTGCGGACGCCCTGTCTGACATTTGTAAGACACACAAGGGAATCTCCTGTAAATTTTCTCAAGCCTAATCATTAAAAGCTGAAGTATTATTTTGTTTGAAATGTTTATTTGTAGACTGACCATAAAGCATCAGTTCAGGCAACTGGTAACTGAATGTTTCTCACTTGAGAATGACGACTTACAACCTCAGAGAATTTCAGCTGAATAAACCGTATGTAAATACTACAAGAGGCCCCACCATTCCAACACCCAGTGTTTCCATTTTTTATCAAACGTCCCGGCACTCCGACCTTTTTTTAACCATGTTGTTATACTATTTCCTTCTTAAAAACACCCCCAGAGTGGTTTTGGCTTCCTTCACGCAGTTCTAAGCAATCCTCCCGAGTCCTACTCATGGACCGTTAAAAAGAATAGACAGGCGGGGTATAGAAATAGAATAGAAAGGGGTGGAGGAGGGTCGCAGCACGGCTGGCAAACGGCTGAGTGATTGACCACGGAGCTTAAACAAGGGCCGTTTCTCAATCTGTGTGCTTGTGCGGACTTGTGTACTCGTCATCACACAAATCCTGTTCCAATTCAAAGTTTGCTTCTCAGCAAGTCTGCTGGAAATCCCCGGATGAGAACTTGCTCTCCCCCCGTTTTACCGAGGATGCATCAGAGGGGACTTGTGCGTTCTCTGCCAGCTATATATCCCGGCATGCATTTCGAACGACTGCCCATTAAAAAAAAATGTCAGAGGAGAACGAAAAGACGCACACTGTACGTACCCAAGTGCGCACACCTTCCCACCTTAATTCCACAAGTACAATGCAAGCACCCTGCATATGTTGACATTTAAGACCATGGCCATTGGTTAATATTTTAATTCCATTGTTACCATTAAAGGGACAACAGAGGAAACAAATGCCCTCATTGAGGGGCAAGCGAGGAAAAATTCACTGGCAGGCGCAACTCAGCGACGGATGGGAGTAAGAAAATATATAGCCTATACATTTTTTATTTATGTTTTAATATTTTTTGTTTGGTTATATTATATATCGAATTCATGTTCCCATCACACTTATTTTGTAGGAGTTTTGTGTCCACCTCTGGCATGTCTATCACAGCCAAACAGGCTAAGAAAAAGTGAAATAATTGAAAATAAAAATACAAGGTGGGTCTCCAAGTACTAATGGTCATGGTCATTGACATGGGGCACTGTATTGTCATTGTAGGGTCATTGTTCTTTACTGTCACACTTCAGGAGCTCCGTGACCCTTCAACAGGCAAGGGAAATGAAAAGGGGAAAACTGCCGATACCTGGCCCATGGATGCCATTCTTCGCGGCCAGCACTCCATCAGCCCGCCTGTGGTCGTGGCAGCAAATGTATCAGCAATGTGTCCGCAGACACTGCCCCTGACACTGCTCCAGAGCCTGGGTCGTCTCGTGGACGAAAGCGTCCTGCAGTCGCTGAGCTGCTAGACTTTTTCAAGGAGCAGGCGGAGAAGGAGGACGAAGCCATGTGTGAGGCACTCGCAAGGAAGGAGGAGAGGGAGCAGGCCTCCGCAGCTAGATGGGAACGTTTTCTGGCCTTATTGGAATCTAGTGAGTTAAATTATATTTTCCTTTGAACGTAGGTTTTTCTTCATGGCTAATAACATTTTTGTTCATAACTATTTATTGTGCACTATAATCAAAAAAAGTTCCATTGAATGATTTCTGTTATTGTCTATATTTCTCCAAACAACCAATGCATATAATCAAGAAGAGGCAGGATGTAGCATGCATAGTTTGAATTTATACTTGTGAAACGTTTTAGAGTGTGAAGTGCATCACAAACAAAAAGTGTACAAGATAAGCAAATGACAAAAGTCATGCTAGTAAATAATAGGTATAGACAAAAACATACGAACTAAGACATTACATACAGTGCCTTGCGAAAGTATTCGGCCCCTTGAACTTTTTGACCTTTTGCCACATTTCAGGCTTCAAACATAAAGATATAAAACTGTAATTTTTTGTGAAGAACCAACAACAAGTGGGACACAATCATGAAGTGAAACGAAATTTATTGGATATTTCAAAAATTTTTAACAAATAAACAACTGAAAAATTGGGCGTGCAAAATTATTCAGCCCCTTTACTTTCAGTGCAGCAAACTCTCTCCAGAAGTTCAGTGAGGATCTCTGAATGATCCAATGTTGACCTAAATGACTAATGATGATAAATAGAATCCACCTGTGTGTAAACAAGTCTCCGTATAAATGCACCTGCTCTGTGATAGTCTCAGAGGTCAGTTTAAAGTGCAGAGAGCATCATGAAGAACAAGGAACACACCAGGCAGGTCCCAGATACTGTTGTGGAGAAGTTTAAAGCCGGATTTGGATACAAAAAGATTTCCCAAGCTATAAACATCCCATGGAGCACTGTGCAAGCGATAATATTGAAATGGAAGGAGTATCAGACCACTGCAAATCTACAAAGACCCGGCCGTCCCTCTAAACTTTCAGCTCATACAAGGAGAAAACTGATCAGAGATGCTGCCAAGAGGCCCATGATCACTCTGGATGAACTGCAGAAATGTACAGCTGAGGTGGGAGACTCTGTCCATAGGACAACAATCAGTCGTATACTGCACAACTCTGGCCTTTATGGAAGAGTGGCAAGAAGAAAGCCATTTCTTAAAGATATCCATAAAAAGTGTTGTTTAAAGTTTCCCACAAGCCACCTGGGAGACACACCAAACATGTGGAAGAAGGTGCTCTGGTCAGATGAAACCAAAATCCAACTTTTTGGCAACAATGCAAAACGTTATGTTTGGCGTAAAAGCAACACAGCTCATCACCCTGAACACACCATCCCCACTGTCAAACATGGTGGTGGCAGCATCATGGTTTGGGCCTGCTTTTCTTCAGCAGGGACAGGGAAGATGGTTCAAATTGATGGGAAGATGGATGGAGCCAAATACAGGACCATTCTGGAAGAAAACCTGATGGAGTCTGCAAAAGACCTGAGACTGGGACGGAGATTTGTCTTCCAACAAGACAATGATCCAAAACATAAAGCAAAATCTACAATAGAGTGGTTCACAAATAAACATATCCAGGTGTTAGAATGGCCAAGTCAAAGTCCAGACCTGAATCCAATCGAGAATCTGTGGAAAGAACTGAAAACTGCTGTTCACAAACGCTGTCCATCCAATTTCACTGAGCTCGAGCTGTTTTGCAAGGAGGAATGGGCAAATATTTCAGTCTCTCAATGTGCTAAACTGATAGAGACAAACCCCAAGACTTACAGCAGTAATCGCAGCAAAAGGTGGCACTACAAAGTATTAACTTAAGGGGCTGAATAATTTTGCACGCTCAATTTTTCAGTTGTTTATTTGTTAAAAATGTTTGAATTGTCCAATAAATTTCGTTTCACTTCAGGATTGTGTCCCACTTGTTGTTGGTTCTTCACAAAAAATTACAGTTTTATATCTTTATGTTTGAAGCCTGAAATGTGGCAAAAGGCTGAAAAGTTCAAGGGGGCCGAATACTTTCGCAAGGCACTGTTCCTGACTATGAGAACCTTTAAAACATGTGTGGTCATTTGTTAATGTTACATTATAACTGTTTATGTTAGTTGTTTAGTGTAGAAGTTTATGTTGAAGGTTTGATATTTTAAGGTTTTTTGGTTTCCTTTGCCTTGAAGTGCCACTCTAACAACATTGTTTATGTTATTTACTAAATTTTAATGTGTTAAGGAAGACTTTTTTTTTTTAATTATTATATTTTTTACATTTTCTTTTTGTAAGGCTTACCTTTAGGCTGGCCTGCACTAATGACATTTGGGTACATTTATTTTATTCCAAGTTCAATAAAAGTATTTTTGTCCACACTCACCTGATTGTTACTGCAAGCCTCTGTCTTGGGCTGATGCTTTCTCTGTAGTTGGTGTCAGTGCGGTGGATTGTTGGCCCTATTATGGACAGTAGGTCCTCCATTTGGTGGGCAGACATTCTGAAATACTGAAAATATCTTTCTGGGTTCAGGCGCAGTTCAGCTACGAGATGATAATATTCTCCAAACTGTCTTCTCCGTCAATTCAGAGGGTGAATCCATTATGCCTGTTGTTTCTTCTTGTGTTGTTTATAGATCTGAAGAGCAGAAAAAGTGCCAGGGCCTTTCTTTGGTCTACTACAACATCTAAAAGATAAAAAATGATTAACACCGCGAAAAATTGGTCATTTAGACAGTAGTCAAGTTGGAAAGGAAAGGTTCATTAGAGCAAAGGAGCAAATGTTCCACGGTTGTAAGCTGGCTTTTGTGAAAGGTGAGTGCGGGGGGAGGAAGGGAAGAACGGCCACTCAGACAGTTCCCAATACACAAACATCCCCCAACTACACACAGAAATTTATCAGGTCAACTTAAATATAAGCCTAGGTTCAAATATTTGGAGCTCAGCTAATAAAAGTTATAAATGGGCGTCCTGCATAAAAGTTTATTGAATTGGCGTACTGCATAGCATGTAATATAAATTGTTTTTGGTCCTGGATCATAAATATTACGTAAATATGTAATCTTCAGGAGATGTCAACTGTGTAAAATACGGAAAAGTCAGCATGGCGCTTCACGGCGCTCGCCTGCAGTGTACACGTACACAGTTTTCTGTGAGACTGGGCTCTGTGAACGTTGCGCTCAAACCTGGGCAGGCCGAGAGAGCGTTGTGGGGCATACGCGCTGGAGCAGCAGCACTGGCTGTCAGTGTCCCTCCTGTCGTCTCTCTCTCCTCCTCCTCCTCTTTCTCGTTGTTCATAAACATCGCGCTGCACTTACAAAAGCCTACTTTTTACGCACAAACAGGAACCAAGCTGCTTATTTAGCCACTGTAAGTTAAACGCTGTCCTGAGATAAAGATTAGCGATGTTCTCTGTATCAAAGGTGCCTAGCCATGCTGCTTAAACGCGACAACGATCAGCACGTGTGCTCGCCCCAAGCAACACCTCCCTCCCCTCCCAGCGCCGCAGGAATAAGTATAATCATATTTTAAACTGTCGGCGTATTCTTTACTATGGACAGAAGACGGAGACCCGGTCAATTAAAATCAATCATTATTTTATTCCCTACTACAATCTAAACACAAGTTATGCGGGCTGTCCCTGTCCCAGTACATGTACACGACCAGCAGGGAGAGAGAGAGAGACCCTCCCCCTGAGCAACACATGGTGAAGTGGGCGTGTCCCTGTCGAACCAATCAGTGCTCTTGGAATGTTCTCGTTGCCACTTCCTCTGCACAATCTGACTCCTTGTTCTAACACACTGCCCCCCAGTGGATCCAACCGTAAAGACAACAACAATGGGGCAGTATAATGGAATGGCCAGTCAGTTAGAAACCCCAGTTTCAAATGAACCTTAAAGCTCAGATTGCATTAACACAGTTTTATATATAATCACTAAAGCCTAATATGAAAAAAATATGTATAGTAATATTTCCACATTATCCAATAGTCTAAACCCATAGTTTAGATTTTTATTAGAAATTATAATGACATTAATAAAAAATAATACAAAATACATTCTTGAAGCCCCACCCGATCCAAACCCGAGTCATGCGTGACATCTCGCCGGGTCCCGTCAGGCTTGGGCAAAGATTTCCAGCTCTAGTTACGTCACTTTTTGTCCAGCAAAGTGTATGGTTTTGCGTAGCCAAACAGCTGAAAGTCCAACTTGTAAATCCTGTAGAGCCTCCTCCTGTCCTCTAGGGGCACCGCCTCAAACCAGTCCCATAGTTGGTCGGCGCTGACTGGAATTTGAGGTGAAGACGGGAAGGAGATATCACGGTCTTGCTTTAGAATCTTCAACAGCAAGTTAGCATCTTCCTGAAGAGTCTCCAGATGACCGATGAAGTCATACCTGGGTAGAAAAACATTCAGAATTAGTTTTACATGTCAAATAACAAATAATATCTCTAAGCCCTGCACCACACTGTGCAGGGCTTACATCATACTTCACACATAACTCAAATAAATAAATAAATAATAATAATTAATTAAACTCAAAATCAAAATTATATTGAGGATGGTAATGACAGCTAGGAAGTAGTAAGATCTCGGAGTATAATAAGTATTAATGCTTTTTAATGCATTACACTATGTAGGGCTTTCATAATACATTATACATGAAAAAATAATAATAATAATTAAAAAAATTAAAAAAGAGGAAATTGTACACAAATTGATATTATACTGGCAATGGTAATGACAACTGGGAAGTAGCAGGATCACGAAGTATAATATTTACTGCTGCATAGTAACGTGCCTTTATAACATTAGAATAGTGATTTCCAGTAATGTTACACTAGTGAGTTTAGTAATGTACCAATGTTTGGCATTGGTAACAATTTGTAAGAAATATATTAATGATCATTTGTTACTTGCTCTGTACTAGTCATTGTACAAGAAATGAAACATCTGTTGTTGTGTTTTGTATGCTTTGATTGTTAAATGAAAATGTTATTGTTTTTATTTTGGGGGTGGAGCTTATAAGCCTTTTGCTTCGGCCCACTCCTTTTGAGCAGACTAACCGCTCGAATAAACAAATAAACTAAATTGATTCGCTTGTACATCCATACATGGTGAGACCAGAATGATACCCCTCTATACATGCCTTTCAGTCATGTGACCTTTGTTGTTATGGCGGCCATTTTGAATACCGAAGTAGAATTATGCAGTACTACAATATATCTGTGTAAGTTCTCAGTCATGCAGGAGTTGTCCATTTTCAATGAAGGTACTTGAGTCATCTTCTGTACTCAGTAGTACTCTCATCCAAAAGGCTTCGTCAGCAGACTAAAGTCCCGCTCAGCCCACAGCTTACATAAAGACCAGAGGGAGGAGTTAGGGTAGGCCCGGATCCTCCCCTCTAATCACAGCTACTCTCACCTGTGGGTAAACACCTTTGAAGTAGAGCGTCTCTAACGACCTGCTCACCTCAGTATTGGTCAGTCCTGTCCTATTCATAGATGATCACTGCCCATTATCTGTCCAATTCATGGATGATCACTGCTAATTACCTGCCTATTGTTCTTTTGTTGGCTGAGGTGCCGTCCCCTTGGACTGGGCCTACCCTGTCGGTTTCCCCCGAAAGAGATTTGAGTAAAGTGACGGGAGATTAAATCTGAGCCCACCATTCTGGTTCATGGCTGGATTTTCTTCCTTGACAGCTTCTTTTACTCCTTTTTCAAACCATTGTTCTTTCTTAGAAGAACGTCCTCAAAGGGGTGGTTGGAGGCTTTGAGGTGGAGGTGCACCGCTGACTGAGGGCCGGTTGTGCTTTCTCTTCAGTGTTGATAAAGTCTCTTCTGTAAAACTTGTTTTGTTTCTCCAATATAATGTTGTTTGCATTCTTCTTCTTTGCATTGGATAGAATAAACCACATTGCTTTGTTTGTGGCTCGGAGTTTTGTCTTTGGGATGAACTCATTTTTGTCTCAGTGTGTTCACCGGTTTGTGGTTCACTGGAATCCTGTGCTGCCTAAAGATTCTCTGAAGTTTCTCTGAGACCCCGGCTACATACGGGACTGTAACTCCCTTTCTTCTGGGCTCTGTAGTCTGTCTTGTTCTTTGGGTCTTCTTGCCCTTTGTGCTTTAGTGAAAGACCAGTTAGGATAGCCACAGTCTGAGAGGGCTCTCTGGACATGTTGGTCCTCTTTGGTCTTTCCTTCTGCACTGGTAGGCACCTCTTTAGCTCTATGTCTGAGCGTCATGATGACCCCTAGTTTGTGCTGGAGTGGATGGTTTGAGTCAAACATCAAATACTGGTCAGTATGAGTTGCCATTCTGTAAACCTCTGTCTGAAATTGTCAGTTTTCCCGTATGATAACTTTACAATCTAAAAAGGCAAGTTGTTTCTCCTTGGCGTCCTCCCGAGTAAATGTAATGCTGGGGTCCACAGCATTGATGTGATCTGTAAAAGGTGCCACTTCCTGCTTTTTAATTTTGACCCACGTGTTATCTACATATCTGAACCAGTGGCTGGGTTTGTTTCCTGTATGAGGCAAAGGCATTCCTCTCCATTTCCTCCATGTAGAGGTTAGCCACTATGGGTGAAACTGGAGAGCCCATTGCACAGTCATGGATCTGTCTGTAGAAGTTGCCCCTGAACTGAAAGTATGTGGTACTCAGACAGATCTCCAGTAGTTGGCAAATGTGGCCGGGAGTGAACTGGGTCCTATCAGCTAGAGTGCTGTCCTCAGTCAGTCGGGTAAAGCTTGTAATACAGCTTTTGGTAAATTATTTCTTCCTTTTATAGTTTCTGAAGACGCTCTATAAGTTTCTTCCTGTACCCGCTGGTGGGGTTTCTTCTCAGTCGCTCATACGTGTTTTCATCCAAGAGCAGGTGCTTGACCTTGGTCTCGTAGTCAGCTGTGTTGAGGACAACTGTGCATCTACCTTTATCCGCTGGAAGGATCGTGATGCTCTCGTCCTTCTTCAAGCTGCCAAAGCTCTTCTCTCCTCTCCAGAGATGTTGGAGGGAGGAGGTCTAGAGCTCTTGAGGGCTGCTGAGATTTTCAGTCGGAGGTCCCCTGCTTCAGACTCAGTCATCCTGTTGTTCCTGATGGCTGACTCTGCTGCTGTGATGACGTCCTCTGTAGGAATGGATTTTGGTGTGATGGAAAAAATCAGCCCCTTGGAGAGCATGCTCTTCTCTGCCTGGGAGAGTTCTCTGTCAGGGAGGTTTTTAACTCAATTGGCCGTAGTTTTAGGATTTCTATCTATTTCTTTATTCCCAGGCCACTGCCTGCTGTATCTTGGCTGGTTTTTGCCCTAAGAGTTTTAGAAACGTACCTTTCTGTCTCTCTTTGGACCTTCTGTGTTGGTCCATCTGAGCCACTTGTGTGAAATTACAATTCTTGAGGAAGGCCTCTTCGGTCATGCAAAGACTCTAACATTTGTTGGATAGCTAAGGTTTCAGAATTTAGCTTGTAGATTCCTTGATTGAGTCGTCTAATCCTAATATCAAGAATCTTCATAACGTAGTTGTGTTTCAATTTCTCTGCTGTATATCCTGCTTCCAGAGCCTTCTGCTTCAGCCAGCTGGGTATCAATCTGTTCTGTCTACATATAAGGTTGAACCTGAGGTGGTTCCTCTCGTCTGCTAATTTACTGGTGGTCTTTTCCAGTGTGCGTGCCAAGAGAAGGGTGTCTCTCCCAAAGTTGGCAGCAAGATGCTTGTCCACTCGTGACCTGTATTAATGGCCCTTGTTTGAACTTGTTATCAGTATAAAAGACACCTGTCCACAACCTCAAACCGTCAAACTCCAAACTCCACAATGGTCAAGAGCAAGGAGCTGTCGAAAGACACCAGAAACAAAATTGTAGACCTGCACCAGGCTGGGAGGACTGAATCTGCAATTGGTAAGCAGCTTACTGTGAGGAAATCAGCTGTGGAAGCAATTATTAGAAAATGGAAGACATACAAGACCACTGATAACCTCCCTCGATCTGGGGCTCCACGCAAGATCTTACCCCGTGGGGTCAAAATGATCACAAGAACGCTGAGCAAAAATCCCAGAACCACACGGGGGGACCTAGTGAATGACCTGCAGAGGGCTGGGACCAAAGTAACAAAAGCTACCAACAGTAACACACTACGCCGCCTGCAGTGCCAGACATGTCCCCCTGCTTAAGCCAGTACATGTCCCGGCCCGTCTGAAGTTTGCTAGAGAGCATCTGGATGATCCAGAAGAGGACTGAGAGAATGTCATATGGTCAGATGAAACCAAAATGGAACTTTTTAGTAAAAACTCAACTCGTCGTGTTTGGAGGAGAAAGAAAGAACACCATACCCACTGTGAAGCATGGGGGTGGAAACATCAGGCTTTGGGGCTGTTTTTCTGCAAAGGGACCAGGACGACTGATCCGTGTAAAGGAAAGAAGAATGGAGCCACGTATCGTGAGATTTTGAGTGAAAACCTCCTTCCATCAGCAAGGGCATTGAAAATTAAACGTGGCTGGGTCTTTCAGCATGACAATGATCCCAAACACACCGCCCAGGCAATGAAGGAGTGGCTCCAGATCTCAACCCCATAGAAAAACTTTGGAGGGAGTTGAAAGTCCATGTCGCCCATCACTGCTCTAGAGGAGATCTGCATGAAGGAATGGGCCAAAATACCAGCAACAGTCTGTGAAAACCTTGTGAAGACTTACAGAAAACGTTTGACCTCTGTCATTGCCAACAAAGGGTATATAGCCGGCTGAAAATATGGTTTGACCCCAAAAAGGTTTTTCAATGGTTTTCTGTAGTACCAGGTGTGCTTATTAACATACTAAAAGTCTACCAAAATCTGACCACTGGAAAGGTCTAACTTTCAAGATGGCGTCCAAAAAGGTCCTTTATTATTCATCCTGGACAAGTCATTGTTTGTTACAAGGTCTGGAGAGTCAAACTCAATTTTGCATTGAAGGACCTTCACTGTAGCCATCACAAACTACAGTTGCTTTACCATAATGACGTATCAAGCAAAGGATATCTTAAATGTCATTTGCTTGAGTGTATTACCAAATCATGGTGTGGATTGGAAAGGGGAGTGACATGAATGTGGTGGATTGGGGATGGAAACTTGAGGACAATTGGTTCGTGTCTAGCCTGGTCTCACCATACCCTCATACTAATTTCGTTCAGATGGTCTTCTTCTTGTGGATCTTCACAATGGAGCTCCGTTTTCAGGTGGGAGGGGTGAACTCCTTTTAAACGATTGGATCGTTTTTACCCGCTCGCTAAAAGGCAGGATGAAATTCAACCGATGTAACGCAGTCACTGAGATCAGACCCAGACGTACATTTATGGAAATTATAATTGACCGGACTTTACGGATGGGTAAGGCCAGGCTAGTTCGTGCCAGTCCTGACCGATAAAACTGCTACCCTGAAAGGTCTCCTGCAGATAGCCCACTGTAATTGCACAACTGCCTGTCGAACACCACGGTGTAGTTGCAGAGGACATGGACTACCATGCACGCCTGCTTGTGGACCATGTCAAGTGGAAAATTGTGACAATCCACATAATCAACCTTTACAGGAGGAAGAGTGTGACGATGACTATTTGTAAATCTAGTGCAGATCAAAGGTATTTTTTCAAAAATAAATAAGAGATTTGTAATCACTTTCTAATTGTAATCATTTCACTATAATGTAAATATGCTAATTGCCAATATGCTGAGATAACAGAGAGGTTAAAACCCATCCAGGTCTACCATGTCAGACTTTAGCAAATATCTCTGGGAGTAAGAGACTTGCTTTTTATTGTGTTGGATCTCGTCTACCTGAGACCGCAATACACACCTAACGTACGAAGGGAACCAGCACGGAAGAGGTTTGTGAAAGTGTGGAGTGAAGAGGCTGAAGAGAGAACTTGTTTCCAAACCACAGATTGGAGCCTGATCTGCAGCTCTCATGGGGATGACATCGATGCCCTGACCCACTGCATCACAGACTACATCAACTTCTGTGTGGAGAACACTGTACCGACCTGGAAGCTACGGTGGTTCTCCAACAACCACCCCTGGGTGACCCCTGAGCTTAAAGCCCTCCTGAACCAAAAGAAAAGGGCTTTCAACTCAGGGGACAGAGAGGAGCAGAGGAGAGTCCAGCACAAGCTCCAGTGGAGGATCAGGAAGGCCAAGAAGCACTATGGGGAGAAGCTGGAGCAGAAGCTGGAGCAGAAGCTGGAGCAGGGCAATGCGCGGGACGTGTGGAGGGGACTGAAGAACATCTCTGGACATGAACAGAGTGCCAGAGGGACAGCCCGGGGCAGATGAATTCAACCGCTATGATTCTCCCCCCACTCCCTCTGCCCCCCTCCCTGCTCCCACCTCTTCCCAGCCCAGTGGAGCAGGGGACCTACTGTGTGGAGCAGGAGACCTACTGTATAGAGCAGGAGACCTACTGTACGAAGCAGGAGAACTACTGTAAAGAGCAGGGGACCTACTGTATGAAGCAGGAGACCTACTGTATAGAGCAGGAGACCTACTGTACGAAGCAGGAGAACTACTGTACAGAGCAGGAGACCTACTGTATAGAGCAGGGGTGGCAGAGGCGGTGAATCTGTCTCCAGTGGGGTTCAAACAGCTCAGTTTTCTCCGTGCGTGGGTCTATCAGATACTTCACAAAATGTTGGAAGGAGGGTCGGATGCCAAACTCAAAGGCTTCGCGTCCAGTGTGCGGAGGGTGGAGCATGTGAGCGTACTGCTGCAAGATGTCCCGCCCATAATGTTTGTAGAAGTAGTCATTGTAGCCTACAAACTTGTTTCTGTACGCTGAGATGAGGCGCACAAATGGGTCACGCACAAACAGGAACTTAGTGTAGTGTTTCAGCCTGGCCTGCAGAGGGCACATCAGACGTAGTGAGTATTCAGTCAGCTGTAAAAAGTGTACTTTATATTCCATTTGTACTCGGAAGTCGGAATTTCCGACCTCCCTACCACTAAAAACATGTACAATAGGCCAGGATGAATGATGCATGTGTGTGAATGCATGGTGGTGGTCAGATGGACCGTTGGCCCAGATGTGTGCAGTCGCGACAGCGCTTCTGTCAGTCTCCCCCAGGGTAAACTGAAGCTACTAAGGTAGCTTACCATACCGAGTATGGAGTGAATGTAAAATTGTCTCATGTAAAGCTCTTTGTCACCATGTCTGTAAAAGGCACTATATAAATAAAGATCTTCTTCTTCTTAATTAGGGCCAAATTTTGTCTGTTTTTTACCCGATAAAAAAAAAAAGACTTTCCCAGCTCCGACGTCCGAGGACAAATGGAACGCAGCGTGAATCCCATACCTGTCTCTCAGCTCTGGGGAGGCTGCTGAGTAAAGTGAAGGAGGTGTTTAAGTGGACAAAGTCCCCCTTTATGGTCCTGATGTCCGGGTATGGCTCGCTTTGGTTCAGAACAAAAAGAACTCTCTTCCAGTTGGTACATGCCACCTACAGGGTACCACACAAATGATTCAATATTATTATTCTAATAAACATTGATAGAAGTTCACACGGTTGGTTCACATTCACTGGCACAAACCAGCTTCCTTGATATGTTTTAATGCCACCATCAACGCTGTGATGGGTCTTTCGTGAACAAGTAAGTAAGTAAGCTTTATTTGTATAGCACCTTTCACAGACAAAAAGCCACAAAGTGCTTCACAACACAGTTTAAAAACATAAGAAAGTACACGCAATATAAAAGGCCAAGACAACACCAAAAATCATAGCAGTCCAAAATTAAGCTAATTAAAAGCCTGAACAAACAGATGAGTCTTAAGTTTGCTCTTGAAGGTGTCAACAGAGTCAATTGAGCGCAAAGAGGAGGGAAGATCGTTCCAAGGCCTAGGAGGAACGGCCTGGAAGGATCGGTCATCTCTAGTACGAAAATGAGCCTGACCATGCAGGGCTCTGAAGGCGAGAACCAGGATTTTGAACTTGATCCTATAGGACACTGGCAGCCAATGAAGTTCTTTTAAAATAAGGGAAATGTGAGTCCTCCTATTAGTGCAGGTCAGAATTCTCGCTTCAGAGTTTTGCACTAATTACAGTCGAGAGAGCTCCTTCTTGTTCAGACATGAAAACAAACTATTACAATAGTCTAAACGTGTAGACACAAAGGCATGAATGATCAGCTCCAAATCATTACATGAGACCATATTCCTAAGATTTCCCTTAGTTGAAAGAAGCAGAGCTTCACCCAGATTCCGAGGGACGTTGTGGAAATTGAGTCCGGACCATGTTCTCCTCCTCCATTGTCGATGCGGCTGCTCGCAGTTGTGGCCGTAAGGTCTCTGGTGCCTGTCGCGGCGGCAATCCCGAACCCGGTGGTGGCGCCCGGAAGTAAGGGATGCCGTCAAGCTGAAGAAGGAGTCCTACTTGGCCTTGTTGGCTTGTGGGACTCCGGAGGCAGCTGAGAGATAGCGGCAGGCCAAGCGTGCTGCAGCTCGGGCGGTCACAGAGGCAAAAACTCGGGCCTGGGAGGAGATCAGAGAAGCCATGGAGGAGGACTATCGGTCTGCCTCGAAGAGATTCTGGCAAACCATCCGGCGCCTCAGGAGGGGGAAGCAGTGCTTCACCAGCACTGTTTACAGTGCAGGTGAGGAGCTGCTGACCTCGACTGGGGATGTGGTCGGGCGGTGGAAAGAGTACTTCGAGGATCTCCTCAATCCCACTGTCACGTCTTTCGATGAGGAGGCAGAGGCTCGGGACTCGGAGGGGGGCTCGCCCATCACCCAGGCTGAAGTCACAGAGGTGGTTGGAAAGCTCCTCGGTGGCAAGACCCGGGGGTGGGTGAGATTCGTCCCGAGTACCTTAAGTCTCTGGATGTTGTAGGGGATCGGAGAGTATATAGAGGAATCACACTTCTCAGCCTCCCTGGCAAAGGTCTACTCCAGGGTGCTGGGGAGGAGGATCCGACCAATAGTCGAACCTTGGATCCAGGAGGAACAATGCGGTTTTCGTCCCGGTCGTGGAACACTGGACCAGCTCTATACCCTTCATCGGGTGCTCAAGGGTTTGTGGGAGTTCGCCCAACCAGTCCACATATGCTTTGTGGATCTGGAAAAAGCATTTGACCGTGTCCCTCGTGGTGCCCTGTGGGGGGTGCTCCGGGAGTATTGGGTCCGGGGCCCTCTGCTATGGGCTGTCCGTTCCCTGTATGACCGTAGCAGGAGCTTGGTTCGCATTACCGGCAGTAAGTCAGACCTGTTCCCGGTGTGTGTTGGGCTCCGCCAGGGCTGCCCTTTGTCACCGGTTCTGTTCATTACCTATATGGACAGAATCTCTTGGCGCAGCCAGGGGCCGCAGGGTGTCCGGTTTGGGAACCTCAGGATCTCATCTCTGCTGTTTGCAGACGATGTTGTTCTGTTGGCTTCATCAAATCAGGTCCTCCAGCGCGCACTGGGGCGGTTTGCAGCCGAGTGTGAAGCGGCCGGGATGAGGATCAGCACCTCTAAATCTGAGGCCATGGTTCTCCACCGGAAAAAGGTGGCTTCCCCGCTTCAGGTTGGTGGGGTGTCCTTGCCTCAAGTGGAGGAGTTCAAGTATCTCGGGGTCTTGTTCACGAGTGAGGGACGGATGGAGCGTGAGATCGGTAGACGGATCAGTGCGGCGTCAGCAGTGATGCGGTCGCTGTATTGGACTGTTGTGGTGAAGAGGGAGCTGAGTCAGGGGGCAAAGCTCTCGATTTACCGATCGATCTACGCATTAAAATGCCATAATTTCAACAACACAAATACCAACCCTGCCACCAGATAAACACCTTGAGCTGACACATTTCACACCTGTTACTGACAAAACAATGGAAGAGGTTATCTCCGGTCTGAGTTCATGCACATGCTGCCTTGATGAATTGCCTACTAGATTTCTGAAGTCTGTGCTGACCAGCTTGTTACCACAACTTGTTCAGTTAGTCAACATCTCATTTGAGACGGGAGCATTTCCAAAGGCTTTGAAAACCGCAGTCATTAAGCCTCTTCTAAAGAAGAGCAGCCTTGATCCCAAGATACTGAACAACTACCGGCCCATATCAAACCTACCATTCTTAGGAAAGGTTCTGGAGAAAGTAATCTATCAACAGCTCACTTACTTTCTCCTATCTAACAATGTGTTTGATACTTTCCAGTCAGGTTTTAGGCCCCACCACAGCACCAAGACAGCTCTGATCAAGGTGACAAATGATATCCGTATGAACACCAACGCAGGTAAGGTCTCAGTTTTAGTTCTGCTGGACCTGAGCGCTGCCTTTGACACAGTGGACCACGGGATCTTACTTCACAGGTTAGAAAACTGGGTGGGAATCTCTGGTACTGCTCTAAACTGGTTCAAGTCCTATCTGGAGGATAGGACGTACTTTGTCGAAATTGGCAACTGTGTCTCAGACAAAATTTCCATGACCTGTGGAGTCCCCCAGGGGTCAATCTTGGGACCCCTCTTATTCAATTTGTACATGCTTCCATTGGGTCAGCTAATAAACAGCAACAATGTGTCGTACCACAACTACGCAGATGACACTCAGATCTACGTGTCACTGACGGCAGGTGAAGATGGGCCTGTAGATACTCTCTGTCACTGCATCGAACAGATCAGTTTGTGGATGCAAAACAACTTTCTCCAACTAAACTCAGACAAAACTGAGATCATTGTTTTTGGCCCACAGACACAAAGACAAAGTGTTATCAGTCACCTTGAGTCTCTCTCTCTAAAACCAAAAAATCAGGTTAGAAATCTAGGAGTAATCATGGACTCAGACCTGAACTTAAACAGCCACATCAAAGCAATAACATCATCAAGGTCAAGGTCAAGTTTATTTATAAAGCACATTTACAAAACAGCCATCACTGCCCCAAAGTGCTGTACACAGTACAATAATACAACACTACAAAAACACAACAATATAACACGATAAGAAAAGTAAAAATGTAAACTGTAAAAATATGAAAAAATGCTCAGCTCATCTTGTGTTAAAAGCCTGCGTAAAAAGGTAAGTCTTTAACAGAGTTTTGAAGCTCTCAACTGATGTAGCCTGTCTAATGTTCACAGGGAGGGAGTTCCACAGTTTAGGGCCTGCTACTGCAAAAGCTTTATCTCCTTTAGTTTTTAAATGAGATCTTGGACGATCCAGCAAACTTTGGCCCGAGGATCGCAGAGCTCTGACAGGGGCGTGCAAAGACAACAGTTCAGATAAATAAGGCGGTGCCAGTCCATGGATGGATTTAAAAACAAGTAATAGAATTTTGAAGTCTATTCTAAAAACAACAGGTAACCAGTGAAGAGAAGACAGTACAGGAGTAATATGTTCATGCCGTTTGGTTCCTGTGAGCAGGCGTGCAGCCGCGTTTTGGACCATTTGGAGTCTGTGAATTGATGACTGCTTTAGACCAAAATACAAAGAATTACAATAATCCAAACGAGTCGTGATCAATGCATGGACAACCTGTTCAAACTGGTTTAAAGGTAAGTAGCGCTTCACCTTACTTAGAAGCCTAAGCTGGAAAAAACTAGTTTTGACTACTGCATTGATCTGTTTTTCAAACTGGAATGAACTGTCAATATGAAATCCAAGACTTTTGGCGGATAAACAGCAGTGGGACGCAAGTGGACCAAGAGCACTGCTGGTAAGGTCAGCCTCACCAAAAAACACGATTTCAGTCATTTTCTCGTTCAAATTGAGAAAATTCAGTGACATCCAGTCTTTGACCTCTTTAAGACATGTCAATAAGGCGGCAGATGAGTTAGATTTGAGGTCCAAAGGCAAATAGATCTGTACATCATCTGCAAAGCAATGAAACTGAATGTTGTATTTCCTAAAAATTGAGCCCAATGGCAGCATGTACAATGAAAATAGAATTGGCTCATTGGAATCATCAGCTTTTTACCATCTGAAAAACATTGCTAAGATCAGAGGAATAGTGTCAAAACCAGACTTAGGGAGACGACTGTAACGCCTGCTCACTGGCCTTTCTAAACGAGCTGTTAGAGCTGCAGTACATCCAGAACGCTGCTGCTCGAGTCCTGAAAAGAACCAGGAAATAGGACCATATTAGTCCAGTGCTCCGGTCTCTGCACTGGCTTCCTGTCACTCAGAGAATAGAATTTAAAACAGCTCTGCTTGTGTACAAGTCGTTTCATGGTTTAGCACCAAAGTCCATCTCTGACATGTTAGAGCCGTATGAACCATCTCGGGCCCTGAGAACTTCAGGGAGGGGTCTCCTGGTAGTTCCCAGAGTCAGGACTAAACATGGTGAGGCTGCGTTTCAGTTTCATGCAGCTAAAATCTGGAACAGTCTTCATGAGGATGTGAGACAGGCCTCAACTCTGACAATGTTCAAATCCAGGCTGAAAACAGCTCTTTTTACCCGAGCATAATGAAAACTGAAAGTATTTTATCTGCACTCTTGCCTTTTACTGTAATTGATTAATTTTGATGTTGATGTTTTAATGATTGATTTGATCTGTTTTCTTGTAATTTTATGCAACTGTGAAGCACTTTGAATTGCCTTGTGTATGAATTGTGCTCTACAAATAAACTTGCCTTGCCTTGCCTCATCTATGGTCATGAGATCTGAGTAATAACCGAAAGGACAAGATCGCGAATACAAGCGGACGAAATGAGTTTTCTTCGCAGGGTGGCTGGGCGCACCCTCCGAGATCGGGTGAGGGGCTCAGTTACTCGGGAGGAGCTCGGACTTGAGTCGCTGCTCCTTCACGTTGAAAGGAGCCAGCTGAGGTGGCTAGGACATCTGTTCCGGATGCCTCCTGGTCGCCTCCCTCCGGAGGTGTTCCAGGCATGTCCTATTGGGAGGAGGCCTCGTGGAAGGCCCAGGACACGCTGGTGGGACTATGTCTCCGAGCTGGCCTGGTGTCGCTTCGGGGTCCCCCCAGAACAGCTGGAGGAGGTGTGCGTGGATTGGGAAGTCTGGGCATCTCTACTTAGACTGCTGGCCCAGCGACCCAGCCCCGGATAAAGCGGGGACTGCAGACGGAAATTAGCTCCAAGAGCTAAAGTCTGGTACAAAGCATCTTTTTATATGCTGATTAATGCTCCTGTACATGTCCCTGTCAAATAAATAAATAAAAAAGCCAATAAAAAAGTCACAAAAAAGCGATGACTGACCAAAACACGACAAAGAAAGCAACCCAAAAAAGTGATGAAAAAGCAACAAAAACATGACAAAAAAAACCTATGAAAACTTGACAAAACAACAATGCTCTAGAGACAAAAATATGACAAACACGCTTCAAAAACATGATTAAAAATGTGTTAAAAAAGTCAGGATCAGTTTTAGCTTTAAAATGAGGCATAACACCAAGCAACCAGTCCAGAAGCTTTTAATTTGGGTAAAGCCAAACCTAAGAAATCACATATTTTAGTGCTTTTGAAAATATGACCTATTTATGGATAACATCTGTTTCAAAGGAATAGGCCACAGTTTTTACGTACTAATTATGTTCTTACCTTAGACGAGTTGATGTGCACCTGTCTGGTCTTTGTGCGTGCGCTCAGTCACGCAAATGCTGTTAGTATTTAGCCTCTCCCAGTAAAGGTGTACCTGGAGCGATATTACTGCGCGGACGTCATGTTTAATTTTGTGTGACTAGACTTGGATCGTGTAAAGGCTCACGTAACTGTATTTCAATAGGGGAAACGTGGAACAGCTTGGTAGCTTCTAACTTCACCCCAGTTTGGAGCTATACCTTTGCTGGGAGAAGCTAAATGCTAAAAACATTTGCGTGACTGAGCGCACGCACAAAGACCAGACAGGTACGTATCAACTCGTCTAAGCGAGTCAGTGAAGCAGCAATTTTAAGGAAGAAATGTTGGTCAGGCTATTTGAATTTTTTAAACTACTGACAGGAAGTGACCTCCCCTCCTGGAACCACCTTAACACGGTGGAGGGGTTTGAGCGCCTGAATGATCCTGGGAGCTCTGTTGTCGGGGGCTTCCTGCCCCTGGTAGGGTCTCCCATGGCAAACAGGTCCTAGGTGACGGGTCAGACAAAGAGCGGTTCAGAAGCCCCTTATGAGAGACCAACAGGCCCAGTTAGAACCATGAGGCCGTCCTTCTGTGGACCCCCCACCTGCAGGAGGAGCCAGAGGGGCTGGTGCAACTGCCCCCACGACCCGGCAACGGACAAGTGGAAGAAAATGGATGGATGGAAGGAAGTAACCTATATAGAGGTACAGTTCAATTTCACATTGACATAACATGGTCGGCACAGCAATAATTACAAATTGTTTACCTCTGTCTATGTCTCTTCCTGTCAGTGTCCATTAAGGAAGTGAAATTATAAACATCACAAAAAATGGTCAAACTAAATAAAGCTGGGTAAAATTATAAATATATCATAAGTCATATGCACTTGAAATTAAAAAAAATTAAGTTTCGATCTACGCCTGAAATTGGATTACAGTTATTGAGAAAATGCATGAACCTGAACTTAAATGAACTTGAGGGGGCGGGGGGGGAGCTCCACCTTCTTATCAGAGCATGAGTAGTGTTGTATTTCAAATCAGATTTCTAGGTATTGAGTTATAAAGTAACCTGATATAACCCTCAATTGTATCCCAGACAATCCAACGTGGCACGTGAAACAAACAATTAAACAAGTGTTTAGCTGCACCAGCCCTCAATAACATACTGCTCGAGTGGTGTGACCCGAGCAGCGTGTGGCAAGGCAAGGCAAGTTTATTTGTAGAGCACAATTCATACACAAGGCAATTCAAAGTGCTTCACAGCTGCATAAAATTACAAGAAAACAGATAAAAGCAATCATTAAAACATCAACATTAAAATTAATCAATTCCAGTAAAAGACAAGAGTGCAGATAAAATACTTTCAGTTTTCATCTGCTCGGGTAAAAAGAGCTGTTTTCAGCCTGGATTTGAACATTGTCAGAGTTGAGGCCTGTCTCACATCCTCATGAAGACTGTTCCAGATTTTAGCTGCATGAAACTGAAACGCAGCCTCACCATGTTTAGTCCTGACTCTGGGAACCACCAGGAGACCCCTCCCTGAAGTTCTCAGGGCCCGAGATGATTCATACGGCTCTAACATGTCAGAGATGGACTTTGGTGCTAAACCATGAAAAGACTTGTACACAAGCAGAGCTGTGTGCTTGTGGATACAACTGATCAATCATTTAAACCTGTCAAACACCGACTTTTAAACACTTAATGATTTTGGCTATAGGCAAACTTCAGTAACGAAGGACAAGAAGCTGATCTTTAATTAGAGCTGACAGCCACTAAATCTTTGTGACGTTCGTGTGTGCGGTGGCACGGTCATTCAGATGTTATTAGTGGTGTGTAGCCCTTGCTCTCCTCAGTCTGTTTCCCTCCGCCGGGCGCTTGCAGCTGAACTTTACTGTGGATTCACCAAACAATTCAGAAATCCCTGCAACTAAAACTATTGTGAGTGTTAACCCCCTGAACAAAGCGCGACAGAGATGCACAGTGAAGCTGAAAGATCGCACGACTATTGCAGAGTCAAATGTCAGCGCACAGAGTGGTTGGAGCCACAAAGCTGCACCCAAATGGCTCTACTCACTATTTGGTCGCTTGAAACTGTTGCATTCAGCCGCTCGAGTCGCACGTGTTCACTTCACACTGCTGCGGCTCGATTCTGAGAAAATCTCTGTGCGGCACTTGGGAAAAACCCAAAGTTGTGGATGATAAATTGTTTCCTGATTCTTTCATTGTGCTTTGTTAAAGTGCATATAACAGGTTGGCAGAGGGCTCCTCCAGAGGAAGGATTTGATGGGATAATACCTGTGTTAAGGAAAATATCACAGTTTTACACCCATAAAATATCAGCTTGTGGAGACAGTATGATTAAAAAGTCAAAACTTTGATAAAAATGACAGGAATATGTCCTAGCAACACCTTAGCAACAGTAGAATGCTCTTCAGTGCTGACGTAGAAGAAGGTAGGTGCACTAAAAATGCAGCAGATGGCGCTCTTTTTTGTAGGTATTTGACAGTCTTTTTTCTTATATTCTTGATCATATTTTATAAGCATTGGTAATTTACTTCAATAAATGTAAGGCTCACGTAACTGTATTTAAATAGGGAAACGTGGAACACGTTGGTAGCTTCTAACTTCACCCCAGTTTGGAGCTATACCTTTGCTGGGAGAGGCTAAATGCTAACAACATTTGCGTGACTGAGTGCACGCACAAAGACCAGACAGGTACGTATCAACTCGTCCAAGCGAGTCAGTGAAGCAGCAATTTTAAGGAAGAAATGTTGGTTTTGAATGGTTTAACCTACTGACAGGAAGTGACCTATATAGAGGTACGGTTCCATTTCACATTGACATAACATGGTCGGCACAGCAATCATTAAAAATTGTTTACCTCTGTCTATGTCTCTTCCTGTCAGTGTCCATTAAGGAAGTGAAATTATAAACATCACAAGCTGGGTAAAATTATAAATATATCATAAGTCATATGCACTTGAAATAAAAAAAATTAAGTTTCGATCTACGCCTGAAATTGGATTACAGTTATTGAGAAAATGCATGAACCTGAACTTAAATGAACTTGAGGGGGGAAAAGAAAGCTGTTTTCTGCAATTGTTAAAAGCTCCACCTTCTTATCAGAGCATGAGTAGTGTTGTATTTCAAATTCGATTTCTAGGTATTGAGTTATAACGTAATCTGATATAACCCTCAATTGTATCCCTGAATTAATCTGCTTGCAGCCGGCGGTAGTGTTGCCACCTGTCCCGGTTTTACCTGATTGTTCTTCTTTTTAATGGTCTGTCCCGGGGAAATAAAATATTCTCCCGGGACACTACTACAGCGCAGTCCTCCTGTCTCTCTCTCTTCTCCGCTGATCAGCCCACACACATACAGAGCAGCTCGCTCCCTGCTCTGATTGGCCAGAGCTCAAAGAGAGCGAGGCTGACATTGGCTCCTCGGGCTGTGCAAAGATCATTCTTGTTAGAGATAAACGATGTAGACCAGTTCACTATGAAGAGTTAAGTTACGAATACTTCACTCTTGCACTTGTAATTGAGTAAAATGTCAGCTATGTAATTGTACTTTTACGTGAGTACACATTTTCTGTCCTCTTTCCACCACTGGACATTAACTACGAAGTAAATACTTCAAGCAAAACCAGTATAGCGCCATCACCAGGTTATGTCCAATTTCGCTGTAGAAAGATCATTTTTGTCTTGGGTTAGATGTGAAGGGCACCACTGCTTGTAAGCAAAATTGATGATTGGGTTGCCGAAATGTCCAGGTTTTTTGTCAGACATAGGTGGAAACCCTAGCCGGCAGGCTAGTTAGCTTTAGCCTGCTAGCTTCTTTGCGTTATCAGCGCTGATCTCCATTCATTGCATCAAGACCTTTTTAAATGTCAGAGCTCAACATTTGTTCTTATCGTTGGTCCTTAGCCTGTCACATTTTGTCCCAGGTTCTCTCTCTCCCCCCTCCCCCCAATATTTTCCAAATGCGCGATTAAACAGCGCTGCAACAGTTGACCTGCATTGTATGAATAAATAAACACTTCTATCTAAGCGTAACATAAAGCACAGTGTTTATTTCTTATTCTGCGGAGGAACACGCATGCATTTGTTTCCTGGAAGCACTGTGAAAACATACTTGAACTCCTCCACTTGGGGCAAGGACTCCACATCGACCTCAAGCGGAGAAACCACTTTTTTCCGGTGGAGAACCATGGCCTCAGATTTGGAGGTGCTAATCCTCATCCCGGCCGCTTCACACTCGGCTGCAAAACGCATCAGAGCAGCTGAAGGTCCTGATTTGATGAAGCCAACAGAACAACATCGTCTGCAAACAGCAGAGATGAGATTCTGAGGTTCCCAAACCGGACACCCTCCGGCCCCTGGCTGCGCCTAGAAATTCTGTCCATAAAAGTAATGAACAGAACCGGTGACAAAGGGCAGCCCTGGTGGAGCCCAACACGCACCGGGAACAGGTCTGACTAACTGCCGGCAATGCGAACCAAGCTCCTGCTACGGTCATACAGGGAACGGACAGCCCTTAGTAGAGGGCCCCGGACCCCATACTCCCGGAGCACCACCCACAGGGCACCACGAGGGACACGGTCGAACGCTTTCTCCAGGTCCACAAAGCACATGTGGACTGGTTGGGTGAACTCCCACAAACCCTCGAGCACCCGATGAAGGGTATAGAGCTGGTCCAGTGTTCCACGACCGGGACGAAAACCACATTGTTCCTCCTGGATCTGAGGTTCGACAATCAATAATTATATTATTATCTATTCATATTGCCTTAATGTGAAATAATTCAGAAAGTAACCCCAAGTGCTGGTGAACTTCTAACTACACTAAGCTGAGTCTGAAGTGTGTGTTGTGTAGGGAGATGCCCAGTGTGTCTGGTGTCCCTCTGACCTTGGGGACATAGCAGTAGATGATGTCTTGTTTGTCGTCCACAATCAAATGTTTCAGCTCTGGGTCAGTCAGTTCCTCAACACCTCTCATTGTTGTGTTGTGGCACGCCTCCTGCATGTGGGCCTTCCTCTGCTCTTGGATCTTGGAACCTGCTGCAAAACAGACGCCTTCATTCATAGTGGCAAACATGAAGATTCAAATAATCATTCAAAACAGATAGATCCAGGATTGATAATTGATACAAACAATTAAGACTGACACTCGGGAACTGTACAGACTTGAACTCTTTTCAGTAATTGTATTTTTTTGTTTTAAGTATTTGCATTGTTGGTTGAAATTGCTGCGATTAAAGAGATCTTCTAATCTAAATGTATGAGCATTTTATTAGTGTAATTCTATTAGCCTAGGGCGCTGACTGCAGCCGGAGGTGTAACAGTAGGCAACCAGAAAAATGTCCGGACACGGAGCCAAGTGACGGCTGTTCCCATGACCTGGCAACGGACAAGTGGAAGAAAACGGATGGATGTTTACTGTAAGCTGTAAATGTACACACTCTGTTGCTGTCGACCCTTTCACAATAAGAGTCTTACTATAGCGATAACATGCAGTGACTTTTATTGTGTAAAACTCAAACAGGAAGCAGTTTGATTGATTGTTTGATTTATTTGAGCTATTATTTACAATATTTACAATCATTACATTTACATTATCACACAAAAAAAAAAAAAATACATTCAATAATAACTCAAAAGGAGTAGGCCGAAGCAAGAAAGCTTACCAGTGCCCACCCCATATTCAAAATACTTTCATGTGTTTCAGAATTATTTCAGAGAAAATACAACATAGTAGAGATCTGAACATAATATTGAAGCGCATGTGTCCAGCTGCAGGCAAATTTCACATGACATTATAATACCTGAGTTACCCAGGCGTGCTTGTGCCTGTTTAAATAAAAGTAATTTGCAAATAACAAGTTCATATATGGGCATACCCACACTATTTATAGTTATATTGTTGCAGATTTCATCTGTACAATTATTGATTAGCAGCATTGATAATTCGAAGCTTTTACATGTCACAGGTTGAAAATCTGATGAGACTTACAAGACAACTTTCAAGTATGAAAAACATAGCGCGAAAATAGAAAAGTTTATGATTTCTGAGTGTATTTACTTAGTTTTATAGTTTTCTCTTATTTTTATCATTGCTTATATTACCATTCTGGTCACCATTCTATTGATTTACTTATTGTTTAAGTATTACATTAGTCATAGTGTTTTAGATATACACACACCATAATGTTGGTTAAGATTGTTCTGTCGGTTATTTTTGATTGTTTTCCCTATTTGTGAGGTGCGTTAAAAAGCCAGGGTATTATGTGGTATTTAAGTGGTAGAGGGCGGTAGCCCCCCACCAGTGAGCCCCCTAACTACACTCAACAAAAATATAAACGCAACACCTTTGTTTCTGCTCCATTTTTCATGAGATGGACTTAAAGATCTCAAATTCATTCCAGATACACAATATTACCATTTCTCTCAAACATTGTTCACAAATCAGTCCAAATGTGTGATAGTGAGCACTTCTGCTTTGCTGAGATAATCCATCCCACCTCACAGGTGCGCCACATCAAGATGCTGATCTGACATCATGATTAGTGCACAGGTGTACCTTATACTGCCCACAATAAAAGGCCACCCTGAATGTGCAGTTTTGTCTTGACAGCAAAATGCCACAGATGCCACAAGCATTGAGGGAGCGTGCACTTGGCATGCTGACAGCAGGAATGTCAACCAGATCTGGTGCTCGTGCATTGAATGTTCATTTCTCCACCATAAGCCCAAGGCCTGCTCCTGTGCAGCCATGATGAGCCTCTGTGCTGTCCTTCAGGCCAGCTCTGTCTAGCCATTGGTAGGATTTCTTGATATCCACCACTTCAGTTACATTTGGTTCCTCTTTTCTTGTCCCTCCCACATCCCCACCCCCACAAAGATCTTGAATCAGTTGTGTCCATACATCTATTGTGTTGAATGACGCAAGATAGTTTCTTACAGTGGGTTGCATAAGTATGGGCTATATGCACAGTTTCCAAACGTGACTTCTTCCTGGACAATTAGCCATGCGCGGTACTTCCTGTCGCCGATCGTTTACATTCACAATTAGCAGGGCACCACACAAATAAAGAGACAGCTCAGGATTTGATAAAGGACAAGTTACTGATGGACAGTCACTGCAACGTGTTAAAACATCATGTTCGCTGTGAAGGAAAGGAAACACCAGCGGTCGTAGGGCGGAGCTTTAATCTTGCGAGCTAAAGGCTAGTGTTAAAAAATGACAATATAACATGTAAACTAAATTTAATTTAAACTACTTACAGGCCGATTCTTTTTTGCGCAGGCTCGTTCAAAACGTTGCGCTAGTTTTAATTTGTATTGTGTTAGCCTCAAGACAAAAACACCCACCACTTTACACAAGGAGGTTTCCTCCAGTTAATTCGTTATGCCTCAGGTAATATTTTTAACCTGCTCCAGTCACATTCAAACTTTTACTCGCTGTCCTTTACCAAATCATGAGCTATTGCTTCATTTCTGTGGGACCCTGCTAATTTTTAATGGGAAGAGATAGCTGAGAGGAAGGACGGCGCCGGGTTTTCCAGGCGGAAATCACGTGGGGTCACGGTGCATATAGCCCACCCTTTAAACTTTTCGACATTTTTGCCATAAAGATAAATATATTTAATTGAAATTTTACATGAAAGACACACACTAAGTGACACACAATCGTGAAGTGAAATTAATTTTATACATGATATAGAGGGGAGGAGACGGGCCAACCCTAACTCCTCCCCATTGGTCTATATATTCAGCTGCGTGCAGATTGTGACCTTTGTTGCTGACGAAGCCTTTTGGATGAGAGGCGAAACGTTCGAAGACTTCAACTACTGAGTACAGAAGATGAATCAAGTACCTTCATTGAATACATGATAGAGATTTTTTTTTTTATAAATAAAAAACTGAAAAGTGGGATGTGCATAACTGCCAAATTGAGACACATTAATCAAGCAATTTGGGTCAATTCACACTGACCCAAAAGCGCCGCTCTGGGGTTGAGAGCCACTTTCGGCCGACCTAACTAGAACCTGTGTGAAAAAACCCTTAGAGAGCAACCAACCCCCTAATGAACTATAATATGTTTACTAGCCATTATTTTGACATTCCAGGACATAGTGGTTAATTTTCAGCCTACGACAGCCTGTGTGGTGCCCTCTTGTGGTTTGGATTTTGAATCAGTTGGCTCAACACTTACGGTCCAGGGGGGCAGTCCACAGCAGCCACAGCATCCCAGCTGCCACACTTCCCACCCCCACCAGCAGAAGGGGGTACAAACAGGTCTTCTCTCTCATGGTATTCTAAGACACAATGGACAAACATAACACAATGAAATTGTGACTTGTGATAGTGACCTTTGATAGTTCTCTCTTGGAGTTCTTTGGACTTTTAGAATTTTGAACCCTGCATATTCAATTAAAAAGCATAGTTAACATTTTATTGAATTTGTGCAGCGCACAGGTGCTCAAAATGACTCTGTCATCGAGAAAACAACACAACCGCTATTTTTTTTCATAAAATGAACTCACAAATTACTTTTTCAATATTATCCAAAGTCCATGTGGAATACATTTACCTTTTCACTTAAAGAGAATATACCCAATTTTGATGTGTGTGAAAGGTAAAGCTCTTTTCTTCACATACGGGTATTGTCTATTTGGGCTGACCATACACATCAAAAAATCATAATACGACACAAACTTCACGCATCAGGGTGATTTTTTTCCACAAATGTTGTATTTTGATTATTATGGCTCAGCTTGTAAAAACACACAATTACAATTCTCAGAAAATTAGAATATTTTGAAAATGGACTGTAAGCCATAATCATCAAAATGATAACAAAGGCTTGACATACACTTTGCATGTCATGAGTCTATATCATATATTAGTTTCACATTTTAAGTTGGATTCTAATTTTCCGACTTTCACCTGTAGTAAACATTTAATCACATCATCCAAAAGAGAACTCACATTTGTCCGCGTGCTGTGGTGCTCTCCTCTGAACGCTCTCAGGGAAATGACGGATCAGGTTTGTTTTTCTCATGAAGGGGACGGACACAGACACTCCCATTTTGCTGACTCCCCAGTTCACACAGTCGTGCAGTTTAATCAAACAAAGGAGCAGCACATCATCACGCGGCAGAATAGATTAAAAAATTCACAAATCAATCCTCCCTTACATGACCTATGGCTTTGAGGCGAGGGGGAAACACGCCAAAGCAACCTTAATCGCATTTAAGTTATTCTTTGTGTTACGTTACATTCAAGGATTTGGTTGACTTTAATTTATGTATACAGGGTTTATACAGGGTTTTTTAATGCCCAAATACTATAATTTAATGCCACGGACGCAGAAATAAAATAACCACATATTTCATTTCTTTAGCTTTGTAAACATTATAAAAAAAAGTGGAAAGGGAATTGGACAAAACAAGGCAGCTTTTGAGCAAAAATTAAAAAAAAGTCAATTTCAGCCAAAACTGCCACTGAATATGTTTTAGACCATAACTTTGGTATTTTTGATGAACTTATACAGCAAAAGTTGTTAAGCAGTGTAATACTTTTCCAATAATTGTAGATTTAGGCTATATCCACACGAAGACAAAACGCTTATATTTTCAGAAACTTTCTTTGTAAGCACAAAGCCAGCTTAGTAAATGTGTGCGTCTACATGGGTTGACTCAGGTCTGTGAAAAGGCCGTGATTCATCTGCCAGGCCTGTGTGTGGCGCTGTGACGCTAACACAGATAATAGAACAAGATGGACAAGGGACTAAAGCAGAAAAATCTGTCAGTGACCGGACTTTGACTGTCAGTTTAAAAACACAGACTGACTCGGCCGTGTTTTTCTACTTGTCACCTGTGGCTCGCGGAGGAGTGGAGTAAAACCATCATAGATCCATGAGTAAACCTCATTATACAGTGCCTTGCGAAAGCACTAATACACCTTGAACTGTTGCACATTTTGTCATGTTTACAACCCTAAATGTAAAGATTTTATTTTAATTTGTAAAAAAATAAAAAAACTCAGGCCTATGGCTTTTTCTCGATCCCTGACCGGGTCCCTGACCAGCCCACTTTTTACGATCCCCCGACCCATGCGGATTCAACACAATTAACGACTTTTTCTCTCGGCTGGCTCCGGGTCACGGCACCAATTGTAAGGACTCGGTTCTTTTGTATCACACGAGAAGAGATATTTGGATATAGCCAAAGCACACACAAAATATGTGACCCGCCGTGGATTCCAAAGACACAAGTCGGCAGCCCGTGACTCGAGATAAACGTAAACAAAGATATTTTTTTGAAAATTGGTGATTTTCACTTTTTTGCAGAATCGTTCAGTTGAAGTCACGAAGAAGCCTCTCCATGTTTAAGCTAGCAGTATTGGTATATTTAAAAGCGTAAACTTTTAGGTTCAAACCTGCTTGTTTTGGGAGAATTTATAATTTAGTAATAGAAATTACTTTGGGCTATTTACTTAGGGGGATAACTGTGTCCTTGGGTCCACAATGTTAGGGTAGGGTCCTTTAGTCAAGCCTTTAGATAAACATGACCTGGATGATTCTGTGTTATCTTCAATGACAAACCGAAAACCATTTCAAAAGGACAGTGTTCCTGCACAATAAGATATATTTTTTATTTATGTGATGTTGTGTACACTTTGCTGTAAGAAAAATAAAATAAAGCTTTGTAATACATACAGTCACGTCTCTATAGCTCACACATTATCTGCTGAGGACACTGAGATACATCTCCCATGCTTATGTAGACTACAGCAAAAAGTCTACATCTAAAATAGCTGTAAATTGTGAAAGGACAGTTCGGCCCCTTAGCTGCCATGCTAACATCGATCGAGCGCCAGCTAGCTTTGTAAATTACAGAGGAATCACTAATAAAACAAACCAGCGCCTCAGAGCAGTCTCAGGTACAAGGCCTCTGTCTGTCACGATGCTTCTCCTGTGTAGAGAGAGCTGTAGAGATGTTTCTCCTGTGTAGAGAGAGCTGTAGAGATGCTTCTCCTGTGTAGAGAGAGCTGTAGAGATGTTTCTCCTGTGTAGAGAGAGCTGTAGAGTGGTCCCTGTGGAACATGTTGCTAAACACGTTAGCTCGCTGGAACTCCATCGGACTGTTTACGAGTAGCGCTGCAGGTGCCGCGTCAAAGTCTGATGACTCAGGCCTGTCAATCACAGACCCAGACCCCGCCCACCCCTCCCCCCTCCCGCGCCCCTTAGTCCTCCAGGCAACGCCCCTTTACTGTTCATATTTTCAAACCTGAGGCTCTGAGGCTGAGGCTCTGGAAGGGGGGGTTAGTAACCCTTTAAATAAGTGTCACGGGAACAAAAAGGGAGGTGGCGTCATTGAAAAACAGCCACACCACGCTGACCATCTACCAGTGCAAAAACAATTTTTTTGCATTTTGAGCACGGCGCATACGTCAGCTGGCACCCTCAGCGGCTGTAAAGCCAAACCTGAGCCAGTGGTTTACTACAACCAGACGAAAGTGGGCGTTGATGTGCTGGACCAAATGTTGCGAAAGATGGCCTGTCGCAGTATTTTACAACATGCTGGACATGGCAGCTGTAAACGCCTGGGTGCTTTACAAAAGTGTCTGGGCCAGAAAACATCCCGACGTGACTTCATCCTGATGTTGGCAAACAAACTGCGCGCAGACCACATGCACGTACGGCAGCCTCTCGTGGGGCCCGTGTCCGCGCCCCTGTCCGCCCCTTTCTGCACCTGCTCCCGCCTTGGTGCAGACGGCGGACAGTGTAAGAAGGCAGTGCCAAGTTCGAAAGAACTGCTCCAAAAACCGGTCCAAAACCGCTTGTATGAGGTGCCAAAAGGTGGTGTGTGGGCAATGCGCTGGAGCAGTTATGGTGGTGTGTTTGAATTGTAAATAAAATATTTTAATTTCTGTAAATATCTTCTTTCATCGATTCTGTAATGATTGTTAATCATTTTTGATAATATACTGATTGAATTTGTTAATGTTTTACTTATTTTTCATGTTTTATTGGCCTATTTACAATAGGTTGCGTTCACGTTATAGAATTGTATTTCAGTTGGAGGGCAGGCGTCAATACAACTCTATGGGAGAGAAACAGTTTTTGAAAGACATTTCCAAAAAGAAAATGTCCAAATGTTTTCTCTGATCATCATGTGACAGTGATTGGATTCACAAACCTGACATGTGAATTTTATGGCTGAAAGTCCTTTCTACTGGCCAACATCAAGCACATGTTTTTGAATATTGTCTCCACTTTTGGACACCTTTGTGAAGAAATAATTAGACATATGTTCATATGTGCTGGAAGATATGACTTTGAACTTTGTGACAGCTTTGTTTCATGTGAATTGGCCTCAGGAATTACAGAGAAATTAGCAATGATTTAAGACTAGAAATCTGCATTTTGAGCGTTACTATGGTTACAGCAGTGGAATTTTCAGTTGCTCCACCTCAATGTTAAACTATGGGGATGGCTAGTGTGACGTCACGACATCACTTCCGTGTCCAAGCCGCTGCGTCTAATGTAAACACAATGGCAGTAGCTAAGGAACCGGTCACTTTTTTTACGGTGACATCGTATTTTGCGGACACCCCAAAGTCCGTGAAAAAGGGTTTGAACTCGTACAACTCCAACAGAGTTGTAAATGTTAGTGTGCTGGCAGGTGGAAGTCTGAAAGGGAAAGTACAGGCTTCAATGAAAAGTAAAGTTTACGAGGTTGAGGTGAGGTCCCGACTCTGAGTGACTCGTCAAATGGCACAAATTTCTATGACTTTTGTTGCTTTATATGAGCATAAAACAAATTGTTAATCAAACATTAAGCTGTCACCCTTTACCATAAAAAGATTGTACATTTGTCACGGTTCAAACGTTACAAGTTTTTAGTAGCTACCGTTACCTCGCTAACATAAGGCTGTCGGCCACCAAGCTAACTTTACTGTACAAGTGTAACGTTAACTATTGTACTTAGCTATGTTAGAATAAGTACCTATGGTTTGTTGACAACTTAAAACTCTGGAAAAGTATTGCTCGCCCAATACAGATTAGACGTTACCTAACTAGTTGTTGGCTCCACCTAGTGCAACACAAAGATAAGAAAAACCTTTATTGATCTCACAATTCACTTGTTACATTCAGCTCTCAAGAAAACACTCAGGGTGTGCAGAATAGACAGGAAACGAACAATTAAATAGTAAATATAGGAGGTATCTTATACAGTGACTACCAGACTTCAGGGGGCAAAAAGTATAAACAATAAAAAAATAAACATACTATAATAAAAAAAAGTTAGCAGTGCAGGCTTACAGAGTGCACTACAAAGCTTACAACATTAGTGTTTTAGAAATATTTTATAAGGACATTTTCCTGCCCCATATTCTCTCCGATATTAAATGATTAACCCTGCATTTGTTTACATGTTCTAAATAGGGATGTCAGGATTCAAATATATATAAAAAAGTAATATAATAAAAAGTAAACTTATAAATAGGCAGTAGAATATCATTATTATTATTATTATTATCATTATTAGCAATACCTATACCTACCTAGCTAGCTATAAGAAAGCAGATTTATGTGGATGTTTTTGAAAGATTTTTTAACTCTTCCTTTGGCCGCTATGAAAATAAGATTTGCACATTTGACTTATGAACCTGCCGTTGACTTCATGCGTTTGAGTGGATTTATGGACCGCGGTTATTGTAAAAATCAGTTAATCTTGACATTCCTAGTTCTAAAGCATTATTTTCAGTTTGAATGTTGTAGCCTCTCCCAATTTGTATATATCAATATCTGTGCATTTGTACCAGTTAAAATGATGTTTGTGTGTTTTGTTGTTTTATTTATTCTAAAAAAGAAAAAGAAAAGCAGTAACATGCAGTTCAAATAAATTGAGTGGGAGCAACATAATCAGTGTGAAGACTTTTTATTGTCTTGTTCAGCTTCAGTTGCATCCAGGCTGTCAAACGGAACAAAATTATTCATTCAGCTTATGGAGGATCAAACCCAGTTGTGTTGATAATATGTATAACAAACCTTTAAAAAAATATAACATTTAACATGTGAGTTTAGGAAAATTGATTAGCAAGTAAAAAACAACATTGATACAGTTCATATGGAATACAGTTGAAGAAAAATTCAATGCTGATGATGGCATTGTGGCAAACAGTGAGAGGAAATTCATGCTATTTCACGGAGGATGGGTGTCTGTAAATTTGTGAGAGAAACACACACTTTCAGTATCTTGTTTGCATGCTTTTTATACTGGTACGGAATGTATGACAAAATGTGAAATGTTTTCAGGCGCTGAATAGAATGCTCCACATGAACTCTTGCACTGGCAATAAGTCTGTTGTGGTTGATTTCCTCCATTGTGAACTGTCCGTTGACAAGGAATGTTGGGATGTTCAGTGAAACACCTGCAGGTAAAATGTCAGGAATAGTGAAGCCCTTGTCAGCCATCACCATGTCACCTGCTTCTAGCTGTTGAAGTACTCCGCAGTCTGCTGTTATTGCTTTGTCCGATGTGCTTCCACCATACAGGTCACTGGCGAAGGTAATGAATCCATTAGGTGCCACACCAATCAGAGCCTTAAGCGTGGTACCTCCTTTGTAATGACTGTACAGATGACTTTGGGTGTCCAAACTTTCTGTGTTGGACACAGGTACTTCAGTACAGTCGAGCACAATCCGACAATTGGGAAATGGTTGGAAGCAATGTGGCAGGGAGGTTTGGTTCTTGAATCTGGAAGGAATTTTGTTTTCCATCATGCCGACATACAAAATGTCATACAGGGCACTGGAGATGGTGATAAAGATGTTGGTGACTGTGGCCCGGCAGCAGTTAAACCTCACAGAAAGGTCAACAAGACCACAATTCAGTCGGAGTTTCATCAAAGTCAAGAGCAGCTGATCGATTAAGGGCATTTTTTGGACGTTCCAATCAAAGTGATACTGGAGATCAAATTTGGAAAGAAGGGTCTCCAAAAATAAGACTGTGGCAGCATCTGGCAAGCCAGTGTAATAGTTGACTATGTCTGGGTGGGAGGATATTTGACTAAATGAAAATGTTTGTTTTTGTTTCTCCAATTCTTTCTTCAGTTTGTCATTTTCTTTTCTGAGCATCTTATTCTCAATTTCGAGCACCAACACACTTGAACTACTTGGGGTCTTCTGAGCAGTGTCAAGGTGACTTGGGCCTGGTTCAGCTCCTCCTTCGTCCTCTACAGTCGCCGGGAGCATTTTCTTTTGCCGTTTGGTCGGCTGGCTGATGTGAGGAAAAGCCTTTCCCTCATTCCAGGCAAACCGTGTGGGCCCCGCTGCTTTGCCATGTGGAAAATGCCATCCACAGACCCTTGAGTTGTAGTTAGGGGTGAAATCTTTACGCCTGGATAAAAGAAAAAAACATTACATAAAGAACTCTGTGGCGATAAACAAAAAGAAGTAGGTTCTGCCAGTGCAGAACCCTAAATCCCTCTCACCCCTGTTCCACAAAAGCAACACAATTTGGCAACTGTATACATAAATAGTGACTTTTATATTGTTAATGGCTTCATTCTCAAAAATGTAAATACTGACTTTATTCTGGTAAATTGTCACGTAAATCTAAAAAAAGGACTTGTAAACGACTTAATTCTGTAAAATATTACGTATATCTCGTAATTAATCTCGTTCATTCTCGTAAAATGTTTGTTTTTTGTAAAAAAGTTTAATATCTTACAATATGACTTTTCATAAATAACTAGCTAGTTGATTCTCATAAATAACGACTTTAAACTCAGTCACATTAAACTAGTAAATGGCAACTTTATTCCCGTAAATAATGACTTTAATCTCGATTATTTTATGTGGCCCCACTCCATCGTTAACAGCAACAGGTAACGTTATCTCGGCTAACGTTTAGCGCAAATACTGGCGCTAGCCCGCACTTAAATGTATTTTTCATGGTTAGATATCCAGCTTACCGTATCAGTTTAAGCCATCTCCTCTTCTCGTTGTCATCCAAAGGAAAGCGGTAGTAACTAATCGTTTTATTGACATCATTTCTGTTGTTACAACTTGGGACACAGCACTGCACCATTCTAGCCCAATTCGGTTTGGACACGGAAGTGACGTATTTGGCTACGATGACGTAGGCACTAGCCATCCCCATAGGATCTTTAGAAGGTTGTGATGTCACGTGAACGCTACCTATTGTAAACAATATTGAAAATTCCAGCCGCGCAGTATGTCCGCGGGTTTTCCGCGGTTTTTCAGATATTTTCGGGTGGGTTTGGCTGCCCAGACCTGGCAACCCTGCCCCATGAGTAGATGACAATGGGACAGACCAGTGCAGTGGTAACATTATTAGACGATTGTCTTTTACTTTCTAAATGTGAAATTAAGCTTTATGAATGTTCAGTGAGAGGTCATAGAAAATGTACATGAAGAGCACCCGCCAAAGGAAAAGGCAGGAGGGCATCCAGCCCGCACAGCTCAGATATAAATCTCACCACTGAAAGTGCAGCGTTGAATTACTGTTGAAAATGTATTGTATATTTTTTGTTTGAAAAATGCAGAATGAATCAATGTCGTTTCGACTTAAGGGGTAAATGCCCTTGCATCTCGGCGGAGACAAAGTCAAAACTGGTAAGTGCTCATCAATCCTAAACGTAAATCGTCGTCTTGGGTGTGATCAGTGAACTAATAACAGTGTAAGGTCTCGCTGTAGGCTATTTTATGCTATTTTGTCTTTATACATGGCATTTGTACGGCAAAGGATGGATCAAGAACACAAATCAAAACAGTGGTGCTTCAGCTTCCAAACTTAAACCTTCGGGAACACGTAGGAAACACAGGACCGGCAGAGACGAGCGCGTTATAACGTGGAAACAGGCGGCTGTTTCTATGTGATGTTTTGTTGACAGAGCGAGACACCATCCATCCATCCATTTTCTTCCACTTGTCCGTTGCCGGGTCGTGAATCACATTGCACCAGCCCCTATGGCTCCTCCTGTAGGCACATGTCGCGGAGGAACACCAGGCCCATGGCGATTAGAGGCTGGTTACGTACGTAGACTTGACACATTTCTCAACCACCAAACTCGGGGGTGTGTGTAAATAAGCTCCATTCAACAGACTGCATAGAGCTCAGTTGAAATCTGCGAGATTCTCTGCGTAATGCACTTTAAGTCATGTACACTCATTGAAAAACTGCGTTGTGAAAGTGGAGGGGACCAAACAACCACTTTTCAAAAGTGACTGAATGGTTGCATGAAGTGTCTTGCCCAAGGACACAACAACAGTGTGCACTTTCAGGTAATACAAATAGGAATGGAGGACGATTTCATCTTTCACCAGTGTACAGAAATCTCTTACGGCCCATATCTCGAGGGTTCTGTCATGTTAATGAGGCTGAAACTCCCAGGACAGATCAGGCAGGTATTTAGCAGTGATCAGCTGAGATTAGGGTCATTCAGACTGAAATTTAGGGGTGAGTTAGATCGTTAGGACTTAGGACTACAAAGACTTAAAGGACAACTAAGCACCAAATCAACTTTTTTGAGCTTTTAAACTGCATAAATATGTTTCTTATAGTGCTCTCTACATGTCCTGGTCAATTTTTTGACATTTTAGTGCAAATTAGATAAAATCTCACTTTTGAGCCTAAAACCGTCTGTGTAGCGCCCTCTCTACATTTTCGGCTGCACTACATTTGAATTTCGTGCCTGTCCTCCCCATTGGCTCTGCAAGCGGTGTGACGTCACGTTGTGTGTGTGACGTCCGTCGCTCTGGTGCTCGGGGTATAAAAGCAGCCAAGTCTCGCACATGCCCCCGTAGCGAGTTGGAGTTGGAATAGCGAGCGAGCGTTTTACATCGATTTTCAAGTTAGCAATTTATTAGCATAGTATTTAGTTAGTTCTTTAGCGCAGCGCTTCTAGTGTAGTAACTTTAGTCAGGTAGTTTAGTAGCTGTTTTGTGACGTGAGCCCAACATGCCGGTCACAGAGCGGCCAGGGAGCGGGAGGATGAGGAGAGAAGACCCGAGACGGGGATTTGATCTACGGGCTCCGCTCCACGGACTCCGCTCCGCTCCGTGTGTGAACTCACATCCCCGACTTCTCCTTAAAAAAGACAAATGTTTCCCCAAAATACCCAGATTCACTTATTTAGTGACATGGCTGGATGTTTTCACGTTGAAACTACAGACACATAAAGCTGTATCGGGCAGACAGAGCTCATCAGGGCTGTCCGTGCTTATGAGATGGGGCTGAGGGCTTTTTACTGTAGTCTCCCCCAGGGAGAGCTCACAGACACCGGGGGCAGTGGTTAGCCATCCCCTGCCTTCGAGGCTCAGAGCGGGGCAGTGGGTGACTGAGTATCCGCTAAAGCCAGGAGGAGGAACGGGGAGATACGAGCGCCAAATGTCCGCCGCGTGTGCTCGGCCTGTAGCCGGGACGACAGGCTCGAGAGTCCGGGAAAGTGACGCCACATGTCCGGAGAAGCTAGCCGGTACGAGAGGCTGAAGTGTCCGGGAAAGTGGCGCCACATCGTCTAAATGCGGCATAACGGGAGTCACTCTGGCCCTTGGTCTGAGACTGTCAACAGAGCAGAGACCGCTCATACACTCCCCCTCCCCGCGTCCCCCCAAAGCCTCCCGCCACGCCTCTTTCTCTGAGTTTTTTTAATTTTGGGAGTGGGTGGAGTAAGATCTGGAAGGGGTGTTTAGTAGCTCTTTAAAGAACGTCTCACCCCCGGTGCTCGAGGCTTACGTCACTCACATTCTCTGTTCAAATCTCCCTCCAAATGGGGCGTGCCTGGAGGACTGAAGGGGACAAGCGGGAGGGGGACTTTTGGGCGGGTCTAGGCTGTGATGGACACTTGACAGCGGCATTGGCATTGACCAAAATGGAGAGCGATAACAGCGATGCTAGCTCGTTCACGTGTGATCGGTCTTGGGAGGTGGGGGACTTTTCTCCACCTTCCTCCCCGGAGGTTGAGAGACAGGACGGAGCGGCGGAGGCAGATAGCGGCCCTCAGCCCTACCGGGGGAGCCGATGCTGCTGAGGCTGCGGAGGCTGCAGAGCGCCACAGAATGGGGCCGGTTTCTGAATGGTATATATTGATTACAGTGGCATAAAAAAGTACGATCTGCATTTAGGTCACAGGTATTGATAAGCAATCCTGTAGGAATTGGAACCCCCAAATTCTAACCTGTCTGATTCGAACCTTTGACAAGCGTGGGTTATTACATAGGCTATAACACAGTCCCATATAATTAAATAACCCCCTTATGTTGCGCCCTTTGCTTAACCTTTTCGTCGAATTAAACCTCTGTAAATTTTATTAATGACCCCACACCTAGATACACAATATATTGTGTTATCATATAGTTATAATATTGTAGACTCCGTCTCAATAGGTGCACCTGCGGCCACTGCACCTCATTGTCCCCAAGGGAAAACGTGTGCTGCAGGGAGACCCCGAAGGTATTTTTGATGGAAACGATACCACATAATATACAATTATGTACACAAAACATTAATTTAACATGCTCAAACATTTTGACTACACAAGACTAAAGTCTTGTCCCCGATGTCATCATTAAAATTCTGACTGACATCATCACTGTAATAGGTAATGCGCAGATGTCAGCAGGTGGGTGTGGACACCTGCATAACCCAGCACCCCGGATTTGAGCCCGTGGCTCTAAATCCATATGTTCTCCAAGCAGAACGCCACATACGTGCAACTGTTTGGAGACATGCCAGAGACCTTGGTGAACAGGTTAGTTTATAGTTACATTATAATCTATTGATTATTTCTTTAAAACACATGCACCACCATTCTTTCAGCGGTTATAGGCACCTGGCCTACCGTAATTTTGTCCGGTGGTGCTGGGGGTATTTGGGGGAACACGTACGGGTCATCATCCCCTCCTGCGCGGTGACCAGGATTAGGAGCGGGTTCCCTGAAGATGGCAATTATATAGGTTTTCTCCCACCACTGGACTTCAACTAGTTTTATTTTATTAAAGTGTTTTATTTGTAATTTATTGTGTCAATTAAAAAATATCTGAAAAGAATTGTAACTTTTAGTGATTGGTTATTTCTCAGTGTCGATTTGAAATCATGCTTTTATACTACACTTTTACTCTCATAATTTATGTAGCTTTCTTAGCTTTTGAAGGCTGCACCCTCAAAAAAGAATATCTAAACAAAATTTGAGTGCCCAGTAGAGGAATTTACTTACTATTTAGCAACAGCTTTGAGGTGACATTTTCATAAAGAACAAGGTAAATTTGGAACAACAGAATAAAGGTCCTACAATCAAATATTTACAAAGGAAGCATATATATATATATATAAATAAAACTTGATTAGATACACACGCAACATTTTTAACAGTATGTACTCAGGTAAAATGACCTGGCCAACATTCCATTGAAAGTCCAGTTTTATTGGAAATTTTGAATGTCGAGTGGAACGTTACCAGGGTTGATGTGTGGTACAGAGGGCTGATTTTTGCAACATCCATCCGAAACCGCAGAGCCAACATAATAGCCGAGTCTCTTGCATGCTTCTTTTACCAACTGAAACATTAGCAAAACATTATTGTACATTAGACTTTTTTCAGAGTGGCGTTGTGTTGTGTTGCTCACCTTACGTTCTCTTGACAAACCTGGACCTGTGCCTGCTTACAGCCTCCTGTTTGTCAGGTCTTTCAAACTGGGCACAGAGTGGTTCAGGCACAGGTACTTTGTCAGAGTAGTCCTTATAAGGACGAGCATCCTCCACCACGCTTTCAAAAAGCAGATCCATAAGCTTGTCAATGTAGTCTAAAAAAAAATCTAAGTTTATCCTCATAATACTTCTAAGCGTCATGCTAGTTTAAACAAATATGACATACATGAAGTAGGGTTGGTTTTCATGGCTCTCACTGTGTAGTCTCCACGCTTGTATTTTGGGTACACTACAGAATACCTCAGCTCCCCAACAGACGTTGCAGCATGTGCCCTATTTGCATTTTCATTATAGTGCAAAGCGGCGACCTGCAGCCTAAAATTTCACATATATATCTGTATACTATTTCTAAACATTTCTAAGAGATTAAATAACCCAAGTGATTTTTTGTTAAACCTTTAGGATTCATTACCTAGCCAGCATTCCTTTGAATGAGAAGCCCACACTTTTGGGAGAGAATCTGATGATCAGGCTATGGAATGCCTCGATGTGTGACGTGTGGTATTGTGGGCTTATTTTCACTACATCTTTCACAAAACGTGGTGCCAACAAAAAAACTGGTCAGCCTTTCACATGCTGCTGTGCCTACAAAGAAAACGACATATTGATATGTCAAATGTAAACGATTAATATAAAATGTGAGATTGAGTAAGGGAGGAGCAGTTGTAATTACACATACTTGGCTTTAGCCACACTCTTGCATCATCCCCAACCAAAGGCTCGTGAGTACAGCGAGGGAACAGGGGTTTTTTATGAATGTGAACATTCTGAACGTGGTTGCCTACAGATGTCCACTTAGCCACAGCCTCGTCACCGGAGGAGGAGGTTGATCTACAGATGTCCACTTAGCCACAGCCTCGTCACCTGAGGAGGAGGTTGATCTACAGATGTCCACTTAGCCACAGCCTCGTCACCTGAGGAGGAGGTTGATCTACAGATGTCCACTTAGCCACAGCCTCGTCACCTGAGGAGGAGGTTGATCTACAGATGTCCACTTAGCCACAGCCTCGTCACCTGAGGAGGAGGTTGATCTACAGATGTCCACTTAGCCACAGCCTCGTCACCTGAGGAGGAGGTTGATCTACAGATGTCCACTTAGCCACAGCCTCGTCACCTGAGGAGGAGGTTGATCTACAGATGTCCACTTAGCCACAGCCTCGTCACCTGAGGAGGAGGTTGATCTACAGATGTCCACTTAGCCACAGCCTCGTCACCTGAGGAGGAGGTTGATGCCGACCAATACAGATGGGTCATTACGCTTTTTTTCCATATCTTTACCTCCTCCGTTCCCCTTTTCTTCCCCAGCTCCTCCATTTTTTTCCCCGATTCCTGGGACGCCCACCAAAGATAAAATTGTTTTTAAATGAGGTACAAAATTAAAAACACACATTACAATTTACAATTACTGAAGTACATACCCTTTCCCATGTGCCAAGGATCAAAGTAGTGACTGATATCCGGTCTTTGTTCCCGTAAAAACTTCTGGACGCCCGAGTGTCGGTCAGTCACAATCGCTTGCACTTCAACACCTGCTCTTCAAGCATTGTCAGACTACGGACACATCCCTCCTTCTCCATGCGGACACTGTTCCCCACTTCATTACTCTGTCAAGGCAAAAAGATTTATACTTCCAATCGACATGTTAGGAAGTAACTGGTTACGTTCAAATGACATCACTACATTATAAATAGTCTTCAGTGTAATTGGTGGGCAAATAATATTTCTATAGTAGTAACAGGTCACATTAAAGTATGTTGTGATGTTGTCTTTTTTTATTTAAAGAAATCTCCAAACTGAAAAACAAATTGATTGACCGATTGATTTGTAAATGATTATTCATAAACCTTCCAAAGAAACACAACATCATTTTGAATAGTGCCACAATGTTGTGATGTCCTGTGAACGCAACATATTGTGATGTGATTTACCTGAACAAGCTGAATGTCAATTACCCGGTTAGCTTTGAGATTCATCATTGTGTAGCTCCCGTATTTTGCAGAGTGTCCTACAATAGGAAAATATACACTTAACCCAACTTTTCACATCTGTCAGAAGCTTGTGGATAAAGAATTACCAGGTGAATCGGCTCGCATATCTCCACCCAGTGTCATAGCCCCACCAGCAACAGCCTCCATGACACGTTCATCCTGCTCAAGCTTCCACTGACAATTGACTGTTGGGATGAGGAGCTTGGCTTGATGCTTATAAAAACACTGCTCAGACAGTCCCTGAACGTTGAAGGGCCTGAGGAACTATACAACTGATAGATATGGAAACATGATAATAAAAAAATATTATTGCTCCTGCAACCTGACGAATAGATGAGCCAGTAAACAATACTGCTGCACAGAGCTGTGGGTTTCCAGCGGGAATGTTGTTCACCAGTGGCTGGCTGGACCACTGGTTGAAGTACTCACAATGAGTACACTGCTGCTTCACCCGGAGCAGTGTGCCGACTGTCGATGTGTCAATGGTACAATGACGGTTGCAACGGGACATGTCCGGAAGAGACCCAACAGCTGGTCCTCATGAACAATGTATTTTTTCTGCTTGTGGGGTGGGACTGGTATGGGGGTGCTATAATACAATTTAAAAAAAAAAGCGAAACAAAACAAATGTTAGTTTTAAAAATGTAATACAAGCTATGTAAAATATTTTAGATATTGATGAGCTGTTTTATGTTTTACCCTGAGCAGTCCATAGAGCTTGCACTTCCATCCAGACGGAAGCTTGGGTCAGAGGGTGGCTCAAACCTCCTTCTTTTAAGAGGTGTAGAGGCTGCCCGGGGACTCTCAGGGAGATCGCCCTCCATCAATGTTCCGGTATCACAAGATACACTCCGATTTGGAGCTTTGGCCTGGATGGCTGTTCACAAACAAAAACAAAACACAAAAGAGGTTTTTTACAGAACTAATAATGAGCAGTTGCACCAGCAAAATAATAAATAAGAGGAAGTACGTTATACGTTTACAATTCACAAAAAGTAAAGACACACAGAGGGAAAAAACAAAAACAAAAATTACCTTTGCTTCTAGCAGGCTTCAAGTTGACCTGGACACCCTTGGACTGGATCAGTCCTTGGATGAGGACTTGATCCGTCTGACAGCCAATTTCTCGAGTTGCTTTTGGCTGACAACACAGTAACAATCGATCATAATGCATGAATCTGCTGTAGGAAAGTATTCCAATGACAACGTTTGACTATTTTAACATATACTTTAGATGAGTCTGCAAATATTAGGTCTAGTCAATTTGTACTGCTACAGCCTTTACAATCTAAAACACTACATGTCCCCAAAAACGCAATACATACAGCGGGACATGAGAGCAATTATAGCAGGTGTAGTTTCTTCAACACGAAGATATACTTTGAACATTCAGAATGATTTATATTTTTTACAGAGTCTAGCCATAGAGACCGAAAATATCATGTTGCAGAAGCAAACCATGGACCATTTTACCCTGCTGCAACAAACGTATAGCCCTAAAATCAAAGCTAGGCAAATCTATATCGTTAAAATATAAACTATTTGCACATTTACCTCCAGACGATAAAGTGTCGGTGCCACGACTGGTGTCGGTGCCATGATTGGTGTCGGTGGCCTTGGCTGAAGAGCCAGGGTGGGGACAGCCTCGCTCTTCAGATGAAGCTTTTTGGAGAAGCCCATTTCAACCTCACAAAAGTTGGAGAAGGAATCCCGCAAAAAATGTTTGGCGCAAACTCCAGCACGAAGCGGGAGTTCACGGTCATCCCCCAACCCGATTGCGCGCAACCACTGGCGCCTAAATTCTAAGTTTTCTGGAAAACTATATAAACCAGCAGTACTGTGGCAACCCACTACGACACACTTCCTCCCCATCCTAATACAACAATACAAAACACTACACACTAAACTGCAAACACAATTACACTCCTATAGCTAAAACAACTGATGCTAAAAGGCCTATGCTAAACGACAGCTAACCTAACTATAAAGCTCACCTATTACTAACAAAAATACGACAACTACAAAAACGACCACTATTTAACTACGAATGACTATACAGGAAACTATACTAAATAATGCTATGCTATCTAACTAAGTGCTATGCTAATGAACCGCTAACCTGATATGCTATGAAAATGCTCGCTCTGAATCCAACGCGCTACGGAGGCGTGTGCGGGAGGGAGTGGGTTTTATACGGCTGCAGTGATGACGTTCTCTGGTTCTGTGACGGTGCATGGGTAAGGTCATTGGCCAATCACATAATTCAACGGTTGTTGAATTTTTTTAACCTGAAGAGGGCAGTAACCGCTCGGTTTTGGACCCAAAAGAGGGATTTTGAACAAATTTTGCACAAAATGTCAATATTGACTGGGACATATAGACAACTCTATTTGACACCCATTTAGGCAGCTTATCAGTAAAAAAAAGTGGATTTGGGGTTTAGTTGCACTTTAACTTACAAAAGATGTTTACCTTCAGGGAAGAATAGCTCTCAAGAGAGGGGAGGGAGCTGAACTCCGTGTGCTATATATCTGAGCTGAACCTTGACGAACCTGACAAAGCCTTTTGGATGAAAAGCGAAATGTTCTACACTTCAACTACAGAGACAACACGACTCAAGAACCTTCATTGAAGATGGACAACTCCTGTACGACTGAGAGCCTATACAGACAGTCCAGTTAAATGAATAACATGTAAGTTTGAAGTCTTCTGTTGAAGATACTTTATTAAAACTGGCTCTTGTGTGTTGTTTGTGGTCAATATCTGCCAGGTATGGATACCCCCTACTAAAACTTGCTTTACAATTTGTTATAGCTTTTTCACAAACTCATAAGAGGGTAAAAACCTACCAGGTCGGGGAGGAACAGCATAGTCGTGATCATCAGCAGCATCAAAGCCTTTCTCGTTTTCATTAGTGTCCATGGTTTCTTCTCTGATATTGACGCACAGTCTCTTGCTAGCTCGCTCATATACAGATGTGCGATTTGAGACATTAAAGTTATTCCAGGCAAATTTGGATGGAATTACTCCATTCTCTAGATGCCGACAACCCATTGGTGTGACATAAATATCATCGTCCTGAAAATGAAGAGTACAAACATAGGTGCAACCATGACGAACTGTAAAAGTAGCCCCCTCAGCTCTTCGGATTGCTCTTACCCAGAGCAATCGCGTGCGTTCCTCTGCTGGAAATTGGTGGAAACTGACGTACGGCTGTGACTGTGTGTTGGTTTTACACTGAGGTACACAACACCAACATTTCGAGGTAGTTTGGGCTTTTCTTTGAGCCATCACCGCTACTACCGTTAGCTACTGGAAGTTGTTTAACACAGCTATTCATTTACTTCATATTCGTAACGTCTTCGTGAAATAGGTCTATTGAGTGCATAGAGATGAAAATTTACTGTAGCCATGCCAACCATATTCAGTTTCAACCCTTTGTGTTTACTTAGTATGATGTATAATATTTTTGGAATTATAGTTTTAATTCTGTGAATTTGCAAATAATGAAAAAGGAATAGGGGGTCATTCCGTACACAACTTTTTTTTGAGTTCCTCCACATGTGTAATGAACACATGCAAAGTTACTTACTTACTAATGGTGCGTTCCACTTATGTCGGAAGTCGGAATTTTCTCCGTTTTCTCCGAGTTCCAGTTGTCCTACTCGGAAATATCGGAGATGGACGCTTCCGCTAAAGTTGCAACTTTGTTGCTCATGTTCGAGTACAGAAAGTGGATGCAAGATCAGTTTGCAGTGATGCTTCAAAGTAATATTGAGGAAGAAAGACACCGACAGTAGGTCTAACCATTTGTGTTTTAACGTTATGTCATTCTAACTGTTACAATTTGCCAACTTTAAAAATTAACAACTAATTAGACTTGTCTAATTAAGAGACTTAATTAGACACTTTCATTGCTCTACTAACATTTCGTAAAGTAAAAGTAGTAAGTAAATTATAGGATCGCTGTATATTTCCGCGATTTTCACCGGATGTTTTGGTGATCAGCTGTTTGGTGGCAATAGGGGTGTCACGATTTTTTGAGTCACGATTATTGTGAAACAAAAAATTGCGATTTTACGATTATTCACGATTATTCCCCAAATGAAAGGAAAGAACTGATATTTTTAGTTTTTGTCTTTAAAAAGCTTTTTAATACTTGTAAACATTCACTGTTTCTAAAATTGAAAAATGCTTTAAGATTGTTTTGCATTAAAATAAATAGGCCTACATTGAATAATACAAAACAATGTCAACTTTACTTCTTTATAATGACCATAATTATCATAATTATTTTACTATATATTATTAGGCCACAAGCTAGGCTCGGTTTTATGCTCTCAAAAGTTAAGCTGTTGCTTAATTATTTTGATGAACAGAGAATGAAACGTGTTTACAAAGTGACTAAGGAGACTCTTGAACAGCTGATTTCCACATGTGCGGTTTCACTTTCCTTCTGAAGAAGAAGAAGAAGATCTTTATTTATATAGCGCCTTTCACAGACATGGTCACAAAGCGCTTAACATGAGAGCATTGTTAAGCGCTCATGTCTTGCTGACGCGCTCCACTCTTGCTGAAGCAGAGTGGAGCGCGTTAGCTTTTTGTTACATCCTGAGCCGGTTGTGGCGGCCATTTCCGAACATTTGGACAACTCTTTGGGAATTATGTAGTTCGTTACCTTGACCTGGACATTTACAGCAAAGGATTATCTCCAAGATGTTGTTTATATTCGACGTAGTCGATATCAGCGCATTTTGCTGCAACTTTCTGACGACAGGGTTTACATAACGGACGTCCACTGACAACAACAACGCCTTGGTCATCTTTGGATCCTAAAGAGGTCCCACTCTGCTGACTTCGATCGTTTTTGGGTGGATACAACACTGGAGGAGAGCGTCCTTCTGCCTCGCTCAACTACCGGTGAGTTTACGCTGTTTATGGCGCGCAGCGGCTCGTGCGTCAGCGTGAAACATTTCTGCGGTAAACCGTGGCTTCTGAAATTCTTACGGATAACCTACCGCGTCCTTTTATAATCGTGGTAATCGTAAAACCGGATAATCTTGACATCCCTAGGTGGCAACAACTGATTTTTCCAGGCGTCAAGAGCTCTTTATTTAAATCACAGATCTTCACAGCAGAGATCTTTTTACAGAAGTAATGCTTTGTATGTGAACCACATTCTTACCCGCCTTAGAACTATTATAATTATCAATTTAATACATTTGCGTACACTTGAATAATACATTCAGGAGTAGAGTAGAAGGCTACTACTACTACTTTACAGTACTTTTTTTTTTTTACTGTATGTCTGGTCTCCAAACCCTGGCTATACAGGATATTTGCATGTTGAGATGGATTATTGGAAGAATGTAGGCTATCTTTGTTTAAGCCACTCTGTCTAATATGGTATTTTGTATTGTTTCTGTTCAGTGCACTGCTATCTGCTGCTCTATCGACACCCTACCAGCCCATCATAAAATCAGGGACTGATTGGGAGCTTCTGCTTAGGATGGATGAGCGCACATTTTACCGGCATTTGAGATGAACAAAGGCACAATTTCAATACCTGCTGGAAAAGCTTGAGGAGTGTGGCCTTTCTAAGGAGCCAGGGAGTGGATCACCGCCTGTTCCACTGACTAAAAAGCTGCTGCTCTTCCTCTGGTACATGGCCAACCAGAACAGTTTCCGGGAACTGTCCGAGAAATTTGACGTCTCCCAATCCACAGCTAGTGGCAGAGGTATTGAAGGCCATCAGTGGATTGGGGAATAGTTTTGTGTCCTGGCCTAATGAGTGTGAAAAGAATGTTTCAGAAGTGGCATTCCATGGCACGTGTGGCCTTAGGGGTATCATAGGTGCCATTGATGGTTGCCATATTCGTGTGCAAACGGCCACCTGTGAGAGGAGCAGATGATATGAACAGGAAGGGCTACTACTCGATTCTGCTCCAAGGGATTGTTGATGAGAGAGGATGGTTTATGGACATCTCTCTTGGCCAGGTGGCCAAGAGAGATGATGGCGCCCTGGACGAAGAGGATTTGCAGAGAAATGCCCGCATAAGCCGTGGGAGAGTGGTCGTGGAACAAACATTCGGTAGAATGAAGTGCAAGTGGAGGCGACTTTGTGACCTGCAAAACAGCAGACTGGACCTGGCAGTGCAAACAATTTTGGCTGGATGCTTTCTGCACAATCTGTGTGTGGCAGGACGTGACCCATGTCCCGAACATCCACATGGCTGCCCCAGAGATGAAGATGGAAATGTATAGTTATTTTTGTGCCATTTTTATAAATTACCATAATATGTACGTATATCCGATTGTTTCTCTGTAGTTTGAGCAATGTGTCTCACAAATGTTTTACATTTAGTTTTTTTAAATGTATTTTTAATTGATCTTTTAGGAGTAATCTTTACTGTATTGATAAATCAGTAAATCATAAATATCATTTATGAGAGTTAATATATTAAAATCGGTTACATTAAAATTTAATTTAATGTTAAAATCACCTCTATAGTTGTTGATCATTATTTGGATTTTTTTAAATAAATGCATGTAAATGAATGTAAAGCAACACTGACCCCTCACACGTGTGTTTGGGATGTGAGTGTGTTTCCAGAGCAGTGATGGGCTCTGTGTTAGGAAACAGCATCACACAAAATGCTCACACACAAGCCTTTCCTTCATAACCCCTGAGTTCTTCCCCCATAATGGACACTAGTGCTACAGCACAGACCCAGACCTGATGTGTCCTCAGACCCGTGTCCTCAGCTCATGCGTCCTCCTCTAAACCTTAAATGGATGTACAGGACAACAGGGTTCAGATAGACTGCATGTAAACAGCCTGACATGCACTGGTAGGTCTCAGGAGGATACGTATTACAACTTTTATGTTTCCTTAACTGTCTGTTTTTGGATCGGATTGTTAGTAATTGTTATTGAAATATTTTTAGTTGTGTCGTGAATTAATACATATGAAGCTTATGCGCAAATTCAACAAGGAAGACTCACCAGCTGCATTAACCACCGCTCATCACCAGCAGCTGTTTCCACTCATCAATCATAGTCCAGCCATTCAGCTTCTCCACATCAGTCAATCATCGCTCAAAGATTCCTTCATAAGCACCACGGCCCATCACTCTGAGTTTCCCAGCCGTGCTGCAACCCTCCTCATTCTACGCCGTGCGGATTTATCGTTCATCCAATCTTCCGCCGGGGTCTGAGCCCCAAATTATGTTCTGCATTCATTCAATAAAACGTCTAAAACGCTTTTCTGTCTGTGTGAGTCTTATCAGGTTGAATTTACATGACACAAATGATTGTTATGTTAACATACAACATTAAAAAATGCAAACATTTAATTTGACAAAAGTCCAAAGAAAATGTTTACATCATCAACATCGTCAAAAACACTACATAGCTTAAATTTATAGAATAGAACAGAAAAACAATATATTAAGTCCCATTTAATTACCCTTCAATCATTTATAAACCCATTAATAATTTTTATATTTGGATAAGCAAAAAGTCACACAGAAAAAAGATTGGAAAGGATTTCAGAATTTATCTAGAAAGCGGATCATAAGGCTCTCAATGCTAACCTGAGAGGCTTTAAACTGCTGCACCATCTCGTCCTGCCGCTGCTGGGCCTGCTGCTGAAAGGAGGCTTCTGACGGTTGCAGGATTTGAGCAACGTCATCCCCTCGCCCTCTCTTCGGTGGTGGGGCCAAAGGTGGAGTCTTTGGCCGGCTGACAAGGGCCTCTGGTCTTTGAACTTCCACTCCAGCGGCTGTTCCCACCACTGGAAAAGTGATGTCGTGGTTGCCCCCCAACAACTCATCCATCTCTTTAAAAAACTGGAATCTCATCCTCTCCTGGCCTGTGCTCAACATGTTGTCCTTTTTTTTTTTCATATGACTCGACCAATGTGCCCCACTTCCTAGACACTTTGGACAATTTAATGAGTTATTCGATCCAGTCAGTTAGTTTATCCGCAATTTCTTTCCACAAATTCTTTTTATTCCCTCTGGACCTTTTGAGCCGAGCATTTAGTTCATTCAAATTTTTGGGCAGCCCCTCTCCTTCTTCTTCAATATGCTGTCGCATTTGAGCAATAAGGAACAGTGTTTGCTCCTTGGTGAATGCCTCATTATCAGGGACTGCTGTAGGAGTGGGAGATGGTCCAGGGTCAGGCTCTGTAACACACAATAATAATCTTACTACAGTTACTACAGTTGGTGTCAAATATTTCACAATACTATTACTAAATATTTATTAATCTCATAACAGCATAGTGTGGTATCAGAGGTGCAGAGAGACAGAAAGCTGAGTAGTTTCTGCTATAATTACACACACATAAAAAAATACACACACAAAGACCAATAGTTTGTGGGGGCCTATTATGTGAAATTGTTATTGTTATTCCCCCTTTTGTGCACTAAGAGGCGCTGTTTGCTCAGATATAGGCACACAATATAGCACTCACCTGTGTCTTCCTCATTGAGTTTAACCTGGATTAAGTAGTACAGCGAGGGCTCGGACTGACGCTGAAATAATGTCCCAGCGAAGCGTGATGTTTTCTGGGGATCCAGGAACATATTCATGTCCCTGTCCAAGTAAACTAAAAAAAAAATATTTATATTTATTATAATTGTCGTAAATATTTCAGCACTTTGTTTAATATACCGTTATTTAACCGTTAATTGAGACGTTAGCAACAAAGCAGAACATTTTAACCGTTTCACGGAACAACACCTACAAAATAACGTGGTTTATTGGTAATGTTGATGTAACCCAGGTGTAAAACTAAGGTTAATAACATTCATAATTCAACATTCAAAACGAAAATGTGCACTTTATTTACGTTTTATTTTTTATACTGTATGTCAACAAACTGTACTGAAATGCAGAATAATATGGAAGCCAAAGTCACGTAAAAAAACAAACAAAACGTCATGTTCAGTTCATTGCTCCAGGGTGCACGCGACCCCTCTCCTCCTCGCTTCTGCCTCGAGTCCAGTAGTGAGACGACCTGGAGCTGAAGTTGACAGCTGATCGGTGAGAGTTACTTTTTTAGTGGTCACGTCTGCAAAATGCTAACGGTCGCTAAATGCTAACGGACTTCCCCAACGTTTCAGGCCACAGGAAAGCCCTAAAAATCACACTGGACGCAGATCTCTGACACCGTTCCGTGAAGGAACAAAAGAGAATCGGTGAGGAACAATTCGATTGCTGATGTGTTAGCTGTTAATCACAACTAGCTCCCAACAGCTCCATGTCAATAATACAGGCAGTCCCCTGTGCCTGCGCTGAGACCCAGAGCCTTGACGTCACTTTGTTTTGGAGTACTTGTGAATCGGTGAGAAACTTGTTGACATACTGTTTTGTTTATTTGTAATGAGTGAAATTCCTGAAGTTAATTTAAAGGGAAAGCATTCTTGAATTTGATTCATTTTACTGCTGTCAAACTGATGACTTATGAATGAGATGTTGCATACATACAATACATATGTTTGTTTACTGGGTTGAAATAATCCTACAGATGTTGTATGCTATTTTGTGTAAATTAATAACTAGAAAATTGTTGCATACAGAAATAATCTTTTTGTTTTGCTATGTACAGTAAATGAGAAATATATTGTACATTTGAAGAAAAGTGAAATAGATAAATAGTCATGACTTGAGCAAGAAATGTATAAACCTGTCCTTTAAATCAGGTCAGGTCTTTTTAATGCGGTTTGGGAACATCCTTGGAGAAGACCCCTAGATGGCGAGCCACCCCAACTGAACATCGGAACTGGATCAACACTATCACTAACCGCATGGGAAATAAACATTTAGATCTTGAGTGCACTCACTAGTAACAGACTTTAAGGGTATATTTTTGGGTTCTTTTAAAGGCGCCATTTTATTTTTGTATCTTGTATATTGTATTTGTGGTTATAATTCTTGACAACTTTAACTAAATCAATTTAAATGTTCTTACATATTGTCTGTCTTTCATTGTGGCTACTATTACAACATTTAACATTTGAGCTCTTTATGACTCTAGTATTCATGTAAATTCCAAAGTGGGTTACATTAACATGTGTTTATTTACTTACATGTCACGTAGGGCGCAGCCATCTTTAAATGCTCCTTCTCGGGCAAGGTAAAAATGTTCCAAGTTTCCGAGTCGGAATTACGAAGTTGGTGCGCGTTCCAGTTGTAATTTCCAACTCGGAGCTCGGAAATTCCGACTTCCGAGATCAAGTGGAACGCACCTTACAATATAGTACCCCTTTTTACCGCTTAGAACATCGACATGTTTCATTTTGTGTAACACAGCTTGAAGGTTTTTCATTTTTTACAGTCATATCGCCCAGCCTTAACTCACAAGACTCCAGGCTGCTCTTGCACGGCATTTATTGATGATTGCTCTTTTCACTTTTGACATCTCCACCGCAATCCATCCCGTCAAGGTGCAGCAGTGCATGATGTCGACAGAGAGAAACATTGTCAAGATATTTGATGACATAATCATTTTGTAAACATTAAAAATAACACCTACTCAATGCTGCGTCTACTTTACGCTTATTCAGCGGTGTCATGCCTTCGGGAATTTGTCTATGTTTGCCGAATGCAACACGATTCCTACAGTCCTCTGGTGAGAACACTTCATCAAACAGAAGGTGGAACAGGCAGAGGCAGTCTTTCTTGGCCTCGAATCGCAGCAAGACGTGTTGCTGAGATGTACAGGCCGCTTCCTGGTTACAGTTCTTTCTTGTGCCTTTGTGCTTGGTACTATTTCTTCAAATTTTGCCCAGAAGCCCCCTGATTTTCTCCAGATCTGTCCAATCTGGAGCACATAAAATGGTTTTCTCTCTGGTTGAAGTGGTCTGGTCTAACCAGGTCAAAACCAGGATTAAACCAGGACAGATCTGGTTTAATCCAGGTTTCGATCTGGTTTAGACCTTGACCTTGTTTAGTCCTTGGTAAGACCTGCTTGAGACCTGAAGACTGAAGTAATATTATAAATATTGAAAAACATAAGTGGACGTACCTCCAGCCTCTTATTGTTTTCTTTCAGCCTTGCAAACTCTGCCGCACAATTCTCGCAAGGTTGAAAACCTTCTTCGCTAGACTGTGGGGTCCCACGTGGCTCACCATACTGTTCTATTGGACTACGCTCAAGTATCATTGTGTCAGCAGTACTTGTGTCTGAGATGGCACCATTGTGCGCCGCTCTGCTACTGCCAGGACTCAGGAGGGGTGGAAGACATCATGATAGACACCATGTCCAGCCACCACCCTCAATAGACTGAAGAGGCTAATGGTAAATGGTAAACCTGGTGCTGCTGAGATGGTTGCTGTACAGGCAGATGGGCTGAGGCTACCTGGTGCTGATAGTTGCTGTGCAGGCTGGACGGCTGGGGCTACCTGGTGCTGCTGAGATAGTTGCTGTGCTGGCTGGGAGGTTGAAGCAGGCTGTTGCCGAGTCGGGTGAGATGGGGAAGAATAATAAAAATTGTGACGTTGCGAAGCCACTGCATCTTTTTTCTTTGAGACAGTTCTCAAGACAGACCAGCGAGCCAGAATTTCCTCTCCAGGGCTCAAGTTGTGAAAATCCTGAAAAGGTTTCTCATCCTTCCTTAAAACATCACAGATGTTACCATTTTACGAAGGCCACAAAGACAAACAAACTAGAAATAGAAACAAAAATATATCAAACAGCAGAAAAAGGCTAATCCCCATAATAAGGTGTTCAAATATAGCACTATTTCTCCATAGATAGAAAATCGTAATTTCTAGGATCTTAAAAAAGGTAAAACATTTTTACCTTTCACTCCTACACCTTTTGTCAAATCAAGAAGTGCCTTGTAGAAGCTGGCTTCTGAAAGTATGAACATGTACAGCATTCAATACTTAGTTGGGGCTCCTTTTGCCTGAATGACTGCTGCAATGCGGCGTGGCATGGAGTCGATCAGTCTGCAGCACTGCTCAGGTGTTATGAGAGCCCAGGTTGCTCTAAAAGTGGCCTTCAGCTCTTCTGCCTTGTTGGGTCTGGCGTATCGCATCTTCCTCTTCACAATAGCCCATAGATTTTGCTATGGGGTTACGGTCAGGCAGGTTTGCTGGCCTATCAAGAACAGGGATACCATGGTCCTTAAACCAGGTACTGGTAGCTTTGGCACCGTGTGCAGGTTCCAAGTCCGGTTGGAAAATTAAATCTGCATCTCCATAAAGTGTGTCAGCAGCAGGAAGCATGAAGCGCTCTAAAACTTCCTGGTTGACGGCTGCGTTGACCCTGGACCTCAAAAAACACAGTGGACATGACATGGCACCCCAAACCATCACTGACTGTGGAAACGTTACACTGGACTTCAAGTAACGTGGATTCTGTGCCTCTTCTCTCTTCCTCCAGACTCTGGGACCTGGATTTTCAAATCGGAGAACATAACTTTGAACCACTCAGGAAAAGTGTGTCATACTGCCCAAACATCTCTGTATCCAAGGGCCAAATATTATTTATTTATTTGTTGCCCGGTAATCTCTGAGATAACGCACGCCGTTGGTTCACGACGTACAGATCGTGTGCAGTTCTTACAAACTTCGTACGAAGCCGCATGAATCCACGGTCAGTGCGTTTATTGCAGGTTGGTCGTGCGTTTGCTGCACGAATGAAGCGACAGCCGCACGTCTGAGCAGCTCCGCGTGACGCACGTTGGTGTGCTGTGATCTGAACACCACGACTACGTTCTCCACCAACAAAAAATAAACGCAGCGATTTGGGAAACGCCAGAAATCACACGACCAAAACGTCGTACGTCCGGTTGTGACCGAGGCTTTAGTGGCTGAACGGTCAAACGTGAAATACCTTCAGCCGTCAGCAGTCTTTGTTTGTCCATACTTCCTTTGTCTTCTTTTGTCTGTTTTTGGAGATCCCGAGTTTTTTTTACCACTTTGTAGTGCGTTTGGTAAAAGTTTAGCCAAGTATTTTTTGTATTATTAGTTTATTAGATTTAAAGGGAATGGGAACCTGCGGCTCAGGAGGGCACAAATCACAACTGCACGCTGTTGGGATGTCTTCAGTTTGATTTTTTATTGGTTTATTTGGTCGTGACAGTGCATGTTAATGAACATACTCCGGTGTGTGGACAACGGATGGAAATTGGCCTAAGGCTACAATCCAGTGTGGCGTGTTTACATGTATGAGACCCATGTATGTTCATTAACATGAACTGTCCCGACCAAATAAACCCATCCAAATAAAATACAGTCAAAGGTTAATACCACACAACACTGAACAGATGTTGGTCAAAAACAATAATAATCATCTGTTTAATCATCTTAAATATTCAAAAGTGAATTTATACAACACTGAATAAATGTTGGTCAATAACAATACATCAAAAACATTCAAAGAACAAAGGAGGACAGGGGTGAAAAAAAAGGGTGTTACTCTTCATCCTGTTCCTCATCTGGAATCACCTCGTAGGAGGCAATCCTATTCAGGACTTCTGCCCGTATGGTGAAGTTAGTATCGTCTTTGGATTCCTTCCTTCCTCCGCTAAGAGAATCTCCCCCTCTGAAGTGAGCATGTTATGGAGACCCTCACCAGCTCTTCCGATGTCCCCAAAATTCTCACTACCCGGCTGGTCATCTGGGCTTCCTGCAGCAACAGGATAACATCAACAACGCTTAAACATGGTTTTAAAATGTATGTGAAAAGTCAGCAGTTCAATTACAGAATGAGTGAGTGAGTGAAATAGAGAAAGTGTGAGAGAAACATACTTTAACTTTGATAAGGCTTGTTGTGGCCAGGCCAAATCCATTGAAACCCACACACATAAATCTATCATTAGGACTAAATAAATAGATGCGAGTTAAAAGCTAAGCTAAAAAGGTGGGTCTTACTTTGGTGGCCCCCTCAGCTGGTTGGGGTGGGTTTTGATTGATGTCCCATGCAGTGACTTTCTCCCTATAGTCCCCTACCATTACAAATATGGTGACTATTTTTTCTCCACCACTCTGCATATCTGGCCCCTGAAGGACAGTTTCAGGACTTGCTGACCTGTGAAGTACAAAAAAATAAATTAGCAGTACAGGGTTTATATAGTTAGCACCAAGTCAAAATTGATGACAAACAATTTATTTCAATGCCAATATTCTATATTTTTAACGTCAAAGTCACAAGAATACATTCTGCCCATACTATCAATGATTCTGTCCAGTGTTTAGATCAGCAAAGGGGGGTGCTGTAAAAACTATTTCCAAAAACAATACGTCCACAAGAAGAAGAGGAGACTACTTAATCCCTCTCATTATTAGAACCAACTAATTTCAGGTGATGCATTACTACACAACATTTCAAAACGCCAGCCCAGTAGACTGCGTATATAAGGTCTGTTTGTTTGTTCTTTGTTGTGGAAAGTACGCTTTCAAATTCTAACTTTCAACGATGCCGTGGGAAAGACCCTGCTGCTGTGTTACTGTCACATGTGCTTTATGTGTACCAGTAGCAGTAGTTATCTGGCTGAAGTTGGGGCCAGGAGCTGGAAAAACGGTTACGTTTAGGAGTTTGAAAACCAATCTAAGTAGAGGAGAAAGGTTTTGGTTAGGCTTATTTAGCGTTATAGGCTATATGAATTTAGAAAAATGTGAATCGGGTAAATTTGACAGTGAAAGACTGTTGTGGAGCGGAGGGAGCTGCAGGAGGAAGAGGAAGGAGGAGGTGGAGCTGACCAGTGCAGGACACCACGCTCGGAAACGGGGACAAACAGGAGGTGCGGCACTATTTCAGAGGATCAGAGGAGACAGAGGGCAGCCAGCCGGGTTTCCTCCGAGTGCTACAGTTTCCCCGACCTCCAAGGTCATGCGGGTCAGGTTGACACACAGTGGCAGCGCGGCTCAGCCGCAGCAGCTCAGGACTAACACCTGCACACTATTTCATTGTACAGTTGTACAATGACAATAAAGCACTTACTTACTTAAAATCAAGTTGTCAATCAACTAATTATTGTATCTTTCAAACCATTACCAAGTGCGTAAAATGAAAACAACAGGTGGTGTAAACCCTTGTTTTGCTGGACGTATTTCTAGGCAATTTCATAAAGAGATGACACAATTGCAAAGACAGTTAGCTAGGAACGTCACCCTTAACGTTAGCATTTTTGAGGTATTGCTCAAACCACTATACAGACCAATTTCCTTAACCCTCCTGTTATGTTCATTTGTCAGGAACATCACTGGTGTTCTGGGTCAATTTGACCTGGTACATATTTGATTATTCAAAAGATGTCTGAAACCAAAAAAATCTTAACAAGCTGTCTGAATAATTCATTACTAACTCCATTACTAATTATTTTATCAATTATTATTGAATCTGGCTTGACCAGCTCACAAGCTGACTTGATGTCAGTCACACGACTCACTGCCATCCTAGCAGCTCCGGCTCCAGAACAAACTGACTGAGGGTGTATTAGAGTTCCAAAAAGGTGCAACTACAGATTTATGCCGTTCAAATATTTTGTGATGCCACTAAAACTGAGGGTGCAAACATTTCAAAGTGAGTTTACAATGCACCCTTTTGCACCCCTGTAGATCCGGGCCTGCATCCTGGGGGGCCCTGGCACTGTCTTTATTATGGTTTCTGCAGACAGTTATGCCTGACACACATTTGGGGATGAAGACCACTGTATTTCACAATTTTTGACATGAATGTTTGCTTGGAGGAATAGGAATACCAATTCCCTCATCTGGTTCAAAATAATAATCATTAGAATCAGAATTTAGCTCAAGACAGTCTTTGTTTTCAGACACATCCTCCTCTACTGCACTGTCATGATCAATGAAGAGTTCCGGAGCCTCCTGGACTGTCATCCTTTTGCTTCGGCTGCTCATTTTGTAAAGTCTGCCTGACAGAGTGTAACGTTGGTAGGATATCCCATGCAGAGAATCTTTTATATGTTTTGGGCTCCCCTGTTGAGTGTCCAGTGAATGTGGGTGGGTGTGTGTGTGTGCGCGCGTGGGGGGGGTTCTGCCTGTGTGTTTGATTGGGGTGAAATATGTCTCACAGTTGCAAAGAAAGCAATACCCTGACATTTTGTACACCATTTTACCTCCAGTTTGACTGCTGGGTCAAATTGACCCGAACAGTATCTATATAAACATGCAGGGGGTGGTTACAAATATGTGAGATGAACCATTTTCATATTCTCCTCGTGCTCGTGAGTTTATATTCAGTTCATATTTTGTGAGTTGGACTACAGCTGTACCAGACTAACTTCCCTGCGTGGAATGGACAGAGCCGGGCAATAGAGGATTGGGGAGGAGGGGGATATAAAAACCACCACACACACACTTGGGTGTATGACCAAAAGACGACGGACCTGCAGAAAGCTAAACGCGTGTTTGACCTAATTGTGAATAAAACGTACCCCAAGGGCCTGGATGGTGTGGGGAGGTACAGGCTCAAGAGAACAGCAGACAACTTCGTGGTGAAAGGTAAGAATATATTCTTAATCTCACAGTGGGACAAAATGCTATAGCCCATACATTTTATTTTACTTTCTGTATGACCACGTAAATGAGAAATTCACATTTAAAGTATAGAATGTCCAAAATCCAATGTGGCAACAAAATCCGAGTAGAGCCCGCATAAAATGTCTGGGTCACATGTAGGGGTATTGGATGCCAAAAGAATCCTGAACATGATTTATTTTTTTATTTTTTATTTGTTGTATTTTGCCAGACAAATATGTGAAAGAAACCAAATTGGATTATCCCTTGTTCTGGGGTTAAAAGCTAAGAAATCATTCAAACAAAATAGTTTTTTGGGAACAAAAAACAGGGGAAAAAAAGCCTTCCGTTAAGAACAGCTAACCTACATAAAAATGCCTAAAACAATGTGTAATTCCATGGTGAATTAAGTGCAATATGTTCAGCTCATTGTGAATATTTAAATTTATATTCAGAGGGACCTGTACAAATGTGTCCTTTATTCCTTGAGGTGCAATTATTGTGAGTACTTTACCAATAATATATTAATAAAATCCTTTATTTACACAGATGACGAGCTGTTCTACTTTTGTAGAAGGAAAAGGGATAAGTCCGCACTCATGGCCAAAGTCGTCACTACTGCGGAGGAGGCCGGGGAACTGTTCACCCAGTTCCATGACAGCGCTATGGGGGGGCATTTTGGGTGGAAAAAAACCATTCTGCCATGATTAAGCGCTTTTACTGGCCAGGTATGGAGGCAGACTTAAAGAAGTGGGTGAGTTGACCTTATATAAATGTTTAAAGTGCACAGGACACATTAGACCAAATATTTGACTAAACATGGTGACATAATTATGTTCTATTTAAGAGGTCACATATTGTTTATAATCCATTTTTATATAGCCTATTAATAATTTCATGTTTTAATTGTAATCTAATGTTGCCTGCTTTACAGATGGCACAGTGTCCGTCGTGCCAGTTCAAAAGAGCCCCTAAAATAAAGGACAAGGCCGAGTATTGTCCCATTGTGGTAAGAGTTCCTAACCACACCGCATTCACTCAGAAGAGTATTAAGATGGCTTGGACTGTATCATGTTTGTGCACTTACAGGTGCACGAGCCCCTGGAGCTGGTCGGGATGGATTTGGTGGGTAAACTCACGACAACCAATGGTGGCCACCAGTACATTTGTGTCCTGGTAGATTATTTCACCAAATGGGCGGAGGCCTACCCACTGAAAAGCAAAACTGCAGTGGAGGTGTCAAATTGTATATTTATTTTTAACGGTGTGTGGACATTGCCCCCATTGACACTACAAACTGGCCATGAATGAGAAGAACACCACACTGAATTAAAAACACCACACTCTGAATTAAGACCAAATATTCATTAATTAATGAAACACATCTATTTTTCTTTATTCGTTATCTTTTCTGTTCTGTGGATTCACTTTATTCTAAATCTCTTATCAAATATTTGTTTTATTTTATTTATTATTCGTGGTAGTGGTGTGGATGGGGGTGCTGGTACTGGTGTGAATGATGGTGCTGCTGATGGTTGTGGTACGGATGGTGGTGCTGGTGGTGGTAGTGGTTGTAGTGGTGATTATAGAGGCGGCGGTACTAATGGTACGAGTAGTAGTTGGCTTTGTTGTTGCTTTCCCGCTCTCTCTTGTATTCATTATTAATTTTAACTGTTTAATATACAGTTTTTTGTTTTGCTTTTTACCCTATGTTACACCTCATGTGTGTTGTATTGTTGTGTCTTTTCTTAATGTCTTATCTCTATACTTTTTTGTAAATATGCAATATGGATATTTATTTTTACAAATTTGGTGCACCTAACAGATCAGGGTCTGAGTTCTGCAACAAGGTATATTGTATCTGTTCATTACAATTGATCCATGCTTGAGCTAACACTTTTATTTATTTAGATAAATTATGAGCTGTGCAAACGGCTTGAGATTAAGGCTATATCCACACGAAGACAAAACGCTTATATTTTCAGAAACGTTCTTTGTAAGCACGAAGCCAGCTTAGTAAATGTGTGCGTCCACATGGGTCGACTCAGGTCTGTGAAAACGGTGTGATTCATCTGCCAGGCCTGTGTGAGGCGCTGTGACGCTAACGCAGATAATAGAACAAGATGTAGAGGGCGCATGCGCAGTAAACCTTTCTGGAATGTAAACAGTGAAAATTAAACGGATTCAAGGATTATGATTTACGGAAGAGACGAGGAGGCGAGTTTATTCTTCAGACGTAAGGGGACTAAAGCAGAAAAACCTGTCAGTGACCGGACTTTGACTGTCTGTCCAACAACAGAGACTGACTCGGCCGTGTTTTTCTACTTATCACCTGTGGCTTGCGGATTACAGTGGAGCAAAACGGAGCGGAGTAAAACCATCATAGATCCATGAGTACAACTCATTATAAGGTCAGTAGATTATGGATAACAGACTCCACCCCTGTGCTGTGATGTCATCGTTTTAGTAAAAGTTGCGGAGACGTTGTAACAACGGCGCCACGTAAACGGCGTTTTGAGATCTTTCCACTCTGGGACCTAGTTTGGAAAATGTTCGTTTACAGACCCCCAAAACGCCGGACTCGTATGGACGATACACTGGATTGATAAAATATCTTTGCGTTTGGTCCTCAGCTTGACTTCGTATGGACAGGGCCTAAGAGGAACCTCTGCACACCCTACCACCCGCAGACCAATGGCCTGGTGGAACGGCTCAATGGAACAATTCAAAAGGTAGGTGTTCAAAATGCAGAGGCGGGTAGAAGTAACTTTTTTGTGAAAAATGTCTGCGATAAACCGTGGCTTCTGAAATTCTTAACCTACCGTGTCCTTTTATAATAGTGGTTATCGTAAAACCGGTTAATCTTGACATCCCTACTTGGGGCACTTGGTTGCATTTCTGACCAGTGCTCCTTGTTCGGTCTGTTAGTTTAAGTGGACGGCTGTGTCTTGGTAAGTTCGCAGTGGTGCTATACTCTTTCCATTTCTGAATGATGGATTGAACAGTGCTCCGTGAGATGTTCAAATCTTTAGAAATCTTTGTACTCAGAAAATGCTGTATGAATACTTAAGCACGCCCCACTTTTCACTTTTCTATTTAAAAAAAAAAAAAAAAGTGTATCATTTTGCTTTCACTTCACAGTTGTCTGTTACTTGTGTGTGAACTTTCAGTAAAAAATAAAATCTTTTGCATATGACAAAATGTGCAAAAGTTCAAGGTGTATTAGTACTTTCAAGAGGCACTGTATAAAATGGATGTAGATCGTCTCGTGCACCTTGTTTGGAATTTTTATGTTCTGCATTTTCATTCCATTTTCTTTGGAAATGTCATGATTTCTACAGGGTTTTGTTTCATAATTTATGGCATCATTGACAATGTTCTTCATTTTTAACGCTTAAGCCTACTTGAGTAAATATTTTTGGTACTCTAGGCCTACTGAACGTTTTGACCCTCATGTATTATCATACAATTGTCTATTTCAGCTCTCTGAATTTCATTGGTAAGACAGAGGCCGACAACTTGGGCTGAGGAGCTGCAGCCAACAATGTTAACCATCCGTACTAAAAAACAAAGCACAACAAATTTCACGCCATACTTCCTCATGTATGGCAGGGAAGCGCGATATCCTGCCGAGGTCCCCGAGCGATACAATAAGGGCCTTGATTTGCATGCAATGATTTATCTTCATATTGGGCAACTGAATAATTCTATCCAACCAGGTACCTACCAGTACCTGGTTGGTACTTTGATGGGACACCGCTAGGGAGCACTAAGAAACCTGAGTGAATGTAGTGAGTGATTGGTGGTGGCTGAAGGGACCAATGTCGCTGACTGGCAGCCTTGTTTCTGTCACTGTACCCCAGGGCAGCTGGGGCTATAATAGTAGCTTAATGAAACAAATGGAGGAAATTGTAAAGTGACCTAATTTACATGTAGTAATCTGTCATTATAATTTTGTCTATCAGATCACAGAGGAGAGCGTCACAAGTGTGATTTGTAATATGGAGGTTTGTGAGGGCCTTAAAAAAGTTGAGGACACCTATCGAACGGTCCTCAATAATGTGAAGTCCTCACAGATGAAGGTGCGGAAGCGGAAGTTGGCCCAGGGGCAAGAGGCAACATTCAAAATAGCCAACGGGTCATATTAAAGAATCTGAGGGGAGAGCAGCGGAAGGGCGGGAAACTGGGTCCAGATGGTCTTGGACCCTACACGATCACGACCATAAACGACAAATTGGCCACTATAACCAAGGACAACCATCAAGACAAGGTGGTCAATATAGACCACCTAGCGCTATACATTGAGCCAGAGGAGAGGATTCCGGCAAAATTAAAACGGCTGGCTTCCACACTACTGACTGACCCCCCCTCCCCTCCATCCGCAACAATAACTTGCAGTCCCCACTCCATTCAGTCTTCTGTATCAACGTCCCCTCCTGCACCACACAGTCCTGCTCCACCTGGCCCGCTTTCCTCCATCCATCCTGTACCACCTAGTCCTACTCCACCTGGCCCGCTTTCCTCCAGCTATTCTGCACCGCCTACCTCTCTCCACACTGCACCACCCGTGTCCATTCAGGCTGCTCCACCTCCGCACAAATCAGGATACCTGCTAAACATGCAATACTACGGGTTCCTGTACCTCTTGCGTCAAATGCCTTACGGATTACTACTCAGACTATTTAACCGCCTGCCCCACCCACCTTGCTCCGGGCTGCTCCAGCCTCAAGCCACTCTACCTGCTCCACCCACCTCTCTAAGCCATTCCATCTGGCCAGCCCCAATCCACTCCATCTGCCTCGCTCCAAGCTGCTCCTCCATCTTGTTCCGGGCCGCTCCACCCAGCTAGCTCCAGGCCGCACCACCACCACCTGGCCAGCTCAAAGCCGTTCCACCCGCCTCTCTCCAGGCCGTTCCACCTGGCCCGCTCCAGGCCGCCTCATCCGTCCCGCTCCGGACTGCTCTAAGCAGCTCTATCCAGGCGGCTCGCTCCAGGCTGCTGCACCTGGCCCGCCTGCCTTACTCCAGTCTAGTTTAGACAGACAGAAGCGTGAGTACACACGTTGGGCAGTATCAAATCATGTCTTCATTGTTGTCGGTCTTTACAGTGGTTCTGAGGATTTGGGCATGGAAATGCAAGCATATGCTAAGGGCCAAAGTAGGTCCTTTTAAAATCTTTAGTCAGGACCTACTAAATGTGGCTCCAGGCCGAGAGCTGGAGAGTGAGGTAAATTGTGTATGTGATGTAAACTGTTTAACAATGGTTAATACACAATGTTGTGTAGGTGGTAAATGGGTTCTTGTACTGCCTGTGCAGGAGGACGGGGGCAGTACTAATGAATTCATTTGCCCTCACAGGCTTGGGAGGGACGCCTGAAGGGCTTTAGAAGAGTATGCTGTTCCCTTCATTGTTATGGATTGATTGTCTTACTTCATTACTTCACATCTTTGCATTTTACAGCTGGATCTGAGCACCTGCAATGCGGTTTGTCATCGGCACCACTGGACCTTAGTTGTTAGTGTCTATATGGAGGAAGTGTGTGTGTATGCATTCTGTGTGTAAATGTTTTTTTGTATATCCAGATTATCTATCCTAATCAAAGGCGGGCTGTTTTTGTTGACCCTTTTGGTTCAAGTGTGAGTCAGTTGAAGTGGTGCAAAGAGGTTACAAGGTAATATATCATGGATGAAATGACCACTGGGTCCCTCACTGGGCCATTTGCAAATTGTGTGTGCGTGTTCTTGTATTCAGAGCAATTGTTCGCAAATCACACCCTGCATTGGGTAGGTGGATCAGGAGATGTTACGACCGGCTCGAGACCGGGTAAAAGTGCACAAAGGAAGGGTTTATTTACAGAACAGATAAAATAATGTAACAAACCAAGATCAAGGCCAACAAAAGATAACTAGACTTAAATGTGCATGAGGAGTTGGTGAGCTCATGGGGCGCAGCCACGACCGGCGGCCAGGTGGAACACGCCAACAGAGCGAGGAGGAGGAGCGACATTTAACTGCCCCTGCAGCCAACCGGAGAGGAGCCCTCCACACTCAGCATAACGCCCCACACCTGTGCAGAGGAGCAACCACAACAACAGAGGCCCCGCCCCCACAGGACCCCAAGCTACGACCCGGGGGCGTAACAGACTGACTCCACTTTGTGCGGGGCACTTATTTGCAAAACAACATAAATACCTCATTATTTTTAGAATAATGAACAGGGCTCTACGGTGTTGCGTCACAAATCAAGCGGAGGTGAACACAACGCTCTCGCTTCATTGAAAACAACGGGAGATCGATAATATCGGGCGGTTGTTTGAGAGGATTTATGAAGGTGAATAATTGTCTGATAATAAAAGTCTGATATAAACAAATTGGACTTAATTGGTCTCGATTAATGTTTGTACAAACAAGAGGTCGCTTAGTACACGTCGCTAATCCATCGTAACTTTGTGTTGAATTTCACGCATTTATGTTTCGCCTTTCGGAAAATAATCATGATCTAAGTTAAACATAATGCTGACGAGAAAATGTTTTAGACGCTTTTAGGCGACGTTCTGTCTAGTTTATTCGGCTTTAGATTTAGCTAAAGCATGACTTGGCTAACACATGTCATGACATTAAACAATTGATTAACAATTTAATTTAATGTTTAAAGTCAATCTGATGTGTCCGGCACAGTTACGTTAAACTTTAAAACATAATCCACACAATGTGTTTAGAATCTAATCATAAAACTTAACTCAGTTTACAAGATTGAAGCAAAATGGAACATCCAAGCGCACAACAGCTCAGCAGGATTTACTGAGAAAAACTACATTTATCAAAAACAATCTGCCACTCACAGGCAAAAACGCTGTTTAATACCGACATTGTTTTCACCTCCACATCTGCGGCGCACTGACAGTACCCGGATGGTAGAAGCGCCCTATAGTAGAGAGCTGGGGCTTTGATGGATTTTAGGGCCTTGGATGTGTGACCAAGTGAGGGCGATGGTGATATTTTATATGCACTATTGTTCGATCTGTGACAACGCCACTGGTTAAACCAGAAATATTTTGTTTTATACACCAAAAGGCTACGCAGGTTCGTTGACTGAGGTGACAGAAACACATGATTACAGGACAGAAGTAGAGTTTCTTATGTTCATTTAATTTGGCTTAGTATAAAAACAGCGTTTTAAAAGTGAAACATGAATGTCTTTAAAAGTCCCCATACAAAACTGGGTATAACAAAAATCATAACGCAGTCCCATTGGTGCGTCCAGTGGTTACCGCTGTGCGCCCGGATCCAAAGGGGCACAGTGCACACAGAAAGGGGGAGACTCCCGCCAGCAGAAGCCTGGGCAACATTAATACATTCAGTTTACATACGGAACATAAATAAGCGACATGTAAACAAAAAGGACATACCGAGACGTACAGCGATGCCGCGCCACCCTTTGGCAACACAATCGCGACTGTCCGAGCCGCCGAAGACTAAAAAGAACAGGGCCGTTAGCCACACGCCAGACAAGGTACTTAAAGGAATAGGCCACCGTTTTTACATACTGACATATGTTCTTACCTTACCTTAGACTAGTTGATATGTGCCTGTCTGGTCTTTGTCCGTGCGCTCTGTCATGCAAACGGAGCACAAACGCAGCCTCTTCCACATACTGTATAGTTCCAAATCAGCTCCCGTTAGAAGCTACCAAACTCTTCCACGTTGTCCCTATTTAAATACAGTTACGTGACGTGTTACACTACAAAGTATAGTAACACAGAAATGTAACATGTCGATTTTCTCAGCGGATAAAAAGGGGTACTATATTGTGAGGCGTAATAATACGAGGAGCACTACGTCCGCGCACTAACACCTAAAGACTTCTCCCCCGCTCACTTCCGTCAATAGAAGCAGCGTGACTTGTAGTGAGCGGGAGAAAAGTCTTTAGGTGTTAGTGCGCGGACGTAGTGCTCCTCGTATTATTACGCCTCACAATATAGTACCCCTTTTTATCCGCTGAGAAAATCGACATGTTACATTTCTGTGTTACTATACTTTGTAGTGTAACACGTCACGTAACTGTATTTAAATAGGGACAACGTGGAAGAGTTTGGTAGCTTCTAACGGGAGCTGATTTGGAACTATACAGTATGTGGAAGAGGCTGCGTTTGTGCTCCGTTTGCATGACAGAGCGCACGGACAAAGACCAGACAGGTACATATCAACTAGTCTAAGGTAAGGTAAGAACATATGTCAGTATGTAAAAACGGTGGCCTATTCCTTTAAAACCACGAGACGGCTACAACGCTTACCCACGATGTCCGCGCCACCATCTCTAGCTACTGCGCTTAACGCCCTCAGAAGCTCCAGTGCGCCTTATCGTGCCCAACAGCAGCTTGGAGCACCCGTCTCGCCGCCATGACAGCTGCGCCAGCGTGTGACGTCACGGGGTGGGAGGTCAGGTGAGGGAAGGAACTGTTGAAGGTAGTTGCCTTTTATAGGCAGGGAGGGGAAGCGCACCCCGTACTACCACAGATGTGTCAAAGATGAGCCAAAAATTGATTTGAAGCATTTGTAGTTTTTCTGTAGTGGACGATTCTTTGTCAAAATGAATATACTGGGGCCTTGGCTGAACCTGGGACTTTTCTGACATAAAACTTCAGATTTTAAATCTCACTGCAATAAAGGAAAAAAGATATCTGTGATGTCAGCATTTCATTTTGAAGAAAAGGAGTTGAATTTGAGTGTTCCACTTTTGTAACATTGTACACAGATGCATGTATCTTCAGTCAGCTTATACTGAAGCTGTGGCCGAGGGGGAAACAATAGGATTTGTTTGCCTTGTGTTTCCTATAAAATTAACAAGTGATTTATCGACAATAATGTTTGTTTTTACAGTTTCGAAATCTTAGACACCAAAAAAGCTCAGTGGTTAGTTTAAGCAGAAGAGTCTGTTTTGAAAACGAGGCCCATGTTCGTAAACCTGAGGGAAACTCATGAATAAATCCAGAATGCAGGTCTTTGTCTAAGTCAGGGGTCACCAACCTTTTTTTCAGCCGAGGGCTACGTCAAGAGCATTGCGTTGTTCGAGAGCTACCAGTTAAAAACAAATCCTAAAGACTTAAAACGTACACGGTTTACTTATAGAATTTGGCCCCAAATTATATCAATTGCTTTATTTTAAAGTCGTACTGAGTCACAAGAACAGAAATTGAAAGTGTTTTACACCTTAGAAAAAGTCTCAAGGGCTACTGGGCATGCCCCAAAGGGCACCACGTTGGTGACCCCTGGTCTAAGTTTTTTGTGTGTGTTGAGGTCACTTTGAGCTGCTTATTAATATTTTTGCACAAAAAAACTAAAAAATGAGTTTAGGCACCGCCCACCGTGGTCTGGTTATCACATAAACAAAGAGTTTACAAACTGTCGAATATGGCAACAACACTTTTTACAATGTGTTGGTCAACTGTCAAAAAAAAGTTGAAATTGATAAAATACAGCAAAAATGTCAAATTTCACTAATTTTCTCCAAAGTGAAAGTGAAACCCTAATATCACAGATTAAGTGAGTTTATGCCGTATTTCATTAAGATTTAAAATGGAAGTTTTCAGGGTAAAGTCCAATGGAAATGCCTTATTTCCATTATATTCAATAGGGAAAAAATACAGTGATTTTATTCATGTGCCAACAATAGGAATGAGGTCCAATCTGATGAAAATCAGTAACATTAAATTTGATTTTTTTTTAAATTCATTCTTTTTCTTCCAAATGAAATGCTGACATTGTAAAAAGTGAAGTTTTAAACAGCTCTGGAAGAGCAAAGAAAAACATGTGTTTATAATGGAAGTCAATGGGGCTGTTTCAGTCGCTGCTTTTTTCAAATAAAGATCATCCGCTACAGAAAAACTATAAATGCATCAAATCCATTTTACTTCTCATCTGTGACACAAACAAGGCTCTGGAAACAGACAAAGCCTCAGCTCTCTACGTGTTATTATTCAAAATATAATCCCACTTTTGTGTTTTTGTGTAGTTTCAGTTTTAAGTTTTGAAACTTGGAAAAAATTCCAGTAGTTTGTGATTTATGCAAAAAGAGGTGGAAAAAAATATTGAAAAATGCAGATTTTATGGCTGTTTTTAGGCGTGTACATTTTTGTACACTAGGATAACGAATTAATGGAAAGTTGTAAATCTCTCACTACAGAAAAACTACAAATGCAATCAAGTACATTTTTGGCTCATCTTTGACAGAACCAAGGCTCTAAAAATCCACCAAAGCCCCAGCTCTCTACTATTCATTATTATAAAGATAATGAGGTTTTTATGTTGTTTAACACAAACTTTGTTTTTGTTTTGAAACTGGCATATAAAAGGTTAAAAACCCAAAATAAACCATGTTTGGTAGTTTTGAGAAGGTGAAAAGTGATTCTTCAGATTTGTGAAATCTGTGGTTTTTATAGCAGTTTGAAAAGCGTGTACATTTTTGTACACTAGGATAACGAACGTATAGAAAATGCAGAGCTCCAATATAAAAGACATGAGAGAAAAACAAACACTGGATCCTGAAAATTTGGTTCCTGCCAAAATCCACGTCTTGAGCTGCAACACAGACAAAATGGTCAGGAAATGGAAAAATAAATAAATATACAAATCTTGCAAAATGTACATAGGATAACATAAGGGTTAAAGACTGATGTTCGATTGCAGAGTTGATCATGACAGGACGGCCTGTACACTTTGACACCAGCGTAGCTGGAATCCAAGATGTGCGTCTCAGCATCGCTGCTCAAAGAGTCTGGTATAACCTTGTCTGGACAATGACAGCTTATTAATGAATAACGAAATATATAATATATTTTTTTGCAGAGGACCTTTCTAATATCTGCAGGGCATGTGGCAGTTTTACGTCTGGAGCAGATGTTGACGTATGGGTATGTTATTTATAAAGCTTTTACAAGTGACAAAGTAAATGTCTGCAAACTCCTTATTTCATACTGTATTCTTTAAAGATTATGTGCAGCCTTTGTGACGGATGGCTCCACATGCCCCGCGTGGGGAATCCCTCTTCACGTGGGACATATCTTTGCATTGGCTGCCCTCTGGGAGTTGTCACACCCATAAGGTTTTTTGTTGTTTGTTTTGTTTTTGTTTGTTCTGTATGGTTGTGTGTGCACCTTTTTTTTTACTGACCAGTGACTGTCTAATTTGTGAAAATGGTTGTTCACACTTGTTTTCTAAATGCCTTTTTATTAACTTGTTTTACTGATGGCAATAAACACTTTGAGTATGATTTTTTTTTTTTTTTTACTTTTCATTCCAACATTTTACCTGTAGACTTGGTAGATTATGTCACATTCTCATTGTACGACCATTTTCTTTTCATCTTGGACAAACTGGACTGTTTTCTTGTTTGTGGACGCCCTGTCCTTAGACAGCTGTCTTATTGTGGGCAGTATAAGGTACACCTGTGCACTAGTCATGATGTCAGATCAGCATCTTGATGTGGCACACCTGTGAGGTGGGATGGATTATCTCAGCAAAGCAGAAGTGCTCACTATCACACATTTGGACTGATTTGTGAACAATGTTTGAGAGAAATGGTAATATTGTGTATCTGGAATGAATTTTAGATCTTTAAGTCCATCTCATGAAAAATGGAGCAGAAACAAAAGGTGTTGCGTTTATATTTTTGTTGAGTGTATTAATGATTTTGTTTATTATTCTTTTACGGTCCGGTCTGTCTTCTCCATCCCACTGTCCTGCGTTCTCTTCAGCAGAGCCATGCTAAAGAAGATGGACAAGGTTGTCCCTTCTGTGAGCTCCTGTGCTTTGTCGTACAATGTTGAAATAATGGATGTACCTGTAAAGTGGATGATTTGCCCTGTATACAAATATCAAGTATTTATGGTGTTTTTTTGTTCTTTGATTATTATTAGGCGCCACGTCCGGGATGCCAGAAAGTTGCTGCCTCAAAGAAAAGCCAGCCCCAGCGGCAGGTTTGTACATTTCTGCTCGATATATTGTATATTTAACTTCTTCACCCCCGCCTTAACCGAGCACATTTTTTCCAGTTCGCCTTTACCCAAATCAAAAAGCCTCTTTGCCAGTGTAACAGATCACTGTCTCACTTTGGGTCAAGCCGAATTGGAAAAAACGTGCTCGGTTAAGGCGGGGGTGAAGACGTTAAAGGCAGGGATTTTCTTGTACTTTCTAAGCATGACCTGTGTTCCCAAATATAATGTTTAACATAATTATTATTATTATTATTTTTCAGCCCTTAAAAACACTTATGCAAATGTAGTTCACAATAAGCCCTACACTTGCCTATATTTTAGCAAACTGTGTGAGAAACATACAGGGGCTCTTTTTCATTACCAAAACTTCCAGCATCTGTCCTATCAATGTGCTTTAACCTCTTACCCCCCGCTTTAACCAAGTGCATTCAGTTTCTCTAGTTCGGCTTTACCCAAATGTAAAAGATTCTGTACTGGAGAGCAACAGTGTTTCGCCTCATTTGAAAGCTAAGGCCTACAAAACTGATCCTAACTGTTTTGTCGCATTACCGCCGCATTTTTGTCACTCTTTTATCGCTTCTTTGTCACTTATTTGCTTAGTTGTCATCACTTTTTTTGTGGAATTTTATTTTATTTCTTTTCTCTCTTCGCTTTTTGTCATGTTTTTGTAGTTTTTTGTTGTTTTTTTTCATAGTTTTTTCCATTGCTTTTTTGTTGTGTGTGAGGAAGCTATAGAACTATAGAAAATGCTTAACAGAAACAAACAAACAGAACTGAACTGAACTGAACTGAACTCTGGAAAACACACCACATGTACCCAGCTACATGGTTTCCTCCATGCTTGTTGCAAGCACCTTTTAAACTCCCCCAGCAGGAAGCCCCTCCCCCAGATCAGTCCATCTCGAGGTAACTACCAGGTAAACTCACTGTGTACGTTTTTCTCCCAACACTTCCCCTTCCCCCAGTTACTTCACCCTTCAAAATATACATGTTTCAACTTTGAGACGTATGTAAACACAAAAATAAAAAATACAAGAAACTTGAACCTAAACCCCCCCCCTCTTGCACCTGGGCTGGTCCATGGGCAGAGCAAAGCCCCCAACATGGCTGCCTGCACGGACACACCCCTCTCCGGACCAGGTGGCAATTATTAACTTGATTACAAAAATTATAACTACAAAACAATGAATACATAAACTATAACCAACGTGACAAAAGAAATGAATGGGACAAAGTAACCTAAAACCTACTTTGTCACATTGTGTTTCGCCACATTTCTGTCACTTTTTTGCAGTATTATTGTAGCTTTTCTGGCACGTTTTTGTCGCTATTTTGACGCTTTTTTCCAAGAAGCTTTTAGATTTGGGTAAGGCCAAACCAGAGAAAATGTGGTCCGTTCAGGTGGGGGTTAAGAGGTAAAGGCCTGATGTACTAAACTGAAATCTAAAGTGCAGCTGTCTGTCACAATCACACTCGTCTATCAGATTTGCGCCAGTAATAATATTAAAACGTTTTTAATCAATCGTAGCATTCTGTTTTAGTTTGATGTAGTGCTCCTGTAAATCAGCCTTAGTGTTATTTTGTACTATATTCTTTTACACTGAAGGAAGCCTTGCCTTGCCCACTCTATTTTCTCACATAACATTATACATATATAAACCAAGTATTGATTTTTTCCTATTACACATTGCTGTATCATACACATTTTAATTTTACAGAGGAAGAAGAACAAAGGAAGGACCAAGAGTGATGCTCCTACATCCCCTGTTGTTGTTGATGTAGATCAGTGTTTTTCAACCACTGTGTGCCGTGAGATATTGTCTGGTGTGCCTTGGGAAATTATTCAATTTCACCTAGTTGGTCTAAAAAAAGGTATTTTTTGAAAACAAGTGAATCATTATCCGCTAATAATGTACCATTGTGGAGTCTGTGCTGTCTAGTGATCGGCAGAGTCACCATGTAATCCTCTTCCTTATCAGTAAGTGGCCGCAGGAAGCTCATTTCTTTGAGACAAGAGCATTAGTGATGCATGGATGCGACAGGTGGCGGTGACAGAGGCATTGGGGCTAGCGAGACTATAAGGTGTTCCTATTCCAGACACTTTGATGAGAACCACTTTATATTGTGAATATCGGCTACAGAGTAAAATGTTTTAACATTTTCTGCAGGTGGTGTGCCTCGTGATCTTTTCAATGAAAAAAATGTGTCTTGGCTCAAAAAACACAACACAAGTGTTGACAAACACTGATGTAGATAATGCTGATGTTGAGATTGTTGGTTTTGGTCTTGATGTAGCGGTTGTAGCAGGGAAGAAGACGGACTTGGTGTTGCTGAGGTAAGTCAAGGTGAGTCAGTGCCGGTCACTCTTCCACCGAACATCCGTGGCTCCTTTCACCAGGAGTGATCGATTCTTGTTTCCTGGCTCTGCGTGTAGGAGGATTGCACTGATGAGTCTTGCTCAGCACACTCTGGGTCAGGTGTTTTTGTGGCAGAAGCGGGACTTGGACCGGACTCTTGTTTTGGGTGACGAGTTGTACACATACTGTAAAGTTAGTGGCAGGATTGCCCCCCGGTCAAATATGTTGCTGGTCCCTGAGCTCCCAAATGAGTGGGACATTGAGGAACAAAAGGTTTGTTTTGAATTTACTGAAGGTCTTCCCGGTGCAGTTGGTGTTGATGTTGGAGATTTTATTGATAGCATGATCATTGTGAGTCTGCGCAATGGAAAAGAATGTTGGCACTGTACGACACCTGCCGGTTCACCATGTGTGCCCGCACTTGTGCCATCGTTCGTGATAACGGTGTGTACGCTGTGGTTGACTCTGGGATGGTGCATGTTGGTGGCAAGAGTGTTGTGGTGTTCTTTAGGTCTGTTGTTATGACTGTGAAGAGAAACTGTTTGAGCTCACTGGTGTTGTTGTAAATGCTGTATCCAAGGGTGTTGTCATTAGTGATGATGTTAACATTAGCGAGCAGATGCAGTCAGCTGGTAATAGTGTGCCTAAGGTTGAAGTAAAGCCTCCAAACTCCAAAGGCATTCACAGATCAGAGAAATCCAAAACTACCCTCTCTAAAAAGGTTGATGCTGGTTTAGTTTATTAGCCATTGTTCTGCCTCGTGGCATGTTTTAAGTAAATATTTTACACAGACTTTGTATTTTGAAACTACTGCTCTTATTTTGGCGGGTCACACCCAGTACTATATATAGCTCCCCTAGCGACCACAGACGTTAGATTGTTGCTGAGATGTCTGACACGCAAAAGCCTTTGAACATTTTATTTTGCTCCCGCTAAGGCAACGCCTGTGAGTATTTTGTTGAGTTAGAGGACTTTTATTTAGTTATTTAGTATGAATATTTATCTTAAATAATATTGTAATATCCAAATGAGCTATTTAGTGAGCATCAGTTGTCATGTTGCCGTGGCAACCACCTAACTGTAGCCTGTTTCTCTTACAGTTTTTTACTTTGTACTCAATGGCAAGGCTGAATATTAAAGCGCCAATTTCAAGAAGGTCACGTCTGGTCTTTGAGTCAAAGTTTATCTACCTGCCTAGTTCACGACGAGGGCAGTTACAGCCATAGTCAGAGAACTAGATATTTCACCCCCATTGATAAAGATGTTTGTCAGTCTTTGTGTAGGAAGTTAGAAATACCGTTTGAACATATTAATATGCCACAAATTACCACCAGTAGATCATAAGGCGCCCCATGAAAAGTCCATTGTTGCTGATGGGAAACCTTGTTTGGCCAACAGGTGTGCGAGGAACTTCACAACATAAAAGATGAGACTGAAAACACGAGTAAAAAGAAAAATCCTGAATATAATCTACGAAGCCCAAGAAAATGAACAGTTTAGCACACCTACATTTCACACATACATGCATTCCTCATCACCGTTCTCCCCTTTCCCAAAAAATTAAAAAACTTTCCACTGCGCAGGAATTTAATGCACCCGTTCCCTGGACGTGGCGGCCTTACCCCAGCGCGTCTGGTGCTCGAGGGTGGATTTGGTCTGCGCAGTGGAGAACGTTTCGCCGTCACCTGGTAATCTTCTCAGAGTTTGCAGAGAAGTGTGTGAAGGCAACTTTCTTATTTATTTATTTGAACAGGGACAGTGTACAATCTACATTAGCCTCAGAAAGGAGAGATGCATTGTACCAGGTTATAGCACTTGTGCTAATTTCCACCTGCAGTCCCTGGGCCTATTGTACATGTTTTTAGTGGTAGGGGAAACCGGAGTACCCGGAGGAAACCTACGCAGACACGGGGAGAACATGCAAACTCCACACAGAAAGGCTGGTGGGAATCGAACCCGGACCTTCTAGCTGTGAAGCACGAGCGCTAACCACTGTGCTACCGTGCCGCCGTATCCCATACTTGTGTCTCCTTGTTTGGAAAAAGATGTAGTTCTGTTAACTAAAAAAAAAACTCAATAGGTTCCAAATTACACAGAACAGTGCTTCGATATGGGATCCGTTTCTGGGGTACTTTAACCGGTTCAAGCAAGTAAAAGCGTGAATGGGAAGAACTTTATATAACCATCTATATTGATTTTTTTTATTATTATTTTTTTTTATTTCTGTAAAAATCTGTAATACAAATTATAATAAAAAAGAAAAATGTAAACAAACCGGTGTTAAAACGAAAGCTGTGAATTGAAAATACCACCACCACCACTCGTAAGGCCACGTACACGTTTCCCTGCATACGGTGAGGAGTCGTGTCACTCGCTGCAGTTAAACTATAGATGAAAAGGCTGTATAACAACATTCACTGTACAAAGGTCTTTATTTCACACAGATCTCTGCTTTTACAATAGACAAGACTTTTATTCCACTTCTATAAATAATCACGCTGAATTGACCAGAGAGTGTAAGCTTTGGAAAATCCGCACATATACCGCGCCGCGTACGTCACATCCAGTGATGGCTCCTGGTGTAAATTTGGTGTTATCAGATATGTGGCCTTTACAGTAAGGTCACGGCAATTCATAAGATAACATTAATAATATGTTTTTGCTGTAGATGAGGGTAGAAGTCAGGATCCTCTCTCTCGGTACATCAGTGGTTTACTCAAGAGCAAAAGGAAATGGTTTCAACATTGATTTAGGGTCAATGGTTAACTTTTGGTTGAGGTTGAAAAAAATTATGTTGAGTCAACAGTGTTTTACATTCATTGTTTTTTTAAATATTAACAATGAATCAATGTTGTTTCGACGTATGGGGTGACATCATTGAAGTATATTGAATGGAAGAGGCATGATGTCTCAGCTCCTATCTCTTTCAATAGTTGTGCTCAATAGCGCATGACTCCTTTTTCGTCCGCCATTAAGGCCCATGGTACCCGTATGACGCGTCATCGGTATCTAGGCTCAAGACGGGGAAGGCAGCGGGAGCGCGCACAGCTGTCGAGGAAGCCCCTCAGAGCGGAGCCGACGCCATTAAGCCGTATCAAATCTCTTAATATCATCGTTCTTTAAATACAAAATGAATGTTTAAGGCCATTTCAGGCGAATAAGCTACTATGTTAAGACGACCTGGGGGGTCAGTTTGTCAGTGCGGGGCCAAATAAGCAAAGTTTCTCCGCTCTTGTACAACAACCGGAGCTTACAGCGGCCCTTCGAACGCACGTAGCCGCGCTAATGTACTCACGCTCGGCCACTTTTTCGAGAAGTTCCGTAAGTGCTGGCAGCCTGGTTATTGTGATAAAAATGATAGAAATCGAGTTTTTACTTCACTTTGTTTGCTAATATAAACTCACTACTAGAATTGTTTGGCTGAATACAAAGAAGGAGCACTACAAAAGGTCATAGGTAAAATTTGAGGTTTTGTTTTTATACAGCATTTATCTGTATCTGTATCTTACTGCACTGGATCCAGGGCAGATGCAGAAATCATGCATATTTTGTATGTTTCAATATAGGTTTTATTGGTACTGTATGTTATCTGAAAAGAAAAGTATAAATCACCACTGAAGAACTTGGTGGTGGATGACAGCGTTTCCTAAGGCATGACTGAGCCCCCCCACGAGGCAGACCTGCTCAGGGGTGATTCAGAGATGGTCCTTCATCCACATCCACGATAAGTTGTTGTAAAATATCCCCGCTTTAGCTAATGCCGAAGAGTTAGGTTTATTCCTTTGATTTACAATATATGACTTTGTGTTATTGTAGGTCTATATCACTGGTGCCAAGACGACTGTGACTGGCAAGATCACACTGTCCTGATGATTGGAGGGTGGAGAGCAGAAGACAGGGTGAATTAACAGGTGGTCTATGGCAGGGCACTCAAGGGAAACTGGGATCACATTTATACAGTCCATGGTAACATAGTGTAAAATATGTCCACTTTGGCTTGTGATAAAGACAATATTTACTCCTCCTGATTTGCAGTAATCTAGTATGGATTCTGTTTCACTGAAGGTTTAACTCACTGGTGTCATGTAATGTGGACCTATTTTCATTACTCTAATCATCGAGCTCATCACACACAGGTTTTGGGTCATTACAAAGTTTTGCTCATATTCGGTTAAAGCTTTTGTCCTAAGCCTCTTGGATTGTTTATGACTCGTATCTCGTATGTCAAAAAATAAACTTTATGCACAACTTGAAGCGGTATTATTATTAAAGCTATAATTCTTTTTATGTTTTGCTTACGCTTTTTTTAGGCCCGAGCGGCCTGCCGTAGCAAGGGCCTATTGTAATCGCAACGCAGTGCGCGCAGCGCACTGTACTGAGGTGCGCGGAGCGCACGAAAACAGCGCGAAGCGCTGTCCCCATGTCAAACGTAAACTCACCGTGTAAAACAGTGACTGCCCACACCTCTGGTGTGGGCCCTTATACTTATAATTGCAGCAAAATGAATGGGGGTATATGGCCAACTGTCATACGGAGGTGGATGACGAGCGCGAAGCGCTCGTCATTCACCTCCGAGCCCCACCGGTGCGTCGGGGAAGTCGAAAGCTTTAAAAAAATGCATAATATGTTGTAGTCGCGAAAGCGACTATATTGTTTTTGCAAGAAATATTATTATTCTTCTTTATTCTTCTTCTTCTTCTTCTTTCTTCTGCTCTTTGAGCAGGAATTTGACCCCCTGAACGTAGTCAAAAACTCACCAAACTTTGCCCAAAATTCAGATCCGGCGAAAAATTTATTAAAATGTGTGTTTCGTTTTGGGGAAATAAAAAATGGCGCGACAGCGCCACCTACAAAAGTGAAAATACATTGCGCCTATGGGGAGGGGGCCAACATAAACTTTGTCGCAGAGCGACGGGATTCGGTACAGACCTTCGTCCTGTGAGGACAAACAAAATATATTATTGTGGCCACGCCCCCAGACAAACCGGAAGTCCGCCATTTTGACAGGAAGTCGGGAAAATGGTGAGTCAGCGTTTTCGCTGACGTCGCATTTTAACGAACTCCTCCTAGGGCGTTTCACCAAATGAGCCCAAAATCGCTCCACTTCATCTCGAGATGTGGGGCATCAAAAGTTATCCAAATTTTTTGGCTAAGTTTTACGGTTTGTTTGCGGCGAAGCCGCAATCTTTACGAAGATTTTTGCGACTTTCCGAAAACAACAAAATGCTCCCATTTGCACAAACGAACTCCGATTAAAAATCGGAAATATACATTTTATTGACCTTTCACCCCCGGACACAACAAATGTGAAAAAGTGAGATTTGGCGCGATAGCGCCCCCTCCAGGCTGAGAAGAAAAAATGCATTATGGGAAAAAAATTAGTTTCTCGGAAATGGATAAAATTCGGCACAATAATAACTGATGGCATCCCGATCCAAAAAGCCAATGAGACCCATACCGTATTTTGTACGGTGTTGCCATGGAGACGACCGAGGCTCGCCATGTTATTCCAATGGGACTGACCCGCATATCACACATTATACACAATTACAGCTCGTTAGCGCCCTCTGTGAGGAGCTTGTGGACAGTAGTGATTGAAGTACGGCCCGTCAGGGCCGTCCGATGCTGCTTGTGAAATAAAAAAGATTTGGGGCGCGCTAGCGCCCTCTGCAGGTTGGAGCCATCATTCACACGGAGACGCTAAAAATCTCGTTTTGATGTTTACTCACAAAGATTAATGGCACATCAGGGCAATAAAATGTAGTGTGGCCACGTTGGCGCCCTCGGTAGGGTTATGGCGCGGCAATGGAGGCACTAAGGGAGGCCTCCATTACATGGTTGCCAGGCGACCGACAGGAGGTCGGCCATTTTGGGAAAAATCGAGCAATCAGCGCCGAAGGCGCCATTTCTCGCCTTTGCTCTTTTATAATCTCGACCTAGGGTGGCAGCGACATTATAACCACGTAGGGCGCGGCAGCGCCTCCCGGTTATTGCGGCGGCGTGCGGGAACCGGCGTCAACCGGCCAACGAACCCCCGCGAGGGCCTCTCGATGCCGCTTGCGGCTTTAATTATTTTTTATTTCTGCAATATATATATATATATTTTTTTAATCTAGGTACAGGTTTCAGATAAGAATTTGAATTAATAGTCCAATAGTATTCAATTTCTAGTGTTGGTTAAGTAGAAATAATTCAAGACATTGAAAAGTATGTTAACAGTATAACAACTTAATTCTCTGGATAAATGTTGTTTTAGACTTTGATTGTGATGTTTCTGATCAGAACAACTTCACCACAGCTGTGTATTCACTCACTGAGGTCCAAAGTGATCTTTGTCAAAATAATTAAGATTATAAACAAATATTTATGCAATTATAATGCAAAAAAAAAAAATAGCATATTTCATTTCTTCAGATTTGCAAACATTTAATCAAACAGAGGAAGGTGTTTTTCTTTTTCTTTACTGTCAATGTTTAGAACAGTGTGATGAGGGCCACACACCCAAACACACACACACTGACCTACAAGTAAAACATTTTACAAAAACAAAACACCGTGATCCTACCTCAAAGAATGGTCCCTGACATATGTGCAAGTTAATATGCCATAAACAAATACTAACACAAAAAACCCACAAAATCACCGGGTTTCACCTGATTATGCAAATATGTCAAATTTACACCCGGTGACAGTGGTTTTTGAGTGTTGTTGCAAAATCATTTAAAAATATATCATTTCCCAAATCAGAGAAATGAACTCCATCCTTCACAAATAGGCCCGGGTTATCATGCTTTATGGCAGGATGAGAAACCATGCAACCACCACCTAAACCATTCATAAAGTCCCTCATCACATTGTTCACAAACTTTTTGGCTTTGTGAATCCGCCCCGGCTTTGCGTTCCTCCACAGGCGCCGGTCTGACAGTTCAGAAAAGGCGATCTTCATGGCTGGGAACTGCCTGTGGAGGTACTGCAGGTCCCACTTCATCTCTGCGACAAGGTCGACGCTCTTGGTCTTCCCGAGGTCATTGCTGCCGCAGCAGATGAGCAGCACAGCCGGGGCGGATCTCCCCCGAAGGACGCGGTAAAAGCTGGGGACCAGACGGCTCCACCGCAGGCCTCCTTGGCCGAACCACTGGATGCGGGCAGCAAGCCGCAGTGAGCGGCCTATGGTCTCTGCTGCCCGCTTCTCTCCTCGCCAGACATAGCTGTCTCCCACAATCCAGATAGTGGGCTCTAATAAATTACATACATATTATCAGACAATGGAATTATGTCTTTATAGGGGTGATCAGGTGCTATTTACCTTCTGGGGATCTGCGGGCACCGTCATGAGGCCTCGCCAATCTTGATCTTGAAATCTGGAAAAATACATTGCAAATTACTTAAGTAGGCTAATTGTCAAATACAAATGTGCAATGTACTGTATAACATATCTTCTTCCAATAATATAAAACTTACATACCTGTGACATTATCAAACACAATGTGCCGTCCTGTGACCGTTCGTAAAATGGTGGCAATATTTGATATCAAATGACAAGAGTGGGGGATGGGCTTATCTGACAAGAGCTGTCAAAAATTTACCGCTCATCATTTTCCTCCTTGGATTCGGATTCCTCCATTTGAATCTTCACACTGACCGAGTGACCAAAGCTAAGATGCCTTCGTGTTCTGCAATCAACTGTGCCAATCGAACCGGTGGTTCGGACGGAAAAGGAATGCGTCTTTTTAGGTAACAAAAAAGCTACCTAACATTATTTTCGTTCATGATTTGTGTAAACTTTTAGCTTAAGAAGCTGCATTCCGCCATTTTTAAAAAGGCTATTAAACTTTACTGCTTCATTGATTTGTATTGATATTATCATAACTTTTACTTTACAAATCGGACTGGACGGTTATTGAAAGTATTGAAAACATAATTAATGCAGTTGCCTGGGGCTAGTAAAGGAGTATTTCATAGCAAAAACAAATAGTAGTTTATTAAACATTTGCAGTGCAAAAGAGGAGCTTCAAAGTGTAATGACAGATATCCAGCATTTGTACATTACATATGCATTCGGAAATAAAAAATAATTTTCAATAATTTTCAAAATTAGCAGTTAACTTGTAAAATGACTGCCATTCATACATTTCTGTGTTGCTTTTATTTAAAAACAGAGCCATGTACGGATAAAGGCTTTTTAAACTGTGAATGGTGCCTAAACATGTTTTTTTTGGTTCAATGGTAATACAATATACCCATTTTTATTTTTCCAATAAAAAAAAGACAAATAAAGAAATATACATATATTTATTTGTAATGAAGGAAAAGCAGTACAGAAAAATGTGCATTTAATAGCATAAAATTACAACAATGAATAAGAATACTATTAATTTCTGTGTAATATGTTTCAGTTTTCCTGTGGGAGACAAAACAAGACTGGCGCAATGGATTCACAAAGTGAAACCCAAAGACTGGGTTCCCAATAAGAACTCCAGGCTGTGTGCGTCACACTTTGCGGAGGAGTGCTTTGTCATCACAGGTGGGAAAAAGCTTCTAAGACCGACAGCTGTTCCTACCATTTTCGACTTCTCCTTGAAAGGTAAGTGCATGACCGCTCAGGAGAAACCCGGAAATGATGCAAGCACCACTCCCATTACAGCAGGTAAGGACAAGACATGTTCACACAGAGATCATGAGCCAGAGAGAATGTTTGACTCCTGCTCGGACTCTGATATTCTCAATAACACAACAGACAATGAGCCACCTCCCCCAGACATCCAACCTACAACAAGCAAGGAACACAACTACCCAGTCTCTAGATCGCCGAAGTCCATCAAGCAGCAGATGGAGACACAGTTAATATCTGTAGAAGAGAAGCTGGACCACTGTCGCAAAAAGCTTAAAACAGAACAACTAAAGACACGGCGATTGAAAAAACAAGTCAACTACCTGTCGGAGGTCATCTCAGAGCTGAAAGAAAAAAGCCTAATTTCCACAGGATGCGCTGAGAGGATGGAGAACTCCTATAGCGGCGTCACTAAGGAAATTCTCACCAGAATGGAAAAGGGTAACATGTTAAAAGTGTCAGAGGAATTGCAGGCTTTTGCTTTGACTCTGCACTTCTACTCTCCCAAGGCTTATGCCTATGTGCGAGAATGTTTTGACTTGGCCTTACCTCATCCAGACACCATCAGGAACTGGTACAGAGAGGTCCCATCAGATCCAGGCTTCACCAAGGCGTCTTTCATTGCTCTTCAGACCCACGTACAGGAAAGACAGAAGACAGGTAATGAGACCATTTGTGCTTTGATGTTGGATGAAATTGCCATTCGAAAGCATATTGAATATAGCGCTGGGAGATTTCATGGATATGTAGACCTGGGATGTGGCATTGTGGATGACAGTCTCCCATCAGCAAGATATGCTCTTGTTCTGATGGTAGTTGCCATTGATGACTCCTGGAAGCTCCCAGTGGCATATTTCTTTATTGATTCACTAACAGGTGAGGAGCGTGCGAACATCGTGAAGGATTGCATTCGACGCCTACACAGTATAGGGGTACGTATAGTTTCCCTAACCTGTGATGGCCCATCATGTCATTTATCCATGCTCAAAACACTTGGGGTCAACTTGGACATACATTCAATGGTGCCTTCATTCAAACATCCAGACACACAATCTTCAGTGCACGTACTCTTGGACGTATGCCACATGATTAAACTGCTACGAAATACACTTGCTGACGGCGGTACACTGCAAACTCCAACAGGTAAGATTCAGTGGCAGTACCTTGTTGAGCTGAACAAGCTCCAAGAGAAAGAGGGACTACGACTAGGGAATAAATTGAAGGCGGCTCATATAAAGTGGGACAAACAGAAGATGAAGGTGAAGCTGGCAACACAAGTTTTCAGCAGCAGTGTTGCTGATGCCCTGGAATATTGCAACGAACACCTGCAATTAGCACAGTTCAGAGGTTGTGAGGAGACAGTAGACTTCCTGAGAACAATTGATGCTGCCTTTGATGTTCTTAAAGAGCAACTAAACACCTAATCAACTTTTTTTTGCTGATAAACTATCTATACGGGTCACTAACACAGTAATCTACATGTCCTCATCATTATTTTGACATTTTAGTGCAAACTTGTTCAAAATCCAATTTTTGTGTACAAAACCGTCTGTTCAGCGCCTCTCACGTTTGAACAGCACTTACTGCATTTGAATTTAGGGGTTGGCTGATGACGTACCATCATACGTCTCAGAGCCATCATACGTCACCAAATCTGCCGCTGTGGTATAAAAGCTGACCCCTCCCCTTTTGTGACGTGTGCTCAACATGCTTGTCACAGAGCGGCCACGGAGCGGGAGGATGAGGAGAGAAGACCCGAGACGGGATTTGACCTACAGTCTCCGCTCCACTCTGTGAACCACAGCACTCACATCCCCGACCTCTCCTACTAAATAAAGACAAATGTTTCCCCAAAATACCCAGATTCACTTATTTAGTGACATGGCTGGATGTTTTCACGTTGAAACTACAGACACGATAACGCTGTATCGGGCAGACAGAGCTCATCAGGGCTGTCAGTGCTTATGAGACGGGGCTGAGGGCTTTTTACTGTAGTCTCCCCCAGGGAGAGCTCACAGACACCGGGGCAGCGGTTAGCCCTCCCCTGCCTTGGAGGCTCAGAGCGGGGCAGTGTGTGACTGAGTGTCCGCTAAAGCCAGGAGGGGGAACGGGGAGATACGAGCGCCAAATGTCCGCCGCGTGTGCTCGGCCTGTAGCCGGTACGACGGGCTCGAGAGTCCGGGACAGTGGCGCCACATGTCCGGAGAAGCTAGCCGGTACGAGAGGCTGCAGTGTCCGGGTGGCTGCAGTGGCGCAAACATTGTCTAAATGCGGCATAACGGGAGTCAGTCAGTCCCGGTCACACATGGTCTGAGACTGTCAACAGAGCAGAGACCGCCCACACACTCCCCCTCCCCGCGTCCCCCCAAAGCCTCCCGCCACGCCTCTTTCGCTGAGTTTTTTGAATTTTGGGAGTGGGTGGAGTAAGCTCTGGAAGGGGTGTTTAGTAGCTCTTTAACAGCAGGAATCCTTTTGGAAAGAATTACAAGGCACCAATGAAAGCATCAAACAGAGAGCGAACTGCATCCATCTTGCAAAAAGCAGAGACCGCCCTGCTTTCTCTCCGGGACAACAACGGCAAACCTCTGCACTCTGGAAGAAGAAGAACATGCGTCATTGGCTTCATTGCCAGTGCCAGAAGTGCTCTAAACATCTTCCATGACATAGTGGAAAAGGATAATGCCCAGTGCCGTTATCTACTGACCTACAAGCTCAGCCAAGACCACATTGAGCTTTTCTTCTCCTCTGTCAGAGCACGTGGTGGATTCAACAACAATCCCACGACCAGGCAGTTCACTGCTGCACACAAACGTCTTCTCGTCAGGCATCAGGTGAAGACTGGAACAGGCAACTGTCTCCTTCTGGACAATACTAACATCTTAGGGGTAACGCTTGCGTCAATTAACACCGCACGCAGGTTGAACCTCGAGCCTGTCATGGAGGCCCAGTCTGAGCATGACTGACACGGGCACGAGTGGACTGGTTTTAAGTTGGTTTTAGTGTGTTTTTATCTGCATGTTTTTATGTTTGATTTTATGCATGTTTTATTCTAAGCTCGTTGCCCCGCCCCTTCTTGATTGCCTCAAGTGGGCACACCTGGGAGAAAGGACATAAAAGCAGAAGCGGTTGGAGACAGACGGGGGTAAAAAGGTGACGACAAGGACGCACGGAGGCAGGCAGGCAGGCACGCACGGCCTGGCCTGGCCCTTCGACAGGAAACGGGGACACACGGCCGCCATGGACGGAAGGGCCGTGGGCGCGCAGGAGAGGCCAGGAAGGCGGCTCGGGAGCGCTCGGGAGAGGGAAGTCCCCCGGACAGGCTCCCCCAGCTCACGTGCCCCGAGGCGGACCCCTGGACTTGGACGCAGCTCCTGGAGCCGCTGTGGTCGGGAGGCGCGGCGGAGAGGAAGAAGGCGAGGACTGGCTGGTGGAGAAGGGCACCGGCGATGGACGGGACATAACTACGCACCTTCTTACATTACGGAAACCAGAAGCACCTTGGAGCACGCACGCCCGCTCATTTTTAGTCCCTTTTAAACCCCCAGGTTTTAGCCCTCTTTGTTTTATCCCCACTTTTATACGGGCTTTTTAATGTTGCAACCGGTTGTTTTTATGGTAGTTTGTCCCCTTTTAACTTTTTATATTAAATTGTATTTTATCCTTTTAAACTGCATTTGTTTTATTGGCTACACCACACCCATAACATCCTCCAATCGGACTCGAACCTGTGACATGACTACTTCAACTGCCCTGATGTTGATACTGTCTCTGAGTACAAAGAGGCCGTCATTAACTACATTGCAGGGTTTGTAGTCAAGAAAATCAAGGAAAAACATCTCTGCTCACCCTGTTCTGACGCATTAACATCTGAAACGCCTATTCACCCGTTCCTTCTACTGAAGAATCGTGGAGGATTGCAGAAGCCATCACAAGGAGCAATTGCAGTTTGTACGGAGGCAGAGCGCTGTTTCCAACATTCATTTCAGGTGGCTCATATATGTACAAACAGCTGTTACTGGAAAACTTGGATTAGCTCGCATTAACGGAGCACAAGTTATAAGGTATCAGCATCAAAACATATTCACAACACTGTTTATATCTCAAAGGTTTACCATGTTCTATAGTTTTGGTTTTCCATGTGTATTGTTCACATAGATGGATATTTTGAATATTTTTGATATAGTGTGCTAATATTTAATGTTGTATAGCATAGTAGTATTTTATCTTGTAAGATTTTAATCAGTTCATGGCATTTATCTTGCTAATACTGGAAAACTTGGAGCTTGCATTATTTGGTAAATTTTTGTCTTCTATAGTTCACACAGATATTTTAAAGCTATATTTTGTGTTATATAGTACAGTAAATTTGGATTCTATCTTGTAATAAAAAATCAGTTCATGCTAAAGAAAAACAGCCGTTTTCCTGTGTTGTCGTTGTACACCATAAAATAGTACCGCTACGACGGCGGTTACTTTTTCCCTATCTAACATTACCTTTAATTGACAACACCGCGTATTCAAACTGGAGGAGGAGTTGAGAGTCGTCAAAAACTACTCTACATAAACTAATAATTAAATACCAGGAATTGATGACACATCAAGGAGTTAAACAAGTTAAACGTTTATTTCTCTAACATGTCATCTCAATACAGAATTCTGTTTTTCCTATCCATCGTGAGTCTGCCTCCAATCGTTCCCATGATCAGACTGACTCTTCCTGGGGAAGCACAGCACTCCACATTCCATTGTCCACAAGATTTCCCATTGGCTCCCCAAAGCTGTCCATTCAGTTCCGTCGTAATTTGACCCCTTCTGTCCAAATGGCCAGTGGACCGGGTGGGGGTTGCTGTGTCTTGAAACAAAAGATTCTGAGGAAACCACACCTTTCTGCACTGAATGACAACTTTTGGTTAGTTTGCTAAATAGCCAAAGGAACAAAACATCGTATAAAAATATTATATCTCTTCAGACCCCCTTTTTGACCTCCCAAAGGAGGACAACAAAACCATAATATTTTCAAGTTCACAAAAGTACAGCCTGTATCAAAAATCACAGTACAATTTCACATATTATAACACCAAAAAAACATGTTCACTGTATGTAGGGCATACTCAACCAGCCGCTGAGTGGTTTCAAAATCATCTCTCTCTTCCCATGTGTAACTTCCGCTTACTAATCTTTCCAGGCGGAACTTAGCTGGTTTTTATCCCGTGTCAACGGTACATGTCAACTTTTACGTCCCCCTGGGACCGTCTCTGATTGACACAAAAATAAACATTCCTGCACACAAAACACAGCAAGCGCAACAACACCGAACAGTGTTGTTTAGATATTATCTCCACCACAATATTCTCCATCACAGCCTTGTCGGGGGTCGTTCCATTCATATCTCAAAGCCTGCCGTACTCTTTCCAAGTACAGGCTGGGACCACCCCCTTCTGGCGTTTCCCTTGTCCCGAGCTCCGTGTCCCCCTGGGACGCATCACCCATCGTATAGATGCCCCCAGTGGAACCCAGAGCCCTGGAGACCATGCTGCGAATGAGAGGCACAACACAACAAAACAAAATACAACAAAACAAGAGCATTACACCTATAAGAATACCCACCTTTTGAAGGATATGGATCCAGGAACCGGAATTTAACCAATTTAGCCAGGTCCACTGAGGACCCTGGTCTTCTTGAGACGCGAGGAAGTCTTTGAGTTCCTTTACTTTATTTTTAATGGCTGTCCAATTGCCAGTGTCGTCGGGAATATATGTACAGCAGTGGTCAAGGCCAACTGCTGCGCACATACCACCCTGTTCAGCGTACAGCGCGTCTAACGCCACTCTATTTTGCATAGCCACAACAGCCACTGCCTTAAGTTCTGGACTCCGTTCCATTTGGTCCAAGATGTCGCCTATTACCTCAGTTAGGTCCTCCAGGATCCACCATACCTCATTTAGACGCTGCATGGAGGCCGCCACACCGATCATAGGGATCAGCGTGGCGATAAATCCTTTCCCATCTCCGAACAGGGGCTTACGTCCGCCGTTATCAGAGAAAGGTACGTATGATTGACCGAGGGTACGATCTCCCACCTTCAGGGTGTCCCTTTTTCTCATGCCGTGCTTATGTAGGTTATGGTGTCTATATTCTCGTACGGCGTCTTGCATTAGTGCATCTGACACCACAATAGATGAGGGCTTCAAACGAGCCAGAGTGCAGGTCCCACACCACCCCCGCGGCAGGGTCAAATAACTATTATCGCCGCATAGCCAGATGTGTCCGACCGGGGTGGGAAATCCCCCTCTCAGTGGGACTGGTACTACCGCGGAGTAGGTTAGGGGAGTCATTTCCACTACCCTAGCCCAAGTGGTTCGGTTCAACGGCCATGTTTGTCCGAAAAACGGATGCCTTCTATGTTTTATCTCGCTTTTTTCTACGAGGTCACTGTGGAATTTCACTACTCTCTCGGCCCATGTTTGGTTTCTTACAGAAAACCCATCACCTATGTAATCTAAGCACGATGTTTTACCCAAGTACCTGTCCCCCTGCCCACATTCCCGCTTAAACCCGAGGGGCGCTACTAGCTCCTTCCTAAAATGTGTCACGCCAGCAAACCGTATCCCCTTCCTCAAGGTGTCATTGGTTCCGGTCGTCCAATTCCCTGGCCAGACCCATTGTAAGGGACTAGCATACTTTTTGTATGGCTCGCACCCCGGTAGGACCCTATCAGTCCACCTCCACCAATGGTAGAGCCACAATAGACACACCGAGGCCCTTACCGAAATCGGGACTGGGACAGTGGACGGCACTTCTGCAGCATGATGGGGCCTGAGGGAGCACACCCAACAGGGCGGGGTTGAGTTGGTAATCATGGCCGTGTGCTTAGCTAATTTTACCCATTTATTCTCTCCTGGCTTATGACCCCCCGTATCGAAAGACCGTCGCTTCCTAGATCCATCTCCCTCTGTGGAAACAGACATGTTAGATACATCATAAATCACAGGTTTCAAAACAGCATAATTTGTTCCTTCTTTGTTTTCCCATGTTTTTATCATTTTTTCTGTACAATGGGTGATCCAGTCTAGGGTGTGTTGGTCCGACACTGCTTCTCTCATTTTCACCAACATTGTACCTGCATTGTTGCAGTAGATGACCAGATTTTCTCCAGGTGTTTTACCTACTTCTTTGCATACCTTGTAGAGGGCCAATTTCAATTCTTTGATAGGGTGTCCTCTGACCCGTCCCTCACAACTATGTGGATCGTCTATTTTTATTACTGTTGGTATGATGAGCAAGCAAAGAGCAAGTGTCAGGGCCCACACCCCGTATGGACACCTTAAAGGTCCTGGTTTTAAAACCCAGGCCTTAAGTCCATATTTGTTAGTCTTTTTTATGTCTTTGTGATCGTCTGGGTTGGGGTTGGTGTCCCCCACCCCCTTCAGTGGGGCTGTTAGACCCACTATCATATTCAGCAGGATGTGTCAACCGTCTGGGATGCGTATGAGTCCAATGTAAGCCTGTTTTCTCAGAACAGGGCTTCAAGTGTGACCAGTGGTACCAGTTGTCACGCCCCTCAACCTTAACCGCGGTGGCAGTCCTTTGAGTCACTTCAAAAGGTCCTAAGTATCTGGGAGCGTTCCAACAGGTCCTGGTGTGGTTTTTAATGTAGACCCTCGATGGTAAGTCCGCTGTGTAATCAGAAACAGTGGTGTCAGTCGCCACAATGGGTGTTAGTTCCTTCAAAAGTGTATTGAGAGCCTCAAAATACGGTCTGAACTGGAAGATGTTAGTAACTTCAGGCAAGGTCGCTGAGTTAGACTTAGGCAGGCACCCGGGCATGGCCCTGCCAAACACAAGTTCAAATGGGGTGAAATGAGTCGTGTTATTCACAGTGGACCTAAGGTGAAGTAACGCAGCGGGGAGCGAGGACAACCAAGTGGCTTTAGGGTTGTCACGCAGCATTTTGGCAAGAACACTCTTCAGTGACCGATTCATTCTCTCCACTTTAGCGTTACCTTTAGGGTAATATACACAGGAGAACGATTTGTGAACACCCAAGAGACCACAGAGAGTCTTAACATCATGGGCCGTGAAGTGGGTCCCGGAATCACTGTGTAACTCCGAGGGAACCCCAAAGAGAGGGATCCAGTCTTTCAGAAGTACAGCCATGACCTCAGCTGAGCTTTCCCTTTTGCATGGGAAGAACGCCGGCCATCCCGAGAACGTATCTACAATACCCAACAGAAATCGCTTACCTTGGTGAGGCACGATCATGTCCGTGAAATCAATCTGGATCACATCACCCGGGTAGCGTCCAGTTTTCACCGCACCCGCACCTCGTTTGTGGTGTGGGTGAGGATTAAAGGCACCACATGTCTGACACGCACGTACAAAGTCTTTACACAAAAAGAGAGGCATCTTATGGTAGTAGAACTGTTCCAAGATGCTGGCCATGCCCTTCGGACCAAGGTGATTCAAACCATGTATTTCCTCTAGAACACGTTGTTCCATTGATGGCGTCAGCAAGGTGATTTCGTGACCAAAAGTCCTCACCGTATTCATCATGATAAGAACGGCACTCGTCGACACTCAGAAGTCCCTGAAAAGCAACAGGCGTTAAGTGGGGCTTCCAAAAGGTGTCTAAATGAAATTTAAGGCTGTGCGCCCTGCCTGGCGGCAAGTTCTCCACCAAGGTTCCCAAGCGATCCCACACTTCCATGGGCATCCAGAGATGACCTGAGTCAGTCAGAGCAACATCATGACCGTCAATTGTAGAAATACTGACCCATACATCCGAGACCAGCTGCAAGGACTCCAACAAAGGAGCCTGAACAAGTCCTACCAACATCAAAGGAGTACACTCCCCTTCACCGGGAGAGTCAAAATGATAATCACCCGCCATTTTCGCCGCAACATCCGCCGCCCTGTTGCCAATGGCAGTCATTGTGTCCGCCTTAGAATGACCAGGAACCTTCACTACCGCCACAGCAGCAGGGAGCAACAGACTGTCAGCTACTTCTTCGCAAAGTTCTTTATGGGCTACAGGAGTGCCCTTAGCGGTCAAAAAGCCGTTCCTTTTCCAAGACGACAAATCACGCAACACTAGGCCACACACATAAGCCGAGTCGGTGTAAATCGTGACACGCTGACCCGAAGCAACCTCCAACGCCAATTTCAGCGCCATCAACTCCGCAAACTGGGCGGAGGAGCCACCATAGGGGCCCCAGCTGGAAACTGTGCGAGTGTGGTTCGGTGGCGAAAGTTCAACAACCGCAGCCCCAGCTGACAGGGACCCATCCGGGAGCCTGTGACAATGTCCGTCCGTGAAAAGCAAACGAGAGCCCGGTAAAGGTTGGTCTGATAAGTCAGGCCTAATCCGAACCTGAGATTGAGAGAAAGACTCACAGCAATGTGGGGAGCCAGTAAGGGTCAGCCCTGCCGAAACGTTAGGAGCGTCATCGGCAGCAAAAGTTAAATTTGGGGCAGTCAGTTCCCTTGCAAGTCTCAATTGTCTTTGAGGAGTCAGGGCAAAGGTTTTAGATTGTACATAAGCTACCACCGAGTGAGAGGTATACACCACCAATGGATGACCCATCACTACATGAGCCACCTTCTTCAATAAGGAAGCCAATGTATCAGCAAACAGCGCACAATCAGTGGCCTTCTTGGCAATTGGGTCCAACAAGGTGGATGCGTAAAGTATGATATTACGCTGACCACTCGCTCCTTTCTGCCACAAGACCGCATGTCCGGAGCAATTGGTGATGGTGGTATCAAGATGAAAAGGCTTACCGTAATCAGGAATGGCAAGGTCCGCACAGGAAGCCAAAGCTGCCTTTAGGTCAGTAAAGGCTTTGTCAGCCTCCTCCGTCCAAGACAGGGAGGCTCGGAGATCTCGAACCCCAGCTGCGCGGATGATTTCTCGCAAGGGAGCAGTCTTACCTGTGTAGTCCAAGACATGGTGTCTGGAGTAATTCGCCAACCCTAAAAAGGAAAGAAGGGACAGTACCGTATCCGGACGGTCGGCCGTAAGAATGGACTGCCTCTGGGTGGCACTAGGGGTAATATGACCAGCCGAAATAACCTTACCCAAAAAGAGAACTTGGGGTCGGCAACATTGTAGCTTCTCCTTTGAGACCTTAAAGCCACATTCAAGGAGACGTGACAGGACAGCGGCCGTCACGTCCAAACAATCTTTGGCACTTTCAGCGCCAATTAAAATATCATCAACGTACTGTGACACAACAGCACCGGGAAGTACTTCAATAGGGGACAAACAGTCCTTCAAAACTTTATTGAAGATTCCTGGTGAGTTCCGATGACCTTGAGGTAAGACCTTGTACTGCAATTTCACTCCACCATATGTAAATGCAAATTGATATCTACACTCCTTAGCCAAGGGAATGGTGAAGAATGCATGTTTCAGGTCAATGACTGTAAAGTACTTCATCACAGGAGTCAGGATAGAGAGACATTTGTGAGGGTCTGGAACAGGCAAGAGAGGTGTGGTTGTGACTTCATTTACCTTTCTTAGGTCATGTGCAGGTCTAAAAGTGCCATCAGGCTTTGGCACTGGGTTTAAAGGAGTATTCCAAGGAGAATCAGAAAGCTCTAATACCCCAGCTTCCCATAAGTCTGTCAGGGCAGTTTCAATGCCCTCCCGCTGTTTTTCTTTACGAAAAGGTCTTTGCGGGACATAAACACGAGACCCCGGGGCAACATCCAAAGTTACCGGGTCCACTTTCGTGCAATAACCGATGTCCGATGGGCCCCTCGCCCACAAGTCCTCTGAGAAGCGCTTTAACATGTCCTCCGCACCTTCATGGTCGGTCAACTCGCGGCCATGAGACCGAGAAAGAATCTCTTCTTCAGCCATTGTTTCGTCTATCGCTAAACCTAACTCGACCTTGTATGCCTGTGTACTGGAACTGTACATTACCCCATCCATACCAGTCTGCTCCCAGTCCAGAACCTTGTTAAGTTTATGTGTTAGGGGACCCAACTCCCTGGCCTCATGGCCAGGGCCTAAGAACAGTGACACGTGTGGGTCAGTTAGAGTGTCTCTTTTATAGAAACATTTTATGTTTTCCGGCAGAACAACTGGGGCAACAACACCTGATTCATGTACATACAAATGTGTGGATGTGATAGTATATGTATTACCTCTAACCTCACTATCAAAAGCCAACTGGTATTGGGCGTCAGCACTTCTGTCATAGAAGAGAGTGCAGTGCAGTGGATCAATTGGAGGGGCATATGGGTGGAGCATAGTGAACCATGGTTTCCATTCGAGCATTTTTGCGTAGAGTCCAGTCATGTCAGGAGTCCCTGGCTCTAGGAGTAGCCAATAGATTGACACTCCCTCAGCCATACGCTCTTCCCGAAAAACATAAAGTCCATGCGACCGTGCCGGTGTGCAGGTGATGGAATATCCGTTTGGCCACGTAACATACATGGCGTCAGGGGAACAGTTAATAATGGCTCCTGTAGCTTGAAGGATGTCTCGACCAAGCAGATTCACCGGAGTCTGGGGTGAATAGATCAATGACGATTTGAAAGTCTGTCCAGCCAGTTTGAAAGTCAGTTCTTTGGTCATGCGTAGAGGGGTTGCCTTTCCCGTGAGTCCTGAAAGGTTAATGCTTTTGTCACTTAGCATGTGTGGTGTTGCTTTTCTAGTCGTGGAATGAGTAGCTCCCGTATCCACGAGCATCATCAACGTTTCCCCACCCACCTCTACTGGGACAAATGGTTCTGGGGTGGGTCCAGGACTCACTGGGCACCCCTAGTAGAAGTCCTCTTGACCGTATGGGAGGCAACCATGAGTGTCGTGTACTGGATAGTTGCCACCACCGCCCCCACGAAACCACGGGGCTGGTCCAGAACGGCCAGGTCCCCCTGCCGGATGTCGGAGCTGTGGTGCCCCACGCGCTCCTCCCAAAGGCACACGAGCAGGTGGGTTGGGACAATCCCTAGACCAATGACTGGGGTCCCCACAGTTGAAGCAGCCCGCCTGTTGGCCACCTTGGGTACAGTCTCTGGCCCAATGATCCTGCGCCCCACAGTGAAAGCAGGCCTGGTTGTGCTCTTGGCCCCGCCCAGCTCCAATAGCCCCATAGCCCGTACCGCCGGACCCCCTGCCTCTTGATCGTCCCCTTTCGTTGCCTCTACCCCTACCCCCTGAGTTTCCTCCTATGCTATGAACATGAATGTGCATTTGTGATGTTGGCCCTAAAGGCTGATTCTGGGAGGCGTATAGGACGCTTGCTGGTGTAGGGACAGGTGTCAGGGGTGTGTGTGTGGGAGTTGTTGCCACCATTTGTCTTTTTGTTATCTTTTTTGGCAGCCGTTAATTGCTGCCGTGTCTGGTTTAGCTGATTCTTCAGCAGCTCTTCCTGCATGATTTCAATGTTACTTTGTCCGGCACTGTGTTTTTTGTTGAAAATTTCAGCGTGATGTTTGAAATGAGTCAGAAATGTGGTTGAGTCTGAAGTCAGTCCTGGGACATTGGTCAGACAGGTCTTAATAGGTTCTGGAAGAACGTCCAGCACGTTCTGAAGGAACAGACAGGATGTCTGTGGGTGTCTGTACGGGTGTACATGCATGGATGCAATGTAAAGTTGGATACATTTATCCAGAAATTGGGTAGGGCAGGTGCCCGGTACAAATGATGGGAATGTGGGAGGTTGGGGGGATGGTGGTGGATACATAAGATCCACTACTGTCAGGAAATTCTCTGCCAGTGGATCAAAGGGTTCATGGACCTGCGCGTTGTGCAGGTTCGCGGTTCTCAGTAGGTGGCTTACAGCGTGAGGGGCTGCACACGCGGACACCAGGCCCTTGATATCGCCGACCGCCAGCTGCGCGTTGGCGCATTGTAGCTGTAATGTGCTAAACCATTTTTTGCCCCCTTCTTGTAGGGGGGGTAAGGTGTCCCTAAGGTGTCGTAATTCAATACTACTCAGTGGTTTATAGGCCACAGGGACCGGGCCCCCTGCATTTACTGGGGGTCCCGTCTGAATAAGAGGATAAGTACCTCGATATGTAGCTCCTTGTGGGAGCTTGGCCAATTCCTTAGTCTTTTTTTCAATTTTCACCTGTAGGTCCGCTACCACCTTTTTTGCCTGTTTCAGCTCCACTTTCCAGTCCTCCTCCTCATCCTCCTCATAGTCTCTATTCTTAAGTTCAAATACGCGATCCAAAGCGCCTCTTTTTTCGGTGTAAAGTGCGCTTAATTCATCCGATATTTTGTATGACTCCACATTGGCCCGACAGTGGCCTTCGTCCTCGCTATCATCCGAGAACTGGGAAAGACTAATCTTTTCAGTTACTGTCTTCTTTTGTTTCACCACTGGGGCCGGCTGGGCCACGTTGGCCTTAAGCGCGAGTTCCTGTAGCCTTTCAGTCAGCTCGTGAACCTCAGCCTTTCTTGCTTCCGTCTCTTCATTAAATCTTTCCATTAATTGTTGTTGCGCTTTTAGATGATCTTCAGTCACCTTCTGTGTCTGAGACAGCGAGTGTGTCTTCAATTCTTCAAGGGCTTGCATTGTTTCCTTGGCGCATTTTTCTGTTTGTTCCACCACCTTTGTCCCCCACAACTGTCCGCCTGGATCCCTTGGTATTGTCTTGGAGTCAGTGTAAGCGCGTGTTATCAAGGACCTAACATGTTTATGCTCGTCCGCTGATAACAAGTTTGAAGCCGCCACGTCCACGTCCACCAGTCCATGAAGGGTTAACTGTGGGTATAGAGAGGACCCACACGCTCCGCTCTGGTCATACGGAGGAGGGGCCTGTGGGGCCAAAGCGGGAGCTCCTCCGCTCGGGAGGGGCTCTTGAATCCCTCCCCCTGAAGTGGGGGAGATTGTAGCAGGGGCCTTCGGCTCCACGGCGGGAGCCCCTCCTCTCGGGAGGGACTTTTGAACCCCTCCCCCTTGAGTTGGGGAAAAAACCTGTCTCTCTTTCAACCATTGTGCTGAAGCAAGTGCAAGGACCGGGTCGATGCGTTTTCTCAGTTTTTGATACTTACTGATCGTGAGTTTCAGCAGTTTCTTCTCACTCTTCGAGAGTCCATTACTCCCCTTTAATTTGTCCTCGTCCTGCAATTCCCTCGTGCAGAACTCCACTGCACCAGTCAAAACCCCGCAGAAAAACTCCAGTGAATGTGGGACCGTGGGGTCCCTCTGAAGCAGCTCAAAGCCTTGAAAACAGGCCAAAATCGCCTTGTTCAAGTCTTTTCGCGTGGTCTTTGTTAAGAGAGGCGACGCCTCCGTGACTGCCTTCCCCCAACCTTCACAGTCCATTAATTCCAGCATTTTCTTACCTTCTTTGTCGCGTCACACAAGTTTATACTTACCACCACTCCAACTCACCTTAATACCGTTTATGATTTCCAAAAACCAAACATAAATTCACCGAATTCACTATGGGTTTTTTTCTTTTTCGTTTTTTTTTTTTTTTTTTTTTATTAATTAATTATTTTATACCACTTAATCCCGTATTTTTTTTAGAATTTATAGAACCCCGTTCTAAAGGCCTCAAACCTGTTTCTATGTAGAATTTATAGGATCCCCGTCCTAACGGCCTCCAACCGTTTATTTTAGACAGACCCCAAATCTGTCAACGACTATATTTCAACGTTTTATTTCAGACCGTGCGTCCACGGCCTTGGGCGGTTCTGCCTACGTGCATTTCAGCTTTTACAGGGGTAAAACCCCAACGCGCAGCCCGTTAATTACTCGTAATTTCAATTTATCCCACTTTTTTTTTTTTTGTGGTATCTAAGATATCAAATTATAACGTTTCTTTCCTTAATTCCACCATCAATTCACAGATTACACCACACAACAGACAACTCCGTTAAAAAGTAATCTAAAATTTGGAAAAATATGCCAAATAGACGTACTTTGAGACTCACACAATAGTAGGGGTCAAAAGCAGTCTTACCTTTTCTAGATGGACGTCCATGAAATTGTTGTTGTATGATGTGGAATGATAAGGACCTGGTATGCCTGCCGCAAAAGTGGGTTTTTTTTTCTCGAAGACCGAACCTCGTCGCGTCTCCGTTTGACGGCTCTTCAGCACCCCCTTCAGCCCGTCGCGGTCACCAAATGAAGAAAAACAGCCGTTTTCCTGTGTTGTCCTTGTACACAATAAAGAGTATCACTACGACGAGTTTACTTTTCCCCTATTTTAAACATTACCTTTAATTGACAACACTGCGCATTCAAACTGAAAAAGGAGTTCAGAACCGTCAAAATCTACTCTTACGTAAAACTAATAAAAATACATACCAGGAATTGATGACAAATCAAGGAGTTCAACTTAGACGTTTTATTCCCTAACATGTCATCTTAATACAGAATTCTGTCTTTCCCAGTGCCCTATCAAATGTGTCTGTCAGCAGCCGTTCCCAATGGGCATACTGACTCTTCCTGGGGAAGCACAGTATTTTTACACATTCCATTGTTTACAAGATTTATGAGTCTAAGACCACATGTAATGTTTTCATCGTTCCCATTGGCTCCCACAGCTGTGCATTCAGCTCCACCTTGGTCTCCCTTGTAATTTGAACCCTTTATTGACCATGTGGCCAGTGGACTGGGTGGGGGTCGCTGTGTCTCAATCTTCCCTGAAACAAAGAACTTTTTTGGGGAAAACCACACCTTTATACTGCACTGAATGAAAACTTTTGGTTAGTTTGCTAAATAGCCAAAGGAACAAAACATCGTATAAAAATATTATCTCTTCAAACTTGTCTAAGCTCAGGTAAGAACATATTTCAGTATAGAAATATGGTGGCCTGTTCTTTTAATGGGTAACTAGTGAGAGAGGAATATCTGAAAAAACGCGGAAAACCCGCAGACCTACGGCGCAGCTGAAATTTCCAATATTGTTTACCTGTAAACAGAGCCCATGTGCTCCCGCGATGATGAGGAAACCGTCCCTTTCTTATTGAAAAAGCTGCTCACAGAGCCTTGGATTTGAGATGTTGTCATTTGAAATAGTGATTTTGATCAAAAAATAAGATAGAAATAGACCATTTTACATTGATAACAGCAAGGCAAAACTGTTTTTTTCACCCGCAGAATGGCTTAAAAAAACGCCCAAGTCGACCTGGCAATCCACTCTTGGGCGGATTTTTTAGTCTTGCCGCGGGTGTAAAAAACTGTCAGTTTTTTTCAATAAATAGGCTATTTTTAGCTTGTTTCTCTAACCCTAACAAAAATCACTATTCCTAATGACAAAACCTCAAACCCAAGGCCCCGAGAGCAGCTGTTTTTTAGAACTAGTACAAAGACATGGAAAATTCCAGTCCGCCGTACGTCCACAGATTTTGGTCTGTTTTTCAGATATTTTCGGGGGCCATCAATGACCACCAGATTCCACTTTATTTTTAAGAAGCAAAGTGTCTACGCTGCCGGCGGACGATTCCCGGCTATTTCACTGTCGCATGTGCTTGATACGGACAACATGGAAAGCGCTTCAGTTTCGAAACAGGAAAACAGTTAAGGTTAGGCTCAGGAAAAAATGTTGGATTAGGTAAGGGAAAGGTTTGGGTCAGGTTTATAGGTGATATGACGGGACAGTTTAAAATCCAGGGTTTAGGCTTAGGGTGTGTCCAATAAAAACATTACAAAGCATGAAATTGACAAAAATCATGTTGAGCTTTTTAAAACCTAAAAATGTAGCGTGAACCCTCGGTCACTAGACGTCTCTTTACGCTCCATCATAAGGAGGCGGGAAACTAGCAAAGAGAGTTTGTTTTACACAGTTGTTTCTGATCCTCTCCCTCTCGCAGGAGGGGGATAAAATGGAGGATCTGAGCGAACATGTGGCAGATGCAGAACACACGGTCATGTGCGCGACAGGTCCTGCAGACAAAGGTGAGTCTGTCCTGGTAGAGGCAGAGAACCAGTTTATTCTCACTCACACTAAATCATGCTCACCGACAGGGGGTCACGGACAAAAGTGGGTGGGCACACTTTTGTTTTCAATGTAAATTGGTCTATTTATATCTAATGTCTTGATCACAATCACAATTTCAGTGACTAAATCTCAAAAAGTGCTGCTTTTTTAATGAGAGAGGGACAAAGGGGCGGTTTCTCATCATCGCAGGAGCACATGGGCGCGCGGTAAACTAGTAAACATCATTGAATATTCCAGCCTCACTGTATGTCTGTGTTTTTCACAAATGTTTTGGCGGGTTCGGTGCTCAAGACCTGATAATCCTGTCCTGTGATGACGAGAAAACGTTGATTTTTATCAACAAATAAGCTAAAAATATCCTATCTTGCATTGAAAACAGGATCAGCCTGCCTCCACATCTGGAGATGAGTCCCCAGGTGCCGCACTGCGGTCGCCCACTGCTCCTTACGGGTTGTCCCAGCGACATCGAGGGATGGGTCAAATGCAGAGGACAAATTTCCCTACGGGGACAATAAAATAGGGCTGGGCGATATGGACCAAAAGTCATACCCCGATATATATTTATTTATTGATATATGATATACATATCCCGATATTTTTTCCGCAAAGTGAGAGCTGTGAAATGAAATGTTAAGTCAAAGTCAAAGCCAAATATGAGTTTTTTTTATAGTTTAAACTTACTATATAAGTTTAAACTTACTATAAAATGTAAACATAAACGCAGTATAACAAAGCTCCGTAAGGTGCACATTTAAACACAAACATATCTTGGGTAAAAATAGCCTATAAAATAAAATAGGTCAGTCTTTTTCTGAGAGCAGCATTTATATATTTACGGAACTTTGTTATACAGTGTTTATGTCTACATTTTATAGTGAGTTTTTAATAAAACTACTCGTATTTGGCTTTGACTTAACATTTCAATTCACAGCTCTAATTTAGCGGAAAAAATATCGGGATATATATTGTATATCGATATTCAACCAAAGTATATCAGGATATGACTTTTGGTCCACATCACCCAGCCCTAGTCATGTGTCAGTATACGTCACATGACGCAAGACGTGTCACATGACTTGAGTCCCCCCCAAAAATATAATAATGTTAAAAATATATATAATATAATGTTAAAATTTGAGGTACAAGGACAAAAGCTATACACGTCCTTGCACAAGACAATAGGGACATACGTGTATTAGCTCATCTAAGTGAGGCAAGCCAATAAGCAACCACACATATATGCATGTGCAGACAGTGCCACAGTTGGTAGAGCGGGTTGTCTTGTGATCGGAAGATCAGGTGCTTGAATCCCAGCTCCCGCAAAAATGCACACTATCGTTGTCGAAGTCACTTCAACATTTTCACCGCACCACTGAAAAAGATGAGGAAATGTGTAGCCTACCGCGGACCCATGCTCACGTAAGTTTAACACTTGAACAGAGCGGGGTCCTAAACCGATGTATTATCTTTGTATTTCTGAGAAAATAAAGACAATAGGCCCGCCGCGATCTAATGCTGCGTTTACACATAAGCACGATGCGTTACGAATGTCATTTTTTCGTCATTCGTGACGTTCGTGACGTGACTTAACGCATCTCAATGGGATTCTTAACAGAACGCATCAGCTCGTGACATTCGTGACGTTCGTGGAGAAAGTTTTTGTCTGTCAAAAAATCTTCCACGAATGTCACGAATCACCCTCTGTTCGTGGAGTTCGCAACGGAGCGTGTCCTTTCGTGAGGAGTAGTGGCGCTTCGTAATTCAGCGTGAGAGCATTCGTAGAGCATTCGTAGAGCATTCGTGGAGCAGAATCATTGTTTTCACGCTCAAAATTGACAGAAACACACGCTACGCCCAAAGTAAATGTTGGTACCTGCAGTAGCTATGCCAAGGAAAAGTGTCACAAAGTCGGCCAATCCGCGCTCCAAGCCACGGACAGCACCTGCCGCTGCCGCTCCGCGGGGTGCTGAAAGTGTTCCTCCGACCTTTCTTCCTCCTGCGGTCGTACCTGAGTTGGAGCCAGACGAGCCCAATGACTCAGGGGAGAGCACGGCCTCTGCTCCTCCAACCCGGTGGAAAAAGATCACTCCACTTTCGCCCAATTCTTGACAGATTTCGGACAGAACGCGAATATTCCTAGTGACCCGTAACAGCGCGTGGCACCGCGCAACACCACGCAGCAGCGCGGGACGCATATTCGTGACCGTGCGTAATAATTCGTGCCATTAATCGTAACGCGTAGTAACAAGTCGCAACAGTTAGTGGCGGCGCGTGAAACCTCGACCCCGAATCATCAAATTCGTGATCCTTGGCCACGAATGTGCATTTGTGGCATTCGTAACGCATCGTGCTTATGTGTAAACGCAGCATTAGCGCTATGAACGAGAGAAGTTTTACATGAAATGGGCCTCGTGTTTTCTGCCACACCACGCATGTACAAATTAGCCCAATGCAGGAGAGAGTACAAAGACATCTTGTAAAACAATGTGAATCACAAAAACTGCAAATGCAGTTCACAGAAAAGGGTAGAAACGTCGCCTTGTCAAGAGAGAGAAGAGCTGCAGCCTGTTCAGGCGCCGCCATGGTAACAACATTAAATCTATGTCTCAAACATGTGACTGTGCAGCTCTCCCTGCACCGTTTCATTTTCAATCGCTGCAGACAGCCCATGTCCTTGGAGAAGTTTGCCAGTAGTTGATTTAAGAATCTGCTGCAATTCCTCCTTGTGATGGCTTCTGCAATCATCCACAATTCTTCAGTTGAAGGAACGGTGTGAGCAGATGTTTTTCTTGTTTTCATTACAAAAAATCCTGCAGTGTAGTTGCCTCTTTGTACTCTGAGACAGTATCACCATCGGGGCAAATACAGTAGTCATGCTCAGACTGGGCTTCCATCACAGACTCGAGGTTCAACCGGCTTGTGATATTAATTAACAACTGTCTCCTTGTATTGTCCAGAAGGAGACAGTTGTCTGTTCCAGTCTTCACCTGTTATCTGACTAGAAGACGTTTGTGTGCAGCAGTTGAACTGTCTGGTCGTGGGATTGTTGTTGAAAACACGAAGTTTTCTGACAGAGCAGAAGAAAAGTTAACGGTGGTCTTGGCTCAGCTTGCAGGTCCATAGATAACAGCACTGGGCATTATCCTTTTCCACTAAGTCATGGAAAATGTTTTGAGCACTTCTGGCACTGGCAATGAAGCCAATAACGCATGTTCTTCTTCTTCCAGAGTGCAGTGGAGTGCCAATGCTGTCTCTGAAAGAAAGCAGAGCAGCCTCGGCTTTTAGCAAAACGGCTGCAGTTTGTTCTTTGTTGGATGCTGTCATTGGTGCCTTGTATCCCTTGCCCAAAGGGTTCCTGCCGTTGAGAACATTAAAAGGCAGCATCCATTGTCCCCAGGACCGGTAGCTGAGTTCACGAAACGGAAAGGTCTTTTGCCGCGAAAAGTACTTTCGCCACCAGGTGGCGCGCGGCGATAAATCGGGGTTGGGTTCCCTCAAAAGGGCCAGCTCCCTTACACAGGTCTTTCGGACACACCGGTTTAGTATCTTGATTTTGTCATCTCTAGTAATGTCCTGATGGATTTTCATCACATGTTTCCTCAAGTGCTCGACCTGAGCAAAGCAGCCACGAACAGGGCACACACCAGCGTTGGTGGCCATCCTCCCTGTGGCATATCGGTTTAGGATGTCCCTCTCCCTGGGGTTATGGACCTCATGGAAGGACTTGATATGTCTGCACAGCACGCCCCTTTTCCCCCCACAAATTGGGCAGATACCCGGGCGCTTTGTTTTAGTCATCTGTACACAACATGGCAAGCATTACTACTACAATATTTACTCATTAAAAGATTTGAGATTAAAATAACAACATTTAGGAGAGCAAAAAACAAGCTATTTCACCCCAAAAAAACAAACTCTGTCCAAATCATTCAGAATTAATTCAGAACCATGGCTTAATGTATACGTCAATCAATGCTCATTTGGCTTTATACGTTCAACAAAGCAATAACAAAGAAATAAAAAGATTTATTTTACTTTTCATTTAGGTCATTATTAATTAAAATGTAGTGCATGAAAATTACAAAAAAAACACCCATTCTATAGTTTTCAAAGCAATATTTAATTAAATAAAAAAATAATAAGACAACAGGGAAACTGAGAGGATACATTATTTGCAAATTACTTTTAATTTAGAGTTTTACAAAATCAATCATCCATTTTTATACACCTAGGCAACATTAATAATAAAAAAAACATGTTTAATCAATGTATTTTGTACAGTAGATTTATTACAATAAGAGTTATTACTATTGTTACAACTAGTATTTAAACTATATTTTTTATATTAATTATTACAACTATAATTGTTATTATTCAGATTTACATGTTTATATTTAGTATTATGGATTAACCTAAATGTTTTATTGAACTAATTTAACACATAAAGGAAATGAAATGGAGAAAGGATTGAAGAAGACTAAAGAGTCTAAATATGGCCACAGAAAAAGAAGGAAGGACAAGATTGAATCAGGAAGACCAAACAATCCCATCAGACCAAAGGGTCAAAGCCAGACCGATCCGAGCCAGACCAAAGAGTCTAAATAGGATCACCATAAAGAGAAGAGAAAAAGACCAAACAGGTTCAAAGCAAGTCCACAGAGGAAATAAATAGATCTAAGCAGAACCAAAACAAATCAAAGGGTCAAAGCAGACCAACACAAGCACCACCCCACACCAACAGAAGCACCACACCAGACCAACAGAAGCACCACACCAGACCAACAGAAGCACCACACCAGACCAACAGAAGCACCACCCCACACCAACAGAAGCACCACACCAGACCAGCAGAAGCGCTACACCAGACCAACAGAAGCACCACCCCACACCAACAGAAGCACCACACCAGACCAACAGAAGCACCACACCAGACCAACAGAAGCGCTACACCAGACCAACAGAAGCATTACACCAGACCAACAGAAGCGCTACACCACACCCAAACAAGCACCACACCAGACCAACAGAAGCATTACACCAGACCAACAGAAGCACCACACCAGACCAACAGAAGCATTACACCAGACCAACAGAAGCGCTACACCACACCCAAACAAGCACCACACCAGACCAACAGAAGCATTACACCAGACCAACAGAAGCACCACACCAGACCAACAGAAGCATTACACCAGACCAACAGAAGCGCTACACCACACCCAAACAAGCACCACACCAGACCAACAGAAGCATTACACCAGACCAACAGAAGCACCACACCAGACCAACAGAAGCATTACACCAGACCAACAGAAGCACCACCCCACACCAACAGAAGCACCACACCAGACCAGCAGAAGCGCTACACCAGACCAACAGAAGCACCACCCCACACCAACAGAAGCACCACACCAGACCAACAGAAGCACCACACCAGACCAACAGAAGCACCACACCAGACCAACAGAAGCATTACACCAGACCAACAGAAGCACCACCCCACACCAACAGAAGCACCACACCAGACCAGCAGAAGCGCTACACCAGACCAACAGAAGCACCACCCCACACCAACAGAAGCACCACACCAGACCAACAGAAGCACCACACCAGACCAACAGAAGCGCTACACCAGACCAACAGAAGCATTACACCAGACCAACAGAAGCGCTACACCACACCCAAACAAGCACCACACCAGACCAACAGAAGCATTACACCAGACCAACAGAAGCGCTACACCACACCCAAACAAGCACCACACCAGACCAACAGAAGCATTACACCAGACCAACAGAAGCGCTACACCACACCCAAACAAGCACCACACCAGACCAACAGAAGCATTACACCAGACCAACAGAAGCGCTACACCACACCCAAACAAGCGCCACGCCAGACCAACACAAGCATTGCACAAAACAAGTCTAAAGCTGGACCAACCCTGATCAAACAAACTAACCACCATAATACAAATTGTCCATGATTGACAAAATCTAGATAACTTCAGCTTCAAAGCACCAAACTCTAAAGGCATTCACATGATGTATAAACATGATGATCAACATGATAATGTATAAATATGATAAATGTATAAACATGATCATGTATAAATGATAAAGTACTCAGTACCTACTCTTCAAACATGATCATGCATGACTAACAGAACAATCTAATCTAATCAGTCAAAAACTTAAAAGAACAGGCAATCCCTTCGTGATCAGAAAAATATGTTGGCACCACTACAGAGTGAACTTCAAACTGTGTTGTTTTGACAAGTTGTTGCCAGTACTTAATTTGCCTTATTTTCTGTCTATGGGCAGTGTTCTGTCTATATGTTACCCTACGTACCTCCTTAACATTCTCTTTGAAATGGGCCTGCTCATATTTTGTTCTAAAATACGCTTTCATTTGCTCTCGACGTCGAAGTACAAATTTACTCACTTTCCCTGTTACTTTTAAGTCACCACTAACCTTTTGTGCATCGTGTGTCGCTGAGAGTGTGATAGATCTCAAACTACGCCCTGTGTTATTGCTATTAATCCGACAAACTCCAGAACATCCCTGCCCCCCAGAATCTTTAACACAAATGACTACCTCGTAATGATTTCTATTGCAGTTTTCTAAGTATATAGATGGCCTTCACAGTGTTTTACCCTTACATGCATACTCAAGCCAATTCCCATCAAAGAAATAAATATACCTACCCCTAAATAGTCGGCGGCTACTTGTATCTCAACTTCTGTGGACCAACTACCTACATATTTCATTCTTTTTGTTTGGATATACTCAAAAACTGAGGGGGAATAGTGACACCATAAACTCTTATATTTTAAAGGATTCTTTTCTAGTTCTTTTACAACCGAAATCCTAATTCTTCTATGATTCTTTTGAGTTCCACTTACCGCAAGGGAGATTGCAGGGAAAAACAATTCCCATCAGCAACAATGGACTTTGCATGGGGCGCCTAATGACCTACTGGTGCTAATTTGTGGCATATTAATATGTTCAAACTGTATTTCTAACTTCCTACACAAAGACTGACAAACATCCTTATCTATGGGGGTGAAATATCTAGCTCTCTGAGTATGGCTAATAAACTCTAAACCGGCCTCAAACTTTTTAGAGCGGATAGTTTTAGATTTCTCTGATCTGTGAATGCCTTTGGTGTTTGGAGGCTTTGCTTCAACCTTGGGCACACTATTACCAACTGACTGCATCTGCTCGCTAATAATAACATCCTCGCCAATGACGACATCCTCGCCAATGACGACATCCTGGTGTAATCCGGTCAGAGGAGGGCATTTGGTGACATTTTGTTTAGTTTGCTGTGTTTTTCCCTATGGATGTTTTTGAGTTACGCCCCTCCTCATTGCCCATCAGAGTTAAACCTACTTCCGGGGTAGTCAGATTTCCACTTTGGTGTTATTTGTTTCAGTACTTTCGAGGCTCATCAGGGAAGGATTTAAGTACATAACTTGTAACAAAAAGGTAGTAAGCAAAAGTGAGCGCAAGAGAGGAGAAGAAGAGCCAAAGGAGTAGAACCCTTGTCCGGGGTCGAGCTACTCCCCCACCTGTCCAGGCGTGGGCTCAACCCCTCCTCCCCCGTCCACTCACCGCAAGGGAGATATGGAGGGGGAGAAGGGGGGAGGGAATGGTTATGGTATAGTAGCAAAAGCAATATCAAAGTAACGTGGGCGAAAGGAGGAGAGGAAGAGCAAGGAGTAGAACCCTTGTCCGGGGTCGAGCTACTCCCCCACCTGTCCAGGCGTAGGCTCAACCCCTCCTCTCCCGTCCAATCCCCACAAGGGAGACATGGAGGAGGAGAAGGGGGGAAGGGGTGATTGTGTTATGGTCAAGTGTTAAGTTTGGTCGTTGAGGCCATGAGGGAATCCTGTGTCCATATTCTTTATCCAGAGTGACTCCGCCCGTTTCCGTTTACCCGTGGTCCATTCCGCATTATGTTGTAGTCCCATGATCAAAAGGTTCTGGGGGGCCATGTTTCAGGAAGTGTTGGACGAGATGGGTGGAGTCCTTTTCCTTGTGTTTAACATTATAGACATGATGTGATTTTCTTGTTGATATTGAGTTTCTTGTTTCCCCAACATACTGGTTTCCACATTTTTTGCAGTAAACTAGGTAAACGCAGTTTAATGGGATAGATGGGACTTGAAATATTTTTCCGGTTAACCTATTTTTGTCCTTCACCTTGTTTCGGTAGTTTAGCTCGTACTAAGATATCTTGTAGGTTTCGGTTTCGCCTAAACGCCGAGGTGAACTTCCAATGTTTTTCCACCAGAGAGTCTTTGAACGTGGTGTTGAAGTTATCCCTGATCTTTTTATTGATGTTGACCGAGAGGTTCGAATAGGTCGAGACTAGAGGTAGGGTTTGTTTTAGATCAGAGTCTGATGTCCGTGGTTGCGTAGTGGATTGATCCATCAAATAGGTTCTTCGGATATTGCGTAAAAAGGTACTTGAGCAGCCTCTGCTCCTAAGGCTTCTGAAAATGATAGCAATGGCTTTATTCCTATCCTGTGTCTGTGTAGTTGGGATCTCACTATACCCTTAAAAACATGTTTCGGGTGAAAACTAGCTTTGTGTAAAAGAGCATGAGTGTCCGTTGGTTTACAGAATAGTTTGGTGTCCAGGCGTTGTTCCGTTGCTAATAAAGGGCCCTTAAATATTGTGATGTCCAAAAAGTTGATTTCCGTTGGATGTAATGTCGGGGTTAGGTTGATGAGTGGGTGGTGTTGATTCAAACACGTAACCCAAGCAGCAAAATTCTCTTCCGAATGTGACCAGACTCCAAAAATGTCATCTAGATATCTGTAATAACAAGTTGTTTTTTTATCTGTTTTTTCAAGTATTGTTTCTTCCCATTCCGCCATATAAATGTTGGCATAAGCTGGGGCGAATTTTTTGCCGATCGCAGTGCCCTTGATTTGTAGGAAAATATTTGTTATTGAATTCAAAATCATTTCTGGTTAGGCTGATTTCCAGAAGTTGTAGGATATAGGTATCGGGGCGCCCTTCCTTTGGATGTTTGGCAAGGTATTTTTTTACTGCCGCCATGCCTAGAGGTGTATCGATGTTTGTGTATAGGCTGGAGACATCCATAGTAAATAATAGGCAGGGTTCAACTATCCTGACCTCGGTGAGTTTCCGTAAAAAGTCAGGCGTGTCCTTTATGTAGCTTCGATGGAGGGTAGAGATAGGGGTCAGAAAGTATTCGAGGTATTCCGCTATTTCGTAGCTTTCACTTCCACAATCAGATACTATTGGCCGCCCCTTCGGGATTTGGTCAGGTACCGTCCATTCTGCCACTGGTTTGTGGATTTTGGGTAAGAGATAAAACAAACGTTGTCGTGGGTCCTCCTGTCCTTTAAGGTACGTAATTTGTTTTTTGGTGACGAAACCGTCGTTATGCATTGAATGTAGGATATCGTCGATTTGTTCTGCGGTTTCCTCGTATATTGGTTCGGGTAAAGGTTGAGTCGCTCAATTGTCTAGTGGCTTCCAGTATGTAATCGATTCTATCCATGATGACTATAGAATTGCCCTTGTCCGCTTTTTTAATCACTACTGAATGGTCCTCATTTAGGGCTTCAAGTTCCAATGCTTCTTGGTCCGTAATTTTTGGGGAACCTTTTTGTATCCTGACTTCTTTCAGGATAGACTTATCCCTTGATATAAGGTCTTGTGTGGTTTGTGGTATCTTGGATGGTATAGGTTCCCAGGTGGAAGGGGGTACGAAGCGTTTTCCGTTGGGGTTTTGCATAGGGCCAAAATATTGGGCTAGTTTTATTCTTCTGTGATAATTTTGTAGATCCAATTCTAGTTTTTGTCTGTCCAGGGTCAAATCATGGCTTGGAATAAAAGAAAGGCCCTTGTTTAGGAGCTCGATTTGCGTAAAAGATGGTTTAAAAAATCTCGATAGGTTGATTACATTACCGTTTTTTGAGGGGGCTCTTTCCTGTTTTTTTGAGGGGGCTTTGTCCTGGCCTAGTTTAAAAAAGTAAGCCAGTGTTCCGCAATCTTTTTTCCGGTTTCTTCAGTCCAGTGTACTCTATCCCTTATGACCTTGAAATTGTCTAAGTCCAGTTTTGGTACAAAGTTCTCTGTGGCCCGGATGATCCTGTTTAAATCCATGATGTTGGATTTTTCATTTGCCTGGAGGAACTTGTCGTAATTAATCAGGGGGATGTAAATCATTGCCCCCGGGAACACCTTATGGGCCGCCTGGATCAGTTCCCTCACCCCACGTTTTAGGTACTGAGGGTTTTCCGTACCCCTATCATTGATCCCGAAGCTCAGGATGACCTTCGCGACTGTAGGAGTGGGCTTAACCAGTTTCGTGAGGATGTTGGTGGCATGTCTCAGTCGAGCCCCCGGATAGGCGTCCACCTGGACTCTGTCATCATGAATCAGCGGGATTCTCTCGATATTTGAATCCCCCAAGATTAGGACGGGCCTCGAGGGAGTTAGGGACCAGAGTTCCTTGTCCTTAATGGAACGATGGGACGTAAAGTGAGGGGTCTCTGGGGTAATGTCCCCTTCCGGTTCCTGATTTAGGTCCTCTAGTAGAGAAGGGGGGATGGTCACGCCCTTTATGGGGGAGATTTCCGGCGAGAAAAGCGGCGAAGCTAGTGGGGGAACTGGGGTTGTCTCCCTAAGGGAGGATGGAATGACCTTCGTTTGCTTGGGAGGGGAAAAGAACCCCATTAGTGGGCCGGGCGGTTGGCGTGAACTAGAGGAGCTAGGGGACGGACCTTCAGTGTGGGCCCGCCAGTCTGTCTTGGTCGTGCGCAGGCTAACAGTGACCATGCTATCAATAAAATCTCCAACATCAACACCAACTGCACCGGGAAGACCTTCAGTAAATTCAAAACAAACCTTTTGTTCCTCAATGTCCCACTCATTTGGGAGCTCAGGGACCAGCAACATATTTGACCGGGGGGCAATCCTGCCACTAACTTTACAGTATGTGTACAACTCGTCACCCAAAACAAGAGTCCGGTCCAAGTCCCGCTTCTGCCACAAAAACACCTGACCCAGAGTGTGCTGAGCAAGACTCATCAGTGCAATCCTCCTACACTGAGAGCCAGGAAACAAGAATCGATCACTCCTGGTGAAAGGAGCCACGGATGTTCGGTGGAAGAGTGACCGGCACTGACTCACCTTGACTTACCTCAGCAACACCAAGTCCGTCTTCTTCCCTGCTACAACCTGCTTTAACCGGTACATCAAGACCAAATGCAACAATCTCAACATCACCATCATCTACAACAACAGGGGATGTAGGAACACCACTCTTGGTCTTCTTGGTCTTTCCATCGGCTTTCCTTGGACTGCGGATACGACGCTTCCTCTTCTTCCTCTATAAAAAAGAAATGCATATGATTCAGCAATGTGTCATAGGAAAATTAAAAATTGATTGAAAGATCAATAATTGATTTATATTTATAATGCTATGTGAGAAAATAGAGTGGGGAACCAGGCTTCCTTCATGGCAAAGGCCTGAAAGTTTATAACTGTAAATGTGTATTAACAGCAAATTAACCTCCAATCGCACTAAGGCTGATTTACTAATGCAGGTGGTAAATTGCAAGCACTACTTCAAACTAAAACGGCAATTAGAATCTTTTATATATATATTGTTACTTGCGCAAATCTGATAAAGGAGTGTGATAGACAACTGCACTTTTACATCAGGCCTTAACCTCCTAACCCCCACCCGAACTGAGCACATTGTCTCCAGTTTGGCTTTACCCAAATCTAAAAGCTTCTTGGAAAAAAGTGACAATATAGCAACAGAAACGAGGATGAAAATGCAACAAAAATGTGATAAGAGCGACAAAATTGTAACAAAAAAACAATGGAAAAAAAGGCCATGAAAAAGTGACAAAAATGAAGTAAATAAGTGAGAAAAAGAGCGATGAAAACGTGCAAGAAAGGCAACAATAATACAACACAAAAGTGACAAAAGAGTGACAAAGTGACAGAAATGTGGCAAAACACGACAAAAACAATGAACCTAACAACTAAAAACTTGTCGTTTTTACCAAAAAACGAAAAAGCTACAAATAAATGGCCACAAAAACAAACAAGACAAAAAAGAAGCAAATAAGTGACAAAAAAAAGCGACAAAGAGCGGCAAAAACATGCCAGAAAAGCAACAATGATACAAGAAAAAAGTGACAAAAGAGTGTCAAAAATGCTCCAATAATGCGACAACACAGTTGGGATCAGTTTTGTAGGCCTTAGCTTTCAAATAAGGTGCAACACTGTTGCTATCCAGTACAGAAGCTTTTACATTTGGGTAAAACTGAACTGGAGAAAATGCACTCGGTTAAGGCGGGGGTTAAGAGGTTAAGTCATACAACATTCAGACTATACCTTTGTTTTCACAACCTCTTTAGTTTAGTTTACTTTATACATTACTTGTAAATAGGGATGGGACGATAACCGGTTTCAAGGTATACCGTGGTATTAAAATGCTACGGTATCACTACCGTGAGGATTCCCTGTCTGACGGTATTAAAAATGCTTGTTTTATATGCTATTCTTGCCAAAAAAAAGTTGCACTCCGGGCAAACCCCCGCTCTCCCCTTCTGCTCTGCTGCTCCTCACCTGATCCCGGGCGCAGTCCCCCTCCCTCTCTCTCTCTCCCTCCCTTTCGGCCGTCAGCCTGTTGAACACGGCCCGTAGCAGCAGAGTAAAAAGTCACTGTCCTCCGTGAACATGAACGCTGCCGCTGAGATGAAGCTTTGTTTGGATCTGTTAAAAGATGCCAAGTGCGGCTGAGAAGCAGCTGTTTAGCGCTTTAGCTCTGTCGCTCACGTTATGCTAACCTGTTAGCTTTGTGGTTTGGATTGTTCATCATCCAGTCCATCGTTTATCAGACACACTGTTTATTTTTCAGAAGACGCTCAGCCTTCCTTTGCCAAATTCTCATCAAAGACACACTGATTTTAATTTAGCTACAAACCCCGCTCGCTGTCACACGCCGCTAGGGCTACTACTACTAGCTACTACGGGATGTAAACAAACCAACGCACTACTCAACTAAAGTCTCCCCAAACAATAATCTGATGCATCGCATAGGCAGATAACATGATTATTCTTTACCCTCTAGTCGTCACTGCAGGATAAGGGTTAGACATAGGTGGAACCTTTACCTGATGCAGTTTAATAGTCGGTCAATTATTAGACAAGTTTGTTTGGCCCCACCACCAAAGAGAAGGCGAGGAGATTACATCCTGACAAATCCTGTAAAAGTCAGAAGCCTCATTTCAAAGACATGGCCAGCAGCGGCATGAGGAAATGATGCATAATTTTCAAGCTTCTCAGGTTGGATTTGAAAGCCTCGTGACCCGCCTTCTGGAGAAAGTTTTTTCTGCGTGACTAGTCCGAATTTCCTGTTAAAACTACAGGTATAGCCTAGTTATTTAATGCTGCGTTTACACATAAGCACGATGCGTTACGAATGTCATTTTTCCGTCATTCGTGACGTTCGTGACGTGACTTAACGCATCTCAATGGGATTCTTAACAGAACGCATCAGTTCGTGACATTCGTGACGTTCGTGGAGAAAGTTTTTGTCTGTCAAAAAATCTTCCACGAATGTCACGAATCACCCTCTGTTCGTGGAGTTCGCAGCGGAGCGTGTCCTTTCGTGAGGAGTAGTGGCGCTTCGTAATTCAGCGTGAGAGCATTCGTAGAGCATTCGTAGAGCATTCGTGGAGCAGAATCACTGTTTTCACGCTCAAAATTGACAGAAACACACGCTACGCCCAAAGTAAATGTTCGTACCTGCAGTAGCTATGCCAAGGAAAAGTGTCACAAAGTCGGCCAATCCGCGCTCCAAGCCACGGACAGCACCTGAAGAAACACTTTCAGCACCCCGAGCCACTGCCGCTCCTCGGGGTGCTGAAAGTGTTTCTTCCTCCTGCGGTCGTACCTGATGTTCGGGAGTTGGAGCCAGACGAGCCCAATGACTCAGGGGAAAGCACGGACTCTGCTCCGCCTCCAACCCGGTGGAAGAAGATCACTCCACTTTCGCCCAATTCTTGACAGATTCCGGACAGAACGCGAATATTCCTAGTGACCCGTAACAGCCCGTGGCAGCGCGCAACATCACGCAGCAGCGCGGGACGCCACGCAGCAGCGCGGGACGCATATTCGTGACCGTGCGTAATAATTCGTGCCATTAATCGTAACGCGTAGTAACAGGTCGCAACAGTTAGTGGCGGCGCGTGAAACCTCGACCCCGAATCATCAAATTCGTGATCCTTGGCCACGAATGTGCATTTGTGGCATTCGTAACGCATCGTGCTTATGTGTAAACGCAGCATAAAGGTTTGCAGATTTTGATTAATGTAGCGTAATTAAATGGGACTTAATATATTGGTCGTTTTTCTTCCTGGTACTGCAGGACCTCCAGTTCTATTCTAAGCTAAAAAGGTATGTATGTACCAAAAAGAACTGTATATGCATTTCCATCTTCTTCTCTGGGACAGCCATTTGGATGTTCAGAACATGGGTCACGTCCTGCCACACACAGATTGTGCCAAAAGCATCCATGGCAAGGCAAGTTTATTTGTAGAGCACAATTCATACACAAGGCAATTCAAAGTGCTTTCACAGTTACATAAAATTACAAGAAAACTGATACAATCAATCATTAAAACATCAACATAAAAATTAATCAATGACAGTAAAAGGCAAGAGTGCAGATAAAATACTTTCAGTTTTCATATGCTCGGGTAAAAAGAGCTGTTTTCAGCCTGGATTTCAACATTGTCAGAGTTGAGGCCTGTCTCACATCCTCATGAAGACTGTTCCAGATTTTAGCTGCATGAAACTGAAACGCAGCCTCACCGTGTTTATTATTGACCCTGGGAACCACCAGAAGACTCAGGCTCAGATTTAATAGCCCGTCACTTTACTCCAATCTCCTGCGGGGAAAACCGACAGGGCACGCCCAGTCCAAGGGGACGGCACCTCAGCTAACAAAAGAACAATAGGCAGGTAATTAGCAGTAATCATCTATGAATAGGACAGGACTGACCGATACTGAGGTGAGCAGATCGTTAGAGACGCTCTACTTCAAAGGTGTTTACCCACAGGTAAGAGTAGCTGTGATTAGAGGGGAGGAGCCGGGCCAACCCCAACTCCTCCCTCTGGTCTATATCTAAGCTGTGGGCTGAGAGGGACTTTAGTCCGCTGACGAAGCCTTTTGGATGAGAGGCGAAACGTTCGAAGACTTCAACTACCGAGTACAGATGACTCAAGAGCATCTGATGCTAAGATAGTGTGAGACTCTTGGTCACCATCATCCTGGTGACCAAGTCATTATTTGTTTACAATTGCACAGACAACTCCTGTACGACTGATAACTTACACAGACATCAGATGCTCTACCACCCCAGCCATGTGACAAGAACGGGATGCTCCCAGCAGGACTGCATGTGAGCAAATATTTTACAGTGGTCCACTTCTTGTAATTTGAGTTATTATTTACTTATTTAGCTCTGTAGTGAAAAAGAAAAAACACAATCCTTTACCTGCCTTTGAGGGTCTTTGGGTGCTCAAATCTGACCTCAAAGCAGTCAATAATAGATGTCAAACGAGGAAATCTGGCCTTCATCACTGGTGGAATCGTCTCAGCCATGGTCTCTCGATCAAGCCAATGAATTAAAACATTTATTTTACATTAGAGAATGGTGAAACATGTAGTGCAGTATAGTATGGGGTAAATACAGAATTTGGTTCAAAAGGGAAAATGAGGGATTTTGTCGCAGCTTGAGCAAACACAAAAAAAAGCTGGTCCTCTTTTGACAACCTGTGAGATGTTAATTTTGAGCTGACAAACTGGACAAGGTAACGGGCATCAAATACTGGCCAGCTCAGCCCTGTCATGGCATTACAGGTAGAGCTGTTTCGCAGAGCATTACCCGACGAGGGCTTTTAGCACAGTGCTGCATCCATTTCCAGTGCCACATCAACTTCTTCCGCTGGTGTTTTTGTTCGTCTTCTCTTATGGGATTTACTGTGCACTCTGGCTTCACGTTTGCGGGTGCTTTCATACCAGCCAACTTCTTCAACCCATCTACCTCTGCTCGATTGGGGAAAATGGTTGGCACGTAGTCTTGGCACATAGTGTGACTCTGGATGCAACGGGTCATTCACATGAAATCCTGAAAGCAAATGTAAGCCACAAATGAGAACCTGGATTATCAAAATTAGTACTTGGTTTTCTTTGTCATACTAGACATTACAAATCCCACATAAACACGTCTAGAGGCCTAGACCAGTCGTCCAACATTAAGCCACACAGAAATAGTTTAGTTAACCACTTACCTCCTGCCTTAAAAGGAACAGGCCACCGTTTTTCCATACTGAGATATGTTCTTACCTGAGCTTAGACGAGTTGATACGTCTGGTCTTTGTGCGTGCACTCAGTCACGCAAAAAGACCAAAGATGTTGTCAGCATTTGGCCTCTCCCAGCATATTCCTATAGCTCCAAATGGGGGTGAAGTTAGTTCCACAGGCACAAAGATCAGACAGTTACGCATCAACTCATCTAAGCTCAGGTAAGAACATACAGTACGTCATGTCCACGGCCCGTTATACGTACGTCTGCCATAACTATAGGAATGCAATAAAGTTAATCTGGTGGTTTACACCTGTCTGTCATGTGTCCGTCACGTCTTCAGCTCTACGGCAGGAATACGCAGCGATTCTACTTTTGACGGACACCCGAAGGGTCATCAATGGATTTTTTACACAGCGCAGTAGTTTGTTTATCCCGCATAATGAGCCATGTGCTCGACAAAAGGGGAAAACACGCAACATGTGCCTAGTACCTCTCCAAAAGAAACTTTCCTTGAAGTTCCCCTCGCGTCTCTTCTGGACATATTCAACCGAAAATGGTCTGTCCACCGTGACCCGTCACACGCCCGCCTTTCTGTTTCTCTCACACGGAGAGGCAGACACACAGCCGCCCCCCCCAGCGTATTGGTGCTAGTGATGGGACTTATGGCTTTTTTTTAAAGAAAGTAAATACTCTCTGAATTGGCTTTATTTTAACAAAAAGTCACTATTTTACACAATATAACATCGATATTTCCCTCTATGGAGTCTGTCTGTCTGTGGGAGGCTGACTCAGCTGTTTGATCTGCTCAGGACACTGTTTAGAAGGTGCGGATATCTTTTTAATGCGGTGACTTATGTTGGGGGGGTCTTGTCTAGTGGCAGAGTGAAGAGGAGGGGGCGGGTCCTGAATTTCCTCCTGGGCCAAGCAAAGATGGCCATTTACCAGAGCAGGAAGAGGAAGGTGCAGGGGCGGAGTCAGGTCAGCGCTGCGGTGCTGTTTGTGAAGATGGTGCAGGCTCGGCTGCTGCTGGAGTTTGGGATCGCCCAGATGGACATGAGGCTGGAGGAGTTCGAGGGTGGTTGGGGGCTTGAGGGGGTTCTAGCCTCAGTCAGTGCAGGACAGCTTTCTTTTTACATAATTGTGTGTGTATTTTGTATTTGTTGCAACTTATTGGTGTGAATGTGAATATGGAAGCAATTCTGTTCCTGATGGACTAAATAAATAAAGGTCTGATTAAAAATCTAAATCTCTCTCTCTCTCTCGCGCAAGAGGGGAGAAAAAAACGCAAGTGAAAGAGGTGTTTTGCTTCAACGCGATCTCCTCTGTAATGCTCACTTTGAGCTCCTCGTGGAGCAGCGGGGGAGATGACCGGGGCGGGCTGAGGAGGAGACTGTGTGCGGTGATGTCGCTGCCGTTCGGGGGCGGCCAAGAGCGGAGCGGAGCGAACAGGTGACGGGGCTCCTGTAGCCGCCTCGTCACTCACGGACCCCGCGCGCCTTTTACTCTCCTATGGCCCGGGACAGCGCTGGCGCTGGGAGCGTTTCCCCAGAGCCGCGCTCACGTCCCGTGGGCGTGCATTCACAAACTGTCCCTCTGTCAATCCTACACTCCTCTCTCCGCCCCCCTCCAGCAGTGACTTTTGTTACGCAAAATAAGCACGTTGACGCTATGGGGCGCCAATGTCAAATGCTATGAGGAAATGGCCTGGGGCGCCGCTGTTCCTTGCGCGCCGAGTCCGACTATATATATATTTTTCTCTCTCGCCCCATCCTTTTGGCGCCCCCCAGTCCTTTCGGCGCCCCTATGCAAGGCATATATTGCGTATGCCCTTTTTGCGCCAATGACAACCACCCAATGCCAGCGATCTCCCATTGTTATCAAAGAAGCAGAGAGCGTGGCATTCACAACACCAGAGAGCCCTATCGCATTTTAAGACTCCAAAATATGCCTATTTTCAAATTATTATTTCAAGATTATGATCATTGAAAGAATACCTCATGACAGATTTCTTTGATACTGTTGATCATGTGTAGCCCATGCCGTCTTAGTGTCTGTCAATTTCGTAAAAATCTCAGTCTGTCTGTTTCCTTTGTGGTTTTATTTTCTAAAATGTGTTGCCCAATCTGGACTTTTATTTTGGTAGCGGCAGCGCGCACTACTTCCGGTCCTTTTGCGCTGTTCTCCTCAGTAGCTATGAGGACGGAGGGGAGGGGAGCCGCCGGAGTTTCTCTTAAACAGTTATTATAAGTATTAGCGATAAAAATCATATTTACTTTACAAACAGATTGTATCTTTGTTGAAAAAGTATTTTTGGCACGTTTTCCTGCCAGTTAATGTGTGAATCAGTGTTTTTTATGTTTTGTTCAGCTCTTTGTGGAAAAGAACGTTACTTAGTATCAGCTGAACTAAATGACAGTTGCTCAGGCACGTGTGGTGTTTTCTCTGTCCAACAGACGCAGTGACGAAGAGGCTGTACTAAGAATATTGTGTTTTGTATTTCACACAGTAAAGTCCCCCCCATCGGCAAACCCCCCATCATTTAGACATAACACAGAGAGTTTCCCTAGCTGGTGGTCATGCAGAATCAGAGGCAGACCCCGCTACACATGCAGGCTCGATTTCACTTACAAACAAATTAGACCCTGGACATCATGTTTCTACAGTGGTGTATACACATACGTTTAGTCCAATATTTGACTTTAAGAGACTTAAATGTAAGAGATTTGTGCAAATATGACATTTAATTTCATTTATATTAACACTCCTTTTTCAGATTTAAAAAAAGAGTGAAAGAGAGAGACCATGGAGTGGGGAGGAAAAGAGTGCAGTGGAGAAGGATGGGCTGTGAAACGAGTGCCTAGATAAAAGCCTACATGTTGTGCATCACACAGGAGCCCCCAGCCCTGAAGAACCTGGAAGGACGCCAAGTATTTTGTAAACAATGAAATAATGAATGTCAAGAGAAGGCTGTTTCAAGATGTTTAAGGACGCTGCAAAGGTTTGTTGCAGCTTTTATCATTTCTCCAATACAAAGGCTGCAAACAAATACATACTGGTGAAACTCACAAAATTAGAATATCGTGAAAAAATGTATTTATTTCTGTAATTTAGTTTAAAATGTGAAACTAATATATGATATAGACTCAGGGCATGCAAAGTGACATATGTCAAGCCTTTGTTTGTTTTAATTTTGAAAATTATGGCTTGTAAAAATCCCAAAATCAAAATGTCAGAATATTACAATATTACATGAAATCAATAAAAAACAATATTTTAATGAGAGACCATTTAAAGTCTCAAAGACCCTTTGCATGTGTTTGATTCATTAGCTAATGACAGGGTGACACTTTGAACTACAATAATAGTCCCTTTTCACTATATTCTAATTTTCTGAAATTTTTATTTGGGGGATTTTACAAGCTGTGAGCCAAAATCATCAACATTAAAACAAACAAAGGCTTGACATGTCACTTTGCATGACATGAGTCTATATCATATATTAGTTTCACATTTAAGTTGAATTACAGAAATAAATGAACTTTTGTCACAATATTCTAAGAGTTTCACCTGTATATAATCCTTTCTAAAAGAAATAGCAGTTCAGTTACAGTAAATGTGGGTTGAATAAAATTAGTACAATGACCAATAAGAATTCTATTATTTTTTGTGTCATGTCTTTCAGTTTCCCTCTGGGACAAAGCAAGACTGGCACAATGGGTAAAGCTCAAAGACGGGATTCCCAATAAGAACTCCGTGTGCGTTACACTTTGAGGAAGAGTGCTTCATCATCACAGGTGGTAAAAAGCATCTAAGACCAACAGCTGTTCATACCGTTTTTGACTTCTCCTTGAAAGGAGCTCAGGAGAAAACCAGCGATGACGCAACCCCTCCCATTAGAGCAGGTAAGAATCACAAATATCCAAAGAGAGATCATGAGCCAAAGAGAATGTTTTACTCCTCCTCAGATTCTGATATTCACAATGACACAACAGACTATGATCCACCTCCCCAATCATAAAACCTACAACAACCTACAACTACATAGTCTCAAGATCACCGAAGTTCATCAAGCGGCAGATGGAGTTAAAGCTGTCCCACTGTTGCAAAACAAAAAGCTTCAAACAGAGCATGTTGCAGCGTCACGCTTGGGATGCAGAAGTTCCCTCGATAACAATCTACAGGCAGCGCCCGGAGCAGAGTTTTTTTTTTTCTTATCAGCGGTTAATGACCAAAAACACATCGGCAGTAGGTGAGTTTTGTGATTCATAATTCTGCTTGAATATTAAAGCAAAACCACTAATAACGTCACTAACTGCCCTTCGCTGATTGGTTTACTCAGCTTCCTGTTTGCTCACGTAAGTTACGCTGTAGAAATGAAGTTGATGCGGAGTCTAACCAAACACACACGCTGGTACAGCGGTGAGTCTGGATTTGTCCAGGATATATTTCTGCAGGATGTTCTGAGAAGATGGAGAACTCCTTTAGTGGTGTCACTAAGGTAAGTCTCACCAGAATGGAAAAGGGTAACATGTTAAAAGTGTCAGAGGAATGGCAGGCTTTTGCTTTGACTTTGCACTTCTACACTGCCAAGGCTTATGCCTATGTGCGAGAATGTTTTGACTTGGCCTTACCTCATCCAGACACCATCAGGACCTGGTACAGAGACGGTCCCATCAGATCCAGGCTTCACCAAGGCGTCTTTCACTGCTCTTCAGGCCCACATACAGGAGTGACAGCAGATAGGTAATGAGACCATTTGTGCTTTGATGCTGGAGAAAATGGCCATTTTAAAGCATATGGAATATAGCACTGCTGGGAGGTTTCATGGAGATGTGGAGCTCGGATGTAGTGTTGTGGATGGTAGTCTTCCTCCAGCAGGAGATAACTCTTGTTCTGTTGGTAGTTGCCACTGATGACTCCTGGAAGCACCCAGTGGCATATTTCTTCATTGATTCATTTACAGGTGAGGAGTGTGTGAACATAGTGAATGAATCAATCCGACGTCTACATAGCATTTAGGCATATATAGTTTCTCTAACTTGTGATGGTCTCTCAATCGCCAGTCCATGTATTTTTGGATATTTGTCACATGATTAAGCTGCTCAGGAATGCACTGGCTAAAGGAGGTACACTGCAAACCTCAACAGGTAGGATTCAGTGGAAGTATCTAGCAGCAGTATGGCTGATGCTCTAGAATACTACAACACAGAACTGCATTTGCCACAATTCAGATGCTGTGAGGAAACATTACACTTTTTGAGGACAAAGGATGCCGCCTTTGATGTTCTCAACAGCAGGAACCCTTTGGGCAAGGGATACAAGGCACCATTGACAGCATCCAACAAAGAACAAACTGCAGCCATTTTGCTAAAAGCCGAGGCCGCTCTGCTTTCTTTCAGAGACAGCATTGGCACTCCACTGCACTCTGGAAGAAGAAGAACATGCGTTATTGGCTTCATTGCCAGTGCCAGAAGTGCTCAAAACATTTTCCATGACTTAGTGGAAAAGGATAATGCCCAGTGCTGTTATCTATGGACCTGCAAGCTCAGCCAAGACCACCGTGAACTTTTCTTCTCCTCTGTCAGAAAACTTGGTGGATTCAACAACAATCCCACAACCAGACAGTTCAACTGCTGCACACAAACGTCTTCTAGTCAGATAACAGGTGAAGACTGGAACAGACAACTGTCTCCTTCTGGACAATACAAGGAGACATTTGTTAGTGTTACACCTAAGATGTAACACTAATTAATCAATGACACCACCCGGACAGGCACGGCGGTGGCAGGCTCCCCCAGCTCACGTGCCCCGATGCGGACCCCTGGACCGCCAATGGAGCGTCTCGGAGCCGACCGGAACACCTTCCTCGACCAGGCTGACAGCACCTTATCCGCTCCTATTTTTAGTATTAAGTCCTTTTAAATGTTTTTACCTTGACTCTTAATTAGGCCTCTAAATAAATTGTTATTTAATTATTTTTGTATTGTTTGTCTCCTTGATAGCACCTACATTTTAAACTCCCACTGCATCTTAACCTGTGACATAGGCAAATACCAAGCAATGTAACTATACGCAGTACATTTTTTATTTTGTATGTAAATGCCACAAATGAAGGCGTCTACTTCATAGATCCAGTGCGCCATAAAGACTTAAGTGCAAAACATGCTAAACATAACATTTGGTTAGTGTGACTTGTGTTAGCATTTGGGCTGAGACAAAATATCGGCTCTGATCACGATACTTTTTGCTGCAATACCAAACAGAGCAGTGTGTGATGGTGTAGTGAGGAAAATAAACCCAAAATGTTGGACTGCAACAAAACTGGTGATGTTTAATGAATAACAAAATCTAGAGAAGACAAAAAGTCAAACAAACCGGGGCTGACGTAGGCAATGACCCGACACGGGAAACACATGGGTATAAATACATGAGGAAACGGGGCACAGGTGAGACACATCAGGGCGGGGCAGGCGATCAACACAAGGGAGGACAGAACACATGTCAAAATAAAACACAGGACTAGACCAAAGACAACATACAAAAAACATGGGAACAAAAGATGAATCATGACATAGTGATACTTTATCAAGTATCGCAATACTTTCAATACTTGTATTTGGAGGCATTTTCATCCTGCTCTCCTTTGTTTTTATTTTATTAACAGTTACACAGCATTTTGTTATATTTTCTTGTGCTAATGCACTTTTCAATCTTAACACTTCAATACATGTGGTATATAAACTTTGGACACATTACTGTTTTCTTTTTATGGATGGATGGATGGACATTTTAAGGTAAACATATTACTTATAAATACTTACTGTATTGTATTTTTGATTGTATAAGGACTGCAGATGGAAATTAGCATTGTGCTAAATCTGGGGCAGCCATCTTTTTAATGTACCTGTCCGTTATCCTTTTAAATAAATAACTAACTAACTAACTAACTAATATGTATCAGAAAAAGTGTATTGTTCCAGCTGTCATTAGCATACATACTTTGTGTATAAAGTGCAGCCAATCTCTGTTGACTTCTGTTCACATTTGCTAACCCCACACAGTGAATACTTCAAAATGCGCAGGAGAAAAGGAAAGATGGACTGGATATATAAAAGTGGGAAGGTAATCGTGCCACACTCGGAGAAAACAGATGGCACAAGCTGCGGAGTGTTGGTGGCGTTGGTAATGATGGGGTGTATTTTGAGACAGTGAGGGGCCATTGACATACAGTTAGTACAGAAACAAATGTTGAATATTCACCACTTAAGGCCCATTCTTACACAAGTGTATTAAAAGTAAAAGTAGCTCACAATGTAAAAAGATTGGGGACTTCAGCTCCACAATGTGTACTGTGGACAAGCCAGCACAACTGAAGGGCAAGTGGCTGTGGTGAATGTGAGAGACGGATGGTTCGTAACCACACACATTATGTACTGGACATTGGACACAAACATCTTAACCCTGGGTTCGTCTCATTATCTCCTTATACATTTGGCTAAAGACCTGCAGAGCTTCTCCTCTATTCCTAATCAAATCGTACTGGACACGTCAACAAGCAACATGACAAAAGAGAGGGAGTGCTTGGCTCTGGAGCCATTTGTTAAAATCAGGTAAACTATATGTAGCACTTGTGGTGCAGTCTTGTGCCCTTATGTAGTGAAGGATGGACTGAAGGGACAACCGGGCCAGATCAGATAGATTCGAGATATGGCAGAGCCTAGGGTGTACGACAGCAAAGGAGACACACACACAACAGTTGCAGAAAATAATATTTAATTGTTCTGCAAATTGTTTAGTAGAACAGTGCACAAAGGGAACACAAATATGAAAAATAAAAAAAGTTAAATAAAAATACCTATAAGTCCTGTCTTTCAATGTTCATTTAAGTTCAGGCTAGGACAGGCTACGACTCGCTATCCAGATCTGGAGAATCTTTGTGAGTCCAATCCAGAACTCCAAAAAACGTGCCCATGCTACATCACACGTGGGACACAGGGTTTTCCAGCCAGCGAGGGTTCACAGCCTTTGGAACTCTCAGTATCCATCACCGTGTGTTTCCACCAAAAAGGCTGCTCCTGACATGTCTGCTTCCCCGGAGCAGGTACAAGGTGTCTCTCTCGGCCTGCGTCTCTGGCATGTCTGACGAGCACATACGGGACACGCAGAGGTCGGGACACGAGACTTGACCTTACTGGCTAATGATGATTTTATACTATAGGGCAATTGGCTGCTCGGGGTGTCAAACAAAAATACTTATTACGTCTTTTTAAATGATTTTTAACAATATTTATCAATGTATATTTACATACTTTTTTGTCGATGTTTATTCTTGTTACTTCATAATAAGAAAAAATGGTTTCTCATTAGATGGGACTTCCGAATTTGCAAAAGCACTCTTGCTGTACATTGTACAATAATTGTGGACCTTACCTCATGCTCTTCAAAAATGTTGACCTGTGCCTGCTTACAGCCTCCTCTTTGACTGCCAAAACAGTAAGTACTACTTTCTCCTTTGTCAGCCGAGAAGAACATCTTTCAGTGAGTTTATTTCCCAGCAGGGATTCATCGCCTGCCACAAATGTTTACTCAATGCTGTTGTAGATCTGAGAGAAGATTCTATGAAGCAGATGAGAGTCTTAACCTTTCAGACAGATGAGAGTCTAACCTTTCTTTGAGTTTTTATTTGGCTCAAATCGGCCTGTGGACGGCTGAGAAACATCCTGTTAAAGTCTCCAATCTGAAATAGGCTGTTATAGCAACCAATAAATAAGCGATCAGTTCTGCGGCATCACACGCGGTGGTTCAAAATTGTCAACAATATTTTCTTGCAACTTGAAAAGGAGGTATTTAGTCATTTAGCCCGTTCACATAATGTTTGTCCCTGTATTGAGAGACAGAGAGAGCCGGGGCAGGAGCTACAGGCAGGAGTTAAGACAGACAGAGGACAGAGGAGCAGCAGGCAGGGGCATGGAGGAGAGGATAATATTGGTCTTTCTGCTTTGCACTTTTCTGCATATTCTGCAACATACTGATAATTATGATATTGACTTCAAGCTGAATATGTTTATTTATGTTTACTAATTGTTCCTTCCTCACCAGCCTGGGCTAAAGTAGCCAAAAAATGATCCAAACAGAATAGAATCTGGTCACTTTTGACACGCACACCCACCTATTGTGTAATAAACTTTAATATGACTTCAATTAATTATGGGCTAAATGCGCGCAAGCGTCACGTGACTTCCGAGTGGATTCTAAGTAGTCGTTTGCGTTATTTCCCTATGAGGTCTTGTCTAAAAAAAGAAATAGCTGAAGATTACATGGTAGACGGTGAGTTACTGGTGGACAGTCACTAGCATCATGTTAAAAACATCGCGTCAGGGGCAAAAAAATTCACTAGAGGAAACTTCCGTGCTCATCACGATAAGTGTTTTTGTCTTGAAGCTAATAGCTAACAGCTAACACGAATTAAAAATGAAAATAGCAAGATTTTTAACACGATTTTAAACGAGCCTGCTCAAAATCTAATCTGCCTGTCTTTAGTACAAATACTTTTTAGACGTTTAATTTTTGTGGTGGTGTTTTTTGATGCTAGCCTTTAGCACTGAGATAAAAAGTCCTACCTCAAAAAACACAGACGTTTCCTGCAGTCAAGAATTTACATCCAACGTAATGTTTTTAACACGTAGCGAGTCACTTCGGATCAGTAGTTTAGTTTAGTTTTAGTTTAGTTTATTTGTTTATTTGAGCAGTACACATTGTGCTCAAAAGGAGTGGGCTGAAGCAAAAGCTTATGAGTGCCCACCCCCGAGTGCAATAAAATAAATAAAAAAAGAACATTTAAAACATTTCAAGCAGCTACATTCATACAGACCAACTTACAAACTTACCAAAAAAAAAATAATAATATATGAACTGTTTATACAATTAATTGAAGCAACGCACAGCTACAACAACAATCTTGTTTCATGTACGATGTCTATAACAAAGCAGTCAAAAAAAAAAAAAATGTGATCCTTCATATATTTCTTTCAGATTTTTACCCTTGATAACCAAGAGTTACTTTTATGTTATGAGGGTACATTAATAGATATTATAATCTGAGATCTTGATACTTTCCAGTTGTCATTACCATTCTCAGTATAATTTTAATTTGGGTGTAATTTTCATAATCATTATTATTATATATTTATTTAATTGAGTTATATGTGAAGTATGCTGCAAGCACTGCATAGTGTGGTGCATTAAAAAGCCAAAGTGTAGAGCGGGCCAGATGAAGAGGGCAGTAACTCCCAATCAACAAACCCCCACACGGCTGCCCTAACAGCTTATTTTGTAGAATATGTTCCTATGCTGAGTGGTGCATTAAAAGACAAGGTTTAGAGCCCGTTGGGAGGATTCCTCTCAACAGATCCATAACCTGCCAACCCTAATTCTCCATTTGTGAATTTGAGCAATAGAATGACAACCGTTCCAAGCAGCAACACTCTTCCAGATTATAGAGGAAACAATACACATAATCCATCCTACTGCTCCCCCTAGTGGCAACACATTTCTTCTTGTCTGTATATTTCAAAAGTCTTTTGTTTATATTTAAATTTGAACAGGTTGACGTTTGGACATCGTTTCAAATCCATCTCCAGTTTATTCCACAATTGTACACCATTAACTGTTGGACTAAAACTTTTCAAAGTTGTGCTATGTTTCTGAATCCTAAAGTTTAATTCATCACGTAATTCATAACGACCAGTACGTTCTTGGAACCTTCTTTGTAATTGGTTTGGTAACAATTTATACCTTGCTTTGAATAACATTTGAACAGTTTGGAACTCAACAATGTCACAAAACTTCATGATCTTTGATTTTAAAAATAATGAGTTTGTGTGGTCCAAAAACCCAGCTTTATGAATTACTCGGATAGCTCTTTTTTGCAACAATATTATTGGTTTAACTGTGTTTTTATAAGTACTACCCCAAACCACAGTACAATAATATAAGTAGGGCAAAATCAGAGAACAGTATAAGGTATGTAGAGCTTTGATGTTTAAAATGTGCTTTGCTTTTGCTATTACTGAAATGCTTCTAGAAATTTTCGTAGATATATATTTAATATGAGATTTCCAAGTAATTCTGTCATCAATAATCACACCAAGGAATTTGATTTCATGCACTCGCTCGATAACAACACCTTCTATCTGAATTGCTTCCTGAGCATTGGAGTTACAGTTGCCAAATGTCATCATTTTGCTTTTACTCAGATTTAAAGATAATTTATTTTGTTTGAACCACTTGTTGACACTTTTGAGTTCCCAGTTGACAATCCGACACAGCTGTTGCAAGTCGTCTCCTGATGCAAAAATATTTGTATCGTCAGCAAACAAGATAAATTTAAGTATTTCAGACGTTTTACAAATGTCGTTAATATACATATTAAACAATTTTGGGCCCAGAATAGAACCTTGAGGTAAACCACAGACAATTTGTCGACAACTCGACTGATAATCACCGATTTTCACACATTGTTTTCTATTTTTTAAGTAACTGGTAACCCACTGTAGAGCTACCCCCCTAATTCCATAAAGTTCTAGTTTATTAATTAATATATCATAGTTTATTGTATCAAACGCTTTACTCAGGTCAATAAATAACCCTATTGCACATTTCTTGTTATCTACAGCATTAGTTATTTCTTCAGTTATATCAAAGAGCGCGTGTGAGGTTGAGTGATTGTTCCTAAAACCAAACTGATTGTCCGAGAGTAAATTACACTTTTCGATAAAGCCGTCAAGTCTAGAGTTAAAAACTTTTTCTAAGATTTTAGAGAATTGCGGTAACAGGGAAACAGGCCTGTAGTTTGTAAAGAGATGTTTATCTCCTGCCTTGAACAGAGGAATCACTTTTGCTACTTTCATACCATCAGGAAATTGTCCAGTTTGCAACGATAAGTTACAGATGTAAGTTAACGGCTTAGAGATACTTTCAATAACAGTTTTTAAAGTTTTCATGTCCATGTCATGGTAATCGGTCGAGGTCTTATTTTTACACCCTTTAACAATGTCCAGTATCTCCTTTTCCTCCACAGGATTTAGGAACAGGGACATAGGATTTGCTTCTATCAGTTCACAATTATAGTTCTCAACGTTTACAATTTTTGCAGCACGGTTCGGTCCAACATCTACAAAGAATTTATTAAATGTTTCGACGACTTCATTCATATTATTTAAAGTGTTATCCTCATCTTTGAAATATTTTGGATAATTAATCGTTCTTGGTTTATTTCTAATTATACTATTTAAGATGTTCCATAAACCTTTAATATTATTCTTATTAGTATCCAACAACTTATTATAATAATCCTGTTTACATTTTCTCATGATACCTGTCAGTTTATTTTTATATTTCTTATATTTATCCTCAGCTTCTTTTGTTCGGTTACTTATAAAGTTTTTGTAAAGATTTTTTTTTTTCTTGCAAGCATTTAGTAAACCTTTAGACATCCATGGTGTTTCTTTACACTTTCTGTTTTTACAGTATTTCTTCATTGGGCAGTTTTTGTCGTATACCTTTTGAAATACTCGCGTAAACTCATCATAAGCCATATTCGTGTCATTCTCTCTGTACACAATACTCCAGTCTTGAGCTAAAAGCTCCTTTTTAAATGCATCAATAGTTTTCTCTGTTTTTACCCTTCTAAACCAATACTTGTTTTCCTCTTCATCTTTTACATATCCATTTTTATACATAATGAAAACTGGAAGGTGATCACTAATATCATTTATCATTAACCCGCTGACTGTATCACTTTCAATTTCATTTGAGAAAATGTTATCAATCAAGGTGGCACTATGGGTTGTTATTCTACTCGGTTTGGTTATTAGAGGAAACAGACCTATACTGAATAAAGTATTTATAAATTCGTCCGTCTTTTTATGTTTATATGGGTTTAACAGATCGATGTTGAGGTCTCCCCCCACAAACATGACTTTATGATTTAATCCTGAAAAGTGCTCCTCCATCCACTTAGAAAAAACATCTACATCAGAGCCAGGTGTTCTATAGATAGAACTCACAATAATATTTTTCTTTTTTTGTCTTGTAATCTCTACAGTAAGGCATTCAAGTGTATCATCCACCACCATTGTCTTATTTTCCATTACTTTGTAACTATAGTTGGAGTCTATAAACATAGCTACGCCCCCTCCATGCTTGTTCTTTCTGTTCATACTTATAAATTCATAACCATCAATAGAAAACTCAAATTCTCTGTCATTATTAATCCATGTTTCTGTGATTAGGATGACACTGAATGGTGTGGAAAACTGTTTTAAGAAGCTTTTGATGTGGTCAAAGTTTGCATAGAGGCTTCGACTATTGAAGTGGATTACAGTGAATGCCTTAATGTTCTTAAGTTTACTATTGTACAGATCCTCTGTGTAATATTGACAGTCATTGGTAGCTCTAGTAAAAAAGTTATTTTCAGGGTCGATGTCGATCTCAGTGTTCTGTAGGTCGTACTGAGAGAATGTAAAATCCTGGGAGTTTGCTTCAGCAATTCTCCTTATTGAAAAGTCCAAGTCGGTGCTTCCTATAGAACTGTATGTATTACTGGACATGTGAAATTATGTGCTTTTACATACCAAAGTCCATACGCTTTTCCCGGTGTTTATACTGGATGTGGTGTACTGCTGCGTGGACGTATAATGAGTTTGTCATATCTCAAGAAGGCGATCTCCCCCCTTTAAGACAGTATCTCACTGTCAGTGATGTTTCCTTCAACTATTTATTTTTTTAGACAAGACCTCATAGGGAAATACCGGAGACAGTATACGGAAGCACCGCCTTAGGATCCACTTGGGAGGCACGTGTCATTTGCGTGCCTATTGGGCTAGTTTTTGTACTTTTGGGGCGAGGTTTGAGCGGTCATTGGACTAGAAATTTGTCTTGGACCTGGCAACCCTGCTCCACTTTGAGACAAAAAGGCCACGGACAACGGCTTTTTACTCTCGTCTATTCGCCAAACTACCGTCCCGATCCGGCGTTTTGGTGTTATATGTGGCAAAGTGGGCGGAGAATGAGTGAGCGTCTGTCCCCGTAACAACACCGCAGTTTGACTGAGATGCGGGGCCCGTGCGGCTGCGGGGGCCCAACTTGCGTAGTTTGCCTATAGGAAAAACCGGCTCTGTCAGTGGCAGTACGTCGCAGCTCCTCCAGAGTTATCTTGGGGCAAACCTTTAAACACAGTACGATCATTACTCTAATAATCCCCTTGTTTCGAGCGTATTTTAATTGTATCAATATGCAATAAAATACATAATATGATGTAACATGGTAGAACTGGGTCCTCCTGCACTGCCTCTTTAATTTTGGGTGTGGTTTCCCTTGTTTTTTTCCTTTATTTGCTGTGGGCCAATGGCCATGTTTTAATTAGTTGGCAGGTGTGAAGGGGTGGGGCTACCTGTTTAAAACCAGCTGAACCGTTTCCTCTCCCTCGTTCACTCTTGTTTATCCTTTGTCCAGGCCAGTTTGTTTTGAAATTCATGTGAAGTAGCTGGTAGTATGCCAAAGTAAAATGTAGTTTTGAACCGCGGGTGGCACGGTAGCACAGCGGTTAGCGCTCGTGCTTCACCGCTAGAAGGTCCCTGTGTCTGTGTAGGTTTCCTCCGTACTCCGGTTTCCCCTACCACTAAAAACATGTACAATAGGCCAGCTTTAGGAAAAAAAAGCATCTGAACAATGGTTAAAGCCAACACAGCTTTGACGCATCCATGCTGTTTCTGATGTAAACACAGGTCGCGCAGCATTCTGGACCGGCGTCAAGCCAGCCTCCACTTTCGAGCTTTTGTTATGCTAGCTCTCCACCCGAGCTGCGGGTGCGCTTGATTTGGACACTCATCTCGCCCTCGTTATGGACCTCCCACAAATGTCAGCTGCCCACGCCTAACATCATCATACTGTAAACATGTCAAGTATTGCATCAACATTGAAAACTTATCAAGTGACAGTGGTATCAACTCCATAATAAAAAGAAAACAGGAACTGCACTGATCATTGCATTGCAATTACCCCATCAATCCTGTAGATGTCACACTTAGGTCTCTTGCTGTGTCCCTATATTGTACCACAAGCCACATGTCATTTTGATTTTCCACTGGATATTCTGCATTCTGCCACAGACTACACATGACCACGCATGCGTACAGTAAATTTCACACGCCTGTAACCTGGGGTTTTGGAGAAAATGGACAGGGAAAGTGCCTCCAAAGTCACTGCCCATGTTACACCAAGTCAGAAGTCCTTCACAAGCCACTTCCAAGCTCCAAAGTATTTCTCATAACATTTTGCATACATTTGGAATTCCAGATATCTGTAGATTTTTAGTTGGGTTAATGATTCCTATTCACATATTGATAATTCCACATTTAACACATACATTGTCCATTATGTACTGCAGATTATTTCACCAAGAGGATATCCAGTCAAAGGGAAAATAGGTCAAATGTTCCAATTCAGGTCCCGTTTATTCTCATGACACACTTTCACCTGAACACAGACATAACCAAATCTTCGGCAACCCTTTATTGTACACTACCCTTAATACACTGTAAGTAATCAAATTTAGTACAATGTAATGTGCTATGTAACAAAGTGTAATAACTTGTATCACACTTTGTAATACAATTGTAATACAAGTTACTGATGCACAATGCCGTGTGGCGGCACGGTAGCGCAGCGATTAGCGCTCGTGCTTCACAGCTAGAAGGTCTGGGTTCGATTCCCACCTGGACGGGGGCCTTTCTGTGTGGAGTTTGCATGTTCTCCCCGTGTCTGCGTAGGCTTCCTCCGGGTACTCCGGTTTCCCCTACCACTAAAAACATGTACAATAGGCCCAGGGACTGCAGGTGGAAGTTAGCACAAGTGCTATAACCTGGTACAATGCATCTCTCCTTTCTGAGGCTAATGTAGATTGTACACTGTCCCTGTTCAAATAAATAAATAAAATTAAAAAAACAATGCAAATACAGTTTGATTCACTAAGTTTATGCATCACCCCCACAACAACTACGTATACAAACAACTTGTATTTCATTAAAAGGAAAATCCAAATCAGACTATATAGACAATTTTATTTTGTTGCTTAAAATATATACAATGTTGGCCTTTTAACAAATCAGTGTTGGGGTAACGTATTACAAAAGTAATGAGTTCCACAATAAAATAAAAAAATCCCAGTAACACGGGAATACAACATATTACACTCACAAAATACGGGAATATATTGGCCATTACAATTCAAGTAACTCGAGTTACAAGAGCATTTAAATGTATGAAAGAAAAAATGACAAACTCCTCCAAAAATAAAATTGGACACTGGTGTATAAAATCTACATTTGCTTGTACTTAATGTCCTCAATACAAAACACAAGAGAATGGAGGAAAACTCTGACGGCACTTGGTCGGTGGAATTATTAAAGTCAAATCATATTTTGCTAAAAGTAACTCAGGTAGTTCAGCGACATTTTTGAAACAATAGTATGTAATACAAATAATGTAATTATTAGAGCTGTAATTACTGATAAATATTTGACAATTTCTAAGAAATTTGCCCAACACTGCACAACTCACAGTGCCAGGCTTCAGTTCTGGCTTGGGTGAGGGCGGCTTCTGTCATCCCCAGACAATTCTCATGAAACCAGAGCGGACAGGACTCGCACTGAAACATACTGATCATATTTTCCATATTCATCAACCGTTAACATACTCCACATTCATTTACATACATGTTCAGAATAAGGTGCTTATCTGAACATGTGAATGTACAATGAATACCATGTCCATCATCAGCAGCAGAATGTTTCAATGGCGCCATCTCCATGCTGCACATGGCACAATGTTTTTTTCATCGAAGACTACAACAAATAATGAAAACCAAACAATTCATACATTTACTGTGTTTGTCACTTTTGCTTACAGATGTTACCACATACCAGATTTGGTCATGATTTGGATAGCCATTTTGTGTCGTTCTGATGCCATCTGTTCTATGGACGTGTCCAGGGTTATGTTTAGGACTTCCGGAAACGTCCTCAGAACTTCTTTAGCCATCTAGTAAATGCAGAAAGAGTAGCTTCAATATTCAAATTAGCTATTAACATATAGATACTTGTTTTTTCTCTCTCATGAAGGTAAAGCTCTTTTTCATAATGGTCTGTACATGACTATCATCCATTTTAAATATTCTGTATAGCAACAACAGTATGAAGCCAGTATTATATAATGGAAATGAAATACAAAAATGTTCCTCTAAATGATGGAATATACTCGCCAATGACTACAGCTTTCAATAACCACGCTTGCATGCTTCTCTGGGCATAAGACAACTTTACTTATTCTATCAACTTACCATACACATTGCACCTCAAAAAGGCAAACTTATAACATAGCACTCAGCAATTACTGCCAGATAATGTTATCTTGTGGAACACCACATAAGTGGCCACGGCACATTTATAGAATACACAAATCTCTCCTTACCACCACTAGAACCCCACAGCTGGTTCCATCCTGTTGGAATGAGTGCCGGATCACGCCACCTCTCCATTTTACACCCATCCAGTCAGTCTTCCCCTGTCTGGACCGTCTCATCTTCAAATATTTTCTGTATGCGGCATTGCACATCATCATCATCATAGTTGGGCAAATATTTGTGTAAATAGTATGCCATCATTGGCACGTACGTGAATCTTGTAGCAGCAATATTTGAATCCTCTCCTTCTGTTCCACTGGCAGCTGGGCCCATCAAGCACACCATACCTTTTCGGGCATTGATGTACTGGAAACAAAGAACTTTAGAATACATAGCCTATTTTACAAATCAATATGAATACTTACCAACAACTTCCAGTGAACATTGTTGATGTTAATGCAGGCCAAGATACCCTCGTAATCATCAAATGTCACCTGTAAATTAAATGGATATTCATTGCACCGTTAAACCAACGTGAACCAACACTAAGCTTGACATTTTCACTCCTTCACTCATCACAACCGTGGATTATTGCAACTCCCTTTACATTTGACTTCCACATTCACTCATCACTAAACGGGTCCCTAAAAAAAAAAAAATTTATTTACATAAAAAAGTCCAATGTTTCTTTCCCTCCATCGGCTCCTGGTCACATTCAGAATAGGAAAATATAATTTGTCCTCATAACAGTTATGATTTCTTATCACTGTTATGATATTCAAACCTTCGCTCCCACAGATCCTCCTCTCACCGTCTCTTATAACCAATTATGGAGCTGAGATGGAGAAATTGCATTTTCCTTTTTATTCTACTGTATTTGAGTCTGAAGAAACCCTTATGGGGTCACCTGTTGCAAACCATTTTGGTGCTATTAGTTTTTGAAGTCGTCTATGAGCATATGCATGTTATAACATAACAGAATGACAGTTATGTCATAGTTGTCAATTATGTTGCCACTCAGATTGCAATATGGAAGGTTCAATTTCTGTTTAGATGTAAAATGTGCATAACCTGCATTCGTACATACAACTTAAATCTTTTGCATATATGCATATTCGTTTTTACTGTCAATTATCTGAAAATGTCTGTTTACTATCCCCCTGAATATTGTATGCTAACTGTAGAAGAGGTCACTGGGCCTTGAGGGGCAATAAACAGTGGTCCTGTTTATCTGGCCAGAGGCAGGTAGCCTTCGTCCCTCTGCTAAAGAATGTATGCTAATCTCGATCAAAGGTGAAAAGTCACTGGGCCATAAAGAGTGGTCAGGAAGGAGCTGATCAGATCTCCAGATGGTGAGATAAGGAAGTATCTTGTGCTTTGATGTGAGTCAGGATGGCCAACTGGAGCGTCCTGTTGTCTTGTGTGCTGAAGTGTGAGTGTGGCTATGCATTGAGTAGGAGGGGCTAACAGGCAGAGAATTACCCAGGAGGAAAATGTTTTGGTCAGACTTTTTCCAACAACTGAACGAATAACATGTAACTTGTAACTCACCATCTAAGAATAAAGTGCCTTCTGAGAACTCGTAACCTTCCTGATCTATCTGTTTTTTACAACGAGGCGAGGAGTCAGATAGCGGCATTTTTGGGCCTTTAGCTCTTTATTTTTTTATTCATATTACCCACCTTTCTCAAAGAGGTTCGAGCCACCTGTTCTTGGGTCCCAAACAACAACACTTGGCCAGTGTAAGAATTCATTATGTATAAATTCTTGCCAGACTCTGTTCTGTTTATGTGAAGCAAAGCTTCCATTATCTATAAGAACAAAACAATAGTCACCACACAAGGGCAATTAGGTCCTGTTAGCTGTCAAGGGGACACGCAAAGTGTCAGGCTTGTTGAGATGTGGTTGAACATTATCTGGATCATTTAAAATACATCCAATATCTACAGATCATGGCTATTGTGCCTCAGCAGTTAATTGGATTTGTGTTCTATTCATGATGTTAATAACGTGGAGTTGATTGGCAAAGACGACTTAAAGGGGGGCTTATCACCTCGCCATATACCCATGTGTGGGGCCGTAGAGACAGCAACTCCCTGTGATGGATGTTGCTCGGAGGGTCCGGTGGCCCAGATTTGCAGCCTCACTTGCAGCTTTGGCTGCGGCTACAATGGTAGCATACCACCATAGAGTATGGAGTGAATGAATAATGCTATGCAATCTGTGTTTTAGTGGCCAGAAAAACAATGTAAAAAATAAATGATTGGTATTTATTCATATATGACTTAGCCTTGCCATCCCCCACTTGTACGTCTTGGTCTTTGGGAGTCCGTTTTGGTGCCGGAGGTGCTGCTGAGATTGCCTCAGTGGCTGCCTCATCTTTCTGGTGGGTTGGCAAATATCAGACATTAGATCACACAATCGTTTTCACCAAAACTAGTCATTTACCACTTGTACCTGTTCATCTTTCAATCTTCCAGGTGGCGTTTGAGTCATTGGCTGCGTATCCTGCTTTTGGGACAGTTTAGATACGACAGGGCAAAAAATATGACATAGGGATATATGAACATTGTGAAATATGCATACCTTCATAAAAAGGAATGCCTTTTTGAGGGCAGACACATATTTTCCCCTCAAATGTGTGTGGCGAGACCTCTTCTTCCACTTCTCCACAAGGACTTTGTGGGTCTGCATAAATGTGATACAAACCACAAAACTCCAAAGTCTGAGACCATAGATGCCAAATATGCAACCCACTGGCCACGTCAGGCATTATTTATTAAAATCATACATTCCAATCAATAATTGATATGCAAATAACTGAAATGTAGTGAAAGTATGATCAAAACACATGATTTTGTGTTTGGCAAAAGCAATGTCCTCACTATATCTGCATCAATATATAGATGTAGATATGAAGAGAAATATAGGATGCCATGGCAAATATGTCATACCAATCCATCTGTACTTATTAAAAAGCATATTACTGTCACTGCATGACAATTTCCACACATACTGTAATGGCCTGTACGTATCTACCTTTGTGATGAGTCTTTGTACTCCCTCAGCAGAGCAACATGCATCTGGTCATATTTAATTGCCACATCGTCAAGGCGGCAGTGGAACCGCAGATGTTTTAGGTCCCACTGGCTCTGTTCCATGACACCTTGGGTGCGGTTATCAATCGTTATGTTCTATGGACAGTTCAGAGGTTAGTATTCACATTATTCATGTTTACTTTACATAGCAAATACATTAGCTTTACCCGTCTTGGGAGTGCCCTAACTGCATAGTATCTTTTGGAGGCCTCCATGTAGGCTTCAGTGCCATGCCTACCAAGGTCCCCTTAATAGACAAAGAAAATACACTGATGGTCATGTACGAAATATTTACATACGAGCAAAAGATGGATATACAGACACAGTTCTGACCGAGCATGATCTCACTCCACAATAAAGAGTAGGGGAAAAATAGGATCTGCCCTCCTTTCCAAGTAATGGAACCCCAGTCTGCTAATCCGTGCCGGATTCTTCTCATGTTCAGGAAATGTCTATTTAAACAGGTGTAAATTTAATAGGAAACCTTTTTTTTTCAGCAGTATTTTCTTGTTAAATATTCAGATTAAAAACGGTAGTTGTTTGAAAATTGATTAATAGTGTGAGTGAATAGTACACACACAGAAGCAATGTGTTTCCAAACACTTTATTTTAACAAATACCTACGACATTATAGCTTCGTAACCTCTGAAGTCCCCCTATAAAAATGAAGCAACTATTACGGTTAATAAGTCAATATAAAGAAAAATTAAATATAAATATTGTACATTCAACTAACTTTTGACAGAGCTTCATTTCTTAGGATTTGACGATCCCCATACGTCATAACCGTCGCTGTATAGTGGTTGAGGATGTCAATATTTTCATTGAGGTCTCTTGCCCAGATATGCAGCAGTGGTTCAATGACCTGAAGTGGATAATATTTAAAAGTAACTTAGATGACAATTTCTAATGATATTATACATAGAAATGTCCGGTAAGTTATTAAATGGCAATTATTTCAGTCATTTAGTCTATCTCTCCAACTAGCCAGTTGTGAGGCCTCAAGGGAACAGGTCTCGATTGTACCAGCAATTTGTGAAGACAAGTTTCACAGGGTTTTTTTCCCCACAAAGATTTCAGCTGAAATAAAAGGAAATTATAAAAAACTTTTTTCTTTTTACTGTTTTGGACAAATCCGTTAAATAAAAACTTACCGGCTCATCGTGGTTTGGACTTTGTTTGGACTTTTCAGCACTACCATCTTGTTCCTATTAATATGAAACAACACAATGTGTGAGATTGACATAAAGTAAACTATGTCTTACGCCGAATTTACACCAGGAGCTATTACTGGACGTTACGTACGCGGCGCGTTATACGCGCGCATTTTCGAAAGCGCAAATTTACACATACGGCGTCAGAGCAGCTAAAGCTACGCTTGTGTTCGGGTGTCTCTTCCCCAAATCACTTGGAATAATTTTGCTTATAAAAATGGGTAAGTAATAACATTTCTCATGTTAATACGTTTTGCTAGTCGTACATCGAACTCTGCCAATTTATGAAATGATTTGCATATTTTTTTAGCTTACCGTAGCTTAGCTTGTGCATTTATTTATAGAAACTGTGCCGAGTAGAAGGTGCACCTTGGCCTTTCTTCTTTTGGTAGAAGAAGTGAGGAGACAGGAGAGACAACAGACCAGGCGACTATGGGCGCATCCAATTAACCAGCAGCGTCATCAGCGAGGTGACTTCTACCACCGTGTGGCCGGGCTGGGGCTTGACAGCCAAAGACACCACCAATATGCGTGTTGTGAACTTCGACAAATCAACAGAAAACTTATTTTGACAGGGTGTCGGAAGTTTACTTTGAAAGACTGTGCCATTTTCCCGTCTAAAATTACGGAGTTTGCCGCGTATACGCGTCAAAATTAGAACTCCATTCTAATTTAGGCGCAGCCTCGCGTCAATACGTCCGTCCGACGCGCGTATAACACTGCTAGTGTAAATATCATGATAGGTTAGAATGGAAAAAAGTGACGCGCGTCTGCTGCGCTACAACGCTTACGCGCTGTAATTCCTCTGGTGTAAATTCGGCGTTACAGTGAAAAAGTCACGGGACAGATTGTGCAAACTCATGGCATTTTCCTGAGTGGAGCTGCTTTTGTGCTGTGGGCGTTTATGATTAGAGAACAGGTCGGCTGAGGCCTGGTTTAGGCGGGCAGCACTGGGGGCGGTGCTCTGGTGTCAGCCTCACATTTATTTACCCCTTTCTATCGCGCTGCCTTGTGTTCTTCCTTGGGCATTGTGGCCTCTCACAGGTCAAGCTGGAAACTTGTTGGGCCCAACGTGAGCTGAACGGCGCTTGCGTCTCGAGAGAGAAAGAGATCGCCTGTGCCGGTCCTGCTGTGCCATAATAACAACCAAAATAAATGCACATGTTACGTACCCTCCACCTGGACTCCAGTCTCCTCCATCCCTCCTGCATTCTGACCGATGCACCAGATCTAGTCACGCTGTTAAACCCTAAAGCGCTGGCCCTACATACAGTCCACCCCACCTCAACGATTTGGTCCTTAGACAAGTCAATTCCTCCATTTCATACTTCACACTTAAAAGCGCTAAGTCTGAAGGAGAAAGATTTAAAAGTGCGCTGCTACAGCTACAAAAAAAGCTACAGATAATAAAAAAATATGCAAAAATTATTCAGAAATGTAACAATAATAGATGAAAAAGGCAGTGACACTTTAGTAAGCCTTTTTAAATGAGGCATTATACTGTTACTCTCCTGTTGAGTATCTTTTAGATTGTGTGCTAGGTTCAAGTGGGGGTTAAGAGGTTAAAAAGAGTCGTTACCTCAACAGTATCTTGTCACACCAAGGGTGTCTATAATATGTTAGCACTCAGTTACATTCACTCAAGAAGAAGTACTCGAGTAACTTTTTTCAAAAACTATACTTATTTAAATAGTTATATAATTTACAACATTTTACATCAACTTTACTAATATAGTACTGAATGATTATGGAATAATACTATTTTGATAACAAAAAGAGCAACTGCAAAGTTTATATTTTACCAAATTATTTCAGGCGAAGATTCTGTATCACTAATAGCCTGGGTTACTCTCTTTTCTATACAGTTTCTGTATATGATTGGATTGACAATGCATTACAAAAGGATGGGATAAAAAAAAATTGTTTTTACAATTAAAAGTTAAAGCATAATAAAGTAAAAAAGTTGCTATGCCCAATGGTGAGGTTTTTATAACAGCTGGCCTGGTGTACAATCATGTTATCAATAGTCTTCACACAAGGTGTCTGGGTAATATGACACTATAATGCAGTACAGTTACCTTGTAGTCTTCAATCATAACTTTTGAGTCTGACTGCTTCATGAGCTCTACCAGGTTTTTATGGCGCTTGGTGACTTCATTACTGTGGCAAGGGGAGTAGAAAACTACTGTGGCACTTAAGATCATTTCTTCCATTTCTGGAAGGGTGGTGCTGCAGGCAAGAAGCCCAAATTGTCAGGTGTGTGGTGCGGAATAGTGACCCAAGTGCAGACGAGCCCAAAAGTCCGGGGTGAAAGTAAATTTAATGGACAAGTCCAAGTACAAAAAAAAAACAGGCAAAAATCGCAAAACCGGGCAACAGAAACTCACAAGCAGGAACGGGGACCAGAACAGGACACCAAACAAGAACAATGCACCAACAAAAAAAGGGGAGAACACGGGGGTATAAATACACAAGGAAACGGGGCACAGGTGACACATATCAGGGCGGGGCAGGCAATCAACAAAGGGGAAGCAAAGCAAAAGCACAAGGACAGAACAGACATGTCAAAATAAAACACAGGACTAAACCAAAGACACATACAAAAACAGGGTAACAAGAGACGAATCATGACACAAATATATGCATCGCAAATTTGAAATGCGTGGGTGTGCTGCAAGTAATATATTGACAGGTTAGTAATGTATTGACATATATCTAATATATTCCAGTCCCCTCTGATAATACTTACATTTTCTTACAAAGATCCTTGTCATTTTTCATAATGGCTTAAACAGTGATGGATAACGGAAATGGACTGGAGCAGTAATAATAATAATAATGCCTTACACTTGTATTGCGCTTTACAAGTCTGTATTACCAAGTTTTTCTCAAAGCGCCACACTGTCGTCATTAATCATTCACTCCATACTCGGTGGTGGTAAGCTACTGTTGTAGCCACAGCTGCCCTGGGGTAGACTGACGGAAGCGAGGCAGCCAATCTGCGCCATCGGCCCCTCCGACCACCACCAACCATTCACTCACATCATTCATCCCGGCCTATTGTACATGTTTTTGGTGGTAGGGGAAACCGGAGTACCCGGAGGAAACCTACGCAGACACGGGGAGAACATGCAAACTCCACACAGAAAGGCCCCGTCCAGGTGGGAATCGAACCGGGGACCTTCTAGCTGTGAAGCACAAGCACTAACCGCTGTACTACCGTGAAGTACCAAGGAACCATCACACATAACCATAACCGGTCTCTTGGTTACTTTTTTTTCCAAAGTGGCGCATCTGTGATAAACGCTTGCAAAAAATGTGTTTACCTTTTTGGTTTTCTATCAGCTTTTGAAGACTAAGTAGCTCATTTTGATGTGGTCGACTCTTTGTCCTTTCGGTACTTGAAATATTTTTCAGCACTTTCGGTCCGGGGGCTTCATCCCGGCATCCTGACTGAAACACCTGTTCTGGAATATTTTCAATGTTTTCCAGATAATACGAACGAGGTAACTGTGCTCGTAGATCTTTTTCTATATGCTCTATATGCACGGACTGGTCTGCTTCTTAATTCATCTTTGGAATGAGAGACCTCGCCAGTGAATTTAACATGGGCCTTCAGGGTGACCTCACTGCACACGGGCACAGTAACTCCAACAGTACAATCTGTAAAACTGCAGTATCCTGTACACGTGAAGAGGGCTGTATCTGTTTTTGCCGTCGTTGACTTCAAAGTATTTTAAAGACAAAACTGCAATACGCGTGAACAGTTCGCAGACCAGATGATATCAAATTGGTCCAGTCTAATCCAGAGAAAGATCGCTCTTTACGGGGTTGCATAAGTGCTTGCCATTCTTTTGGATTGATAAAAAAAAAACAAAGGTGCCTGTGGGAGGTTGCAGGTAAAAAACCTTTCCCCCTAGAAAGAAAAGGACAATTACATGACTTTAGTAGGCGAGTAGATGTACAGTATTATGAAGTTAAGTCATAATAATAATAGCTATAATGAGACAATGAAGTGGTATTGTGCTTTTCAAACTTGATCAGCTTGTCCAAGTGCTTTCCATCGTTCATGAAGTAGCAGGACTCTGAAAGAATCACTTGCAGATAAAATGACTCATGTAATGTCAAATCTTACCTCACTTACTTTCGATTCTCCTGCAGAATAATATGGGGTGTCATTTTCTGAGTGTTGAGGAGAGCTACGCACATCATTCTGACATGAAATAATAATTAAGTAGAAGTCAAAGTGACAAATTAATACATTATTACATTTCTGCTTGCTGTCAGTATTTTCTTCTGTAACATAAATCGATTTTGCTAAATAAGTCAACAATTAAATGGTTATTAACATGCATGCATGTTCTATCATTAAGTTTTGTGAATGTTTACCTCTTTTTCAGGTTTTTCTGATTCCAAATCTTCAGAGTGTGCAGGAGTGTAGGCAACATCAGACTGAAATTAAATTGTAATTAAATTATTATCAATGTAGAGACTCTGTCAATGCATAAAGTGTCATATTTTACCTCGTTTTCAGTATTTACTTCTGAAGCATAAGTCAACACTGCAGGCGTGTTCCTCACATGAGTCTAAAATCGATGGACCATTAACATGCTATCAATATTTAAATTATATCATTACGTTTTGTGAATGTTTACTTCTAGGTCTGTTTTTTCCAACTCCAAATCAACAGAGTGTGCAGGAGAGTGCTCCACATCAGACTGAAATCAAATAGGAATTAAACATCAATGTAAAATGTCACGGTTTGCGGGAGAAATGAAGAGACCCAAGCGCAGACAGCCCAAAATCAGGGTGAAACTCAAGTTTAATGGACAAGTCCAAGCAAAAACAAGACTTACAGATCAAAACGGGATCGCCCGGAACAGACACGAACACAAACGATAACATGGAACAATGAACCGACAAGGACAGGGGAGAACACCGTGGTATAAATACACAGGGAAACGGGGCACAGGTGACAGACATTAGGGCGGGGCAGTCGATCAACACTGGGAGCACAAGACACAACCAAGGGGAAACTAAACGAAAACAGAACCCTGACAGTACCACCCCCCTCAAGGGACGGCTTCCAGATGTCCCAAAAGTCCAAACAACCCCGGGAGGGCGGAGGGGGCCAGAAGGAGGGAACGGGTCCGGGGGGCTCCGGCGGGAGTGGGTCCAGGGGCTCGGGGAGGAGAGCCCGGGTCTGGGGGCTCAGGCGGAGGAGAGCCCGGGTCTGGGGGCTCAGGCGGAGGCAGATCCGGGTCTGGGGGCTCAGGCGGGGGCAAGATCAGGAACGGGTCTGAGGTCTCCGGTGGAGGCAGGATCGAAAACTCCGCAGCGGGCCAAGGCGGCGGAGGCAGGTCCGGAAACTCCGCAGCGGGCGGAGGCAGGTCCGGATACTCCGCAACGGGCCAAGGCGGCGGAGGCAGGTCCGGAAACTCCGCAGCGGGCGGAGGCAGGTCCGGATACTCCGCAGCGGGCCCAGGCGGCGGAGGCAGGATCAGGAACGGGTCAGAAGTCTTCGATGGAGGCAGGATCAGGAACGGGTCAGAAGTCTCCGGCGGAAGCAGCGGCGGGTCCGGGGTCTCCGGCGGAAGCAGCGGCGGGTCCGGGGTCTCCGGCGCAGGCGGAAGAAGCGGCGGGTCCGGGGTATCCGGCAGAGGCGGAAGCAGCGGCGGGTCCAGGGTCTCCGGCGCAGGCGGAAGCAGCGGCGGGTCCGGGGTCTCCGGCGGAAGCAACGGCGGGTCCAGGGTCTCCGGCGCAGGCGGAAGAAGCGGCGGGTCCGGGGTATCCGGCGGCGGCAGGATCAGGAGCGGGTCAGAAGTCTCAAGTCCTCAAGGTTTCTCGTTTCTCCCACTGGGTTTTTGAGTTTTTCCTTGCCGTGCTGGAGAGTCTAAGGACAGGGGACGCCCGAGCTGCTCGTCGCCACCCACTGCTGACGCTTATTTGGACATTATGTTTGCCTGGATATTTGATTCACCGGAACTTTACATTGTCTTATTTACTGTTCTGTTTTATTGCCTTAATGTTTGTTACAGCCCTATGAGGCAACTCCTGTTGTGATATTGGGCTATACAAAACCATTGATTGATTGATTGAAGTGGAGGCAGGATCAGGAACGGGTCAGAAGTCTCCGGTGGAGGCAGGATCGAAAACTCCGCAGCGGGCCAAGGCGGCGGAGGCAGGTCCGGAAACTCCGCAGCGGGCGGAGGCAGGTCCGGATACTCCGCAACGGGCCAAGGCGGCAGAGGCAGGTCCAGATACTCCGCAGCGGGCCAAGGCGGCGGAGGCCCAGTGGGGCTCGGACAAGGAGCAGGGACAGGCGGCGGGGCGGCAACCAATGAGCACCACTACAGAGGAAGGTCCTCGGACAACGGCGGCTCCGGGACGTAAGGGGCCCACCTTGTACCAAGGTTCCAGACTGGCAATGGCTTCATAGGGAACAACCCCCCTTCCCATTCACGAAAAAATAAAAGAGGGCTGTCTGCTGGGTCAGACTCTGGTCGGTTCATTCTGTCACGGTTTGCGGGAGAAATGAAGAGACCCAAGCGCAGACAGCCCAAAATCAGGGTGAAACTCAAATTTAATGGAGTCCAAGCAAAAACAAGACTTACAGATCAAAATGGGATCGCCCGGAACAGGAACAGACACGAACACAAACGATGACATGGAACAATGAACCGACAAGGACAGGGGAGAACACCGTGGTATAAATACACAGGGAAACGGGGCACAGGTGACAGACATTCTATCATTAAGTTTTGTGAATGTTTACCTCTTTTTCAGGTTTGCCCCATTCCGAATCATCAGAGTGTGACGTTGGAGGCGCTTTCTGTTTTGCACTTTTCTGCTTATGTTTCAGCATACTGATAATTATTATATTTAATTAGAGCAGGCAATGTTTTCTTTGTTTTAATAAAGGGATTTATTCTAAATGCTATGTAAGGCTACTCTGAGTTTACCGAAAGACAAAGCTACCGTTATCCTTCATAATTTCCCGACAGATGTACAAGATGCACCAATGTATTTGTCATTCTTGAAACGGGGAACAGACAGAGGCCCGCAGTAGAGTCTGGAGGAGTATAACCAAAATCTTTATGCTCACATTCACCTTGCACTGCATGGTTTAAGATGTGCACATTTCACATGCAGGGTATATTACTTTTTGTGTGTGCTGGTACTCCAAACTACTAGTGCTCTGAAAAAACAATTAACCTTACAACAAACAGGAACGTGAACCTTACAACATGAACGTTAAAACTCAGTCCGATGGTCTCCCAACACCATGGGTATTTGCAAGAGCAAAATCAAAGTTCTTAAATGTCTCAAAAGTCTCATGCAAGGGCAGCTTGATATAGTTTATGCACGTGTTTGCAATTGGGAACATTGGTGGTGTGGTGAAGCCCTCATCACCTTCAGGTAAAAAACCGACCGATGGGAGGGGTAAAAATCCAATTGGTGGAACAACAGAGGCTCCGGTGATGATTGCCAGGATCTTTCTCCAGTTTAGACGAACCACCTTCATCTATAATACAGATTAAATATTAAATTGTTTCATGAGACATGGGACAGTCAAATCTAATGAAGTTAAAGATACACTGTGTAAGATATTGGATTTTGCTCCTCTAGTAGCCACTGATGTCACTACACTGTCTCAAAAAGTAACCAAGTAACAACAGCGTACCCTTTCCCTTTTAAAAAAAACAAACAAACTATGATTTGTAATAATCTAAAGTGCATTGGTTTACGTCAGTACTGTAAAGCACTCTGGTCACATGACATCCCCTGCTGAAGTTGCATGTGCGCTTTATGGAGATGGAAGCCCCTTATGAGCATCGTTGCATGTCAAGCCTGCAAGAATGCCACATACATTTTCCCCAAAATCTACATTAACTCCTAAGAATCATATATTTCAGAAAAAAACCGACACGGTCCACCTGTAAAGAATAAAAATATCGACGTAACAGGGTTTCTGTCACAACAAGTCAAATTGAAGGCTTTTTAAAACCCCACATAAACCTTGATTTAAAAGTACCAAAATTGCAGGTACCGTGTGAGTCCTCCAGATAATCCCGCCAAAAAGGGACAACAGCCTCTTCAGCAGCTCTTTTGTTGCTTCCATCCTCAGAGAGGCAGATGCTTAGGAGGTTCTCCATGTCTTTGACAGTCAGCTCACTCGGCGAGTGACAGAAAAGGGCCTTAAAGCTTTCAGGATTGGCTTGCATTCTGTCTAAAACACCAAGTGTTTTCAGCCCTTCATGGAATCTGCAAAAATAACATAATTAATGTTATGACTGTTGAATGATCCTAAATAACCAACTTGCATCTAGTCCCTTGTAATATTTTTGATAATAAATATAGCTAAACAAAGGCTATAGCATCACCCTCTGGGCAGAAATATTTTCCCCATTTCGCTCCTACACTTCACATGCTCCATTTATTTGTTTGTATCAGAAATATCATAATAGGGTCTTTAAGTAAACATGAACAAAAATACCTTGTGTATGGGCTTTGAACTCTACGTATCACATGGAACATGATGATGTCTTCAACCAATGCATCCCGGTCTTCAATGGAACGAATTGGCCTCAGACATCCTGCTGTAGCCAAATAATCAATAAGAGGCTCCTTTGACTTCTCAGCCTCATCAATAGTTGGGCTTATAGCAATCTGAACACATTGAACATACACACAAGTTAAATCTCAAGTAGTAAAAATGGGTACGTTAACATATTTTACTTATTTCTTAATACTTTTTGTGTCTGTGTACATTACCTTTTTGATTTTATCAAGTCGTTCAAAGTCACCGATGTCGTCAAGCTTAGGCTCCACTGAACCATGAACTAAGAGGCTGTATAGTGTAGGTGATAGAAAGTTTGGAGGGGGGGCCACCATGCACCAAGCTCACCGCCATAGATCTCCCAGCATAGTGCCTTGCGAAAGTATTCGGCCCCCTTGAACTTTTCGACCTTTTGCCACATTTCAGGCTTCAAACATAAAGATATAAAACTGTAATTTTTTGTGAAGAACCAACAACAAGTGGGACACAATCATGAAGTGAAACGAAATTTATTGGATATTTCAAACATTTTTAACAAATGTAAGTCGCTTGGGGTTTGTCTCTATCAGTTTTGCACATTGAGAGACTGAAATATTTGCCCATTCCTCGTTGCAAAACAGCTGGAGCTCAGTGAAGTTGGATGGACAGCGTTTGTGAACAGCAGTTTTCAGTTCTTTCCACAGATTCTTGATTGGATTCAGGTCTGGACTTTGACTTGGCCATTCTAACACCTGGAGATGTTTATTTGTGAACCACTCTATTGTAGATTTTGCTTTATGTTTTGGATCATTGTCTTGTTGGAAGACAAATCTCCGTCCCAGTCTCAGGTCTTTTGCAGACTCCATCAGGTTTTCTTCCAGAATGGTCCTGTATTTGGCTCCATCCATCTTCCCATCAATTTGAACCATCTTCCCTGTCCCTGCTGAAGAAAAGCCGGCCCAAACCATGATGCTGCCACCACCATGTTTGACAGTGGGGATGGTGTGTTCAGGGTGATGAGCTGTGTTGATTTTACGCCAAACATAACGTTTTGCATTGTTGCCAAAAAGTTGGATTTTGGTTTCATCTGACCAGAGCACCTTCTTCCACATGTTTGGTGTGTCTCCCAGGTGGCTTGTGGCAAACTTTAAACTACACTTTTTATGGATATCTTTAAGAAATGGCTTTCTTCTTGCCACACTTCCATAAAGTCCAGAGTTGTGCAGTATACGACTGATTGTTGTCCTATGGACAGAGTCTCCCACCTCAGCTGTACATTTCTGCAGTTCATCCAGAGTGATCATGGGCCTCTTGGCAGCATCTCTGATCACTTTTCTCCTTGTATGAGCTGAAAGTTTAGAGGGACGGCCGGGTCTTTGTAGATTTGCAGTGGTCTGATACTCCTTCCATTTCAATATTATCGCTTGCACAGTGCTCCTTGGGATGTTTAAAGCTTGGGAAATCTTTTTGTATCCAAATCCGGCTTTAAACTTCTCCACAACAGTATCTCGGACCTGCCTGGTGTGTTCCTTGTTCTTCATGATGCTCTGCGCTTTAAACTGACCTCTGAGACTATCACAGAGCAGGTGCATTTATACGGAGACTTGTTTACACACAGGTGGATTCTATTTATCATCATTAGTCATTTAGGTCAACATTGGATCATTCAGAGATCTTCACTGAACTTCTGGAGAGAAAGTCCAGGACGGGACTGTTGCTGTTCTGGTGCTCGTAAAGCCTGAGTGTCTCATGCACGAGCTTATCATCGAGGCTGCAGTTACGCGTTTGGCCTGAGGGGGCAATTGCGAGTACAAAACTGCCAAACTCCTCATAGCCCCTTTAATGCTGTATGAATACTTATGCACGCCCCACTTTTCACTTTTCTATTTTTTGTAAAATAACAGAATCATGTATCATTTTGCTTTCACTTCACAGTTGCTTTTTACTTGTGTGTGAACTGTCAGTAAAAAATTCAAAATAAAATCTTTGTTTATGGTTGTAAACATGACGAAATGTGCAAAGGTTCAAGGTGTATTAGTACTTTTGAGAAGCACTGTATATAGGCGCATATATATATATATATATATATATATATATATATATATATATATATATATATATATATATATATATATAAATAAAATGGGGCGCCTATTGGTATTTAGGAAGTTTTTAATATGATTTTATTGAGATTTGAACCCACAAAAACACTAGAATTTTAACTTTTTTTTTTGTTCAGCTTATCCCATTATGTGCTTTCAGGTAAAGAAACTTTATAAAAAGGCGAAACCCCGGAAAGCAGCAGCAAAGTCCAAAATAAAAAGAGTTAAACCAGCTATGGAAACACTGAGGTGCTAAAGGTAAGAGATTCAACTGTTGTAATGCTTTTTACTTGTGTTAAATTGGACTAGTCATCTGCTGATATTACACAGTTGTGCTGCCACAGAATTCACAAGCTTGTACAGAAAACCAACTCTCTATGATTGCTGGTGATGCGTCAGATGCCCCACCCCCACAGGAAGCCGAAAGTGTATTTGTAAGTTCTCACATCAATAACTTTCCACTTTTACTTTACGCCTATGTGGGTATATCTATAGGCATCTATACATATATCAGATTTTTTTTTTTTTCTATGAAGCTTAAGAGTACCTGCATGAAGTGTTTCCTAATTCTGAAGAAGTGGTTCCTGATTCTGACAACGAATCTCTCAGCCTAACTGTGAGCAGTGGCTCAAAATACAGTCCGTCAAAGCAGTCCTTACGGGAAGAATCCACAGAAGAATCAGGTCACGTGTCGGACGCTATTTTCAACAAAGCGGCCAAGAGTAAAAAAATCAAAAAGTGCAGAAAAAGTACTTCTAAAGACTCAGAGTGAGGACAATGGCAGCTCAAATGACGAACCAGTAAAGAAGATGATGAATATTTCCACCGAAAAATCAGGTCACGTGTCGGATGCCATTTTCAACAAAGCATCCAAGAGTAAAACAAATCAAAAAGATAAGATAGCCTTTATTGATCTCACAGTGGAGAAATATATTTTATTTATTTATTTATTGGTTTATTTGGTCAGGACATGTTAATGAACATACATGGGTCTCATGCATGTAAACAAGCCACACCGGATTGTAGCCCTGGGCTAATTTGCATCCGTCGTCCTCTATGCGCACTCTCAAACACACTCTCATTCATCCTGGCCTATTGTACATGTTTTTAGTGGTAGGGGAAACCGGAGTACCCGGAGGAAACCTACGCAGACACGGAGAGAACATGCAAACTCCACACAGAAAGGCCCCGTCCAGGTGGGAATCGAACCCCGGACCTTCTAGCTGTGAAGCACACCGTGTACTTGTTACATTCCGCTGTTAGAAACACTCAGGGTGTGCAAATAGGCAGGAAATGTGAAATAAACAACAATTAAATAGTAAATAGTGGTATCTTGTATACAAGGACTTTGTGGGGGACATAAAGTGTACACAGTAAATAATAATAAGTAAACAGACTACAACAACAACAAAAAATGTTAGTCGTATCAGCAGTGTAGGTTTACGTCATAGTGCAAGTGGTTGATGATGTAAATACAGGGATTATTGCATGTGTTCTGTAAAGGGGTTATTGCACATGTGACTTTACAGTCTTGTTGTACAGTCTGACAGCAGTGGGGATGAAGGCCTTGCAGTAGCGCTCCTTCTTGCACTGAGGGTGCTTCAATCTTCCACTGAAAGAGCTGCTCAGCTCCTCTACAGTCCCGCGCAGTGGGTGGGAGGTGTTGTCCATGGTGGAGGTGAGCTTGGCTAACACCCTCCTGTCCCTCACCTCCTCCACAGAGTCCAGGGGGCAGCCCAGGACGGAGTCTGTTCTTGTCCCGCTCTGTACTGCCCCGGGGCCCAGCACACGGCAGCGTAGTGGAGAGCAGAGGCTACCACAGAGTCATAGAAAGTCCTGAGCAGAGGCCTGCTCACTCCGAAGGACCTCAGTCTCCTCAGAAGGTGGAGGCTACTTTGGCCCTTCTTGTACAGGGCGTTGGTGTTGTGGGACCAGTCCAGTTTATTGTTGAGGTGAACACCCAGGTACTTGAAACCGTCCACCTCCTCAATGTCCTCCCCCTGGATGTTCAGTGATGTGTGCGGTAGTGGCTTCCTCCTGTACAGAAAAAGAAAAGTTCCCAGTACTTCTAAAGTCTCTGAGAGTGAGGACAATGACAGTTCAAATGACGAACCAGTGAAGAAGATGAATATTTCCGTCATGAAGCTACAGAAAAAGAAAGATGGTGCACGAGTTTATAGCAAGAGGCATTTCTGTCTCTACTGTTCCTCTAGTTGCCATAAAATGTCCAGGCATTTGACACGGTAATGAAAGGGACGTAGCCAAAGCTTTTCCTGTTAAACCTAATGAGCATAAACTTCAGTTTGACATAATTAGAAACAATGGAGACCGCGCTCATAATTTTGAGGTTCTTAAAACTGGCAGTGGAACTTTAGTACCAGGTACAACAGACAGATGCACCTGTGAAAGCTAGTTGACTATATGCACTGCATCAACTGTGCAGCGTTATTAAAACGAAGGGCATTATGGAGGCATATGTCACGGTGCAGGCTGTCACAAAAAGCTGCTAACACCAAACCAGGCAAAAGTCGTATCCAGTCACTTTGTTCCTTTGCACAGCCTGTTCCGGACGGCGTACGCAGGAAAGTTTGGGAACTTGTAAATTGCATGCACCATGATGAGGTCACTAGTATCATAAGACAAGAGAAAAGCATCATGAGGCTCGGTGAACATTTATATTTAAAGCATGGGCATGACAAGAGCCGTCACGAGTATATCAGACAGAAAATGCGAGAAGTGGGTAGGTTATTTAAAAAGTCACGAGAAGCAGGGAAACTCAAAACAATTGAAGACTTTTATGTGCCCTCCAACTTTAATTGTGTTATCGAAGCAGTCAGGAACGTGTCTGGCTTCAGTGAAGATAAAAACATATACAAAATCCATTCTTTAGCTTTAAAACTCGGTCACAGCCTAAGGAAGATTGCAGATATCCTTGAGTGTGATGCAAAAATGGAAAAGTGTGTTGATGAACATTTTATTGAAAACATAAAACGAAGCCGGATGCTTTATGAGAAGAAGTGTGTCTGTATCTCTAATCGTGCCCTACAAACCCTCAGCTCCTTCCCTTCACAGAGGATGTTCGAGCCATGCATGCACATTGATACACGTCGAACAGAACCAAAAAGAATGAACCAAACCAGAAAAACTGGTCTAAACTAGCCAATGAAGTCATTGTATTCAATCGAAGGAGAGAAGGTGAGGTATCAAAAATGCAACTGTGTGTTATGATGTGGGTTTTTGGTTGTTGGTTGTGTCCTGGTTTTGGTTTGTTTCTGTCCTGGTCTGTGTCTCTGTCTTGTGTTTATTTTGATAGTCTTGGTCTGTGTCTGTGTCGTTCATGTCGTCGTTACCAGTTTGTCTTGTTCCACGGTTTTGTGCTTTTTTTGGATGTCCTCGGTACTCTTGTGAGTTTCTCCTGTTCTGTTTCCCTGCTCTTCTTGTACTTGGTCTTACCATTAAATTTAAGTTTTGTTTGGAGCTGCTCTGCATTTTGGGTCATCATTTCCCCCCGCCACACGTGACAGAATGATCCCACCAACTGAAGACCCAGCAGACAGCGCCTGGTATGCCCTCTACCGTTGGTTGGGGGGTCGTTCCCCCCCCGGAGACACTGACGGCATGGTGCAAGCCGGCGGCAGCCGAAAGTGGGGGGCGTGGACCCCGGTCCTCTCCTTCCACTTGCCACCCCCCCATCTACCTCGCCAAGACGAGCTGTTCGTGTCCTGGGGCAGCCGCCTGCCTCTCTCGTGGGCTCACGCCTCGCCCGACCGCCGCCTGGCTCGGCTCTCCTCCGGGGCTCCGCCCGGCCGCCGCCTGTCCCAGCTCCGCCCGGCATGCCTCCGCCTCCTTGGCCCGCGGCAGAGTACCCGGACCTGCCTCCGCCGCCTTGGCCCGCGGCGGAGTACCCGGACCTGCCTCCGCCGCCTTGGCCCGCTGCGGAGGATCCGGACCTGCCTCCACCACCTTGGCCCACTGCGGAGGATCCGGACCTGCCTCCGCCGGAGACTCCAGACCCGCTCCCGCCTCGGCCGGAGGCCCCTGATCCGCCTCTGCCTCGGCCGGAGGCCCCTGATCCGCCTCTGCCTCGGCCGGAGGCCCCTGACCCGCCTCGGCCGGAGGCCCCTGACCCGCCTCGGCCGGAGGCCCCTGACCCGCCTCGGCCGGAGGCCCCTGACCCGCCTCGGCCGGAGGCCCCTGATCCGCCTCTGCCTCGGCCGGAGGCCCCTGATCCGCCTCTGCCTCGGCCGGAGGCCCCTGACCCGCCTCGGCCGGAGGCCCCTGACCCGCCTTTGCCGGAGCCGCCTGACCCGCCTCGGCCGGAGCCGCCTGACCCGCCTCGGCCGGAGCCGCCTGACCCGCCTCGGCCGGAGCCGCCTGACCAGTCTCCGGATCCGCCTGAGCCGCCCGACCAGTCTCCGGATCCGCCTGACCCGGATCCGCCTGAGCCTCCAGACCCGCCTGAGCCTCCAGACCCGCCTGAGTCAGCGTTTTAAACGTATAGAAATAAGGGGAAAAAGAAACAGGAAAGTCCCCCTCCTTTTAACCCCAGAAATGATCACTTCAATGGAGATGTTGGTTGAGCAGCGACTGTCACTAGAGACCGTCAGTCTCTAGTGACAATCCAGACTTCTCAAGGCCTGAAGCAGACACAGACGTCAGAGGATCAGATGCCATCAGACAGATTGCAAAGGAATGTGGTGCTAAACATCCTAAAACGTTGTCTTCAACAAAGTTAAGGAAAAAGATATCCACCCTGTCTACTGTTCTCAATTTAAAAGACCATGAGATGGACATCCTTGCAAACTTTTTTGGCTATGACATCCACATTCATAGGGAATACTACAGACTGCCAGAAGGCACCCTGGAATTAGCCAAAGTCAGCAAAGTCCTTCTTGCCTTGGAGCAGGGCAGACTTTCAGACTTCAAGGGAAAGGGCCTCGATCAAATTCAAATTGATCCCAATGGTAATAATATTTCTTAGTTCGGGAACATGTCCTGATTGTTTTTTTAAATAACAATTATAGTATTGTGTCTGTTGTCCAGAGAAAGTGGTGGAGGCTGAAGATAGTGACTTGTCAGAAACTGAGGAAAGGCTGGAGACCACATCGCAAGGTGAGCTTTTTAATGCTGTGAAACTTTATGGAAGTCACAATAAGGCTGTAGTTTTGCAGTACTAAAAATAAGTTGGAACATTGTTAGAATCCAGCTGATTACATTTCGAATGTCTCACCAACTGGTCACTGATCATTTCTGTCATTGTGACAAAGAGGGTCCCTTTTTATCAGGGATTATAATTCTATAATATGCATTCTATATGTGAATAAATGGCAACTTTCCTTTTGCAAAATTCAGGTTCTATTCAGTAGTTAAATATTTGTTTTAATTGCAAGGCAAAGTGTATGCGGAATTTTGCTTAAAAGGCTCTATGGCTGATGCGCACAAAGCCTTAGTTTAGTTTATTTATTTATTTATTTAAGCAGTTTATCTGCTCAAAAGGAGTAGGCCGAAGCCAAAGGCTTATAAGCGCCCACCCCAAAAGTAAAAATAACATTGCATTTAACAAATTATAAACAAGGGAACATATGGCAAGGTAACAGCAAATAATAATGAACAGCAGCAAAATAAAGAAACAACAGCAAAATAATATACAACAACACTCACAATGTTCTGTTGAATATGGATTCTTTGTAGATCTTTTTAAAGTGTGCCAGATTTTTACAGAGTTTGATGTTTTGATCAAGATTTTTCCAAATATCTACACCACGTCTTGTGGGACACATACTTTCATGTACTGTTCATAAAAACTAATTTTATCTCTCAAGTTGTATTTAACGTTTCGTTTGCAGAACATATTTTGTATACTCTCAGGAAGCGAGACTTTTGTAAAGCTTTATGAAAAATCATAAGCTTTAAAGCTCATGATTTGAGCCATCTTAAATTCAGTAAGGTCCTCAAATTTCATTGTTTTTGATTTAAAGAATAATGGATGTGTGTGTTCACGGTATCCAGCTTATTGCCTTTTTCTGAACTTTAAATAATGGGTCAAGATTACTTTTATACGCATTTCCCCAGATCACTTATCCTCCCCCATTTAACATTGTGTAGAGAACAGTATATAGTATAAAGAGCTTTGTTGTTAATACTATATTTAGATTTATTCATTAGGGCTGAAATCTTTTTTTTAATGATTTTATGATCGAGTGTTACGCCCAGAAATGTATGTTCATAGACTCTTTCAATAGTTTTGTTGCCAATTTTAACTGGTAATTGTACAGTAATTACACGATTTCCAAAGAACATTGCTTTGGTTTTCGTAATGTTTAGTGATAATTTGTTTATACAGAACCAATTTTTCAATGTATCCATTTCTTCTGTAATCTCGATCACCATTTGCTGTAAGTCTGCACCTGAGAGTAAGATTGTTGTATAATCTGCAAAAAGGACCAGTTTAAGCTTCTTTGAAACAAAGTACAAATCATTGATATATAATCAAATTAAATATAATTTAATGATAAACTCAAAGAAGATTAATTGTAGTAATCCATAGGTAAATGTTGTTTCTTGATGTTTTGAAGCTTTACTTCGGATGGAAAATGTAACTATTTTTTATTCACGTAAGAGTACAGTAAAAATGTTAAAGTACTGTATGGATACAATACTCTAAGACGTACAGTTACTTCTATAAGTTACTCAAGTTCATGTACTTGAGTAAATGTAATTGTTTTTGTTTTGTTTTTCGGAATTATTATTTTGGATACGGACTGATTGTGCAATATCACCGGGAAATGTAAATGTATATCATAGTGATTACGGGGTAGGCGTATATATAAGCTTCTGGCTTCAACCTACTCCTTTTCTTTTTTTGGAGCTCCTCTAATAGAATGATGTAAATGTGAATGTTGTTAAAATGTAAACTGCTAAAAAAAAAAAAAAATAAATAAAAATAATTAAAATAGTTTAGGTCCCAGCACCAATCCCTGGGGGACACCACACACTACTAGGGTATCACACATGGATCTGCACTGACCTATTTGAACATATTGTTTACGGTTTGTTAAGTAGGATTCAATCCAATTGAAAGCAATACCTCTTATCCCATATTTTTGTAGTTTGTTCAGGAGTATATTGATGATGATGAAAATACCCATTGAATACTTTTTCTTGTCGATATTATTTGTGATTTCCTCTATGAGTTCCATTAACGCGAGAGCGGGAGATCTGCTTTTGCGAAAGCCATGTTGACTATCATTTAAAATTGTTTAGAGTTGTTTAGAGTTTTTCTAATATTTTTGAGAACTGAGGTAGTATAGAGATGAGTCTGTAATTAGAGAATTGAGTTTTGTCACAATTTTTATAGATGAGAATAACTTTAGCCATTTTCATTAAATCTGGAATCAGTTTTGAAAGATAAATTAAAAATATGAGATAACGGTATGACGATGTGATCGATGACCTGTTTAACAATACTCATCACAGTCCAAGGATTTCTTATTTATGAAATTTCTAACTATATCAGTTATTTCTTGTCCTGTTGTTGGCGTAAGAAACATTGTATTTGGGTTTTCCTGGACACAGTCATGATTATAATTTGTGCATGGTGGAGTTATTGAGGAGGATAATTGGGGTCCTATGCTTATGAAGTACTTATTGAACTCGCTCACAATTTCATTTGAATTTTCAATTTTCTGACCATTTGACATAAAGCTCTGTGGTAGTGGATTTCCTTTTGAGGTCCTTCATCATTTATAGTACACCAGAGAGCTTTAGTGTTTGTATTATATTTTTCGAGTAGTGCACTGTAATTATATGTTTTGCAGTTTCTTATTATGTTAGTAAGTTTGTTTTTGTATCTTTTGTACTTATTTTTAGATTCACTTCTTTTTGTTAAGTGAATTATTTTTCTTACATGCATTTGCTAAACCCGTAGTCATCCAGGGACTCTTTATCTTTTTACAATTGCTCGCCGCGATTAGTCAAAGTTCCTTCAACCCCTATTTTAAATTACTCCTTTCTAGTGCGTTTCTCTCTGCGTTTTACGGTCTCCTTCGTGTAGGAGAGTTTACGGCCCCACCCTGTTCAATCCTTCCAAAGGCCTGGCCTTCTTCGATTTAAGTTTCCATCCTGAATTTTTTCCTCTGGTTTTAAAGCACTCTAAAAGGCAAAGGCGCCTGCAACATAGTTATCGTCTGCACAGGCGGCCCCTTCTGCCCTTTTCAAGCCATGTTGAAATTTGCACAAAAACGTTTCAAGCTCGGCTCGCCCAGTCAAGCTTTGTCTCTAAACCCGGAAGGTCTTCCCATGACTGCATCACGGTTCCAAAAATACCTTCGGTCGGCGCTCCTCCACTGTAATCTATCCCCACACAAACAGACATCTATAAGACGAGCATTTGTCTCATTTATTTACACCTAGCCATGGGATCTGGACATGTCCCCACCACCAGGACGGCCAAGTTGTCCACACAAAGCCCGTGTGGAGATCTTCTCATTGTGCGACCTTTCACAAAGATTTTATGCAGATCAAGGAAATTTAAGCTGGAAGAGAAGGCAAACATTACAACACTTTGTTTTGTGGTGATTGGTCAAATAATCACAGAGATCTTCTCAATTTCGGACTGCAAAGCTCTATGCAGTCTGTCAAATAGAGCTTCTTAACGCGAGTTCGGCGGTTCAGAAATGTGTCAAGTCTGAAGGTAACAAATGCAAGAAGAATAAAAAACCCGCACAACTGCGTTTTAGCTCCCAAGAATTGTTTTTAATCTGTACTCACACCACTCTGTTCTGTAACGTTTCGGACCACAAGTCCTTCATCAGACATGAATGTAGGACTAGGCACACCTGCTTTTGTAGTGTGCTTGATTAGACAGGGGTCACATGATACATGTCAACATAAATCGGGAAATTTTACATGTGCTCAACAATTCTATATACATAATATATACACAATATAGACAATATTTACACACATAGCACAACATAATCATGACCATCCAAGCATCAGGGTACCCGTCATAGTATGGAAATGTCATGGTTTGTTGTGTAGGTGTGTCCTAGACTAGTCTTAATGTGGTGTTGAATGTGGAGACCACAATTGGAAAAAAAACCAAAGATGTACAATATAAACATGAACACTGCAGTGATGGTCCACATGAAAAGAGATAGCACAACACCAAAGTAAAAAGGTCTTAGGTAAAAATCTTCATTAAGACCCTTCGGACTCAGTGCATCCAAAGTGAAGATCCAGAACGCTTCTCTCCTCAACAGGAGAGTATTAATATCACCACCTCTTCTAGGTAAGTTGACTTGTTCTATACCAATATATTTGAGGGTACTGAGATTATGTTTATGTAATCCGGTTAGAGGAGGGCATTTGGTTTTGTTTGGTTTGCAGTGGACCCACCACCTGCAGGAGGAGCCATAGGGGACAGGTGCTATGTGACTTGGGCAGCTCCGGCAGCTGCCCCCACGACCCGGCAACGGACAAGTGGGAGAAAATGGATGGATGGATGGTTTGCAGTGTTTTTCTTTATGCATGTTTTGAGCTACGCCCCCTCGTTTGCTACCGTGGAAACCCCCGCCCACTTGCCTGCAATCACCACACCTGTTCTGCGGGAAAGGACACAGGATAAAAAAGTCGACGCAGTCAAACAAGAAAGAGCAGAAAAAGAGAGGGACTGTGAGAGATGGAGGTGTGGGAGAACGACGGCGCACACACACCCACCCAGCCAGCCGGACAACCAGACCCTGCCTCGCCCGTCCGGAGATCGTTAAGCGACCAGAGAGCAGCAGGGGACGCAGTGCGGTTCGGGGAAAGCTGAGAGGACGGATCAAGCAGTGGGAGAGCGAGGAGCTCTCCCTGTCAGTGGTACCGCCAAGACGCAGAACTGCCCTGCACTGAGTGGCCTTGGGCCTTTTACTATCTGGTGTAGTGGACGTGTGTGCTGGCTCCCCTTTACCTTTTGCCCAGGTGCGGCACCGGCGGTTCCAGAGAGCTCCAGGACCTGGGACCAAGGGAGAAGGATTGGCCGCTTTCCCCACCAGCGACTCCCGCCGCGAGATTCAGGCCCCTCTTTGCGTTGCCCCAATTAATTTTAGCGTTCTTAACCTTTTTAATAACATTTTAAACCCTTGTTTTTAGTGTTGAAATAAAACTTTGTTCTATTTTTGCACATCAGTTGTCCTTATTGGTCACACCAGCCTGCTCTTTTTTTAGTCTTAGTCCAGTTTTTATTCGGCACAATTTTAATTTACCACTTAGTTTCTGTTATACACGAAAAAACCCCATCACATATAGCTTGTGTAAAATGAATTGCCACGAGACTTTTTTGGTCATGGGTGCGGATATTGGAGCGATGTTCAGTGATTCTATTTTTCAAAGGCCTTGATGTTTTACCAATATATGCCAAGTCACAAGGGCACTTCAGCATGTATATTACATTATTGGTGCCACAGGTGATCACCCCTTTGACAAAAGTTTTTCCTGTCCTAGGGTGGTTGAACGTTTTTGTTTGAGTGAAATTGCATTGGGTGCAATGCCCACACCGGTAGTTTCCTTGTGGTACTTGTGAAAGAAAATGAGGTCGGCTGATTGTCCGCTCTTACCAGCATGTTGTTTAAGTTGAGTTTGGTAGTCGGAGTCTGTGCTGCAGATCCGGCGAACCCGATTAAATTGTGAAAGAGGAAGGCTCTTTTTTTAGGGGCACCGGGTGGAAAGAGCGTCTATGAAGTATTGAGTTCCTGTCAGTACTTTTCCTAAAAAGGTCTGAGCTAAGTCTGTTACCATCTTTATAAACCAGAATGTCCAAGAAGTTCATTTGACTAGCGTTATGTTCCATGGTGAATTTGAGGTTATAATTGTTAGTGTTACTAACTACTAAGTCTAAAGGTAGCCAGCCTCTAATCGCCATGGGCCTGATGTTCCTCAGTGGCATGTGCCTACAACGACTTCAAGACACAACGTTTGCAAAACGCAAAGGGTTTCACACCGGGTGGGCGCCATGACTGCGTAGCTCTTTATGCACCACTGGCAAGTCCCAACAACTGCTCCAGAGCACCTGCTTCCGATGACCACAAGTCGTTAAATTATTAATACATAACCCCTAAACCAGTGGTTCCCAAACTTTTTGGAGCCGTGTACCCCCTGAAGCTTCGGGTGATGAGTCACGTACCCCCTAGTTTGACGCGATTGAAAACACTGGGAATATCACATGTAATATTATTAGTGGTGGGCCGTTATCGGCGTTAACGTGCTGCGTTAACGCAATAGTCTTGTCGGGCGTTAAAAAAAATATCGGCATTAATCTATTCTCAAAGTTGAGTTGGGAGTGGGATCTATACTACGCTATGATGACTCACTTTGAGCTCCTCGTGGAGCAGCGGGGGAGATGACCGGGGCGGGCTGAGGAGGAGACTGTGTGCGGTGATGTCGCTGCCGTTCGGAGGCGGCCCAGAGCGGAGCTGAGCGAACAGGTGGAAGACGTGAGTGACGGGGCTCCTGTAGCCGCCTCGTCACGGACCCCGCGCGCCTTTTCCTCTCCTATGGCCCGGGACAGCGCTGGCGCTGGGAGTGTTTCCCCAGAGCCACGCTCTGAAACCGTTTGCCCGCAGGCCGCGCTCACGTCCCGCGGTCGTGCGTTCACAAACCGTCCCTCTGTCAACCCTACACTTCTTTCTCCGCCCCCCCCCCTCCAGCAGTGACTTTTGTTACGCAAAATAAGCACGTTGACGCTATGGGGCGCCAATGTCCCTTGCGCGCCGAGTCCGACTATATTTAAATATTTTTTTCTCTCACTCCTTCGCTTTAGGTAGGCTACGTCTGATTGAACATGATTTATTTTCATCACCAATTATCATAGTTTAACAGCTTTCTTAAGCAGCTTGTGATGCATTTTGTAAACAACTGGTCTCAATTTTAGTTATTATTTTTGGGTAGCACATATTCCGGCAGAAATAAAATAAACCATTTTAAACTATAGATTAATCTAGATTAATTTCAAAATTAATCTAGATTAATCTAGATTAAAAAAATTAATCTATGCCCACCCCTAAATATTATGTTTATTTCCTCCATTGAACTCAAGCAGGTTTTCCACATTCCGTATTGTTTTGCTCGTCTGGGTGATAGGCCATTAAGAATATGTAAACGCTCCCGGCCTCCGCGGAATTTTATGTACTCGGGTCCAAAGCAGCTCTTGAGGTTCGGTTCTGGAGTAGACACATTTAGGTCCGGGACAAGCTCATCCACGTCTGAATTATAAGACTCTTTCGCCTGTAGAAGCACGTTTCCCGTGCGGCGTAAATATCGATCAGATTGTGATAAAACTTTTTTTCTTCTCCAAAATTTGTCATGACATGACGTCACACGCATGATCTGTAATCACCACCATCACCTGGGTACAGATAAACCAGGTAAGGAAACACTATCCACGGAGCCGTCTGCATTGGGAGCGGCACCGTGGCTACAGCCACAAGGCACCAACACAGGGCGCCCGGAGGAGGCGCGGTAGAAACACCACACCTCCATCCAGACACCCACAGGACAGCACCCCAGCAGCCACAGCCAATGACCGCTCCCGAGGCAGAGGGCTCCTCCAGAGGAAACGGGGAGGGCATAAACATTGTTCAAATAAAAAGTAAACTCAAATAATAGTATCACTAAAATAAGACCGAGAGGTAAAATACATAAATTACACGGGCGGGCTGTTTTTAACTTTGTTTTTTAGTGTGTTTTCTTATGCATGTTGCCCTTTTGCGCGCCCTCCATTAGCTTCCTTTAAACTTTTAGTCCTTTTTAATGTTTTAACTTTACTTGTATTTTTACCCTTTTTAATGTCCTTTTAACTGGCCAGTAATAAATTGTTTAATTCTTTTTTTTAAACCCCCTTGTTTTATTGATTGCACCACCACGTATACGCTCCCATTGCCCTTTTAAACCTGTGACAAATACATTAATAACAATTAAACATCAATTAACTTAATTATAAAAAAAAGGTGCCGAGATAAATAAATAGGCCTTGCAAGAATAAATATCAGTTAAAAGCTTGGCTATAAGGTTAACGTTGGTTACTGACAGATTTTTAATCTTTTTCACGTGCAATAATCCCTATTTGTTATGTTAAAAAACAACTATTTATTATTTCCTGGTTGGAGAACCAGGTTATTTTTTGCCGTGTTTTGTGCGTGCGTGCCGTAAAACCCATGGGTGAAAATGAATATTTTTGGGCGTTTCATTCAAATGATTTCTCCGTGGCATTTACCATCAGCTGCTCTTGCGTACGTTAGATCTGAGCGGAAAGCACAGGTCCATAAATGTCACGCGCACTCTGGCGTATATCGCAAATACACCTACGCATACACCATTTTTTTTACGCAATGTTAATAAATGAGGGCCAGTATGTGCAGTAATAAAATCAGAAAGTTGGATGAACACAAGTTTTTTTAAAGTTTTTTTTAAAGTTTTTTAAAGTTTCTTTAAAAAAAAAGGTAAGTTGGATACCGGTCTAAAATCATTCAAATCTAAATTGCTCTTCTTCAGCAGAGGCCTCACCACCGCCGCCTTAAAGGCAGCAGGGAAGACCCCCGTCTGAAGAGAGCAATTCATCATGTTTAGAAGCTCGTCTCTAAAAGGTCCAGAACATGTTTTAAAAAACGGGGTTGGGACCGGGTCTTAAATACATGTGGTGGGCCCAGGGGTGCTTTCTGGGGGGTATGCAGACACAAAGCCGGCGCCCCCCACCCCCCCCCCAGACTTTTATTGGAGAACTCCATTTATTTACAGCCAATGATCACCTAAAGAATGTAAACAAAATAATAATAATATATTCAAAATGTAGGCCTACTATAAATAATAACATAAATGTGTTACAGCTTGTTACAGTGTAGTTACAGTGTTACAGTTTGTGCTTTATGGAACCACTAAATCGATACATGTGGCGCCTTTGCACCCGCCCATTTATTGAGAATGGCATCAAATGAAATTGACCGTGCCACACTGCTTTCAAAGGAGATTACGGCCAACTGGGTCAAGCGATCATTGCCCATTGTGGACCGCAGGTAGGTTTTCATAAGCTTCAGTTTGCTAAATGATCTTTCTGCCGATGCAACAGTTAGAGGCATGGTCAGGAACACTTTAAGTGCCACAGGTAAATTTGGGAACACCAAATCAAGGTTCTCCTTCATTAGAAATGTTAACTTCTCAACAACAGTGTGACCTTTCAGTAGACGGCTTGCAGGGTAAATTTCCTGGATTATGTCCCTAGAAACGTCACTGGTAGTCAGGGCATACTTTGTGACTGATTCTTCCAACTCAGCTTTTGTCATCTGATCCATTTTAGCAATAAATGCAAATTTGGTAGACACAATGTCAAGATTGGAAAACCTGTCAGACAACTCTTGCAATACTGTGTCGACAATGACATTAAAAACCATGCACCTAAAGTGCCTCTCTGGTTCCTTTTCGTGATGACCAGTGCTGGAATTGTCATCGTGGAACCTCTTTTGCTTCCTTAAACGCCTCTCTTTGAATTCTGGAGAAGCATCCATTTCAATGGCTATCCTGCGTGCAATGTCAAGGGACTTCTCAAAGCCCTCCTCTCTATATTTCAGCACAAACTCTTTCAGAGACTCTATCAGTCTAATGGCTGTGTCCATTTACACTTCTGCTGCTTGTAGTGCCTTGCTTGTAAAGTTGATCTCTGACAATAAGTTGTACCAAACCAAGAGGCACATAAGGAACTCCATACTTACAATCTCGTCAGACAGTGACCTTGCTTCGGATACTATTTTGCTATCTCCTGACACTTCCTCAAGCTTTTCCAGCGCATCTAGAACACCCCCCAATTGAAAACGTACAGCTTTGACAGAGTCTAGCTTTGCTTCCCATCTGGTGTCACTCAGAGGCTTCAGAGTGATGTCAACAAATTCTGTAAGAATATCCCACCTCTTCACAGAAGATGAAAATATGGTGTGCAGTCTTTGAAGAGTGCCAAAGAAGGTTAGACACTCTTTGTTTGATGAGGCTGCATCACATAACAAAAGGTTCAGGCTGTGGCTACAGGGAATGAAATGAGCCTCTGGACATCTCTGCTGTATTAAAGCCTGGACACCCTTGTGTATTCCCCTCATATTAGCTCCATTGTCATAACTTTGCCCTCTACAATTAGCCAGCTCCAAACCCAGACTATCCAGCACCCCAGTCAGTGAATCTGTGAGGCCTTTCCCAGTTGTGTCCTTCACAGCAGTGAACCCCACAATTGACTCTGTTATAGTCACATTCCTCTTCTCATCTGTATGCACATACCTTATGATAACTGAGGCCTGCTCCTGCTTTGAAATATCAGGTGTGCAGTCCAATTCCACTGCAAAGTACTTGGAAGCTTTGATCTGGGCACCAATTTTACGTAAAATACATTCTGATATTGAATTTAAAAATTCATTTTGAGTGCACCAGGAAAGATATCCTGTGGTTTTCTTAGAGGCAGTCTTTCTAAGATGCTCTGCTAGTGTAACATCATACCGTGCTATTAGCTCAAGGATACCCAGAAAATTTCCATTTTTAGGATTTCCTAACTGTTCATTCTTCCCCTTCAGTGGCAGGTTCCTTTCAGCAAGGAAGAGTATGCAGTCGATCACTCGAGTCAACACACTTCTCCAGTGTGCTTTTTCAGCGGCCATGGCTCTCTGCAAATCACTATCTATAGTTTTACCTAGGCGTAAGCGGGATGCCAATTCTTTCCACTTCATCTAAGCATTTATGTGATCAGTTGTGGTTTCATGGCGCTTTAGTGTTTTTGAAAGACACTGCTAGTTATTATACCCCACCAGAAGGCGCCTGTCAACAACTCTAGCTTCACCAAACAGCTTACATGCAAAACAATAGACTCTGTTAGAACCTTTGGAGTACATTAACCAATCCCGCTCCACTTTCTCTCCATTTGACAGTAAACGAAAACAGTATGCTTTGGAAAAACACCTCTTACTCTTTTCTGATCTTGGATATGGCCCATCAGGACATTTCTGTGGGCCATTCTCAACCAAGCACTGCCTAAATGAATCCCTCATTTCATGTGGTGAAGGCCATTCAGAGGGATCTCCTAAGTAAGGCCTTGCCCCAGCCCTCTCCACTTCGCCTTCTCTGTTCCTCTCTCTCCTCTTCACCTCTTAGATCTTCATCATCATCTTCACTTCTCAGATTGTCTTCAACATCTTGTTCACCTCTTTGTCTCTCCCTCTCCTCTTCACGTCTCTGTTCCAGATCGTCTTCACCTCTCTGCCCCTCTCTCTCCTCTTCACCTCTCTGTTCTGCATTCTCCTCTGTGGTGATTGACTGGTCATTTCTGCCTGCACTAATTTTCCCAAAAGGACATAGTGAATAGGCTGGTCAACAGAAATCGAAACCATACCGGGCATTTAGTTTTTAGTTCGTCACTAGTTGAATTATTCCTACCTGGTGCCATGACTGGTCTTCTCTATAGCAGATGCCATCGCTGACCTCATGTCTGTCTCCTTTGCCCCCTGCCTGTGTTCTTCTCCACTAAGTTATATTGTCAAACAAGTCATATTGTCAAACAAGCATTAGCGTACTTGTTATTAGCTTTGAATAATTCAATTACAATATCAATTTTCAATATAATATTTAGAAAGTAATCTCTTGGTATCAAGTGGTTGTTCCTACACTTCCATCTAATATCATTCGACCAACCTGTTGCCTTCCTCTGCCTGTTCTGATTCTTTCTCTCTGTTCTTCTCTTTATCTCCATCCTCCTTCCTAGATGACATGAAATCTGTGTTAAGGAGGCTTACAATACAGCAATCAAGCCAATTAAAAAAAAAAAAAATTATGAAATGCTATCGTTGTTGTACAGGCCTACATTTATCATCATGTTGGACCCAAAACATCACAGGAAATAATTATTAATAAAAAGGAGTAATGCTGCATTTATTTGGGTTTAGTTTGGCTTCCCCCCTTTTTCTTCTGCCTCTCCATCACTAGGTCCTTGTTAGCATGGCGCCACGAGTGAATACAGATTTTGCTGTTGTTGGTGTAATGGGGCGCTGTTGACGCTAGGGGGCGCCAATGTCAAGTGCTGTGCGACTATATTTAAAAAAAAAAAATTCTCTCTCGCCCCGTCCTTTCGGCGCCCATATGCAAGGCATACATTGCATATGCCCTTTTTGCGCCACTGGGTGGGCCTCACTGAGGAGAAAACTTTATCAAGCATCTCAGCATTAACCTGGACAAAACTGTGCAGTGTTTCCTCTGGAACAAGTAGACAACCAGATGCATTTAAAGCCGTGTTATTTTGAGTAGATAAAATATTACATCTGATCGTGTCTATCTTTCCCCTGGTCTGCAAACGCCTCGCAAAGGGAATCTGAGGGAGTTTCACGGAAAGTTTTAGGATCATGGTGAAGAAGGTTGTCAATGGTTGAAAAAATAACTTTTGTATTACTTTTATTGTCCGATATGATTTTGGTGAAGTATGAATTTCTTGAGTTTCTAACTGTTCGGCGTAAATTTGTTAATTGATTGTAATTTTATTTTTCCTCCATTTTCTTTCTAGGACCCTGCCATTTCTTTTTAGTTTTTTTGAGTTCGTCATTTCTCCATGGAGGCGTGGGTTTATCTTGTATATGTTTTAGTTTTAGCGGCGCAACCAGGTCAAGGGCAGATTGAAGCCTACTGTTAAAATCAACAATAAAATCACAGGGTGCAGGTACAGCCAAGGGAGGGTGTTTGTCTAAGACATCAATAAAACTTCAGGGGTTAGACGGCGCTTCCCTACAGTTCTCCAGGAGGTCTCACGCTGGATGGAAGCGGTGATTTTGTAACGCTCAGAGTTCTGTCTGACCAACCAGTGTAGTGTGGACAAAAATGCAGAGCCAGGTTTTGCCAGATTTTATTACAAAAGGCTTAAAATATTAAAATTGGGAATTCAGCACACCTGCACTTTTGGATAAATCCCCCGACAAAGGGGGGAAGTCAGTGGAGGAGCTCAGGTCAATTCCTTCAGCCCGATAATGAGACTTTTGGTAATTGTTTAAGATTATTTGGGTTATGTTTTATGGATTGTACATATTTAGTCCGCTCTCTGCTGATAACGACAGGAATGGGTGAATTATGTACAGAAAGGTGAGATCCAGGTCCGTTATGATATGAATTACAGTTAAAATCAGATGTGAGTTCAGTAAAAAACGGGGTGGTTGAATGACTGTAGGGCGAGGGCTGGTGATAACTGGGACAGTTTGCTGAGGTGGAGAGCAGGGGGTTCTAAGCGGGAGGGACGGAGGTGTGGTGGGCTTGGGAGGGGTGGCAGGTGGGGAGGACTCAGTGGATGCGGGCAGTCAATACTTTTTGTGGGAATGAATGGCATACACTATGTTGGCTGTTAAAATACGGTTTCCAAGTGGGTTGATGTGAAGCGTCAGAGTTATAGCAGGAGGAGCGGAACCAGAAGAATGTAAAATTGTCAATATAGCCATAGTTGTATGTGGAGGAGAAGTATTTGAGCCAAGAATGAAGTGCCTGTATCCAGCTAAAACAAACATGCCCACGACTCAGCGTAGGGAGAGGGCCAGAAATAAAAACAGTTTTTCCACATCGGGATAAAAAGTCAAACAGGAGCCTAAACTCTATCTTGGTGATCTCTGATTGATGAAGAGAAGTGTCATTGGTCCCGACGTGGATGATTATTGATGTGATTGTGGCGGGCGCTGCTCGCAGAATGTCCGGTAGTTTATCCAGTCATTTACGGACAGTAGCTCCGGGAAGACAGTGCATGTTAATGAACATACATGGGTCTCATGCATGTAAACAAGCCACACCGGATTGTAGCCTTGGGCTAATTTGCATCCGTCGTTCTCCATGCGCACTCTCATTCATCCTGGCCTATTGTACATGTTTTTAGTTAGGACAAGGTGTGAACATTCTGCAGTCCTTGGGAATGTTATAAAGGCAATTTATAATCGATCTGTTATGGCTCAAAATGGAGGACCCAAAAAATAGACACAAGATTAAAAATGCGACTGGTTTATTGACAGCATGTCTGGAGTCTTCGGAACGGAGCAGGTGGTTAACTGAAAAAAAAAACAGGAAACGGAGGTAAGTAATAAGTCTTCAAGCACGTAAGTATTTAGAAAAATCTTAAAGTAGCCGATTGACAAAATCACCATCTAACAGGACGGAACAATCTGGCAGAGTTTTGCTGGAGAGCATGGTCTTTGTCTCAGCTTGATTGCAGATCTGTTACAGGTGCTCATATACACACACACACGCACGCACGTTTTTTAAACTGATTTAAGGAGCTCTTGATGTGGTCAAAGTTTGCATAAAGTCTTCGACTATTAAAGTGGATTACAGAAAAGGAATTCACATTCTTAAATTTTCCAATGTAAATATCCTCTGCGTAATACTGATAATAGCTCTCGTAAAAAAGTTATTTTCAGGGTCAATGTCAACTTGAGAGCTCCAAATCAGAGCTTCCTAAGATAGATGTGTTGGATGCCATGTGCAATGATGTGTTTCAACATACCAGACTCAAGCCTTTTCCAGATGTTTATACCGGGTTTGGTCTGCTGGTGCGTGGATGAACTACTAGTTTGTCATAGCGCAAGAAAGCAATATCTCCCCTTTCTTTCGTTCTCTTCGCTTCTTTTTGACATTGTCCGTATAGTCCTCATTTATGAAGATTTTCAATCCCTTTAGACGTTTTGCCCTCTGCAGAATAGCTTCGCGGTCCTTCCAGCGCGGTAACTTGGCGATGATGGCTCTCGGCCGGCCCCCCCCCCCCGTCGGGTTTCCCCACGCGGTGCGCCCTTTCCACCTCCACCGTGTGCTGCAGCTGGAGCTTCTCCTTCGCGTCGTTCCAGGTCTCTCCCGGCAATTCAATCACTCCCTCGGAGACCAGCTTGTTTCTCCGGCTCTGCCCCTCCAGGTACTCCATTTTGTGCGGGATAGTAAGCAAACTATCACAAACTTTGTATACATCGGTTTGCAATGTGTTACTGCGTTCTGTGAGTTTTACGCTCTCCTCCTTAAGATTGTCCACCTCACTTTGCGTAAACTGCAGGCTCGTTTTAAGCTCCTGAATGTCCCTTGTTAGTAGGTCCATACCTGTGTTAGAAGATGATGATGATTTTTATGAAACCCATAAAGTTCTCTTGTTGTTGATGGAGTCGCTCCTTGAACATATCCTTTTGTTGGTCCTCGACTGAGGCTCACGTAATCCTCCACCGCCGCCAAATCTAGCTGTTGCTTTGCCTCTAAGTTTAAAGCAGCGTTAAGTTATACAAAGATTTCCCAAGATTTGAACATCTCACGGAGCACTGTTCAATCCATCATTCAGAAATGGAAAGAGTATAGCACAACTGCGAACTTACCAAGACACGGGCGTCCACCTAAACTAACAGACCCAACAAGGAGAGCACTGGTCAGAAATGCAACCAAGTGCCCCAAGATAACTCTGGAGGAGCTGGGACGTCCTGCCGCTGAGCTGGGGGAATCTGTACATGGGACAACTATAAGTCGTACTCTACACAAATCTGGCCTTCATGGACGAGTGGCAAGAAGAAAGCCATTATTGAAAGGAGGCCAGAAGAAATCCCGTTTGAAGTTTGCTAGAAGTCATATGGAGGACACAGCTCCATGTGGAAGAAGGTGCTTTGGTCAGATGAGACACAAATTGAACTTTTTGATCCAAATGCAAAACGTTATGTATGGAGCAAACCTAACACTGCTCATCGTCCTGAGTGCACCATCCCCAGTGTCAAATATGGTGGGGGAGCATCATGCTATGGGGCTGCTTTTCCTCAGCGGGGACTGGGAAGATTGTAAGAATAGTTGGGAAGATGGATGGAGCCAAATACAGAGACATTTTGGAGGAAAACCTGCTGGAGTCAGCAAGAGAACTGAGGCTGGGGCGGAGATTCAGCTTCCAGCAGGACAATGACCCTAAACACAAACATGTACAATGGAATGGTTTAAAAACAAACATATTAATGTGTTAGAATGGCCCAGTCAAAGTCCTGACCTAAATCCTATTGAAAATCTGTGGAAAGACCTGAAAACTGCTGTTCACAAACGCTCTCCTTCTAATGTGACAGAGCTTGAGTTGTTTTGTAAAGAGGAATGGGCTAAAATGTCAGTCTCTACATGTGCAAACCTTGTAGAGTCAAACCCCAGAAGACTTGCTGCTGTTATTGCAGCAAAAGGGGGTTCCACAAAGTTTTAAGTCATGCTGTATGAATACTTATGCACGCCCCACTTTTCACTTTTCTATTTTTTGTAAAATAACAGAATCATGTATCATTTTGCTTTCACTTCACAGTTGTCTGTTATTTGTGTGTGAACTTTCAGTAAAAAAAAAAAATCTTTATGTTTATGGTTGTAAACATGACAAAATGTGCAAAAGTTCAAGGTGTATTAGTTTTTTCGCAAAGGCACTGTACTTGAATGCCTTAGTGTGGAAAATACAAGGGGAAAAAAGAAAAATATTATTGTAAGTTGTATTTATAGAACACCTGGGTCTAATATAGAGGGTATTTTTTCTAATTGGATGGAGGAGCACTTTTTAAGCTCCAATCGTAAACTCATGTTTGTGGGGGGAGATTCTGTTAAACCCAAATAACCATAAAACGAATTTATCAACACTTTATTTAGTATAGGTCTGTTCCCCTAATTACCAAACCTAGTAGAATTACAACTCATAGTGCCACTTTTAATAATATTTTTTCTAATGAAATGGAAAATGTATACTGTCACCGGACTAATGATAAATGATATCAGTGATCACCTTCCAGTTTTTGTATTGTACAAAAATGAAAAAAAAAATGGTTTAGAAGGGTAAAACCAGAGATAGCTATTGATGCATTTAAAAAGGAACTATTAACGCAAGACTGGAGTATTAAATACAGAGAGAATGACACTAATAAGGCTTATGATGAAGCTTATGCGCAAATTCAACAAGGAAGACTCACCAGCTGCATTAACCACTGCTCACCAGCTGCATTAACCACTGCTCACCAGCTGCATTAACCACTGCTCACCAGCTGCATTAACCACTGCTCACCAGCTGCATTATCCACTGCTCACCAGCTGCATTAACCACTGCTCACCAGCTGCATTAACCACTGCTCACCAGCTGCATTAACCACTGCTCACCAGCTGCATTAACCACTGCTCACCAGCTGCATTAACCACTGCTCACCAGCTGCATTAACCACTGCTCACCAGCTGCATTAACCACTGCTCACCAGCTGCATTAACCACTGCTCACCAGCTGCATTAACCACTGCTCACCAGCTGCATTAACCACTGCTCACCAGCTGCATTAACCACTGCTCACCAGCTGCATTATCCACTGCTCACCAGCTGCATTAACCACTGCTCACCAGCTGCATTAACCACTGCTCACCAGCTGCATTAACCACTGCTCACCAGCTGCATTAACCACTGCTCACCAGCTGCATTAACCACTGCTCACCAGCTGCATTAACCACTGCTCACCAGCTGCATTAACCACTGCTCACCAGCTGCATTAACCACTGCTCACCAGCTGCATTAACCACTGCTCACCAGCTGCATTAACCACTGCTCACCAGCTGCATTAACCACTGCTCACCAGCTGCATTAACCACTGCTCACCAGCTGCATTAACCACTGCTCACCAGCTGCATTAACCACTGCTCACCAGCTGCATTAACCACTGCTCACTAGCTGCATTAACCACTGCTCACCAGCTGCATTAACCACTGCTCACTAGCTGCATTAACCACTGCTCACTAGCTGCATTAACCACTGCTCACCAGCTGCATTAACCACTGCTCACTAGCTGCATTAACCACTGCTCACCAGCTGCATTAACCACTGCTCACCAGCTGCATTAACCACTGCTCACCAGCTGCATTAACCACTGCTCACTAGCTGCATTAACCACTGCTCACCAGCTGCATTAACCACTGCTCACCAGCTGCATTAACCACTGCTCACTAGCTGCATTAACCACTGCTCACTAGCTGCATTAACCACCGCTCATCAGCAGCAGATGTTTCCACTCATCAATCACAGTCCAGCCATTCAGCCTCTCTACATCAGCCAATCATCGCTCCAAGATTCCTTCTTAAGCACCATGGCCCATCACTCTGAGTTTCCCAGCCGTGCTGCAACCCTCCTCCACCCCAATTCTCCACCTGGGCTCTATCGGCGCTGCTCGAACGTCCGATCACCCCGGGTCTTCTACCACCACCAGTGTCCAGGCTCCGGGGGAAGAGCCTGGCTATCGTTCTACGCCGTGCGGATTTATTGTTCATCCAATCTTCCGCCGGGGTCTGAGCCCCAAATTATGTTCTGCATTCATTCAATAAAACGTCTAAAAACGCTTTTCTGTCTGTGTGAGTCTTATCAGGTTGAAATGAGTTTGAGCGAACATTTCAAAAGGTTTGATAAAAATTGCCCAATAAAAAAATAGTGTAAAAACAGAACGTGTAAAGAAAACCCATGGATGTCTAAGGGCAAAAAAGCATGCAAAAAAAATTAATAAATCAAAAATGTATAAATAGTAGAACAAAAGAAGCTGAGGATAAATATAAGAAATATAAAAATAAACTAACAAGAATCATTAGAAAAATGTAAACAGGATTATTATAATAAGTTGTTAGATGGCAATAAGAATAATATTAAAGGCCTATGGAATGTCTTAAATAGTGAAATTAGAAATAAACCAAGGACGATCAATTATCCACAATATTTCAAAGACGAGGATAAAACTTTACAATACTTTTAATGAATTTTTCGTAGATGTTGGCCCGAATCTTGCTGCAAAAATTGTAAGTATTGAGAAATATAATTGCAAATCCTATGTCCTTGTTCCTCAATCCTGTGGAGGAACAAGGAGATACTGGACATTCTTAGAGGGTGTAAAAATAAAACCTCGACAGATTTTTTTATGAGATAGAGAGGAAAACTTTAAAAAATGTTATTGAAAGTATCTCTAAGCCGCTAACTTACATCTGTAATTTATCGTTGCAAACTGGACAATTTCCTGATAGTATGAAAGTAGCAAAAGTGATTCCTCTGTTCAAGGCAGGAGAATCTTAATCAAAATCTTAAAGGTTTTTAACTCTAGACTTGACAGCGTTATTGAAAGAAACAAATTACTCTCTGATAATCAGTTTTGGTTTTAGGAACAATCACTCAACCTCACACGCGCTCTTTGATATAACTGAAGAAATAACTAATGCTGTAGATAACAAGAAATATGCAATAGGGTTATTTATTGACCTGAGTAAAGCGTTTGATACAATAAACTATGATATATTAATTAATAAACTAGAACATTATGGAATACAGTGGGTTACCATTTATTTAAAAAGTGGAAAACAATGTGTGAAAACAGGGAATTATCAGTCAAGGTGTCTAGAAATTGGGTGTGGTTTACCTCAAGGTTCCATTTTGGGTCCAAAATTGTTTAATATGTATATAAACATACTTAAATTCATTTTGTTTGCAGATGATACAAATATTTTTGCATCAGGAGACGATTTACAACAACTGTGTCGGATTGTCAACTTGGAACTCAAGAGTGTCAATAAGTGTGTAAAACAAAATAAATTATCTCTAAATCTGAGTAAAAGCAAAATGATGATATTTGGCAACTGTAATTCCAATGCTCAGGAAGCAATTCAGATAGAAGGTGTTGTTATCGAGCGAGTGCATGAAATCAAATTCCTTGGTGTGATTATAGACGATAAAATTACTTGGAAATCTCACATTAATTATATAACTACAAACATTTCAAGAAGCATTTCAGTAATAGCAAAAGCAAAGCACATTTTAAACATCAAAGCTCTACATACCTTATACTGTTCTCTTATATTGGCCTATTTAAATGATTGCACTGTGGTTTAGGGTAGTACTTATAAAAACACATTAAAAGAGCTGTTCGATTTAACTCACTAAGTTGGGTTTTTGAACTCTTTATTTTTAAAATCAAAGATCATGAAGTTTTGTGACATTGTTGAGTTTCAAACAGTAATGATGTTATACAAAGCAAGGTACAAACTGCTACCAAGCCAAATACAAAGAAGGTTCCAAGAACGTACCGGTTTTTATGAATTCAACTTTAGGATTCAGAAACACGGCACAACTTTGAAAAGTTTCAGCCCTACAATTAAAGGTGTGCATTTGTGGAATAATATGGAGATGGAGATGAAACTATGTCCAAACATCAACCTGTTTAAACATAAATACAAACAAAAGTCTTTTGAAAAGTACAGAGAAGAAGAAATTAGTCACTAATCAGTTTATCAATTTACATTTGATTATCTAAAGCAGAGTGTTTGGAACTGCTTGGAACGATTGTCATTTCTATTGCTCAAACAAAATAAAGAAAAGAGAATTAGGCTAGGCGAACTATGACTCTGTTGAGAGGGACCCTCCCAACGGGCTCATAAACCTCATCTTTTAATGCACCACACAGCATAGGAACATCATCTACAAAATCAGCTCTACCACCGGCCTTTTAACGCACCACTCGATGTAGGGCTCACATCATACACTGTACATAATAAAATAAATAAATAAAATAAAAATGTACACAGATTAATATTGTGTTGAGCATGGTAATGACAATTGCGGAGTATAATATATATGTATATTAATGTACCTTTATGTCACAAAACAAGTGATTATGGGAGATATTTGGCATAACAATCTGAAATAAATATATTAATGGTCGTCTTTTGTTACTTGCTTTGTAGGGATCTTACATGAAACAAGACCGTTCTTGTAATAGTGTTTCGTTCTGTTAATTATAACAGTTCAAACAGTGGTTGTGAGTTTGGTCTGTGTTAATTCTGAAAGGTAACAAGTTCTTATTTTCAGTCAAAGAGACTAATCACAAAATGATGCGGCTAAATGTATGACTGAACATTTAAACTTATTTTCTTATTATAGCTGTGGAAACTGAAGCATGCTTTAGGGGTCGAGAGTGATTACGATTTTATTACATACAATTATTATTGTTATTGTTGTAATTGGTATTACTTGTTTGGGGAAGGTGTAGCCTATAGTACATGATAGACATGTCATTTCAAACGTGTAATCTTCCTTAACGTAAATGCCATCTTGCCAACCATGACCAGACCGTGCACCTCATCCTTTTTTGCTGTTGTTCCTTGTTGTTGTTTTGTTCCCTTTACACTAATTGTACAAATACTTATTTTGCTTAGAGTCCCCAAATGACCTGAGGATGTGACTGCTGTGTTTGTAATGAGCCCCTCGGCAGATATGCACAGAGGCAGATAGGCAGCAATGGCTGCATTTCAACCAATTCTTCAAACTCATGACAAAAAAACTCAGTTGAAAGATAATCCTTGTTGTTGTGGCCGAGTGGTTAAGGCGATGGACTTGAAATCCATTGGGGTTTCCCCTCGCAGGTTCGAATCCTGCCGACAACGTGCTGAATGGCATTAGATGCTGTTTTGGACACCTGATGGAGGTCATTTAGTAATATGTAGGAGTCCACCCAAATCTTCTGTGCAAGATGGGGATGTAGCTCAGTGGTAGAGCGCATGCTTTGCATGAATGATGTCCTGGGTTCAATCCCCAGCATCTCCACCTGTTGTTATTATTATTAATTCATTTTATGTTAAATGGTAAATAGACTCAACTTATATAGCATTTTTCTACCTTTTATCACACATATGTCAGAGTCAAGGCCCGCGGGCCACATCCGGCCCGCGAGAAGGTTTTTTACGGCCCCTGGGATGATCTTGATTTATTATTAGAACCGGCCCGCAGACCGCAGCAAGCCGGCAGCCCGCAGATCTTTTACACGCACCAATACTACATTTCCCACAATGCAATGGTGACGCACCGAGCAGTAGGCTGCTTCATTTCAATATTTATTGGCACAGCAGTCGTCAGCATCACAGTAAAATTAACTTTCAGATACCCATCAAAAATGGCAAAACGGAAGGTGGACACTGAGAACCGGGGGTTTCAAACAAGGTGGGAGTCGGAGTATATGTTCACGGAGGTAGCTGGAAAACCTGTGTGTCTTCTGTGTGGAGAAAGTGTGGCGGTACTGAAAGAGTATAATCTGAGACGACATTATGAAACGAAACACGCGGACAAAAACAAGAATATGGACATGGAACAAAGGCTACAAAAGGCATAGGAATTAAAACGAGGCCTCTTTATCTGATCATATTGGAATATATTTGTTATGCTGCGTTTACACATAAGCACGATGCGTTACGAATGTCATTTTTCCGTCATTCGTGACGTTCGTGACGTGACTTAACGCATCTCAATGGGATTCTTAACAGAACGCATCAGTTCGTGACACAAAGTCGGCCAATCCGCGCTCCAAGTCACGGACAGCACCTGGCGCTGCCGCTCCGCGGGGTGCTGAAAGTGTTCCTCCGACCTTTCTTCCTCCTGGGCAGGGCCGGCCCGTGGCATAGGCAGTATAGGCAAATGCTAAGGGCGCAGTACATCCAGGGGGCGCCAGAGCCGCGTAATGAACTTTCTGCTTTTATTGTATTTCATTGACACTGCAACGAATGGTTTAAAAAATAGTATTTACATGTCTTTGACTTTGTCTTACAAACTCTTACAATACGGCAGAGTCCTGCACTGGGTCGGGTACCCACGGGTATCGGATGGGTACCCGCAAGAGTTGCTGAAACGGGCGGATTTTACGTCCTGGAATTTTACCCGCGGGTATGCGGGTGGGTACCGATACGCACGGGTCGGCGGGTAGCTGCTACCCGCACAATATTTAAATGATATCATTATGGTGTCTACATAACCACTCGTGCTGTTGCTTCTTTGGTGACAGTATATATAGTTTCACGAGCCTACATTTCTCTGACACTTCAGGCAAATAGAAAGGGAGAGAGGAAAGAGGCGAGCCGCTTTCCTCTCTCCCTCTCCTGGATATTATTTCAATACGTGTGGGTTTGGAGTGTGTAGTACCTACCTGTCTGTCCAGCGATCACGTCATGATAAAATCCACTTAAAAACATGTTTGTAATCCAGTGCGTCCTTTATTTTGATCGCGCACGTGTTTCCATATGATTCCTCTGATCCGAATGCCTGGGCTCGGGAAAGGCATTTCAAACCGCTGCTGCTGCTTGACATGAAGATTCCCTCTTTCCAGACAGAGTCTCCGTTTCACTTGTGTCAGATATGATGTAGTAGGAGTGGTTATGATGTTCCAAATTGAACACATTTTTCGCAAAACTGTGTTTTTACTCTTCCGGCCTCCTCACGCGCTCTGAAAAGCGGGTGCGTATTGCTGCTGATTCCCACCGCTCTAAGGCACCTGCCGCCACGCACACTCATCACCCGCACATGTGCGCGCACTTACATTGACAATGCACAGGAATATGATGATGTTGTAGATGACTTTGCCTCAAGAAAGCAGTGTTTGGAATAACGCCGTTTAAAAGAACGGCATTAGGTAACGACGTTATTTTTTCACGGAGTACTCGCGCTGCCTGTGTGTGCAGAGCTCGTGCTCTCTGCTCCAAAAACTACGTGTGCCCCCGACCCGCGGCTCGTCCTCCCCACAGCGCGGAGCGGCCGCGGGGGACAATCGAGTTGATGATCGTTGATCTAGTGTTGGAACTTATTTTTAACCCAAAGACGCGTCTCCCCCCCCCCCCCCCCCCCCCCCCCCCCCCCCCCCCCCCCCCACAATGCCTGTGCGTAAAGTCTGCCCTGATCGTTGGCTGCGTTAGTACCTGTTTCTTTTACTCCTGTTCCTCCCCATTCTCTTTGAATACGGCCGTATTCCTACATTAATAAAACAGCGACGCAAATACTGGTCAATACCATTCAGTCACAGAGGCTCCCACCTCTGCTCTACCCCCCTGTCAGTTCATTCAGAACATGAACATCTTGTACATGATAGTACAAACACCTGTCTGTTCTACTCATTTCAAATGACTTTTGAAAATGTTGATATAAAGCAAGTTTTTGTAACACAAATTGTTACTTTCCCTGATAACGAGTTACTTTCATTATAGAGTAGTTCAGTTACTAACTCAGTTACTTTTTGGAACAACTAGTGAGTAACTATAACTAATTACTTTTTTTAAAGTAACGTTCCCAACACTGGTAGCAAGTCATGTGAGATTAAGGAGGGGGTGGTGTAGTTTCTGTAGTTTAGTGTAATTTAAGGCAGGACCAAAAACACCAATAGAGCTCTTTTTAAGATCTTTTCATTTTTTTTAATTCACATCCTTGTAGTATTTTTGTGCCTAAAGATACTAATAGACGAGATATATAAGATATATAGGTAAGATAGATAAGATAAGATATTATATTATAATAAGTATTTTGAATGTGCAATTGTTTTTGTAATTGTAAGATAGATAAGATACTAATGTCTTATTTTGCACAGTGCCGTATTTCTATTGTATTTAAGTTAATGTCACTTGTTTACACTTTTCATTTCGGGAGTATTTAAATGTAATACTTTATGTAATCTATATTGTATTTCATATGTTAATTTTTTTTTGTTTCTTTAATTATTATTATAATAAGTTTTTTGAATGTGCAATTGTTTTATTTAAATAAATGTCTAAAACAAAGCTATTAAGTTTCTTGTGAGTATATGTACACTAGCAGTGCAAGTACTGTACTGCGATGGGGGCGTCACTTAAAATCTTGCCTAGGGCTCCAAATTGGTTAGGGCCGGGCCTGCTCCTGGGTCGTACCTGATGTTCGGGAGTTGGAGCCAGAAGAGCCCAATGACTCAGGGGAGAGCACGGCCTCTGCTCCGCCTCCAACCCGGTGGAAGACGATCACTCCACATTCGCCCAATTCTTGACAGATTTCGGACAGAACGCGAATATTCCTAGTGACCCGTAACAGCGCGTGGCAGCGCGCAACACCACGCAGCAGCGCGCAACACCACGCAGGAGCGCGGGACGCATATTCGTGACCGTGCGTAATAATTCGTGCCATTAATCGTAACGCGTAGTAACAGGTCGTAACAGTTAGTGGCGGCGCGTGAAACCTCGACCCCGAATCATCAAATTCGTGATCCTTGGCCACGAATGTGCATTTGTGGCATTCGTAACGCATCGTGCTTATGTGTAAACGCAGCATTAGGTTTTCAGTAGGTTCAATTAGGTTCACTAGACTATATGCGTCATTTAAAAAATTTTCAATGAACATTCGAACAGTCCGGCCCTCGGCTTGTAGCTAAATTTTTTATTTGGCCCTCCGTCCATTTGACTTTGACACCCCTGTTTTATCAGGCCCAAAGCGCTTTACAGTAAGGAAATGTTAATGTTTTATAGATTGGTTTAATCTGCTTTCTTGTAATTGTATGCAACTGTGAAGCACTTTGAATATCCTTGTGTATGAATTGTGCTCTACAAATAAACTTGAACAACAAATAAATGTAGCCCATCTATTTTATCTGTTGCTAAAACAAATGTGTATATATCACTGTTAAATTATTATTGGTAAAAAGTGTTTAAATAATAATTCACTATGCGATCAAGTATCCCGCGATGGGTGGAGTCCAGTAGTGGGGCTCATTCACAAAAGTGAGTTGTCCACGCCCACTCAGGGTAGTGAGTGAGGCCTGTGTGTGCGCGCCATTGTGACGCTGGTCCAAGCGTGCCTCAATGTGTTTTACTGAACTGGACTAAATAAAGTTGCAAAACTTCCAAGTCTGTGCCTGTTCTGTTGGAGAGTGCAACATAAACTTGAACAACAATGTGCTCAATGTCTCTTTAACATATTAACCTGCACAGAGACGTCCTGGTGCCAGTCAGTTGAACCAGGTCCCATATAGGACCGTCTAGTATTAGCTATCATCATAGTTCATCATTCATCTGCTTTCCTTATTTTCGGCTTGGTGCTTGTAAATCATTTCATAAACTCCATTAAAATGCTCTATGTGTTGGTGTTATAGTGATGAGCATTGCTGTTGATTCCCAGCCATCGCAGGTATGTTCCTTTGTTTGTCTTGTTATGAGCTTTCACTCTGTTCGTGTGTCCCTTGTGAAGTCATCGGTTCAGATGGTGCTACAATAGATGATAAGGGCATAAACTGACCCTGAAACACACCACCTTCTGATCTGGAGTCGGATGTTACAATTGTTACATTGTGTGGTGATCTCTGTGGCTAGAGAAATGACCCTGATATGGGTGGATTCAGCTGGCCATGAACCATTGTTCTGTCAAAGCTTTTGACTGAAAAGCAGTGCGTGTTTTTTGCCTTTTAGCTGCACCTCTTGTAATTACTGTTGGGACATACGACATGTTGGGGTTAATATTGGCAAATGCCATGTGCTCAGGGTTTGGGCCCATGGGTGGGTGCAACGTGTAAATGGACTATAATCATAATGGATGGGGGCAAATGATGTCTAAATTTAGACATTACAGATGATTAAGTAATGCTCTTACTGTATGAAGATAATGATTGTAATTGTTTGTTTTCATTGTACATACCTCTCGTAATGTTAATATTTACTATAATATATTTTTGTTAGGGATATTATGGCGTTGCGTGTTATTTGTCACATGGTGCGGTCTCAGTTTCCAGTTGAAAACACTTGTAATGTATTTATCTAAATTCCATAGGAATGGCCGAACCAATTGAAGAACTTAAGTGATAGCCTGTTAGTTTAAATGTTTTGCAAATGTACGTACAATTGACTGAGTCTGCAATTTATTTTTTTCTGCATTTTAAATGATGTGTGTAAACTTTGCCCTGCATGTCATTCAAGAACGATGTGTTGTTCACGATGCACTGCTTTATGATTCAAAAATACAAACAAATGATTTATTTCCAATATGCTCAATATACACGTTTTCAATATGACTTTTATGATGACATCTATTCACCATCTGCACACTTAGACCAAGAATCAATTCTCTTCATTTACACGTCGCTCTTCCACCCCCATCCTCCGTGTGGCACTGCTGTTTCCGCTGCAGAGGAGGCGGCTGATGGGCGGCTCCAGCGGAGATCCAAGAGTGCAGTTTTCATCCATGGAGAGGGTTCGGGGAGAATGGAGAAGGAACCGTGTTGTACTGTTGGCATGGAGGTCAGATCCTGGACAGAGAGTGGCCTTACTGTGCAAGCGTCCATGCTCTTCCTGCCGTTTCCTCTTTTCTCGCCTAGTCTAACTTTCCAAGAGATCCAACCTTTTCTGCCACTTGTACAACGGATAATATGGTTTGGGGGGACACATGTACAACAGTGCTTCTTTTCTTTCTTTTTTTTTTACAATAAAGATTTATAAATATTTCACAGTATGAAAACTCTTTTCTTTTCCTTTTTTAATCGGGGTCGGGATTCCAAACTCTTCTCAGGTCCGTATCGTTGCGACGCCTGAAGGAAATCACACTGTAACATGAGCGAGAAACATGCCACACTGATCATGTTGCCACACGTTGAGACGGTTGTTCAGGACAATCGCACTGTCCACAACGGAGCTGCGATATGCCGATCCACGTGGGTGGGGTGGGGCGGGGCGGGGGCTGGGTTAGTCTCATCACAGTCACAGACACAGGGGAACAGACGATCAGGATACTCGGGTGCGGCGGACCCCCCTCTCTCTTTCTGACTGGCACGCCGCTCTGTCCAGGAAGAGCCGCAGAAAGCCTCCGCTCAGTTTGGCCTGTCTGTGCAGTCATCCTGAAACGCACAACACAGAAGACAGAAGACTAAGAATAAGGTCAGATGTATTTGTCACGTGTGGGGCTGGTGTCTATGAATGAATGTTTATGAATGTGAGTGCAGTAAGCCTGGATTGGCCCTCATTGTTCGTATGAAGTTATAATCTTCCCAAATTCAGTGTAAACACGACCACAATGAAATAGTAATTGTTGTACCCTGTTAAAGTGGCTGGGGGTAGGCCTGGCAGGGGTCAAAGTTCAGGTCCGGCAGGTATGGCTCTTGGAGGTGAGGGTCCAGTGGTAGATTGTCCAGGGGCAGCTCAGTGTAGCCATACGCCGGGTACGGGACGGCCACCTCTGAGATGCAGAAAACAACTGTTACATGTTCTGTGATTGATGCACCAACAAAGAGAAAAGCAACAGGTGATCTAGAGCTGAATGTTATGCTTCAGTTCAGTCAGTGTTTTACAGAAGCCATTTTGATGGTGCAGGTCTTACCTTCAGCGAGGTACGAGGGCTCCAGAGGAACCACTGTGTGGGCCTGGTCGCACAACACAGAAAAGACAAGAAAATCAATCAAATGTTCCACACTGTTCATCTTCATGTTACTACGTCCCACCCCCATGGTGGTAAGGCAAGGCAAGTTTATTTGTAGAGCACAATTCATATACAAAACAATTCAAAGTGCTTCACAGTTTCATAAAATTACAAGAAAGCAGATCAAATCAATAAAACATCAACATAAAAATTAATCAATTACAGTAAAAGGCAAGAGTGCAGATAAAATACTTTCAGTTTTCATATGCTGGGGTAAAAAGAGCTGTTTTCAGCCTGGATTTGAACATTGTCAGAGTTGAGGCCTGTCTCACATCCTCATGAAGACTGTTCCAGATTTTAGCTGCATGAAACTGAAACGCAGCCTCACCGTGTTTATTATTGACTCTGGGAACCACCAGGAGACCCCTCCCTGAAGTTCTCAGGGCCTGAGATGGTTCATACGGCTCTAACACGTCAGAGATGTACTTTGGTGCTAAACCATAATGGGTACATAGCCCAACCACTATGGTTCCAGGACCCAATCAACCCACCCCATGGTTCCATGATCCAACCAACCTACCCCATGGTTCCATGACTCAACCAACTCACCCCATGGTTCCATGACCCAATCAACCCACCCGATGGTTCCATGACCCCACCAACCCACCCCATGGTTCCATGACTCAACCAACCTACCCCATGTTTCCATGACCCAATCAACCCACCCCATGGTTCCATGACCCCACCAACCCACCCCATGGTTCCATGACTCAACCAACCTACCCCATGGTTCCATGACCCAAGTCGTTTTAGGTCAATATGGCCTGCAAAGTGTTGATATGTCAAGAATAGTGTAGATGATCACAAAATGCCAGAGAAAGCATAATAAAGCTCCTTTAAATACTAATAAATGACCACCAAAAAAGGCAGAATAGGCAGAAGCAGTGCTCATTTTAGCCTAACCTATAAATTATGCCCCAATCACCTCCCGTGTTACGATGTCCCTCGTCTTACCATGTCCCAAGCTACGGGGTCGTGTTTGAAGAGAGAGTGGGTCAGCTCCACAGACACTCTCTTCCTGTAGTCAGAACTCTTGTCCTCGGAGATACGGAAGAGTACGGCGGCAGCGTAGGTGGCTGCCAACACACACAAGTATGGATTAAAACGACCGCCTGAGCCACCGTCCGTGCCTTCGAGAGTGCGGTACCTATGCCTTCGTTGGGGGAGTGCAGCAGCTCCATCAGCGGTGCCGAGGCGCCCTCTGCGTCGATGAGTTCTGCCGACTGTTTGTCCAGAGCCAGCTCACACAGGACGCCCGCCGATACCCGCTTCACATTCTCCACGTAGGAGTACAGCAGCTGAACACACAAGTACAGGGCTAGCTTTACTTTTGAGCCATTTACCATTTAAAAAATATTTGAACTTTTCCATCAGGTTTACGGGGGTTCCATTATACTCCACTTTGCTTTCTCATTTTGAATCGTTTCTATAATTACGTAGAATCGGATACATGGAAACAACCAGTGGGCGTGGAAACTAACTTACCTTGCTTCTTAATTGTTCCTAGCTGCACCATGTCGATTGTCTCTTGTGTAGAAGAGATTTTTGAATAGTCGACTAATTTGGATTGATGAGTTGAGATTAGGCAAGGCCAGGCAAGTTTATTTGTAGAGCACAATTCATACACAAGGCAATTCAAAGTGCTTTCACAGTTGCATAAAATTACAAGAAAACAGATCAAATCAATCATTAAAACATCAACATAAAAGTTAATCAATTACAGTAAAAGGCAAGAGTGCAGATAAAATACTTTCAGTTTTCATATGCTGGGGTAAAAAGAGCTGTTTTCAGCCTGGATTTGAACATTGTCAGAGTTGAGGCCTGTCTCACATCCTCATGAAGACTGTTCCAGATTTTAGCTGCATGAAACTGAAACGCAGCTTCACCGTGTTTATTATTGACTCTGGGAACCACCAGGAGACCCCTCCCTGAAGTTCTCAGGGCCCGAGATGGTTCATACGGCTCTAACATGTCAGAGATGGACTTTGGTGCTAAACCATGAAAAGACTTGTACACAAGCAGAGCTGTTTTAAATTCTATTCTCTGAGTGACAGGAAGCCAGTGCAGAGACCGGAGCACTGGACTAATATGGTGGTATTTCTTGGTTCTTGTCAGGACTCGAGCAGCAGCGTTCTGGATGTTCTGCAGCTCTAACAGCTCGTTTAGAAAGGCCAGTGAGCAGCCGTTACAGTAGTCTAACCTGCTGGAGACAAATGCATGGATGAGTGTCTCTAAGTCTGGTTTTGACACTATTCCTCTGATCTTAGCAATGTTTTTCAGATGGTAAAAAGCTGATGATGTTATTGCTTTGATGTGGCTGTTTAAGTTCAGGTCTGAGTCCATGATTACTCCTAGATTTCTAACCTGATTTTTTGGTTTTAGAGAGAGAGACTCAAGGTGACTGATAACACTTTGTCTTTGTGTCTGTGGGCCAAAAACAATGATCTCAGTTTTGTCTGAGTTTAGTTGGAGAAAGTTGTTTTGCATCCACAAACTGATCTGTTCGATGCAGTGACAGAGAGTATCTACAGGCCCCTGTTCACCTGTATCAGTGACAGAGAGTATCTACAGGCCCCGTAGATGGTATTTCAGTCTACCATTCTGACATCACTCTGGTTGTCAGAATTGGCAAGACAATATTTAAACCTTGACTACCATAACTCCACCTGAAATTGTGTGTTTAAACAGTCTTCTGACTACAAGAGCGAGAAGAAGCTTCCGAAGATCGAAATGAAACGTCCTCAACTCAGTCAGTGATGTTTGATAATTCAATGGACGACTAAGACACACAACATGTCTCTATTGTTTGTTTATTGGAGTTTACCAGTAGACAGGAAGTGAAACTAGAGGCCAATTCTCTTTTCACCCGCCCCCTTGCTACACAACGAAGATGGGACGCCCCTTTGTTTCTCGTGAATGCAAAAACAGAGAGGAAGAGCTAAGGTGAAGAAGCTTCGGTAAAAAGTTTCAAGAACCCGGGTGTTCAACTCAAAAATAAACTGGACTGATCCCACACTGACGCCTCTTAGAAGAAGGGCTAAAGTGAGAAGACTGAGGTTTTACAGGGTGTGCAGGCATTTGCTCAGGATGTTTTAAGACTCTGTGGTAGCCGCTGCTATCCTCTTAAGAGGTTATTATTATATTATTTTTTTTGGTTAAACAAACCATGATTCCACCTTTGTTCGAAGGATGTGCAGTTCTTAAATGTATCAAATACAACAGCACCAATTTACAAAAAAATATGGATCAGACTATCTCTCAATATATTCCGTTATACTGATGCCAGACCCCAAAATCGTTTTAACTTGTACTATTGTGAATATGTATAGTCTGCATCTTTGAACTCCTAATTTTGATATTTTACATTCCTGCTAATTTGATTTATTTATCTTTTGTGATTACTTTCTAACTGCTGTAACAAGTGATAAAAACACATAAGCATATAGGGTTATGAATGCTACACAACCATGGGGAAAATGCATCTGAAAGCATCCAAAATACAACAGCACTGCCTAGTGGTGGAAACATGAACTGGAGATAACTTCAGCTCTGTTTGTGGAGTGGAATAAAGCAGAACAGAGTCAGGCTAATGGCAATGGGCCTGTTGTGTTCAGGAGTGGGAGTGTACCTGCACAAACAGGGGGATGGTCTGCATGCTGGCGATCTCTCCTCTGTTGATGGGGTCCCGGGCCAGAATGTGGAGCGCCCCCGTGCAGCCCTCCACTATTTCTTCCATACGCACTCCATCCTGGTGACAGTATGCAACTTTAGCAGAAAATCACTCCAAACAGAAATGTGACTTTGTTTGAACCAGACTTCACTATTATATACAAAACACTTCAATCCTAAAATAAAGCTAGATAGGACGTCGCCATAGTAACATATTAGAACAAATGTTTGTGTAAGTTCTCAGTCGTACAGGAGTTGTCCATCTTCAATAAAGGTACTTGAGTCGTCTTCTGTACTCTGTAGTTGAAGTCTCGAACGTTTCGCCTCTCATCCAAAAGGCTTCGTCAGCGAACTAAGGTCCAGCTCAGCCTGCAGTCCAGATAAAGACCACAAGGAGGAGTTGAGTTTAACTAATCTAATCACAGCTACTCTCGCCTGTGGGTAAACACCTTTGAAGTAGAGCGTCTCTAAAGACCTGCTCACCCCAGAGAATCGATCTGCCCTGTCCTATTCATAGCTGATCACTGCTCATTACCTGCCTATGGTTCTGTTGTTGGCTGAGGTGCCGTCTCATTGGCATGACAGTGCCCTGTCGGCTGGCTGCAAATGAGATTAGCATAAAGTGGAGACAGATGAAGCCCACCATTCTGGTTCATGGAGGGATTCTCTTTCTTGACAAAAAATTGCTTATTTTACTCCTCGTTCGAACCAACGTTCTTCTTTAGCTAAAATGTTGACCTCTCTGTCCTCAAAGGAGAGGTTGGAGGCTTTGAGGTGGAGGTGCACAGCAGACTGGGTGCCGCTTGTGTTTTCTAAAGCAAAAGAAGACTTAAGAACCTTAATTGAAATGGGAACAAATGGGAACAAATGGCAATTCTGGCGGCCATACTGTGACTGGCCATTCAAACAGAGTGCAATGTAAATCAATAGAAAACACAAATTTTTTATCCTTTGAAAAAAAAAGAAGTCAATTTCATGACTTTTCTCTAAATACTGACTGAGCTTATGAAAACTGTAGCAAGAAAATAAATGTGTAGCATTTTTATTTGTAATTAAACAGTAATAATTGGCTACATTTAACATAGATTTTCATCTTGTACATTTACATTTGTTAAATACTATTTAACTCTGTATTACAGGACTGTAACTATTTACATCATATATATGCAAACATTTGGCATTTTTACATTTGTATTGCATTTTATACCATAACATTAAGCAAAGTTAGTGCTGCTGTTGTTTCCATGTTTGACAGCCTCCATGAGTGTACCTGGTAGGTCTGCTGAGCGGAGGAGTCGTTCCTCTGGATGTCCTGGTGGGCCTTCAGCAGCAGGTTAACCAGTCGGGGGATGGCTCCTGCCTCTCTGAGCGGGGCCTGGTTGGCCGGGCACAGAGCCAGGTTTCTGATGAGGCCCACGGTCGCCTGGGATGAGAAACAGAAACATGTGAATTATTTTGCGTTTTACAGTAGTTTATACAGAACAAATCACTGTCCCACTCAAAAACACTGTTTAGTTATTTCCAGGGTTATGGGCCCGCGCTCTCAGGGATGAAAATATGGTGATGCTAGTCAACCTGAGCAGCATTATCTAAGTCAGGGGTGCCACACTTTTTCAAGCTACTTTCAAAGTCAGCAAGAACCGGAGCTCTACCGATAGATGTCTATGAAAGGCTCATGGGTTTTAAAATTATTATTATATATATAAAAATGAAATAATTTTTTTCTGGATTGTTGGACCTTGGCCACTATAAATGGGTCATGTTGAGCATGGAGCCATAGGCTTATTTCCTGTTTAATAATATTGTCTGCAATACGGACACTAACCTCCAGGGGATGCTGCAGCTCCACGGTACCCTGAGTTGGCCTTGGTTTAACAAGACCATTTTGGGGATATAGGACTCCACCCAGTTTGCTATGGGGCGCCAAATGTAACATGCCTTATTTCGTGGACAGAATGACTTTTGTGTCATGAAATACATATATTCATTACGAAATCACGTTACATCGTAACGCCGTTTGTCCGGAATACACAAATTGGTTTGCATTGTGTCCACTGAAGAGAGCACATCGTTTCGTGGACCAAATTGACTGGTGGCCTTTTCCTTTCGTGGACATAAGGCTGAATGCACTATTCACTGTCGTTGACGAAATAAACTTTCGTCATAAAAGTATTGTGATGTGATACAGAAATTATGATGTGTACAAAAGGGATTTATTCTCTAACTCTGCAGTTACAGAAAGCATTCCGTCCACGGAATAGTAACTTCATAACGTACGAAATGCGTTCAGTGACACATGCTTTCATTCCGTGGATGAAATGCATAATAGAATACATTTCATGAGTCAGCAGTTTACGGAATGAATTATGTGACATTTCGTAAACATAACATAACTGTTGACTCACTGTTTCGTGAGTCAAAAGTTTATTATGTAAACTGTTGACTCACGAAATGTATTGTTGTAGGTCACAAAACTGATTTCGTGATTCTATTATGCATTTCGTCCACGTAATGACATTATCGTGTCACATAATTCATTCCGTAAACTGCTGACTCATGAAATGTATTCTATTATGCATTTCGTCCACGGAATGAAAGCATGTGTCACTGAACGCATTTCGTACGTTATGAAGTTACTATTCCGTGGACGGAATGCCTTCTGTAACTGCAGAGTTAGAGAATAAATCCCTTTTGTACACATCATCATTTGTGTATCACATCACAATACTTTTATGACGAAAGTTTATTTCGTCAACGACAGTGAATAGTGCATTCAGCCTTATGTCCACGAAAGGAAAAGGCCACCAGTCACTTTGGTCCACGAAACGATGTGCTCTCTTCAGTGTTTCGTGGACACAATGCAAACCAATTTGTGTATTGCGTGGACAAACGGCGTTACGATGTAACGTGATTTCGTAATGAATATATATTTCGTGACACAAAAGACCGTCCACGAAATAAGGCATGTTACATTTGGCGCCCCATAGTTTGCACCCCACCCTAGGAAGTGAGCATCCTATTGCTATGCTACATTGTAGTCATTTGGTAAAAAAATAAAAAAAATAAATGTAAGTAAATATATATAAGCAAGGCGGGACGTAGGAACTTTTAGAAAAATAAAAGTTTAAAAAACTGTACACGTTTCAAAACACTTTATTCTTATTTTAGCCTTAGAGATTTAACAAGAATATCTTTCGCTCCATTGTCGGCCTTCATTGTCAATACACGGATTCAGAGGATTTTAGTCCACTCTTGCAGACACCGGTATATTAGCAGTTTCGGTTCTGGTGTTATTCTGGAGGCCTGTGGACGATTGTTATAAACCAGGAATCCCCTAAATCAGGCGGGTACGCAGGCCAGTTTACGTCCCCTCTGAGGGGGATCAGTCGGCCGGGCAAGCATATTCTCAGGACAGTCCTTTGAAATCCCAGAATTGTGAGCCCATCTTGCTGAAACCACACATTGTTCAGTTCCACTTCTTCGAGAACAGGCAAACCCCCCCCCCCAAAAAAAAAAACAATTTGCCATCAGGAACACAACCTCTCGGGGGAAATTTGAAGTGATGATGAAAGGCGTGCAGCAGCGAGAATTAGGAAAATACACCTCTATGCAGTGCTTTAAGTGGACAGAAAGAAGTGCCGGTCACAAACCTCCCATCAGCCCCCTTGGTTTGGGCCCTCCCCCAGCCCACTGTGGCCCTCCTTAACATCAACACACCCTTTTCAAATAAGGGAGTTCCCACGCCCCGCCCTGTAGTTGGAGGCTGCATTGGAACAACTTCTTCCCGTTTTCGATGTGTTGCCACTGATTTAGCCTCTGTCGCCATGCCGTGACGTCACCTGCATACCCACTGCAGCCGACGGGAACGGTTTGTGTCTCATGACGCCTCACCTTGACCACGGGCCAGTAGTGCGGCTGGCTGAGCAGCTTGACCACGGTGGGGACGCCGTAGTGCAGTCGGACGGCGTTCTGTGCCAGCTCGGCGTCGGCGTGCCGGGAGGTCAGGTGACGCAGGGCGCACACCGCCGGCTCCGCCACGTCCTCCTTCTGCCCCGCCCGCAGCACCGCGTGGATGAGCGCCTCCACACCCCCGAACTGAGCCACCAGGGTCTGAGAGGACACAGGAAGACAACAGGTTAAAGGAGAGAATATGCAGATTTGGTCCTGAAATCATTTACAGTTAGCGGCATTCCATCGACTCCATTCACGATGTCTTTAGAGTCTGTTTTCATTCAACTCTTGCAAAAACATCTCCACTTATGCAGCTCTGACAGACTCCACACTTAGGGATTTTTTCAAGACCTCTCTTTTAAAACACACATAAACCAGGCTTGTAAAATTGCTAAAATACGAAACATTCTACCTAAGAGTGATGCAGAAAAAACCTTATTCATGCATTGGTTTCCTCAAGGCAAGATTGTTAACGCGTACAAAGAGAAGAGAACACATTACACCTGTGCTAAAGTCTCTCCATTGGCTTCCTGTTGAGTTTAGAATCACATTTAAAATCCTGCTCTTCACATTTAAAGCCATAAAGGGTTTGGCTCCGCTCTATCTCCAAGACGTTATCGTTCCATTTCGGCCAACCAGAGCACTCCGCTCTCAAAACTCAGGGCTACTAGTGATTCCTCGAGTCTCCAAAATCACTGTAGGAGGAAGAGCCTTTAGCTCCAAAATCACTGTAGGAGGAAGAGCCTTTAGCTCCAAAATCACTGTAGGAGGGAGAGCCTTTAGCTCCAAAATCACTGTAGGAGGAAGAGCCTTTAGCTCCAAGCTCCGGTTTTATGGAATAAACTCCCAGCTCACGTTAAAGAAGCAGAAACAGTCCCTACATTTAAGACTAGGCTCAAAACGTACCTCTAAGAATTAGCTTATGATCAGGTCAGTTAGGTAAAGCTCTAACCCACAGCCTGAAGTAAAGCTCTAACCCTCAGCCTGAAGTAAAGCTCTAACCCACAGCCTGAAGTAAAGCTCTAACCCTCAGCCTGAAGTAAAGCTCTAACCCACAGCCTGAAGTAAAGCTCTAACCCTCAGCCTGAAGTAAAGCTCTAACCCTCAGCCTGAAGTAAAGCTCTAACCCACAGCCTGAAGTAAAGCTCTAACCCTCAGCCTGAAGTAAAGCTCTAACCCTCAGCCTGAAGTAAAGCTCTAACCCTCAGCCTGAAGTAAAGCTCTAACCCACAGCCTGAAGTAAAGCTCTAACCCTCAGCCTGAAGTAAAGCTCTAACCCTCAGCCTGAAGTAAAGCTCTAACCCACAGCCTGAAGTAAAGCTCTAACCCTCAGCCTGAAGTAAAGCTCTAACCCACAGCCTGAAGTAAAGCTCTAACCCTCAGCCTGAAGTAAAGCTCTAACCCTCAGCCTGAAGTAAAGCTCTAACCCACAGCCTGAAGTAAAGCTCTAACCCTCAGCCTGAAGTAAAGCTCTAACCCTCAGCCTGAAGTAAAGCTCTAACCCTCAGCCTGAAGTAAAGCTCTAACCCACAGCCTGAAGTAAAGCTCTAACCCTCAGCCTGGAGTAAAGCTCTAACCCTCAGCCTGAAGTAAAGCTCTAACCCACAGCCTGGAGTAAAGCTCTAACCCACAGCCTGAAGTAAAGCTCTAACCCTCAGCCTGAAGTAAAGCTCTAACCCACAGCCTGAAGTAAAGCTCTAACCCACAGCCTGAAGTAAAGCTCTAACCCTCAGCCTGAAGTAAAGCTCTAACCCTCAGCCTGAAGTAAAGCTCTAACCCTCAGCCTGAAGTAAAGCTCTAAACCTCAGCCTGAAGTAAAGCTCTAACCCTCAGCCTGAAGTAAAGCTCTAACCCTCAGCCTGAAGTAAAGCTCTAACCCTCAGCCTGAAGTAAAGCTCTAACCCTCAGCCTGAAGTAAAGCTCTAACCCACAGCCTGAAGTAAAGCTCTAACCCACAGCCTGGAGTAAAGCTCTAACCCTCAGCCTGAAGTAAAGCTCTAACCCACAGCCTGAAGTAAAGCTCTAACCCTCAGCCTGAAGTAAAGCTCTAACCCACAGCCTGAAGTAAAGCTCTAACCCTCAGCCTGAAGTAAAGCTCTAACCCTCAGCCTGAAGTAAAGCTCTAACCCTCAGCCTGAAGTAAAGCTCTAACCCACAGCCTGAAGTAAAGCTCTAACCCTCAGCCTGAAGTAAAGCTCTAACCCTCAGCCTGAAGTAAAGCTCTAACCCACAGCCTGGAGTAAAGCTCTAACCCACAGCCTGAAGTAAAGCTCTAACCCTCAGCCTGAAGTAAAGCTCTAACCCACAGCCTGAAGTAAAGCTCTAACCCTCAGCCTGAAGTAAAGCTCTAACCCTCAGCCTGAAGTAAAGCTCTAACCCTCAGCCTGAAGTAAAGCTCTAACCCACAGCCTGGAGTAAAGCTCTAACCCACAGCCTGGAGTAAAGCTCTAACCCTCAGCCTGAAGTAAAGCTCTAACCCACAGCCTGAAGTAAAGCTCTAACCCACAGCCTGAAGTAAAGCTCTAACCCACAGCCTGAAGTAAAGCTCTAACCCTCAGCCTGAAGTAAAGCTCTAACCCTCAGCCTGAAGTAAAGCTCTAACCCACAGCCTGAAGTAAAGCTCTAACCCTCAGCCTGAAGTAAAGCTCTAACCCTTAGCCTGAAGTAAAGCTCTAACCCACAGCCTGAAGTAAAGCTCTAACCCTCAGCCTGAAGTAAAGCTCTAACCCTCAGCCTGAAGTAAAGCTCTAACCCACAGCCTGAAGTAAAGCTCTAACCCTCAGCCTGAAGTAAAGCTCTAACCCACAGCCTGAAGTAAAGCTCTAACCCTCAGCCTGAAGTAAAGCTCTAACCCACAGCCTGAAGTAAAGCTCTAACCCTCAGCCTGAAGTAAAGCTCTAACCCTCAGCCTGAAGTAAAGCTCTAACCCACAGCCTAAAGTAAAGCTCTAACCCACAGCCTGAAGTAAAGCTCTAACCCTCAGCCTGAAGTAAAGCTCTAACCCACAGCCTGAAGTAAAGCTCTAACCCTCAGCCTGAAGTAAAGCTCTAACCCACAGCCTGAAGTAAAGCTCTAACCCACAGCCTGAAGTAAAGCTCTAACCCACAGCCTGAAGTATAGTTCTAACCCACAGCCTGAAGTAAAGCTCTAACCCACAGCCTGAAGTAAAGCTCTAACCCACAGCCTGAAGTAAAGCTCTAACCCACAGCCTGTAGTAAAGCTCTAACCCTCAGCCTGAAGTAAAGCTCTAACCCACAGCCTGAAGTAAAGCTCTAACCCACAGCCTGAAGTAAAGCTCTAACCCTCAGCCTGAAGTAAAGCTCTAACCCTCAGCCTGAAGTAAAGCTCTAACCACAGCCTGAAGTAAAGCTCTAACCCTCAGCCTGAAGTAAAGCTCTAACCCACAGCCTGAAGTAAAGCTCTAACCCACAGCCTGAAGTAAAGCTCTAACCCTCAGCCTGAAGTAAAGCTCTAACCCACAGCCTGAAGTAAAGCTCTAACCCACAGCCTGAAGTAAAGCTCTAACCCACAGCCTGAAGTAAAGCTCTAACCCTCAGCCTGAAGTAAAGCTCTAACCCACAGCCTGAAGTATAGTTCTAACCCACAGCCTGAAGTAAAGCTCTAACCCACAGCCTGAAGTAAAGCTCTAACCCTCAGCCTGAAGTAAAGCTCTAACCCTCAGCCTGAAGTAAAGCTCTAACCCACAGCCTGAAGTAAAGCTCTAACCCTCAGCCTGAAGTAAAGCTCTAACCCTCAGCCTGAAGTAAAGCTCTAACCCACAGCCTGAAGTAAAGCTCTAACCCTCAGCCTGAAGTAAAGCTCTAACCCACAGCCTGAAGTAAAGCTCTAACCCACAGCCTGAAGTAAAGCTCTAACCCACAGCCTGAAGTAAAGCTCTAACCCTCAGCCTGAAGTAAAGCTCTAACCCTCAGCCTGAAGTAAAGCTCTAACCCACAGCCTGAAGTAAAGCTCTAACCCTCAGCCTGAAGTAAAGCTCTAACCCACAGCCTGAAGTAAAGCTCTAACCCTCAGCCTGAAGTAAAGCTCTAACCCACAGCCTGAAGTAAAGCTCTAACCCTCAGCCTGAAGTAAAGCTCTAACCCTCAGCCTGAAGTAAAGCTCTAACCCACAGCCTGAAGTAAAGCTCTAACCCACAGCCTGAAGTAAAGCTCTAACCCTCAGCCTGAAGTAAAGCTCTAACCCACAGCCTGAAGTAAAGCTCTAACCCTCAGCCTGAAGTAAAGCTCTAACCCACAGCCTGAAGTAAAGCTCTAACCCACAGCCTGAAGTAAAGCTCTAACCCACAGCCTGAAGTATAGTTCTAACCCACAGCCTGAAGTAAAGCTCTAACCCACAGCCTGAAGTAAAGCTCTAACCCACAGCCTGAAGTAAAGCTCTAACCCACAGCCTGTAGTAAAGCTCTAACCCTCAGCCTGAAGTAAAGCTCTAACCCACAGCCTGAAGTAAAGCTCTAACCCACAGCCTGAAGTAAAGCTCTAACCCTCAGCCTGAAGTAAAGCTCTAACCCTCAGCCTGAAGTAAAGCTCTAACCCACAGCCTGAAGTAAAGCTCTAACCCACAGCCTGAAGTATAGTTCTAACCCACAGCCTGAAGTAAAGCTCTAACCCACAGCCTGTAGTAAAGCTCTAACCCACAGCCTGAAGTAAAGCTCTAACCCACAGCCTGAAGTAAAGCTCTAACCCACAGCCTGAAGTAAAGCTCTAACCCACAGCCTGTAGTAAAGCTCTAACCCACAGCCTGAAGTAAAGCTCTAACCCACAGCCTGAAGTAAAGCTCTAACCCTCAGCCTGAAGTAAAGCTCTAACCCACAGCCTGAAGTAAAGCTCTAACCCACAGCCTGAAGTAAAGCTCTAACCCTCAGCCTGAAGTAAAGCTCTAACCCACAGCCTGAAGTAAAGCTCTAACCCACAGCCTGAAGTAAAGCTCTAACCCACAGCCTGTAGTAAAGCTCTAACCCTCAGCCTGAAGTAAAGCTCTAACCCACAGCCTGAAGTAAAGCTCTAACCCACAGCCTGAAGTAAAGCTCTAACCCACAGCCTGAAGTAAAGCTCTAACCCACAGCCTGAAGTAAAGCTCTAACCCACAGCCTGAAGTAAAGCTCTAACCCTCAGCCTGAAGTAAAGCTCTAACCCACAGCCTGTAGTAAAGCTCTAACCCTCAGCCTGAAGTAAAGCTCTAACCCACAGCCTGAAGTAAAGCTCTAACCCACAGCCTGAAGTAAAGCTCTAACCCACAGCCTGAAGTAAAGCTCTAACCCACAGCCTGTAGTAAAGCTCTAACCCTCAGCCTGAAGTAAAGCTCTAACCCACAGCCTGAAGTAAAGCTCTAACCCACAGCCTGAAGTAAAGCTCTAACCCACAGCCTGAAGTAAAGCTCTAACCCACAGCCTGAAGTAAAGCTCTAACCCACAGCCTGAAGTAAAGCTCTAACCCACAGCCTGAAGTAAAGCTCTAACCCACAGCCTGAAGTAAAGCTCTAACCCACGGCCTGAAGTAAAGCTCTAACCCACAGCCTGAAGTAAAGCTCTAACCCACAGCCTGAAGTAAAGCTCTAACCCAGGAGTGGCCAACCCGCGGCTCTCGGGCCGCATGCGGCCCTTGGCCAATCAGAGTGCGGCTCTTTGCATGATTAGATATTTTTAACACAATGCGGCTCTTTGCAAAATAATTGGTACATGTTGCCCATAAACTGTAACAGTCTTTAAGAATCTTGACCAAAAATCCAACCCTAGTCCTACAGACCCTGTTTTCCATCTCTACGCATGAACGAGAGTCTGTTTCTCTCCTGTTTGAGGCGGCATGTAAAAGGTGCAGCAGCCTCACTCACAGCGGGCTGTAGGTTAAACAACAGTCCGGCAGATCGTGGCACTGGGATCAGCTTCTGTGCTTTTCAAGTTTCGGATTAGCCTACTCTTTATTTGATGAAAGTTGGCCTCATATTCACAGAAAAAGATCATAATTAGTAAATGGAAAAAAGCGGAGCTCTAATGAAGCATATGATGCGAAGCGCGACATCGTAACGCGGAAATACACAAAGTCATTGACTTTTCTGTCACATGTTGTAACTGTAACAAATGCAACATAAAACAGAACTGCAGACGTCCTCCAGAGGCTCCTGATTAAAGCTTATGAACTTTGTGCAGCCTAAAGTTCGTTCTCTGCACAGTCCAGTCAGGACCAGGCTGCAGGCACTGAGCGCACAGGCCAGGGGCGAACCAGAGGAGGGGGCTCAGTGGGCAGGGCCCCACACACAAATATACACCAGCATTGAAAAAAACAAAACAAGCAACAACAAAAACTATTCGAAATAATAATATTGTTAATAAATAGATCAAATGTTGTCCCAGTCAGAACAGAATAGCAGAAAATGTCAGTTTATTTAATATACATTTATTTCAATCTAGGTGAGGAGTAAAACTACCACAATTATTGAAAAGAAAAAGGCCAGGCATAAAGTTATTGTTTATTATGATTAAATATAACAGTTTCATTACATTTAATCATATTAAACTACCACACTCGGATTTCGCGAATGGTCGGTGCCTTTGTGGCTCTTCACAGGATCAAGGTTGAACATTTCGGCCCTTGGCCTCTGACCGGTTGGCCACCCCTGCTCTAACCCTCAGCCTGAAGTAAAGCTCTAACCCACAGCCTGAAGTAAAGCTCTAACCCACAGCCTGAAGTAAAGCTCTAACCCACAGCCTGAAGTAAAGCTCTAACCCACAGCCTGAAGTAAAGCTCTAACCCTCAGCCTGAAGTAAAGCTCTAACCCTCAGCCTGAAGTAAAGCTCTAACCCACAGCCTGAAGTAAAGCTCTAACCCTCAGCCTGAAGTAAAGCTCTAACCCACAGCCTGAAGTAAAGCTCTAACCCTCAGCCTGAAGTAAAGCTCTAACCCTCAGCCTGAAGTAAAGCTCTAACCCACAGCCTGAAGTAAAGCTCTAACCCACAGCCTGAAGTAAAGCTCTAACCCTCAGCCTGAAGTAAAGCTCTAACCCTCAGCCTGAAGTAAAGCTCTAACCCACAGCCTGAAGTAAAGCTCTAACCCTCAGCCTGAAGTAAAGCTCTAACCCTCAGCCTGAAGTAAAGCTCTAACCCACAGCCTGAAGTAAAGCTCTAACCCTCAGCCTGAAGTAAAGCTCTAACCCTCAGCCTGAAGTAAAGCTCTAACCCACAGCCTGAAGTAAAGCTCTAACCCTCAGCCTGAAGTAAAGCTCTAACCCTCAGCCTGAAGTAAAGCTCTAACCCTCAGCCTGAAGTAAAGCTCTAACCCACAGCCTGAAGTAAAGCTCTAACCCTCAGCCTGAAGTAAAGCTCTAACCCTCAGCCTGAAGTAAAGCTCTAACCCCCAGCCTGAAGTAAAGCTCTAACCCTCAGCCTGAAGTAAAGCTCTAACCCTCAGCCTGAAGTAAAGCTCTAACCCACAGCCTGAAGTAAAGCTCTAACCCTCAGCCTGAAGTAAAGCTCTAACCCTCAGCCTGAAGTAAAGCTCTAACCCACAGCCTGAAGTAAAGCTCTAACCCTCAGCCTGAAGTAAAGCTCTAACCCTCAGCCTGAAGTAAAGCTCTAACCCTCAGCCTGAAGTAAAGCTCTAACCCTCAGCCTGAAGTAAAGCTCTAACCCACAGCCTGAAGTAAAGCTCTAACCCACAGCCTGAAGTAAAGCTCTAACCCTCAGCCTGAAGTAAAGCTCTAACCCTGAGCCTGAAGTAAAGCTCTAACCCTCAGCCTGAAGTAAAGCTCTAACCCTCAGCCTGAAGTAAAGCTCTAACCCACAGCCTGAAGTAAAGCTCTAACCCACAGCCTGAAGTAAAGCTCTAACCCTCAGCCTGAAGTAAAGCTCTAACCCTCAGCCTGAAGTAAAGCTCTAACCCTCAGCCTGAAGTAAAGCTCTAACCCACAGCCTGAAGTAAAGCTGCCTTAGGAGAAACACTGCTGTGGGAAGTACGGTACACTGAGCTCTATCCTCTTCTTCTTCTTACGGCAAACGTTGTCTTATTACGATACAATATTTATTTTATCTGTAGTCTGTTCATTACTATTCACATGGTGTCTCCTGTCCCACTCCCCTCGGGAGGGCCTGTCTAGATCGAATGAAGGAACCCTGCCTACTGACAACAAGGACTGGACGGTCTGTGATCTTGGCCCGTCTGCTGAGGGACGCCATCGGCCCTGGGTCTCTATAGCCTGTCCGTCCATGGGAGTGGATCTCTCCTTCTGTGGTTCTCCTCAAGGTTTCTCGTGTGTCCCACAGGGTTTGAGTTTTTCCTTGCCGTGCTGGAGAGTCTAAGGACAGGGGACACCCGAGCTGCTCGTCTCCACCCACTGCTGACGCTTATTTGGACATTATGTTTGCCTGGATACTTGATTCGCCTGAACTTTACATTGTCTTATTTACTGCTCTGTTTTATTGCCTTAATGTTCGGTGCAGCTGTGAGGCAACTCCTGTTGTGATATTTATCGTTGCAAACGAGTTTATTTTTATATTTCTTATATTTATCCTCAGCTTCTTTTGTAAAGATTATTTTTTTTCTTGCAAGCATTTAGTAAACCTTTAGACATCCATGGTGTTTCTTTACACTTTCTGTTTTTACAGTATTTCTTCATTGGGCAGTGTTTGTCATATACTTTTTGAAATACTCGCGTAAACTCATCATAAGCCATATTCGTGTCATTCTCTCTGTACACAATACTCCAGTCTTGAGCTAAAAGCTCCTTTTTAAATGCATCAATAGTTTTCTCTGTTTTTACCCTTCTATACCAATACTTGTTTTCCTCCTCATCTTTTACATATCCATTTTTATACAAAACGAAAACTGGAAGGTGATCACTAATATCATTTATAATTAACCCGCTGACTGTATCACTTTCAATTTCATTTGAGAAAATGTTATCAATCAAGGTTGCACTATGGGTTGTTATTCTACTAGGTTTGGTTATTAGAGGAAACAGACCTATACTGAATAAAGTATTTATAAATTCGTCCGTCTTTTTATGTTTATATGGGTTTAACAAATCGATGTTGAGGTCTCCCCCCACAAACATGACTTTATGATTTAATCCTGAAAAGTGCTCCTCCATCCAATTTGAAAAAACATCTATATCAGAGCCAGGTGTTCTATAAATACAACTTACAATAATATTTTTCTTTTTTTGCCTTGTAATTTCAACAGTAAGGCATTCAAGTGTATCTTCCACCACCATTGTCTTATTTTCCATTACTTTGTAACTATAGTTGGAGTCTATAAACATAGCCACGCCCCCTCCATGCTTGTTCTTTCTGTTCATACTTATAAATTCATAACCCTCAATAGAAAACTCAAATTCTCTGTCATTATTAATCCAGGTTTCTGTGATTAGGATGACACTGAATGGTGTGGAAAACTGTTTTAAGAAGCTTTTGATGTGGTCAAAGTTTGCATAGAGGCTTCGACTATTGAAGTGGATTACAGTGAATGCCTTAATGTTCTTAATTTTACTATTGTACAGATCCTCTGTGTAGTATTGACAGTCATTGGTAGCTCTAGAAAAGAAGTTATTTTCCGGGTCGATGTCGATCTCAGTGTTCTGTAGGTCGTACTGAGAGAATGTAACAGGGTTTGAGTTTTTCCTTGCCGTGCTGGAGAGTCTAAGGACAGGGGACACCCGAGCTGCTCGTCGCCACCCACTGCTGACGCTTATTTGGACTTTATGTTTGCCTGGATACTTGATTCGCCTGAACTTTACATTGTCTTATTTACTGCTCTGTTTTATTGCCTTAATGTTCGGTGCAGCTGTGAGGCAACTCCTGTTGTGATATTGGGCTGTACAAAACCATTGATTGATTGATTGGACATAAACAAAATAAAGATATCCCATGCTTCAAAGCTTCCAGACTTCCGTCACTGGACTTTAACTTTAATGTGGCTCATGCTGAGCACATTTCGACTAGTGACATGAAGTTCGATTAATCTGCTTGACCGCTGTTAACATTGAATCACTAATTAAAGTGAATCGAGTGTTTTTGAGTCGTTTGATTCATTGAGTCAGTTTAATGTTAACTACTGTTTAAACTAATGAAAACGTTATCGCGGACGGGCTAATCTCATACTGTATTTGTGAATAAATCAACTTTATTTTTTTGTTGAAAAAAAAAAATGTTTGATTTGCACAGGTAATTTTTTTAAATATATTTATTCCACAACATTCTCACATGCCCAATGTATGTGCTATAGAATGCATTATTAAGGCCTTTTAAACTATTTTGGGCATCTCTTAGCCTGGGTATTAGTTTATCATCACGTTTTAACTTCAACTTGGGTCACTTTCACAGAAATGCTAGAAAACTCATCTGCAAGATCATGACATTGATCTAAATGCTTTAGAATTAGATGCACAGTGTTCCCCCCACAAATGTCTGAGTTTAAAATATACCAAGGACAAACTATGTTGGTTCCACTGCTAGAAAAATAATAATAATACAATTAAGAACTAAAAATAATTGCAGCTAATGCTATAAAGTTTCTAAATTGGAGTCTGAATCTGAAATGGATCTGAAACACCACATCTGCCAAAGCTATGCTAGTTTTCCTTAAGGGACTGTGCATGGACGTTCTGACCCGTGGCCCCCACAGTGCTGCCCGTGGCGCTCACCTTGTTGCGTGCGTTGTTGCAGGTGAGGTTGGACAGGATGCCTGTAGCACACGTCAGCATGTTGACGTCGTCCGAGCCCAGCTGCTTCACCAGGATCTGCAGCAGACCGTCCAGGCCTTCCTGAACACAGGGAGACCACAGCGTCAACGGGCGCACTCGCTGTCAGGAGATCACAGCACAGCCAAGAGCTAACATGCTCACAAATACATACACACCTTTCAATGCACTTCAGAGGTTCTCAAACTCAGGTGCGTGTCCCACTCGTGGTACTTCTTTGAATTCAAGTTCATTTCATGCATGGTTTGGTAATGCATTTAAGTTTTTCTGGCTTAGACCTGGTTTACACCCAGTTTAAACGTCATTTAGTCCAGTTTAGGTTTGTTTTAGACCCGGTTTAGTCCTGGTTTGATCTTGACCTGTGCCTCATTTATTGAGGTGGTACTTGGTGTGAACAGACTCGTGCAGCTCTTTGCTGTAAACAAACACATTCTATTAAACCTGTATTGCTGTATCCTCGCATGTGTCCTTGTGAAATAGCACAGACTGGTTATGCTAAAAGAAAAGAACGCTTCCCAGGCTTAAGCCATTATGAAGAACCCACTGCACCTGGCCAGACGCTATTTTGATCTGGTCCCCTCAGTTAAATGTGGCACATGTCGTCACAATGCTTCTTCCCTCGAGCTCTTCACTGTGGCATTGTCTCAGTAGGCTTCTGCAACAGCCACAGATCCACTATCACGATCTCTCAGTGTGACCACTGCGCAAAGCCTTCTCCAGCACATCCCAAAGATTCTCATTGGGGTGCAGATCTGGACTCTGTGGCGGCCGATCCATCTCATTTGGCCACATAGATACAGACGGCATCCAGGGGGCGTGGCCTAGCCGAGGGGGGAAGAAAACCTCTCATGGGAATCCCAACTTTTCACACGTTTTAGCTGGTTCCTGACGGCCCATGATCACATCACACACATGGTTTTTCAGAGCAAATTGTTCGGTAGAAGCTAAAAACTGCACTTGTTGCTAACGTTAGCATATGTAGCATGAAGCTAACGTTAGCTTCGTGGTTAGCATGGTCAGTTTTCTAAGTATTTATGGGCTGTTTACTACCTTGCTCCTCTCCATGTCTCTGTATCTTTATTTATTACAAACATACCCACACCTGTTTAGTGGCCGCGTCTGAGAGGTTGCGTAGCGTCCACAGACAGTTCTGGATGAGCCGGTGGCTGGATCCGGTCAGGTGGTGGCCCAGAGCCTGCATCCCTCCTGCAAACAGAGCAGCATGTCACCGCTCACACAGCTACACAGGCGAAAGGAGGGTTATGTGCGGAACATCCCACCAAAAGTGTTCCTGAAACTACTAACTTACAAATGAAGCACTGGTGGAAAGTAACTAAGTTGTGCAGGACGGATGGAACATATTAGAGATTTAAGAGTTGAGGACGTTTCACTTTGATCTTCACAAGCTTCTTCTTGTTATCGTAGTCAAAAGTCGTACAATTACGACATTAGTCTGCAAGAGCAAGAAGAAGCTTCTGAAGATAAATGTGAAACGCCCTGAACTCAGTCAGCCTGGTCCAGGACAGCACAGGTCTCCCAGTAGGTCTCAGCATCTGTGTGAAGTACATTTACTTTTTATTTAAAGTAGACGGAACAAACACTTTTTGCTCCCATTTTTCATATCTTTTAAGCAAATCTTAACCTTCTCCTTTGACATAGGTACTGATTATGAAGACTGCACAGGTACCCTAGGCTGTCTACAATAAAAGGACACTTTGAAATGTTCAATGTTGCTTTATTGGAGGAGATGAGTTGTTTTTATGCATCTGGTCACGATTTTAACATAAAGAAAAGAAAAGGGACTAGTTTTTATACACAAACATACGCAAACATGACAGTGACCAGCAGATGGCAGTCACGACTCACGCATGGTCCCAGCCCTGCCACACACACACACACAAGGGCAGCCAGAGCCAAAATCAGAGCTCGATGAAGTCACACAGAGGTCACGTTCACTCGCACGCGGCTTCTCAAAACACTGGAGAGGTGTTTTGAGAAGTGTTTTTGCAGCCACACGTCTGATGCTGAGTCTGAATGGGAGTCGTCTGTAACGTATGTTCTGTGATTACTTGCTTTTTACCCTGACAAGCAGTAAATGTGTTAAGTATATCGGATAATAAAACATGTAGGCCTCACACGGTGTACAATAGCCCCACCTAGAGGTTAGAGGTTGTCGCCACATGGTCTGTTCTGCAAAGGTAAGAGTCAGGTCTGCGGAGAGTCGAGCCCCTCAGAATCAAAAGAGTGATTATGTTTTTGAGAGTATTCTTCAGCTGAACGTGGCTGAAATGTGGCGAATGTAGTTTGAGGTTTTATTTTCTGACACTGATGCTGGGGTGAAGGCCAGCTCACGCACCTGCCTCCACGATGGCCGGCTTGTTGCTGGAGCAGACTGACAGCACTTTGAGCACTCGGCTGGTGGTCCAGAGCAACTTCTCGTAGTTGTAGTTCCTCATGATGAACACCAGGCCCTCTGGGCCTCCGTTGGCCAGGATGATGAGCTGAACAAGAAATATTAAGAACTTTATATTTCAAAGAAGCATATTCATTTCAATGACTAACGTTCATAAACACAGAGCAGTCGGCGCCATTTTGTTCCACACAGACTTTTCACAGACTTGGACGGTTGAATATTTAGCTCAAAATGTACAAATATAATTACACCATTACAGTATGCAATTTGTTTGTTTCCGCTCATCTAATTTCTCTTCATTAACAACCAGGATGTGGCAGCAGGCGTCTCATGAGTGGCATGAAATCATTGTGACTAGTTTGTTGTAGGGCTGAACGATGTGGACAAAATATCATATCTCGATATTCATGCCGGATATCTTGATATCGATACGATACGATATAACTATGGGTTAGGTGAAAACTAAGCATTTTTCAGAAAAATAAAATCATAATACAAAAGATTGCAGTTTTATGGATGAAAATCTATATCGTTTATATATCTTACTTTTTCGATTTTAATATTTTGAATGTTCATATCTCGATATCGATGCGATAACAATATATCTTTCAGCCCTATATATTCATTATTTAAATGAAGGCAATAGAAAATCCTCCGGCTTTATTTGTGATCATTGAGATGAGCGAATTGAAGGAGGACTGTACCCAGTAGTTTCTCTCTCATTCTGACGGACAGGCTCATCAATCCCACATGAGCGTTTTTTTTTCTGGCATTAATCTCTCATCATAAGCATTTTTTTTCTTTCCTATTTTTCATGTTTGGAAATAATGTGCGATTGCAGGATAAATAGAGCTAAACTAAACCTGATCTGATCCGAGTAATTGAACGCACATTTTGCAACAATATTGTGTTCAAAGTCATGTGTAAAAGGCTCAAAGGAGGCGGACTTATTCAGAGCGTCACCTGCTCGTCCATATTAAGGCTCATATTTCACTGTCACAGATTCAAATCAGAGCTCATTATTTGCTTGAGACTCACAGTGGGTGGACAAGGGAATATTCAGCAGCACTTCTCTTCTCCTTAACGCCCTCTCAGCTCCTGTTGGAACTGTTCATGGCAAAGTGCTCCACAGTGATGTAGCTGTATCGCTCCATTTTCAATCCATCAATATGATGAACAGCATTCAGAATGTTTTATTCTTACTGTCCACGAAAATATGGAATCTTGTCAGAGCACATTTGGACATACTGTGAGTCCTTTTCACTTTCTGATTAGATAACCGTCTCAAGAACCAAAGCAAAACATGTCAACATGAACCCCAAATTCCTCGTGTGAAATGTTGAAATGTCCTCTACGCAGAGCTCCCACACTCCCACACTCACCTTGCTCTCCTGGTTGCCGTAGGACAGCAGCTGTAAGCAGTCCGTCGTGATAGCCAGGAACTTGGGGTTGTTCTTCTTCAGCAGGGGCACCATCCTCTGGAGCCCGTCGGCCAGCCGCACCGCCATCTTGGATCCGTCCTGGTGCAGGAGCAGGTTGTGCAGAGTGGTGATGGCGTAGAACAGCACGGACTCCACCGGAGAGCTGCCCCAGAGCAAAACACCACGGCCGTTTATATAGACTTGTGTCATCGGTCTCGCGGGTTCACTATCGCACATTATTCAAGAGGAAACTCCATTCACCTTCTCTAACTGTGTTTAATTATCGCCTCGGCACGTGAGCGCTAAGACTTGCAGCGAAAATGTCGGCGCCCAAAAGTGCTAATGAGCTTCCTTTTGTCATGTGTTCCTCCCGTTTGTGTGAAGGTGCACCATGTCCCTCGCTCGCCTGTTTGTGACTCGGTTTTGGACGAAGTGGGGAAGGAAACACACACTTTTCCCACTCGCCGACTACTTTCAAAGTCAGCAAGACCCAGAGATTCAAACGAAATAAACTCTACAATATAATTAAATTAAAATGTTTAATACCGCCAAATAAAATGGAGAGAAAATATTAAGGCGAGACAAGACTTGGCTATAGAAAAATCCCTGTCTTTTTTCATTTTTTTCATCAGTAGGTGGAGTAGTGAACCCTGCTCTGTTCTGCTCCACCACCCCCCTCCCCTCATCTGGCTTTCCCCCCTCGCCCACACTCCTCACCCCCCTCCACACGCTGCTCTGATGGCATTCAGTGAGATATCAGCATAAGTAAGATATGTAGCAAAGTAAACATTTTCAGACTTACATTTATTTTGGCATTTAGAACATAATACTTCCATTTAGAACTAAGTTTACAGTGCAGCACTTTTTTTCCCCACAACCCTTGAACGCCTCAGCCTCTGGTGCTGCTTTGTTTTGTGATCACAAGGAGGAAAAAGACCCGACAGCTCCGTTAGATATTGGATTATTAAACAAACGGACATTTCATGAGGATTTCAGCTGCATCAGAGCAGGTCGGGCAGATGTTTATCAGTTCACCATCTTTTTGTAAACTTCTGTCATAATGCAAAAAAAAATGCTGGACCGGCAAAACGGGGTCGCTTAGAGTAGCTTTAATGATACTTGGTTTTAGATACCGATACCTGAACGATATTTTTTTTCGATACCTACACTCAAATATTTGTCGTCTATAGGACCAGAAAGCAGAACAATAATTTGTGGGAGATCTGCACATTTACAATTTCGGGTTTATCTCCAATGTCAAGAAATGTGTGAAAAATGAAAAATCATTTACGGAAAAAAATGGGGGAAAATTGGGACAAATTGTGGCAAAACATAAGGAAAAATGGTGTAAAAAAAATAATAAATTGGAAAAAATCTGAGGAGCTAGCGAAAATAGGGAAAGTACTAGCAATAAAATAAAGTTGGCAAAAATGAAGATACATTTCCTTTAATGCGGTCACTGGACCATCAGCATCAAAACTGTAATTTACATTTCAGTGCCTGTTTTTGATACTAGTGGTACCTGAACTTAGTACCACACCGGTATCGTTTAACGGTGCCCAGCCCTAAAAGTGTAGAGTCTGTAGGAGTTACTAAAGTGGAGATGTTGTTAAAGAGTGGAATGAAAACCTCATTTGGAGAAAACGGCCCTAAAGTTTAGTGACTTTGTTATTGGTGGGGACACTTTACCCAAACCCCCACATGTCAGTTCAAACGGCCGGAGTTACTTCCTGGAAATCCCTCTTGTTTACACTCTTGATAAATAGCCTCCACGTATCTGTGATGCAGTGACACAGTGTAACAATGACACCGCTCCGGGGCGGTCGATCAGACTTGATTATCCTTTGGACTTGCCTGAGCATGTGCACCAGTGCCGGGATGCCCCCTGACTTGAAGATGACCTCCAGGCCCTCCTTCTGATGGGACAGGCTGTGGAGCACGCTGCAGGCGCACCGGGCCGTCTCCGTGTCCAGGGCGGCGGTCATGGTGCGCACCAGCGCCTCCATCAGGACGGGAGACTGCACCAGCACGCGCCGGCTGGCCTCCTTACGGGTCAGCTGGTTCACGATCAGCGCCGCCTTGTTCACCACCACCTGCAGCCGCACCGAGCGGTCATTATTAGGGGACACTGGGGCTCACTGGGAAAACAGCCCACAGTCAGGGAAAACCTCAAGTCCTGACTGGAGGTAAAGCGATTGTAATGCGTCGTAATGAGTGGGGCTGGTTGTCCCGATGGGGTTTTCAGTGCTAACAGGGTTTTTGTTGTTTTTGTTAGATATAACATTTTCCAAAAACTAACCACTTGAAAAACGTGTCCGACTCAGAGTGAATAAAAACATATTACAGAAGCGCTTTAGGTTGAGGCCCCAAAGGTCACATTCACACCTGAGACTCGCTTCGATTCGGGACAAAACGTCAACATCGTTTCAGCTTCTCCGACTGGCGCGGTTGGCGTTCACGCCTCTTTTTTTTGTCTGTCAATTCATTTGAAATGCCTGTGGGGGGCGCTGTATCAAAACCTTCTACAGGAAATACAGTGAACAAGAAACGCTCTTATTGGTCGATTAAACTCCACTTCCTTTTCTGCCTCTTCTTTACAAAATGGACCGTGTTGGTTTTTTCTTTTCACTATTTCTAATACAATGGCAGTGACAGTAGCTTACAGGAACACTAAATTACACTCAACAAAAATATAAACGCAACACCTTTGTTTCTGCTCCATTTTTCATGAGATGGACTTAAAGATCTACAATTCATTCCAGATACACAATATTACCATTTCTCTCAAACATTGTTCACAAATCAGTCCAAATGTGTGATAGTGAGCACTTCTGCTCTGCTGAGATAATCCATCCCACCTCACAGGTGTGCCACATCAAGATGCTGATCCGACATCATGACTAGTGCACAGGTGTACCTTATACTGCCCACAATAAAAGGCCACCCTGAAATGTGCAGTTATTTGCTTTATTGGGGGTCTGGGGACTCAGAACCAGTCAGTATCTGGTGTGACCACCATTTGCCTTATGCAGTGCAACACATCTTCTTCACATAGAGTTTATCAGATTGTCAATTGTGGCCTGTGGAATGTTGGTCCACTCCTCTTCAATGGCTGTGCGAAGTTGCTGGATATTAGTGGGAACTGGTACACGCTGTCGTATTCGCCGGTCAAGCAGCAGCAGAATACGACTGATTTGTGAACAATGTTTGAGAGAAATGGTAATATTGTGTATCTGGAATGAATTTTGGATCTTTGGGTCCATCTCATGAAAAATGGGAGCAGAAACAAAAGTGTTGCGTTTATATTTTTTATTTTTGAGTATACATACAACGACTATCCGAGGGAAACAGACGAGGAGCATTTACAGTTTTGCTCTCCAGCCTCTGTTGTAGCTTATTTCTAAGGTTTCTACCTTATCATGGCTAAGTTTCGGTGTAAATGAACTCTGTTAGCTCTAATCATAGAGGGTTCTGCACGCGCGTCTTCATTTAAATAGAACCCACAACATTCAGTAATGAGTGTCATGATTGTCCCTGCTGTCTTTTTGCTCCGGACCAGTGTTCACTTCTTTGGCCCGGATCAGAGTCCCTTTGCACATTCACAACACCTCAAATGTATGTCATGTTTGCGGCGACAGTGGCTCGGATGGTAGAGCTGGACGTCTTATGATCGTAAGAGTGTCACGTCCAAAACCCCCCAGCCCCTTAAACAGTGCCATGACCTCGTCCAGTGGGTAAAACTCGGCGAGGTTTCCACAAAGGTGTCTTTTTGTCCAAGCAGCTTTAAGGTGGACATTTAGATTGTTGCAGGTATTTGGTCACCGTAATCAGTCTTAATAACCTCGCCTGAACCGAGCACATTTTCTCCAGTTGGTTTTACCCAAATCTAAAAGCCTCTCACAAGAACTTGTGACATAATAGAGACAAAAAAGTGACGACAACATGGCAACAACACGAGGGAAAAGATCAGTTTAGATGAGTTTTGTAGGTCTTAGCTTTCAAATGAGGCATTACACTGGCCTATTGGCTGTAAACTTTAAGGTCTGGAGAAACTGCACTCGGTGAAGGTGGGGGTTAAGAGGTTAAAATGTTTGGGTTTACCGTGTTATAACACATTCGAAGTCATGAAATGTTAGCGTGCGCTCACCGGATCGTCGTCGGACAGCAGTTTGGTGAGCTCGGGCACGGCCCTGGTGGCCAGCTCGGCGTCGTCCTGGTAGTTGATGAGGTGCACGATGGCGTTTTTGAGCAACTGCGAGGGCTCGGCCAGCCGCTGCACGTGGCTCTGGCTCATGTCGGGCTGGGCGGGCAGCGCGCCGTCCCCCTGCGCCAGCGTCTCCGGGAACATGGCCGCCCTCACCCTCTGCGCCCGGGTGAGCTGAGGATCTGAGGGGCAGAGGGTGTCGGATAAAGAGGACACAAACCGGTCTCCCGCAAAAGAAACCACTTTGAGACAAACAGAATCATTATCAAAAGCGAATTAACAATATAATCTGATGAAGAGTCTGTTTTGTTTTGAGTTCAGGTTAGTTGGTAGGGTGTTATGGCTGGGGTTTGGTAATGGTGCTGTAGGTGCTGGCTTCAAAACGTCTATGCACTCAGGCGTTTATAACTGTTTTCTAACTGTCTTTGAAGATTCCAGTATCCAGTGGCCCATTCCACCTGGCCTCAATGACTTCAAACCGGTTGTGCTGAATTCCAATATCATGAAAGTGTTTGAGCAATTTCCTCCTGGCCCGGCGCAGCCCCTGGTGACCCTTCACGGTTTATATATCAGGCCAAAGTGGATAATGCCCCTCTGCAGTGTGCTCACTCACACCGGGAGACTGTTAAAGGCTCTGTCAGAGTCATATTTCCTTTTACAACCAAAACAGCACAGACTAAACAAAACAGCAAAATATAGATCATTCATAAAAATAAGATTCGGACTCTAATGTGTCTGACCCTTCAAAATAAGACATAAACGCATCCCAGACTCGAAAACATGATTCCTTCCAATTCTGTAACTTGGCAACTCAGTGCTTGTAAGACGTAATGTCTGTCATGGAGATATCCCATTCCTTACAGACAGGAGGAGCGTCTGGATTCTTCCATTTGCGGAGAATTGACTTTAGAAATACTGGGTAAACAGGATCTGACACCTAACAGACGAAGTTGAGAAGGCTAAGGGACCGCTTATTTCTCTAGTGCCTTTAACTTGATTCAGCCCTTTATGATGAGTGAGAAGCTGCTCAGGAATGGTGTGAGCGCCTCCACGGTCTCTGATACCGTGGTCAGTAATGTAGGAGTCCCCCAGGGCACAGTCCTGTCTCCATTCCTGTTCACTCTGTACACCTCTGATTTCCAGAACAGATCCGAGTCCTGCCACCTGCTGAAGTTCTCCGATGACTCCGCGGTGGTGGGAGTTGGAGGGGTTGGAGGGGCTGGAGTTCAGGACGCAGTTTTTTGTTCTTAATGCCATCTATCGAAAGTATTTTTGTCCCATTCCAAATGTACATTGATTGAAACAGCCATTGCGCAATTGTGTTGAATTCACCGACATTAAAAATCTGCACCAACTTGCTCATGACTCTTTGCGAGTTTTTGTGGCTAAAAAGACGTACAGTAGATCATACACTTTTGTCTCTGCTCTTCTGGCTGACATTTCGTGAAACCACTATCTTCCTTGTTAACGAAATACGCCGCATGCCGTTTGTGTCATATCCGGCTTTTCGTTGATTGGTTTATACGCCTGTCAATTACCCCCTTTCGAGAACTCGAAGAAATCAGCCCAATCCCAGATACACATCTTTGTGAAGAATAGGAAAAGTGTGTATTCTTTCTGGCTAGGCTATGTGAACAGCAGACTGGAACGACAACTGCAACGGTGTGTACAAGAAGGACTCTTCCTGCTTCCTGAGGAAGCTCGGGTCTTTCAATGTGTGCAGTAAACTGCTGGAGAGCTTCTACCAGTCTGTGGTCTCCACTGTCCAGCGCCCTGTACTTCGCTGTGGCCTACAGGGGGGGCAGCACAACCAAAAGGGACATTTTCAGGGTCAGAGCCTATTGCGATAAAAGCAAGGCCTGGTCATTCCATTTTACAGTGAAAGTTGTTTCTTAATATTGCTCTCTGGAAGTCCTGTCCTTGCAAAACCAACCACAGCCGGACAATTAATGTGGAGATCAAACCTATGCTCTGGGATAGGCGCAATAAGCTTTAGCTTCTGCCTATTCCATTTCAAACTTTAAGTTTATGTATGTCGTCATCTCTTAAATGTTTAAATGTCTGAATAAAAACAAATCTGAATCTATGCTACATCACTTCTGTTTATGTCGTAACGAAAAGCTGACTTGACTGACCTGTAAGATTGTCTGTCGCGGTGCCCTTGTCAGCCTCTCCCCCGGGAACATCACCGGGGCCAGCACACACCCCTGAGGTACTGCAGGAGCCCTTCTTGCTGCCGCTGTATCCCGCTGCGCTCTCGTCGTCCCGGACTGTGGTGGCTGCGGACTGTATACCTGAGTCCGAGGCGTAGTACGTCTGCTGCCACTCCGTCACCTTGGACACACTGTCAGAGTCCACCACTGCAAACAACGCATCGAGATCAGAGACGAAATCAAAGCCCCCCTAAAAGCAGCCTGTCGTGGACATTAGCTACAGCTCCTAAGCAGGCTGCACTAACCTGTCCTAGAGAATGCCCCGAACACACTCAACACGTCCAGTCTTGGAGATATCATGTTGACTGAGGTAAAAGCTAAGCTAGTTGCTTTGATTTTTTCCTTTTCCTAAAGAAGGACACAAGAAGGTCTTGCTAATGTTTGGGGCAGCTTAAACTTTGGCTGACTCTGTAGTGACTAGGGTGAGAAGTTCTCCGACACTGAAAATATGGAAACTTCTGCCCTACAGTGAGGACAAAACTAAACTATAGATATGCTTTCTTTTCATTTTAACCTCTTAACTCCCACCTTAACTGGCCACAATTTCACATAAAAGCTTCTTGAAAAAAAAAAAAAATACTACAAAAAAGCAACAAAGACCAGATTAAAGCAAGGATGAAAACGCCAAAAAAAAAAGCAACAAAAGATCGACTAAAATATGACCAAAAAAGCGATGGAAAAGTGGCAAATATGCAACCAGAGTGACAAAAATGTGACGACAACACGAAAAAGAAAAAAAAAAGGAAAAAGATCGGTTTAGATCAATTTTGTACAGGCCCATGGGCTGTAAGCTCCAGTCCAGAGGCTTTTAGATTTGGGTAAAGCTGAAGTAGAGAAAAAGCGCTCGGTTAAGGCGGGGTTAAGAGGCTAAACAAACTCATGTTAAACTAAAACCTAATGTGGGTAATTATAGATATTTAAAGAATTGTCTAAGGAATCAGAAAATTCGGCAAGGCAACTTTATTTATACTGCGCATTTATGGCCCTTCACCCCGTGTTCGCTTCAATATGCGGCCCCCCCCATGAAAAAAGTTTGGACACCCCTGATCTAAACCAAAAATGTCCACTTTATTTAGCATCCTAACTGATGACAAAAACAGCAAATATATATTTTTGGAATTGACTCAAATACATTCATATGTAGCAGCGGTCCAACATTCGGGCTGGGTGTGCAGGTACTTACTTGGCATGGACATCATGTTGAAGCTGTGCCCTGTGGCCGGACCTGTGGACACCAGAGCACTTATTACACTTTATCACCTCAACAACAATCTTTACGGATAAACACACTGTGACTGGCTGACTGGAGCCCTCAGCTTTATATATTTCTTAAAGTTTAAATGTTTAACAAACTTACTAGATAGCCTGGGCATGCAATTTTTTTTATAACGCAAGTAAAATTAAATAAGGACATTTTGTTTGAAGAGCTTCCTTTCCTCCCTATCACTTTAACCAACGAGTCGATGTTTCCTGTCAGAGCCCAGTCAGGAGCTCTACTGTTTACTTTCTCTCCTTCCCTCCCTTTGCAATCCTGCAGACTATCCCTTTAACGCCAAACGCAGAATCTTTAAAAACTGTTGAACCGGCCTCCTGAGCTCACCCCAGGTCCCAATCGGATGTTATTCCTTATTCAGGGTTTGTACAGGGAACAGGAAGTCAAAGTAAATGCTTTTAAATGCCATTCCGATGCCCAAATTCTATATTTCTAACGCCACAAACCAAACAAATCTGTGGACATTTTGTTTCTAAGGATTTGTAAACATTCCATCAAACAGAAATCTTGTTCTGCAGAAGTAAGTTGCACATAAGGGTAAACTTTTTTCAGAAAAAAATAGCAGCTGAATGTGTTTTAGACCAAATTTTATTTGGATTTCGATTTAATGCCAGTTTGAATCCAATTACATTTAAGGCGTTCATTTAGGCACAGTTAATTGAATGATCTGTAATACTTTTTAAAGTGCAAATATAATTTTATTTAAGATTTTCCTAAAGATTGTACCCAGTTTTCTTTAGTTTAACCATTTTTGTGATGTTTATAGTTTCACTTCCTTGTTGGACATAGATGAAGGCAAACTATTTCCGCGCCGACCATGTTATGTCAGTGGGAAATGAGTCAAGACTGCTGAAACTTTACCTTTATTATGTCACTTCCTCTCAGCAGCTTAAACATTCAATTAAAAATAACTTTTCTGACCAACATTTTTCTTCATTAATGTGCTGTTTCACTGAAATAAAATACAACTGATGTTTTCCATCTAAATTAGTCATATATTTTCAAAAACATTCAAACCTGTCATATTAAGGCGTGGCTGCCGTTATTCACAATTAAATGCAGAAATAAAGCTCGAGAAAGCAATTTATCTCACTTTTATTTAGTAATGTACAGTAAAAGAAGCTGGTGTCTGGGTAGTTTATATGGCTTGGCTTGTAATAGGCATTATGCCCTGAGCATAAAAATTCCCATCATCACATAAAGACTGAATGTTCATTATTAATTATACGTGAGTACTCTAACACAGTGGTTCTCAACTGGCGGGTTGCGAGCCTTTTCCAGAGTACATTTCTTTCAATATTTATCTTCTATAAAAGTGTAGAAACATTTGAATCTGTAAAAAAAAATATTGTTGTTTTGGTCATAATTTCAGCCTGTTTATTAACGTTTGTTCAACATTAATTTGTGGAGAAAATATAGTATTTTTCATGCTAGTACAAGAAATGTAATACTTATTTGGGGCGCGGCTTGGAACTAGTGGCTCCTGACAGCGTCCTGGTTGAGAACATTATCTTCATAATAGACTAGCACGCCACAGACTAACGTATAATGTTACTTTTATAGGGCAACAACTGTGTTTCCATCAAATACATTTGCATAACAAAAGCTTATTTACATGTGTTTCCATCAGAGTTCAAGAGAATGGCTGTGGGTGGCTCGCCGTCATTGCAGCATTTACCCAGCAGAGGGCATACTGTGCAAGTGTATAAATATATTAGACTCGAGGTGCAGTACTTTTAACGCTGAAGAAACATGTACTATGCCAGGGTTAGTGTTCTAATAAAGATCAGGCACAATTATTTTCCCCATATTGATCGATCTCGATTTTCGGCTCCATATTTTTATTATTTTTTTTAAAGAAAAAAAAATAGAATCGGTTATTCCTGGTCCAGCAAGTTAACAGATGCTGCGGCCAAACTGAAAACTGCAGCTAACTCAACAGCAAAAACAAACTCCACACACACACTTCTAGCCCCACAGTACAACATCCCCTCACAACAACACACAACCATCTGCAAAGGAGACGCACAAAAGTGGAATGTTTGAAGGATGTCCGAAGCAGACAGAGAGAGTTTAGTGTGTGTTCAGTGCGGAGCCTCACAAAGCCACGACTTACGGAGTGAAGGCTAACGACTTACTATGTACATGAAGAAATACTATAAACAGCACATTTATAAATAAATCCACTGCTGCAGCCTCAAAAATAATCATCCACATGGTCCAAATACAGCCATAGTCTTCCTCTTCGAAGGTAAACTTTTCCTCCCCGTGCACATGTCCTGCTCCTCTGACGGCTCCTCGTGTGTTTCTGTTTTGCCAAGTGAAGAGTTAGCGCCACTGTTTGTTTGGGCCGAGTGATCCCTGGGCTTGACCCGACAGGCGCTGCTGCATTGCGTCGTCCATATTTTTTTTCTCCAGAATGCGACAGGACATTCCCCTGTCGATAAAAACGCACCGCGCGATTATCGAGATCGACCTTTATTAAAACCGTGATTAGATTAAAATTCTATTCGTTGCCCGGCCCTACTTAACGATACTTGGTTTTCGATACAGATACCTGAACAATACGTTTTTACCTATACTAAAATATTGTTCATCCAGAACCAGAAAACAGAACAACAATGCGTGGAAGATCTGCACATCGGGTTCATCAAAATGTCCAGAAATGTGGCAAAACTGGGAAAAATTGCTGTTCCATTTCCCCCCCACACATGACGCGGTGTGTTCCGCCCAAACTATTGAACTTTGGTTTGTAAAAAAGAGCTCTTGGATGCTCCACAGCACTACTGGAAAAATATACTGTGGACAGATTAACCCGAAGATGAATAGTTTGGGAGGAACACACAACGTCATGTGTGGAGGACAAATGGAACAGCACCAACATCTAAACCCTCTCCTCACTGTGAAGTCTGGAGCAGGAGCATCCGGGTGTGGGGCTGTTTTGGTGCCTCAGGGCCTGGATGACGCGCTATATCATCAATAGAAAAAAGGACTCACAAGTTTATCAAAATATTTTGCTGAAAAACCTGAGACAAGTGAACCCTTGTAGTTCATAGCTGGCTGATCGGCTTTCCTGTAAGTTGCAGATTAGACGCTCACAACGATCGGGAAGAATCTTGGACCATTCCTCTTTAAACTGCTGCAGTTCAGCGAGATTCCTGGGTTCACTTACTTATTCCTCCCTGTCCTGTGAATGTTTAGATGTTACGGCCAATAAAAATATGATAAATGTAAATGTTTGGGTGGTATTAGTTTAAGCAGACACTCTTTATTCATTCTTATGATTTTGATGAACATCAGACCACATTTTATGACCAATTTAGGCAGAAATGTGAGAAATTCCAAAGCGTTTACGTTGTACATTTTCCTTCCAATGTATATGGTGAAACTAGGCGATGACATATGCTACTTAGTCCGCACACGCTTCCAAGTCGGGATTCACCAACAACAGAACACGCGTGTGAGGGATTTTCCGACTTGAGAACGTGTCGGGGATATTGAACATGCTGGATTGTTTTGAGTTCCCCTGGTGTGTGGAAGCGAGGTGACGAGGCGGCGAAGGAGCACAGAGGGGAGTCCAAAACCAAAACGGCCATCATGGCGCACACCAGAAAGTTAAAAAACAAGCCACCAACTATCGCTGCAGCCTCATCTCCGGCCGCCATGTTTGTTTTCTCTGAAGTCACGGGAAGATCCACTGACAATTTGAAAATCTTGTTACTTCTGTTAAACTTCAATTCTAAAAGTTTCCCCATTGTTGTGAGGGGCCTGACACACAAAACAAAATGTACGGAGGCGCTTCGGGAAAGTTTAGATGCGTTTGGTGCAGTGTTTAGATGGAGGAGAAGCATCAGAGCGAAGCCACTAAAAGAGAAACTGCTGTTTTAGAGAAGGAGCCAAATCCCAGAGGCGTGACGCAGATGTCGTTCATCGCAGCGTGCGGTGACAAACGGCTTTTGTCGCTACTGCAAAGCTCACACAAACAAGTTAGTCATGGCACCAGCAACACAAATGATTAAAAGGGTTGTTGTTGTCATCCAGGGACTATGTTTATACACGCAGACACAATAACCCTTTCATAACCGGAACGTCGGCAATAACCCAGTTGCGCACGACCACGTGAAGAGCAAAAGTGACCCCTGGGGGACTCCTTTACCAGCACGAATACTGTGTCATGTGTATGTGTATCCGAATACACCCATCGAAAGGGACATCAGTTTGGAGGAATCTTGGTCTCTTGAACATGGCCACACTTTTGGAGCGATGGCTTTGTCAGTGTGGTGAAAGACATGAATATAATATTATAATGTCTTTTGTTGATGTCCTCCGTGTGTTTGGATCGGGATATTCCCAGTTGATTACTACGACCATGTAACAGGAAAGGGCGTTATTTGTATCGCACCTTTCACAGACATGGTCACAAAGCGCTTTACGTATGACTATAGGGCCTGAGCGATATATCGGGCCTATAGTGATAGCGACTTCACGGGGTTTTTTTTTGCACTGGAAAGAGGTTAGTCAGAGCTTTAAAACGAGCCCTCCCACAACCACTGCCTAGGCCTCAGGGGAGCGGAGCGACGTCGCTGTTGCTTAGCATATTAAAAAAGCTTTTTAAGCAAAAGTTATAGCTACGTTACGCTTAGTATAATATGGCTGATGAGCCACATTTTCATTGGTCACATTTTGGACTGGCCCTTGAACGCATGCTATAATATCTTGCAAATCTTCAAGATGTAATTTTGTAAATCTGATATGAATAATATGACGCACCTTTGCTCTGCCCAATGGTAAATGGTCTCAACTTATATAGCGCTTTTCCACCTTCATTAGGCACTCAAAGCGCTTTACAGCAAGGAACCTCTCACCCATTCATACACCAGACACTGGAGGCAATGTGGGTGAAGTGTCTTGCCCAAGGACACAACGACAGCGTGCACCTTCAGGAGGCGGGATTCGAACCCCCGACCTTCCGATCATGAGACGACCCGCTCTACCGTCGCCCTAATCCTGGCAGACCTGGGAAGCTAAGCAGGAAGGGCCCAGTCGGTACTTGGATGGGAGACCGTTTGGGAACACCAGGAAGCCTGGGGTCAATGTAGTGTGAGTGAGTGAGTGAGTGAGTGGTGGGGGGAGGGGCCGATGGCGCAGACTGGTTGCCTCGCTTCCGTGAATGAGTGAATGAATAATGACGACAGTGTAGCGCTTTGAGAAACTTGGTAATACAGGCTTGTAAAGCGCATTACAAGTGTAAGGCATTATTATTTGTATTATTATTATTATTATGTGTAGAGACTGAATGGGTGAATTCACACACTTCCTTATGTGTAAATGTTTTTTTGTGTTTTCTGCATTTTTTTTAACCGTCTTGTTGCTTTTTCACAATTTTGTCGCCCATTTTGTTAGGTTTTTGTCCCGATTTTGTCGTCCTTTTGAGAAGCTTTTAGATTTAGGTAAAGTCGAACTGGAGAGCACGTGCCGGTTATTCTGTCCTACATTTCCAGATAAACGTTTGTAATATGAGTGTTTTCTTGACATTGCTGACATTCTCCACGTCCCGGAGTCATTTCAGTTTTACCGAGGTCCTAGCTAGTCTTATCTCGTGCAGTCAGGTCTTTCCAGGTCTTTAATTGTAGCTAGCACCTGCGCGGTTCTGTCCACACTGGCACGACGCTGCTGTGGCATTTCAGCTCAGAGTGTATGCTCGTTCAACAGAGGAGACGCTTGTTTCCGCTACAGAGGACCGAGGAGGAGGCGGATCATCCAATCACACGCACGAGTGAGCCACAGTGTCTCCGGACCAACGCCACACGCTTCAGTGGAGGCTACACTATAGGACGGGCCCACATAAACAAACACGTCAACAAACCCGCCACTGGCCTCGCTCTCAAATCGCCTCCATTACAACTAACTTCCACCAAGGGACAGTTCCATCACGCCATCAGACGGCATTTCGGGAGGTCAACACACGAGGAAGCGCCAAGATAACGCTTAGCAGATTAACATTCGTAGATTACTGATTTCAATATGAGAAAAGGATGTATGGCAAGTTTTCTAACAATTAAAGGAATAGGCCACCGTTTTTACATACTAAAATATGTTCTTACCTTAGCTTTGACGAGTTCATTTGTACCTGTCTGGTCTCCACGTGCGCCTTCCGTAACGTAAACACAGCACAGACGGCGTTAGCATTTAGCCTCTCTCTTCTCCTCTATAGCTCCAAACGAGGTGAAGATAGAAGCTACCAAACTCTTCCACGTTTTCCCTATTTAAATATGGTTACGTGAAGTGTTACACTACAAAGTATAGTAACACAGAAATGTAACATGTCGATTTTCTCAGCGGATAAAAAGGGGTACTATATTGTGAGGCGTAATAATACGAGGAGCACTACGTCCGCGCACTAACTCCTAAAGACTTCTCTCCCGCTCACTACAAGTCACGCTGCTTCTATTGACGGAAGTGAGCGGGGGAGAAGTCATTTCATGCATTAGTTTTAGTTATTTTAAACAATCTGTAAAAATTCAAATGTTGCCTTGGTTTTTTTAGGGGTTCAAAGCTCAATAAATCAGGCAGGAATTAGATATTGAAAATGTATTCTGTTGTCAAGTCCGAGCCTGTAAAGTGTGGAGTCTGTAGGAGCTACTAGAGTGGAGATGTTGTTAAAGAATGAAAACCTCATTTGGAGAAAACAGCCCTAAAGTTGTGTGTTAGGGCTTGAACAGACAACGGTGGCACTAATCGACCTCATTTTAGACGAGTCGATAAGTCATTTGTCCCTCCCTCTCTCTCTGCCTAGTTTTAGCATTAATGTCAAGCCGGAACCTCTTTTCCGTGTTTCGGTGGGACACTAAACAGCGTTACACCGGCAAAACAACTATTGGAAATGGACTTAATAAACTCGATGCAAATGAGGCATTATTTCTCCGCTGTTAATATGATGACGTCATCGCAATGTCGTGTAGTCGTTCTTAAAGGAACAGGCCACCGTTTTTACATGCTGAGATATGTTCTTACCTTAGCTTAGCTTAGCTTAGCTTACGAGTTGCTGCATACTTGTCTGGTCTTTGTGTGTGCGCTCAGTCATGCAAATGTTGTTAGCATTTAGCTTCTCCCAGCAAAGGTATAGCTCCAAACTGGGGTGAAGTTAGAAGCTACCAAGCTGTTCCACGTTTTCCCTATTTAAATACAGTTACTGTATGATTTTCGAAGCGGATAAAAAGAGGAACAACACCTGGAGTACTTCGATGGTATTACTGCGCGGACGTTGCAGACAGTTACGCACCAACTCGTCTAAGCTAGGGTAAGAACATATCTCAGCATGTAAAAACTGTGGCCTGTTCCTTTAAGACAAAAAAGGAAATTACTATATTTGGATTAGCTCTCGGTCACCTTTCGTCGTGCGTCGTAATGTTGTTATTTCCAGGGAACCTCTGACTTGTTAGCGACAAAACTTCATAGAATAAGCATGGTAAAGGATATGTTTCTTCCTTGTCAAGATGTTAAGGGAGAAAACGAGCGAAATATCGTGAAAAACTCATGTTTTCACCTGCAGTGTCTCGCCTTTAATGTCAGTGTGGGAGGGGCAGTGAAGAGTGAGATACATTGTTGGGCAGGATGTTTAATGGGCTTGGAGTGCCCTCTGCAGGAAACTTGATAGGTTGATAAAAGAAACATTGTTTAAAAAGCACAAGCTTTCCCTTGTAGCTTGTGGCATGCTAGCTAATCCCTGGTACCATCATGAGCAGCCTTGATGATTTACTAAACATAATATGCTTAGTAAATGCTTAGTAAATGTGCAAAACAGATAGTTGAGATTTTTGACTGCTATAAACTCATTCACAGATTAGACTGCACCACTAATAATTCAAACCGTTTCTAAGGACAAAACATGTACAAAGGGCAATAGTATAGCTGAGGGCTAGCTGCTTGCAATCTAAAGCTGTCCTCAGCTATACTCCTGGAATTGTTTTTCTGTCAGTAGGCGTCAGTATTGAATCCTGCTCTACCTACTCTTAGTTTACAGTGCAGAGCTTTTATTTCCCACAACCCTTGAACACCTCTTACACTTCCTGGTGCATGCAACATATTTAAAAAAGACCTGACGGCTCCCTGTTGATATTGGACAAATGGACATTGACCAATACGTTTGTAAGCGTCAGTCATAATGCTAAACTGCTAATGCTAATGCTAAACTCTGACTGTGTTAGCCGCTAATGCTAATCTCTGAGTGTGTTAGCGGCTAATGCTAAACTCTGGCTGCATTAGTCGCTAACTGGTTATCTTTATTATGTTTTAACACAGCAATACCCAGGAAGAAAAGTGAACTCTTGCTGCGTTCAAACATTTACGATCTCTGCATGTGTTTGTGTGGACATGGGGCAAGGGCAGGTGAGGGGTGTGGTGGGGTGAGGCGGGGGATGTGTAGAACTCGTCTGCTTCTGTGGGACAAAGTTAGCTCGCTGTTTCTAAGGTGGTGCATTTAGCGATGCAATGTGAGAATGCAACCATTCTGGGCCGGCTGAAGGAAACAGCTGAGGCGGCTTTAAAACATGGCATAGTAAATCATGGCCCTTTGAGCACAGAATGGGTCAGGTGATATATTCTAGGCTTTAAACATGCAGTCTTGTGTTTCATTTATTACGCAACAAAACCAGGAATTAAAAGTTGGACCATTTTATAAGAAAAGAAGAAAATGGCTGATACTTCACCAGATTGACAAGGAAACGCAACTTAATTAAAAGATTGATTTCAACCACTTTTGTCTGATGTTTCCCCTTTAAAGGTCTAAATTAAGCCTTTCCCATGAAGCATATGGTCTGTAGCTCGACTTTGATTTTGAATCTCCAAAAACAAAGAGTCCAAAAATGTCTCCTCGCAGTGATGGCTCGGCTCCCTCAGCGTGTCGAAATCAGCCTGTGAACGTGCAGAAGTGCTAAAAATAAAGCATCAGAGTTTCACTGATGTAACAAGTGACTTTCACAGGCCCAGCTCGGCAGACGCTTCTTATCTGAGGCACTGGAAGGAGCACACGGGCCAGAGTCAGGTCTGGACAGTTGGGCCTAACTTACGTTTACTACAGACGCCTGATGAGAAAATCTGACAATATCAGAGAAAATACATCAGATATTTGATGCATAAAAAGGGCCAAAACTGCTGACATTGTCACCCCTCATCTCTTTTGTCCATCGTAAATCCATGAAGCAGATTCATTTTAACGGCGAGTTACTGTTTACCAGGGCTGGGACAAATATCCGATTGGATTTGGATCGCAATGCTTTTTGCTGCAATATCAAGTATTGATATTTTTTCAAGTATCGCAATACTTTGAATACTTGTGTTTGGAGACATTTGCATCATCACTCATTTGTTTATATAGGAAATGGTCATTTATTTTCAAGGGACCAAAAGTAATGGGACAAAGTAACAATTATAAATCAAACTTTTTCCTTTTTAACATTTAGTTGCAAATTCTTTGCTGGGTTTCATCCCTGGTGATGCCCTGCCAGGTAGTGATGGGTCCGTCGCGAACGAGTGGGTACAAAGAGCCGGCTCTTTTAAGTGAATGACGAGAGCCGAGTCTCACCCACGAGCCGCTTTTTTTTTTTCTAAGGTTGCATGTTGCATGTTTATCAAGCTCCACATGCACCGCTCTCTGCTACATCGGAGAAAAATAGAGAAAGACAAAGACTAAACGAGTAAAGAGAATGGGATCGGGAGATCGAGAGAGGGAGAAAGGAGAACTCTGCAGGCGTACAAGAGGAATGAACCTGCTATTTACACAAAATCAACATCTCTACTAACTTAAACTAATCCATAAATGTAGTCAGCGCATCAATAGCTTTCAGCCACTTCTTATTTGAGAGAGATCCGCTTCATATTTTTGGTTTTATAGTTGGATAAAGTTACACTGGGTTTGTGGAGGGAAAACAATGCGATCACTCGCAGAGCGGCGATACGTCACGATGTCGGCCTTTTCCTCATGTGTATGAGGGCATTACAATAGTACAGGAGTCCCGGCTTAAGTAATAACTTCAGTTATGTCTGGAGTCTGTTACCCTCTGCCAGCGTGAGGCTCCAGCAGCTCACGGAGGCGGAGCTGACACAGGCAGCAGAGGGACTGAGGGGAAGCACGAAGGATTTTGACTGTAAATAAAAGAGTACATACATGAAGCTATGCAGCTTAAAGTGTGTGTTGCTATAATAAACAATGGCTCCACCGCCTCAAAAAATCTACTTTGATAAGCCAATATCACATTATTATAGCAATGAAAAAAATTTATTCTTCTGTTCTTTGTAACTTCGTTTTTGACTATAGTTGTTGTTTTGTGCAGGGAGCAGTAGAAATAGTCATTTAACAAGCCATGAATCAAAATCTCTCCTGAATTTAAAGTGTATATGTAAATAAATGAAGTCTTTTTGGTGAGCTTATCCGGTTCATCAAAAAGAGCCGAAAATCCCATCACTACTGCCAGGCCTTGGGACATTTCTCTTCAGTTTGGACTTCAGCAAATGAAATGCTGCTCAAATTGGATTCATGTCAGGTGATTGACGTGGCCATTGAATAACATTCCACTTCTTTGTCTTGAAAAGCTCTTTAGTGGCGTTGACAGTAGCTTTGGGTCATTGTCCATCTGCACTGTGAAGCATTTGGTTGAATATGAGCACAGAATATTGACTGAAACATTTCAGAATTCATGCTGCTGCTTTTGTCAGTCACATCATCAATAAATACAAGGGAAGCAGTTCCATTGGCCCATACAAGCCCATGCCGTGATGCTGCACCACCATGTTTCACTGATGAGATGTTTTCTTTCTTTCTCCATACTTCTGTCTTCCCATCACTCTGGTACAAGTTGGTCTTTGTCTCATCTGTCCTAGGATGATGTTTCAGAACTGTGAAGGCTTTTTCAGATGTTTTTTGGCAAACTAAACTAGTGTTGTTCCAATAGACAATGTGATCGACGATGATGAGCAACATCACGATGGAGCGCCGCCATCGGGATGGATGTTCTTACGAAGGGCCGAGAGAGGTGAGAGAGAAAAGAGAGGCGCAGGAGGTACGAGGCTACGAGCGTGTGGAGCATGACTCTGTTCAGATCATGTATAGTTTAGATCCATTTATCCTGCAATCTCACATTTTTCCTAACTAAATGAAATGCAGCCTGTATATAAGCTATGTAAAGGTCTTTAAAATGCTTATAATGAGAGTTGGACAATATCATCGTCCATCACGATGGTTCACTGTAAACATCGTCCACTGTCAATAAGGGGACATCCCCTCACCCTGCTCTCATCAGCCTCCTATGTTTGAGGCTCACCAGTGGTTTACAGTGTGTGGTTAATGGTCTGTATTCTCTCTGGTCAAGTCTTCTCTTGATTCTTAACTTTGACACACACAGACACACACACACACACACACACACACACACACACACCTCCTGGAGAGTGTTTTTGATCTGACCTATTGTTGTGAAGGGGTTTTCTTCACCAGGGAAAGAATTCTTTGGTCATCCACCACATTTGTCATCCGTGGTCTTCCCGGTCTGTAGGTGTTGTTCAGCTCAGCGGTGTGTTCTTTCTTTTTAATAATGTTCCAAACTGTTGATTTAGCCATTTTTGCGATATCTCCAATGGGTTGGTGTTCTATCATTACCTAATAATGGCTTGCTTCCTTGATAGTGATAACTCTTAAATTCATATTGAGAAGTAACATCAACAGTATCCAAAATGCAATGATCACACTTGAAATGATCTCTTGTCCCATTACTTATGGTCCCTTCAAAAGGGGAAGGCACACTTACAAACGCTTGTAATTCCTACACCGTTCATCTGATTTTGATGTAAATATTCTCAAGTTAAGGCTGAAAGTTTAAGCACATCCTGGTTCTTTCATTTTAAATCGATGATGAAAGAAGAACTGAGTCGATGTCCCAATATTTATGGACCTGACTGTATATAGTAGGGTTGGGCAATACGGAGTTAAACGTGTATCACAAAATGTGTTGGTATGTGTCACGATAACGACACGATATTAAATTCACTGATTTACTAAAGTCCTTAAACATATTCACTTTGTCATGGTTGAGTGTGATCGGCCTAAAAATGCTGATAGTCTTCTGTCTGACTCTTTCACAGTAAAACTCTCCTGGCTGCAGGAACATTGACGGATTGTTGTTTTGTAAGGACAACAGGAAGCGTTTCGCTGCTATTTGCTTTGCCGCGGACTTGGATTATCGGTTATCGCGTGAAAAAGGCGAGTTCAGACGGAACGTTTGTGATCGGTCTATCTCGATATCGATATTCAGACGATATTTTTGCAATCCTTCAAAGAAATGACCGGGGCAGACACACACACACGCGCACACACACACACGCACACGCACACGCACACGCACACACACACACAGAAGGACATTATTAGCCTTAACCGCGTTTGCATCGTGGTTTTCACCGTGTTGTTAGTTAGCGCCAGGATAAAAAAGTTAGGAAGGTTAGCTAGCTAGCGAGGCAGGGCTACAACTTGTCCTGAGCCTTTTCCTCACAAATATGAGCGACTCAAGTGACAGACTTCCTTCATATCATTAGATTCTTCGTCTCTGTAGTCGCTCCACGCTGCCATGTTGTTGTTTTGACTGTTACGCAGGGGAGGGGGCGGCTGGCTCACACCGCGCTACGGCAAGGCCACTTTATTTATACTGCGCATTTCATACACAAGGCAACTCAATGCACCTACGGTGTACGGTAACCCACAAGGACAATGCAACAAAGTCCGAAAAAACTGTGGCGGGAAAAAAAAATTTGGGGGACGGATTGTACAAATTATGAAATATTCGATACCACAATTTTCCATATCGACAACAATTTGGATATTATCGTCTCAACGATATATCTCCCACCTCTGGATGTAAGACTTACACCCCTACAAAAATGGTGTGACCTCCACACTATATACACACTATATAGGGAATAGTGTGGACATTCAGGACACAACAGAGCTCCTCATCAGTGGCGCCACCAGGGGGTGGCCTGTACTTTTCTACAGGCCAGTTTACTACAACAGTAAATACAATTGTGAAATTATGGCTGATAGTTTTGGTTTTCCATCCCAAGATTTGAAGTGGCCCCATCTGGCCACCCCTATGGACAATTTCTGGAGGCGCCACTGCTCCTCATCCCCTTGGCCCAAAGTCCACAGCTGGTCCCATGTGTGAAACCCTGCTCAGGGCCCTTCTATCTGACGGAAGCGAGGCGGCCAATCTGCCCCTCCGACCATAGGCGCCGAACCCGTGTTGCTGCGGGGCAACCTTAATATAGATGCGTTTAGCTCAATGAGGAGCGCGCCGACTCATAAGCGCGAGTTTGTCAGCTTGATTCTGACTCTGGTCTTTTTATTTTTGAGCGGGCACCCACTGAGAATAACATAAATCAGCCCCTATCTAACAAAAAAAAAACAAGTTCCCACGGCTCTGGCCCCTATGCCTACGATCTACTATTTCACACGCTATACAGACAGTCAGCGAGGTGTCTTGCCAAAGACATGACCCACTCAACCAGCTGAGCCATTATCGCAACCAAAATAGGAATTAAAAAAATTGTAATACAGGACAACAGACAGAAAATGTGAAAATTGTTGGGAGGGGGGGCTGATCCTCCTCCAGACCAAAATCTGTTCCGTGGGATTCTTTTCAACACCCAAAACATGTCAACATCCCTTCGCCTGAAATCGCTCCATGAATCATTGATTGCCGAAACATTCAGTCACTGATCACAGTGTGGATATAGTGGAGTCAAGAGCAAAGGCACGAGGGCTAACGTCCGTCACTCTAAAGTCATAAGGAATGTCTCCAGCACATCCTCCCCTTCACCTGAAGAGAAGTCCCTCTGTCCCCCGCTGGGCAGCCCATGTCACGCCTATTCGCCACACAGCAGCTGCAGGCCAACGAGCCCGTGCAGCCGTTAGTTACAGGAACACTTTTGGGCAGCCGGGGGGGATTAGGGGGAGCAGGCCAGAGTAGGTGCCGGAACACTCACGTTTACACAGTGACATACATGTGCAGGCTATTCCCCCAGATTCGTCAAATCGAGAGAAGGAGGGGGGGCATCGTACGACAGAGATGGGGGATCAGGAAGAGAATGTCACCCAGACTGACGCACGGGCACGGGGGGACAGCCACACAGACGGGGACAGACACGGAGACGCGGGTACCGGAGGGGGGGGGGAGTCTCCTGAGGGTGGGGCGCGGGTCACGCTATAACGCCTGTGCCAGTGTGTGTCGTGTGGCGCGCGTGTGACGGAGGTGGCACACATGCTGGGTACTTGCCTGGCGCCTTCGCAGAGCTGGCCCCTGCTGCTGCTGCTGCGGCAGCGGGCTCCTGGCGCGGTGTCGGCCGGGATCCTGACGCCTCCTGCCCCCCTCTCTGCGGTCGGCTTTGCCTTTTCTCTCCCGTGTGCAGCGGCGTGAAGCCCGCGGATCAAGCACGGTGCATCCTCCCGGCGGCGCGGCGCGTCTCGTCTCGGTTCCTCCGCGGACTCACTGCACAGACCGGAGCGGACTGGAGAGGGGGGGAGGATGGGCTCTGCGAGGAGAGCGCTCACTCTCACTGACACAGCACAACAAAACAGCCCTCTGCAACACGCGTTTATGGGCACGCTGGGGTTCAGTGTTCAGGCCAGTACGACGTTGCTCTCAGTGCCCGATGCGATAAAGAGAATAACAGCGGGGAGACCAGTGTGGGCAATTGTCACATTTTCACATGAATTCGAATTCCCCCAAACCAGTAGACAATTTGTAAAATGTTTCACTTTAAGTAAGTAAGTGCTTTATTTATCATTGTACAAGTGTACAACAAAATAGTGTTCAGGTGTTAGTCCTGAGCCGCTGCGACTGAGCTGCATCACCATGTGGATCAACCTGAGCAGCATGTTTTTGGAGGTCGGAGGAAACCGGACCTCCTTCAGTCTCATCTGATCCTCTGAAATGGTGCAGCGCCCCCTGGGTTTGTCCCTGTTTCAGAGCGTGGTGTCCTGCACTGGTCAGCTCCACCTCCTCCTTCCTCTTCCTCCTGCGCAGCTCCCTCCGCTCCACAACAGTCTTTCACCGTCTTCTGTGAAGAGCTTAGCAGTTCATCTGTTTCATTCTCCAGTGAACGTCCATTACCCAGAACAATAGAAGGTATGTGTGGCTTAGCTGTGAGTCTTGCCCAGATACCTCCTCCTTTATCCTTAACTTGTTTCCTGTAGCTCCGCTTGTGACGCCTCCTCTGTGCTGCACAAACGAGGAGAAGATGGTGAAAGACTGTTGTGGAGCGGAGGGAGCTGCGCAGGAGGAAGAAGAAGGAGGAGGAGCTGACCAGTGCAGGACACCACGCTCTGAAACAGGGACAAACCCAGGAGGTGGTGCATCGTTTCAGAGGAGACTGGAGGCAGCCAGCCAGGTCTCCTCTGGGTGCTACGGTTTCCTCGCCCGTCAGGTCAGGTTGACACAGTGGCAGCGGCTCAGGACTAACACCTGAACACTATTTCAGTGCACGCTTGTACAATGACAAATAAAGCACTGGGACTGGACACTTTAAAGCACTGCTCATTACTCGGGTGAACTTTCACTATAGTGGCTCTGGGTTCTATACACGGAGCAGAAACCGTAGCATGAAATACCAGAGTCAGTACGACTGTGCAGGGATATGCATGAATGCACGCATTTTGTTTGTGTAATACGTTTTAATGTTTCAAAACATTTTGTTTTAGCCGACCAATATTGTTTTAGATTTTATTGCTAACAAGTTCACAAAGGAGGCACAAGTGAATGTTTATAAGCGGTATCACCTCATTTGACAGCAATAAAATCTCATCTAATTAGTTTCTGGTGAGAAATTTTTAGTTATAGAGAAAGTTTTTAATTTAATTTTGAAAATCATATTTCAGATTAGCCAATGGAAAAATGATTCTACATGTAGCTCAGGCTTCTCCATTCACAATGGACTTGGCGGTTACACTTGAAATATATTGTTTCAGAAATGAGATCACGTATACTAATCAGTAGGCTAAACTTCCTTTTTGTTTTTATAATTTGACAGGAGATCTTTGACCATGTTTTTAACAGCGCCCCCTGTTGACTGAGATATGATGAGCGTGACGACCAATATCTGTGACAACCCACACCAGTCTCCCCTTAGATACACAAACTAAAATGATAGTTAAAAATAAGGCCATAGGCTGTGGTATATTACAGGCAAAGTAGGAACGATCTATTCTCTACTTTGACGTGGCAGTCTAGCTTCTATGTAATGTACATGTGAGCCAGGGATAAAGGACTGAACCAAGATTAAAATAGCATTAAAGGCCGGCCCTATTCCTTTTAAACTGTCAGTTTTGGTTCAGTAGCCTGGCGAGTCCAGAATGATCCCCCTCTGTATATTTAATACACAGGAATATCAGTCTGTCTCAGTGTTTGTAAAAGGAGACCGAGCTGCTACTACTACTACAGATACCACTATTACAGTATTATTACTACTACTACAGTCCCGTTAAAACGTTTAAGACCAGTGTAAAGACGGCCACAATTCACATTTTGTATGGATGTCCCAAACAGAGTGAGGACCTGAGTCTGAAGGACATCTGCACAGAGCCAGCGGACATTTGACCTTTGACCTACACCACCTGAAGCTCCATTGTTCCACTGAAGGTCATTATGGTCTCTGTGGCTCTTAGAAAGCAGTAACGTTGGAAACCATCAGGACCATCAAGGTCACATTTTTTCTCATCAGAATGAAACTTTCTTCCACCTTTCAATGTCCCGTGTTTGGTCTCTCTCCAAAGTCCAAGCGGACAGTTCTGTGGCTCAGGGAGACCAGACCTTTGTGTTTAAAGGCCTTCAGTCGCAGATGAAAACCTCTGATGGTCATTGGGCTGCAGTCAGGTCCAGTAAAGGCCTTTATGTGGGTCAAGGATCCTCCAGCGCGGTCTAAACCAGAACGTTTCTTTTGCCTTTGCATCAGGACAAAGTCACAGTGTGAAAACCTGACAGAAAATGACACTGAATCCACATGTTTGCACAGATTTGGTCACTCCCATGTCTGCTTGTTGCATATTGAAGTTCTGCTTAGCCTTGTTAAGATCCAACAATGCAAGAACTGAATGCATTCTTGCCATGTCTCAACAGGTCTTAAACTTTTGATCAGGTCTGTACTATGAATGACGTTAAAAAGAGCGTAATGAATATAGCATCCATCAACACTGTTACATTTGCACACAGGCTGTGATCCTAACCATCAAAGCAAGACAGAGCGGCGTCGGCCCCGGTGCCTACAGCTCAGAGTGAGACCTCCTCCCACACACAGACTCTCTGGGAGCAGCAGCAGAAGCAGCAGCAGTCTCCACCTTCTGAGGCACAGCGATTGGAGGAGGATGAGGAGCGCTCCACGGTGCTGTCACTGAGACCAGGCCACGGATGCGCTGCTGAGGCTGGGGAGCATCAGGGCCACGCAGGGCCCCGTCTCTGGAACAATCTGGAGTAGTCATAGGACGTAGTCTTTGGTGAGACTTTAGCTCACAGGCAGAGAGATTTATGGAGGTGTTGTCACTCACATTAGGATTTGATGAGGACAGACGCAATGACACCTAAAGAAGTCGCGCTAACTACATTCTAGAATGTCATGTCTTCATCAGAGTTGGAGCAGGGATCGATAGAACTCAATGGAAGGGAAAAAGTGTTGGAAATACATTTCCAAATGTTTTCCCGGATCATTATAGAGGGTAATTGAAATCTAAACAGAAGTAGAACCCTCAACTGTAAGGATCTGACTGCCGTAGCAACAGGAACAGCAACAGCACCAAACTGAGTGGATTTGCTGAACATAGACTGTAAAATGAAGTATGGACTCATTGTGGCCTTCTTCTAAAACCATAAAGAAATGGCGCAGCCTCTGGAAGTTCCTGACTCCTATGGACTTTCATTTGAAACTTTTCTGCCCCTTTTTGAAGTCATTATTGAACACAGGCTTGTCATTCAGACCTCTACATGTTTGTCTCAACATCATCAATCACGTGATCAGCACAAGAATCACAGGCACCACATCGTCCTGATTTAAGTCCAAATAATAGAGCTGGCTCCAAATACACCGTTAAATTACTAGCATGATCAAGCTTTGTATTTCATTTATATTTATACATTTTTTGATTGTGACAGTGCGTGTAAATGAACACACATGTCTCATGCATGTAAACACACCACACTTTGTAGCCATGGCCTAATTTCCATATCTCCTCTCATGGAAATCACATTTTTTCCCTCTATTCAGCCGTTTTCTGGTCACACACAAATAAAGTCAAGCCATAATCAGGTCCTTGTGTTTTTTCACAGCTAATTGTTCAGTAGAAGCGGACAAAAAACTGCACTGTTAGCTGATATTAGCATATGTAGCATGAAGCTAACATTAGCTTCATGGTTAGCATTGTCCTTTTTCAGTATTTATGGACTGTTGAAGCACTTTGCTCCTCTCTATGTCTCTGTATCTTTATTTAGTAGAAAAGTATATTCACAATTCAGCGTTTGTTAAAGTAATGGTGGAGAAATTGGACATTTTTTTCTCTTCTTTGCTTTACTTCTGGCTGACTCAAACATGGGATTTAACTGATGTTAATGGAAGAGGAGAGACACGCACATCCAACGCTCTAAACCAGTGTGCTGGATCCAAAATAGTACATGATAAGAAAAGGAAAAGATCCGCACAACTGAGGTTCGCTCACCGATTTATTGTACACCGAAGGTGGTGGTTGACGTTTCGGGTCTAGCCCTTCATCAGACAATAAATCGGTGAGCGAACCTCAGTTGTGCGGATCTTTTCCTTTTCTTATTATTTAACTGATGTTAACCTGCTGAGTACAGGCTCTTTCTAAACATCTGATCACACAGAAATATCAAATTTACTCTGGATTTTCTTTAGTTTTCTGACATTAATTATCAATGAATTTTTCTCATACACAATGAAGGCTTATTTTAAACATAAAAATATCTTTATTTGGAGAAATGGTGAGATATATTATTTTAATTAGGTGTAAACCAGTTGTTGGCCTTTTATCTGTTGTTATTTCAGCAGGAGATTCAGATAAAGTTGAATTTTTTGCTGTGTTTATCTATGAAACTCTCGCACTCACAAACGTATTGCTGGGTTTCAGGTGAAATCACAGCGTTTTAAAGGCCTATAATATTTAATGAGGTGGGGGGCAGCTAAAAATTATTATTATTTAGTTTTTGAGGAAATTTGTGGTGTTGTACAGAGAGATCATGGACCCATATTAATGATATTTTTAGTAATTCATATGTGTTCTATTTAGATACTACTCGTGAAAGTGTAATGCAATCAATAGGAAAAACTGGCTCCTGCCCCCAACATGGTACTGTGACATCATCACATTCTAGAACCTGAAAACAACCAAAACACGCGTTTCCAATGACATCACGCATAGTTCCGGCGGCCATTTTCAATACCAAAGTAGAATTATGCAGTACTGCACGGTAGTACAGCGGTTAGAGCTCGTGCTTCACAGCTAGAAGGTCCGGGTTCTCCCCGTGTCTGCGTAGGGTACTCAGGTTTCCTCTACCACTAAAAACATGTACAATAGGCCAGGATGAATGAGAGTGTGTTTGAGATGTGAATGGGGGACAGCAGACGCAAATTAGCTTAAGGCTACAATCCGGTGTGGTATGTTCATTAACATGCACTGTCCCGACCAAATAAATCAAAAAATAAACATGTAACAATATCTCTACTCAGGATGAAAATGAAAGACAGTGGTATTTTTATGTCCTCGTAATCATTGCTCATGAAGATAACAGTTCAAATACAGCCCCAGAGACGCACGTTTATGTGATATAACCAACAAATGTGACGTAGCAGCTCTGTCTGTCGAGCTACAGCAGAATTTACTAAAGATCTGCTTTACTCCTCAGACTAAATTAACCCATCAAAGAGGAAACAGAAAACCTTTCTCTGGGATTTTTACAGTTTGTCAGGTCAACAGAGTCCCAGGCTGTGTCCGAATGTCCACACTATTCCCTATATAGTGCACTATATAGTGGTCACGCCATTTTGTAGGGATGTCCGAATGTCCAGAGAGAAAAAAGTAGTGCACTCAAAATTTCCCACAATGCATTCTGAAAAGTAGTGAGCATCGGTGGTCACTAAACGGGTCAATATAGCCCACAATGCATTGCGAGAGTCGGAGAAGAACGCCTGACAGCAATAGGTCTTTGAACTAAACAACACGACGGAATGAAATCAGCTGTTTCAATTGTGTGTTTGTATTTATCATGAATAAATGACTTAAATATAAACGGTTACGGTGAAACATGCTTACCTTTAGCTCGAGCTGTTAAATGACCGATAGCTTCCTCTCAAATAATCCTAGCCATTCATGTAAAATCCATGTTAAATATATCTGACTCGTATTTATTTATAAATACTCTACTGTTTCATGAGTTTGGTTGATCTTTATCGCAGAAATAATTTTTTTCCGGAGTTTGGCAGATGTAGTCGCTCATTCTGCTGGTGCTTCGGACACCAGGCTCTGACCTACTTTCTGCACGTCTTTGAGCTAACGCTGGAGTGATTTTTTTTTTAATAAAAGGGTCGTTCTGTTTCATAAAATAAACGTTTGTAACAAAAAATAAATTCAGAAAAAAAAAAGAGGAAAAAAATCTGCACGCCGCAGCGCGCGTGACATCACGCAGCTCGGAGAAAGTTGTGGCTTCTGTCCGAATATCCAACAGAATCAGTGAACTATATAGTCTACTATATAGTGCGGGCTTATGTCGTGAATGAGGGGTTAGGGACTAGGGTGGACACTCGGACACAGCCTCAGTCTGAGTCAGTTTAAGCCGCTAAAGATGTTAGCATGCTACTGGTTTGCAACTGTCAACCAATGGCTACAACACGATAAACACATGTGTTTCTCACATCTATGAACACTGAGGAAATACTACAGTAACAGCTCAGCTCTGACTTCTGTCACATGTTGTATCCAAGGCTAGATGGCTCTTGGAGAAGTCAGAGCTAAGCTATTAAAGCTAAATGCTAGCTGGTAGCATGCTAACATCTTAAACACGGACTCACTAGTTTCTTCACATAAACAGGGCCATATTTAAACTGTTATCTTCTTGAGCAATGATTACGAGTACATAAAAATACCCCTGTCAATCATTTGTCTTTCATTTTCATCCTGAGTAGAGATATTGTTACATCTATTGCATAATTCTAGTTCGGTATTCAAAATGGCTGTGTTAAAAGAATTGTGTGATCTACTTTTAATGAATATATAGTGTGACCTTAAATTGCACTCTTGTTTGTGTTCTTCCGGGTGCCGCCGGCGTGTCTCTCCCCTTGCAAGTAAAACTAATTATTTGTCTTGTGTTGTATGTGTCCAGTATATTGAAACTGTGGTTTTAACAGGTTGCCATCACAACAAAGGTCACATGACTGAAAGGCATGTATAGGTTGTGTTCATAGATACAGAAGACATCTCGTCATAGAAGGGGTGTGGCCTCGCCGAGGGGAAAATATAATCTTTTGGGAAACACATTTTTTCATTTTTTTTAGCCATTTTCTGGCCAAATATAAACATGCTTATCACATACAAATAAAGTCAAGTCTAAATCGGGTCCATATGGATGTTTATTGACATCAGATTGTTCAGTAGAAGTGAAAAAACGGCAGTCGTAGCTAGCGTTAGCATTAGCATGATGCTAACATTAAGCATCATGTTCTCCGTTATTTATGTAATTATAGGCTGTTGAACCACTTTGCTCCTCTCCATGTCTTTGTTTCTTTATTTAGTTGAAAACTATGTTCATATTTCAGCATTTGTTAAAGTCGTTTTTGAAAAATTAGAGAAAGTTTACATTTTCCCCCTTTAACTGTTTTAAAAAATGACCATATATGGGCGATTCCAGAGATGCCGTCTGTATCTATGTGACATCACAACATTCTAAAGAGCCTATAGTTTAAAATTGAGGCGGTGGGCAAGTAAGAATTCCATTGCGGTAACTATGGTAACTGTCAAAATGCCGATTTCTAGTCTTAGTTTGTTGCTAATTTCTCTGTAATTCTTGGGCCATTTCACATGAAACAAAAACTGTCACAGAGTTCAAAGTCCACTCTTCCCGCTCATATGAACTAAGGTCTGATTGTCTCCTCATAAAGGCGTCCAAAGGTGGAGACAATATTCAAAAACATGTACATAATGTCCGTCTGTAGTAAGGACTTTCAGCCATAAGAATAGTGTGGCAGGTTTGTGAATCCAATCATACAACATCAAACCTGCCACATTCATCTTATGGCCTAATAACCATAAACAAAGTTAAAAAAAATAAATAAATCAGCCTCTTGACGATTACCATAGTAACCACAAATGGATTCTTAGCTGCACCTACTCTAAATTATAACCCATTTTAAATTACAGGCTGTCTGTCATGCGAGCGCAACACACTGAAATTGAGTACATTTTGTTACAAAAGCATGGCTGAAGAAAAGCCAGAGGGAATTGATTATTTCTGTGCAATCACATGTTTAAAAAAAGTCTTGTACAAAGCTCTGAGGAAGGTTAAAATCCGTTAATCCCATTGCTGTGAATAGGGCTTTAGTTCCGTTGGACGTGACATTGACATCATCGCTGGCGGTGGTGGAAAAGTAAGAATTCTGTGATGGTAATGTGGCAACATGGAAGCAACAGTAGGTCGCTTTGGTAGCTTTGGAAACTATATTTTTTAATTTTTTAAGGGGTACTGCGACAATGTCATCAGGTGGTCAGCCCGGAAAATGACCATGAAATATACTAACATAAGGTCACGCAGGTTCGTTTAAATTAATGACACTTGTGCCGTTGTAAATATATAATAAGTTTATTTATTTCACATTTGTTTGGTTCAACCGTTACTTTAGTTGTCACCGCATTCACATTAGCTTAAGAGAGATCGCAGCATTCAGTTCGGTTTCAGTGGTCATAGTTCTACTTTTCGTTAATAACTCAGGATTAAATAGAGAGCAACAGCAGATAAGTAACATCCATTTAGAACAGAGCAACTATGGCTCGGGGCTCCAAACAGCCAGGGAATACCTATGAAGGAGACTTAGCAGGGTGTTAGCTTAGGGCTGCGGCTGCTGGGCTTGGCCACACCTGCAATAAGGATGAGCGTACCATTCCATGCCTCGGTGGACAAGAGCTTGACGCTTTTAGGTTGATCGGAGGCACACACGGTGAGTCCAATCGGGAAAAACGGGACATGCGAGATCCACGGCAGCCACGGGCAACCACAAGCACCAAAGGCTAAGCCCAAGCACCAAATTAGCATCAGCCGGGCTAACAATGGGCTGAAACCGTTACTTCAGCCTACCTTCACACACAGCCAGGCGAGCATACAGAGCGAAGGGAGCCAGCATTTGAACGTGCTCTACAGAGGCACTAAAACGGGGTGCCCAACAGTGGGGAATAATTTCGTAGGCCCGCCAGAAGGTGACCTACTTATGGTTAATACCAACTCTCTTAACTTTTCCCATTCATTCTCAATGGTAAGCCCTTACAGTACGGATGAAGGACGCTTTTTGGCCATCAGTTTCAAATTGAGGGCGCTGTTTCGCTCCTCCCGCAAAGTTCAGCAAACACTGTTATCACCTAGCAACAACAGCTCTATCAATCATAGAGCATCATAGCACATTGACTTTCCCAGTTTTCCGACTTTCATGGCACAGGTTGTTGACATCAACAAAGGTGTTAAAAATGACTACTTTCTGCTGAACTGACACTTTCAAACTGATCTGAAATGGCATTTTCTTTGAGTTCACAAATGAATGAGGTAAAGTCACTGTAGGTGCTGTAGATACAGGCGCCATGACACTGATAAGCACTCGTTTGGCCATAGGGGGAAGTAACAAAGTAAAACAAACAACAGCCAAGTAAAACTACAAAGTTTGGTTGCACTTAAATCTGTGAGCAGACTTTTGGTGTCTCAGACTCAGAGGTGACTGACTGACATACGAGCTGCAACTGACACATGAATAGGCTAATAATGTCCAAAGACCAGCTTCATGTGTCACTATACGCACTTTGTACAGTTAAAGATGCAAGGATTGTTGTTGTTTACATTTTGCACTATATTACTGCAATTTTGTGGCTGTGTGATTTTGTTCTACTAACACTAGACGGTTGCACAGATATAATAAAATGCAAATGTATACTAAAAAAAAGAATAAAGTAACTGGAGTCCCCCAGGGGTCAATCTTGGGACCCCTCTTATTCAACTTGTACATGCTTCCATTGGGTCAGCTAATAAACAGCAACAATGTGTCGTACCATAACTACGCAGATGACACTCAGATCTACGTGTCACTGACGGCAGGTGAACAGGGGCCTGTAGATACTCTCTGTCACTGCATCGAACAGATCAGTTTGTGGATGCAAAACAACTTTCTCCAACTAAACTCAGACAAAACTGAGATCATTGTTTTTGGACCACAGACAGAAAGACAAAGTGTTATCAGTCACCTTGAGTCTCTCTCTCTAAAACCAAAAAATCTGGTTAGAAATCTAGGAGTAATCATGGACTCAGACCTGAACTTAAACAGCCACATTAAAGCAATAACATCATCAGCTTTTTATCATCTGAAAAACATTAAGATCAGAGGAATAGTGTCAAAACCAGACTTAGAGACACTCATCCATGCATTTGTCTCCAGCAGGTTAGACGACTGTAACGGCTGCTCACTGGCCTTTCTAAACGAGCTGTTAGAGCTGCAGAACATCCAGAACGCTGCTGCTCGAGTCCTGACAAGAACCAGGAAATACGACCATATTAGTCCAGTGCTCCGGTCTCTGCACTGGCTTCCTGTCGCTCAGAGAATAGAATTTAAAACAGCTCTGCTTGTGTACAAGTCTTTTCATGGTTTAGCACCAAAGTCCATCTCTGACATGTTAGAGCCGTATGAACCATCTCGGGCCATGAGAACTTCAGGGAGGGGTCTCCTGGTGGTTCCCAGAGTCAGGACTAAACACGGTGAGGCTGCGTTTCAGTTTCATGCAGCTAAAATCTGGAACAGTCTTCATGAGGATGTGAGACAGGCCTCAACTCTGACAATGTTCAAATCCAGGCTGAAAACAGCTCTTTTTACCCGAGCATAATGAAAACTGAAAGTATTTTATCTGCACTCTGGCCTTTTACTGTAAGTGATTAATTTTTATGTTGATGTTTTAATGATTGATTTGATCTGTTTTCTTGTAATTTTATGCAACTGTGAAGCACTTTGAATTGCCTTGTGTGTGAATTGTGCTCCACAAATAAACTTGCCTTGCCTTATTATTTGCAGTTATATGTGTTTCACGCTGGAAATCGCTGTTTGGCCCACAGGCACATGTTCATTTTGGTCCTCAAAGAAAAAAAGGTTTGGGCACCCTTGCGCTGAAAGATCTAATATTCAAATTGTACTAATAGAAGCAGTTTGAATGAGCTATATACCTGAGAGCGGAGCTGCGAGGCACACAAAGCAGTGCTTGAGGTCAGGGAACAGGAAGCTAATCTGAAGAGCCACTGATCATGACGATGTCCAAAAGTGGTGACCGCCATGCGAAAGTCTGTGCTTGATGGTTTTGTTTGCGGTGCGAGGCTGCGCTTGTGGCGAGTTAATGGAGATGTTACAACGGGGCCTCGGCGGTGCACAATGGCCCGCCTCCGGGATGAGCTCAGATAAAAGAGTTTGCTGATAACAAAGCGCGGCGAGGGGCGGACGCTGCTGCCACTCTCCTGCGCCGCAGAAGTAGGACAGTGCGCATCAGCGTGAACAATCGCACACACACACACACACGCACACACACACACACACACACACACACACACACACACACACACACACACACACACACACACACACACGCGCGCGCGCACACACACACACACACACACAGCGCCTACAGGCACCATCGGCTCACCAGGACCCACGCTCGCGAGCACTCATGATCACTGCAGACCAGACGGCCGCAGACCCAGCTGGATCCGAGTGTCTGCTGAGGGGATCGTTGGTTTACAGTGAGAGTGAAACATTAAAACACAAATAAATCCCGTCAGCATCGTCCACCCCAGGACGATACTGACGGGATGTACGGCTCTTTACAGGGAGGCAAGTTTGTGACGGCAGATAAGTCAAATAATCAAAGACCTGATCGCAGACAGACACTCAAACGATCCAAATGATGATGGACTGACCCATTTGGATTTTTGGGTTTGATATCGATATCAAGGGGGTTGGCCGATAGCCGATATATAGGCCGATATATTTTAAATCTCTCAAATAGCCTTTAGTTAAACATTTCCTATTATAGTGAAGGTTTCAATAAAATATATAGAAACATATCTAATATAGGTCGACCGCTGTGGGTTTTTCCAAGGCTGATGCCGATCGGCACCAGCAATATCTTTGGCCAAATGTTTAAAAATGTCTGGTCTATAATCGTGTGTATGAAGCTGTGACAGCAGGGGGCGCTGTATATACATGTTTAGTAGGTACTTCCGTAGGTACTTTTGTCTTTCACTGCGATGTTTCCCCGCCCCCCCGAGGCCGAGGAAGTTATGGGAGGTTCATTTTAAAGCGGGAAGTCTCGACTACTTTTGGTTCCGGAGATATCAGCCCAGCCTTTTTTTCTTTTCTTTTACCGGCCTACCGCTGGTTTGGAAATACCCAAATATTGGCCCGATATACCAGCCGGGCCCTACAGGCTTCACCTTTCTGCCTTATCATTTTTAGAGATCCTTGAGATTAAATTCTTGAGTTCTTACAGGATAAGTCTGTGTCAAATTGAATGAAAGGATCTAATCACTCAAAAGACCGGTAAATATTCTGTGGCCCTTGGTTATTTCTATCCCAGCAGCTAGGGTTAGCAACATGCTTCTCACTGTGGTATGTGGACTGTTGTTTCATCTTAGCACTGTTATTGCACCAATTATTCTTACTTAAGAACAGACCAACTTCACTTAATGTTGTCTGCTCTTCCAAAACGAATATCTCAGGTTTACAACTCTCACAAATCCCAGCAACTCGTGTCCTGACGAAGTCCAGAAGGCAGGCCCACGTTACACCGGTTTTAAAATCACTGCATTGGCTCCCAGTGTGTTTTCAGGTTTAAGGTTCTTCAAATGTTTTTTAAATGTACTAATGGTCTTGGTCCGTCTTATCTCTCAGAACCTTCACGGCCAATTCGCTCCTCTGGCACAGGTCTCCTGGTTATTCCCAAAGTCAGGACACTCACTCACTCACTCACTCACAGTGAGGCAGATTTCCAGTATTATGCCCCTCGCCTCTGGAACGGCCTGAGGAGCTTTAGCTTTAGCTTTAGCTCAGCTTTTAACTGATATTTATTCTTGTTAGGCCTATTTATTCAACTATCGAAGCACATTGTAATTATCTACATTTTACCAGTATTTTACCTCTTATTTTATTGAACCATGCACAGAGTGCATTACATCCTCCTTCAGCACCACGGCCAGCGCCGGTCCCATTAATATAACTCTGTTTCTGCCAATGCTGCACTTGATTTACCATTAAAACTGTGTTGTTGCTGCTGCCAATGTGATCTGAAAAAGAGTGAATCATTTTCATACCGTTATCTGGCACGATATACGATACACGATATAGAGAAAGCTACAGGCCTACACTTCACTGAACAAACGCCGATCCAGAGCATCCTAAACATGCTCAATGGGGTCATGTCCGGAGAGTGCTGGCCAGGAAAGAACTGGGACTTTTTCAGCTTCAGGAATTGTGTCCTGTAGTGAGCAGTGAGAGAAGCTGGATCCACATTATTGCACAGATTAGGCCTTTTAAAGCATGTGGTCCTAAACCTGGGATCAGCTGCAAAAACAGACAATTAATTGTTTTCAATAAAAGTTTTTTTTTTCTGACTCCCTTTTCTACTTGTTTCATATTGAAGTTCTACTTAGAATCTGGTCCAACCATGCAAAATGTGAATTTTTACAATTTTTCAACTGGTCTTAAACATTTGATGGACTGTATTAGCGGAGCACGTTGACAGATTAAATGGCAAATATGCTGTAGCGGAGGGTACAAGCCATAAGCATTATGGTTAAAGTTCACCTCACACCTTTGGTAAAAGTCCAGTTCTAAACACAGACCAAAACAATGTCAAGTGTCAAAGCCTGTACCTGGAGATTCAATGAGACCGTCGTAGAAAGGACGATAATCAACTCCTATTTCACATTTCACACACCATAGGGTGACCAGACGTCCCAGTTTACCCGGGACAGTCTCCGTTTAACCGGGACAGTCTCCGTTTACCCGGGACAGTCTCCGTTTACCCGGGACAGTTATGGACTCCATGGATTTATCCAAAATCATTGATTTCATAGTCTATGTCTTTGGGCCATGTGAATGTCAATTCATGGTCTCCCCCTGCTCCTTACAGGTCGCTCCAGCAGCATCGAAGGATGGTTCAAATGCAGAGGACAAATGTCCCCACGGGGACAGTAAAGTACACCTTAACCTTAAATCAGGGACAGCAGCTTTGCTCTAACTCTTACAACAAACATCCGGTTTGTCCAATGCTATTGTTATATCCATATCAAAGAACTCTTCTGATGGTGGGTTAGTGTACTTCTGATGGTCTTCTGATGGTCTTCTGATGGTGGGTTACTGTACTTCTGATGGTCTTCTGATGGTGGGTTACTGTACTTCTGATGGTCTTCTGATGGTGGGTTACTGTACTTCTGATGGTCTTCTGATGGTCTTCTGATGGTGGGTTACTGTACTTCTGATGGTCTTCTGATGGTGTATTACTGTACTTCTGATGGTCTTTTGATGGTCTTCTGATGGTCTTCTGATGGTGGGTTACTGTACTTCTGATGGTCTTCTGATGGTCTTCTGATGGTCTTCTGATGGTGTATTACTGTACTTCTGATGGTCTTCTGATGGTCTTCTGATGGTGGGTTACTGTACTTCTGATGGTCTTCTGATGGTCTTCTGATGGTGGGTTACTGTACTTCTGATGGTCTTCTGATGGTGGGTTACTGAACTCTACAGATGACACTTATGAAGCTTCACTTGTGTACATTTGATTAAGAACTAGGGACTTTATATTTTCATGGCACTGAAACAGTCCTGGTCATGAAAAACACTGCTATGCAAAGAGAAATTTGAACACAGGTTTTTTGCAATGCAAGCATTAGCTCGCCTGTCCCACACAGTTTTGTCGCTAGTAGCAAAATGCAAAATAGATTTGGAACAATTTGTAATTTCCGCTAATTGGTTTCTGTTGTTTTCACCCAAATCAGCAGCAGCAGCAGCACTGTTCAAGGCCTGAGTGCACTTTGAATGCCAAATCAGGACAAAAACACTTTTGTGTTTACTCCAACGTCCACAATTCATACTCAAAGACTGATATGTTTGACTTAGACATTAGAGTCTCAAAGTGAAACCTTTGTCAGATCGAAACGCTCTTCAGACGTAAAGCTCATAATAAGCAGAGCCTGCCCCCTGCAGGTGGAGATTTACATCCTGGCCTTGCACATGTTAGGAATACCCTGCAGAGAATAGACTTAGACATCATGTAGACACCTCCCTCTCTCAGCTGTGTGGGGGAGGCTAATATGCAATATTTTCATGTGTTATTACAATTAATGAAATAAAACAAGAGTCCAATTAGGTTCATTAGGTCTTCTAAGAATGATGCATTTTGTTTTTTGTTTCTTATCACTGCATAGAGGTTAGATTTCAGGCCCGAGCCTGACCCGACATTCGGGCTGGGCCGAGATTTCATGCATGACAGTCGGGTTTGGGTCGGGTTTCGAGATTTTATTTTTATTTCAATTTTTATTAATCTCATTATAATCTGTAATAAAAATCTATGCTATAGGCTTAGTGTATTGGATACAAAATGTGGTTATACTCAGGGAGGGGGTGCAGGTGCGGGGGTCGGCCAGCCTCCCCTTCAGACCCAGCCTCTCCTTCCCGTATATATATATATATATATATATATATATATATATATATATATATATATATATATATATATATATGTATGTATGTATATATGTATATGAAAATCAAGCACTGTCCAACTATTATGAATGTTCTGTTAATAAAGTTCATTGTAGTTTATAATGTTTGTCTTCGAGTCTTTTGAGGGGTTTATAAATGAGGCAAGGAGTAACGGTGTGAGTACTTTTTAATACTGGAGTGTATAGAAACTAAAGGAGTGTGATTAGCTGTGTGGATCACGTTTATAGCATGAGTGAATGAACGTTTATTAGAGGGTAAACTACGCAACAAACGGGAATGATCTCTAGCTCACTTGGTCGTAGTCTCATTTTAGATTAAATTCACAATTTAATATTGGCTATTTAAGATGAAAGTAAAAGTTCTGTCACCAGGCAACTGCACTCAACACACATTTATTCAGACTATTACGGATGACAGTATTTTATTTTGAAATACCCATCAGGACTAAATTCAGAAGCCAAGAAGAAGAAGGGGGTGTTTCTGTTTTTGAAGGGGGTGTACCCGCTTACAAACCAAACCGCCCTTTTCTGCCGCTGGTTGGATGATATTGGGGGGCGGGCGCACGTGCTGGTTCCAGTGTTGTCACGTAACGCAGCGTGATCAGGCTTTGACACCGGCGCCACAGAGAACATCGCTATTCACGAGCTCTCTCAGGACAGCGGGTAAATCAGCCGTTTGGTTCCTGCTACTGCGCACAAAGTCGCCTTTGTGAAAGCAGCGCGTTGTTTATGAACAACGAGGCGGAGGAGGAGGAGACAGGGACGGGAAAGAGGAGACAGAGACATTGTGCTGCGGCTCGGGTACGTAACCTGCCCCCACGCCGCGCACATCTCTCGGCCTGCCCAGGTATGAACGTGGACCTGCACCCCCCACCATCTGTACAAATGTACGTCTGTGCTGTTATCGTTTTTCAGATATGAATAATAGCATTTTTGCACGATGACGTCATCATACGCTTTCGAAAATGCACAGAGCTGACTCAAAATGGCGTCTATCCTTTTTGCTTCGTTTATGCTGTGCAGTTTATACAGTTATGTTAAACATTTTAACAATTTGGTTATCGCTTTTTTTTCTTGTTTATTTATTTATTTATTTTTAATTATTATTATTTATTTAAATATCAATTTACAACAATCGCCAAAGACGAGACATCTGAAAATAGAGAGCTGTTTATTTGGGTATCGGGCACACCTGTCATATTGACAGTGACGTCATATCCGGACACTTTATTGCTGCGTGCTTAATCATGGACAGAATCTCTCGCGCTCCTCCAACTTTTGGCAGGTAACTCTTCTTTTAAATAATGAAGTATTTGAAGTTAGAATGCAGCTGCTTAATTAGTTCTTTGAGGGAAAATGTTATTTTATTTTTATTTATTTTATTTATTTATTTGATCAGGGACAATGCACAAACTACATTAGTCTAAAAAAGAAGAGACGTCATGTGCCAGGTTAAGCAAACATGCTCATTTCCACCTGCAGTCCCTGGACAGGTTGATGTTGATGCAAAAGTTCATCAAATATATACAGAATAATACATAGAAGCTCACATCACGTTACATCATGTTGATATTTTAGCGGGTAAGCTTAATGGTTAGCGCCTCCCAGTGGTATATAAAAGTAAAGCACGCTGTGTTGTAGTGTTAATGAAATAATGACAAATGCTTTGACTATATCAGTTCTTTATTAACAAATCTCGTTTTCAAATTACAGCTTCAAGTTTCAGAGATAGATGACTACTTTTAGGACTAATGTGGGAATAAAAATGTAGTTAATGTAACTTTCAACGTAAACACTTCACAATATAGGCTGGGCAGCGCCTGCAGACGGCGGCACAAGCCAACATGAACGAAGCAAAAGGACGGACGCCATTCTGAGTCAGCTCTGCGCAGTTTCCAAAGAGTATGATGATGTCATCGTCCAACAATGCAATGATTAATATCTTAAAAACGATTGACATATTTGTTATAACATTTTGAGTATGATGGGGGGCCAGGTTCACGGTCATTGCCCAGGTATGTGCGCTACAGCTGCGTGCACGTGTGCCCCTCACACACGGTGCTGCTGCTGAAGGCTCCTATCCGAGCCTTAAATAAATGGGCCCGATCCGACCTCGGTCACTGCAGGTGGCGCTGTCGGCCTGCTGCTGCAAGCAGGAAGACGGCGCCGAGAACTGTTTAAATGCGCTGAGCAGACGCGTCACAGCAACACCACGTGGCGACCTCCGAGGAAACCGCCAGGCACCAAAACTATTGCAGAATAAAACAATAGGAAGTCAACATTCTCAAACAAACTGAAGCGCCCTCACTTACCCCTGCAGCGGGACACGTGTGTTTCCGTTATGTGTGTTTCAGTTATGTGTACCCTCAGTGCTCTGTCGGGCCTTTTCTCTTGGAAGGACTTGCAGTTATTATGTTTTGTATTTTCTTGAATAAATCTGAAATGCATGAAAGTCATCACTTTGAACAGGGGGTAGTATATACTTATATATTGGCTTAGCTGTCATTACCGTGTAATGATGTAATGATGCACATTATGAACTAAACTTAACTATAAAGGCAGGTGCAAGCTGAAAAATAAAATATGCTATTTTATTGGCTTGTTTCACTTAATGTACCGTTTGAAGCGTCTGTAATACAGTATTAGGGCTTGAATGTGGATAAGACGATGCTGCGAGATGAAGAAATGCATAAAGGACTCGATAGCAAAAGAAATGTCCGCGCTTTAAACTGTAGAACAACTCCATATCACTGTGATCATACAGATTGTTGCATGGCACGGTGGCGCAGCAGTTAGCACTCATGCCTCACTGCAACGAGGTTCAATCCCCAATGTGTGGAGTTTACATTGATCTTATTTTCTATTTATGGGTTTATTTGGTTGGGACAGTGCATATTAGTGAACATGCATGTAAACGAGCCACTCGGGATTGTAGCCTCGGGCTAATTTCCATCCGTAGTCCCCCATCCACACTCTCAAACACACTCTCACTTATCCTGGCCTATTGTACATGTTTTTAGTGGTAGGGGTAACCAGAGTACGCGGAGGAAACCTATGCAGACACGGGGTTTCCTCCGAGCACTCCGGTTTCTAAAAACATGTACAATAGGCCAGGATAAATGAGGTTACGCCATTTTGTTTGAGGGTCAAGATGTGGTTTTAGGGTTAGGGTTAGGATTGGGTTTAGATTAAGGTTAAGGTTAGGGTCTGGGGTTATGTCATTATGTCTATGAGTGTCCTCACTAAGATAGAATTACAAACATGTGTGAGAGTGCGAATGGGGATGGCAGATGGAAATGATCCCATGTGTTTATGCACGAGACGTAGGAATCAATAAACAAACTTGGAAAGAAAAGTCCCAGATCAGTGAAAATCTCTCAACCGTAGTAGAACATAGATGGAACAATCCGACGATGAATGAAGGCTGATGAGGAACAGGAGCCAGGCGCTTCTGCTCAAGGTCCAGTCCCATCGAGGGCCAGAGCTAAAAGAGAAAAAACAGAAAGACCCACAAGAGGGAGACAAAGCACACGCACCGGGGCCAAACCATAACACAGTGTTTCCAATTCTCTAACTTCATCGACTCAGCATTTAAAAAAATATATAAGAAAACTTCACGTACAATGGAGCTCTTCACGAAGACGGGAAGGAACCCATTAGCAGGTGACCTCGGCCCGATCAGGGAAAAGAAAGTTTAGGTGTCAACAACATGAAAGTATCGAAAGCAGAAACGAAAATAAATAAAAAAGGTTTCGATGCTGTTGTTCCAGGGACAGCATTAAAGGAAGTGACTTGTTTCAGCTCAGATATTTCCCAACCCCCCCCCCCCCCCCCTTTTTTTTCATCAAAACCTTTTTTTATTTTATTTTTATTTTTTTTACACATTTTTTTTCCTTATTTCCCCCCCAAATGTTTCCTAATTTCCCCCAATTTTTGTATTACTAATATTTTTCATATTTTCTCCCCATTTTTCCCTTCACCCCCCGAATTCCCCCCCCCCCCCCCCCCTTTTCTTTTTTTATTTCTTTCATAACTTCTTGCATTGATCTCATTAGATTATTTCATGTTGAATTAGCAGTTACATGAAAATGGTAAATGGTCCACAAATTTTCAAATATGTCACTGATGGGATGTTCTATAGTTATATGACCATTCCATAGAACAGATCTACATGATTATAGCTGTAAGTATGATGGGAAGTAAAGGGTGAGATGTCCAGCTGGCCTTGAGCGCATGTGGATTGTCTTTACAGAGATGTGTTTCTTTAAGTCTGAAGAGACCTTCCCCCTCTCTGGCGGTACAGGTTGATGATTGTTCTACATGAAACGCCTTAGTCATTGTGAGGCGGAAACCCGACGCTGTGTGTGTTGTGTTTGATGGTTATTTATCTCAATATGACAGAAAGAAGGAAGCGAGGTCTAGGGTTAAAGCTTTCATTGTAATGCAAGTCCGAGACAAATAGCCCCGGTCTCCACGCAAGTACCCGGACTTAAGTCGCCTCGTGGAGCAACTGTACGGGAACAAGTACACTGCAAAAAGTGATCTTCAACTGAGGGACATTTTCCTGAAATAAGTACATTTGTCTTTGAAATGTGTTCATGGAGTAAGAGATTCACACTTCCATCGGGACAAAACACCTACAACAGTTTTATTTCAGGGTGATTTTTCTTCTCTTTTTGAGTGCGAGGGTTTCTGTTATCTTAATGTAAGTGTACATATCGTGCTCCGTGGACAGATTTCTTGAGGCGAGACTCAAATCAAGGGCAAAAGTACTCACTTCAGGATTCCTTTGTGGAGTGTAATTTCTTTCAAACAGTACTTTGTACTTCGATTTTAAAATGAAGTACAGTCAGGTCCATAAGTATTGGGACTTCGACTCAATTCTTATGTTTCTGGCTCGATAAACCCCCACACTGGTTTGGATGTAGGAATTACACGGGTTTGTATGTGAGCCTCAGCATTTGGCTGAATATGAGCACGTAATCATGTCTGAAACACTTCCGTTTGGCAAGTGTCAGTTGACAAAATTGTGTTTTGAAAATATTAACATTTCCACATTATTTCATGTTTTGTGTCTAAAAGTGCTGCAAATGAGCTGTTTTGTAAAACACAAATAACATATTTGATTTGTCCAATGCTATTGTTACGTCCATATCAAATACCCTACTTTTCTATTCTCACTTGAGTAAATATTTGGCAACTACCTTTTTTTTTTACAGTTACTTGAGTACAATTACTGTCATATATTGACTATTTGGGCTGACCCTACACAACATCAACACATCATAATGTAACGCAAACTTCCCGGATCAGGTTTATTTTTTCTCAAATTACTTTTACAACGTTTACTTTTTATGGGGCAAAAATAATGTTTCCCTACGAAAGGAAAAACACGTCAGGTATGGGTCCAACCCTAGAACACCATCGCCGGGTGGTTTTCCCCCGAGCAAATACACGCATGTGATTTTCATGATGCTGCGTTTATCGAGTGTCCTGGGTCTGTGGGGAGCTTTGATGGCATGGGTGTTTTCCTAATCCAAAACTTGTTCCTACAGGCACATGTTGCAATAGTGATAGAAGGTAGGTTAGCACCCGTACAGCCACTCTATGTAGGACTTACCCGAGAATGATGGGTGCTTGGGTTCGGTTTACTCACAGGTGGATACCACCAAGGTTCACCTAATTAAGTGAATGTCGTCAAACAATACAAAACTAATAACGAGCCTATTTAAGAATAATGAGACCCAGAGCGGGTTTAATGTTTAGGAAAAAATGTAAAGAGCCATAGTTTAATAAACAAATGGATTAACTTTTCCAATTGGACAGAAAGAATAGATCTAAAATAGCCTTAAACCTAAGCTAACTTTAGGCCTAAAACTAATTTGCTACAATCTATATTCTCCCTTGAAAGGTTCTGGTTAACACCTTTAAACTGTTGGGTTAAAACCTTTAAATCTAAATCCCTTTAGCTTGTCCCCAAGTGACAGCACCAACAAACGACATTACAAATGACGGTCCCGGTCTGATCTGTACTTTAACGGTGGTGGGCCCACTCACTCACACACTCACTCACACACACACACACACACACACACACACACACACACACACACACACACACGCACACACACAGACTCACACAGTACTCACAGCTCTGGAGCACCCCGACCTGACTCGAACCACCCTGTTTGCAGGCCTGTTTTACTGGTGCTAACCGCTCAGTGGCTCGAACCCGGTCATAGGTTCGGATGCTTGAGTGCGTTGCAATACGTTTGTTCAGTGGTGACATCAAAGCTCTACTTCCGGGTCCGCAGATGTGCGAGAACTACACAAAACTCTTTAATACCACACTCAATATTTCTGAAACTCAACAGAGAGTGACTGAACATACTTATGTATCAGGCCCATTAGCCAAAAATGCTGTACCTACTGCTATAAAAGTAATATTTACCAAAATCGCTACATCCGGGTTAGCGGAAAAAAATGCTAACGGCGCAGCAGCTCCGCTAAACCTGGAAGTCGCGACTTTAGTAAAAAATACTTTTTTAGCAGTAGGTGCGGGATTTTTGGCTAATGGGCCTGATAAATATGTTCAGTAACTCTGTTGAGTTTCAGAAATATTGATGGTTGTTTTTAAGAGTTGTATTTTATTTATTTTTTTCTCGCATATTTGCCCGTCTGCTAGGACCCGGAAGCGGAAGTCGTGACGTCACACTTAACAAACGTATAAAACGATGGCCGTGGTCCGGTGGCTTGAGGGCGTTGGAGTGGAGCGCTAATGGTAGCTCAACGTTAGCCAGCGGTTGCTTCTGCCTCGCTAACGTCCGTCCACACAGCGGTCCCCATGGCTCCTCCGGTTCCCACGATCCATCCCGGCTCACGAAACCGGTCCTGCCTCGGTGAAGTCTACGAGCCTCCCGCTCCGGGTTCCCAGAGCCCGTGAACTCCGGTAACGTCCACGGCTCCGGGAGGGGAACACATCGAGCCGCTCCGCTCAGGGCCAGGCGCAAAGAGAACGTCTCCTGGAACTTTCCCCGAACACCCCACTATCGACTATAACATGTATCTGTGGAACTGACCAATGAAATGGCTGACCATACCCGTTCCCATAGCAATAATATGAAATTAATTACGACACGAAACCACCTAACTTGCCTGAACCTAGAGTGACCTATATTTAAATCACTAAGAATATTAATGATCATGTAATAACCAATATTAAGACAATCACTATAGAAAAAGTAGGAAATAAACTACTAGTGTAGCGATTAAAGATGTGTTATGGATTTATATAAACCCCTAATGTCCTGGTAATGCCCTAACACACCACCGGGCTACCGTAGGTTAGGGTCAGTGTATAAAATCTTTCCTTTTTTCAATGTTGACATTCAGGACAGCCACATTTACTTTGCCTCCTTCAACCACAGCTTTGCTCCTGTCCTGAGCTGTTGTCTCTGGCGTCCCAGCAAGTGAGTAACCCATAGTTATTTTACTCAGCGGGTCATTTGTACCCGTTCAAAATATGGCATATTTAGTTTCTCTCTCCTTGTGTGCCAAGGACACGGAGTGGACCAAAAACAAAGTTTCTATCTCTTATCTTTTTGTTCCCAAATTCCAGTCATTTCGGAGCATTTTCATACGCTCCCCTCATGATGCTTTTCTTTCATTGTGTTAGACATGACGTAGTTTAATACGAAAGAACACGACACCAGGTGTGACGGTGTTTTGAATTGGAGCCATGGTGTTCTAGAGCAGTGTTAATTTTGACAACATATTTTAATTTAGTTTTAGTCTTTTGACGAAAATGTAATTAAATTTTAGTCGAGTTTTAGTCGACTAAATTTAAGACAAATTTAGTCGACTTTGTATTAATAATATTCATTATAATCATATTTAATGGAGGTCCTGCTTCATGGGGCTGCTCCTCATGAACAAAGCTCAGAGATGCTCCTTTGGCAGAGAATTTACATGATATGAGGCTCTTTCAGACGGTCAATAGAAGTTTGGGTGATTTTAGTCTTTTCATTTTTATTTAGTCTCATTTTAGTTTAGTTTAGTCCAATTTCAGTCGTCAGAAATATCACTTTGACTAAAATGAAGACTAAATATTTTAGTCTACGAAATGAACACTGCTCTAGAGCTAATTCTTCGTGTCAGCTCATTTCTAACACGCTTCGGGAGAGCAGCCTGTGCGCACTCTTCCGCTATGACGGAGCAGAGCCAAACCCACCACACAGAGGCGTCTGTTTGTTCTGAGCGCCGCTTCCTCTATCTCCGCCGCGCACGTGCACGGCCAACGCGCACGTTTGCAGACCGGCTCTATCCGGTAAAGAGCTGCCACAGCAGGCGGGGACGGCAGAGGAGCACGGGATGCACCGCTCGTAGTGTGACCAAAGAGCCGGTGGAGCAGGAGCGCAGTGCGGCCGGCTCAGAGGGAGAGGGTGGGCAGACAGCGATTCGAGTCTGAGGTGGGTGATGCGCGCGCGCGCGCGTGTGTGTGTGTGTGTGTGTGTGGGCTCCTGCGTACGGTAAAGCAGAGACTGTTGCGATCGGAGCGGGCAGACGTGTGGAGATGCTCGGCGTCTCCGCACCTCACTCACACCAGCGCCACCGTCTGTTCACGCGCCTCCACCGCGACCCTCCAGGCTTCCACTGAGCGCTTAGGCCAACCGTGTCCGGTGTATCCAGGCTCTGCAGCGCGGACCACTACCACTGTGGTTCCCAAACTGCGGGACAAGGACCTCGGGGCACAGAGCACAAGAAGAAGAACAAGAAGAACAAGATCTTTATTTATAGAGCGCCTTTCACAGACATGGTCATAAAGCGCTTTACATGAGAGCATTTTTTTATATTCACTCCATACTCAGTGGTGGTAAACTACGTTAGCTTCAGTTTCCTCTGGGGGCATAGGCGCCGATCCCGTGGGTGCTGCGGGGCTGGAGCACCCACTCAAATCTTTGGGCACCCAGGCGAATTTGCCCTGGTTACAAAATGATTCAATAAATAATGCCTAACCTAATGACTGGGCACCCACTGGGAAGAACATAAATCGGCGCCTATGCCTGGGGCATCATTCATCCTGGCCTATTGTACATGTTTTTGGTACAATAGGCCAACATTGAGTTTGGCTCAATGACAATTGACTGTTGATGAGAACACAGTGTCCTGGAGAGCTGGGATGGTTGTAACACGTTTTGCTTCAGCTCCTGTAACTCACTGGATGTTTGAGCTTTTATTCAAAGTGCCCACATTTGTGAACTACACATGGCACCGATTCAAACCTCTGCAACAATATCCCTGACGTCGTGAGGTGATGTCACGTATGGTGTTCCTGTGTTACAGCCTACCCCATTACCGGGGTAGGCTGTAACACAGGAACACAAATATGTCAAAACATGTTAACATAAAGTGTTAAGAATGAGATTATTTGCTGACGACACCAATATTTTTTATTCTAATGATAATCTTATTAATATAGCAAATCTGGAATGGACTAAGATCAAATCACGGATGGATATTGATAAGCTTTCACTAAACTTAAATACAACTAAAGTCATGATGTTTGGTAATTTTACACATCAGGATCGGGCAATCTCTGTAAATGGTATTACAATAGAAAAGGCGTCTGAAAACAAATGTTTGGAGATGATTTTTAATTTTAATTTTTTTATTTATTTGAGCAGAAAAATAAGACATTTAAATTTAGAAAACAGAAAAAAAACAAGACTTTTGCTCAAAAGGAGAAGGAAGAATTTCAAAGAACTTATAATTGACCTACCCCTTATTTCTCATCCAAGTCATCACACAAAAAATAAATAAAAATCATATATATACATCTGTACAGTGTACATTCGTATATATAATCTATGACAGTTTACATTGGAAAAGTCTTTTTTGATTTTTGTCCATAGTCATGAAAAACTAGAGAAAGCTGACCTGATTTTAAGGTCACACAAAATTAATTCCCAACACACTAAAGTTTACTATTGTCAATGTTCAATAATACAATAGAGTCTCAACTTTCTTTATAATACCTCAATATTCATATCCAGGTAACCCCCACAACAACAAAAAGCGCGAGTGTGTGCCTGTCTGTGAAAATAATAGTTTAATTTTTTTAATTTTTAATTTTTAAAGATAATGTCTTTACATGTTTTTTTTAAAGCGTCCTAGTTTTTTGCTCTGTTTTGTCTCTTTATTTAAGTCATTCCTGTTATTCCTGCTTGGGAGATACACATACTTTTAAGGGTGGTGTGAACACAATGTTTTCTTATCACAAATTCTCCTCTTAAATTATAATTTCCTTCTCTACTGCTGAACAATTTTTGGGTGTTCCTGGGGAGAAGGTCACGACTTGCTTTGTATAATACAACAAGAGTTTTAAATTTAATTAGATCTTCAATTTTCATTATACGATTATTGATGATAAACTGAACGGGAAACGGCACATCAGACACATTCAAAATCAAATCTCAAAAACTATTGCAGTGATGAATCAAACTAAGCATGTGCTGGAGTACAACGCTGTACTGTGCTCTGACATACGGTGTAGAGATTTGGGGTAACAATTATAAAAGTTCATTACATTTCCTTTTCACACTCCAGAAACGAGCAATCAGAACAAGGCTGGATGTTATGAGCTCTCCAACAGATGATTTCTGCAATCCAATCTATTAAAACTGTATGGTTTAGTTGACTTATACAGTACAGGGGTCCCTCGTTCATCGAAGGGTTACGTTCTAAAAATAACTCGCAATAAACGAAATCCGCGAAGTAGACGGCTTTATTTTTTTACAATGATTATACATGTTTTAAGTCTGTAAAACCCCTCACCACACGCTGTATGCACTTGTGTCACTAGTTCACACAGGTTCTCCTTATGCCTGGTGTCACTGTGTGCTTTTATTTGTCTAAGAAGGTTTTTAGATTGACATTATGCTCTCGTCTCCGCTGTTCAAACTAAGAGACGATACGACCAAAGTTTGACCGTCAGGCTACAGGCTAGCAGGGTTTATTTTCGTGGAAGAAGTTCAGAGAAAGTGAACGCGCAGTCGGACCCGCTCATGCCCGGCCTGTGCTGCGGTGACTCTGCGGTGTGCAGTGTGCAGTGTGTAGTGTACAGTGTGTATTGTACAGTGTGTAGTGTGTAGTGCAGTGTGTAGTGTACAGTGTGTAGTGTGTAATGTACAGTGTGCAGTGTACAGTGTGTAGTGTGCAGTGTAGTGTGCAGTGTACAGTGTAGCGTACAGTGTAGTGTGCAGTGTCCGCAGTGTGTAGTGTGTAGTGTGCAGTGTGTGTAGTGTGCAGTGTGCAGTGTCCGTAGTGTGCAGTGTGCAGTGTAGTGTGTAGTGTACAGTGTAGTGTGTAGTGTACAGTGTAGTGTGCAGTGTACAGTGTAGTGTGCAGTGTACAGTGGGCAGTGTGTAGTGTGCAGTGGGCAGTGTGTAGTGTGCAGTGGGCAGTGTGTAGTGTGCAGTGTACAGTGTGTAGTGTGCAGTGTGCAGTGTAGTGTGCAGTGTACAGTGTAGTGTGTAGTGTACAGTGTAGTGTGCAGTGTACAGTGTAGTGTGTAGTGTACAGTGTAGTGTGCAGTGTACAGTGTAGTGTGTAGTGTGCAGTGTACAGTGTAGTGGGCAGTGTGTAGTGTGCAGTGTACAGTGTGTAGTGTGCAGTGTACAGTGTAGTGTGTAGTGTACAGTGTAGTGTGTAGTGTACAGTGTAGTGTGCAGTGTACCGTGTAGTGTGCAGTGTACAGTGTAGTGTGTAGTGTACAGTGTAGTGTGCAGTGTACAGTGTAGTGGGCAGTGTGTAGTGTACAGTGTGCAGTGCACAGTGTACAGTGTAGTGTACAGTGTAGTGTACAGTGGGCAGTGTGCAGTGTACAGTGTAGTGTGTAGTGTACAGTGTAGTGTACAGTGTAGTGTGCATTGTGTAGTGTACAGTGTAGTGTACAGTGTAGTGTACAGTGGGCAGTGTGTAGTGGGCAGTGTACAGTGTGCAGTGCACAGTGTGCAGTGCACAGTGTACAGTGTAGTGTACAGTGTAGTGTACAGTGTAGTGTACAGTGTACAGTGTAGTGTACAGTGTAGTGTGCAGTGTGTAGAGTGTGCGCTAATGTGTTGACGGGACACACAACAGAGAGGCTCACTCTGCGACTAGCCAATCAGGACGCAGAACACAATACGCGTATGGCGTTCATACACTGTAAAAAGCAGACAATGCTGTGCTAAAATATAGATTAACCGCGTTATAGCGAGGGACCACTGTACAACTATTATACAAATACAATATCATTGTTACCAGCTCAAATTCAAGAACTGTTTGACTCTAGAGAAGGGGAGTGTGATCTAAGAGGATGTGTTCAACCAGAAAAAGCGTTTCTGTGAAAGGGCTCTGGCTCTGGAATGTGTTGGAGAAAGAGCTTAAGCAGTGCCCAACTCTGTACACATTTAGAAAACGTTTTACTACAATATAGAGCCGATGAAGGGATTTAAATGATTCAATCACTGAGGTATATGTTGATGCTACTTGTTACTGCTGTCATTGCTAACCTCGTTGTCTACTGCATTACACAAAGCTTAAGATGTAAACATCCACAAACTCTACCAGAGAGGGCGGCCGGGGGGGCTTTTGATATATATATACACACATTATATAAATAAATATATATATATATATATATATATATATATATAATATAATATAATATAATATATATATATATATATATATATATATATATATACACACATTATATATATATATATATATATATATATATATATATATACACACATTATATATATATATATATATATATATATATATATACACACATTATATATACACACAGGCTTTGTAATTAATTAATCGCATATAAATATTTGACCTGAGAACAGTGAGTAGTAAGTTTTTTCATAAGGATTTTTAGTATACCATTGAATAATGACTGAATACCTGAGCTTAAGCAACAAAATATTGTTATTTTTGTTCAACCAAGTCCAACAGACCAGTGCAATATTGCATTAATTGTGCGTCTGCAGGAAAAAAGGAAACTGAAGTGTGGAAAGCAAAGTGTGATTAATTTCGATTAATATTTTTAATCGCACTAAACCTCATGTAATTAATTAATCGCAATTAATCGAAAAAAGTCCCGGCCCTAATATATATATATATATATATGATGTATATATAATATACATACATATATATATATATGTATATTATATATACATTATATATATATATATATATATATATATATATAATGTGTGTGTATGTGTATATGTATATATATTTAAAAATAATAATTAAAAATAAAAATATAAACAGCATACACGTACTCAAACATAAAACCTACGGCAGAGGAGATGGTTGTGTAAAGGTGAAGTAGCAGCACCACAGAAAACCAATGACAAGACGAGTGATATAGTTGTGCTGTTTTCCTTTGTTCAGTTTATGATCAAGTCTGATATTTAATCCGTACGTGTCTCCAGTTTGGACTCTGTACAAGTACGTTTGTGATTGTTGTTCCTTATCAAGACTCAGTGTAAGGTTAAAGTTGCTATTCGTACAGTTGAGAATGTATTTGCAATATGATAACAGGTACAGGCACCTAGTGGTGTGTGTGTGTGCGTGTGCGTGTGTGTGTGCGTGTGCGCGTGTGTGTGTCTATAGAAAATGAACGACATATCCTCCTATGGCTGTGTAAACAGGTGCATGATGTACATGCGCCGGGTTATGGATATTGTTATGTTGCTGGATTATAGAAGGTGAACATGAATGTATAGTTTTCTTTCAATAATATCTCGTCAGTGAGGAGGACATTTTGTCTGATGTATATTTAATGATAATATGCTGATGCTGTTCTGAAGCTTTTCTTCAGGTGGAAAATGTAACTATTATGTTTATTCACACCAGAGTACAGTAACAATGTAAAAGTACTGTATGAATAAAATACTCTAAGACGTACAATTATTTCTAAAAGTTACTCAAGTTCATGTACTTGAGTAAATGTAACTGAGTACTACCCGCCTCTGGAATTGAGTTTTTTCTGAATTCTTATTTTGGATACAGACGGATTGTGCAGTAAATGTTTGTTATACTAATTACGGGGTAGGTGTGTGTGTATATATATATATATATATATATATAAGCTTCCACCTTCAGCCTACTCCAGCTCCTGTAACAGAATAATGTGAATGTTGGGAAAATATAAAATGTAAACTTCTCAAAAAATAAATTAACTAACTAAAAACAGAGGCCACGACACGTCATGTGATATGCTTCAAATAGAGGTTTATTTAAATAAAAGAACAATCCCGAACAATGTCTCTCTTTCTCTCTAACCGGTCATGTGCTTCACCTCACGTGGAGTCGGTCCATAATACAGGTCTGCTATGTGAGTCAAATAGTCAAAACTCTGTTGATGTTTCAGTAACCTACACTGGGAGGACCACTGGACTCTGGTCTCTCAGCCTCTGCAGTGTTTTGCAATATCTGCTCAGTGTTAATGTCTAAGCATTCTGTAAAAGTATTAAATCAAGTGAGTGTTATTAACTGTATATAGGGAATGATTGTGTTACAACCATCCCCACCCCTGTCGGCCATTGTTTAGCTAGCTCTATCAGCATAATGGTTTGAAATTAGCAGGGGAAGTGTGCATCACATTTTGCCCGAGAAACTACAATTTAATCTAATATAGTTTTATGTGCAATAGTATAAGCACTAAACAAAATATAGTCTCTGTAAAAAAAAAAAAAAGTTTCTCTATAGAATCTGCATGCACCTGTTTACAACCTGGACAATCACCATGTGGGGTCAGGGAGGAAGTGGGTGAACACTGATGTGTCCATTTGACTCCGGTCTTACCCCTGAATGGTGGAATTGGTGGTGTGACAACTCTCCCCATGTTACAACCATACCCTATGTGATAGGCATAGCTACAGCTAAACATGAGTACAAAATACCCCTTGGATTTGATTTTCCCAACATTTGATCTCTCTTTATCAGTATTGAATAGTACTTTAAAGTTACAGTACTCTTACTTTGAGGCTCCTTGACTTCTGTTCCCACTAGAAGTAATTATTAAAGTGTCAGGGGCATGTGCTAGACAGTGAGATTCTTAAATAAGGAATCATTTTGAGGGAAATGCTCAAATTGAAGTCCACAATGGAAGAGGATTACACTTGTTCTTCATTTATTTGATAAGCTGAAAGTACCAAAAATGTAGTCCTCGGTACTGGCCTCTGTAACTGAACATAAGAACATAAACTGTATGTAAAGGACAACACAAATCAAAGTGCAATTATGTAGATTGGTATCCAGAGGCTTAAAGGTGCATTATGTAACTTTGTATGTGACCATAAAAACTGTTTTATAATTGTGGATTTGACCTTTTAGTGACCCAGCTGCTTTATGAGTGAGCATCACGGTGTCTCCAGGAACAATCGTTGTCCGAGTTTCTGGTAGACTGTTCACTGCTGACCTGAAAACCTGCAGAACAATTGATCCTGGAGCGTTGTAGAGGCCGCCGTGATCAGAAGTAAAGGTGTCACACTAACCAGTCATACAGCCACTGGGTCACAAAAAGGTCAGCCGTGACCATAAAAAGTTCCATAATGCACAGTTAAATCAATCTTCCACCTGAAACAAACCAACGGTCAAAAAACATTCTAAATATTTGCATTACAGCCTGTTCGTGTACTTTTACTGTACATACCTAGATGATTGGTTTTAGAACTTCATCCACAGTGATGAATATTACTGCGTTATTATTACGCCAGGGCACCGTTACAATTCTTTTGATACCAGTACTTTAACGACACTTGGTTTTCGATACCGATACCTTACCACATTTACAATATCGAGGTCATCTCCAATGTCAAGAAATGTGGGGAAAATGAGGAATCATTTGGGGGAACATTGGGAGAATATTAGTTATAACAAATGAGCACAAATATTGAGGAAAATTGGGGGAAATAAATTGAGAAATGGGGCAAAAACTTTGATCTAAATATTTTTTTTCCGATTCTTTAATTTTTTCGATACCAGTAGTACCTTTACTTTTCCCCCCTCAATACGACAGTGGTATCAATTAACAGTTCCCAGCCCTAGTTATTATCCAGTCCTTCTGTATTAAAACGTGTTCCCTGTTCGCTTGTGCAAACACGAGGTAGCCCTGCGTGTGCAACCATTGACATTTGTGTTTGTGTTTTCCCTCGCAGTCTTCCCCCGCCCCCGCTGCGATGGAGCCCTGCCTCGGTGCCAAGGTGTATGACGCCATCCCGGAGGGCCGGTGGGGCTGGGTAGTCGCCCTGGCCTTCTTCATGGTGGAGGTGTGCACCTATGGGACCCTGAAGAGCCTGGGGGTGTTCCTGCGTGACCTCATGCAGGACTTTGGAGAGAGCAACAGCCGAGTGTCCTGGGCCATCTCCATCTGCATCTTCGTCTTCAGCTTCACAGGTGTGTGGACCGCCGCAACCAACACGTCCACAGAGGGGACCTTGGCTGGAGGGATTTCGTCTCCTGGGTGAATAAGTTAGGCTACTGGGCGAGAGTGGCGCAGTTGTTAGAGCCGGTCGTCTCATGATCAGAAGGTTGGGGGTTCAAGCTCCTGAAGATGTCCCTGGGGCAAGACACTTCTCCCACTTTGCCTCGAGTGTCTGCATACACTGGTGTATGAATGAGAGTGGGTGGTTCCTTACTGTAAAGCGCTTTGGGCCTGATGAAGGTGGAAAAGCACTGTATGAGTTGAGACCATTTACTCATATTTGGTATTTTATATACGTAACAGCATCATGGGGAGTCATGTAATACCTGAAACATCTGGCTCCAGGCAGGAGTGGCCTGCCATCCACTCCTGCTTCTTGTATCTGTTGAAAAGCAGGACGGTCTGGAACTTTGCCAACAGCAAATAAAATCTCAAAGTTTTAGATCGATCCAATCACAGACCACGTTGTGACGTCAGGAACCAAATTGAACACTCGAAATATAATTTCTTAAATGGACTGAACAAGAATGTACCTGCGTAGATGTTGAGGCTTTATTTCCTACAAGAGTATTGTTGTCTTGTTGCCATCTATCTAAAGTTTTTTTGTCCTGAAGCCCTGAAAGAAAAGTTTAATAAACTTTTTGTGAGACTTGATTGTCTGGATAAAGAGGCCATACAAATTTTCATCAGTGGACCTATCCCAAACATCGACGGGAGAATAAACACATTCTCCAAGAGAGAGCAGAGAGGAGCATGAGAAGAGCTCCAGGCTCGCCAGCAAAGGAGATCGGTGGGATATAGCGTCTGGTAGTGATTGCCTTACAGAGGGTGTTGGTGTGTTGCAGCGCCACTGGCCACCCTGCTGAGCACCCGATTTGGTCACCGTCCTGTGGTCATGATGGGTGGGTGCCTCATGAGCCTGGGCACCATCAGCTCCAGCTTCACCAACTCCATCAATGACATGTACTTCACCCTCGGAGTCATCACAGGTACTGTCTGCTCTGACCGGAACCCTCTCTCTGCTCTGACCTGTACCCTCTATCCCGAACCCTCTCTCTGCTCTGACCTGTACCCTCTATCTTGAACCCTCTCTCTGCTCTGACCTGTACCCTCTATCCTGAACCCTCTCTCTGCTCTGACCTGTACCCTCTATCCCAAACCCTCTCTCTGCTCTGACCTGTACCCTCTATCTTGAACCCTCTCTCTGCTCTGACCTGTACCCTCTATCCTGAACCCTCTCTCTGCTCTGACCTGTACCCTCTATCCAGAACCCTCTCTCTGCTCTGACCTGTACCCTCTATCCCAAACCCTCTCTCTGCTCTGACCTGTACCCTCTATCTTGAACCCTCTCTCTGCTCTGACCTGTACCCTCTATCCTGAACCCTCTCTCTGCTCTGACCTGTACCCTCTATCCCGAACCCTCTCTCTGCTCTGACCTGTACCCTCTATCCTGAACCCTCTCTCTGCTCTGACCTGTACCCTCTATCCTGTACCTTCTCTCTGCTCTGACCTGTACCCTCTATCCCGAACCCTCTCTCTGCTCTGACCTGTACCCTCTATCCTGTACCCTCTCTCTACTCTGACCTGTACCCTCTATCCTGTACCCTCTCTCTGCTCTGACCTGTACCCTCTATCTTCAACCGTCTCTCTGCTCTGACCTGTACCCTCTATCCTGTACCCTCTCTCTGCTCTGACCTGTACTCTCTATCCCGAACCCTCTCTCTGCTCTGACCTGTACCCTCTATCTTGAACCCTCTCTCTGCTCTGACCTGTACCCTCTATCCCGAACCCTCTCTCTGCTCTGACCTGTACCCTCTATCCCGAACCCTCTCTCTGCTCTGACCTGTACCCTCTATCCTGAACCCTCTCTCTGCTCTGACCTGTACCCTCTATCCTGTACCTTCTCTCTGCTCTGACCTGTACCCTCTATCCCGAACCCTCTCTCTGCTCTGACCTGTACCCTCTATCCTGTACCCTCTCTCTACTCTGACCTGTACCCTCTATCCTGTACCCTCTCTCTGCTCTGACCTGTACCCTCTATCTTGAACCCTCTCTCTGCTCTGACCTGTACCCTCTATCCTGTACCCTCTCTCTGCTCTGACCTGTACCCTCTATCCTAAACCCTCTCTCTGCTCTGACCTGTACCCCCTATCCTGTACCCTCTCTCTGCTCTGACCTGTACCCTCTATCCTGAACCCTCTCTCTGCTCTGTCCGGTACCCTCTATCCTGTACCCTCTCTCTGCTCTGACCTGTACCCTCTATCCTGTACCCTCTCTCTGCTCTGACCTGTACCCTCTATCCTGTACCCTCTCTCTACTCTGACCTGTACCCTCTATCCTGTACCCTCTCTCTGCTCTGACCTGTACCCTCTATCTTCAACCGTCTCTCTGCTCTGACCTGTACCCTCTATCCTGTACCCTCTCTCTGCTCTGACCTGTACTCTCTATCCCGAACCCTCTCTCTGCTCTGACCTGTACCCTCTATCTTGAACCCTCTCTCTGCTCTGACCTGTACCCTCTATCCCGAACCCTCTCTCTGCTCTGACCTGTACCCTCTATCCCGAACCCTCTCTCTGCTCTGACCTGTACCCTCTATCCTGAACCCTCTCTCTGCTCTGACCTGTACCCTCTATCCTGTACCTTCTCTCTGCTCTGACCTGTACCCTCTATCCCGAACCCTCTCTCTGCTCTGACCTGTACCCTCTATCCTGTACCCTCTCTCTACTCTGACCTGTACCCTCTATCCTGTACCCTCTCTCTGCTCTGACCTGTACCCTCTATCTTGAACCCTCTCTCTGCTCTGACCTGTACCCTCTATCCTGTACCCTCTCTCTGCTCTGACCTGTACCCTCTATCTTGAACCCTCTCTCTGCTCTGACCTGTACCCTCGATCCTGAACCCTCTCTCTGCTCTGACCTGTACCCTCTATCCTGTACCTTCTCTCTGCTCTGACCTGTACCCTCTATCCTGAACCCTCTCTCTGCTCTGACCTGTACCCTCTATCCTGTACCCTCTCTCTGCTCTGACCTGTACCCTCTATCCTAAACCCTCTCTCTGCTCTGACCTGTACCCTCTATTCTGTACCCTCTCTCTGCTCTGACCTGTACCCTCTATCCTGAACCCTCTTTCTGCTCTGACCTGTACCCTCTATCCTGAACCCTCTCTCAGCTCTGACCTGTAGCCTCTATCCTGAACCCTCTTTCTGCTCTGACCTGTACCCTCTATCCTGAACCCTCTCTCTGCTCTGACCTGTACCCTCTATCCTGAACCCTCTTTCTGCTCTGACCTGTACCCTCTATCCTGAACCCTCTCTCTGCTCTGACCTGTACCCTCTATCCTGAACCCTCTTTCTGCTCTGACCTGTACCCTCTATCCTGTACCCTCTCTCTGCTCTGACCTGTACCCTCTATCCTGAATCCTCTCTCTGCTCTGACCTGTACCCTCTATCCTAAACCCTCTCTCTGCTCTGACCTGTACCCCCTATCCTGTACCCTCTCTCTGCTCTGACCTGTACCCTCTATCCTGAACCCTCTCTCTGCTCTGACCGGTACCCTCTATCCTGTACCCTCTCTCTGCTCTGACCTGTACCCTCTATCCTGTACCTTCTCTCTGCTCTGACCTGTACCCTCTATCTTGAACCCTCTCTCTGCTCTGACCTGTACCCTCTATCCTAAACCCTCTCTCTGCTCTGACCTGTACCCTCTATTCTGTACCCTCTCTCTGCTCTGACCTGTACCCTCTATCCTGTACCCTCTCTCTGCTCTGACCTGTACCCTCTATCCTGAACCCTCGCTCAGCTCTGACCTGTAGCATCTATCCTGAACCCTCTCTCAGCTCTGACCTGTAGCCTCTATCCTAAACCCTCTCTCTGCTCTGACCTGTACCCTCTATTCTGTACCCTCTCTCTGCTCTGACCTGTACCCTCTATCCTGAACCCTCTCTCTGCTCTGACCTGTACCCTCTATCCTAAACCCTCTCTCTGCTCTGACCTGTACCCTCTATCCTGAACCCTCTCTCAGCTCTGACCTGTAGCATCTATCCTGAACCCTCTCTCTGCTCTGACCTGTACCCTCTATCTTGAACCCTCTCTCTGCTCTGACCTGTACCCTCTATCCTGTACCCTCTCTCTGCTCTGACCTGTACCCTCTATCCCGAACCCTCTCTCTGCTCTGACCTGTACCCTCTATCTTGAACCCTCTCTCTGCTCTGACCTGTACCCTCTAGTGCTGGGCGATATGACGATACATATCGTAGGGACGATAGAAAAGTGTCTATCGTGGCATTTCTCTTCTATCGTTTATATCGTTTCTAACCTAATTTCATCAATTATTAAAGCAAATATTACATTAAATAGGCCACAAAGAATGTATTAGTGTTTTCTTGTCACTATGCATCCTCTAAGTTTATATTAAGTCATTATAAACAAGAATAAAAAAGAACTTTTTCGCAAAGAAACTCCGTCTTGTTGTTTTACGACACCTGCTTTACGATATTGCTGTCCGCCGCCCGCCACACCTACTGTAGCAACGGCGACATCTAATGGACGTACACCCCTACTACTACACTCAGCATTCTTATTTCTGAGTTAAATGTCACTTCAAAACAGAGGTTACATTAACCGAAAATTCTCCGTCATTTGCGTAATATGTTTAGCTTTGACGCTGATCCGTCTCTGAGCGCGCGGGGCTCTCTCAGCTACTTCCCTAAACACCGCGTGGTTTCGCTCTGCTTCGCGTACGGCAAATAAACAGCTTTTTAGTGATGGATCTCACAACGGAGCTGACTGATAGGCAAGGCAACTTTATTTATACCACGCATTTCGTACACAAGGCCACTCAATGCGCATTGATAGTGCTGGATCTGGATTAAACACACGAGAGAGAAGAGAGAGGAGAGGCTGGTGCAGGAAGTAAGAGACGGACCAGCGCGTAGATCAGCTAAAGACGTACGATGCAAACGGCTCGCCCACTGTTTCTTAAACATTACGTTAAAATTGAGATATAAGCTCCAATTTACATTTGTATTGGTGTAATATGAGCCTTGATATTGAGGAGCAGATGATGCTCTGAATAAGTCGTTCTCTACGCACGAGTTTACACATTTCTGTTGTTAAATTGGTGTCAGGACCATAGACTGTATAAAGGACTCAGATGTTCAGATCATGTTTAGCCCATTTATCCTGCTGTCTCACATTTTTCCTGACATAAACAATACAGGCTATATAAATTATCCATAGCGAAACCACTGCTTCAAAATAAAGTAAAAAAAAAAGTAAGTAAGATGAAAATTACTTACTTACTTTTTTTTAAACTTTTGAAAGAATAACTGAAAACGGACTATATTATGGTATATCGTGATATATATCGTTATCGTGATATAAAATAATCCATATCGTGATATAGGTTTTTTCCATATCGCCCAGCACTAGTACCCTCTATCCTGAACCCTCTCTCTGCTCTGACCTGTACCCTCTATCCCGAACCCTCTCTCTGCTCTGACCTGTACCCTCTATCCTGAACCCTCTCTCTGCTCTGACCTGTACCCTCTATCCTGTACCTTCTCTCTGCTCTGACCTGTACCCTCTATCCCGAACCCTCTCTCTGCTCTGACCTGTACCCTCTATCCTGTACCCTCTCTCTACTCTGACCTGTACCCTCTATCCTGTACCCTCTCTCTGCTCTGACCTGTACCCTCTATCTTGAACCCTCTCTCTGCTCTGACCTGTACCCTCTATCCTGTACCCTCTCTCTGCTCTGACCTGTACCCTCTATCTTGAACCCTCTCTCTGCTCTGACCTGTACCCTCTATCCTGTACCCTCTCTCTGCTCTGACCTGTACCCTCTATCCTGTACCCTCTCTCTGCTCTGACCTGTACCCTCTATCTTGAACCCTCTCTCTACTCTGACCTGTACCCTCTATCCTGTACCTTCTCTCTGCTCTGACCTGTACCCTCTATCCTGAACCCTCTCTCTGCTCTGACCTGTACCCTCTATCCTGTACCCTCTCTCTGCTCTGACCTGTACCCTCTATCCTAAACCCTCTCTCTGCTCTGACCTGTACCCTCTATTCTGTACCCTCTCTCTGCTCTGACCTGTACCCTCTATCCTGAACCCTCTTTCTGCTCTGACCTGTACCCTCTATCCTGTACCCTCTCTCTGCTCTGACCTGTACCCTCTATCCTGAACCCTCTCTCAGCTCTGACCTGTAGCCTCTATCCTGAACCCTCTTTCTGCTCTGACCTGTACCCTCTATCCTGAACCCTCTCTCTGCTCTGACCTGTACCCTCTATCCTGAACCCTCTTTCTGCTCTGACCTGTACCCTCTATCCTGAACCCTCTCTCTGCTCTGACCTGTACCCTCTATCCTGAACCCTCTTTCTGCTCTGACCTGTACCCTCTATCCTGTACCCTCTCTCTGCTCTGACCTGTACCCTCTATCCTGAATCCTCTCTCTGCTCTGACCTGTACCCTCTATCCTAAACCCTCTCTCTGCTCTGACCTGTACCCCCTATCCTGTACCCTCTCTCTGCTCTGACCTGTACCCTCTATCCTGAACCCTCTCTCTGCTCTGTCCGGTACCCTCTATCCTGTACCCTCTCTCTGCTCTGACCTGTACCCTCTATCCTGAACCCTCTCTCAGCTCTGACCTGTACCCTCTATCCCGAACCCTCTCTCTGCTCTGACCTGTACCCTCTATCCTGAACCCTCTCTCAGCTCTGACCTGTAGCATCTATCCTGAACCCTCTCTCTGCTCTGACCTGTACCCTCTATCTTGAACCCTCTCTCTGCTCTGACCTGTACCCTCTATCTTGAACCCTCTCTCTGCTCTGACCTGTACCCTCTATCCTGTACCCTCTCTCTGCTCTGACCTGTACCCTCTATCCCGAACCCTCTCTCTGCTCTGACCTGTACCCTCTATCTTGAACCCTCTCTCTGCTCTGACCTGTACCCTCTAGTGCTGGGCGATATGACGATACATATCGTAGGGACGATAGAAAAGTGTCTATCGTGGCATTTCTCTTCTATCGTTTATATCGTTTCTAACCTAATTTCATCAATTATTAAAGCAAATATTACATTAAATAGGCCACAAAGAATGTATTAGTGTTTTCTTGTCACTATGCATCCTCTAAGTTTATATTAAGTCATTATAAACAAGAATAAAAAAGAACTTTTTCGCAAAGAAACTCCGTCTTGTTGTTTTACGACACCTGCTTTACGATATTGCTGTCCGCCGCCCGCCACACCTACTGTAGCAACGGCGACATCTAATGGACGTACACCCCTACTACTACACTCAGCATTCTTATTTCTGAGTTAAATGTCACTTCATAACAGAGGTTACATTAACCGAAAATTCTCCGTCATTTGCGTAATATGTTTAGCTTTGACGCTGATCCGTCTCTGAGCGCGCGGGGCTCTCTCAGCTACTTCCCTAAACACCGCGTGGTTTCGCTCTGCTTCGCGTACGGCAAATAAACAGCTTTTTAGTGATGGATCTCACAACGGAGCTGACTGATAGGCAAGGCAACTTTATTTATACCACGCATTTCGTACACAAGGCCACTCAATGCGCATTGATAGTGCTGGATCTGGATTAAACACACGAGAGAGAAGAGAGAGGAGAGGCTGGTGCAGGAAGTAAGAGACGGACCAGCGCGTAGATCAGCTAAAGACGTACGATGCAAACGGCTCGCCCACTGTTTCTTAAACATTACGTTAAAATTGAGATATAAGCTCCAATTTACATTTGTATTGGTGTAATATGAGCCTTGATATTGAGGAGCAGATGATGCTCTGAATAAGTCGTTCTCTACGCACGAGTTTACACATTTCTGTTGTTAAATTGGTGTCAGGACCATAGACTGTATAAAGGACTCAGATGTTCAGATCATGTTTAGCCCATTTATCCTGCTGTCTCACATTTTTCCTGACATAAACAATACAGGCTATATAAATTATCCATAGCGAAACCACTGCTTCAAAATAAAGTAAAAAAAAAAGTAAGTAAGATGAAAATTACTTACTTACTTTTTTTTAAACTTTTGAAAGAATAACTGAAAACGGACTATATTATGGTATATCGTGATATATATCGTTATCGTGATATAAAATAATCCATATCGTGATATAGGTTTTTTCCATATCGCCCAGCACTAGTACCCTCTATCCTGAACCCTCTCTCTGCTCTGACCTGTACCCTCTATCCCGAACCCTCTCTCTGCTCTGACCTGTACCCTCTATCCTGAACCCTCTCTCTGCTCTGACCTGTACCCTCTATCCTGTACCTTCTCTCTGCTCTGACCTGTACCCTCTATCCCGAACCCTCTCTCTGCTCTGACCTGTACCCTCTATCCTGAACCCTCTCTCTGCTCTGACCTGTACCCTCTATCCTGTACCTTCTCTCTGCTCTGACCTGTACCCTCTATCCCGAACCCTCTCTCTGCTCTGACCTGTACCCTCTATCCTGTACCCTCTCTCTACTCTGACCTGTACCCTCTATCCTGTACCCTCTCTCTGCTCTGACCTGTACCCTCTATCTTGAACCCTCTCTCTGCTCTGACCTGTACCCTCTATCCTGTACCCTCTCTCTGCTCTGACCTGTACCCTCTATCTTGAACCCTCTCTCTGCTCTGACCTGTACCCTCTATCCTGTACCCTCTCTCTGCTCTGACCTGTACCCTCTATCCTGTACCCTCTCTCTGCTCTGACCTGTACCCTCTATCTTGAACCCTCTCTCTACTCTGACCTGTACCCTCTATCCTGTACCTTCTCTCTGCTCTGACCTGTACCCTCTATCCTGAACCCTCTCTCTGCTCTGACCTGTACCCTCTATCCTGTACCCTCTCTCTGCTCTGACCTGTACCCTCTATCCTAAACCCTCTCTCTGCTCTGACCTGTACCCTCTATTCTGTACCCTCTCTCTGCTCTGACCTGTACCCTCTATCCTGAACCCTCTTTCTGCTCTGACCTGTACCCTCTATCCTGTACCCTCTCTCTGCTCTGACCTGTACCCTCTATCCTGAACCCTCTCTCAGCTCTGACCTGTAGCCTCTATCCTGAACCCTCTTTCTGCTCTGACCTGTACCCTCTATCCTGAACCCTCTCTCTGCTCTGACCTGTACCCTCTATCCTGAACCCTCTCTCTGCTCTGTCCGGTACCCTCTATCCTGTACCCTCTCTCTGCTCTGACCTGTACCCTCTATCCTAAACCCTCTCTCTGCTCTGACCTGTGCCCTCTATTCTGTACCCTCTCTCTGCTCTGACCTGTACCCTCTATCCTGTACCCTCTCTCTGCTCTGACCTGTACCCTCTATCCTGAACCCTCGCTCAGCTCTGACCTGTAGCCTCTATCCTGAACCCTCTTTCTGCTCTGACCTGTACCCTCTATCCTGAACCCTCTCTCTGCTCCGACCTGTACCCTCTATCCTAAACCCTCTCTCTGCTCTGACCTGTACCCTCTATCCTGAACCCTCGCTCAGCTCTGACCTGTAGCCTCTATCCTGAACCCTCTCTCAGCTCTGACCTGTAGCCTCTATCCTGAACCCTCTTTCTGCTCTGACCTGTACCCTCTATCCTGAACCATCTCTCTGCTCTGACCTGTACCCTCTATCCTGAACCCTCTCTCTGCTCTGACCTGTACCCTCTATCCTGTACCCTCTCTCTGCTCTGACCTGTACCCTCTATCCTGAACCCTCTCTCTGCTCTGACCTGTACCCTCTATCCTAAACCCTCTCTCTGCTCTGACCTGTACCCTCTATCCTGTACCCTCTCTCTGCTCTGACCTGTACCCTCTATCCTGTACCCTCGCTCTGCTCTGACCTGTACCCTCTATCCTGAACCCTCGCTCTGCTCTGACCTGTACCCTCTATCCTGAACCCTCTCTATGCTCTGACCTGTACCCTCTATCCTGTACCCTCTTTCTGCTCTGACCTGTACCCTCTATCCTGAACCCTCTCCCTGCTCTGACCTGTACCCTCTATCCTGTACCCTCTCTCTGCTCTGACCTGTACCCTCTATCCTGTACCCTCTATCCTGAACCCTCTCTCTGCTCTGACCTGTACCCTCTATCCTAAACCCTCTCTCTGCTCTGACCTGTACCCTCTATCCTGTACCCTCTCTCTGCTCTGACCTGTACCCTCTATCCTGTACCCTCGCTCTGCTCTGACCTGTACCCTCTATCCTGAACCCTCTCTATGCTCTGACCTGTACCCTCTATCCTGTACCCTCGCTCTGCTCTGACCTGTAGCCTCTATCCTGAACCCTCTCTCTGCTCTGACCTGTACCCTCTATCCTGTACCCTCGCTCTGCTCTGACCTGTACCCTCTATCCTGTACCCTCTCTCTGCTCTGACTTGTACCCTCTTTCCTGTACCCTCTCTCTGCTCTGACCTGTACCCTCTATCCTGTACCCTCGCTCTGCTCTGACTTGTACCCTCTTTCCTGTACCTTCTCTCTGCTCTGACCTGTACCCTCTATCCTGAACCCTCGCTCTGCTCTGACCTGTACCCTCTATCCTGAACCCTCTCTATGCTCTGACCTGTACCCTCTATCCTGTACCCTCGCTCTGCTCTGACCTGTACCCTCTATCCTGTACCCTCTCTCTGCTCTGACTTGTACCCTCTTTCCTGTACCCTCTCTCTGCTCTGACCTGTACCCTCTATCCTGTACCCTCTCTCTGCTCTGACCTGTACCCTATATCCTGTACCCTTTCTCAGCTCTGACCTGTACCCTCTATCCTGAACCCTCGCTCAGCTCTGACCTGTACCCTCTATCCTGAACCCTCTCTCAGCTCTGACCTGTACCCTCTATCCTGAACCCTCTCTCTGCTCTGACCTGTACCCTCTATCCTGAACCCTCTCTCAGCTCTGACCTGTAGCCTCTATCCTGTACCCTCTCTCTGCTCTGACCTGTAGCCTCTATCCTGTACCCTCTCTCTGCTCTGACCTGTACCCTCTATCCTGAACCCTCTCTCAGCTCTGACCTGTAGCCTCTATCCTGTACCCTCTCTCTGCTCTGACCTGTACCCTCTATCCTGAACCCTCGCTCTGCTCTGACCTGTACCCTCTATCCTGAACCCTCTCTCTGCTCTGACCTGTACCCTCTACCCTGAACCCTCGCTCTGATCTGACCTGTACCCTCTATCCTGAACCCTCTCTCTGCTCTGACCTGTACCCTCTATCCTGTACCTTCTCTCTGCTCTGACCTGTACCCTCTATCCTGAACCCTCGCTCAGCTCTGACCTGTACGCTCTATCCTGTACCCTCGCTCTGCTCTGACCTGTACCCTCTATCCTGTACCCTCGCTCTGCTCTGACCTGTACCCTCTATCCTGAACCCTCGCTCAGCTCTGACCTGTACGCTCTATCCTGAACCCTCTCTCTGCTCTGACCTGTACCCTCTATCCTGTACCCTCGCTCTGCTCTGACCTGTACCCTCTATCCTGTACCCTCTCTCTGCTCTGACTTGTACCCTCTTTCCTGTACCCTCTCTCTGCTCTGACCTGTACCCTCTATCCTGTACCCTCGCTCTGCTCTGACCTGTACCCTCTATCCTGTACCCTCGCTCTGCTCTGACCTGTACCCTCTATCCTGTACCCTCTCTCTGCTCTGACTTGTACCCTCTTTCCTGTACCCTCTCTCTGCTCTGACCTGTACCCTCTATCCTGTACCCTCTCTCTGCTCTGACCTGTACCCTATATCCTGTACCCTTTCTCAGCTCTGACCTGTACCCTCTATCCTGAACCCTCGCTCAGCTCTGACCTGTACCCTCTATCCTGAACCCTCTCTCAGCTCTGACCTGTAGCCTCTATCCTGTACCCTCTCTCTGCTCTGACCTGTACCCTCTATCCTGAACTTTCTCTCAGCTCTGACCTGTACCCTCTATCCTGAACCCTCGCTCTGCTCTGACCTGTACCCTCTATCCTGAACCCTCTCTCTGCTCTGACCTGTACCCTCTACCCTGAACCCTCGCTCTGATCTGACCTGTACCCTCTATCCTGAACCCTCTCTCTGCTCTGACCTGTACCCTCTATCCTGTACCTTCTCTCTGCTCTGACCTGTAGCCTCTATCCTGTACCCTCTCTCAGCTCTGACCTGAACCCTCGCTCAGCTCTGACCTGTACCCTCTATCCTGAACCCTCGCTCAGCTCTGACCTGTAGCCTCTATCCTGTACCCTCTCTCTGCTCTGACCTGTAGCCTCTATCCTGAACCCTCTCTCTGCTCTGACCTGTAGCCTCTATCCTGAACCCTCTCTCAGCTCTGACCTGTAGCCTCTATCCTGTACCCTCTCTCTACTCTGACCTGTACCCTCTATGCTGTACCCTCTCTCAGCTCTGACCTGTGTGTGCCCTCTCTCTGCTCTGACCTGGTCCCTCCCTCTGCTCTAATCTGTACCCTCTATCCCGAACCCTCTCTCAGCTCTGACCTGTAGCCTCTATCCTGTACCCTCTCTCAGCTCTGACCTGTGCCCTCTCTCTGCTCTGACCTGGTCCCTCCCTCTGCTCTAACCTGTACCCTCTATCCTGAACCCTCTCTCAGCTCTGACCTGTACCCTCTATCCTGTACCCTCTCTTAGCTCTGACCTGGTCCCTCCCTCTGCTCTAACCTGTACCCTCTATCCTGTACCCTCTCTCTGCTCTGACCTGTACCCTCTCTCTGCTCTGACCTGGTCCCTCTCTCAGCTCTGACCTGAGCCCTCTCTCTGCTCTGACCTGCGCCCTCTCTTAGCTCTAACCTGTACCCTCTATGCTGAACCCTCTCTCTACTTTGACCTGTACCCTCTATCCTGTACCCTCTCTTAGCTCTGACCTGAACCCTCCCTCTGCTCTGACCTGTACCCTCTATCCTAAACCCTCTCTCTGCTCTGACCTGTACCCTCTCTCAGCTCTGACCTGTTCCCTCTCTCGTGTGTCTCCGCAGGTCTGGGATACAGTCTGGCCTTCCTGCCCACTGTCACACTGCTGGCTCAGTACTTCTCCAGGCGCCGTGCTCTCGTCATGCCTCTCGCTTCTTCTGGAGAGTCCTTTGCCCTGTTTGCATTTGGTCCTGGTACGTGACATGTAACGTCATTCCACAGTGAGCCAGCCTGTGTGTAACCATGTATACCTACTTCAACACAGACAAGACAGAGCTCATGTTGGATAGCTTTATAACCAATTCCTCTACATGAAACAGAGAATGGAGAATCAATCTCAAACCCTTAGTGCATCTTGAATCTTCACAAAAACTCTAAAACTGCTGTTAAACATGGTGCTTGATTTCAAAGCTACTCTTAGTGATCCCGTTTTGCCAGTCTGGCACCGCTGCAGTCCCATACTGCGTCGCTAGATGGGCCACACTCGCACACAGCAGTGGGCCATGTAAACACAAACACATGAACAAGGGATCGCAAATGTTTGAAGCAGCAGATGCAGCAACAGTTAGCGGCTAAAACTTTAGCATTATGACAGAAGTTTACAAAAAGATGGTGAACTGATAAACATCTGCCCGACCTGCTCTGATGCAGCTGAAATTCTCATGAAATGTCCGTTTGTTTAATAATCCAATATCTAACGGAGCTGTCAGGTCTTTTTTCCTCCTTGTGATCACAAAACAAAGCAGCACCGGAGGCTGAGGCGTTCACGGGTTGCGGGGGGAAAAAGTTCTGCACTGTAAACTTAGTTAGAAATTGAAGTATTATGTTTCAAATGCTAAAAAAGATTTTCAAATAAATGTATGCTAAATATCTTATTAATGCTGATAAATGTGTGTTTCCGTAGTGTTGTGACAGTTTTAGAGTTAATTAACCAAAATTAGTCGCAGCAATACACAAACTAGTATATCGTCTGGTGAAACAAAAGGCTTCCTGTCTTCTTCTAAAACCATCTCATGATTGTATTAGCTCCCCAGACGTTTACATTGGTAAGAAAATCAGCAACCGTGTCTCATTGAATGCAATCAGAGCAGTGTGTGGAGGGGAGTGAGGAGCGTGGGCGAGGGGAGGAGGGATGTAGTGGAGCATAGCAGTCCTACCCACAGGTCGCTGGTTATGTATTAGTAGCTTGTGAATAGTTTCTTGATGCGCGAGATACACGTGGAGTTTGTTTATAGCGACTGCGGAGGAGACAAACATGATTCTGCAGTGACTTTTTTGTCAACAGCCAAAGGATGCGCTGCTCGATCATTCTGATTGGCAAACATGTCTGTCATTCAAACAGTGGAGGCACAAGACAGGACACACACAAAAAGCCTAAGCCCCTTGAGGTTAGGTTACTGCAGTAGCTCAAGTCTATTTTCGATTGGATAAAGGTCAGTTATGCAGCCTTATTGGGGGTAGAGTTCATTGTAGGTGGAAGGAAGCAGAGGAAGGGAGGGCAGGGAAGGGTGAGTGAGTTCAGCTTCCTGACCTTCTAACCTGATGTTGTGGTTAACTTCCTTTTGTTCATTTAGTCCTGTGAGGAAACACACTAATGGCACTAGTGGTTACCAAACATGTATAACTGGATATAGATGATAAATATATTGTCTCACATTGCCCTCACATACAAACATGTTCTCGCCCTGTTTCTCTTTAGCCCTCACTGTCCTAAAGGAGCACATCGGTTGGCGATACTGCCTGGCGCTCCTGGGCGTCCTCCAGGCGTGTGTGATCGGCTGCGGTCTTCTCCTTTGTCCGATCCGGATTGAGCCCGAGTCTGAGCAGAAGCCAGCGCTGACTGAGAAGGAGCTCGAGGCTGTCTACAATCTGGAGAGCGAGCAGACCCATACCTCCATCAGCTCAGAAGACTCCGGGGTGACCTGCCAGTGCTCGTCCCTAGAAGAGCAGCAGGAGAAGGCGGACGCAGAGCTGCAGACCAATGCCGGAGCTGAGCCCAGGCCAAAGCTGCTGGACCTGTCTGTGCTGCGTGACGGAGTCTTCATCTGCTACTCTCTGTTCGGCCTGCTGTCCACAGTGGGCTTCTTCGCCCCGCACCTCTACGTGATCGAGCTGAGCATGAGCCGCGGCGTGGAGGCGCACATAGCCTCCTACATGCTGTCTGTGATAGCAGTGGGGGACATCGTGGGCCGCCTCAGCATCGGATTCATCCTCACCAGGGTGCTCTGCAGGAAGACTCTGGTTCTGTTGGCCTGTGTGCTGGCCCTGTGCCTGGTTCTCGGGGCTTTCTCGCTGGCTCAGGGTTTCTGGGCTCTGGTGGTGTGCTCCGCGGTCTACGGGTACTTCATGGGCGTCGTGGGCTCCACGCACATCCCACTGCTGGCAGAGGAGGATGTGGTGGGGCTGCAGAGGATGTCCTCGGCTGTGGGCGTCTACCTCTGCATCCAGAGCTTCGCAGGGCTGGCTGGCCCACCGCTGGGAGGTACGTACGTCTGTAATTATGCATTGACCGGATGTTTTTCTTATATTATCTAACTGGCTCTTGTTGTTCGAATAGTTTTATCACATAACTCTTTACATAAGTAATAAAACATCGGGTTACGGCAAATTTCCATACATTTTCTTATATCTTATGTAAAGAATTATTTTTTATTTTCAATTTCATGGCGCGCTGTTTGTGTTGCAGGCGTGCTGGTGGATAAGACGGAGAACTACGGCGCGGCCTTCGCCCTGTGCGCCGTGGGCATGGGTCTGAGCGCCGTGTTCTTGGCTCTGGTCGGCCCCATCAGGTCCTGCAGGCGCCACAGAGCCCCTCGGGAGGAGCACGGGGACCAGGACAGTGAGAGGCTGGACTTCCTGGACATGGACCTGCCTCCGGAGGACAGCCCCGAGTGGAGGCGTGCCCCGGTCTGACCGTCCCTGCACACCCTCAGGGTCAACGGCTCATATGCCAGTCTCATTCTTCCAAATCTGTGCCACTTTGGTGCGCTCTTCTCAGGCCTTTTGCTCTGTCACCGCCCAGCTCTGCAAACAACCCTTACAAGCTATAGCGTTAGCCGCTGTCGTTTTAGCCACCATTAGCTTAACTTCAGTCTTCGTCTTTTAATTGCTCCTTTGCTCTTGGCTCTTTCTGAATAAGGTCATAGACTCATTAATATGAAGGTATGTGTCCACAAAACACAAAATAAGGAAAGAGAGAGAGAGAAATTTGAAAAGTAAACTATCAAGCTCCCTCCACCTTCCATCCTGATTGGACCAGTTTAGGGGAAAGCTCGTCTCATTGGTCAAAGGTAGGGCACAGAGGATTCTGATTCTGATCAGCAAGTAGAGGTTCTTAAGAAAAAATATGATTCATTATTATTACTATGTTATATCAAATTGTGGGCCCAGGCGTCAATTATACATTACATAATCTATTTAAGTTGTAAAACATTTAAACTTAGACGCTTTTCAAGATTTTAACATTTTAACTGCGCTTCTGTTCCACATGAGCTACTCGAAAAAGAGGACGTCTGGTCACCTTAAGCACATATTACAGTAGCCTGGCACGAGCCAGACTGATCCTCCATGTAAAGAGATACATGGGAATACAGTCTGGAATTGTGCGAATCTCGCTGACTCCGGCAAAACCAAGACGAGCCAATCATAGCACGGGAGGCGGGAGTTAACAGTGCGTCGTCTTCTGCGCTAGGATTTCCCATCAAACACCTGTGCTCCTCCGGGCCGTGACCAAAACAGTGAAGATGGCGGCCGCGACACAGCGATCTTTTACCAGTGCCCTTTCTTCTGTTTTAAATGAGCTGGACTTGTCCTTAAAGCCACAGCAAGAAGCTGCTCTGAGGGCTTTAACTGGAACATTCACTCAACTGCACGTGTGGACTACAAACAAACATGGCAGAGGACGTGAACGCAAAGCGTAGGTCGCTTTGTGTTTGATTGGTTCGCTCTCGTTAGCCCCGCCTCCAGTCTCCATTTGGAAATCATGTCCTATTACCACAATTCCAGACTGTCTTTATATGTATTTATGAATACATCAATAAAGTCAGTCTGGCTTTATGCCAGGCCAATATTACAATGCTGATGTCTGGTCACCGTTACTGCTTATTACAATGTGGTGGAGCCATTAGGGGGCGCTCTGGGGGTGGCCCATTTACTTTAGTATCTTTGAAATCTTACCAAACATCTATAAACTGTGAGTTATGTATTATTTTTCTTTCAGTTTTTTTCCATACTCACATTGTGCTACAATAAATGGATTCATATATCTAACGACATTTTCACGTTTTGGCATTTTTACTTTTTTCTAATGCACGCGTTCAGCCAGCCAACAATGCGCCACTGCACAATGTATACTTACAAATGCATAAAGAACCAAGGCACTCTCTCAAAAATGAATTAAAATGCCTTTATTAATTATGGCATGTCTAAAATGGACTTAAACCCAAATGCGTTTCAGCCACAGGCCTTCATCAGGGGGACAAACAAACGCTTATGACAACACTGATGTCTGGTCACCCTAACCACTTATTACAATGCTAAACCCCATGGAGCTGAGCTGTGTCATATGGAAAAGGACTTTCTGTTATCTCAGGAGCCAGTCATTCACTTTGCTGTATGTGTGTGCATGCTAAAACATGTACAATAGCCCTCCCTGCCCCTGAAAATGAGACTGTAAAATGTCAGTAGGACTTAAATAGTTTAGAAAAGTAAAAAAAAAAGTCACAGATTTTTAAACAGCAATACAATCTACAACCTGAAAAGAGGACTCGAAGACACAAGAGAACAATGGCTGCTTTCCCCCCACCAGCCGAAGAGTGGCCATCTTGGGCAGGCCGCGTTAGCACCTTTAAAAAAAAAGTTTCTATTTTTATTTATGTATTCATTTATTTACTTACATGGACAGTGCACATTCACATAACAGCTCAACTGTAAAATATGCCAGTGTTTTCATCTGTAGTCCTAGGCCAGATGCGCAGAAGGCACCCTGGAAATAGGTAGAACAAATCGATTATCACAAGACAAAATACAATAAACATTACATTAGCTGCAGCAGCAGCTAATGTAATGTAAACTTAAGAACATTAAGGCATTCACTGTAATCCACTTCAATAGTCGAAGCCTCTATGCAAACTTTGACCACATCAAAAGCTTCTTAAAACAGTTTTCCACACCATTCAGTGTCATTCTAATCACAGAAACATGGATTAATAATGATAGAGAATTTGAGTTTTCTATTGATGGTTATGAATTTATAAGTATGAACAGAAGGAACAAGCATGGAGGGGGCGTAGCTATGTTTATAGACTCCAACTATAGTTATAAAGTAATGGAAAATAAGACAATGGTGGTGGATGATACACTTGAATGCCTTACTGTAGAGATTACAAGGCAAAAAAAGAAAAATATTATTGTGAGTTCTATTTATAGAACACCTGGCTCTGATATAGATGTTTTTTCTAAGTGGATGGAGGAGCACTTTTCAGGATTAAATCATAAAGTCATGTTTGTGGGGGGAGACCTCAACATCGATTTGTTAAACCCATATAAACATAAAAAGACGGACGAATTTATAAATACTTTATTCAGTATAGGTCTGTTTCCTCTAATAACCAAACCTAGTAGAATAACAACCCATAGTGCCACCTTGATTGATAACATTTTCTCAAATGAAATTGAAAGTGATACAGTCAGCGGGTTAATGATAAATGATATTAGTGATCACCTTCCAGTTTTCGTTATGTATAAAAATGGATATGTAAAAGATGAAGAGGAAAATAAGTATTGGTTTAGAAGGGTAAAAACAGAGAAAACTATTGATGCATTTAAAAAGGAGCTTTTAGCTCAAGACTGGAGTATTGTGTACAGAGAGAATGACACGAATATGGCTTATGATGAGTTTACGCGAGTATTTCAAAAGGTATACGACAAAAACTGCCCAATGAAGAAATACTGTAAAAACAGAAAGTGTAAAGAAACACCATGGATGTCTAAAGGTTTACTAAATGCTTGCAAGAAAAAAAATAATCTTTACAAAAACTTTATAAATAACCAAACAAAAGAAGCTGAGGATAAATATAAGAAATATAAAAATAAATTGACAGGTATCATTAGAAAATGTAAACAGGATTATTATAATAAGTTGTTGGATAGTAATAAGAATAATATTAAAGGTTTATGGAACATCTTAAATAGTATAATTAGAAATAAACCAAGAACGATTAATTATCCAAAATATTTCAAAGATGAGGATAACACGTTAAATAATATGAATGAAGTCGTCGAAACATTTAATAAATTCTTTGTAGATGTTGGACCAAACCTTGCTGCAAAAATTACAAACGTTGAGAATTATAATTGTGATCTGATAGAAGCAAATCCTATGTCCCTGTTCCTCAAACCTGTGGAGGAAAAGGAGATACTGGACATTGTTAAAGGGTGTAAAAATAAAACTTCGACCGATTACCATGACATGGACATGAAAACTTTAAAAACTGTTATTGAAAGTATCTCTAAGCCGTTAACTTACATCTGTAACTTATCGTTGCAAACTGGAACTTTTCCTGATAGTATGAAAGTAGCAAAAGTGATTCCTCTGTTCAAGGCAGGAGATAAACATCTCTTTACAAACTATAGGCCTGTTTCCCTTTTACCGCAATTCTCTAAAATCTTAGAAAAGGTTTTTAACTCTAGACTTGACAGCTTTATCGAAAAGTGTAATTTACTCTCGGACAATCAGTTTGGTTTCAGGAACAATCACTCAACCTCACACGCGCTCTTTGATATAACTGAAGAAATAACTAATGCTGTAGATAACAAGAAATATGCAATCGGATTATTTATTGACCTGAGTAAAGCGTTTGATACAATAAACTATGATATATTAATTAATAAACTAGAACTTTATGGGATTAGGGGGGTAGCTCTACAGTGGGTCACCAGTTACTTAAAAAATAGAAAACAATGTGTGAAAATCGGTGATTATCAGTCGAGTTGTCGACAAATTGTCTGTGGTTTACCTCAAGGTTCTATTCTGGGCCCAAAATTGTTTAATATGTATATTAATGACATTTGTAACACATCTGAAGTACTTAAATTTATCTTGTTTGCTGACGATACAAATATTTTTGCATCAGGAGACGACTTGCAACAGCTGTGTCGGATTGTTAACTTGGAACTCAAAAGTGTCAACAAGTGGTTCAAACAAAATAAATTATCTTTAAATCTGAGTAAAAACAAAATGATGATATTTGGCAACTGTAATTGCAATGCTCAGGAAGCAATTCAGATAGAGGGTGTTGTTATCGAGCGAGTCCATGAAATCAAATTCCTTGGTGTGATTATTGATGACAGAATTACTTGGAAATCTCACATTAAATATATATCTACGAAAATTTCTAGAAGCATTTCAGTAATTGCAAAAGCAAAGCACATTTTAAACATCAAAGCTCTACATACCTTATACTGTTCTCTGATTTTGCCCTACTTATATTATTGTACTGTGGTTTGGGGTAGTACTTATAAAAACACAGTTAAACCAATAATATTGTTGCAAAAAAGAGCTCTCCGAGTAATTCATAAAGTTGGGTTTTTGGACCACACAAACTCATTATTTCTAAAATCAAAGATCATGAAGTTTTGTGACATTGTTGAGTTCCAAACTGTACAAATGTTATTCAAAGCAAGGTATAAATTGTTACCAAACCAAATACAAAGAAGGTTCCAAGAACGTACTGGTCGTTATGAATTACGTGATGAATTAAACTTTAGGATTCAGAAACATAGCACAACTTTGAAAAGTTTTAGTCCAACAGTTAATGGTGTACAATTGTGGAATAAACTGGAGATGGAATTGAAACGATGTCCAAACATCAACCTGTTCAAATTTAAATACAAACAAAAGACTTTTGAAATATACAGACAAGAAGAAATGCGTTGCCACTAGGGGGAGCAGTGGGATCAATTATGTGTATTTTTCCTCTATATTCAAGGAAGAGTGTTGCTGCTTGGAACGGTTGTCATTCTATTGCTCAAATTCACAAACGGAGAATTAGGGTTGGCAGGTTATGGATCTGTTGAGAGGAATCCTCCCAACGGGCTCAAAACCTTGTCTTTTAATGCACCACTCAGCATAGGAACATATTCTACAAAATCAGCTGTTAGGGCAGCTGTGTGGGGGTTTGTTGAAGGGGAGTTACTGCCCTCTTCAACTGGCTCACTCTCTGGCTTTTTAATGCACCACACTGTGCAGGGCTTTCATCATACTTCACATATAAATCAATTAAATAAATTATATAATAATGATGATGATAATTAAACCCAAATTAAAATTATACTGAGAATGGTAATGACAACTGGAAAGTATCAAGATCTCAGATTATAACATCTATTAATGTACCTTTATACCATAAAAGTAACTCTGTAATCACGGGTAAAAATATGCAAGCAATATATTAAGTAACAAATTTTTTTGACTTGCTTTGTATTAGACATCGTATATGAAACTAGATTGTTGTTGTAGCTGTGCGTTGTTCCAATTAATTATATAAACAGTTAATATATTTTTGTTGTTTGTTGTAAGTTGGTCTGTACGAATGTAGCTGCTTGAAATGTTTTGAAATGTTCTTTTTTTATTTATTGCACTTGGGGGTGGGGGCTCATAAGCTTTTTGCTTCAGCCCACTCCTTTTGAGCACAATGTGTATTGCTCAAATAAACAAATAAACTAAACTAAAGCAGCAGGAATAAGAAATCAAAACAAACAAGCAACAAAGAGTCTAAAGTGATAAGTACATGCAGAATCTGTGCTAAAAGACACAGTCAATAACATTAGTCAGTTATAATAAAAGGCTTAAAAAAGGAGAGTAAGCATTGAAATGCAGCAGTATCAAAATGAGATAAGAACATGCACGACGACACAAGAGAGTGGCGGCAGACGTTCAGTGCTGGCATGTCTGATTGCTAAGGAGCCAATGTTTTGACTGTGAGCAGAATGACTTATAACAACAAAGGTCACACTGTAGATCTAGTCATTACAAAAGGTGTTAATATATCAAATGTGAATGTTGCTGATGTTGCTTTATCTGATCATTTCTGTGTCTTCTTTGACCTGTCTGTTACACCCAAACCAGAGGCTGGGCCTGGAGTTATTCAAAGAAGACACATAAATGATACAACGAGGACACAGTTTATGGAAATGATCAGATTTGAAACTCCTCCATGTTCTAGTGCTGATAATCTGTTGGACTCTTACACATCAAGCGTCTTAAATGTTTTGGATACTATTGCTCCTGTCAAGGTTAAAATGGTTAACAATAGACAAAAGGGCACCTAATAAACAGCAACAATGTGTCGTACCACAACTACGCAGATGACACTCAGATCTACGTGTCACTGACGGCAGGTGAACATGGGCCTGTAGATACTCTCTGTCACTGCATCGAACTGATCAGTTTGTGGATGCAAAACAACTTTCTCCAACTAAACTCAGACAAAACTGAGATCATTGTTTTTGGCCCACAGACACAAAGACAAAGTGTTATCAGTCACCTTGAGTCTCTCTCTCTAAAACCAAAAAATCAGGTTAGAAATCTAGGAGTAATCATGGACTCAGACCTGAACTTAAACAGCCACATCAAAGCAATAACATCATCAGCTTTTTACCATCTGAAAAACATTGCTAAGATCAGAGGAATAGTGTCAAAACCAGACTTGGAGACACTCATCCATGCGTTTGTCTCCAGCAGGTTAGACTACTGTAACGGCTGCTCACTGGCCTTTCTAAACGAGCTGTTAGAGCTGCAGAACATCCAGAACGCTGCTGCTCGAGTCCTGACAAGAACCAGGAAATACGACCATATTAGTCCAGTGCTCCGGTCTCTGCACTGGCTTCCTGTCACTCAGAGAATAGAATTTAAAACAGCTCTGCTTGTGTACAAGTCTTTTCATGGTTTAGCACCAAAGTCCATCTCTGACATGTTAGAGCCGTATGAACCATCTCGGGCCCTGAGAACTTCAGGGAGGGGTCTCCTGGTGGTTCCCAGAGTCAGGACTAAACACGGTGAGGCTGCGTTTCAGTTTCATGCAGCTAAAATCTGGAACAGTCTTCATGAGGATGTGAGACAGGCCTCAACTCTGACAATGTTCAAATCCAGGCTGAAAACAGCTCTTTTTACCCGAGCAGATGAAAACTGAAAGTATTTTATCTGCACTCTTGCCTTTTACTGTCATTGATTATTTTTTATGTTGATGTTTTAATGATTGATTGTATCTGTTTTCTTGTAATTTTTGCAACTGTGAAGCACTTTGAATTGCCTTGTGTATGAATTGTGCACTACAAATAAACTTGCCTTGCCTAACTATTGATTTCTCTGATAGGTGTTGGAATATACTCACTACTGCCACCTCAGGTCTTATGTGTAACTGCAGTCTATATTTAGCGCGTGCATGATGGCACTTCAGACCTGAATGAACACCTTTCCGGTCGGACCGATTTCAGGGACGGACAAAGCTAGACCAACGCGAAAAAAGTTCTCAAGAATATCAAAATATTCGTTAAGAAAATTCAGGCCTGCTGAGAGGGAGCAAAATGCCAAAACCGCCGAAAATAGAGGCGAAGCAACAGGCAGATTCGGCGGTGGAAGAGGAATACGTAAGCCTCAGTCGAGTCACGGAGCTCATGGAGCAGCAGAGGGTCATGTTCAGGGAATTAATTCAACAACAGCAGGAAAACTTCAAAGGATTTATAAAACTCATCATGGAATCAACAAACACCCGCATGGATTTACAGACTAAGGACATTCAAGAACTAAAAACAAGCCTGCAGTTCACGCAAGGTGAGGTGGACACTTTAAAAGAACAAAATCTGAAACTCACGGAGCGCACAAACACTTTACAAACGGACTTTTACAAAGTATGTGACAATTTACACATCATCACGGACAAACTGGAGTATCTGGAGGGGCAGAGCCGCAGAAATAACCTGGTATTTGAGGGAGTGTTGGAGTCGCCTGGGGAGACCTGGGCCGACGCCGAGGAAAAGGTGAAAGAAATACTGAAGGAGAAGCTACAGCTACAGCACGCGGTGGAGGTGGAGTAGGGAAACACGACGGCGGGAGAGACTGGCCGAGACCCATCATCGCCAGACTACTGAGGTGGAAGGATCGTGAAGAAATCTTACAGCGCGCCAAACGACTTAAAGGAACAAAAATCTTCATTAACGAGGACTACACCGAATCAATAAAAAGAAAACGTAAAGAACTGATGCCGGAGCTGAGAGCTGCACGAGAAAGGGGGGAGATCGCCTTCTTGCGATATGACAAACTCATTATACGTCCACGCAGCAGTACACCACATCCAGTATAAACACCGAGAAAAACGTATGGATTTTGGTATGTAAAAGCACATAATCTCACATGTCTAGTAATACATATAGTTCTATAGGAAGCACCGACTTGGACTTTTCAATAAGGAGAATTGCTGAAGCAAACTCCCAGGATTTTACATTCTCTCAATACGACCTACAGAACACTGAGATCGACATCGACCCGGAAAATAACTTCTTTTCTAGAGCTACCAATGACTGTCAATACTACACAGAGGATCTGTACAATAGTAAACGTAAGAACATTAAGGCATTCACTGTAATCCACTTCAATAGTCGAAGCCTCTATGCAAACTTTGACCACATCAAAAGCTTCTTAAAACAGTTTTCCACACCATTCAGTGTCATCCTAATCACAGAAACATGGATCAATAATGACAGAGAATTTGAGTTTTCTATTGAGGGTTATGAATTTATAAGTATGAACAGAAGGAACAAGCATGGAGGGGGCGTAGCTATGTTTATAGACTCCAACTATAGTTACAAAGTAATGGAAAATAAGACAATGGTGGTGGAAGATACACTTGAATGCCTTACTGTTGAAATTACAAGGCAAAAAAAGAAAAATATTATTGTGAGTTCTATCTATAGAACACCTGGCTCTGATGTAGATGTTTTTTCTAAGTGGATGGAGGAGCACTTTTCAGGATTAAATCATAAAGTCATGTTTGTGGGGGGAGACCTCAACATCGATTTGTTAAACCCATATAAACATAAAAAGACGGACGAATTTATAAATACTTTATTCAGTATAGGTCTGTTTCCTCTAATAACCAAACCTAGTAGAATAACAACCCATAGTGCCACCTTGATTGATAACATTTTGTCAAATGAAATTGAAAGTGATACAGTCAGCGGGTTAATGATAAATGACATTAGTGATCACCTTCCAGTTTTCGTTTTGTATAAAAATGGATATGTAAAAGATGAAGAGGAAAACAAGTATTGGTTTAGAAGGGTAAAAACAGAGAAAACTATTGATGCATGTAAAAAGGAGCTTTTAGCTCAAGACTGGAGTATTGTGTACAGAGAGAATGACACGAATATGGCGTATGATGAGTTTACGCAAGTATTTCAAAAGGTATACGACAAAAACTGCCCAATGAAGAAATACAGTAAAAACAGAAAGTATAAAGAAACACCATGGATGTCTAAAGGTTTACTAAATGCTTGCAAGAAAAAAAATAATCTTTACAAAAACTTTATAAATAACAAAACAAAAGAAGCGGAGGATAAATATAAGAAATATAAAAATAAACTGACAGGTATCATTAGAAAATGTAAACAGGATTATTATAATACATTGTTAGATACTAATAAGAATAATATTAAAGGTTTATGGAACATCTTAAATAGTATAATTAGAAATAAACCAAGAACGATTAATTATCCAAAACATTTCAAAGAAGAGGATAACACGTTAAAAAATATGAATGAAGTTGTCGAAACATTTAATAAATTCTTTGTAGATGTTGGACCAAACCTTGCTGCAAAAATTGCAAACGTTGAGAATTATAATTGTGAACTGATAGAAGCAAATCCTATGTCCCTGTTCCTCAAACCTGTGGAGGAAAAGGAGATACTGGACATTGTTAAAGGGTGTAAAAATAAAACTTCGACCGATTACCATGACATGGACATGAAAACTTTAAAAACTGTTATTGAAAGTATCTCTAAGCCGTTAACTTACATCTGTAACTTATCGTTACAAACTGGAACTTTTCCTGATAGTATGAAAGTAGCAAAAGTGATTCCTCTGTTCAAAGCAGGAGATAAACATCTCTTTACAAACTACAGGCCTGTTTCCCTTTTACCGCAATTCTCTAAAATCTTAGAAAAGGTTTTTAACTCTAGACTTGACAGCTTTATCGAAAAGTGTAATTTACTCTCGGACAATCAGTTTGGTTTTAGGAACAATCACTCAACCTCACACGCGCTCTTTGATATAACTGAAGAAATAACTAATGCTGTAGATAACAAGAAATGTGCAATAGGGTTATTTATTGACCTGAGTAAAGCGTTTGATACAATAAACTATGATATATTAATTAATAAACTAGAACATTATGGAATTAGGGGGGTAGCTCTACAGTGGGTTACCAGTTACTTAAAAAATAGAAAACAATGTGTGAAAATCGGTGATTATCAGTCGAGTTGTCGACAAATTGTCTGTGGTTTACCTCAAGGTTCTATTCTGGGCCCAAAATTGTTTAATATGTATATTAACGACATTTGTAAAACATCTGAAGTACTTAAATTTATCTTGTTTGCTGACGATACAAATATTTTTGCATCAGGAGACGACTTACAGCAGCTGTGTCGGATTGTTAACTTGGAACTCAAAAGTGTCAACAAGTGGTTCAAACAAAATAAATTATCTCTAAATCTGAGTAAAAGCAAAATGATGACATTTGGCAACTGTAACTCCAATGCTCAGGAAGCAATTCAGATAGAGGGTGTTGTTATCGAGCAAGTGCATGAAATCAAATTCCTTGGTGTGATTATTGATGACAGAATTACTTGGAAATCTCATATTAAATATATATCTACGAAAATTTCTAGAAGCATTTCAGTAATAGCAAAAGCAAAGCACATTTTAAACATCAAAGCTCTACACACCTTATACTGTTCTCTGATTTTGCCCTACTTATATTATTGTACTGTGGTTTGGGGTAGTACTTATAAAAACACAGTTAAACCAATAATATTGTTGCAAAAAAGAGCTCTCCGAGTAATTCATAAAGTTGGGTTTTTGGACCACACAAACTCATTATTTTTAAAATCAAAGATCATGAAGTTTTGTGACATTGTTGAGTTCCAAACTGTTCAAATGTTATTCAAAGCAAGGTATAAATTGTTACCAAACCAATTACAAAGAAGGTTCCAAGAACGTACTGGTCGTTATGAATTACGTGATGAATTAAACTTTAGGATTCAGAAACATAGCACAACTTTGAAAAGTTTTAGTCCAACAGTTAATGGTGTACAATTGTGGAATAAACTGGAGATGGATTTGAAACGATGTCCAAACATCAACCTGTTCAAATTTAAATACAAACAAAGACTTTTGAAATATACAGACAAGAAGAAATGTGTTGCCACTAGGGGGAGCAGTAGGATGGATTATGTGTATTGTTCCTCTATAATCTGGAAGAGTGTTGCTGCTTGGAACGGTTGTCATTCTATTGCTCAAATTCACAAACGGAGAATTAGGGTTGGCAGGTTATGGATCTGTTGAGAGGAATCCTCCCAACGGGCTCAAAACCTTGTCTTTTAATGCACCACTCAGCATAGGAACATCATCTACAAATCAGCTGTTAGGGGGTTTGTTGAAGGGGAGTTACTGCCCTCTTCAACTGGCTCACTCTCTGGCTTTTTAATGCACCACACTGTGCAGGGCTTTCATCATACTTCACATATAACTCAATTAAATAAATATATAATAATGATGATGATAATTAAACCCAAATTAAAATTATACTGAGAATGGTAATGACAACTGGAAAGTATCAAGATCTCAGATTATAATATCTATTAATGTACCTTTATACCATAAAAGTAACTCTGTAATCACGGGTAAAAATATGCAAGCAATATATTAAGTAACACATTTTTTGACTTGCTTTGTTCTAGACATCGTATATGAAACTAGATTGTTGTTGTAGCTGTGCGTTGTTTCAATTAATTATATAAAGAGTTAATATATTTTTGTTGTTTGTTGTAAGTTGGTCTGTATGAATGTAGCTGCTTGAAATGTTTTGAAATGTTCTTTTTTTTATTTTATTGCACTTGGGGGTGGGGGCTCATAAGCTTTTTGCTTCAGCCCACTCCTTTTGAGCACAATGTGTAGTGCTCAAATAAACAAATAAACTAAACTAAACTAAACTAAGAATGTTGTTCTATTCTTTGGCCATACTGCCTTTGCTCTCCCGATCCCATCAGGCCTCGGAAGCTAAGCAGGAAGGGCCTGGTCGGTACTTGGATGGGAGACTGTTTGGGAACACCAGGAAGCCTGACGAATGGAGTGAGTGAGTGAGTGAATAAGTGAGTGAATATAGATTACATTTGTAAGTAAAGGGTACAACTCTTATTTACAGAAGCTTTTAGATAAGAACGTTGAAATGATTGTAAAACATTCCCAACTCTACACACCAGATCTCTTCCACTCACAAATGCAAATATTGTATGGGCTTTGAAGAAATAACTTATGACCAAACTCATGCGATACTTGACCAGCATTGCTTTGAAAAACTGAACTGTAAGCATGTTACATCCGAAAACTTAGCAGCCTTTGAACAGCTTCCATTTTCTACACTAAAACGCGAGAAGCCTGATAAAGCATCATATTATAGGACAGTAAACTTGGGTGAATGAAAGATCATATTTGAACACACTCAACCTGGTTGGTTACATCCTCTATAATAGAAACAGAACTGGTAGACCAGGTGGGGGTGTGTGCATATACAGTGCCTTGCGAAAGTATTCGGCCCCCTTGAACTTTTCACCTTTTGCCACATTTCAGGCTTCAAACATAAAGATATAAAACTGTAATTTTTTTGTGAAGAACCAACAACAAGTGGGACACAATCATGAAGTGAAACAAAATTTACACATCCATTTTCTTCCACTTGTCCGTTGCCGGGTCGTGGGGGCAGCACCAGCCCCTATGGCTCCTCCTGCAGGTGGTGGGTCCACAGAAGGACGGCCTCATGGTTCCAAACGGGCCTGTTGGTCTCTCATAGGGGCTTCACCCATTCATACTCTCATTCATACATCAGTACACGCAGACACTGGAGGCAAGGAGGGTGAAGTGTCTTGCCCAAGGACACAACGACAATGTGCACAAAATTGGGCATGCAAAATTATTCAGCCCCTTAAGTTAATACTTTGTAGCGCCACCTTTTGCTGCGATTACTGCTGTAAGTCTTGGGGTTTGTCTCTATCAGTTTTGCACATTGAGAGACTGAAATATTTGCCCATTCCTCGTTGCAAAACAGCTGGAGCTCAGTGAAATTGGATGGACAGCGTTTGTGAACAGCAGTTTTCAGTTCTTTCCACAGATTCTCGATTGGATTCAGGTCTGGACTTTGACTTGGCCATTCTAACACCTGGATATGTTTATTTGTGAACCACTCTATTGTAGATTTTGCTTTATGTTTTGGATCATTGTCTTGTTGGAAGACAAATCTCCGTCCCAGTCTCAGGTCTTTTGCAGACTCCATCAGGTTTTCTTCCAGAATGGTCCTGTATTTGGCTCCATCCATCTTCCCATCAATTTGAACCATCTTCCCTGTCCCTGCTGAAGAAAAGCAGGCCCAAACCATGATGCTGCCACCACCATGTTTGACAGTGGGGATGGTGTGTTCAGGGTGATGAGCTGTGTTGCTTTTACGCCAAACATAACGTTTTGCATTGTTGCCAAAAAGTTGGATTTTGGTTTCATCTGACCAGAGCACCTTCTTCCACATGTTTGGTGTGTCTCCCAGGTGGCTTGTGGCAAACTTTAAACGACACTTTTTATGGATATCTTTAAGAAATGGCTTTCTTCTTGCCACTCTTCCATAAAGGCCAGAGTTGTGCAGTATACGACTGATTGTTGTCCTATGGACAGAGTCTCCCACCTCAGCTGTACATTTCTGCAGTTCGTCCAGAGTGATCATGGGCCTCTTGGCAGCATCTCTGATCAGTTTTCTCCTTGTATGAGCTGAAAGTTTAGAGGGACGGCCGGGTCTTTGTAGATTTGCACTGGTCTGATACTCCTTCCATTTCAATATTATCGCTTGCACAGTGCTCCTTGGGATGTTTAAGCTTGGGAAATCTTTTTGTATCCAAATCCGGCTTTAAACTTCTCCACAACAGTATCTGGGACCTGCCTGGTGTGTTCCTTGTTCTTCATGATGCTCTCTGCGCTTTAAACTGACCTCTGAGACCATCACAGAGCAGGTGCATTTATACGGAGACTTGTTTACACACAGGGGGATTCTATTTATCATCATTAGTCATTTAGGTCAACATTGGATCATTCAGAGATCCTCACTGAACTTCTGGAGAGAGTTTGCTGCACTGAAAGTAAAGGGGCTGAATCATTTTGCACGCCCAATTTTTCAGTTGTTTATTTGTAATTTTTTTTTTAAATATCCAATAAATTTCGTTTCACTGCATGATTGTGTCCCACTTGTTGTTGGTTCTTCACAAACAGTTTTATATCTTTATGTTTGAAGCCTGAAATGTGACAAAAGGTCGAAAAGTTCAAAGGGAATACGTTGTATATTTTAATTGTGGGTCCCTGTCCATAAGCATTGTGCTTCTAAAGGATTCCCTTTTTACAAAACGGACCTTAATATCAACAAAACTGAATGACATAAATAAATAAAAGTATTCAACATGAATAATGCAATGTAAATCGTCTTTGAGTGTCCAGAAAAGCGCTATATAAAACCGATGCATTATTATTATTATTCTTTTGAACATTTAATTGAAGGCTACACTGGTTTAGCCATTTACTGACCGTGGCCATATACCATTTTCTTTGTTACACAAACTTCCACAGTTAGTAAAGCAGCACAGAAATATCTGATTTTCATTTTTGATGAATGGGAGGGGCTCCATAGTAACGCTCAAAGGGAGTGGCTTCAGTTGGAACGTTGTCAACTTATTCCACCAGGAAAGAGCGAGAAGTCCCTTGTGAAGCACTGAATGAACACACGACCTGTTCATCAGTCCTGCCATATCTCCAAACAGGCTACCATTTTTGGAAAATTACTAATTTAAAGGCACAACTGAGCCTAATCAGCTTTGTGGTGACTGATGACCATAGCAACATTGTTATTATTAATATTCATATTGTGTATAGAAAAGATCTTTTATTATTCATGACATTTCATTTGGTTTATTAATTTTTGGCTGATCAAAATTGTATGTTTATCCCCACATATAGCAGATTAGCTCCTCATTCTTTAAAACTAATGTAAGAAGGGAAACTCTGGCATGTAAAGTTTCTCCCTGACCAATAGGGGGAACTAGCGGGACATTGCTTCGCACACAGTTGTTCTACTTTCCTAAACTTACAGGTCCAGAACTGATCAAATAAAATAAATGCTTTTATCTTCAATGATCTGTCATATATACATATTTAAATGATGAATTAATTTGCAAACAAATACATACATTTAAAGGTGCGTTACAGAACTTGAATAAAACAACTTGATATTCCTGCGTATTTGACCTAAAAACTGTCTCGCTGCCATAGAGTTGGATTGGCCCCGCCCTCCATCTGACATTATGACATCGTTCAATTCTAGAACATGAATGTGACCTATAACAATATCCATGGTTACGTATACATTCTATCTATGGAGTGGATGGACTGCGCCATAGGAATCACAGAAAGGCCTTTATCTTTCTGAGCTTGTTCCTACAAATGCGCACAGACGAGTATTAAAATGTTCCATCCCCTAACAAACACGGGAAGCCCAGAAGTGAGTGCCAATATGATGGAATTACAACGGAAAGTAGCGAAAAGTGAGGAACTATGGAAGGATTACGGAAGATGGATTACATCTGGGCAAAGTCAGGGGAGATGTCTCGGGAGGTCTTGGGACAGATCTCGGGGCTTTGCAGAACTTTGGAACTCACTACTAGCCCCCACCACCCCTCCCTTTTGTACCGAAGAAAAAATTCCAGTGTGTTTTCCGCATATAATGTGTATTATCCAACTGTGTATATTTGTGTATGTATGTACTTGCTTTATTGCTTCTTGTAACTTCTAATTTCAGCAAATAAGGGGCACCATTTAACGGCCGCCCTGGCATGTCTAGCTGTGAACTTGTTCATAACAATGGCAATAAAACCTATTCTGATTCTGATTATTTTACACTGCGTTCCAAATTCTCATGCAAATGATATATTTTTAAGTTTTTCTAAATGATCAACTCAAATGACAAGTCAGCATCATTAAATGATGCTGAAAATGTTTCAAGCCTTTAACGGTAAGAGGATAATATGAATGTGATTGCAAAAACCTCCCTGTGGTAACAGTATTTTATTAAAAAATAAATATAATAAACAACTCAAAATACTGTTGTGTACTGTATTATGCAACTCATAGTTTCAATACATTGTAAAGGTTAACTGTAAATGGTCATTTGTTGAATTTGCAGCATTGGGAGGTGAAATCAAAAGCTATTTCAATCAAACATATCTTAATAGGTCAAGTTATATTTTAATATAACACCCTTCTTTGATAGCAGCTTCAAAATGTTTAAATCCATTAAACTTGTGAGTTTTTGGAGAGTTTCTGCTTGGATTTCTTTGCAAAATGTCAGAATAGCCTCCCAGAGCTGCTGTTTGGATGAAAACTGTCTCACACCCTCATAGGTCCACATCATGAGTTTCTCTCTTTTTAAGCCCATAGCAGCCAGTGATGCAGAGGTATTCTTTACAGCAGGACCTGGTGCGTTGTCATGCATGAAGATGATTTTGTCATTTTCACACCTTCAGGGAGCCTAAAGGGGCCGACCAGCACTCTCTCCCCATGATTCCAGGCCAAGACATGACTCCGCCCCCTCATTGCTGACGTCAGAGCCTTGTTGGGACATGGTGGCCATTCACCAACCATCCACTACTCCATCCATCTGACCATCCAGGGTTACACGGCACTCATCAGTGAACAAGACTGTTTGAAAAAGAGTCTTCATGTATTTCTGAGCCACTGCAGCCGTTTCTGCTCGTCAGCTTCAATGAACAGTTCAGGGGAGGCTGGATAGAAGGTTTATGCACAACTGCAGAACCCATTGGACGGTCCTACACCTTGATGTTCCGGAGACTCCAGAGACACCAGCAGCTTCAAATACCTGTTTGCTTCTTTGTAGCAGCTGTTCTTTTAATCTGATGTATTTGTCTGGCAGAAACGTCCTCATTGTGCCTTTATCTGCACAAACCCGTGTGTCTCTGAATCAGACACAAATCTCTTAACAGTACGATGATTACGCTTCATCTTTCGTGAAATATCGAAGGTTTTCATACCTAGTCCAAGGCATTCAACTATTTCACGCTTTTCATCAGCAGAGAGATCCTTTTTTTTCTTTCCCATATTGCTTGAAAATGGTGGTCATTGAAAAACAAAAAATGTAACCTTTATGACACTGAAATACAATTTGCATAATCATTTGGAACTTTGCATAATAATTTGGAACGACCGGCTAAACTGACACTACCATAACATTTGCACATATGAACTTTCACTCACTGACGCTCCGCCAGAGAAGCTCTTGAGCGCAGCCAGCAGCTGATTGGCGGCTATTCCTGAGCCACAATCCTCTCACCTCTGTCCCGTGAGTGAGATCCAGCTCACGGCTCTCTCCTCCTGGACTCGGCGCAGGGACATTCTCCTGTCGGACTTTTCCCTTAGGACGTTTCCTGTCGCAGTCGCCCTCCATCAGCCATGACCATACGAACCGCCCGACCGAACCGCGAGCAGCACTTCCGGCCTCGCATCCACTGCCTCAACAAGGTGCGTCTACCACGGCCATAAAGCTCCCGGTGTGTCGACATCCTGGTGGAATTAGGGAATTAGAGACATAATACCGATTCCACAAACAGACACCGTCAGCATGGGCACTTTCTCTCACCGTCTTTGATGGAAGCTGGTCCTTATTATCTGTAACTGACCCGTTGGTGAAGCTCGTTTTGCTACTGCTTGTAATAATAGCAAAAAAAATACATGCCCTGTTTCAAGGTGGAATCTTTGTGCCCAAAGCAGTTTTTATTGGCGAAACCCAATGACATATGGGGGAAAAAGCTGGTCACTATACAAAAAATGTCGCCTTTAAACTTATGCAAAGAATTTACCCCACTAATCAATTTGTGTTAAAATATATTGAAGAAAACATTATTTCTGTAAAGACCCAGAAACTATAGAAACTATGACTATATCTAGCCCACCGAAATAAAGTTAAGTCAAAATCAGGTCTTTGTGAATGTTTTTTTTTCTCAGCAGATTGTCCAGTAGAAGGGAAAAACTGGCACTCAAAGCTAGTGGTTAGCATTAGCACAAAGCTAATGTTAGAATTATGGTTAGCATAGCATTCACTGTTTTATGAACACATTTGGGGCCGTTGAACCACTTAGTTCCTTTCCGTGTCTCTGTACCTTTGTTTGGTAGAAAAATATGTTCATAATTCAGCATTTGTTGAAGTAGTTTTAGATTCGTGAGTAAAAGAGTTGCATTTTTCCCTTCTCTTCCCTTTGGCAGCTTCGAACATGGTTATTTACGGCTGATTCCAGAGATGCCGTCTGGATCTGTCACTTATCTTTTTTTGGAAGCGCTTATGGAGCATTCCAGGCAACTTGTTACTGGATAAGTCCCAACCTTACACTTGGACAAAGGCCATGGAACGCTCGAAGTGGTAATTACAACCGGGACATGACCAGAGTGCTCCGAGTTCAGATACGAGATGAAGATCTAATGCTAAAACTTTACCAAAACCACTGCATCGGTGAAGTGAACGTGACTTTTGGTCACAGCCTTCAATATTTGGCACGTTTTTGAATCATATCTAGTGTGAAGTTAGATTCCTGTCAGTTATCAGCATTGGCCGTTCTGTTTTTACATACGAGTTTGTTCAGCTTTAAAATCCCAGATACCAGTTAGAACGCACCATTAGTCACAAAGACGTTTTTGAAAGATTGCTTACCATGTATAAAGTGTAAGATTGACTCTGGATGATATAATCTTTGGATTTGGTAGAATTTGAACTGAAAACAAAAATTCATTTAATTGAGGGTGACCAGATTTTCCACTTTCCAAAACTGAGACAAAACTGGGAGTGTGTGACTTTTTTCACTCATGTTAAATGATCAAACTTTATTTATTTATTTGGTCGGGACAGTGCATGTTAATGAACATATGCGTCTCATGCATGTAAACAAGCCACCCCGGAGTGTAGCCTTGGGCTAATTTGCATACGTTGTCCCCCATGCGCACTGTCAAACATCCAGGCCTATTGTACATGTTTTTAGTGGCAGGGGAAACCGGAGTACCCGGAGGAAACCTACGCAGACACGGGGAGAACATGCAAACTCCACACAGAAAGGCCCCGTCCAGGAGAGAATCGAACCCCGGACCTTCTAGCTGTGAAGCATGAGCGCTCACGGCCGTGGGAACCCAGGGTGCTAAAGGTGCTGCAGCACCCCCTGGTGGATGGTTTGCGCATTGCATGTCATAGTAATAAATAGGAGATAAGCACAGAAAAGGCATTTTTGGGGCCAATCTTGTTCCTTCAGCACCCCCTAACCAAAATATGTTCCCATGGCTCTGTGAGCGCTAACCACTGTGCTACCATGCTGCCACGCCTGGTGTGCAACTGGGACAGATCAATGGTTTTAGAGAAATCCACTGGGACGTGGAACAGAGGACTCAAAACTGGGACTGTCCCGGGTAAACTGGGATATCTGGTCACCCTAATTTAATCATCATATTCAGCAAATTTGATATCCACAAATGTAACTTCTCATCTTCATCTCTATTTTCGCCAGTTGTTTTGAATGCTCTGTGTGTGTACTTCCCCCTGGCATTCTTATGTACTCAGAATCGACATTTTCAATCATAATAACTGCAGCGTCCCAACATGAGTGTCAGATAAACCTGGCTGTGGGAGCGGAGGAGGTGAAGGCTCGCACAGATCAGCGCTAATTCTCCTTGATTCCATTAGAGGCCTCCAGCCCACACCTGCTGCTTCTGCGGGGACGCTTCAAGAGGCTAAACTTATTCCTGTGGATCTGAGCGGGCGCCACAGTGGGATGGTCACAAACCTTTTTGGGATGATTGATAATAATAATAAACCTTTGTTTGGTGCAGCAGCGCACATTTTCACTCAGGGCAACACAGCGTCCATATGTCACATTTAGATATACATTTCTTAGTTTCTTTATCTGAGCAAATAAACAATAAATGATAAATAATGATAATTTATTTTTTCAATTTGAAAATGTTGGTCCAATTTGGTCTCTTAACATATAAACTTTCACCTGGAAACAAAAAAGCACCTAATCTAAGATGTTTGATTATTGCACTGATTCAATGTGTTTGGGAAATTGTAATTTCAAGGTTCATTTTCTCCAAATGCATTTTTCTCACACGTGTAATGCAAGTAGCCCCTACATCAGGGGTGTCAAACTCATTTTGGTCTTGGGGCCGTATACAACTTAATCGGATCTCAAGGGGGCCAGACCAGTAAACTCATTCCAAAATTACATAGAACTAACAATAAGTCCACTTTTTTTCTTTGTATTAGTGCAAAGAAGAAGAAGTAAATTATAAAAATCTTTATATGAAATGAATTGTCCCTTTTACTAAATATATTATGAACAACCTAAGAGTTTTTAAGAAAAGTATGTGCAATTTCAACAACACTTTTACTCACTTTAACATTTATTCAAGTGCACTATGCATAAAAACTGATCAGCGATTGTACAATGTTGCAAAACATTTATTCACAGTTTTTTTGGAACTACATCAAACACATACAAATGTGCTGCATGCACACCAGGCACACGGGTTTCCCATTCACCTCCGTGAACATATAGGAAGAGGTAAATTTTTCTTGAAAAGTGGACACTCTTTGTCCACTTTTCTCTTTTTTGACAAAGACATTTCACTGAAGAGGGTGACTGACTCAAACACAGCGCCCCTAGCGGACAATATAAGAACTGCAATTTTTTAAGAAAATGAAGTTTATTCTTCTTTAATAATGCATATTTATCCCGTACGGGCCGTACGTTTGACACCCCTGCCCTACATAGTTCACATTTTCCAGCCTTGGACTGAATAATACTGAATATTTTTTTAATATTTCATTTCTAGTCTGAGTCTATTGAGTTTTTAAATGTCAAAAAATAAGGGGAAATTTCTATAAAAAAAAAAAATTCAGTCATGGACGACATGTTTTATGGTGGCTTTAAAAATCATCCTGTGGGGCATTCTGGCATTAGCTCCTCCTGCTTTAGCCACACACAGCTACATCATGACACAAGCACAACAGCTCAGAGTCAGCCCTAACGTGGACCCGTTTCCTTGTTTAGTCCCGGTTTAGTCCCAGGTTTTCTTTGTTTATTTCAAGTTTGGTTTTGTTCCAGTTGTTAGCGTGGTAGCCACTGTTTGGCCTAATTCAGTTGTTGAAGTCAAAAGTCTAAATAAATCCTGTTTGCACAAAAGGCTGTGTGTAAAAATGCAGGGTACAGTGTTGGTACAGGTGTATGCAGGTCTGTGATAATGAATAGAAAATATCATCTCTGGGGGTTATTTGAATAGTTTGGGGCCTTTTTTATTCCCTGGGTCCTGACCTGAATCCAACAGACAATCTGGAATGGTCCCCTATTCCTGCTCGTGTTCTCTCCAGCCTCATCAGCAGATCCAGGAGAGCGTTCAGAGAGCGTGACCAAAGGAGGCGATACTAACTACTAACTAAAGGAGTTCCAATCATTCGGACATTTGTTTTTTATCCTTTATGTTTGGAACTTTCATTTGCAGTACCTTGAGTACAACGCACATCCACCCTCTATTAACGTTTGTGCCGTGAGACTGGGATAAGCACATTTACTGGTTTGGAAATAGCAATGAGAAGAATGGTGTGTCTGACCTCGACACTGATCTGCAACAGTGGGTGTGAACGCCTCCTGAAGCTGCTGCCTGTGTTTCAGATGGGGGCCCTGGTGGTGGAGATGCAGGACCCTAAAGGTGGAGTGAAGGGCTCTGAGCAGAAACTCAATGTGACCAGCATCCCCTACGTCATCACAGGTGAGAGCGGAGAAACAAGGTCAGCTCAGAAAGCCAGACCGGCCTTTAACCCATGTGTTTAAAAAGGTTTTTGTTATTATGTTTTTCGGCATTTCATGTCACTTTATTGACCGCCGTAAAAAATATTGTAGATGTAGTAGTTTGTCAAACCTTTGTCACATATATTTGTTAATCCACTAATGCTTAAAACTACAACATTTTGAAATAATAATCAATTATTTAAAGGGTTTTTTAAAATGATGTATTTTCCTCCCCCTACATGTTCCAGCCATGTCCTAATGTGTAGAATGAGCCCAGACCTGTTCACCACAACTGCCTCTGAAATCCTGCACTGTCACTCACAAAGGTGTTCATTCGGGTCTGAAGTGCCGTCATGCACGAGCTTAATATAGAAACTGCAGTTACACATAAGACCTGAGGTGGCAGTAGTGAGCATAAAATGACCAACTTGCATCCAGTCCCTTTAACTATGTAAGAGCCATCTGAAAAAAATGAATGCAAAAACACAAAATAGCCCATTTTCAATATAAATATGAGTTTGGGCTGAAATTTGAAGACACCCTTGGGTATGTCAAAGATCTGTAACAACTTTGATTTAGTTTTTTTTTTTAAGTCGAGTTTCTCCTTCCCCAATGTTACGTTTTCATCATCGTGATGGCAGTTTAGGCCACAGGGTTCAAAAAGTAGCGGCTTATAGTCCAGAAATGACGGTAGCAAATATCTTAACATTGACCCCTGTGTAAAAACATCCCTGTTTTTAACTGCAGCGTTTAATCATTAGTGTTTGGTTGAAAACACAGTTCAAAAGGCTCCAGTTCTGCACAGCCATGAGTTTATATAACACCGAGCAGGGCTTTCTTCTGGGTTTGAGACCAATGCATGTTTATATAATGGTTCAGTTTTCTGAATTGTATTCTTGTATTGAGGATGGGACAATGTGACCACTGTGTAAAGCCTTCTCCAGCACATCCCAAAAATTCCCAATCTATCTCATGCTCCCTGAACCACTCTTTCACAAACCATGAAGCCTGGCATTGTCAACTTGGAGTATGCCTGTGCCATCAGGGAAGAAGAAATCCACTGGTGGAATGAATCAGAATCAGAATTCGTTTATTGCCAAGGTTTGTGAACAGCCAGCCAAGTTTCCTCGGGGTGCTACAGTTTCCCCAACCTCCTAAAACATGGTGGTCACGTTGACCCACAATGGCAGTGCGGCTCAATGGCAGTGCGGCTCAATCGCAGCGGCTTAGGACTAACACCTGAACACTATTTTGTTAAATACGCACTAATATCAACTTTTATTTTCCACATGAAAGTTGCGTAATGCACCTTTAGGTTGATTGTGACTGTTGTTTGGGTCGATTTACAGGACAGCGGCATCGGAATCATTATGAACATTAAATATGATTCTTTTGGTTTATTTGGTGGGGGCAGTGGATGTTTATCCACACCAGACCCACATCACGCTGGACTGTAGACATCAGGTGACGTTGGACTCACACAACAGACCCTGGGGAAGCAGCGGGAGGAGTCTTCCCCAAAAACACATTAGGATGTGTCTAAAGCTGCTTGAACCACTGACTCTTGGATCAGTGAGTAAGCGTTCTGCGTGAGGCACTAATGTTTCAACAGACTTTTTTTCCCCAGGCAGGTTTAATTTCCTTATTAAAACTATATGAGATGTTGTTGGCAGTCTTACAACCATTCGTCCAGTTGACCTGAACAATGATCTTTGACTGGGCAGGTGCAGTCCTGGCTCGCGGGCTGCGGCGTTCCGCTCCTAAGCCCAATCTATAAAAGGAACTCACAATAGGATTAACCCGAAGACTTCAGATCAGAGGTCAAAGGTCAAGCCGAGCTCTATGACCGACTGACTCTGCTCTTTCCTCCTCGTGCATTTTAAAGCTAGTTAGTTTTACTATTACGCATCCTGGTCTCAATTGCATATGTGTGTGTGTGTGTGTGTGATACAGGCGAAAAAATAACACATACGCAAGTGAGACCAGGACGCTTCCGTATACTATCAAACGTATTTGTCCATATGGATGTTTTTCACAGCAAACAGAAGCGAAAAACACTAGCTCTAGTGTTTGTAGCAAGGAGCTAAGGTGGCATCATGGTTAGCATTCTCCTTTATTTATGTAGTTAGTCGTCTTCATGTCTCTGTGTCTTTATTTAGTAGAAACAAGTCTATTCATAATCCAGCGTTTGTTTAAGTAATGGTGGAGAAATGAGTGAGAGTAGTTCTTTCCCCTCTTTGTTTTCCCACTGGCGGCTTCAAACATGGCCATTTATGGACGATTCCGAAGATGTCAGTATAATCTTTCTATGGAAGGAACGTATCCGTAATCATGCAGTTGGTTTCATCAGCAGAGAATACCTACCAGAAACCCTGAAAACATTGCATCCTAGACTAGGGTTGCCACCAACAAAAAACCTGGACATTTCGGCAACCCCATCAGCCCTTTTGCTCACAAGCAGTGGTGCCCTTCACATCTAACCCGAGACAAAAATGTCCCTTCTACAGCGAGATTGGACATAACCTGGTGATGAAGCTATATTAGTTTTGCTTTAAGTAGTTATATTAGTTACTTAGTGGTTAATGTCCAGTGGTGGAAAGAGGACAGACAATGTGTACTCAAGTAAAAGTACAGTTACATGGCCGAAATACTACTCAATTATAATTGCAAGTACAAGAGTGAAGTATTAGTAACTTAACTCTTCATAGTGAACTGGTCTACATCGTTTATCTCTAACAAGAATGATCTTTGTTTGAATAATAGACCTATGTTTAAATATCACATACTATTTACCAAGCTACATTTCAACAACATCTAACCCTCAGTTAAGAATAATATAAGTCAAAGACAAACTGTCTCAAATGTTCTGTATTTGCTAGGTCTATTTAGGAAGATACTGATGTGGACAGTCTGCACTGAGTCAGTTAAAAAGACCTTCCTAGGTCAGCAAAGCCGTACCTTCAGAGGCAGATCTACACTGAGCTGGAGGCAACTGTCCACTGTCAGTCTTCTGTCTTTGTCTTTGTAGGACCTGACCTGACAAAATATTCATCTTTATGAATGAAGTGAAAACGCGTTGCTACATTGAGATGCTAATGTTACCCACGTGGGGAGAGCTAGCTCCTGTAAACTCTTCCATATATGTTCTGTGCCTGATTACTGACGCATATGTGTCCTAGTGTTTATTAGACCGTCTCCTCGCGCTGTACAGCCTCTGTGTCCCAGTGGTAAAAACAAACAGAGCCACGCTGAGCCATAGAGGCAGACACACGGTAGCACGGTGGCACAGCGGTTAGCGATCGTGCTTCACAGCTAGAAGGTCCGGGTTTGATTCCCACCTGGATGGGGTCTTTCTGTGTGGAGTTTGCATGTTCTCCCCGTGTCAGCGTAGGTTTCCTCCGGTTTCCCCTACCACTAAAAACATGTGCAATAGGCCAGGATGAATGAGAGTGTGCATGGGGGACGACGGATGGAAATTAGCCCAAGGCTACAATCCGGTGTGGCTTGTTCATTAACATGCACTGTCCCAACCAAATAAACCAATAAACAAACCAAGCCAATGTCAGCCTCGCTCTCTTTAAGCTCTGGCCAATCAGTGCAGGGAGTGAGCTGCAGCTGCTGTTGTGTGTGTGGTGCGATCAGCGGAGGAAAAGAGCTGAAACGCTCAACAACAAAAAGGTCTGCGCTGTAGTGGTGTCCCGGGAGAATATTTTTTTCCCCGGAACAGAACATTAAAAAGAAGGACAATCAGGTAAAACCGGGACAGGTGGCAACACTATCCTAGACCGTTACAGAGGCCACCGGGATGGAAAGTAAAGGCGCTATGCTAGCCACCCATACAGGGTCACCAGAAGGTCAAATACAGCCTACACTAATATCAATTTAGATTTGTTATTTTTTGTGTGTGTGCATAAAACTGGAGCATTTGCCTTTGAAAAAACTTGAAAGGGACAAACCATCTTTATTGTTGTGAGTCAGTGGCATTTCTTCTTCTTCTGTAAACTCCCAAAGGCTGCCATTTTTACTTTGTATTTCTTGCAATCTGGAGCCTTGGGACACATGCTACAGAGGTTGTTTCGCTAACATTAGCTTAAGGTTAGCGTACACAGGCCACACGGTCCTGTCCTGCCGCGGGGTCAGCCCTATGTTCCCCCACTTCCATTGATTGAGATTAGGCACCAGCCCACTATCCTTTAGGTTAGTGGCTAGGGCAGGGTCAGGGTTAAGCTGCTTGTTATATGTATGACATTTCACTCTCATGACTTGTGATTGGTTGAAGTACCAACTCACCAGAGCCGTGGGAAGACATTTTAGTTAGGGGATGCTGAGGGACAAAATTTTCCCCCAAAACGCTTTTTCTGTGCATTTTTCCTATTTATTAATATTGCCAGCAGTTCGCAAATTATCCACCAGGGTGTGCTGCAGCGCCCTCAGCACCCTGGGTTCCCACGGTCTTGCAACTCACCTACGAAAAAAAAAAAATCGCACTCGGGGAACATAGGACCCGAGTCATGTTATAAAGACATGTTCTAAAGCTGTTCCTTAGGAGGTTTATTGTGACTTTGTGGAGTATGTTGTTCTGAGTTCTCCTCTACCCCAGAGCGCCCTGACAAGCTATATGTGTTAGTAGCTCTATAATAATATGTTTTTAAATTAGATTGCTGAATCTGCTGAACATATGTGGTATTGTTTTTAAATTAGGACTTGGCAGTCTGAGCCTTTTAATCCGAGATAGAAATCATCCATTTTAACATGTTCTTTTCTCGGCATAGGGAAAGGTTTGGACTCCATACAACAATTATCAACTACTAAGAATTGATTAATCCTGAGTAATCAGATTACACATTTCAGCCCTAATCTGTCTGCTGCGGATCAAAACAAGGAGCTATTCTATACATCGACAGTGCACAATATTTTTCACATCAGTTAGAGATTTAACTATCATGATGTGGTGCTTAATGTTGCATTCCCACAGTACAAGTGTCACTTCTGGTTCAGTCAAAGACGGGTTAGGAAAGACAAAAAGAGAGTGCAAACTTTGGGCTTGTTCTGGCCGTTTTAAGCCTTTAAAGCCTTTTTAACAAGATGTGGACTGTGTGTGTCTCAGGTAAAGACGTGGTCACATGGATCACCAACAAGATGAAGAGCAACACGGAAGGTGGGTTTACCTGACGACCGCAGGTAAGGGGGTAAAAGAGTACAGAAGGGGCAGGGCAAAGAGAGAGGGGCGGGGGGCTGGAAGAGATAGAAGTGGAGAGAGAGGGAAAGAGAGAAGGGGGAGAGATGAGTGAGAGAGAGGGCAGGGGAGGGAGAGAGAGAGAGAAGGTGAAGAGAGAGGGAACAGTCAGAGAACAAGAGGAGATAGCGAAGGGGGAGAGAGAGAGGGGGAGAGTGCGTGGGGAGAAAGAGGGGGAGAGAGAAGGGTAGAGAGAGAGAGGGGGGGGGGAGAGAGGGAGAGAAGGCAGACCTGGTGATGAGCCTTCTCTCTCTGTGCAGAGGCCCAGGTGGTGGCCACCATGCTGGTGGCGTACGGATACATCTACCCCATCCAGAACCACAAGAAGCTGGTGATGTGCAACGATGGCACGCTCTACCGCTTCCAGGTACGGCCCTTCATTTACTATGTACTGCAAATCATAGTACTATTTAATAAAAGTACTAATACTGTAATACTCTGCTGCATATGTACATTTTCTTCACTTGTCTGATGTGGTCTTTGCAGACTCCATACTTCTGGCCCACAGAGAAATGGGTGGCCGAGGACACTGATTACGGTGAGTTTAGGTGCTGCCTTGTAAACATATGATTATTGTTCCAGTCCCCGGTAGAAGTGATTTGGTTCATCGTGAAACTTGTGGCTGTCTGAATGAAGCAATGTCCAGCTGTGTAGATTTATTAGACTTTGTTTCCTGTCAGACAGACTTTTGATACTGGTGATTCTGTTGTGCCAGTGATGAAACTGTAACATGTGTGTGTCTGCAGCCATTTATCTGACAAAGAGAAACATCCGGAAGAAAGGCATGCTGGAGGCCTATGAGCAGGTACCGTCCTTTCTCAGGTCATAGCGATAGTTTAAAGCAGTACTAAGTAACTTGTTTACCTTAATAAATCCTTTCCGTAGTCCCCCTGGGGGTAATACAAGTGTTCATGGGATGATTGGGGGTCTTTCATCTCCCCCTGGTGTCTCTGGCCAGAAAACCACAATTGCAACTTTCCTGCCACTGGGTCGGAGTCACCAAAACACACTAATGGAACCACGAAGAAGCTAACAGGCTAACGGTCAAAGCTAACTGCGGGCTAGCGCCACTTAAGTAGTATTTACAGCCAAGTTTGAGTGAAAACAAATGATCTCCATTGTATATATATATAAACTCTTCCTCACCCTCTATGGGTGGTCTCTTTTTCTTCCAAGCTCGGGTCCTCTACCAGAGGCCTGGGAGCTTGAGGGTTCTGCGCAGTATCTTTGCAGTTCCTAGAACTGCACTTTTCTGGACTGAGATGTCTGATGTATTTCCTGGGTTCTGCTGTTGCCACTTCTCCAGTTTGGGGGTCACTGCCCCGAGTGCCCCAACGACCCCACTGATGCCTTCACTCTCCAGACCTTCTCCAGCACTTCTGAGCCCCTGGTATTGCTCTAGTTTCTCGTGTTCCTTTTTCCTGATGTTAAAATCACTCAGTATTGCTATGTCAACCACCACGGTTTTCCTCTGCTCTTTGTCCTCCACCACAATGTCCGGTTGGTTCATTACCATTCTGTCCGTCTGTATCTGGAAGTTCCAGGATCTTGGCTCGCTCATTCTCTACCACCTTTGGAGGTGTTTCCCACTTTGACCTTGGGTTTCCAGCCCATACTCTGCACAGATAGAATAGAACTTTATTGTCTGTTCCAAAGAGCAGAAATGTGTCTTTCAGCACAGCACAAATCAAAAAACACACACAAACATCGTTACAAAATATCACATAAAAAGATCAACATAAAGTACAATGCTACCGGAGTTTATTTAGTGCAGCGACTGCAGATGGGATGACTGATTTCTTGTAGCTATTTCTATGGGCCAATGAGGTTCTATATCTTCTGGCAGCATGGAGAAGGATAGCTTTCCTCCGCACCGATCGCCTGTACAGTTCACAGAGTGGGGTCTGAGGGGTTTGGGTGAGCTTACAGGCGTGGTTTACTATTCTATTGAGTTTTGTTTTGTGTTTGACGGTGAGAAAGTTGAACCAGGAAGAGATGCTGTATGTAAGGATGGATTCAATTAGTGAAGTGTACACCAAAGATAAAATGTCTTTGTTAATATTAAAAGATCTCAACTTTCTAAGGAGGTGGAGGCGCTGATGAGTCTGCATGATGCCCAAAGGACAGTTTTCTGTCTATTTCTATCCCTAAATATTTAAAACAGTCCACCTGCTCCACCCGCTGGCCATGGATGAGAAAGGGCTGGAAAAAATCCACTGAGCCCATCTTCCCTGTGGCTCCACAGCACACCTCCTTTGTTTTGGAGATATTGAGCTCCAGTGAGCTCTGCTTAAATCCACAGACCAAAGTGTGGACTTCCTGCTGGTATTGTGCCAGGGCCTGTGCGTCTTTGAGGTGTGCCACCAAAGCCATGTCGTCCGCGTACTTTAGGAGAGTCATTCCTTCTGTGTGGCAGCAAATGCTGTTAGTGTACACAGAGAAAAGAACTGGTGACAACACACAGCCCTGGGGGAATCCAGTCTTCAAAATAATTTGGCAGGACTTAACACCATTGAAGAGTACATGCTGTGGTCTGTTACTTAAAAACTCCTTGATCCATAAAATCAGTTTTGGGTGACCCTGCATTGATGAGAGACATTGTAGCAATATGTTATCGTTTACAGTGCTAAAAGCTGATGAAAAATCCATGAATGATGTTCCTGTACACTATGCCTGCCACTTGGTTATAGCGCTCCATGTAAGCCAGCATCTTACACCCTGCAGTTATGTGCTGGATTGTCTCATTGGCCTCTTTGTACAGTCTACACCTGAGGTCTTGTCTGGTGTGATAGATCTGGGCCTCTATTGCTCTGGTGCTCAAGGCCTGCTCCTGTGCAGCCATGATGAGTGCCTCTCTAAAAACCCAACCAAATTGTTAGCATGAATGAGCTTGAGTTAGCCTGTGCTGAATGCTATGAGGGAAGCCACCCTCACTTAGTCCATCGCTATTCTACGGTTTACTCTTTTATTGGAATATTGTGCACATACCGTAATTTCCAGAATATAAGCCGCTCCTTTGTTCATATGCTTTGAACGCCACAGTCTAAACAACAATGCGGCTAATGTGTCTTGGGCCATGTGACAGACAGCTTCCCATCAGAGCTAACACTAGCTCCGATCGATCATATGTAAACAAGAAATAAGCACCAACAAAGTCACTGAAGCCATCAACTACATATAATGTTGCCTTTACAATTGTGTTGTGCTCTTTGAATTTATAGTTGAATACACAATTCTCATAAACAAAGAGCCGTATCTCATCGTAGCATAGTTTCATATAACATTAGTGTCACAGGTTCGAGTCCGATTGGAGGATATGAGTGTGGTGTAGCCAATAAAACCAAGCGGTTTAAAAGGATAAAAACACAATTTAATTTATAAAGTTAAAAGTGGACAACATTAAAAGGCCTGCTAAAATTAAAGTTAAAAAGACAATACAAAGACAGGTTCTAATCGAGGGGCGTGCATTAAGGTGCAGTAGTGGTTCTCAGGACGGAGGTCCGGCCGGCTCTGGGGATTTAGCGGAGGTTCTGGGGTCCACCTCGGGGAGAATATGCTCGGAGAGTGCCGCTCAATCCCGCCGCTCCTGTCCAGGGGACATCCCTGGCTCGACGCCGCTCCCTTACCGCCATCTCGCGTCCCGACCTGCCATGTTTCGTGTCCGGTCCATATTGTCCGTGCCTCCTCGTGTGTGCGCCCTCCTGTCAGCCAGCGCACGCTCGGACTCCAGCCACTGCGTCGCGGGCCGGGCCGCACCTGCCCCTAGGCCCTCTTGTCCGCTCTCTGGGTCTCCTTTTCCTGCCGGGTGCGTGCCTGCGTGCGTGCATGCGTACGTACATCCGTACGTACGTCCGTCCGTCCGTCCGTCCGTACGTACGTCCGTACGTCCGTACGTCCTCCTTTCTCCGCCGCCCGGCGGCCCATGGTGGCCTGCGCCTCTCTGCGCACCACTTCAGCCTCTGTTCTCTGTCTCCCTGTCTCCGACCGCTTCCACCTTTATTCCTTCCTCCAGGTGTGCCCACTTGCCGTGATTAGCAGGGGCGGGGCAACGAGCTTTGTATAAAAACATGCATAAAATCAAACATAAAAACATGCAGATAAAACACTAAAACCAAGTTAAAACCAGTCCACTCGTGCCCGTGTCATTAGCTTTTAGCAGCGAGCGCTAATTGGCTGCTCAATCAATGACTTTTCTGTTTGGCTAATGTATTCTTCATTTCTTTAACCAGGGGTGTTACTGCAGTGATACTGGCATTGTTTGTAAAAAAATAAAAAATAAAAAACAAATCTAAGTAATAAGGGCTTGTGTTTTGTGTACTCCCCAGGCTCACTACAACCACCTGAACAAATGGCTCAACCACAAGTGGGACTTCATAGTGATGCAGGCCACGGAGCAGTACAAGTGAGTCCTCAGTCCACAGTGGTCTCTAGGACACTTGTTTGGATGATTTGGACCCTCTCACGAGAAAACCTACAAGACAATTGATCCTGGATCGTAGAAATCACTGTGATCGAAAGCAAAGGCACCATGCTAATCACACATACAGCACAAAAGTCACTACAAGGTCAAACACAAATATCAACTTTTTTTACAATAAGAAGATGCGTAATGCACCTTAAACACTTCTCTAGGCAGCCAAAAGTCTGTCAGTCCGAGTTTAAAGCATTTTCGCCCTTTCTTTCTTACAAAACTCTTCTAGGACTAAGATTTCAGAGCTGTCTGTCACACACTGATCTCTGGAGGTTTATCCACAGATCAACAAATTCACCTGTTTATGATTCTAAATTTCTGACGTCGATTTCAATAACTGTGTGTGTACGCAGGGCGACTAAAGAGCGGGCGAAGGCTGACCGTGTGGTGCTGGACTGTCAGGAGCGCGCCTACTGGGTGGTCAACAGGCCTCCGGTCAGTGGCACAGACACATTTAGCTTAAAAGTCCTTCAAATACGTCTCAAGTGCTGACTGACTGACTGAATTATGTAATTAAAGGGTCTACACCTTTTTTTTCTCCATTCATTGTTTTTTAAATTATTTCTTGGAACACGCCAAGTGGACAAACAAAACAAGACATAATGACAAACAAAACAGAACAAAAACATTTATACACGCAAACACACACATTATGTATATGCAAATGTACATACACAAATACATACATACAAACATATATATACATACACATGTACACATACACGTCTACACATATGCTCACACATACATATACATGGACACATATACACATATATGCATACACACACATACACATATACACCTATACTATACATGCCTATTTTCAGATTTTACACATTTACAATAATTCCTGAAAATATGTATTTAATTTTAATTCAACTTAACAACAATAAATTCTCATGATAAATTCCTGAAGTATTTTAATAATTTTCATCTGATAACCTAATATAAATCACTGTTTCCCATTCCTCTTTAAAGTAGAGGGCGAAAGGGTCTACACCTTAGCTGATGCCACATTTTTAGTTATTCAGAACTGGAAGTGTAACGCCCTCTATTGTTCAAATCACCAGGGTCCAAGGAGACCAGGACAACGGGAGGGCTTGAAGTTAGTTTATTTGGTACAAAAGCTTTAAAAGGGTTAAAAATCTATTGGGGAGGAGCAGGCAAGTCAAATGGAGTCCAGTGGGTTTGGGGGTCCAGGCTTTTGGTCGACAAGGGAAAGATCTGCAGTTGACGGCTGGCACGACTGGTCAGATTTTAGAACCCCAGCGTGCCCCAGTCTTTGGTGGCCCAGGCTCTTTTCCAGGGGTCCAGGCTAATGGTCGGCGTACTCCACAACATGGCTCCTGGTCTCCGTGCTGGTTTGGTACTATGACCCCAGCAACCACATGCCTTCCCAGCAGAGCAGCCGACTCGCCCTCAGACTGGCCTGGACCCCTGGTGGACAGGACCAAACGAAACAATGAGGGCCAGCAATGTTACAATGAAGAAATGAAACAAAATAATCATTCACAATATATGTTAATAATGTTAAGTGTGAGGCTGCACTGACCTGGTGGACAGGACCAAACGAAACAATGAGGGAGAACAAAAAGGTGCACAGGTGTTTTATAATGGAAGCCCCGCCCCCAATACTTCCCACTTAAGTTAAAACATGGCCATTGGCCCACTACAAAGAAAGACCCACAAAGAAAATCACACCCAACTTAAAGTGACAGCATTGGTACGATACAACATGACCTGTTACAGAAGCACTACAATCTTTTTCCACAAAATCATTCAAGCCTTTTCATATTGCCACATGATTACCCACCTCTGTAACTGAACAAGACAAGTAGTCAGTCACTGTGGTTACATGACAAAGCGAGAGTTGAATCTCATGCCTAGTCTGAATAATGTTTGTTTTGCTCAGTGTCTCATCTTAAGCCTAAATTAACTGAAATAGAAAGCCATGTTTTGACTTGAGTTCGATTCCGAACATTATTCTGACAGTTCGATTTCTTGGCTGACAGTGCTGCTCTCCCACACAATTTCTGTCTTATATTAACTGTGAGCAATGCACTGAACCGTCACGAAGACAAAACGCTCATAACTTCAGAAACGTTCTCTGTAAACAATGTGTGTGGAAACAGACCTGAGCACTACCACAGAAAATAGATCAAGACTGTAGGTAGTGCATGTGCTGTAAACGTTCTGCATTATAAACACAACTCTGAGGGTAAATATGAAACTTCTCAATGGATTTACAATCTACAGGAGAGACAAGCAGGTGAATTCATTCTTCAAAGTCACGGGACTAAAGTAGAAAACTGTCAGCGACTGGACTATTAATGTCGGTCCAGAAACACTGACTGGATGGAGGCGACCTGCTGTGTTTTGCTCCGTGTCACCTGTGGCTCGCTATGGCGCAGAGGATTGTGCAGTAAAGGAAATTATTATGATATTATTATATCATTTTTGGAAAAGTTGCGGAGACAGCGTAACAATGAAGCCACGTAAATGCCGTTTTCAGAACTTTCCACCATGGTAACGAGTTTGGAAAAACCTTAACAGACACCCAAAACCCCGGTTTCGTGTGGATGATACGCTGGATTAACAAAATAGCTTGACTTCGTGTGGACAGGGCCTGATACACATCATATCGTAAAAGCATTGTAACACTGGTTTTCAATACAATACCCTTATCTCAAAATATAGCACAAAATAGACCCTGAACCCAGCCCTCCAGTCTTCCCATGGTGACGGTTGTTGTTCGTGTTATAGAGACGCACTCACAGTGCCCTGGACGATGGCCCTGAACGCCTCATTGACCCCTGTGCTGACCAGGTTTGTGTTCTCACTTACTCCTCTCTGCATCCATCCATGTGTGCAAGTTTATCCTCTTGTTTCTGTTCCCACAGAAGATCACCTTTGATGAGTACAGACGCATGGTAAGTCCACACTGCTCTCACACACGTTTCTCCAATTGACATGTACCTGACACTTCTCTCCTTTGTTCAGAACATTTTCTATCAGCAGACCATCATGAGGTCCAGGGTGAAGTCCAGTGTGTCCTTGGGGGCGTAAGTACACACCTCTGGCCACTTTGAGGAACTGTTTGGAAATTAACAATGACACAGACGTCAAACTGTATAAAAGATACGCCCAAATGTCCAACAGTCGACAGTGAAGCAGCAGATGGATAGGTGTTCTGGATGTCCCCTGTCCTTAGACCCTGCTTCAGGGCAAGGGAAAAACTCTTTAACAAACCCAGTGGGAGAAAACCTTGAGGAAAACCACAAGATGAAGCGATCCACTGCCATGGATGGACAGGTTATAGATAGACCCAGGGCTGATGGGAGTCCCTCTGCAGATAGGGCTAAAGACAGGCTATAGATAGACCCAGGGCTGATGGGAGTCCCTCTGCAGATAGGTCTAAAGACAGGATATAGATAGACCCAGGGCTGATGGGAGTCCCTCTGCAGATAGGGCTAAAGACAGGATATAGATAGACCCAGGGCTGATGGGAGTCCCTCTGCAGATAGGGCTAAAGACAGGCTATAGATAGACCCGGGGCTGAAGGGAGTCCCTCTGCAGATAGGGCTAAAGACAGGCTATAGATAGACCCAGGGCTGATGGGAGTCCCTCTGCAGATAGGGCTAAAGACAGGCTATAGATAGACCCAGGGCTGAAGGGAGTCCCTCCCCAGAAAGGAAGTGAAATTGGGATTTATTTGAATCGATACGCTGTTCCACTGGATGCAACACAACCCCAAAGGATGATCGATCCACCCCCATGCTAACTAGTTGGACAGATTTTCTTTTCAAGAAATTCTCTGCCCCTTTTTTCTCCAAACAGACCTTTGCTCTCAAGATTGCACACTGCTGGGTCAATAAAAGAGTCTGTGTGAGCTTAATGACGTCATGTCCTCACTGAAGACGAGATTACAGCAGCGAAATATAGATTTCTTTTTCTGAAGTGGTGTTGTTTTACCTCGTCTGCAGAAGATCACAAAGAGGACAGGTGCCGTGGTGAAGAAGTGGACCACATTGTTCAGCATCTCTGTTTGCAATGTCTTTGTGGACAGGGTTTACTCCTCGATGATATGAAGCATGAACTCAGAATGATCCAACGGAAAAGATGTTCGGTGACCCGCAAGAGCCAAGTTGATTATCATTAGCACTGGAATATTAATCTGGAATCGCTCCTGTTCAGATTGTTTGAGAAGAGGATGAACTTAAGCGAAGAGGGAATATTAAATAAAGATTTTCATATATCCTGTGTGTTCCCTCTTAGCCTGTTCGAGGTGGTCTCCGTAGCTGACAGTAGCGCTCTCTCTCCAGGCTGGTCAAATATGTCACCACGTACAAGAACCACGATGCGTTCCTGGCCCCGTGTCTGCCCAGCAACCCCTGGCTGACCAACAACGACAACTACTGGACCCTCAACATGCGCAGGTCAGTCACGACGCTACCGTGCGCTGGTGCAGGGGTTCCTAACCAGGGGCATCAGACAACCAAAATCACTTGACGTTCCACAGTCATGCTTGATGGGTCAATTTTGGCATGAGTAATGAGGCCAAAACTGAATTTTCACAATTATTTGGTATATCTTGTAATGGACTGAGGGTCTGACATGTATTTACTGTACAGGCATAATGAAACCCTGTTGGACTCTTTCGGGCTTTTTTTTTTTTACCTACACAACACTTAAGCCAAATTTGCTGCTTGAATCTCAAAGTGTCCAGGATGTGCTTACTCCACTCTTACACTAAATGACCTCTGACCACCAACCACTCACACACCGCACGTACACGGAGGAAGTGTCTTGGCCACAGCCATCAAAACGTGCCTGGATTTGTATGATCAATGCACATGGATTTTTATTATGTGCAATAAATGAATCAACACATGCAAGAAAAATAACTAAAATATATTCTTATTATTATAGATTATCAGAGGTGGCCAGTAGTAGAGCCCTGCATTTGAGCCCGAGGCCCGAGGGGCCCGACGGCCCGAAGGCCCGCGGGCCGGGCTTCGGGCCCATTACCGCATCATTGCGTCGGACACGGGCCGGGCTTGGTTTTTTCCCCCTGCCAATGCGTTGTGCTGCTAATTTTTAACCAACTTAAATGGCGACATTAAATGCAGCACCCGCTCTCCTCTCTCCCTGCCCACCTGCTCTCTCACACCTCGTCTTGTCTTGACCCGCCAACTCAACACAAACATGTACCTGCCTTCCCCGTGGACCGTGGCGTGGGAGTTTTCCTCGCCGTGCGTACAGCTCTGCAAAGCGGTCGTATTGAGAGAGAGGACCGGGCGGTTCGCGTGTGGATGTGCTTCTATCGATGTCCTCTCGCCCCGTCGTTAATTATAAATTATAATACATCCATGGTCTTGACCCGCCACCTCTTGCCACAAACATGTACCTGCCGTCCATGTGGGCTGTGGCGTGGGGGGTTTCCCCGCGTGGGCAAACCTCTGCAAAGCGGTATGGAGAGAGAGGACGGAGTGCTTCTATCGACGGTATGTGTTCGCAGTGTTTCCAGGAAACAAATGCATGCGTGTTCCTCCCAACAATAAAAAATAAACACTGTGCTTTATGTTACGTTTAGATAGAAGTGTTTATTTATTCATACAATACAGGTCAACTGTTGCAGCGCTGTTTAATCACGCATTTGGAAAATATTGGAAAGGGAGCGAGAGAGAGAGAGAGAGAGAGAGAGAGAGAGAGAGAGAGAGAGAGAGAGAGAGAGGAAGAGCCGGGCCGCGGGCCGGGCTCGGGCCTGATAATTCTGAAAGTCTGTCGGGCCGGGCCGGGCTCGGGCCCGAACCTCACGGGCCCGGGCCGGGCTCGGGCCCAGAAATCAGGCCCGTGCAGGGCTCTACCTCTGCCTTCCGTGTTCCGACCCCAGGCCCGAGTCCCCCTCACTTCCTGTCTCTCCTGCCTTTTTGACTTGACATTTGAACTGTGTGTGTAGTGCCTCCCATGGCCCAAAGGTACATGGAATATGGATTTTCTCTTGGTGGAAGTACCATGAGACGTCATGAGCGCACATTATTACATCCACAAAGCATCAGGCCTATGTGTGTCATTAGCACTTAGCTCACCATAGAGATGTCAGCTACTCCTATTTGACTCAGTTTCTCGTGGCACTGATCCTCATCCAAATCCATTGTTTACAATCCACTGCAAAACTAGCATTTCAGAACATGTCTGGGCGCAGTAGTACTGATGGGGTGTTCTCTGTGGATGTGCAGAGTGGAAAGTCCCACTAAGATGCGTGTGGAGCGCTGGTCCTTCAGCCTGTTCGAGCTGCTCACTGACCTCAGAGGACGTGACGACTTCAAGATCTTCCTGAAGAAGGAGTTCAGCGGTAGGTCTGTGGCGTGTGCAGGAGCCTGACGGAGCGCGATGACCCGCCTGATGAGCTGTGTGTGTTTCAGGGGAGAACCTGGCCTTCTGGGAGGCTGCTGAGGAGCTCAAGTGGGGCACGGGCTCCTCCATGAGCTCCAAAGCTGAGACCATCTTCAAGTGAGTTCCAACAAGAGCCTACACCAATGCACCCACTACTACACTTTTGCATGTTGTTGTTTTATCTTCAGGGACAATGTTTTAAGACCTTTAATTTAGTAAAGTATAGATCCAAAACAGTCCAAGTCTGTTGGAGCACAGGTCTTATACTGTATAGGGCAGTGTCGCTGTATCGGACTGTTGTGGTGAAGAGGGAGCTGAGTCTGAGGCAAAGCTCTCGATTTACCGATCGATCTACGTTCCCACCCTCACCTATGGTCATGAGATCTGGGTAATGACCGAAAGGACAAGATCGCGGATAAAACATAACTTTTTTCTTCGCTTCTTTTGATTTTAAAATCTTTTTTATTAGCATTTAACGTATTTCCACACGAGCAGGATTTGAGGACAGTAAATTCTTAAAGTCTAAATGTCACTACCACTGGTCTCCTATCCTGACTTCTAACCCGTTCTCCAGACCCATTACCTCTAAACAGACCTGCAGCAAATGGTGATCGAGATTATAGGAGAAATGGATACATTGAAAAATGGGTTCTGCGTAAACAAATTGTCTCTACACATTACGAATGCGTATAAAAGTAATCTTGACCCATTGTTTAAAGTAAAAAAAGGCAATAAGAACGATCCATTTAGCTGGATACTGTGAACACACAGATCCATTATTCTTTCAATCAAAAACAATGAAATTTGAGGACCTTACTGAATTTAAGATGGCTCAAATCATGTTCAAAGCCTGAAAAAAGACACTTCCTGAGAGAATACAAAATATGTTCTGCAAACGAGAAGTTAAATACAACTTGAGAGATAAAATGAGTTTCAATAAACAATACTCCAGAACATCTTTGAAAAGCATGTGTCCCACGCAGTGGTCTCGCTAGGGATAATTTCTCTCCTTCATTTTGACGGGCAGGGTTATAAAAAATCCCTCATGGGCTATTTTTATCCTTCATGAATTAATCTCGTATCATAAGCAGTTTTCAAAGGACCATTTACATAGCCTATATATATATGAATATGAACTCGTGCGTAAAAGTCTGAGTGGAGGACGACTTATTCAGAGCTATTGAAGAGCTCTTCAATATCAGGGCTCACATTGCACTAATACAAATGTAAAGTGGAGCTTATTATTTGCATTTTTTTAATATTAACATGAATGTTTAAGAAACAGTGGGTGAACGGGACAATATGTGCCAGTTGGCATCACTGCACAGAAACACACATGCGGGAGGGAAAGAGAGAGGGAGAGAAATGGATGAGCTCGTCCTGAGACTTACGTTACGAGTTAAAGAGCGGCTCCAGATAAGAAGGATATTATTAGCCTTTAACCGCGTTTGCATCGTAGTTTTCTTCCCCGTGTTGTTGTTGGTGCCCAGAAAGTTGAAACAGTGAACCTGCTTTTAGAGAGAGAGCCCCGCACGCTCTGAAAAACAGCAGCGTCTGCATTTTAATTACGGCTTGATTCTCAATCCTTCAAAATGACGGACGGCCTTTGAAATTTTCCGTCAAAGCTTAAAATATTCTGTAAATGACAGACAATTTTCGGTTAATGTAACCTCTGGTTCCACGAGACGTGGTGTATGGACAAATTTAGATGAAAGCATTAAAATATGTAAAAACCTGGTACATTTTAAAAAGGTTTACAAATCATTATTATTTATTAAATACGAACAATTATTGTGAGTGTTGTACTATATTCTTTTGTTGTTTCTTTATTTTGTTGTTTTTTTTTTAATTATTGTTCCTTATTTGTTGTTACCTCGCCTTATGTTTATGATTTGTTATCGTGCATTACGTTCCTTGCTTTGATTGTTAATGTAAATATTATTGTTTTTAATTTTGGGGTGGGCGCTTAGAAACTTTTTGCTTCGGCCCACTCCCTTTGAGCAGACATACTGCATAAATAAAAAATAAAAAACTCCAGATGATTTAGGCAGGTATAATACTGATCTTTTAACACGTGCTGGTTTGCCACCCCATATAAAGCTGTTTATTAACTTATCTAAGCTTTAAAAAATCCATCCATCCATCTTCTTTCACTTGTCCGTTGCCGGGTCGTGGGGGCCCCAGTGCACCAGCCCCTATGGCTCCTCCTGCAGGTGGTGGGTCCACAGAAGGACGGCCTCATGGTTCTAACCGGGCCTGTTGGTCTCTCATAAGGGGCTTCTGAACCGCTCTCTGTCTGACCCGTCACCTAGGACCTGTTTGCCCTGGGAGACCCTACCAGGGGCACGAAGCCCCCGACAACAGAGCGCCGGGATCATTCGGGCGCTCAAACCCCTCCACTACGTTAAGATGCCGGTTCCAGGAGGGAACTTTGAAAAAAAAAAAGTATTTATATAGACTGCTATATGTTGGAAGAAGTATAGGAACTTCGGAAGCACTGTCATTTTTATCATGTTGACTCGTCCTGCAAAATCCGTTTTACATTTTTCCAAAAGGGGCTCAAAGTTTTTTTCGGAATAATAAATTAAAATTGTGTGTGATATTGATCCCCAGATATTTGAAGCAACTGTCTACTATTTTAAATGGAAAAAATGTTTGAGGAAGTTTTTTTGCCAGGTCGTTTATGGGGAAAAGTTTGCCCTTTTGGATATTGAGCTTATATCCTGACAGTTTCCCAAATTGACCAATGATTGATAAAATAGGCTGACAGTAAAAAGGTCATCTGCGTACAATGACAGTTTGTGAATCTGACCATGCCGTTTAATGCCCTGAAAATCCTTATGGCTGCGAAGCCATATTGCTTAACTTTCAAACATTAAATTAAATAATAAAGGTGAAAGGGGGCATCCCTGGCGTGTTCCGCGTTGAAGAGAAAATTGAGGTGAATGGATATTATTTGTGATTACTGAAGCTTCTTTTATCACTTTGTCGTCACTTTTTTGTTGAGTTATTGGCACGTTTTTGTCACTTTTTGTTGCATTTTTGTCTCTTTTTTGTCGGTCTTTAGTGGCATTTTTGTTCCTTTTTCATCACTCTTTAGTCGTATTTTTTGTTGCTTTTCCATTGTGTTATTGTTGCTTTTCTGGACCGTTTTTGTCTCTCTTTTGCCGCTTTTTTCAAGAAGATTTTAGATTTGGGTAAAGCCAAATAGGAGAAAATCAGGTGGGGGTTAAGAGGTTAACATAAAGCGATAACTCCTTCTGTTGGTGTAAGTTGTGGTGAAACACAAAAGTAATGCCCCCCGTGTCCCTCTCATTCAGAACCTTTCTGGCCCCTGGCGCCCCCCGCTGGATCAACATCGACGGGAGGACCATGGGCATGACTGTGAAGGGCCTGGAGCACCCACATCGCTACGTCCTGGAGGCTGCGCAGACACACGTCTTCATGCTCATGAAGAAGGTGAGGACATGGTTTACAGGTGTAGTCACCTTTCTGTCATTTCCCATTTTCATATATCTCAATGGAATGGCCTAAATTGCCTATACTGTATTTTCAGTGATGAAATCTAAGTACTGGATATACCCAAATTTAAATGTACCTTTTTATTTTGTTGATATATTAGCTATAAAGAATTACTCAGAAGGATTTAGGATCTTTTTGAGTTTTTCAATAAACGATTTAAAGGAACTGTACGGAGTTTAAAAATGTAAACAATTTGTATTTTCCTCCCCCTACATGTTCCAGCCATGTCCTAATGTGTAGAATGAGCCCAGACCTGTTCACCACAACTGCCTATAAAATGCTGCACTGTCACTCAAAAAGGTGTTCATTCGGGACCGAAGCTCTGTCATACACGAGCTTAATATAGAAGCTGCAGTTACGTGTAAGACCTGAGGTGGCAGTAGTGAGTATGAAATGACCAACTTGCATCTAAAACTCAATCTTTGCCTTGTTTTTAGGGGGGTTCACATCTCAATAAATCAGGCTGGGAGTTGAAAATTAAAAAGTGCCTGTGGAAAAAAAATTCGCAAACATAATTAGGTCTGAGCCTGTAAAGTGTGGAGTCAGTCATCCCTGCGAAGAACTAAGATCCGGACCAGAAAAGGGCACTTTAGCTGTGATGTAACCAGTTTGTTCTGAGAGAGACTTTCACACAGTGTGAGGAACTTACACCTCCTTTCAATCATAGCCACATAATACGGCAATTTATTTGGTTGTGTTTTTAACAACATATTCAGATCTGTTAGTTTGAGAACAGGTAACATTAATTGCGCCATGAAAAAAAAAAAAAAAAGTAGAATAAAAGTCACACAACTAATCAATTTGAGGGATCCTTGAGCCCTCACATCCATTTAAGGAGGCAAAAACAAAGCTGCAGTGGTTAGTGTTGGTTAAAAAAGAATTCAGACCCCAGGATAACTATTACTCCAATACAATTTTCTTGGTTGTGTTACTACTTAAGTGAAAGTACTAGTTGTGGAGAATTCAAAGTAGAACGTACAAATCGTTTTAAGACTGTTCTATAATTAAGCCTCGCCTCCAGAGCAGTCACTGGGAGAGGTTAGCTTTTCAAAAAAACTGGATTTTTGATTTATTTCTGTTGCTGTGTTTGTGCAGGACACATTCTTCCGTTATCTCAAGTCTCCAACCTACAAAGACATCCAGAAGAAGGCCCTCAGCCCCGAGGCCCAAACCTTCAGGTGGGTTCTCCCTGAGATTCACATCCAAGTCAGATGATGGCGATGGGAATGACTGAATATAATGATTATATAACAAAGCCTTAAGGGCACCATAGTGCTGCCCATTGTTAACATTCCTTATGGATGACTCAATCTGCCCCGCGTCAGGTTAACGTTAGATTTGTCCCTCACAAACACTTCTCTGTTTCCCATGGCCTCACAGAAGCCACATATAATGTGCCATGGCCACGCCGTTTTATACATGCAACACTGGCATTAGCAGTCTATTGTACTGTACGATCAGACATGGACCCATGTTGACGTACATGGCAAGATGTGCGTTTTTGTGTTTTAAGACATGCGTTTGTTTTTGCCGAGTTGCGAGAGACGTGCACTCATGTCAACATGTGTGGTGATGCTAATGTCATATGTGGTGATGTTCATGTCGTCATATGTGGTGATGTTCATGTCGTCATACGTGGTGATGCTCATGTCGTCATACGTGGTGATGCTCATGTCGTCATACGTGGTGATGCTCATGTCGTCATACGTGGTGATGCTCATGTCGTCATACGTGGTGATGCTCATGTCGTCATACGTGGTGATGTTCATGTCGTCATACGTGGTGATGCTCATGTCGTCATACGTGGTGATGCTCATGTCGTCATACGTGGTGATGTTCATGTCGTCATATGTGGTGATGCTCATGTCGTCATATGTGGTGATGTTCATGTCGTCATATGTGGTGATGCTCATGTCGTCATATGTGGTGATGCTCATGTCGTCATATGTGGTGATGCTCATGTCGTCATATGTGGTGATGCTCGTGTCGGTATATGTGGTGATGCTCATGTCATATGTGGTGATGCTCATGTCGGTATATGTGGTGATGCTCATGTCATATGTGGTGATGCTCATGTCGTCATACGTGGTGATGCTCGTGTCGTCATACGTGATGATGCTCGTGTCGTCATACGTGGTGATGCTCGTGTCGTCATACGTGGTGATGCTCGTGTCGTCATACGTGGTGATGCTCATGTCGTCATATGTGGTGATGCTCGTGTCGTCATATGTGGTGATGCTCGTGTCGTCATACGTGGTGATGCTCGTGTCGTCATACGTGATGATGCTCGTGTCGTCATACGTGGTGATGCTCGTGTCGTCATACGTGGTGATGCTCGTGTCGTCATATGTGGTGATGCTCATGTCGTCATATGTGGTGATGCTCATGTCGTCATATGTGGTGATGTTCATGTCATCATATGTGGTGATGCTCGTGTCGTCATATGTGGTGATGCTCGTGTCGTCATATGCGGTGATGCTCATGTCGTCATATGCGGTGATGCTCATGTCATATGTGGTGATGCTCATGTCATATGTGGTGATGCTCATGTCGTCATATGTGGTGATGCTCATGTCGTCATACGTGTTGATGCTCATGTCATATGTGGTGATGCTCATGTCGTCATATGTGGTGATGCTCATGTCGTCATATGTGGTGATGTTCATGTCATCATATGTGGTGATGCTCGTGTCGTCATATGTGGTGATGCTCATGTCGTCATATGCGGTGATGCTCATGTCGTCATATGCGGTGATGCTCATGTCATATGTGGTGATGCTCATGTCATATGTGGTGATGCTCATGTCGTCATATGTGGTGATGCTCATGTCGTCATACGTGTTGATGCTCATGTCATATGTGGTGATGCTCATGTCGTCATACGTGTTGATGCTCATGTCATATGTGGTGATGCTCATGTCGTCATATGTGGTGATGCTCGTGTCGGTATATGTGGTGATGTTCATGTCGTCATATGTGGTGATGCTCATGTCGTCATATGTGGTGATGCTCATGTCATCATATGTGGTGATGCTCATGTCATCATATGTGTTGATGTTCATGTCATCATATGTGGTGATGCTCGTGTCGTCATATGTGGTGATGCTCGTGTCGTCATATGTGGTGATGTTCGTGTCGTCATATGTGGTGATGCTCGTGTCGTCATATGTGATGATGCTCGTGTCGTCATATGTGGTGATGCTCGTGTCGTCATATGTGGTGATGCTCATGTCGTCATATGTGGTGATGCTCATGTCATCATATGTGGTGATGTTCGTGTCATCATATGTGGTGATGTTCGTGTCGTCATATGTGGTGATGCTCGTGTCGTCATACGTGGTGATGCTCGTGTCGTCATACGTGGTGATGTTCGTGTCGTCATACGTGGTGATGTTCGTGTCGTCATACGTGGTGATGTTCGTGTCGTCATACGTGGTGATGCTCGTGTCGTCATACGCGGTGATGCTCATGTCGTCATACGCGGTGATGCTCATGTCGTCATACGCGGTGATGCTCATGTCGTCATATGCGGTGATGCTCATGTCATATGTGGTGATGCTCATGTCATATGTGGTGATGCTCATGTCGTCATATGTGGTGATGCTCATGTCGTCATACGTGTTGATGCTCATGTCATATGTGGTGATGCTCATGTCGTCATATGCGGTGATGCTCATGTCGTCATATGCGGTGATGCTCATGTCATATGTGGTGATGCTCATGTCATATGTGGTGATGCTCATGTCATATGGGGTGGTGTTCGTGTCGTCATATGTGGTGATGCTCATGTCATATGTGGTGATGTTCGTGTCGTCATACGTGGTGATGCTCATGTCGTCATACGTGGTGATGCTCATGTCGTCATATGTGGTGATGCTCATGTCGTCATATGTGGTAATACTCATGTCATATGTGGTAATACTCATGTCATGTGGTGATGCTCATGTCATATGTGGTGATGCTCATGTCATATGTGGTGATGTTCGTGTCGTCATATGTGGTGATGCTCATGTCATATGTGGTGATGTTCGTGTCGTCATACGTGGTGATGCTCATGTCATATGTGGTGATGCTCATGTCATATGTGGTGATGCTCGTGTCGTCATATGTGGTGATGCTCATGTCGTCATATGTGGTGATGCTCATGTCGTCATATGTGGTGATGCTCATGTCATATGTGGTGATGCTCGTGTCGTCATACGTGGTGATGCTCATGTCGTCATATGTGGTGATGCTCGTGTCGTCATATGTGGTGATGTTCGTGTCGTCATATGTGGTGATGCTTATGTCGTCATATGTGGTGATGCTCATGTCGTCATATGTGTTGATGCTCATGTCATATGTGGTGATGCTCATGTCATATGTGGTGATGCTCATGTCATATGTGGTGATGCTCATGTCGTCATACGTGGTGATGCTCATGTCGTCATACGTGTTGATGCTCATGTCATGGGTGGTGATGCTCATGTCATGGGTGGTGATGCTCATGTCGTCATACGTGGTGATGCTCATGTCGTCATACGTGTTGATGCTCATGTCATATGTGGTGATGCTCATGTCGTCATATGTGGTGATGCTCATGTCGTCATATGCGGTGATGCTCATGTCGTCATATGTGGTGATGCTCATGTCATATGTGGTGATGCTCATGTCGTCATATGTGGTGATGCTCATGTCGTCATATGTGTTGATGCTCATGTCATATGTGGTGATGCTCATGTCGTCATATGTGGTGATGCTCATGTCATATGTGGTGATGCTCATGTCATATGGGGTGATGTTCGTGTCGTCATATGTGGTGATGCTCATGTCATATGTGGTGATGTTCGTGTCGTCATACGTGGTGATGCTCATGTCGTCATACGTGGTGATGCTCATGTCGTCATATGTGGTGATGCTCATGTCGTCATATGTGGTGATGCTCATGTCGTCATATGTGGTGATGCTCATGTCGTCATATGTGGTAATACTCATGTCATATGTGGTAATACTCATGTCATATGTGGTAATACTCATGTCATATGTGGTAATACTCATGTCATATGTGGTGATGCTCATGTCGTCATATGTGGTGATGCTCATGTCATATGTGGTGATGTTCGTGTCGTCATATGTGGTGATGCTCATGTCATATGTGGTGATGTTCGTGTCGTCAAATGTGGTAATACTCATGTCGTCATATGTGGTAATACTCATGTCATATGTGGTGATGCTCATGTCGTCATATGTGGTGATGCTCATGTCATATGTGGTGATGCTCATGTCGTCATATGTGGTGATGCTCATGTCGTCATACGTGTTGATGCTCATGTCATATGTGGTGATGCTCATGTCGTCATATGTGGTGATGTTCATGTCATATGTGGTGATGTTCATGTCGTCATATGTGGTGATGCTCATGTCATATGTGGTGATGCTCATGTCGTCATACGTGGTGATGTTCGTGTCGTTATGTGGTGATGCTCGTGTCATCATATGTGGTGATGCTCGTATCGTCATATGTGGTGATGCTCGTGTCGTCATATGTGGTGATGCTCGTGTCGTCATATGTGGTGATGCTCATGTCGTCATATGTGGTGATGCTCATGTCATATGTGGTGATGCTCATGTCATATGTGGTGATGCTCATGTCGTCATACGTGGTGATGCTCATGTCGTCATACGTGGTGATGCTCATGTCATATGTGGTGATGCTCATGTCGTCATATGTGGTGATGCTCATGTCGTCATATGTGGTGATGCTCATGTCATATGTGGTGATGCTCATGTCATATGTGGTGATGCTCATGTCGTCATACGTGGTGATGCTCATGTCGTCATACGTGGTGATGCTCATGTCATCATATGTGGTGATGCTCATGTCGTCATATGTGGTGATGTTCATGTCGTCATATGTGGTGATGTTCATGTCGTCATATGTGGTGATGCTCGTGTCATATGTGGTGATGCTCGTGTCATATGTGGTGATGCTCATGTCGTCATATGTGGTGATGCTCATGTTGTCATATGTGGTGATGCTCATGTCGTCATATGTGGTGATGCTCATGTCGTCATATGTGGTGATGCTCGTGTCATCATATGTGGTGATGCTCGTGTCGTCATACGTGGTGATGCTCATGTCATATGTGGTGATGTTCATGTCGTCATATGTGGTGATGTTCATGTCGTCATACGTGGTGATGCTCATGTTCTGTCCGTCTGCTTGTCTCGTCCACAGTCCGGCTCAGATCGAACAGAACGCCCAGAGCTGCAGCCCGGGCCTCCATCCCATCATCCTCTGGCAGCAGGAGGAGGAGGAGAAAGCCAAGGCGGCCGCTGCCTCTGCTCCAGTGGACGTCAAAGCCATGATGAGCAAGATGGACCGCAAAAAATAAACACAGTCTGGAGTTTATGCACACCAGATTTTAGACGCAGTTTTATACAACATAGATCTTTGTGTTATTTATTTATTATCCTGATTTCATCCCATTTTAAAAGCTATTCATTTCCAGACTCCAATAGTCTGTTAGGATAATAATGAGATCATGTGACAGATCAGCAAAAAAAAAGCTTAATGAATTTGTCAATCAAGTACATTTGTGTTTTTCTTTGGAGAATTGTACAGTAGGCATTTCTTTGACCCCAGATGCTGCGTAACTGTTTTCACATCATTATAATGTTTCCTCCTCAAAGCCACACCTGGAATTCCAGCTATGCTCATGGTCAATCAAGTTTTCATACCTGACAATGATCTGTAAATACACGAGGAACACCTGTACAGGGCCTGTTCTGACAAAGACAACGGTGGCTGAGTGGGTAGAGCGCTTGCCTCATAGCAAGGTGGTCCTGGGTTCGACTCCCAGACCGGGCAGGGCTTTTCTGTGTGGAGTTTACATGTTCTCCCAGTGTCTGTGTAGAGCTCTGGTTGCTCTGGTTTCCCCTACCTCCAAAAACATGTACATCAGTTTGGCCCCGGAATGGCAGTGGCTCAGGACTTACCCTAAACCGGCCTACCACTTTTCTTTGTGCACTGAGAATAAAACCTTTACCTTTTTCAGTCCCTCTTCATTTCATTTCATCCACTTTTTAGTCACCCAGACACTTTCATCATTTTAGGTGTAGTTCTATCTAATACGGTAACATTTGCTGCCATTCTGCTCAGACTGGGACATCATTTGATCTATCCATTTCCTTTTTATGATTTTTTCTACTATTACTTTTAGTGCTCTTTGTGTCTGGGGCCCTGCCCACTGAGCCCCCTCCTCTGATTCGCCCCCTGGCCTGCAGCCTGGTCCTGACTGGACTGGGCAGGTGAAAAGATCTAGATTGGACACGGCCATAGTAACAAGTTTGAACAAATGTCAGTTCTGGCGGCCATCTTGTGAGTGGCCTTTTCTAACTCGGTGCAATGTCATCAAGTGTTTTGAGTTTTCATGACTCTTTGATAATTGTGACTGACCTTAAGTCAGCGCTGGCAAACAATAAGGTTTTTGCAGTTTTCCAAATGTTATTCCAGTTTTATAGGAGGCACAGACTTAAGCTCCATTTGTTCATGGATTTTCCTCAAACACTTCAAATCAGTCACTTCTATTTATATCAAATACTAGTGTCCACATTTGATGTTCTGAGATGATGAGTTATTACAACTAAATTTCCACCCAAGTCAGTAATACGTCACTCAGTATATACAGTCCCGGCGCCAGCTCAGTACAGAAGGGGGGGCGGCTGAAAACCAAGGGGGGGCGACGACGTTAAGGTCAGCACACCCTACACGATTTTTATGCCCGATTTTGATACAATTCTCAGTCGCGCCGAGTCTTCCCGAGTCGTGTTTATAGTCACACAGAGTCGTGTCTTTTAGTGTGGGGGCGTCACGACTGGACTCGCGTTTGAATCGTGTAGTGTGGGCAGCAGTCAGACGCAACTGGACTACAGTCGAAGGAAATCAAACAGGTTTGATTTTATAAGCCCGATTTTGGACGCACAGGAGAAACGTGGGTGATTTCACTGTCCCCAAAGTGAACACACAGAAAGCGAAATAAAGTGAAATAAAGACGGAAAAACACCGCCGCGCCTCCCTCGTCATTTCTGTCAAAACAGCGGCACAAACGGCTCATTTCATGGCCACAGCGAGTCCCACACAAAAAAGCACAACTTTATATTACCAAAAGTTCACGAGAATCACCTTTTCAAGCAACATTTCAACCGCGAACAGAGTTTAGCGGCACTTACTGAGTTTGGAGACGAACTGTTCAGCGTCACCTCGCCACTAGCGGCTCGCCTCTCTCCGCTTTCTCCTCCGCTGTCTCCTCCATCTTGGAGCGCGTCTCCTTTTCTTATTAAATCCACTGAAATACGTCCCGCTTCTTCGTGTCGCCGACTTTTATCTCCATTTGATAGAACTATAGCCAAGTTGAAGGCTTCGTAGCAGCCTTGCACTGCGATGTTGTGACACTGTTGACACCCCTGACCAATAAGGGACACGCACATGTTTTCGCACGCTCACACACACGGCCTATCTTTGCGGATTTGGAGTCAGGTTTTGAAACCGGAGGAGAAATGAAGTGGTAGAGACACAGACGTGCTGTGTTATAAACATCAGCTGTTTGTGTAGTGTGTGCATTGTATGAGAAAGCTGCACACAGGCTGCAGGGACGCGAATGTCCCTTTTGAACAGAAAATATAGCTGCTGGCCACAGGCTACTCCTTATGGCGGGATGATGCACTGATGACATAGTAAGGAGGTGCGTGATGGGTTCAAGGACCACTGGAAACTCTGAATTTTAATTTCCAAAACTGTTCATTAGAGTCAGTGCAGTTTCTTCCAAGATTTGGGTTGTTTTGACACATCATAGACTGAAAACAATATATAAAAAAAATGACTGATTTTGACTGAGGGGGCGGGTGAGTCCGCGTGAGGGGGCGACGCCCCCTCACGCCCCCTCTTGACGCCGGGACTGAGTATATAGCAATAGCAGATGCCCCGCAGGTTTGGAAGCGCTGTAGTCCTATATAGTCAAGTGCAAAGTCGCTGTGGCTGCAGAAAGGAGTGAGCCCGTTGTCCAGAGCACCAGCAGGATGAGCAACTACACCTACAACAGGTTAAACACAGAGAGTACAATTCAAGAGACACTAGAATATTTATGGATCTATAGCAGGGCTTCAGCTGTCACACGGTTTGGTTCATCATTAGGCAACATCTATCATCTCAAAATAAAATTGGCAATGCTTTCAAAGCTACTTTATAATGTGGCTCACAATACAAAACAAAATATAAAATAAAAGCTGCGCAGTGCAGGCCATGCGGTAGTTTCAGTTTCGCTTTCCACACACAGAGGTTAAAGGACCTGTATCATGCTATTTTAGCCATTCCAAAGTAAAGTATAGGCATTTATATGATATATTGTACCTCTACCACTACGGAGCACTAATTTTTGTGATAAATATAAGTATTTTCTGGAGGTATTTTTCCAACCCGGAAGACAAAACGCTTGGATTCAGTTAACTCCGCCCCCTCTCGCCGCTCATACAACTTTAGCAGTAGTAGAAATATATATATTACAGCAAAAAGTGAAGTTACTTCATGATGCTGTTATAAGGAGTTAACATGTGCAACACAGCTTCATGGCTAAATGGCTAACACACACGCTAACATGCATTTTGATCGACTCACCACTCTGATGTTTCCATTATAGGACTTGCGCTGGTTATAAAAGTTAATCCACTTTGATTCTGGCCAAGGTTCATCAAGCATCCATCAGTACAGGCTCAGACAAACACTATTCTGGCTGATAGTCGCTGAATCCCGGAGGGAAAGTCCAACTTCTATGGCCTCTTCTTTGGGAAGGTTGAATAAAGTCCAGTCCTCGCAGCCAAACGCGGTTTTCTCCGTGACATTATCGTGAGGTAAGAAAAAAAGAACAGGTGTCCAGACTCCAGAGTAGGTTAGAAAAAGCTCCCTCTTCACAACTTTCGGTGCAACATGACATGACCATCTGTTCAGACCATTCGGACGCTCAGGAGGAGCGTTTGTTTTCGGTACAGGGGCAGCGCAGCGTCAGGCACTTCCTTTTTTTTTTTTTTTTCTTACGACAGAAATAATGAAAAAAAACTGTTTTACAAATAAAAATCATGCCGTAAGGCATTAGATTACAGACGTCGAGCACTTCCGTTCCGCTGTGACGACACAACTGAACATGCCAGTCGTTTACCAGGAGAGGGCGGAGCAGCTGCTCAGAGAGCAGGATTCAGGAGGATTACTGAGAACTGCGTGAATGAATCCAAAAACCACTCTGGGGGTGTTTTTGATAAGGAAATAGCATAACAACATGGTTAAAAGCTCCAAAAAGTCGATTTTGCATGATATAGGACCTTTAAAGCACTCGGAGCAGCGCGTCTGATTTGAGGCTCATGTTTGGGATGTTCTTGGACTTTCTGCTTGGACTTTTTGGTGGAGACCAAGCTTTGGAGGCGGATTTTGACCAGGACTGGATCTGACTTATTTGTCTGCGCCTCTGACATTCGCACTGCACTGGATCTAATTCACCACAGCCTCGTCTGCAGGAGAAACAAAGACATGTGCTTGTGTTGGATGTAACTGTACAGGTGTGGAGCGTCTACAGCCTTCAGTTTACGGTAAGTGATGATGACACACATCACCCGATTTATAATATTTCAGTTGTTTATTCATGAAAAATACGCAACACGTGCTTAAAACAGCTGTTCGTGTTGTGACTTTATATTCCACGGCCCCGCCCACCCCGCCATTGCGTTTTATTATATAGGTAACATTTGTTTCTTCTATAAAACAGTGTTTCTGTCCTTTTTACCACCACATGACCAATATCTATTGAACATGTGATAGTGATACAGTGAATGCTAACCACTGAACCCTGGGAATGAATGGAGTAAACAAAGCTAACACGTTTCAAAGAAATGAGCTGATCCTGACTGAGATACGAGACTTATTATTATTACTAATACATTTTATTTATATTGCACTTTACATTTCAAAGAAACCTCAAAGTGCTATTGCTTAGAAGTAAACCAATAACAAACTATGAGTGTCTCTCACATTCTGCCGTTGGATCAATGAAAATGGAAAACTGGTTGGCAATTCTAGTAGACTAGCTTTAAAGCTAGTCTACTTTTTGCACAGTGTTGCCTCGGACCTCCTGCTTTCCTTCCTTTTACAGTCATGGTATGGGTTCCGAAACCCATTTTCTGTTTAGGACTAAAGCTCTAATGGACCCAGAAGTGGCGCGATGACATCACAAACATATAGGGGTTAGCCTTTCCGGCCAGTTTTATTATTTATTTTTTTATTATTTATTTATTTATTTGAGCAGTTTGTCTGCTCAAAGGGAGTGGGCCGAAGCCAAAGGCTTATAAGCGCCCATCCCAGAATAAAACAATAACATATACATATAACACATCACAAACAAGGGAACATGGGCAAGGCAAGAACAAGCAACAAGAACAACAATTAAATAAAGAAACAACAGCAAAAGAATGCAAAACGAGATCTTGATACTTCCCAGTTGTCATTACCATCCTCAGTATAATTTTAATTTGGGTTTAAATTATCATCATCATTATTATTATCATTATCATTATTATTACCATTTCCACCATGGTGAGGAATTTCCCAAATCCCTCACCCATTCTTCACAAGTTTTTAATTCACACATTCTCTTACCTTCGTTTCGTCCTTTATTCATTGTAAACTTACGTGCTTTTCCTCATGAAAGTATACTGTTTATTTGGGTCCGCGACCCTTTAAATACTCTTTATTTGGGTCCGCGACCCTTTAAATACTCTTTATTTGGGTCCGCGACCCTTTAAATACTCTTTATTTGGGTCCGCGACCCTTTAAATACTCTTTATTTTGGGTCCACGACCCTTTAAATACTCTTTATTTTTTTATTTTTTTCAGTCACAAGATGGACGCCATGTTTCCCATGTCAACGATGTGACATCCGATCTAAAGTTTTATTACAGACTTTGGTGCAGATCCAGGCATTTGCACTTGACCTCAAGTTAATGTGGGTCACTTGGAGGACATTTGTTATAACAATTACAGCAACTGTGAAATAAAGGGCATGGATTTTGCAGCTTAGTTAAAGAGGGGAGAAGACGGGCCTACCCTAATATATCTATATATTCAGCTGCGTGCAGATTGTGACCCTTGTCGCTGACGAAGCCTTTTGGATGAGAGGCGAAACGTTCGAAGACTTCAACTACTGAGTACAGAAGATGAATCAAGTACCTTCATTGAAGCTTAGTTAAAGCTAGTCTTTTTCCATTTCCTCCGGTTTTTTTTTCTTTTTTCTGTGAATAAAAGGCCAAATGTCATCACATAAAGAGTGATCAGAAACTTGAGAAGCACAGAAACTGTAAACATTACCAATGTTCTAAAGCTGTGGGATTTATGTCGATAATGCACACTGTAATGTCAATGATCAGGAAGCAAAGCATCTTTAGTGTTTTTTACTTTTAATTAAATAAATACATCTTTTACCAAAAGCAGCCGTTTCCCCAGAGCTGCTCAGACTGTACAAAGGGAACATTTGAATTCATTTATACACAGTATGTTATAGGAAGAGCGATTTAAAAGCAGGTCACTGATGTGTCACTTGGTCATGCCGGAGAGCCAGCCCAGTCTGAAGAGAGAGGACGCCGAGCCGTCGTCCTCCTGCTGCTGAGCCAGTTGTTTGAACGCACTGCCCGGCCTGTAGGGGTCCTCGCTGAGCACTGTGGACACTGGGTGCGCCTGAGCACACACACACACAAACAGGGAGCTCGCGTTACCATGGTTACTCTTTATACCAAATGTTCTCACGAAGAACCTCCACAGAAGTCGTGACGAGTCGGACGAACAATGCAGAAAAACAACTCAACTCTCAAGCTGGCCAAAGAATGATTGTTAGAAGCTTTGAAATGTAAACAAAGCCTGTCCACAGTAGCACTGGTTACACAGGGGATTATGCAGTGGGGGTGTCTCCGTCTGCCCTGACTCTAACCAGAGGAGGGAGGAGTTGCCACATTATTTACCAGAGTAAGAGTAATGTTATTTTAAAAACATTTTACTCAAGTAAAAACGTAGTGGCCCAAATATTTACTAAAGAGTAAAAAAGTCAATTTTACTTGAGTACTGTGAGTAACTGATTGATAGAAAAAGTAATTCATGTTTCAGTCGTGCAAGTACATTTGTCCTTTTTTTGTTCTTTCTTCGGTATTGATTTTCCATTGCTAAATGATACATGCAGTGTTTCCCCTACCATTATTTTGGCGGGCCGCCCCGCCATCAGTTTATTTAGGGCTGCGGCAAAAAAGATCGAAGAGACAGAGACATCCCTTTGGCACTTTGTAAATAAGGAAATCCAACCCAAGCTACATGTAACAGTTGTGTTTAAAAGGACTATACAGAGTTTAAAAATGTTTAAATGATGTATTTTCCTCCCCCTACATGTTCCAGCCATGTCCTACTGTGTAGAATGAGCCCAGACCTGTTCCCCACAACTGCCTCTGAAATCCTGCACTGTCACTCAGAAAGGGGTTCATTTGGGTCTGAAGTGCCGTCATGCACGAGCTAAATATAGAGACTGCAGTTACACGCAAGACCTGAGGGGGCAGTAGTGAGTATAAAATTGCCAATTTGCATCTAGTCCCTTTAACCAAAGCTGTTAGCATCATCGGTTTCACACCAGTCACTGAAGTGAGCTCTGACTTTGTAGAAAGTCCAGTGAACTTAGCCTTGTTTTTTTTATGCTATAATTAGGAAACCATTTACAGTGGGGGGAAAAAGTATTTAGTTTGTCAGTAATTGTGCAAGTTCTCCCACTTAAAAAGATGAGAGGCCCGTAATAGGTTTACCTCAACTAGAGACAAAATGCGAAGAAAAATATCTAATTTTTTTATAAATTCATTTGCAAATGATGATGGAAAATAAGTATTTGGTCAATAACAAACAAGCAAGATTTCTGGCTCTCACAGACCTGTAACTTCTTTAAGAGGCTCCTCTGTCCTCCACTCGTGACCTGTATTAATGACCCTGTTTGAACTTGTTATCAGTATAAAAGATACCTGTCCACAACCTCAAACCGTCAAACTCCAAACTCCACAATGGTCAAGACCAAGGAGCTGTCAAAAGACACCAGAAACAAAATTGTAGACCTGCACCAGGCTGGGAGGACTGAATCTGCAATTGGTAAGCAGCTTACTGCTTACATCCAGAACGCTGCTGCTCGAGTCCTGACAAGAACCAGGAAATATGACCATATTAGTTCAGTGCTCCGGTCCCTGCACTGGCTTCCTGTCACTCAGAGAATAGAATTTAAAACAGCTCTGCTTGTGTACAAGTCTTTTCATGGTTTAGCACCAAAGTCCATTTCTGACATGTTAGAGCCGTATGAACCATCTCGGGCCATGAGAACTTCAGGGAGGGGTCTCCTGGTGGTTCCCAGAGTCAGGACTAAACACGGTGAGGCTGCGTTTCAGTTTCATGCAGCTAAAATCTGGAACAGTCTTCATGAGGATGTGAGACAGGCCTCAACTCTGACAATGTTCAAATCCAGGCTGAAAACAGCTCTTTTTACCCGAGCATATGAAAACTGAAAGTAGTTTATCTGCACTCTTGCCTTTTACTGTAATTGATTAATTTTTATGTTGATGTTTTAATGATTGATTTGATCTGTTTTCTTGTAATTTTATGCAACTGTGAAGCACTTTGAATTGCCTTGTGTATGAATTGTGCTCTACAAATAAACTTGCCTTGCCTTACTGTGAGGAAATCAGCTGTGGAAGCAATTATTAGAAAATGGAAGACATACAAGACCACTGATAATCTCCCTCGATCTGGGGCTCCACGCAAGATCTCACCCCGTGGGGTCAAAATGATCACAAGAACGCTGAGCAAAAATCCCAGAACCACACGGGGGGGCCTAGTGAATGACCTGCAGAGGGCTGGGACCAAAGTAACAAAGGCTACCGTCAGTAACACACTACGCCGCCTGCAGTGCCAGACATGTCCCCCTGCTTAAGCCAGTACATGTCCCGGCCCGTCTGAAGTTTGCTAGAGAGCATCTGGATGATCCAGAAGAGGACTGAGAGAATGTCATATGGTCAGATGAAACCAAAATGGAACTTTTTAGTAAAAACTCAACTCTTCGTGCTTGGAGGAGAAAGAAAGAACGCCATACCCACTGTGAAGCATGGGGGTGGAAACATCAGGCTTTGGGGCTGTTTTTCTGCAAAGGGACCAGGACGACTGATCCGTGTAAAGGAAAGAAGAATGGAGCCACGTATCGTGAGATTTTGAGTGAAAACCTCCTTCCATCAGCAAGGGCATTGGAAATTAAACGTGGCTGGGTCTTTCAGCATGACAATGATCCCAAACACACCGCCCAGGCCAAAACAACCAAAACATCACTGCTCTAGAGAAGATCTGCATGGAGGAATGGGCCGAAATACCAGCAACAGACTGTGAAAACCTTGTGAAGACTTACAGAAAACGTTTGACCTCTGTCATTGCCAACAAAGGGTACATAACAAAGTATTGAGATGAACTTTTGTTATTGACGAAATACTTATTTTCCACCATAATTTGCAAATAAATTCATTTAAAAAAAAAATCAGACAATGTGACTTTCTGGATTTTTTCCTTCTCATTTGGTCTCTAGCTGAGGTAAACCTATGATGAAGATTACAGGTTTTTTTCCCCACTGTAGTAGACTCTGAGTGGGTGGAGTCTGGAATAAAGTAAGGATTGAAGCTACGCACCAGGACCAGGGGGTGGGCCGCCTGGGCTCCTCGGGCGCTCTGGGGCCTCCGTGCACTGGACGAGCTGAGAGGCAGCAGACCGAAGCTGGAACACAGGGGACAAAGATGTTTAGGACAATACAACACTGTCAGGGTGGACCACTCTGTGGTACGAGCAGAAGACTGACCGGACGTGTGTGCTGGCCAGGGGCAGGATGTTGGAGGGCTCCTGGGAGTGGACCAGGCTCCGAGCTGAATACTGCTTCTCCAGACCGGTCAGGAGCCCCAGCAGCACCTACGCAGCACGTGTCAAAATAGCGCCAAAAATGAGACGAAAAGTAACAAAAGAGTGACACAAACGTGCGGGAAAAAATATAGGAAAACGCCAAAAATAAATAAATAAAAAGACAGCGCAGCAATAACGCGACGAGAAAGATGACTTTTGTAGGTCTTAGCTTTCAAATGAGGCTGTAAGCTCCAGTCGAGACGTTTTCAGATTTGGGTGAAGCTGAACTGGAGAAAATGCACCTGGGTAGGAGGTTAAAAACTTTCACTTGAAAACAAACGATTTGCCTTGAATTGAGATTAAATTAGAAATATGAATGATCTGGCAATAAAAAAAACTCAAATGGATTTCTTTTCCAAATCTGAATAAAGCCTCGTGTGAGTCACAAAACAAACCCACACATTTAAACCTGGCTCTGTTATTATGAGTCTTTTGTTGAAAACACAGGAGAGTATATTTATATATATAGGGCTGAGCGATATGGACCAAAAGTCATATCCCGATATATTTAGGTTGAATATCGGTATACGATATATATACTGATTTTTTCTCCGCAAAATGAGAGCTGTGAAATGAAGTGTTAAGTCAAAGCCAAATACGTAGTTAATTTATAGTCGTTTTATTGAAAACTCACTATAAAATGTAAATATAAACACTGTATAACAAAGCTCCGTAAGGTGCACATTTAAATAAAGAATGTCTTGGATAAAAATGTGAACTATATCGATATATGCGATATGGTCCAATTCCGTATATCATTTAAAAATATATCGCCCAGCCCTATTTGTATATACACATCATTTTTATTAGAGCTGGGACAAAATATGATATTGTGTTGTAGACCTTTAGTGTACTTGAAATACTTGTGTTTGGAGGTATTTTTATCACACACCTTGGTTTCCAGCACTTTGTTACATTTTGTGTTAAACACTTTCCAACCTGAACATTTTGGACTTTTTAAGATCACCATATTACTGATCATAATTACTTACTGTATCGGATTGTAACGAGCCCTATTATTCATGTCAGTATTGTACAGGAAACGTTTCCAACGGACTATGAGAAACACTATCCTTAGTTAGCATTGATTTATGGAGATCAACCGATATATCGGGCCGATATATTGGTATTTTATCGGCCGATATGTCCGGAACCTAAAGTGATAGAGACCTCTGTTTTTTTGCATTGGAAAGAACACAGTCACGGCCTTAAAATGAGACTTCCTCGGCCTCAGGAGCTCAGAAACATCACAAAGAAAATCACTCGAGTTTGTTCACCTCAGCGGCTCCATCCTGTTTGATGAACCACAAGAGGCAGTCATTAAGCATGTTTTTGTTTTGGAATCTACTGTCTTCTGCCTTTCAGCTCCCTCTGAAGTATCTACTAAACATGAAGGTCCTGAATAAATCAGTACTATGCTCCAATAAAGCGCCCCCTGTTGTCCCAGTTCAACACTGACACTTTTAAGAGCAGGACATCTTTAAGTAAGTCTACCAAAAATGCACATCGGCCTCAGAGAAACCCATTCGGGTGGAGCTCAGATGTGTCCGTGATGTTGCATATTAGTGCAATAAGACATTCAAATGCACATTATACCAAAATGTTGATGAATAATATCAGAGAGTTACCGATGTCCTCTGGGAGAGACGGCTCAGGTGGGCGTTCATGTGCGGAGTGAACACATCTAGGTCAAAGGGGTCAATGAAGCCCTCCAGCCAGTCACACACCTCCTGGACCCTGGAACACACCCAGGTGGTGGCTCAGTGGTTAGTGATCGAACGTGCATAACGTGTGGTGTTAGATCACCCGCTCCTGAACTACTGAGAGCAAACGGAGGAGAGGACCCCCCGAAAGCAGGACGACCTTCTCCAGAACAGGTGATGTACCAGGCAGTAAGAATGGACGTCCTACCTGGGGTCCGGCTGAGACTGCGGCCGGCCCTCGTCTGCTCTGCCCCCCAGTGTGCAGGAGAGGTAGCGCAGGTCGAACAGCAGCTGCAGGGCTCTGTTCTGGGTCATGGGAAAGACGTTGTCCTGTGGAAGACAGACGCCGAATCTTTACTTTATACGTTTACTGGCACGGGTCGAGGCTGGGGCCAATACCAGCACTTTAACAATACTTGGTTTTCAATAGCAATACCTGAACGATCGATCTATACCTGTACTAAAATATTTGTCATATCCATAATGCCCCCCCCCCCCCCCCCAAATGTGTCTTTTTTTCCTCCACATTTTTCTATGCGTTTTCTCCCCCCATATATCTCAAATTTTCTCCCAAATGCGATCCGATACCATCAGAACCATAAAGCTTTTTTCTTGATACCAGACTGCTATGGTTTAGCGGCGCCCAGCCCCAGTGGATGTGAGTATACATGACGAGTGTGGGGAGATGGTACCGTCTGTGGTTGTGGCTGGGTCAGGCGTGTGTAGTGCTGTAGAGCCTGAGACAAACAGGTCTGCAGCAGCTCCTGAAGCGTGGCCCTCGGCACCGCCTGGCCCCCCACTCGGTTCACCTCCACACAGAGGCCGAACAGCAGCGCCTGCACGAACCAGGACGGCTGAAACACACACAGGTCAGTCACATGGTCATGTAGCGCAGCGGTTCTCAACTGGTTTAGTGTCGGGACAAGCCGAGACACAAAACTTACTTTATACCTAATGTAAAAATGCTATATTTTCCTGCCAAATATTGTTAAATAAGCATTAAATAAGCCAAAAAAAAAAGTTTAGAAATAGACTGAATATGTAAAATATCAAAGCTGAGGATCCAAAATAAGATTTTTATCATCATTTGAAAATGTGTCACTGTAAGAATTAAAAAGTAACAAATGAAATGCAGGTGAAAGAGCTCCTCCTGCTGGAAGCAGTAGGAACAATTTTCTTCAAAAGTTTCTTCTTCGTACAGCAAGGTTAGCAGCTCCAGCAGTGCGTGATGAACACTGAGCACAGAAAGGCTCAGAGTCGATAATGTTGGATAATGTGCTTTAAAACGGTGGAGGACAGTGTTTGAACAATGAGAGTGATCAGGGATCATGAGTCGCTGTAGAAGAAGAAACAGCTACATTTAAAAGCTTAGTCCGAGGATTAACTCTAAACTGCATGAATGTTGTGAAATACGACTCCAGCTCCGTCTTTGACGAGGGAACGATGTTAGAACATGGTTTTAACCTGTCCACTTTTGTTAGGTAGTGTTTCTGTACTTTTTCAGCAGATAAACAATGAATGAAATATTTTCTGCTAAAGTCATGTGTAGTGGACAGTAGATGTGACTGACCTGGGCCGGCAGACGGATCGTAGACGTGACACTGGAGCCAGACTCGCTCTCCTCCTGGATCTGGATGTCCTCCCAGCAGGTGGCAGTGCTAAGCACCAGCCCAGCAGACTGGGAGAGCAGAGCAGTACCAAAGCGCTCCAGCAGCACCTGTCCACACAGACAAGTGTTACTCCCTCAGCTGAAGGTCAGAGGGTCAGAGGTCAGGTGAGTGTCTGACCGTGGAGAGGGCACGGCCCCAGATGCGATACGCCTCCAGACTGCAGCTCAGCAGCTCCTCCTTTAGCAGGGCCCACTGAGCCTGTGCTGGGCTGGCCTCCAGCGCCCTACCCCGCACAGGAGCTTTGCCCTGTCGAGGGGTGCCTTTGGGGGTGGGCTGCGACTCTGTCTGTTTCCCCAGGATGCACTGCTTCAGACTCGGGCACAGCTCTGCCATAGACTGACACAGGCGAGCCATGAAGAGCACCGTGCCCAGCTGCTCTGGGCGCGGGGCCTGGAGCTGGGAATGGATGAAGGAGAGGATGTGCCGCACACAGGCCACACTGCCCATAGTCAGAGCCTCCTCAGCGGGAAAGTCCTGCCCTCGGGCCCCCGTGGCTCCTGTACTGGACTCTAAACAAACACAGGTGTCAGATGTGTGACTACTGCAGAGCGTGCAGGGCCTGAGGCCACTCACCAGAGTCCTGAGGCGGCAGGTAGTGCTGCAGGTCCTCCAGCCGCGCTCGGAGCTGGAGGTCCAGGCTGGAGCACACGGTCTGCACACAGGGCGTGAGGGCCTGGGTCTTCATGGCCAGGCCACTATGGTGCTGCTGTCCTCTCTGGGACACACTCACCCAGCCAGCATCGCCCGGCAGGTCCCCCGCACTCTCCGACCACAAGAAAGAAGCTACATCTGCCTCCATCTGCGCCGCGGGGCCCTCTGACGGGCCCTGTAGGTCAGCCAGGCTGGAGCGGAGCATCTGCACACAGCTGCTGGAGATGCTCTCCGTCTCCTCTTTAGTGATAGCCTGCAAAAACAGTTCTTAGTTTTAATGTCAGAGTAAAACAGAGATGAAACTTACACTCTATGATGCTCATTTTATGACATTTTGTTGCATTCACAAATACTGACACGTTTGGTATCCACGTGTAGTATGAAAGGCTGTGACCGAGATGAGGCTGTAATCCAAATGGGATTACAGCCTTACAGTGCGGACAAAGGGACTAAACTTTAGGGCCGTTTTCATTCCACTCTTTAACATCGTCTGCACTTTAGTCGCTCCATAAGACTCCGCACTTCACAGGCTCCACTCAGCTACATTTAAGAGGGATCTTTCAATATCGAATTCCTGCCCGATTTATTGAGCTTTGAACCCAAAAAACAAGGCACAATTTTAGTTTTTAAAGATTAAGTTATTTATTGCTGGGTTGCAGGTTCTAGAATGTGATGATGTCACAGGACCCAGTGGGGGGGGGGGGGGGGAGACAGTTTTTCCTATTAACTGCATTACACTTTCACAAGTCGTATCTACAAAGAAAATGTATGAATTACAAAAATGATAATTAATTCAGTCGCTGGGTCCATGATCTCTGTACAAAAATGTCCTTAAAAACACAATAATTGTACTTCTATATAATATTATAGGCCTTTAGAACGCTGTGTTGTCACCTACAACCCAGCAATTAGTGAAAATATTAAAAACCTGGCTCTGTCCATTATTTTTTTCATGCACACTTGTGATGTGCAGGTAGCGTCTAACATCTCTGCATCGAAACACTGGGAGACAACACTCCTGATGTCTAACCGATTCCAAGTCTAAATAAGTCATTGATGAAGTGTTGAGACGTGAGACCTGGAGCCGCTGAAGGAAGAGCTGCTTCAGGAAGTGCTCCCAGAGCAGCAGGGGGCGCTCCAGCAGGCTGTGGCACACGCCGTCCCAGTGCTGGCTGATGGAGTCAGAGGAGAGGAGCTCCCGCACGGCGTCACGGATCGAGGCCAAGGCCTTCAGGCTCTTCACATACACCAGGAGCGAGGCCACGCCCACGCCCACGTCCTCCTGACACCTGCGCGCGCACACACACACACACACACACACACACACACACACGTCCACGTTAGAGGTTACAGAGATTTACTACTTTCCCTTCTTCCCTGAGCACTGACAGGCAAAAACCTCAACAACAGACTGTAAACTGTAAACATCATCTTTGCCATGTCTGAGCCCCAGTGTTTAAAAAGGATAGTGTTTTAGGTGTATGACCAATACGAACAAGGGCTTTGGGAAATGTAATAAACTCATCTTGTGTATATTCACCAAGTACTGTTGTGTTTAATGCAGCTCTTTGTATGACACACGCCTCGCCCACTCCTCGTAGGGTACTGGTCAGCGTTTGTCAGGGTTAGTTATCACAGTGCAATAGTGATGGGATTTTCAGCTCTTTTTGGTGAACCGGATCATTTGGATCAGCTCACCAAAAATAGCCGGCTCTTTTTTTTTTTTTTTTACATATACAGCTTAAATTTCAGAAGAAAAAAAAAACCATGATGTGCAGACTACATTTATAGATGAGTTTAAGTTTGTAGAGATCTGGATTTTGTGTAAACAGCAGGTTCGTTCCTCGCGCACAGGCTGCAACTGGACGTCTTTCACCTCCTTTCTCTCTCTCACTCCCTCCCTCCCTCCCTCCCCAATCCCATTCTCGGACTCTTTAAGTCTTTGCCTTTCTCTATTTTTCACTCTGAGGCAAGTGTAGCACAGAGCGGTGCATGTGGAGCTTGATAAACATGCAAACTTAAAATAAGTTTAAACGACTACCGCCCAGTAGCACTCACTCCAATTCTTATGAAGTGCTTCGAGCGGCTCGTCATGGAACATATCAAGTCTGTTCTCCCTTCCACCCTGGACCCATACCAGTTTGCTTACCGGTCCAATCGCTCAACTGAAGAGGCCATCTCCACTGCACTTCATTCAGCCCTCACTCACCTTGAAACAAAGGACTCTTGCGTTAGAATGCTGTTTTTAGACTTTAGCTCAGCATTCAACACTATAATCCCACAGCAGCTAATACACAAACTGCTCCACCTGGGGATCAACACATCACTGTGCAACTGGCTGCTGGACTTTCTGACGGGGAGACCACAGGCTGTACGTGTCGGCGGAAAGTCCTCCAGAACCATCACACTGAACACGGGAGCTCCCCAAGGCTGTGTGCTGAGCCCCCTCCTGTTCACTCTGCTGACCCATGACTGCGCTCCAAAGTCTGACTCAAACCTCTTCATCAAGTTTGCAGACGACACAACAGTGGTGGGTCTCATCAACAACAGAGACGAGTCAAACTACAGGAGTGAGGTGAGCAGTCTGGCCATGTGGTGCACACAGAACAACCTCTCTCTAAATGTGGAGAAGACAAAAGAGATTGTTGTGGACTTTCGAAGATGTGCATGCTACTCTAACAATCAACGGTGCTGCAGTGGAGAGGGTGACCAGCACTAAGTTCCTGGGTGTGCACATCACAGAGAACCTTTCCTGGACCATGCACACTACATCTCTAGTCAAGAAAAGTAATCAGCGTCTCTACTTTCTCCGCAAGTTGAGAAGAGCTAGAGTCCCAGCCTCTGTTATGTGCAACTTCTACAGAGAGACTATAGAGAGCATCCTGACCAGCTCCATCACTGTGTGGTACTTCTACAGAGGGACTATAGAGAGCATCCTGACCAGCTCCATCACTGTGTGGCTCTTCTACAGAGGGACTATAGAGAGCATCCTGACCAGCTCCATCACTGTGTGGTTCTTCTACAGATGGACTATATAGAGCATCCTGACCAGCTTCATCACTGTGTGGTACTTCTACAGGAGGGACTATAGAGAGCATCCCCTGACCAGCTCCATCACTGTGTGGTTCTTCTACAGAGGGACTATATAGAGCATCCTGACCAGCTCCATCACTGTGTGGTTCTTCTACAGAGGGACTATAGAGAGCATCCTGACCAGCTCCATCACTGTGTGGTTCTTCTACAGAGAGACTATATAGAGCATCCTGACCAGCTCCATCACTGTGTGGTTCTTCTACAGAGGGACTATATAGAGCATCCTGACCAGCTCCATCACTGTGTGGTACTTCTACAGAGGGACTATAGAGAGCATCCTGACCAGCTCCATCACTGTGTGGTTCTTCTACAGAGGGACTATAGAGAGCATCCTGACCAGCTCCATCACTGTGTGGTACTTCTACAGAGGGACTATAGAGAGCATCCTGACCAGCTCCATCACTGTGTGGTTCTTCTACAGAGGGACTATATAGAGCATCCTGACCAGCTCCATCACTGTGTGGTACTTCTACAGAGGGACTATAGAGAGCATCCTGACCAGCTCCATCACTGTGTGGTTCTTCTACAGAGGGACTATAGAGAGCATCCTGACCAACTCCATCACTGTGTGGTACTTCTACAGAGGGACTATAGAGAGCATCCTGACCAGCTCCATCACTGTGTGGCTCTTCTACAGAGGGACTATAGAGAGCATCCTGACCAACTCCATCACTGTGTGGTTCTTCTACAGAGGGACTATAGAGAGCATCCTGACCAACTCCATCACTGTGTGGTACTATATGGAGCCTCACTGCTTCTATGGGTCATAGTGTGACATTCCTTAAAATGCATGTTTTATGTTTCAAAAACATAATTAAGGGGTGGCTAATTGTTCACTCAACAGAAAAATGACAAAATATAATGTTTAGTTAAGCACTTTGAATGTTTTGAATTTGTAAAAATTCTCAAATTATCTGAGCTAATGCTCCCATTGAAAGTTTTCGGGAAGTGTCCATAAATGTATCGGGAATGTTCCGCCCCTTTGCAACCATAGTGTGCGTATTTGGCCTGTCAGTGTCAAAGGAGGGGTGTGCACTCACGTGTGGATCCACTGCTGCAGCGTGTCCCTCAGGTGGGCTCTCTGAATGGGCTGGGCGAGAGTCCTGAGCGTGGGCTGGAAGTGAAGGATGGAGGGGGGCAGGTGCTTGGACCAGCCGCCCGTGCTGCTGTGGTCATGCAGGACACTGCGGCTCTCACCTGGAGACACACATTCACACAAGTTATTATACACTGGAATATAACCATCCATCTGCTGAATGTTCATCTGGATTTCACAGTTACAAATGTCGTTGTCGTATAGGGATAGTAAAAAAAAGAAAAAAAAGATTGAATTGCATCAATCCATTGCTTCTATTTGAACAAAACATGCAATTGGATATGATCAGAATAAAGATGAGAAGACATATTTTTAAATGGCTGTTGAGAGGTGAGCAGAGAGTTGAAGGAAGCAGGACAGTGACCCAGTGTGTCTGACCTGGAGCTGGAGGGGTGGTGACGCTCTGGATGGTGGAGAAGAGCAGGCCACAGCTCAAAGGTCCCTCGGCCAGGCGGGGGCTACCTTCGGGGGGCAGGTAGAATACAGCATAGGCCTGGAACAGAGTGGTGACCAGGAGCTCCACCAGGCTGCACACCTGCGCCTTGATCCCAGCACCTGCACAGGACACAGAGGAGTCAGCCATGACCTGCAGGAGGGCTATGGGCCAAGCACTGTCTGAGGCTTCGCTCAGGCTGCATGTGAAAATCTAATTTGGTTTGTAAGGTTAGAGGTCAACCGATATGGGTTTTTCTAAGGCTGATACCAATATGCTCGGCCAATATTTTCGACCGATTTTTCCAAATGTCTGGTCTAAAATCCTGTACAAACAAATACTTGGCCTCTCCAGCAGTGGCCGATATTATTTTATTACTTCGGGTGATTCAATCATAGTTTCTGATCCAGCTTTGATTAGTTGCCGTTAGCATTAGCATACTGCCGTTAGCATTTGCATACTGTTGCATTTTGCGCAGCAATCCAAAATACAATTGCGGAGGTTAAAACTGACTCAGCGATTGAATTCTCCAGCTCATGTGCTTCAAAATTACTGCAGCCATGTCCATATGGACTGAGGTTTAGTGAAAGTTGTATTTAACAAACTTGTAGCTAACCAATTTTCAGCGTGATGTTTCTCTGTTCCCCTGAGGCCAAGGAAGTTGTTTTAAAGCCCTGACTTTCCTCTTTTCAATGCTGGTGGTTTCATCCCGGAGATATCAGCTTTTATCGGTGCTAGATCCGCCAATAGCTGATCCCCAAATATCGTTGCGATATATCGGCCGACCGATATATCGGTCAACCTCTATGTAAGGTTGCTCATATTTCTGATTAAAGGCGACGTGTGTCTGATCTGTGTGGACAAACCATCCCCTACGTGACCCGCAGACAAAGACATTTTTGCAGAAATAAATAGGCCCTGTCACATTGCAGCGTATCTGATCATGTTAAAGCGACTTTACAACCTCCTCGTTTCAGACAGAAGTCACTTTGCAAAAAGGCTCAGATATGTACAGGACAAAGGAGCAGATGCAAAAGAGCACACAGAGTTGCCACAGTTCCGCGGCTCCTCACTATGTTAAACAGCTCGCTCTCCTCTCTCTGTACCCGAGTATGTCAAATGTGTGTGTGCTCAGGAAGGCTCTGATTGTAGCCACTATAGGCCCAGCACAAAGGGAGAGGTGTTTGGACTGGCCTAGAGGATAGTACCGTGCTGTGGCTGAGTGAGCAGCTGCTGGATGGAGGCCTTGCGGGCCAGCAGGAAGTCTGCGAGTGCCTGGCGTGGGGAGCTGCCCTCCAGAAGCATACAGGACACCAGGGCCTCGGCGATAGCCTGGTCTGACACTGCACGGCCCCGCAGCACCGAGCGGCTGTCCACCAGGATACTGGACCTGTGGGGCATAGAGCAGCCCGTTTGATCAAAGCCTGAGCCCAACCGACCCATTACTCAATCGTCTCCCATGGGACAACACAACTGCACTTACATCTATTTTAAACATCTTAGCCTTTATACCTCTGTAGAACGACTTTAAAAACCTTTAACCACCAAAATAACGTTTTTGCTGACTTTGAAATTTTAGTGCACACTTGTTAAAAGCTTGTTCAACATTAGTGTCGTTATAATGTCTTTAAGTCTATTTTTAAGTCCCATCTGCAGGATAGGTTCACTTTGAGCAAATCCAATAAATGGACATGAAGTTCAACATATAATAACTACTACACCAATGTACCTTAAAACTTACATTTTGTACCGGTTAAGACTAGTATTGACTCAATATTAGGGATGGGCACCGTTAAACGGTGCCTACTTGGTACCGACCGAAAAGCTCCGGTCGGGGGTGGTATCGAAAAACTACGATTCTTTCTGTGCCACATTTTTTTTTCTTTTTTCTCCAGACGTTAATATATGACCCAGAGCGAGTCTAAAAAAAGCAACATGAACGTGTGCGCTGATAATGAGCCGCTTCAGCGCAAATGGAGCGAAGAAAAACTATAACTTAAAGCGAAGCAAAGCTATAACGTACTAAACTTTTGTAATAGAGATGGCTCAGCCTCGGTCTGCGGCAGGACTGAGCCAGGACTGAATAAGAAACTTGTGTTTATTGAAAAAAAAAACGAGCAGTGACAACAAGAAAGACGCATTTACCTTTAGCGACAGACCCGAGGCTGAGTTTACGAGCTGTTGTTTATAACTTTACAAGCAGCTGCAGCGTGAAGGGAATATCAAAGATTGTTTATGGAAAAGTGAGCGCTCACTCGGTATTAGACATTTTTGTACAGTTTTGGTAAATGATTAGTGGCAGAGTGAGCGCCCACAGCATGTAAGGATCTTTGACGTGTGGAGTGTTTTCACGCTGTCAAAGGGCAGTGTGTTAAGAAATGTTTAGGCTGAAAGAAACCGTGCCATGATGTGGATCTGTCTCTACAGCTCAGGAGGTAATAACGTCCCTGCTCTTTTTTTTATTTATTTTTTTTCTTCTTTTTAAATCGCTGCTTAAGTGGAAATTGTGCCCAAAACACGAAGTTACAGGCGACGCTGCTGCGGCCTGTGGAGCTTCTGTTGTGCTATTTTATAACTTTTTCCTGAACAATACTTTTTATATATTATGTACTATTTTTATATATTACATATGTATCGAAAAAGGTACCGTTAAGACACCGGCACCGAAAAGCAGGTATCGTTAAAGTAGTGGTATCGAGAAAACAAAAAACCAACGGTACCCATCCGTACTGAATATTGAGTCTTCCTTGGTGTTGAAATGTGGGTATCATGACGACACTCACCTGAACTGGCCCGTGGTGGCCAGCTGCCGCACCAGGATGGGAAAGCGTGCCAGGACGGGGCTGTAGCAGGCCCCAGAGGAGGCCCCTGACGAGGTCTGGAGCTGGAGCTGGCTGTGCAGGTGGGTGCTCAGGAGGTACAGCTGGGTGGCCCGGAGGTACTGCCCTCCCTCCAGAGAGCTCCAGACCCGCTCAGGGATTTCCAGGAGCAGAGCGATCTGAGCCGCCGCGCTGTAGAACTGTGGCTGCCACTGGGACGAGCCCTGGGAACACAGACAGACTCCGTTTCCTTAGATATTCATTCATATTTATTTATGGTCAAACATTCTCCCAGGTTCTGACCATACAGCGAACCAGCAGCTGAATGTGCATGGCACCTTTACGCTCCATCCCAGCGGCCTCTAGGATGCTCCAGGATGGTTTTTTTTTGGGGGGGGTTTCTGGTCGGGATGTAGCGTCTCCATAGAGATAGTCCAATCAGCATTGACAACTTACCAGAAACCTTAAAAACCAATTGATCCTGGAGCATCCTAGACGCCACTCACTGAGGTGGAAAGTAGAGGCGCCGTGAACATTCAGCCGCCGGGTCACTAAAAGGTCAGACACACACTAATAGCTTTTGTTATTCGCGTAAAAAGTTACAGAACAATTTATGTTAGAGCAGCGGTTCCTAAAGTGATCCCCCTGAGGTCTCAGAGCAACTACAGGCTCTGGGAAATGTTCCATTTGTGTCGAGAATAAAATGGCTGAACCTACGAATAACTACGGTCTGAAATTGACACAGATCACCAGACTTTTTGTTACAAGGGATTCTAATGGTGATTAATTCCTCATTATTGTACCCTCAAAAACCAACATTTCATCACGAGACAGAGCAGGCATTATGATTCGAAGCTTAAATGTAGGAGAATGGTTTCAGCCGCTCTTAAATGCACTCAGTTGAATGGTTGAATACATTGATCAGTGACCACCGATCTGTGGCCCTACTGTATACTGCATTTTAATATGCGGCCCCTATAAAAGAAGTTTGGACACTCCGAGTGTCGAGAATCTCCGGCCGGTCTCCTGTGTGGGCAGAGCACTGGAGAAGGAGAGAGGGACATGGGACAGGTAGACGCGCAGAGCCGAGCGCAGAGGCCGATGAGTGTGCTGTATTTTGCAGATGTACCCGGTGCCGCGTGTTGTCGCTCCGGCCGGGGCCCTGCAGCTTGAGGCCGCTGCAGTAGCGGCCCATTTCGGTGACAGCTCGGAGGACGCTCTCGGAGCTCTGCCTCATGTCTCGGATGGTGTCGGCGGCGTCGATCAGGTCCCGGTACCGCTCCCCCACCATCTGCCGCAGCTCCTCCTTCTTCTGCTCGATGTCCCCCCGTACTCTGCGCTCGATGCGGCGGATGTCCTCGGTGCTGTAGCGCTCGAACAGCACCGAGGGCTCCTTCAGCTCGGAGCCGCGCAGAGACACCGCAGCGTCCGCCATCTTTGTAAACACCACGACTTCTTCCGGCTTCTTGTTTGTGCCAGCTCCGCAAGCTGCTGCGCCAGGCACAGAAACGGCCCTCGCGAGAACAGAAGCGCACGTGAGTTTCACTCTTGGTGCGAGGTCACGTCATAAGTCGCCCCATATATAGGTCGTTTTTGTCAACAAAAGCCGTATTTGCCAGTACAACGACTCTACCCAGTGAAGTGGATGCTTTAAACACACTAATGCCCCCGTGTCACTGGTAATGGACAAATGTTTACATTTACGACGTTACACGCGTTTACAGGTCGTAAACGGGACCAAATGTCGCACGTTTGCACCAAGACAAATTCCTAGTTTGTAAACCTTGTTCACAAACCTTGGCAATAAACCTATTCTGATTCTGATTCAAATAAGTAGTAAGCGGACAGATTTTATTTTGAAATACACCGGATCTTCCTCTGTCACGAGACCTGACTTCCTGTTTGGCTCGTGTTTTTCTGTCAGCTTGATCCGTTGGGGCTCCGGTATCCGGCAAAATTATCCCCATTTTGCGGACGCCGTACCGGACCCTAACCGGATTCAGTGTGAGCTGGGGGTTACGGGGATACAAAAGTGCCCAATAAAGATCTTGCGCATGCGCAGTAATGCGTTTTTTGTTTTTTTTTCGAAAGCAGGTCGGCGCCGTAAAGTACAACCTGAAGAAGAAGAAGAAGCGGCTAATGTCTGCGATGCTAGCAGGGAACATGTCGGCGAAGGGAGCCGCTCTGGCCATACTGATGCAGCAGCGCCTGACCGCGGTCACCGAGGAGATCTGTGCGCTGTTCGAGAGGACGATAACGGAGTACGAGGAGAAACTGGCTCACTCCAAAGCGGAGATCCAGCGGAAACAGCAGCTCCTGGACTCTGCTCTGAACCCGCAGGTCCACATTTACAGACACAAAGGTAACAGCTGGAGAAGTTGTCCCCCAATAAACGTACATTTAAATAAAAATAAAAAAAGTCAATTGTTTGTGCTGCTATCGCTTTTGAGATATTCCAGATTCTTTTTTGCATGCAGTGTGTGTTGCCTCAAGGCCCTAAAGTTTGTCATTTAAAAACCGAAGCAGCACAAACGGGACATTTTACAGCACAAAACCGCACAGCTGCACGCGACTGGCACCATTTTTGGATGTTTTTTTTGAGCGTTTGGAGCCTTTTGGACCTTGGATCTGACCAATGAATATCTCAAAAACGATAACGGCGCACACAGATTTTTACAGCACAAACGACATATTTGACATATGTTTCATTTCGTGCATGATGAGGGGCTACATTCACGGAGAAAAGTTACATTATGCAAATAACCTGTGCTTTCTACGAGAGGTGAGCACGGTGCGGCCAATGGGTGCGGCACGGTAGCACAGTGGTTAGAGCACGTGCTTTCGGGTTCGAGTCCCACCTGCACGGGGCCTTTCTGTGTGGAGTTTGCATGTTCTCCCCGTGTCTGCGTAGGTTTCCTCCGGGTACTCCGGTTTCCCCTACCACTAAAAACATGTACAATAGGCCCAGGGACTGCAGGTGGAAATAAGCGAAGTCGTAATCTCGGTTCGCGCAATGAATTGTGGGATCGCTCAGAGGTCAATCGGGATAAATTTGACCCGGAAGTAGGTTTTGACAGCGCAGAAGCATACACGAAGACGAGAGAGTGCAGATAAATGTAGTTTAAATGATTTGTTATTGTTTGTATGATATCCAAAACTTACTAAACTGTGTGAGAGGCTCAGGTGGAGGGTACAGAGATGCGTCATGATGTTTATAGACGATGGACAATTGCTAATTTGAAGTTATTTGTGTGGAAACGCGGGCTATCGCTAAGCGGCTACAGAGAGGACTTGTTGGTGTCAGACACAAGACGGAGAAACTCTGGCAGATCCTTGAAAATTCCTTCAAACAGGTCGTCGAGATAGATGGAGTTTGCTGCTGATCTACGATGAGCTTGTGCCGTGACATCGGTGAAAATAGCATCATGTCCGCGACAGACTTTACCGTGGGTCTGGAAGTGTCGGGCCACTTTACTGCAGTCCGCGACTTGAGGAGACGGCTCGTTGTTGTTTTTTAACACATTTTATTTTGATCTACTTTTATGTATGCCCTTTTAAGTTTTAAAGTTGATATAGTTTATTATTTATCTAAGTTTTATGTTTCATGTTGCACGATTGCTCTGAAGAAAATTCCTACTTTGTGAACCTGTTCAATGTCAATTAAACCATTTATGATTCTGATTCTGTCGGATTATTAACAAGGAAAAGCTTTCAGTTTCTATACATTTGGATGGTGAGGGACGAAGTACGAAGTACAGTTTCTTGAAGGCCGAGAAAAGATCCAACAAATTACATATAAAGCATGTGATCATTGAACAGGACGCATAAGGTGCTATTGCACATGTTTTCCAGGGTTTGTTTATTGTTTCTGTAATACTTGCTTCAGGCAACCCGCTGAGCGGAGCTCTTCACTGCTCCCAGCGCCCCGGCCCCGCCCCTCGTCGAGGGGAGCGGAGGGGGGGCAGCCGGCACTCTTCAACAAACATGAAGAAAGCAACAATGTCTGTGAAGCGTGCGGAGGAGAGCCCCTTGTTTGGTAAAACAAAAACCAGTGGCTCAATCATTTGGAGATGGTTTGGATAGAAGTGAATGTAGCGGCGAGATATGGTGGCGCCGTGTGCTGCGCCATGTGCTTTTGTTTACGTGCACTGCGCCATGTGCTTTTGTTTACTTCTCAGTCCAATTAAGGTTTGCGGTAGATCGTGGATGTACTGTGAAAATATCAGTGTTTGTAATGCTGCCACCGCGAAGGACTATCGCTTTTTCCCCGTTAGCATTGCGTTAGCTGCAACGCTATTCACTCCTTTCCCTCGCTGAGCTCTGATGATGAGCAGAGATGGTGAGCCTGTGCTGCTTGTAAAGAGTGAAGAGTCGTTTGTGGCTCAGTTTAGGAGCTTATGTTTGGGAATGCTTTGGATAAAGATAAGAACTTATCTCAAAACCACTGACTAAAACACAGTTAAATCAAGAGCAAATATCAATACATTATTTGGGCTATTTATTTATTATATCTCATGATTATTAAGGACTAAAAAGTAAGTAATACTTTAATAAGTCATATTTCATTGTCTTAGTTTAGTTATATGTAACATAAAGTTATTAACAGCAAATGGGGTAGAAGAAAAATAAATAAAATAAAAATTGCAATATTAAAACACTCCTATTTGGCAGTGACTTTGACTTAACATTTCATTTCACAGCTCTCACTTTGTGGAAAAAATATCGGGATATATATCGTATATCGATATTCAACCTAAATATATCGGGATATGACTTTTGGTCCATATCGCCCAGCCCTAGTGTGTAATTTTCAGGAAAGAATGATTCCCCCCCACCCAAAAAGTCGACATTTAATTTAGCTTGTGCAAAACCATTTGACCAAAATGTTAGTGGAAGCACAGATACTCACCCTCGATATATTTTTGATGATCTGTTAATGTACCACATTTTTTATGCCTGTAAAACAATCTTTATTCATGCATATTTTACATTGGGATTACTGGGAGATAGCGCTTTTATCCCGATTGACCTTTGACCGGAAGCGCTACGAGATTACGACTTCGCTTATTAGCACAAGTGCTATAACCTGGTACAATGCATCTCTCCTTTCTGAGGCTAATGTAGATTGTACACTGTCCCTGTTCAAATAAATAAATAACATAAACATCATTTGACTGTAAAGTGTTGTTTTAAAAAGCCTTTCCTTTAAAAAATAATGTTCAGTTTCATCTTGCTTTTGAATCTGAAATAAATATTCCAAGTGCCCACTAACAATAGGTTTTTGCAATGTTTTGGTGTGAATGGTGGTCAAACAGCTGATTTTTTTCCAGTCATGAAGAGCTGTTTGCCTAAATCACAGATCGTTCGGAGGGGAAGCAATGCTCAACATTGTTTTGACTTACCTTAGAACTTGTGTATGTATGAGATTGTCTAGGTTAGGGCTGAAAGATATATCGTTATCGTATCGACATTGAGATATGAACATTCAGGAGATTAAAACAAAAAAGTAAGATGTAAACGATTCTCGTCAGTAAAACTTCACTCTTTTGTATTTATGGTGTTTTTATTTTCTGGAAAATGCTCGGTTTCCACCAAACCTATAGTTGTATCGTATCGATATCAAGATATCTGCCATGAATGTCGCCCCCTCCTGTCAGAAACATGCGCCGATCTTCTGTGGGCCTTGTAAACCTACACACTTTGCAGGGATTGCACTGTAAATGAAATCACGGATATAACTAATATGCACGCTAGTTTAAGTAGCCTGCTAGACGCCAGAAGACCTGATGTGTTAGCTGTAATCATTAAAATCAAAGACGCAGCGCTGCTCTATTTCTGACGCGCGGGGCTCTCTCTCTAAAAGCAGCTACTGTTTAAGGTACGAGGCTACGAGCACACGGCCCGGGCGGCGCGTGGAGCAGCTTCAAACACGTAGGCTCCGACGCAAACTTCTAAATATTGTCCCGTTCAACCCACTGTTTCTTAAACATTACGTTAAAACTGAGCAAATGCAGTAAGTTAAGTTCTGATTTACATTTGTATTAGTCTGATAAGAGGACGCTGTCAATGATTTTAATATGTCATCCGTAGGCCTGCCATGATAAGTTTTTTTTTAGGACGATGTATCGTCCTAAAAAAATATCGCGATAAACGTTATATAGAGTATAATGCAAATACTGTAGGCAATAAAAATAAAACTGTAAGCAACTATTTAATTGAAATGTATTGAACTTCTGACATTCAATATTAACACCTTATACCAAACAAAGTGCAAACTAGAAGGGTCGACATATTCTAGGACACTGTATCCATCTGTGCTTCTCATCCTTTAACAAAACTTACACTCTCACCAGGTTCTGTGTTTGAACTAGGTTTATCACAACATTTACAACAACTAGTCAATATACAGAATCATCTTTAAAAATATCCCAATAACAATAATATTGATATTTCATCTGTATTATTCTGGTTAAATATTTCCTCACAAAAAACTCACTTCTACGACTTCTTCTATATTAAATGTATGGATTCAGATGATACTGTTACTGCTAAAGTAGAGTAGCCATATGTTGTGTTCTTTTTCCTTTTCTTTTAAAATATAACCTCCTGTACACACGGCTGTTGGACTGAAGCAGCGTTTTTGGGAAACTTGTTGACTGTTTGTCAAACCGCTGCAGCATTTCTCTGTCTTTTGAACAGTAAGATAGTCCTAAGCACTGAGTAATGTTCTCAGGACTATCACGCTTGTATTTGGACAGAGGCTAAAGCGCTCGGGTTCCTCTCGCTAACAGTAGCTCTGATTAGCTCTGATGTACTGACTGGGCGGTGGTTTCATTTCGTTCCCAGTTGGACAAACCTGCAGTCGCATTAATGTTGTTATTCTCTCCGTGATGAGTTCTTTTGGCTGGAATTCCAAATGTTTTCTCACGAGTACCTCTTGCTCCGCGATAAAGTTCACAGAAAGTGTCGGGTTCAGCAGCTTCGTAGTAGCGGCACTTTGTTTACACCCCGCCTCTCTCCAAAAGCAGTGCTGAACTATAAATGATCTGGATACATGCGGGACACGGCTGATGTGCTCAATGCTGTCTTCATGCACAGGGACACGGGTTGGATGGACGCTCCGCTCACTCAGCGCTGTGATAGCTTCATGTTTCTGTAGTTATTTTAAGCACACGCCACACGTGCATTTATCGAGACAAAAAATGTTATCGTCCTTCATTTTACTTATCGAGCGATAACTCGATATAGTGATTATCGCGGCAGGCCTAGTCACCCGCACGCGTAGCTAGCCAGCGTCGTGGTACACTACTGTAAATTATACCATGTGGCGCTGAGCTACGAACCCAGGGGAGGAAAAACCACTCATTTGAGAGACGGGAGAAGCTTTTTTTTTTTTTTTTTTACGAAGGAGGATTCATAAAAAATGTAAGCTGCGCTGTTATTTCTGACCGGGTCATTTGTCTGAAGGTTTATAAAGGTTAACCTGTGGCTCTGAGGCTCATAATGGAACCATAGCAGGTCTGGGTCTAATACTGTACATGTAATCAAAGAGGAAACACCTCCTGCCTTTGTTCTGGTTCTGTTGGTACAAAACACAAATCAGTGGTGCGAAATAATAAAATAAAATGATCCAAAGATCTTTTTAAGTTTAAAAACAATGTTTATAAGTATCTTTTAAAATATGATTAAAAGTAGGTATAGGCAACAGGCCCACCCTGGTTTTCACATCACCAGCCCATTGAGATTTGTTCTGATCAGACGCATCGCAATAAATTTAGTCTCCGGATTTCTGTTTTGATATCGATCATTTCCCCGCAGATGTCCAGATTCCTCCGTCGACAAAGGAGTCGACCCCAGCACTGGCCCGAGAGGACCCGCCGAGCAGCAAACGGGATGAGCGCTCCACTCACACCCCAGACTTCCCGGTCAGAGGTGAGAAGAAACGACGTGCAAATACCTCCACCATCCTTACCTGATTTAAAACTAAAGGAATCTGTCCCCTAGTGTCAGCGCTGTTATGGTTTACTGAATCTGTGGAGGATTCGGTTTTGGTCTGGGGGGGCTGGCCTGTGTTCCGGCACGAGCAGCAGGGACTTCTGGGGGATGAATGTTGGGAACCATTGTGCTCCACAGTCCTAAATGAATCTAACCCTTTCCCGTGTCATGTTCCCCACAGACGCGCACAGTCAAACGGGCAAAGACCGAGTCCACGTAAAGCAGGAGCCTGCGTGTGACAGGGACAATCAGACCGACGGGAGCAGCCCAGAGGAGCGACAAGAGGGCGAACCAAACGGGACCTCGGACCCGGAGGATCACCGAAAACCGACGTCACAATCTCCCGTCAGGAGGGCGCCTCAAAAGCGACGCAAAGGCCGAAAACGGGTGAAGGTGAGCAATGGAGAAAATAAATCCAAACCTTTTAAGTGCGACGAGTGTCCCAGGGTGTTTGGGGCCCCAGCTCACCTCAGCAGGCACTCGACGGTCCACCGCAAACGGGCTCCAGTTTCAGAGAGCCAAGGTGAAGGCGTGTCAAAGCGCGCCAAGCGTGACCGAGGCCTTAACTGCAGTCAGTGTGCGAAGGTGTTCAAGCGGCCATCTTTGTTGAAGGCACACATGGGCTCCCACACGAACTGGAAACTCTCCAGCTATGAGCTCGTGCGCCAGAACAAGCTCTACCTCTGTCCCATCTGCAAAGAGGGCTACAGGAGGAAACTGGACGTCTCGGCACATTTCAGAGAGGTGCACTCCAAACCTTTCAAATGCTCACTGTGTCGGAATAAATACACCACCGAGGAGGCGCTCCGGAAGCACGAGCTTTTACACACCGGGCAGGCGACGGTGTACAACTGTCACTTCTGTTGCAAAACCTTTCTAGTAAAGAGCTACTTCTTCAAGCACATGCAGCAACACCCTGAAGACGAGGCCACTGCGTCTGAAATGGAGTTCCTCACGTCGGCCATGAGTTAGCGGCTAGTGTTGGAGACCAGAAAGCGAGCGGAGGTTTGCTTCGAGAGGAGGTGCCGCGACACTGATGGCGTTGAATACTGGAACAACGAACCATAGAACGTCTTTGGAGCAGGAGGCGTCAACCTTTTTTTTATTTTAATTTTTTTTACACTGCCATTTAAATGGAACAATACTCGCAAACAGTTTACTTGTGCTGTGATTTTTTTATTTTTTATTCTCTTTTAAAATTGTTACTACGGTGGAGTTCAGCCAGGATATAGACTTGAGTGCAGCTCTTTACACTTAAGTATTTGTACCTGAAGGTTTGCTGGTTGTGTTCAAAATGTTGAGAATAAAACTAAATGCAGGTAAAACGTGACTCATCAATTGCTTTGGTAGTTTTTCCTGATTCTTTTCCATTCCACATGAGCTGGTACTTGGTCTTGGAGTGAAGTGCTGTAGCTACACATACTGGCCCTCATTTATCAACATTGCGTAAACAAATAGTGTATGCGTAGGTGTATTTGCGATATACACGCCAGAGGGCGCGTGACATTTATGAACCTGTGCTTTCTGCTCAGATCTAACGTACGCAAGAGCAGCTGATGGTAAATGCCACGGAGAAATCCCAGTGTCGTTTGAATGAAACGCCCAAAAATATTCACGTATGAGGAGGCCTCATCCACCGATCGGCAAGAAAGAACATTTCTCCAACCAGGAATATTTTTGCGCATGAGGAAGATTAAAAAATCTGTCAGTAACCCACTTTAACCTTATAGCCAATCCAAGCTCATACTTGCTAAATAAAAAAAGAGGGGGAAATAGAAATAGGCTAATAATAAAAAGTGACCTTTATTAAATAAGCTGTAGGCCTAAATAGCCTATATAAAATCAGACCACATGAAAAAAAAAAAGACCACTGCTGCGCAAACGTTGTGTGGATTCCCCGCCTCACACCCGCAGCCGCTGCCGTGTACCGGGACACCGGGACTCACCTGGGTCTGCACGAGGCCATGCTCCGTGTTCTGGTTGGTTTGAGCGCTGAGTCTGTGGACCGTAATCCGTGCTCGCGAGTATCCCGGGCGTCAAACAGATCCTTCGACAGCTCCACAGCTTTCGTCGGTCCGGACGGGTTCGTAAAGTCCGGGTTTGAGGCGCACAGGGTCTGCTGGCCGCGCTCTCCTCTCGTCAGGGGAATGATCAAAGCACGTCTCGTAGGGCTGTCTTCGGTCCGGACGGGTCCGTTAGGTTCCGGTCGACTGTCGGCTCTCCGCGCACCTGTTTCCTCCCGGAGGAAAGCTCTGCTCAGGCCGAAAGACGCGTAGTCCTGCCCCGGCTCTACTGCTGAGTCCGCGGAGCTGACCGCTGCTTTTCGCTCCCAGAGTCTGTACTGCAGCGTTATAGCCACGCTTTTTTTTTTTAATGTGATCTCATTTTATACCCTTTTTTATATCGGCTTATTTAATAAAAGTCACTTTTTATTATTAGCCTATTTCTTCACCCCCCCCCCCCCCCCCCCCTCTTTTTTGCCGTGTTTTGTGCGTGCGTGCCGTAAAATCGGTGGGTGAGGCCTCCTCATACATTAATATTTTTGGGCGTTTCGTTGGGATTTCTCCTTGGCATTTACCATCAGATGCGCTTGCGTACGATAAGATTTGCACAGGTTCATAAATGTCACGCACCCTCTGGCGTATAGCGGAAATACACCTACGCATACATACACCTTTTTTTTTTTTTACACAATTTTGATAAATGAGGGCCAATGGGTCAAATTCCTCAAAAGCTATTGAGCAAAAACGGTACATTTTACAGTAAAAATATTGATTGAAATAATATTTCAAATTGATTTGGGGTCAATGGCTCAAATTCCTCTAAAGCTATTGAGCAAAAACACATTTTACTGTAAAAAATTGACATAATCTTCCCTTTTCACGTTTTTGACGTATTAATTTATTGGATTATTTAGCCATGAAGCGTTTTTTTATATCCACTTTAATAATAGCGAAAAATTAGAGTATCGTAAAATGTTGACGGTCCCTAAATATGGGCGGAAAAATAACCGAGACTCGAATGAGCACATGTCCGCTCCGCACTCCTCTCAGGCCGGCCGACGGCCTCATCGCTTCCCCGTCTGAATATCTGTTGAATATCCAACCAACTTCACCGCGGCGACTTGTGTGAAGTTAGCCCCCCCATAGTGTCCGATTTGCTTTAAAATGGTGTCATTCGTTTGTGCTTCGTTTGTGCACACAAAATTAGCGTTTGTGCGCACTTCGTTTTTGAGTTATTGATCATTTATTGGTAATTGATCAGGGATTAAAAACTGTACAAGATAAAAACTTAATTTTTTGATTGTTTTTTGACTTTTTCATCATCAAAATGTTTCCCTGTTCAGCTGCCATCTTATTTTGTGTGTGATTATTGTCAAAATTAAAAACATTGCTACAGTATCTACAGTCTTTATTTTCCAACTCTTGGACTGTCTGGACTCATACTTTTTTTCTTCTAATGTCCACAGAATTCGTTACATGATAGAAGCTGGAAAAACTTCATGAAAGACGTCATGATTATTTCATTGATATGACCTGACAACCGTTACAGATGATACAAATTAAATTTCCCTTAAAATAATGACAGCAATTACTTGATGGTTCATTATAAACGGGGTGTTTAAGACACAATAAACAAAAACATTAAGTTAAATTTTCCATTGGTTATCGTCCTGTTGACCTCTACAGTTTTTTTAGGCTCAAATAGATAGGAAATAACACAAAAACAGAAATTGTAAGGCAGTTTTTTTCTTTGGTTCTCAGAAATATTGAAGCTTGCCAATTTAATTATTTCTTGCAATTCCAAAGTACACATAGAACACTCTTACAAGCTGTGCATATCTTCTGTTTAGCCACAGTTCACCTCACAAACAGGTTTGACAGTGACAGTGTAAAAAATGGCCAATGTAACAATTTGAGTACTTGGTAACCATGGTTACCGTTGGCTCACAGCATTTTCCCCAATGATTTTCCCACGATAGTTCCATGAAGGTCCCACACCAAAGATATAGGTGTTTCACAAGTGCCTTTTTAAAAATAATAAAATAGATCAAATTTGTAATTCTAATGGTGTGATTTTGCAACGCACACACACACACACTCAATGTTGACCATATTTGTGAATGCCTTTTTTTAATTTTTTTAATAAAAGTATAGCAATAATTTTTGGATTCTATGACACTGTGACCTTGGCCTGGGGTCAGGGACACAAGCCCACTTTGCTTCCCAGATCTTCAGGTCCGCTAAGGCTCAACAGACTTTTGAGCTAAGAACAACTTAAAATATTATTCTTTACTATTCTTTTAGTAGCAAGTATGCATCTTTGTTTATGAAAAAATAAATCATATAAAAAGGAAAGAAAGCATGAATATTTGTTGACACGTTGTTATACTTTTTGCGCCAAAATGTCTTGTGGCTCATGTACTTAATTTATTTTTATTCTTTTTACTGGAAATCATGTCATAATGTTGAGAGCCTAATTAGCCCAAAATAGGACTAAATTTAGAAACTACATTGTGTTAAAACATGTGTAAAACTCTCAAAGGATGACGATGGATTGATGTTCAATGCTTCCAAATTAAGGACAGCCTTTAAAATTTTTAGAGCTCAAAATATTTTGTCGTTGAGAGATAATTTTCAGTTAATGCAACCTCTGGTCCTGATTCTACAATATTCTCTTTTTTATTTCATACAGATATACCCAAAGTAAATTAAAGGCGAAACACAGCAGGTGAACAGGGAAAAAAATTAATTGAGAGATTAATTTGAAACTTTTCTGTATAATGTCAGTATTATGTAAAATGTAAGAAATCGTATGTCCAAGACCATCTTCTTATAAAAAAGAGCAGAGATTGATAAAGTTCACATGAGACATTTATTCAGGCGTCAGCAGGTGGCATAACAACAGGTCAAAGCAGGTTCAGAATGCAAGTCCCTCGAATAAGTTCCCTCCTGATAACTTTATAACATTTTAGTTAAGTCCATCCCAATGTGCGTAAGCAGTTCTCATCCCATAAACAATAAGATACATTTGTGGACCAGGATGTTTTGTTCAACACCAAATATGGTCTTATAACCTTGACATTTGGGGCCGTGTTCATCCCAGACAGACAGTCTTATCTTATTGTAATGCACGGCCCATGAACTCATTCAACCTACTAGAGAGGCCTAGTTTTGTGCAGTAGACCCTAGCAAACAATTTATAGGTTATACCATTAGCAAACAAACAAATTAATTCATCACAATAACAAGAAAATGAATTGCAGTCATCTCCCAAGTCTAACAGTTTTAAGAAAAGCCAAACATGAGAGAGGGGCCAAAGATCTCAAGGACATCAATCCAATACTTTCGCTTGAAGTAATGAAGCACAGTATGCCTTATTCTGGTAGCATTCATGATATTGGGCTTAACAAGTTTTTCTGCTACTACTGGAGCCCTTCACAACTTCAAGTGTATAACTCACTGTTAAAGCAAGGAGCCTCTGTTTGTTTTGATGCTACAGGCACTGTAGTAAGAAAACTGAAAAGACCAAATGGAACATCTGGCCATATCTTTCTTTACCAAGGAGTGCTGTTTACACAGGATACTCATGTCCCTGTGGTTCAAATGTTGTCTGAACGTCACACTACACTGGCCATAGCACAGTGGCTTCAAGAGTGGAAAGCAGCAGGTGCATCTACACCACATGAAGCGGTATGCGATTTTTCTCTAGCACTGCTTGGTGGTATTGTGAAGGCATTTACAAAACATCCAGATCTCAAATCCTACATAGGTGAATGCTTTCATTTGTTGATGGGAAACACAACATGCACCTTACCACCTTGCTTTATTCGAGTTGATGTGGCCCATTTCATTAAGATTGTTAGTCGCTGGGAATGTCTTCGAAATAAAGGAAATAGAGTGCGGGAGTTCTACATCAGGGCTATGGGTCAGCTGTTGCAGGCAACAACGCTCAACGAAGCTAAAGATCTGATTCAAGCAATAGTGATTGTTGCCCTTAGTGAATCAGAAGGAACAAATAAAGCAGGCATTCCAATTGCATCAGAGACATGCAAAGCAAGCCTTAAAAGAAGATTTGGAGGGCAGCCTGATTATCTCATTCACATAGATGATGAAGTGACTTTCTACAAAGAGGAGGAGTACATTAGGGATAGCAAGAGTGTGGTACAACAGTGGGTCCAAGACATATGTGAGGAAAGCAAGTTTCTTGCTTCCAGTGAAGGTGATCGGGACAACCTGCACTTTCTTCCAGATCTAGTGCCACATCTGATACGAATGGCCTCCTTTCTCCCTCTGTGGAGTGGAATAATGACTTCACTTTTTAACAGTAAGAACCTTACAGCGAGTTCTGCCAATGTTGAGGCAGAGTTCAAAAATCTAAAAAAGGGACTATTCAAACATGACAGTCTGCCAATTCTCATAGACCGCTTTGTGTCAAGGCACTTGGAGTTCATTGAAGGAAGGATGAAACTGTCTGTGGCCAACTCTGTACATCAAGAGGAGTTTAACAAAGTGATGCAGAAAGAAGAGAAGGAACAAGAGCCAGAAAAGGAAAACTGGGGAGGTCTAGTAGTACCACTTAAAAAGAAAAAGTCATATTTGAAAGCATGCCCCGAATGGCTTCATAAGGAGTCTTCCTCAAAGAAACAAAAAATACAGATTGGCGTTTTGAAAAACGGAAATCATCTGGCCTATCGACCAATCAAATTTCGGAAAAACAGAAGTTGTTGTTACCAACACCTGTGCGTTTGACTCTCTTTGCCAATGTCTTTGTTGTGCCTTCTGCGACAGTGAGCAATTCACTAATTATGTTGAAGAAAACAGCAACAATGCCATGCTGAATTTGGCCAAGATGATTGTGACCAAAGGAATAACGCACGAGGCTTATAAGGCAAGAGCGAAAATTCTCATGCAGATTTTTAACTGTGACCTTATGGTGTCAGGCACAAATCAGCTGGATGCAGAAAGCAATGTTGCAAATATTATAATGTCAACAATGAAACAAAGTCCTGCACTAGAAAGAGAAACCATATGCTCATCTCCATTCTGCAAAGTCAGCACAAATCGTTCAGTGACTGTCCCGCTTATCATGGTCGATGTTGAGCACTTGAAGAGAGAGGGTATTGCAGCCCTTCAAGAGTCACTTGAAAGGGGTGTGAATATTCCACCCTCGGTTTGTCTCCGTCCATTGACATCACCAGAAGATTGTCCTGACCATTTAAAAACAAAAGGATACCACATCACAAAAAGTTAGGTGCGCAGGAACTGTGACCCACTCATACAGCACCGGAGCAGCAGTTATGATTGAGACAGATGGCACTGGCACTCACCGACTCCAAGAACTCCCAATCAACATAACTTTGAACAATGACACGTTTTTACTTAGAGGAGTTGTGGCATTTGTTCCGGGGTCACACAAAACCACAATGGGACACTACGTGGCATATTGCAAGAGGCCTTATGCCTGGGAGCGGTATGATGACCTGTCCAGCCGTGTAGCCACTTCTTCTGAGAGAGCAAAGATACAACCACATGTTGTAATTTACACTAAATAGTTGGTTCTTTGAGGTTCTCAGATGCCTTTGTAGTTACTCGTTGTTTGATTTACAGAGTAGCAGATGACCGGCAAATGTTTGAAAAGTTGTGAGTAAAATGTTCTGAATAAAATTTACTGCCCTGTTTCAAGATGAACCTTTTGATCAGTTTAGTGGTATTCATAATAATGTCTTAAATTCTAAACAGCCCAGATGATGTTTAATTTGTAAAACATCAGCTATATAAACTTAATTGTTTACTTAGGGGAGAAATATTCTTTGAGATTAGCAAAAGACCTTGTGTGCACAAACAAAGTGCTACAAAATGACACTAGTTTGGAGCGAATCAGACACTGGGGGGGGGGGGGGGGGGGGGGCTGATCAATTACCAATCAATAACTCAAAAACGAAGTGCGCACAAACGCTAATTTTGTGTGCACAAAGGAATGACACCATTTTAAAGCAAATCGGACACTATGGGGCAGTCCCGGCGCCAGCTCAGTACAGAAGGGGGGGCGGCTGAAAACCAAGGGGGGGCGACGACGTTAAGGTCAGCACACCCTACACGATTTTTATGCCCGATTTTGATACAATTCTCAGTCGCGCCGAGTCTTCCCGAGTCGTGTTTATAGTCACACAGAGTCGTGTCTTTTAGTGTGGGGGCGTCACGACTGGACTCGCGTTTGAATCGTGTAGTGTGGGCAGCAGTCAGACGCAACTGGACTACAGTCGAAGGAAATCAAACAGGTTTGATTTTATAAGCCCGATTTTGGACGCACAGGAGAAACGTGGGTGATTTCACTGTCCCCAAAGTGAACACACAGAAAGCGAAATAAAGTGAAATAAAGACGGAAAAACACCGCCGCGCCTCCCTCGTCATTTCTGTCAAAACAGCGGCACAAACGGCTCATTTCATGGCCACAGCGAGTCCCACACAAAAAAGCACAACTTTATATTACCAAAAGTTCACGAGAATCACCTTTTCAAGCAACATTTCAACCGCGAACAGAGTTTAGCGGCACTTACTGAGTTTGGAGACGAACTGTTCAGCGTCACCTCGCCACTAGCGGCTCGCCTCTCTCCGCTTTCTCCTCCGCTGTCTCCTCCATCTTGGAGCGCGTCTCCTTTTCTTATTAAATCCACTGAAATACGTCCCGCTTCTTCGTGTCGCCGACTTTTATCTCCATTTGATAGAACTATAGCCAAGTTGAAGGCTTCGTAGCAGCCTTGCACTGCGATGTTGTGACACTGTTGACACCCCTGACCAATAAGGGACACGCACATGTTTTCGCACGCTCACACACACGGCCTATCTTTGCGGATTTGGAGTCAGGTTTTGAAACCGGAGGAGAAATGAAGTGGTAGAGACACAGACGTGCTGTGTTATAAACATCAGCTGTTTGTGTAGTGTGTGCATTGTATGAGAAAGCTGCACACAGGCTGCAGGGACGCGAATGTCCCTTTTGAACAGAAAATATAGCTGCTGGCCACAGGCTACTCCTTATGGCGGGATGATGCACTGATGACATAGTAAGGAGGTGCGTGATGGGTTCAAGGACCACTGGAAACTCTGAATTTTAATTTCCAAAACTGTTCATTAGAGTCAGTGCAGTTTCTTCCAAGATTTGGGTTGTTTTGACACATCATAGACTGAAAACAATATATAAAAAAAATGACTGATTTTGACTGAGGGGGCGGGTGAGTCCGCGTGAGGGGGCGACGCCCCCTCACGCCCCCTCTTGACGCCGGGACTGCTATGGGGGGGCTGATCAATTACCAATAAATGATCAATAACTCAAAAACGAAGTGCGCACAAATGCTAATTTTGTGTGCACAAACGAATGACACCATTTTAAAGCAAATCGGACACTATGGGGGGGCTAACTTCACACAAGTCGGCCCGTGGCGTTGAGGAGCATGTCGATGCAGCGCAACATTGAATCAAGTCCATAAACATTAACGCCTTGTTTCATGTTTAAATCACTAATGAGGATCATATGTGATTCATGCTGTTAAACTGTTTTCCAGCGCTGTTTAGTGTTTACTTAAATTGCTGTATCATGTGCACCACCTCCTGACTTGGTGTAGCATCAGATTGATAAATGCCAAAACACCCCACATACGCTCTGATTTCACCGTACGCAGGTTTGACAAATGAAAAAAACAACACATTTGCAAAGACATTTTTAGAGGAAACGGTAAAGCTTTATTTCTATTGTCATTCAGAATAAATGTAAATCTCCAGTTTTTGCACGTGCACAATAAGCAGCATCTTTTCATGGCAGAGAAGTCGACTACTCGAGCATGTAAAGTGCATTTACATTCAAATTTGGAAGTTACTACTTTAATGTCAAACGGAGAAAGAAAAAAAAACCCTGTTATATCACACGTAGAATTTTGAAATGTCCGTCAAGAATCATGCTCCAGTCACTGCAAAACAAAAAAAAGCTCACAGAGGCAACATGCAATCGTGAATTCATTCAAGACGGCCATAGCAGTGAGGAAACTTTCCATTTGGAAATGGGACAGTCACGACATGGGATGGGAACTCCTTAAACGCCTGTTTTGGAGTTAAGAGAATTCATCTGGAATTGGAGCAACTTTGGATGAGTAGAGAAAAAGTAAGTATTGCCAATAGGAGAGGAGGTTTCTCTTAAAAGAGGAGTCTGTAAGGATTTTGTAAATAACTATCGTAACAGAGTGTCCATAATACAAGATATAGTCTGAAGTTGAAGAAAAAAGCATCTTGTAGGTTTTTATTATGCAGAATAAGCTGGGTGTGAGCCTATTGTTGGAGTAGTTGGAGCGCATGATCAATTCGAAATAAAGACAAATATATTTGCGTCTCACGATACAGGCGCCTCGGTACGATACGCGTATTGTCACGTTCTCCATGATGATACTGTATATTGCCTAAAGCCACTCTGGAACATAAAAGGACCATCTCCTACATCCGATCAGGTCCAAACCAGTGCTGCCGCAGCCTCTAGTAGGGACGGATCGTCTAGTGAGGCATGACCTGTCCACAGAGGCGTCATACGCATTATGTCACTTTCATTCGGCGAGAACATTAGTGTGATTTTGGCCTTTCAGTGACCAATCAGCTGTATGGGTGGTTAGCATGGTGCCTTTGCTTTCCATCACGGCAGCCTCTAGGATGCTCGAGGATTTTTTTTTTTTTAATTGTTTCTGGTAGGTTTTCTCTGCTGATAAATTTCACCCAGAAAACATACCAGAAAATCAAAAGAAAATTGATCCTAGAGGCCACACTGACGGAAATAAAGCTGCTGGGCCAATTAGGGTGACCAGATTATTTCCTACTTAAAAACTGGGACTCAATTCGAAAAAATATGTTGTAGGGGTTCCAAACCCGCACCAATCCGCATCAAAGAGATGCTAGAATTGAACATTTGAATTGATTTACACTAATCGATATTCAGAGCCATAAAAAACATTTTTAAGTGAAGTGTATTCTTTTGGGGGCTATATTGGCCAAAAACTGGGACTACTGGGACAGAGACAGACTGACACTGGGGGACAAATCAATAGTTTTGGAGAAATCTATTGGGACGTGGGACAAAGGACTCAAAACTGGAACTGTGGGACATCTGGTCACATAGACATAAATGTCTAACTTTTTCCTTGCATAAAAAAGTTAGGTAATGCACCTTTAAGAAATACAATACGCACAGATTTCTTTTTCAAATATAGTATTTGGGCATTAAAAAGTTGTTGCTGCCTACAGAAACCCTCTTTTATTATGGCTCATAACTGCAAAATATTTGGAGTTATTTCAGCCTGTGTGCTTCGTATTTGTACAAGAGGCATAAAACGGTATAACACGTAAAAAACATCTGATATGTAAAAGCCAGCCCTAATGTCCGAGCACTGGAGGCTGCTGTCCGGAGCTGCCAGCAGTAAGAAAGTACTTGTATGTAGTGGAGGCAGTTAAAGCAGTAGCAGACCTGGACCTGGACACATCATGCATCCATGTGACTTTATTGTTCTATTTTCTGATTTGAGAAAAGTTCTTCCTGATTTCAATCCTTCAGTCATCCTTTAATTACATTTATATGATACAAATCGTCTGTGCAACTTGGTGGCATTATGGGACTTTTCATGCAGAAACCTTTCAGTGACCCAGCCGTAGTATGGGTGGTTAGCTTGGCACCTTTACTTTCCGTCACAGTGGCCTCTATGACGCTCCAGGACAGAGTGATCATACGTATCCCAAAAACTGGGACGGTCCCGAATTCAAGGCTTTGGTCCCAAATCCCGGAACTCTAGCTCAAACTGTTCCAGAAATGATCCAAGCCTCGGATCAGGAGCAGTAACTAGTTGGTTTTCATCAGAGAAAATGAGCATCTATCAAGAGTGATGGTCCATGATGGAAAGAAAAGATGCTGTGCTGATCACCCATACAACAATGTGTCACTAAAAGGCCAAATATCAACTTGCACTTCAAAAGTTCCATATTGCACCTTTAACTAACTCCTGCGGCCCAACATCCTACTATTCTAGAGGTCCAGTTGATCTATTATGTAGTAAGATTCAAGATTTTTTATTTGTCAAACCATGTGAATGATTTGAAAGTATATTTCTCTCATCCTTGATTGTGGAGCGGGGGGTGGGAGGGAGTCAGCTGTTTCCAGTTCTTAGAAATGGGCAATTCTGTTTTTATGGCTGCAATCGCATGATCTCGCTGAGAAAACACCATTTTGGGAAAGTAGCAGCTGTTTGCATTCTCACTGCTGAAAACCACCCCATATGCAGAGTCAGTGCGGGGAATGAGCATTTCAGTTGAAAGAGTAAGGTCTTGGGGTGTTTTAACGGGTGCTATTAGAGAAAAGTTGCAGCTTTTCCAAAACTGGACATTGTGGAAAAACTGTGTGAGCAAACTTGCCAATTCCTTCGCACATAACACCGCCTGGGGCCCTGTACAACACACTGGGGAATTAGCCCTCTAGCATTCACGGTTTCTTAGAAATGGACAATTCTGTTTTTACAAACTCCCTGCACTTATGAGTAAATGTTGTAAAGTCCAGATCCTTGTACTTTCTGCTGCCGAAGAAGAAAATAAACAGGATTACTCAAACGTCTAAGCTTATAACAAAGTTGATAGTGCATATGTTCCCCTGGCTATCCACAGGTGGGTACAGCTGACAGCAGGATCGCTCACACATGGGACCAACAATGTAAACATGCAAAGCTCCAAAAGTCAGCTCAGCACAAAACGGGCCCTTTAATCATTCCCTGCACTAAATTACACAGCATATAGCGATAGGCCTATTACAAAAATACTGTTGTGTTGCAGTGCTGGCAGATCCGCTGCCAGTCCAGGGTTCGGCTGAAGCAGCAGAGGGCACTGTGGAGCCTCTTACATTCATTTGAGACTCACAGCAGCAGCAGCCGGTGGCCTGACGCTAACAAACGACTCGTTCAGCAGTGTCAGGTACACCTCTTAAACAAACCTGAGCCGTTAGGTTAGCCATAACGTGTTGTAATGGATTTGAAACTAATCACACTAGTCATAGTTTTCTGTGACATCATTGAAGTAACAATGGCGACGCATACTGCGTACACAAAGCAATTGACCTTTCGCTCAATCCCCGCCCCCTTAGCCAATGTATGCTAGCTCCGTAAAGAAGTGGTGTTTATCACATATCATAACAGGGGAGAAGTGCGTGTTAGTGACTCATTTTAGTGCAATATCAGTGCAATATCCTCCTGACCGAGGAAAAATGAGTAGCAATAATAATATAATATAATAAATCAAATATGCAACGAAGAGGACACTGTGTGCTTGAGAAATGGGAAAAATCCCCGGAGCTCCCTTACATACAAACAGCACCGTCGTTTGGACCAGTGATGCTCTTGGTAAGTTGATCTCTCGTATGTTAGTCCAGTATTGATTTAAAAAGAAAGTCCAGTCTCCTGCTGTGGAGGAGAGAGAGGCTGCAGTGGCAGTTCTTAATTTGATCTTCCGTTTGGGGGAACGCATTCCCCCAATTTTCAGTTTTTCAGGGTAAAAGATCCGGGAAATGTTTAGGAGGATCCTGCAAAGATTTGATCAATAGGCCAGGATGAATGTGAGTGTGTTTGAGAGTGCACCTGGGGGACGACGGATGGAAATTAGTCCAAGGCTACAATGCGGTGTGGCTTGTTTACATGCATGAGAGCCATGTATGTTCATTAACATGCACTGTCCCGAGAAAAATAAACCAATAAATTAAAAAATCTGATATAATGGAGTTTAATGAGTATTCCGGCAACTGTTTTGGCCTGTTCCCCGAATCCATCTTATCAGACCAAAAGTGTTCCTGAAACTACTAACTTATAAATGAAGCACTGTGCAGTGGCTTTGTCTCCCCCGCGGCTGTGGCTCAGGTAACATAAAAGTCATTATTCTCCAGCGTAGACCTATTTAAGCCGCGATGTCTCGTGTGCTATCAGTGCAGTGACCATAACCAATCCTGAAATATCACTTATCACTAAATAACACTTCCTGTGCAACTTAGAAAGTAAATGTGCCATTTATTCCAGCGACAGAAACAGCATTTATTTAGCTCGTTTATCGGCTTAGAACAGCGAGAAAAAGGTCCATAGGCTGAGATCCGGGAATTGTTTGGTAGTAACGGTTGCTATGAGGTATGATTGGACAATGACCCACAGACCCATGTTTCCCGCAGACTGTGCTGGGAGAGAGCACCACCATGGGGGGGGATCTGGGTGCCCTCCCCCAGGAGATTTACATTTTAAATTTAGAAGCAAAAAATAAGAACTATTTTGCTGCTGTGAAAAGAATAATTTCTGGTTAATTTACATAGGGTACAGCTTTTTTTTTAATTTTTATTAATAATGTAATGGATCAGTTTTCTTTCAAGGGCGCAGGCCCTTGATTCTTCTCTCAGCTCCGCCCCTGCAGCGCTCAGATACAGACTCTGAACCTCAGCCTGATGCTGCAGAGAGAAAACACTGAACATGAGCAGCTCTCACTTCGTGCAGGGCAAGAGCAAGAGAGAAGGAGGAAACTAAAGTTTAGAACAGGATCCTGAATTTAATTCCACTGCGATCCCAAAAAATAAAGCAAAGGTCTGGAACATAATTTACCGTAATAATAATTTGTGTGCTTTGAAAACAATGCAACAATTCATTATAGTTTTGTTTTTACTCTAAAATTACATTTTAGGTTTCTAAATAACAGAATATATACACAATGTGCCAATGCAGTGTTGTGTTTCTCCTCTTTGCTCAGCTCAACAATGAGCCTGTTTAGTCCAAGTTTAATCCTGGTTTAGTCCTGGTTTAGTCCAGGTTTAATCCTGGTTTAGTCCAAGTTTAATCCTGGTTTAGTCCAGGTTTGGTCCTGCTCGCTGCTCTCTTGTTTTAAACGATGGACAACCAGGCGTGCTGTTTGCGCGTAACTATCGCGCGTGCATATTTAATCAGATGACTCGCGTCTTCTCGGTTTAAAATCTTTATCGAGCCGTATTTCAATCATTCTGCAGCCGTTTCCAAACGTTTAAAACGAGCTCAGAGGCCGCAGTTTCTCTTTCTGTTCAGCTGGGTTAGCGTAGCGTGAGAGAGCGTGAGGGTGAGACAGCGCAGACGCAGCTCCAGGACTGTCACGTCAGGTCTAAAGTTTGGATCCAAGTTTCGGATTCGGACGGGTTGGCGCGTGGGTCTGGAACCAGACTGAGGTCCATTTCGTGACCTATGTTTAATTCATTATAGTGACAGCTGCATTAGCAGCGCAGTAAAGAGGTTTACTATGCAAATTAGCCATGTGGCCTTTAGTTTATAAGCAAAAACAAAACTACGCAAAGCTGCCTTCATTTTTTGTAATATAATAATAGGCTACTTAAACAGTGAGACATTGTTCACTGCTCATTTTTCCTGTTAAACCTGCGCCTCTGCTGCAGATGTTGGTGTTGGGTGAGAGACAGAGAAAGAGAGGGGAGATCGAGACTGTGGTGGATAAAATAGACTATGGCCGCCACAGACTAATGTATTAGTGGGAAACCCTGCAATGACCATTTTGGGGCAGGGTTTTGCGAAAGGTCAATTAAAGTAAATATTCTTCAATAGGTTGCGTTCCGTGAAATTACAACATTCTAAAGATCCTATAGTTTATCATTGAGGTGGAGGGCAACTGAAAATTCAATGGCTGTAACCATAGTAACGCTCAAAATGCAGATTTCTAGTCTTAAATCATTGCTAATATCTCTGTAATTCCTCGGCCAATTCACATGAAACAAAAGCTGTCACAAAGTTCAAAGTCATATCTTTCAGCAGATATGAACATATGTCTCATTATTTCTTCACAAAGGCGTCCAAACGTGGAGACAATATTCAAAAACATGTGCTTGATGTTGGCCAGTAGAAAGGACTTTCAGCCATAACATTCACATGTCAGGTTTGTGAATCCAATCACTATCACATGATGATCAGAGAAAACATTTGGACATTTTCTTTTTGGAAATTTCTTTCAAAAACTGTTTCTCTCCCATAGAGTTGTATTGACACCTGCCCTCCAACTGAAATAGAATTCTATAACGTGAACGCAACCTATTGGAGAAAATAACTCTAACCCTAAACCTAAGATGGTAGATAACAGGATAAGTTCCATTGGTCGCAGAAGTAGAGCGATGACATCATCACAGGATTGAGGTGGAGGGCAGATGAGAATTCCATGATGGTAACTATGGTAACAGTCAAATATATTTAACATGGATTTTACATGAATGGCTAGGATTATTTGAGAGGAAGCTATCGGTCATTTAACAGCTCGAGCTAAAGGTAAGCAGCTAACGCTAGCATTTTTCACCGTAACCGTTTATATCTAAGTCATTTATTCATGATTACACAACACACGATTGAAACGGCTGATTTCATTCCGTCGTGTTGTTTAGTTCAAAGACCTGTTGCTGTCAGGCATTCTTCTCCGACTCTCGCAATGCATTGTGGGCTATATTGACTCGTTTAGTGACCGCTGTTGCTCACTACTTTTCAGAATGCATTGTGGGAAATTTTGAGTTCACTACTTTTTTCTCTCTGGACATTCGGACACCCCTACAAAATGGCGTGACCACTATATAGTGCACTATATAGGGAATAGTGTGGACATTCGGACACAGCCTATGTCATCATCAGATTCTAGAACGTGAACACAATCTATTCTCTCCATAAGGGTAGGACTGGGGCCTGCTCATGGCCCATAGGTACAGTATGGCTGCATGTCGGTTGGGATGTTTCACTCCCTGTGGCCAGTAAGTGGTCACACCCAGAGGAAGTCAATGATGATCATGACAAAACAATACTCGTTTTCCCTGCTTTGACTTTTTTTGGGCACAGGAAGTAACATTCAAAGTGGTCAAATTTCTGTGACTGTTTCTTTGCAAATCCGCACAGGGTTTTCCTTAGTGGTCGATCCAAAAGTGCAACCGTTTGGGGCAGTGCAATGTCACCCTCCGATAATGCCACAGGAAAACGATGGGTAGTAAAGGAGCTGAGCATGGCAGTAGGCACTTTGTGGTTGGGGAGATTTGGCTCTAGGCGGCAGCTCCCAGCACCTTCTTCATGTGCTCGTAGACCACATAGGAGATGCTGACCGCCGGGATGACTTTGAGGAAGTTGGGCGTGAGGCCGCGGTACAGGCCTGGGACTCCCTCATGAGAGACGATGTGCCGGAACTGGCCCACCATGGACAGCCTGGGATTGTCTTTGCTGAGAGCTGCGGGAACAGGAAAGATAACTCAATATAAACACATCTCTAAGCCCTAAAGAAAGGTCCCCCTTTTCAGTTGCACTTTCAGTATTAACTGTCAGACACCAGTGGTTTGAAACTAAATGTATTATACTAATGGAGCGACAGTGGCTCAGATGGTGGAAAATGTCCAGTCTTGCTTATGGACACATCAGTTCACTATCGTAGGACGACTGGGAGCTATTTTATTTTGTAACGAAATACTCCATAAAAGCTAGTTTATCGATTGCTACCATCTACATATGGTCATTATTGGGTAAACAGCTCCAGCCTGGTGGCCGTGTATCATGCACTTTGTGACATCTTTACTCAGCAGTCCCTCCAGGATTTTGCAATGTTGCGATCACAACTATTAACGCAAAATCAAGCAAACTCTGCGCCATAACAACTTTTCCTAAAACCTGCAACTATTCCGCAATTTCCTTTGCAACTATTACTGAACTTTGCACCTTTCTGTGCAACCAAAGTGAGTTTCATTTGGTCAATTAAAATTGATCAGTTAAATCAATTTAATAGTTATATTTGTGCGTAGCAAGTGTCCAGTGTAGGGTTAAACGATTTGGACAAAATTTCATATCTTAGTTTAGTTTATTGTTTATTGAAACAGGGACAGTGTACAAAACCATTAGTCTTTACAAAAGAAGAGATGATTTGTACCAGATTTAGCAAAGTAGCTATTTTCCATCTGCAGTCCCTGGACAGGTGAGTACAAAAAACATTACAATCTATAAATCTAATCTACAATAAAATCACTATATAAAATACATTAGTTTTCTGTACACAGAAAGAATATCTGGCAATATTCATGCCAGATATCTCGATATCGATACGATACGATTGAACTATGGGTTAGGTGAAAACTAAGCATTTTTCAGAAAAATAAAATCATAATACAAAAGAGTGCAGTTTTATTGATGAAAATCTATATCGTTTACATCTTGCTTTTTTCACTTTTAATATTTTGAATGTTCATATCTCGATATAAATACGATAACGATATATTTTTCTTTTGCGATATTGATATCTTGAATGTTCATATATCGATACGATAACGATATATCTTTCAGCCCTAGTCCAGTGTCTCCATGGGGTTAAGTCATTCAGACTGAAAGGAGGGCTTTCGCATCTGCTCCACCTCCTCTTACTCGCCTGGGTCTGACTTTGCAGCCGCTGTGTGCTCCTTCTGTCCAAGTTTTGTTTCTCTGCTCCTGGATCTTTATTTGGCGATAAACTCAATGTTAATGAGCAAAATAAAAATACATTCATCCTTTGATCTGTTCTCCTCGGAGTCTCTAATTAAGTGCTCTTATCGGAGTTAAATGGACTCACAGCGTCAGACTGGTGCCTGTTTGCTCCGCCCACTATCCACAGCTGAGCGGATGACGGGGGCGCCCACGGTTCAGTTTTTTTAGATGATACAACTATTTAAAATACTGCCTATTATAAGTCTTTTCTTATTCCCCAGAGTCTCTTTGGTTAAAAATTATGTAAAATGCAAAGAAAAGTTTGATTTTGATGTAAAAATGTTAATGTAATATAAATGTAATATTCAAAATACTGTTTTATGCAGCAATCACGGAAAATGCCCGCGAGATCCTGGAGGGACTGACTCTGTAACCATTCAGCCTGATTAAACGTGCACAGCATTAGGCCTAAATAACGATTCTCTGGGTTTTAAAATGCACATTAACATTAGTAGCTGAGTGAACCACGGATATTTTAAGCTACAAAACTATATTGTCGGCTGCAGACATTTGATTTAATAACAATATAAAAGGGACAGAATAAAAGCTGACGCTGTTATAAGCCAACAGGTGAAAAAGTTACACAAGCAGTGAGTTGTGCTCAGTTTAAAAGTGTTAATGTTCCCTGTGAATGATCTGAAGTAACAGATCACTTCCTTTGCCTTTTCATATTTGACAAATAAATACAACTAATGAAACGTTTGTTTTATTCTATGTAAATCAGACGTTCTCAGACGATCTCTGCTCATTCATTTCAACGGTCGAGAGCTTCTGTTTCACCCACAGGGGGCACTAACCTTCTCAGTGACGTAGACATTGCTCCCATCGACGAAGTGCCCATACGGACCACAGTTTGAAGACATGTACTTTTTTTAGCTTTAAATTGACCTGAAGTAGTATTTCACTACATTTACGTTGTTCCGAGTAATCCACCGGTCCTACTCAATTTAGCGTTGGTTGCAAACACTGATCAAAGAAGAGTGCATAGGAACTTCAAAATGTGCAAAGAGTCACTGTCTCGCGCTGTGTCGCTCTAATCAGTACTGTTTGATACATGTTGAGGAGCATTAATAAATAATGCAGTTGGTATTTTCCTCATTGCTCAGGGTCAGCTTGCTGTCGGATATGAAAGTCCAGATGAAGAGGCTGACCTTGTGCCTGCATGCGTGTGCGGACCAGCGACAGGGGGTAGGAGGCTAACTGCCCACAGGTGCTGGAGATGGTCCCGCAGGCTAAAAGCACCAGGACGCCCGGGTCTGCAGTGTCCACGCAGTACTTCTGCAGCCACGCGTTCTTCAGAGTCTGCGACACAGCAGCAAATCAGGAATTATACAAAGAGGAATAGTGCCAGCAGTGTGTAAGATGGAAGAGCGGGCGTCCAGCCGACCACTCAGAAGTCCAGTCCGGTTCCTCCTCCACATGGTGATGTGAAGGAGGTTTCAGGATTTCATCAAAATGTTATCAATCACAATCTCGTCTCCTCAATAATCGTCATGGGACTTTACAATCATCAGGTATACTGCCATTTCTTTGATAAAAACAGCACCTAGTTTTGGACAAGACGATGGAAGATTTGTGTGCGTTAAATGAGTGGTTCCCAAAGTGGGGGTCGTGGGACACTGAAGTGGGGGCTGTAAGATGATTTTGACGCAATATTTGTTATATTTCTGTATTTTTGATTGAAAACAGCATATTTTAGTGAAATTAAGCCAAATATCCAAATACAGTCTCTAAACAATCAAAATCGATCAATATGAGAAACAATAAACGTGATTACGCCATCTCGTCCAGCCCTATGAGAGTAAACAGTGATGTGTTGAAAATACTCTCAGAGGCAATTTGCCATCAGCGAGTCCTGGCCCCGGTCAGAACCAGGAAATCACTGAGACTTTCACACATTTCACTGACACATACTGACAGGAGATTTTAAATAGGAAAGGACTGTATTTGTATAGCACCTTTTACAGACATGGTCACAAAGCACTTTACATCGGGCAATTTACATTCACTTCAGTCTCAGTGGTGGTAAGTTATCTTAGAGACTAGCCACAGCTGCCTAATCTGTGCCATCAACCCCCTCAGACCACCACCGACCATTCACTCACTCTCACACCTTTAGCCAATGTATGTCAGTAGTGTTTCTAATGGTAGCTGGTTGGACTGTAAAATGCAGTGTTGCACATTAATGAATGCATCAGTTCTATATGGCTATAGATTCCCACTCCTTCTAAATTATCAGAATTGCACCATCCATTAGTACATCTGGAGGGAGCCACAGTCACTGACTGGTGAAATGTCCATTAAACACAGACTGGACTTAAATGGACATATCCTGGATGTTTGATATCCGTCAGATCTCGAAGCTAAGCAAGAAGGGCCTGGTCGGTACTTCGATGGGAGACCGTTTGGGAACACCAGGAAGCCTAGATGAATGTAGGGTGTGAGTGAGTGGGTGGTGGTGTCAGTCTACCCCAGGGCAGCTGTGGCTACAATAGTAGCTTACCACCACCGAGTATGGAGTGAATGAATAATGACGACAGCGCTTTGAGAAACTTGGTGATACAGGCTTGTAAAGTGCAATACAAGTGTAAGGCATTGTTATTATTATTATGTTTGATATTATTATGTTTGAGGCCTAAACCAGACGAGTTCAACGATAGGACATGTCCTTTAAAAGAGAAAAGTCTTACTGTATGCAGACCTCATAGACAGCCAGGTCGATGCCTGCGTACGGGATGATGCCCAAGGTGTTGGGCAGGTACCCTCTGTAGAAGGCCCCCACCCCCTCAGTGGCCAGGATGTGTCGGGCACAGTGCAGCAGCCCACAGTACTGCCCGGTCTTGCGCAGGGTCAGGCGGGTCTTCAGCACCTGCCAAGGAGCAGCACCAGCCGTCAGAGCTCATAACTACATTCAGCAAAGAGAGTAAGGAGTAAACTGACCTCCATGGGGTAGATGAGGGTCTGAGCAGTAGCTCCGGCCAAAGAGCCCGCGAGGAATCTCTCCTGCACTCTCAGGGGCCTGCCCTGCTTAGTGCCGTGGATTATCCGCTTTATCTGCAAGGAAGTGAAACTGTTCAGTGTTAATGGATCTTTTAATGGAAGCTGAATCTTTGTATCTGTTCACAGTGGCGTGCTGGGACCTCATATTGGTCCGGGAGTTTTATGATTCAGGGTACACTTTTCTAAATGTTTTAATATTTTTTAATGGAAATGGAAGGAAAAGATCCGCACAACTGTAGAATGCTCACCGATTTATTTGCTCACACTGACAGTGACGTTTCGGGTCCTAGCCCTTCATCTGTTGTCTGATGAAGGGCTAGGACCCGAAACGTCACTTTCAGTGTGAGCAAATAAATCGGTGAGCATTCTACAGTTGTGCGGATCTTTTCCTTCCATTTCCATTGCATTTTTTGGATCCAGCACACTGGTTTTATATGTCGGATGTGCGTGTCTCTCCTCCTCCATCGTTAATATTTTTTAAATAATACATACAATTTAAAATGGTTAATTAGAATCTAGATGCCACAAAAAAGTGTTATGCCATTTCCCAGCTTAGCACAGTCTGACTCTTTCTATTAAAAAAATAAAATAAAATAAAAATGTTCGACTGTGGTGTTCCCCCCTCACCTGCTCATAGGCCATGAACTTGATGGCTGACTCGGGGGCAATCTTGAGAACGTTGATGCCGTTACCTCTCCATAGCGACCGGACTCCGCCCTCCTGCACCATGCCCCTCAGCCCCGCCCACAGGTTCTTTCCCCGAGACGTGGCGCCGTGCACCTGTCGCCACAAGTATTACAAAATCAGATGACATATATCAACTTAGAACCACCCTGTACTAGTAACTTTCCAAGTAACAAAAGATTCAAAAGATTCAAAATAATGGCCTTCACTTGTATTGCACTTTATAAGCCTGAGTTGGCAAGTTTCTCTGGTGCCTGGAGGTGCAGCAGTTGGTGGACTGGGAGAAAAGCCAGGGGAAAGTAAACAGCCTTGAGGGCTTTCCGGTGCTGATGGTCAGAGTGCCCCTGATCCATCAGGGAGTCAGTGATCCTCCGGCATAGGGAGCCAGGCATGTTGAGCGGTGGATGAGCGGTCAGCGCTCTTGCCTCACAGCAATAAAGTCATGAGTTTGATTCCCGGACTGTGTGGGGCTTTCTGTGTGATTTAATGGGTCAGGGTCATGGGTTCAATGGAGTTTGTATGTTTGTTTGATGAGTTTCCTCCAGATGCTCTAGTTTCCCCCATCGACCAAAAACATGTGCAATAATCCTTAAGCCAGGTGTTTCTGACCATTAGCTTGGCCCTACAACTGGAGAATGGGTCGCCGGGCACTGCACTGTGGTCGCCCTTGCGGCATTGAAGGATAGGTCGAAAGCAGGGAACAAGTTTCCCTATGGGTACAGTAAAGGGAACCTTAACATTACACTTTCAGGATTCTGGCGTAGGTTCCCAGAGAGTCCAGATGCAGCAGGATGAAGTGGAAGTCCAGGTTGACATCTACAGACCTGTTGGCTCTGTAGAACTATAGCAGGTCCAGGACGGGGGCTACACTGTAGTAATAATTCTTTCACTGGGTAGCTGCAGCTGTAGACTGATGGAAGTGAGACTCCGACCACCACCAACGACTCACTCACTATACACAGGCAAGGTGAAGTGTCTCGGCCATTGAGTTTAATTTCTAATATAGCACATGACAAAAAGCAGCAGTAAAGCATTTCGCCTGGTCATAAGGTTACTGGAATTAAGCACCAGTCCTCGAAACTGAAATAAGCAAGGGTAGACCAAATGAAAAGTCTCAAGGAGCTCTCTGCTTGCAATCTGTAATTTAATCACTAGTTTTAGCATGGATTCATATCTGAGAGTCCATTGATGAAATCTGCTGCTGATGTTCTGACCTGGAGGAAAACCTTAAGACGGTCCAGAGGAGCAGTGCCGGTCCTGGACACAGCTCCAGCCATGGCCCCTGCCGCCAGCTGCCTCCACACCAGCCCAGAGCGCCTCTCCTGCTCTGAGAACTCATCTGGCACAGTCAGGGTTTCTCCTATGTCCAGCATCTGAAAGACACTCACACATGCATGAGGTGAACGTGCCCCGTAGACCTCCCTGAGAGTCGTCAGAGCGCGGGGGCTTACGCAGGCATGTTTCCAGTGCAGCATGATGTCCTCCATGTTGTGCAGGGGATTGAAGAGGAAGTAGTCCCTCCACTCCTTCCAGTCAATGGTCATGTTGTCGTCTCTGTCCATGCTGCAAAGAAATACCTTTATATAGTTCTTTTCTCTCTGCGGAGCACAAGAAGCCCTGACCATGGACATTTGGACAAAAATGTTTTACAATGCTGTAACTTAGTTTCTTATACTGACTGCCCTAAGCCACAGTCTAACTTGCCACTAGTTAAACTCCAAATCAAACGGAAAGTAGTTATTTATATTAGCCTTTTCAGATATACAGTATGCAGATCTAAAAATAGAGATAAATCATCTCTAAAGATCTTTCACACGCAGAAACACTTAAAAAGCCGCCCATCCATCTTGACCAGGGGCAGATGCAAAATTACTGAGACAAGTTACATTTACATACAATAACCACACACTGAATCAAGATATTACACCTAGAACTTCTGCAGGTGATAAGACTTTGTTTTGAGATCTGTCAGAAGTAATTTTTAAGTACAAAGTGACACACATTCTTTCAATTGGAGTAGATTTGTAACTTCCAACACCAATATCAGTATAATAATATCATATCTATGTTCAGGGTGCAATTTGTCAAAAAAACAGAAGGGGGGATAGTTACTCAGTCACTTTATTATTGCATAAGAAGCACATACATCTCATGCTGTTGAACTTGAAACCCAGTGTGGTGAGATGTGTTCTAAGTGTCTTGTAGCTCAGTGTGTGTGGTGCGGAGGGTGAAGTCGATGCCCCTGTGTGCAGGGCGTCCATGCCTGTGTGGGCTGTATGTAAGCACTTCCAGCCCAATTCAATGCATAATGATCCAGCCTATAGCCTACTCCGAGGCAGATATTAATATATGAGACACAGAGGCCTATGTTACGTGTTCCTCTGTATAGTTTTGGATTACATTCAGCGAGGAGCAGCGAGGGAGACAGGACATGAGAGACTTCAAATGGCCTGTGCATAGACGACAGAACTACTACTCCTTTTTCCCAGACCCGTCCAGAGCGCGTGTTGCTCAGGGAGTTGGGCCGTTTTGGATCAAACTTTGAGTAGGGGACTGTGTTCTCCCAAAATTTACAAAATCTTTTGGACAGTCCAGTTTCTCTTTTAATGGATCCAGACTGTGGAACTCTCTGTCCACTAATTTAAAACTGCAGACCGACATGAACAGTTTTTACAGAGGTCTGAAACAATGGCTAAAGTCAAGTCAAAGTTGCTCACATGATAACACTGTATGAAATGTACTGATGTTGTGTATTAATTACCTTTTAAATATTGTAATGTGTATTGTATTATATTGTGTTTTGTGAAATGTGTAGCCTCCTATGGACAAGTGTTGAAAATTAGCAGTTTTGTATCTGGTTTGTCCAATGCAGTTGTTATGTCCATATCAAATAAACGAATAATAATAATAATAACCAGCGTGACCAGGGCGACAGGTGTTTTTCTTTTTTGAGGGACAGAGCTGTGTTACGGAATGCACATGTATGCACACGGCTGGCACCTGTTTGTCAAACTGTAGCTATTGTAAAACGTGCAGGATTTCACACATGGCTGGGGTCATTAGCATACCTGATGCGCGGGTTACGGAATCCCCCGCGGCCCCCGCAGGCTGCCCGCGGATCAGGTCTGGTCATAAAATTCTCCTTTGGGCCGGGTTGGGGCGGTTGCCGCCACTCATGGGCGTATTCATAGTTCAGCCACGATTCATTCTATCATCTTTATAGCGGGTTTTTTGACGTAAAACAAGCAGCGTTTTGCTGCTCAAAGTCTCCTATTTTCCACGGCATGTGCCTCGGTGCGCGACTTCTCTGCCCCTCTCCTGTAGCGCCGCACAGAGGGAGCGCGAGGGGATAAGACTCGCCAGTCCTGTTAATTTCAAGCTCATTTCTGTATGTGTGAAAAATAGATTTAACTGATCCAGAGCCGGTTTTTCGTATACGCAAACTACGCAAGGTGCGTAGGACCCCAGCAGCCGCTAGGGCCCCGCATCTCGGTCAAACTACGGGGTTGTTTCACTGATTAATCAATGCGTTGTTACGGGACAGGCTCTCTGACAGCGCTCACTCACTCTCCTCCTACTTTGCTGCGTTTTAGTGTTATATGTGGCAGTCTGCGGAAGTGGATGAGGAAGTGAAGCTGCTTTTAGAGAGAGAGCCCCGCGGGGTCAGAGACAGAGCAGAGCTGCGTCTTTATTTTAATTACGGCTTAATTTTCGATCCGTCAAAATGACAGGCGGCCTTCAACATTTTCGGTCAAAGCTAAAAATATTCAGTAAATGACGAAGAATTCTTAGTTAATGTAACCTCTGGTTTACGGTGAAGGCTTCTCTTGGCGTAGTCCTAGTCCTTGCTTACCTCTGCAAGATCCGTGAGGCCTGTTCCTGGGAAACCTCCATCCCAAGCTTCTGTAAGGCGTGTTGGATCTCGCCCTCATCAATGCAGCCTTCGGTGGAGGATAAATGTGTGAGTGGAGTTACAGAATGGAGCTAGTGGAGGAGTTACTCACCGTCACTGTTGCGGTCAAGGTTGGTGAACATCAGCCACAGCCTCTTCTCGTGAGCAGACAGGAACTCAGAAAACTCGTGAATATCCAGCAGCCCATCCTGGTTGGTGTCACTCTGGAGAACTATCTGTGGAAACAGTCACAGCGTTTTTTACACGATAAGAACAAAGCTACGGTATACAGTGTTGGTGAGTAACTGAATACAATACGGATGTAGGATACTCAAATGTAAGAGAAACTGTATTCAGGCACAGATGAAATAAACCAATTAGCAATTAGTGGACGGGACCACAGCTGTAGCCCAACTCACAAAATAGGAACTTACTATAAACTGACGAGAATGCGGAGGTAAAATCCTCGACTACTTCATCCATGATTAGTTTTGACTAATAACTTCTGCACGTCACTGTTGATTGAATTACAACATAGATACAGACGGCCTTGCGTCACAGAAGGGGGGTGGCCTCGCCGAGGGGGAAAACAGAATCTTTTGGGAAACAACATTTTTCACTCTTTTTAAACTTATTTATCACATACAAATAAAGTCAAGTCTAAATCGGGTCCATATGGATGTTTATTCACAGCAGATTGTTCAGTAGAAGTGACAAAACGGCAGTCGTAGCAAGCGTTAGCATTAGCCTGATGCTAACATGAAGCATCATTTTAGCATTCTCTGTTATTTATGTAATTATGGGCTGTTGGGCCACTCTGCTCCTCCCCATGTCTTTGTATCTTTATTTAGTAGAAAACTATGTTCATAATTCAGCATTTGGTAACGTCGGTTTTGAATAATTAGATAAGGTTTTGATTTTTCTCCAAATAGTTTTCCCCCTTAACTGTTTTCAAACATGACAATATAATATATTATGGGCGATTCCAGAGATGCCGTCTCTATGGCTTATAGCGGCGCAGCGTGTGACGTAACCTGGACAATTCTCTTGTTTACCGTGTATGTCCAGACCATTGAACTAAAAAAAGAGCCACCTTCTTACGCGCTGAAGAAGTGGGTGTGGTTTCCCAGGCTAACTTCACAAGACGCAAGAACTTTGTTCTTGCACCCAGAGCGGCAAGGACAAAATGAAGTCACTTTTGACTTGTAGCCATGGAAACGTTTTGTAACTGACGACAGTTGCGTGGCAACAAGGCAAAAATGACTTCATTTTAGTCTTGCAGCTTGCTTGAGCACCCCCTGAGATTGTTAAAGCACCCCCAAAGATTTTGGCCACTAAATCAAAGGAGCACTAGTTATCTCTAGAAACATTCCTCGGACGTTTAACGTGAAAAGGAGTGAGTAGGACAGGATTAGTTCCAACAAAAGGACAGGGCATTGTCCGAGGCCCAGTGGGACGTTAATGCGACCGTGCATCAGAGCGCACGCTCGGCGACAGCAGGAGTCGGGCTGAGTCTGACTCCAGGGCCATTATTACAGTCGTTCACTAAATTTGATCAATGAACTGAAGTTAGACTTAGGGCTGGGCGATATGGACCAAAAGTCATATCCTGATACTTTTTGGTTGAATATCGATATACGAAATACATCCCGATATTTTTTCCACAAAGTGAAAGTGGTGAAATGAAGTATTAAGTCAAAGTCAAATACGAGTAGTTTTATTGAAAACTCACTAAAAAAACCACTATATAACAAAGCTCCGTAAGGCGCACATTCAAATAAAAATGTCTTGGATAAAAATAGCCTATAAAATAAAATAGGTCATTCTTTTTCTGAGGGCAGCAGTTATATATAAAGAGATAACAAAATAAAGTGCTCAGTTTAAAAAAAACTTTCAGTTTGAGATTTCTAATTCCACATCTCATTTAAAAATAAATCAATTATCTTAAATATCGATATATCGCCCAGCCCTAGTTAGACTGATGTTATAAAGTCAGACACTGAAATCAGAGGTTATTATTGTGCACTTTTGATACAGCGACGTGAGCGCGGCTGAACCCAAAGCACCAGAACAGACCGAGTCCTCCAGCAGCGAGACAAAGTCTGGACGAGGAAATTACGCACAACAGCGGTGTGCAGTTGTGAACGGAAAAGTACGGGTGGCGGGTAGTTGTGGGTGCACGCGCGTCTATTATGCGTGTTATGTTGTCTAATCGCCCCAAAAATGTTATGTTTTGTGAGCACCCCCAAGAGAGACTTCAGCACCCCCTGGGACAAATGTGTGGTGCTGCCGCTGGTTGTGGGCTGAAAGGTTTGGGAATCAATATGGGAAACAGGTTGCATTCACGTGACATCACAACATTCTAAAGAGCCTATAGTTTAAAACTGAGGTCGAGGCAACTGAAAATTCCATGGTGGTAACCATAGGCGCCGATTTATGTTCTTCCCAGTGGGTGCCCAGTCAAAAAAAATAAATAAAAAAGTCGTGGTCGAGATCGAACCAGCACTCTCGTGGTTGGGCCCCCGGCCATATGAGCCATGCGCTCTACTTATGGAGCTAAACGAGCGGAACAAATGTCCGCAAACGCACGTATATCAATTTTATAAGCAACCCGGGTCTGCGGCGTTACAGGTCAGGCATTATTTATTGAATCATTTTGTAATCAGGGCAAATTCGCCTGGGTGCCCAACGATTTGAGTGGGTGCTCCAGCCCCGCAGCACCCACGGGATCGGCGCCTATGGTGGTAACTACGGTAACTGTGATAACTGGCGAACTGCAGATTTTTTCTTCTTAGTTTTTGGTTAATATCTCAAAAACCTGAGTGTGATGGTGTTCCAGTAGAAAGGACTTTCAGACATACAAATAATGTGGCAGGTTTGTAAATCCAACCACTGTCAAACACGGATGAGGAAAAACTTTTGTGAATTTTTCGTTTTGGATATTTCTTACATAAACTGTATTTCTCCCATAGAGTCGGCGGCCCCTGCCCTCCGCCTGACATTATGACATCATCATATTCTAAATCGTGAACGCAATCTATTGAAAAGCTGGTCCTGGCTAAATATCCATTGCCAAACACTTTCAGTTTTTCTGGGTAAAGGATCTATTTTGGAGGATTTGATTTGAGACGATATAATGGTGTTTAATGAGAGTGTTCTGACAACTGTGTTCGCCCGTTCCCAGAATCCACCACGTCAGTCCATAAGTGCTCCTGGACCTGCTACTTTACAGATTAGGCCCTGGTTGCGGCATGTGTGATTATCAGCCTTCTATGTCTGACTAAATTGTCTCAGGTTAGATGAGACGCAGCGACCTCACCTGGCCTGGAAAGTTCCACAGTGCGGCTTTAACATAGCACTGCCTTTCTGTAGCGTAAGTTAGCACAGTGATGGAGATATCGCGCTGTCATCTGCCATCTGCTCCCAGTGAGTCTCGCGGCTTCCTGCGTTAGCTCCGAGCACTTCAACAGAAATCTAGATTAGGGCTAATCTGCAGAGCCTACACTTCAGACGTGGATGTGCATCCCGGCTAACTGCCTGACGCGCCATAGGCAGAATAATGATGCTCGTCCTCATGAGCCGTACCTCCTCAGCCTCCCCCCGGTGCAGCCCCCGCGCTGCCAGGGCCAGTCTCAGCTCTCCGATGTCCACTCGGCCGTCCTTGTTCAGGTCCAGCTGCTCGAACAGCTCGGCATATCTGCGCTGCCTGTCCGCCTCTGAAGACGCGCCGCTCTGGTCGGTTCCCGGGGCCGCACAGCGCTCCTCGTCTCCACCCATGAGAAAAATATCCGACCTGCTTTTGGACAGCCTCGTGCTCCGCTAGGTTTGGACACGAAGTGAAGCGCAGTGGTTCAATGAGAAAGCCCCGGTGTGGAGGGAGAGAGCGGCGTGCGGGGACCGCTGCAGAGGAGGTGTGAGCTGTCCGGCTGAATGACGAGATGATAAACCCCCGCGTCAGGTGCACGCGCAGAGCCACAGACAAATCCCGCCGCGCGGATTTAGCAAAGGCACGCACGTGTTGTCAATGTCGGTATGAGAAATGTAGCTAGCAAAAACATTCCCTGCACTTACTTATAGCTACTTTTTGAATGCATGTACTGTAAAATATTTTTGATTGATGTTCAAAACTATCTCTAATTGGACAATTAATTATTTTAAATGCCAAAGATGTATGTATCTATTTTGATCGAAACATTTACAGAGATGTGAAATTTGTTATTCAGCTTTATACTTTAATGGGAAAATATCACATACATAAAATGAAATGGGCTGACAAAAAACCAAACTTCTATACTTTTCTTGCAGACATGAACCTATATATTTCTACTATTAATTCAATACAAAATAAAAAAGCAGGTAAAACAATGTATATACTAGAAACGTACAGTCTTACTCCTGGCTCCTCTTAATATTTTTGGTATCAGTGTGTAATGTATCCCCTGGCACTATTTCCTCCTTGTTTACATGTAAAAAACGTTAATAAAAAAAAATAAAAAACTTACTTATAGCTACAGATAGAAAGGAAAGGAATTACATATAAGTAAATGAATACATCAAGACATAATGCTGCGTTCCAGGCAACTGGTAAATGTCCCTCCTCCCACTTGGAAACATGCCTTTGAGCCGCTCGAAGCGGTAATTACAACCTGTTAACTCGGAGACCTCCAGAAGCTACGAGTTCGAATGCGAGATGAAGACAGTAATGGCGCAGTGGAGGAGCAGCTAAGGATGAAACTGGAACAAAACCACTGCATCAGTGACGTGAACGTTACTTCTGGTCACAGCTTTCAACATAACGTTATTATGTCGCATATTTTGAATTATATCTGGTTTGGAGAAACTTTCATAATAACGTTAGCATCGTATGAGCTAACTGTTGTAGCATTAGCTGTTTAGTGACATACGACTTTATTCAGCTGGGACGCTCTGAGGTTGTAAGTCGTCAGAAACAAAAAAAAGGGAAACAATTTGGGAAATGAAATCAAAAAATGTGTCCCAATTTGTTTTTTTAAAGTGTGTGCCTTTTTGTCGTTAAAGGAAGTTTATTGGTTGTTTCACCTCAAACAAATGATACAAATGCTAAATAAATGAAATGAATAAATGAACATAATGAATCGTTTTTATATGACAAATAATTTAGTATAACCCTAGGCATTTCTTTTTTTTACGGTACCCGGCCCTACTTACGTATTCACCTTATTTTCCACCCCGCCCACTTTTGCTTTTTTTTTGTCACAGATCAGCACTTCCATTGTATTGACACCTCCGGTAGAGCGCAAAGTCCGTTCATTAAGCGGATAACGAGGGAGAATGTCCAACATTAAAATCTGATGTTTAGTAGACTGATTCGTGTATTTCATTTTTTATTTATTTCAATCGTTCGGAATATTATTTCATGTTTACATAAAATAATGCTAATGGGACATATATATATATATATATATATATATATATATATATATATATATATGTATATATATATATATGTATACCGTCCATTGTTCATTTGCACCAACATGTCAACACTGCACTGTTTCACTGCGCGGCTTAAAAACGGCTTTTGTGTCCGTGTAGAACTGATTTCCCCTTGATTTCTCCAGTCCTGTGTTAACTGGTTAACTATTACGGGTGAAAGGTCGGGCACGATGAGCAAAAAACAATCTCACACATTCACATTGTTTCTTCTACTTTTCTCACTCAAAGCAGTAATATGGAACCCGTATTGGCCAAGAAGTAGACACTATACCACATGATCTATGATCAAATATGCAAACAATACACAACATGATAAAGGTTTAACTCAACATGAGAAACTGTCCCTGATGGTCTAGTGGCTAGGATTCGGCACTCTCACTGCCGCGGCCTGGGTTCGATTCCCGGTCAGGGAATGAACTCTGTCAGAAGCGGAAACAGGTGGGACTGTAGAGCTCTATATGTGTAACAAGCCAGTAATACAGCTGCTGTATAAGTTCAAATATGCATTATTATAATAAGGGTTTATTTGCATAAAAAGCTCTATAATACAAAATGAGTGGTTACCATGGTGCCTTTACTTTCCATCACAGTGGTCTCTAGGAAGCTCCAGGATCAATTGTTTGGAAGGCTTTCTCTACTGAAAGAAAACCTACAAAACAACTGATCGTGGAGCGTCCTAGAGACCACTGTGATGGAAAGTAAAGGCACCATGTTGACCATTTATACAGCCGCTGGGCCACTACAAGGTCAAATACACACACACAAAAGTTGCATAATGCACCTTTAAACTCCACATTGAATTGCATTATTATGCATCTCTCTGTGTGTGGTTTTATGTGAAATGTTCTACACACTACTCTATAGAAGAGTAAATAGAAGTAATGATTAAACTGCTGTTGCACTCATCAAACAAAGATCTGTGTGAGTCCAGTGGGTTTATGACAGGCCTGGCTTGTATTTGAAACACTGTGTTACCAGGGTTCCTGTTAGTTGGCAGCAGCCGGATTTTGGCCGGTTTGAAAAGCAAATCACCGGTAAATGTAATTTCCATCAACCAAAAAGGCCAACAATAAAAAGTCCTCAGAAAGAAAAAAAGAAAATAGGCTTCATACAATATTGAAGCTAAGTCAGACAACTGTTGTTGTGTCCTTGGGTGAGACACTTCACCCACCAGTGCCTCCAGTGTCTGTGTATGTTGGTGTATGAATGACCTCACAAAATAGAGAAAACAATCCAAAACCACTGACAGAACAATTATAACCAACATTATTACAGTGGAAGCGGGTATGATAGCAATGAGAAACATGATCATTTTGAAAATGATATCTTTGAGAATGATATCTTTGAGAAACATATTTTTGTAGAATGCTATTATTGTCATTGTTATTATGGTGATGATAATAATATGTATAATAAATATGTACGCTAGTGATGTATGTGTATGTATGTATATATATGAATACATATATCTGTATGTGTATGTATATGTATATCTAAAACACTATGACAAATGTAATACTTAAACAATAAGTAAATCAATAGAATGGTGACCAGAATGGTAATATAAGCAATGATAAAAATAAGAGAAAACTATAAAACTAAGTAAATACACTCAGAAATCATAAACTTTTCTATTTTCGCTCTACGTTTTTCACATACTTGTAAGTTGTCTTGTAAGTCTCATCAGATTTTCAACCTGTGACATGTAAAAGCTTAAGCTAAAGCTCAATGCTGCTAATCAATAATTGTACTGTTGAAATCTGCAACAACATCATTGTAAATCATTGATACACACAGAGTAGTGTGGGTATGCCCATATATGAACTTGTTATTTGCAAATTACTTTTATTTAAACAGGCACACGCACGCCTGGGTAACTCAGGTATTATAATGTAATGTGGAATTTTGCCTGCAGCTGGACACATGCGCTTCAATAATGTACATCTTAGATTTCTACTGTTACTGAAACGCATGAAAGTATATTGAATATGGGGTAGGCACTTATAAGCTTTCTTGCCCACGGCCTACTCCTTTTGAGTTATTTTTTTTTTTGGTTTCAAGTGACAATGTAAATATAATAATGTAAATAATGCAAATAATTGCTCAAATAAATCAAATCAAATCAAATGGGTGAGTGGTTCCCTGATGTTAAGCGCTTTGGGTAAAAGCGCTCAATAAGTTGAGACCATTTACCTTCCTCCGGCCCCTGACATGCCGACATTTTCAAACCCAGCCGGCCAAAGTGACTGGCAAAACCAAAAAAAATCTAGTGGGTTCTCTGAGTGTAAGTCATAGTCATCTATTCTTAGTGCTAATAAAAGGGATTGGTGACGTGTGCTGACATGCACACAGAGGATTACCCTGACACTGGTGAACACAGCCTCCCTGACAAGCCGCGTTACTTGGCACAGACACTTTCATAGTTTAGTTACGGAAAGTAGGTAACACGGCTGTCCTTTAGAACGGATGCTCCAATCCCCCATGCAACGATGGATAAAGCAGTCCAATACCAATACAGTAGAAACTAGTTGGGCTCCACTAGGAGCACTCAAAAGTCTGGTCTGCGCACTGAGGTCAATGTTGTCTGAATGCAGTTTAGAAGAGTGTTCTCTTCTATTAGTCAAGGCACAGCATGCTGATCCAGGGTTTAATTTCAGTAATCTGTTCCAGAACATACTGTCTCCATCTAAATAAGCAAAGACGTTTAAAGGCATTTCCAGTAAATTTCATGATGAATACTTTCTACTTTTACTACATACTTTTTTTTTTTTTACATTTAACTGGATTAAAACTAAAAGTATTTATCATAGTGGTCTGAATGCATTTATTTTCACAGTGACCTCTTGCCCAACAGTCGCTCAAGCTGCAAAGTCTTTCTGATCCATCAATATAATAAAGTCTGAGAATACCAGAGGAGAATTCAGTCTCTCACATTTTTAGATCAGACCTGGTTTGGACCTGGTTGGAAAACAACAGCACAACTCTTCATAATAAAAAAAATAAAAAAATAAAAAAAAAACCTGACAATTTGACACTTTCAATTGTAAAAGGAAAAAGAAATAAAGAAAGAAGAAGAAGAAAAAAAACATGTGTGATATATTTTTACTTTCTGGAAGAGAAAACATTTTCTCAAATCCTTTTATTTTGTAATGTAAATGTGTTGCTCCCGTTCTGTACGTTTACTGACCAGCAGGAGGCGGTAGAGTTCCATTGAGTTTAAACAAAAGAAGGAAAGCTGCGGCGCATGCGCATTGCACTGACTGCGCTCTGTAGCCCTGGTTGTTTAGCTGTTTCAGCTGCACCAGTATTTAAAGAGTATAACAGAGAGTACATCTGAACAGGAGAACTTTAGAACATGCCTTTGCCGGTCCAAGTGTTCAACTTTCAGGTGAGAGTGCTCTGCAGCACACAGCTCTAAAGGTCCGCAGACTGTTGTTAGCCTCCTCTGCTGAAGCTAACGCACCGTTAATCTATGGACAAGATTTGCTAGTTCCCACAAACATGCCAGATTTTTATGGTAACAGTGAATTTGTAACTTTCCATCCACAACCTTTACCTTCTGCTACATCCAGACCCGGTCATTGCACTTAAGAAGAGCTTTATTTATATTACGCCTTTCACAGACATGGTCACACATGAGACAACTTAATCATGTGGAGCGTTTATTTACACACCAGAGCTGTTCACCAAATCAATAACTTTGCCATTTTAACTTAATTTGTTTATTATATTGTTGATTCAATTGTTGATTTAACCATAAATATTGAGTATATTGAGAAAATTGAGAAAATAAAAATGCTTTGTGGTCCGGTCTAGAGTCTGGGTACCCTGTCCCTTTAGCCTGGGGTGATGGGAATTGTTTCTCTTTTCCAAATGAGCAGGAAGATGATTCCTGCTCATACGTTCGCCCGTTAACTGAAGACTCATGAGATTCTCATGGGGTGCAGGTCTAAATGTAAATCTCTTCATGTGTGTTTTTCCTCAGGGAGCCGTGGAGCCCATGCAGATCGATGCGGACCCCCAGGATGATCAGCAGAATGCTCCGGACACAAACTACATCGTGGAGAACCCAACACTGGTATTCCACATCGGACTTTGAGTTTATTTTGTCATTGTTGTGATAATCCTTTAAGTAAGGCCTTTTAAAAAGCATTGAAGGTTGTTAAATAAATTGTGCCAAAATCAAGGCCTTACACGGGCATTAAATGTACATAGGGTGGCAAATTCCAGCAATTTTCAACGTAGGAAATTTTCCATGGGAATAAACAGGAAAAAAGCGTAACTGAAGGTTGCTTGTATAAACATTTGATTATCTATCACAACAGAGAGGAAAATAAATCCTTTTTGCGATGTTTGAAGAGGACAGTGTTTTAGGTTGTGGCCAATACAAAGCAGATCATATTACATTATTACATATATTCATCTAATCGTTACATGTAACTATTATGTATAATCATTAATTATATATATTACTTACTATCATTGTAATAAAGCGGTGCAGTATTATAATATAATGTCCCACCGCTTCTTAGAAAGAGGATTAAGCAGAATGTTGGTTTAGGAAAGTTATGTTTTGACGAGCCTCACACTTCTTGTACAGGTCTGGGGCGTGACATCACTCAAGTGCACGTTTTATGGTTCAAAAACATAATTAATGGGTAGCTAATAGTTCACCAATTGAGAAAAAAAACTGCAAAAATCAATAATATTTATGTCGCAAACTCAACATGCCACACTTTTCTATAGGGCCCGGCTTCACCGTTCAGTTGTATAGGGAGACAGAACTTTAGATGAGGCAAATACTTAACAACGGAATTAGCCCAGGCGTAGCATTTGTAACCCCAGGCGCAGATAGCCAGTCGCTGCTACCATTACGTTGCTGACGGCTGGTGTGTGTGTCTGTGTGTGTCTGTGTGTGTGTGTGTGCGTGTGCAGGACTTGGAGCCGTACGCCACCTGCTACAGTGGGCTGATGCGCATCGAGAGGCTGCAGTTCATCGCAGAGCACTGCCCGCAGCTCCGGGTGGAGGCCCTGAAGATGGCCCTCACCTTTGTGCAGAGAACGTTCAATGTCGACACTTACGAAGAGATCCACCGCAAACTGACAGAGGCCACACGGTGAGAGAGCGCCCAGTCAGTGCATCGGCGCATCCTTGGATATGAAGATACGACTCCCCAGTGCCTGTTTCGCCTGGCAGTGTCAATAAAGTTTGAGAACCACTTCTCTACATCTTTAGTCACTTTTAAACTCCAATCGGAGGGTCATTTCCCCTAAAAGACCGCAATAAAATGTCCGTATGAAGTAGGGCTGCACTAATTTGACAACAAAGCCTAATTGAGGTTCTTCTGACAGATATTCGATTTTCATATTTTATATAAAGCTTATGTTATTTTTCATGCATCGAGCTGCAGATAAACTTCTAAAACCGCTGTTAAACATCACGGTGCTCTGTTATTACCTTTCAGCTTCATCAGCAACGAGATGCAAATCTGCAAGAGGCAAAGAGGCGTTTTAGGAGTTGTCAGAAAAACATCCAGTTTCAGTCGTCCCCGGTAACGCTTTAGATCACAGCCCACGTGTTCCATGTGTAGGTACGGGGAACAAGAAAGTCATTACACATGTAATACAGGTCATTACACTTTAAAATGCAAGGTTTAGTAAAGGTGTACAAAGTGTAGTTGCAGGTGTTTTGGCCAGATTGTGTCAGCTTTATAACGTTTCATAAATTTTGGAAAATGCATAACTAACACCTTACCTAATGTGTAACTACACGTCAGCACAGGCTGTGATTACCTTTATTACACCTGGTTTGCCTTTGTTACACATACACCTACGTGTTGTACTCCTTTATTAAATCTTGCACTTGCATGTGTAATGACCGTCTTGTTCTCTGTACCTACACATGAAAGTTACAGGCTGTAAATCTAAAGTGTTACCCTATTCTCTAATAAACGTGGCACTCCCGCACTCTTTCTCCCTATTCAGCTGCATCATTGCATTATCTGAATCACATCTGCCACACGCTGCTCGTTTTATAAAAATCCACCTCATATTTACGTCAAAAACCTGTGGTAAAGATGTCACGATTAGACGCAGCTTCATACAACGATACCCAAGGCAAAAAAAAACGTCTGTTACCACAGCAGCTCAAACCTTCATTTCGATGTAATTATGACGGGTATTTCCATAGGAGCAGTTTTGGTGTAGTCCCACAGCCTAAACTGTGCCCAAAGGGTGGTCTGAACCGGTTTGCCTGGGACCGGTTTGTTAACTGGATGAGGAAGAATACAGAGTATGCAGTAATATGCATAAACTAAGCGCTTACCCATTTTGCCAATCAACAGTTCTATTCTGTGTCCCACTTAAAGGGATGTGACCCTATAAGAATTTTGAAACCATTTTGCAGTTCGTGTGAGGTTAAAATGTGTTAAATCTGTGTTTTCTAGGGAAATGCAGGGCGTGCCTGACACTGTGCCTGAAGGGGGCGCTGTTCCTCCTCCTCTGGACTCGGCCTGGGCTGAATCCACCAGGAAAAAGGCTCTGCTCAAACTGGAGAAGCTGGACACGGACCTGAAAAACTACAAAGGCAACTCTATCAAAGAGAGCATCAGGTAAGAGCGGAATATGAAATATTGTCTCGAACACAGTGATCCCCAAACAAGCGGGAGCGCCCGGGCCTGCCCTTTTCCAACCAAGGCTTTATACATGAGTGGGCGGGTTTGCAGAAAACAAACGGGACTGGGCAATATGGCAAAAAAAAAATTCCGCTTGTATTGTTTGGTTTTGATTATTTATTTTTTTACATAATAATAAGAAGAAGAAGATTCATGAACTTAGACATGTCTTTATCATATCTCAAACAAAAACTAGTGTCATTTAACGCACAAAAATCTTCCACTGTCTCGTCCAAACTCCAAAACTAGGAGCTGTTTCTGCCAAAGAAACGGCTGTAAACCTGATGATTATAAACTCCCAGGACCATTATTGAGACTGAGACCAAAGTAAAGATTGTGATTTCGATTAACTGACCAGCCTTAGTTACATTGATATTAAATACAATGGAGGAAAGCATGAGGGGTTTGACAGACAGAGGCCATAAGCACCACTGCAGGTGTCGTAGCACATAGCAGCGTTTTTTTTTACGTATTAATTGTCCGTGAGAGTAAATACTACGCTGACAGAAAAAGCGAAGGGAGAGAGGGATATTGTTCATCCAATTACACAATGGAGATCATTTCTTTCATTCAAACTTGGCTGTAAATACTGTTTAAAGTGGCGCTAGCCCGCAGTTAGCCTATTAGCTTCTTCTTCATGATTCCATTAGTGTGTATTGGTGGCTCCGGTCCGGTGGCAGTCAAGTTGCAATTGTGGTTTTCTGGCCAATCATGCCATTAACACTTGTATTGTCCCCAGAAGGACTTCGAAAAGGATTTATTAAGGTTAACGAGTTACTTAGTACTGCTTTAAAGGCACAGAGCGTAACATTTTGGATTATACTGTTGCCAAAACAAAAAATACTCCTAATGAGCAGCTCGACAAAGAAAATGCTATTTGTAGAGGGAAATCAAAGAATGGATTTGGATGAGGACCTAACCTTTTTTAAATCTCATATCATATCTTGCTCCCAGTAAAGTCTGGTCTGAGGAGAGCTGAGCCGCTCACAGCAAACACACCTCTTCCTTTGTTTGGGCCGTTTTTAGGTATTTTTTAAAGAGAAAAATATCAGTAATAAAATAAATGCTTTTATTTTGTTCCATTTATTGGGTGAAGTGTACATTGTGTGGCTTCAAAGCATTAATACTTTTTTTTTTTTCCTCAATCAAAATATAAAAATTCCCACTACGAATGATACTGTTGGATTTTTGCATAGATGCTTGCTTCCATCAAAAGTCATAAATGATTGGGATTGTGGGTTTAGACGTGTGCTGATGCTGTGTGTGCAGGAGAGGACATGACGACCTGGGGGACCATTACCTGGACTGTGGAGACCTCAGTAACGCCCTCAAGTGCTACTCGAGAGCCCGAGACTACTGCACCAGCGCCAAACACGTCATCAACATGTGTCTCAACGTCATCAAGGTGCACTTCCACTGGCCTCCGCAGACCGACCTCACATACCACACGCTAACCGCTCCGTCCAGACCGCTTTTCATATAATCCGATTAACGAACAAACGTGTGTTTTACCCAGAGAATTTGTCTTAAAATCACAAAACGAAAGAAAAAGTGCAGGAGCAACATGTTTGAATCGCAGATGTACTGTTTGTTAAAAGAAGCGAGTGCTCTCCGATGGTAAGGACGGGCCATACCAGTGGTTTTGGATTCGAACTAAACCAAGTGTCTTAAATTCCAGGCTATTGAGCACACCTGAATATAAGCCGCACCAACTAAATTCAAAAGAAAAAGTACATGTATAGGCCGCACTTGTCCAATAGCCGCAGGTGTCTGTCTCTGTTGTAACATGAGAGCGCTCACACACTGCACCAGGGCCGAGAGGGGACTGTGGTGCGAGACATGTTGTACGAGCAGTAACACAGACAAGTGTACCTCCTCTTTGCCGGTTCATTCCCCTCTCCTCCTCGCTCGTTTTCCACAAACACTGCGCTGCATTTTCCATACTTTTACGCACTAAATGGACAAACTACTTCTTTAGCCCACGGTGAGTTAACACTGTTCTGCGATAAAGAGCATAAAGCGTCGGTATCCAGTATTTCCCCTACCATTATATTGGCAGGGCGGGCCCTCTCAGGACGATAGCCTTTTAGCGCAAATCACCAATCGTTAAAACGAGCGTCTTTACCAAATCCATTCCGCTTTTTTTGTTTTATGAGACACTACGCCTGTTCAATCTAGTCCTAGTCCATGTTTTTTACGTACCCAGACCGTGTTTTGCGCTAAGTGCCATGCGATCTTGCTTATTTGGGGCTGCGCCAGAAAAGATCGGAAAGATAGGAGCTGCCACAGTAAGTTTAACTAGTGCGATTAGATGAAAATAAATTAACATTAAATCTCTTTGGCACTTTGTAAATAAGAAAATCCAACCCAAGCGAAATGCAACAGTTGAGTTTAGCCTAAACTGTTTAGGTGAAGCTGTTAGCATCTGTTTCACATGAAGTCACTGAAGTTAGCTCTGAACTTAGCCTTAAATGCTGATTTTGGCTCCTCTTGTTTTAAGCACAACACAGACCTTTTACATGTGTCCAATTAGATCATAAACGGTGGAACTCACTGATAAATATTAAACATGAATATGAGGAAATTCCAATAACCAATTGGAAAATTACATAATGGTAGCCTACATTAGGCTAATCTAATAATAGTATATTACATTCTAACATAGTATTGTTTCCTACATCATCAAAAAGCTATACAGTTAAACTGAATTAAATCTGAATCATATAGAAATTCAAACAATAAATTGTTACAAATAATAACATTTGCCAAAAACACTTTATTTTACCCGCCCGTGTTGACGTGTAACCCCCCCTGCCAAACCAGTAAATGCAGACGAAACACTGGTATCAAAGCACTGGCCTCGCCATGCTTTAAAAATGTGACCGACACTCCGCACACCCTCCTCCTCGCACCGCAGTCTGGGAGTGGTCTAAGAAGGAAAAGGGCTGAACTAAAGATCAACTCCATAATGATCTCTCAGCCCGAATGTCTGGTTAGGCTCAGGCATGAGATCTAAAGGCTACACCGTTATGAGTGTCAAAATGTACCCGCATCGTTGTATAGGCCACATGGTTTAGAGCGTGTAGTAGCATCTTATAATCCGGGAATTGCGGTAAATTAGGCTTGAGCTACAATAAGCAATCTGATACAGATAACCTGTGTTGTTTTCGTCATCGAAGACCATACTGGTGGCGTCTAGGACGCGGCAGGATTAAAAAAAAGGAAGGAATTTATAGATAACCGTGGACAGATATTCTTTATGTACAGACAGCGTCACGTCAAACACGGGGTGTGGCCTAGCCGAGATGAACGAAAACCCCATCATGGGATTTACAATTTTTCTCTCTATTTAGCTGTTTTCTGGTGGACTATGACATATTTATCACACACCAATAAAGTCAAGCCAAAATCGTGTCCATACGGATGTTTTTTCACAGCAGAAGAAAATTGAAATTGGGGGAAAACCCTTTATCTTAAAATGTCCCACTATAAACATTAACTAGAATGAACTACAGCCTACTGAGGGTAAAAAATAAAGTATTGCATTACAAAATGTAACAAAAAATGCAAATAAGTGTAAGTGACGATAAATGTATTGTTTAATGTGTCATTTACTAAATATAGTAATGTAATGTCCCTCTGTGCTCCCTCAGGTCAGTGTTTACCTCCAGAACTGGTCGCACGTGCTCAGCTACGTCAACAAGGCGGAGTCCACGCCCGAGATCGCAGAGGTGAGACCCGTCACGACTCTCAATTCTCCAAACCCTTGCTGTCGCTGTAATGGTTTTATATTTGTTTCATTTTCAGCAAAGAGGCGAGCGGGACAGCCAGAACCAAGCGGTTCTCACCAAGCTGAAATGTGCAGCAGGTAAGACGACACGCCGGTCTCCACAAGGGGGCGCTGAATACATACGCTCCTTTAGAACTAAAGCTGAGCTCTGTTCATCAGGTCTAGCGGAGTTGGCGTCTCGGAAATACAAACCGGCGGCCAAGTGCTTTCTGCAGGCCTCCTTTGACCACTGTGACTGTCCAGAGGTGAGCATTTTAAAACAGTGCCAAAATTATAAAAGAAGAGAAAAGAAAAACGAGACCAAAACAAGGCTCAGATGGTAGTAAATGAGGGAAATCATAACTAAAACCTGAAGTTATAGGATATGTTAGGGATGCACCGATTGGATATCGAAGCTGATTCTGGAAAAAATATGATACTGGGTATTGAATCCAAACACTGGACCGATCCCAGCTTTGGCTCTCACTATTTTAAAAACACAACTTTTACCAAGGCAGGGCAAGTTTAGCTATGCTAATGCTAACGGCATCTAACCAAGGCTGGGACAGAAACTATGACTGGGCCGTCTAAAGTATTAAAATTAAATCGGCCACTGATGGAGTAGCCAAGTGTTTATCCCTCATAGCTGCATTATTTGAAATGGTATTTTCATAATATGTGAATATAATAATATGTATAAGCTAAAAGTATGTTTTAAGATAAATGTATGAATGAAAAGAGTAAAGTTGAATGAACCCATGTGTTGTGCCTCCAGCTGTTGTCTCCCAGTAACGTGGCTGTGTACGGAGGCCTGTGTGCACTGGCCACTTTTGACCGACAGGAGCTTCAGCGCAACATCATCTCCAGCAGGTACATGTCCACAGGCATGATCAAACCAGTCGTGTGTTTCATTCGTACTGTCTAGTTTTCAGTACACATGGCTCTGAGGAGCTCATTCAGACTGGACCCCTGCTCAGCTTTTATCAAAGCCCTTCCCCGATGCCCCATAACCAGCTCTGAGCTGTTTCAGGCTCATTCCAATGAGAGGGTTGGGACCAGACCCGGTCCCAACCCCGTTTTTTAAAACTTTTTATGGATCTCTTAGAGATGAGCTTTTACACATGATGAATTGCTCTCTTCAGACGGGGGTCTTCCCTGCTGCCTTTAAGGGGGCGGTGGTGAGGCCTCTGCTGAAGAAGAGCAATTTGGACCGTAATGATTTTAACAACTTTAGACCGGTATCCAACTTACCATTTTTAAGCAAAATCTTAGAAAAACTTGTTTTTACCCAACTTAGTGACTTTATAAATGCACATGACGTCCTTGAGAAATTTCAGTCTGGCTTTAGGGTAAACCACAGCACCGAGACGGCCCTTTTAAAGATTTTAAACGATTTTAGATTAAATTATGATTCAAAAAGGTTGACAGTGTTGGTTCTACTGGATCTGAGCGCTGCCTTTGATACAGTCGACCATACTATTCTTTTAACTGGTTTAAAACACATCGGCCTCTCTGGTGCTGTCCACAAATGGTTTACATCCTACCTCACAGACAGGACATTCATGGTAAGTGTGGATACCTGCTCCTCCAAGGTCCATAATATTACATGTGGTGTGCCCCAGGGTTCGATTTTAGGCCCAGTGCTTTTTAACCTGTATATGCTACCTCTTGGTGATGTCATCAGGAGACATGGAGTCAACTTTCATAGTTACGCTGATGATACACAGTTGTACATCTCCATGTCTCCTGAGGACACCAGGCCAATGGATGCACTTTTTAACTGCATTTTAGATATTAAATCCTGGATGGCAGAAAACTTTCTCCAGCTTAACCAGGACAAAACTGAGGTTTTAGTAATCGGTCCTGAGACCCAGGGAGAGAAACTTTTACCCAAACTACAGTCATTGTCTTTTAATCCTTCCTCACAGGTGAAGAACCTGGGTGTGATTTTTGACTCTGAGCTGACTTTAATTCCACACATTAAGAATATCACAAAGATAGGTTTTTACCATCTAAAGAACATAGCCAGAGTCCGTCCCATTCTCTCTCGGGCCAACACGGAGACGCTAATGCATGCTTTTATCACCAGTCGTATCGACTACTGTAATGCCCTGCTTTCTGGTCTTCCCAAAAAGAGTATCTCAGGTTTACAACTTTTACAAAATTCAGCAGCTCGTGTCCTGACGAAGACCAGGGGGCGGGACCACATTACACCGGTTTTAGAGTCGCTGCATTGGCTCCCCGTGTGTTTCAGGATCGATTTTAAAGTTCTTTTAATGGTTTTTAAATGTCTTAATGGTCTTGGTCCTTCTTATCTTTCAGAACTGATTTTACCTTATGAGCCTTCGCGGTCCCTTCGCTCCTCCGGCAGGGGTCTCCTAGTTATTCCTAAAGTCAACAGAAAGACTCACGGCGAGGCGTCTTTCCAATACTATGGCCCTCGCCTCTGGAACGACCTGCCGGAGGAGCTCAGGACCGCAGAGAACGTTCATGTTTTTAAGAGCAGGCTCAAGACCCACCTTTTTAGTTTAGCTTTTAACTAATATTTACTTATATTAACCTTATTTACCGGTTTTAGTTCTATTATTTCTTTAGTTTCCCTCTCTTTATCCTGTGCTATTTCATGCACAGTTTTAGCTGTTTTTTAATGTATCTCTTATTAAATATTAATTTATTTTTTATGTGTGTGTATATATATATATATATATTTATAATTTTTATTGTATTTATTTATCTATTTTTTAGTTATTTTATTTATTTATTTATTTTTTATGTTCTCCTAGTGGTTCCTCTGAGGGAGCCCTCTGCCCCAGGAGTGCTGGTTGGCTGCGGCTATGCAGGCGCTCTCCTGGGGGTGCCTGGATGGAGGTAGGACGTCTCTCCTACACCTACTCCGGGCCCCCTGAGTTGGCGCTCTGTGGCTGTGGCCGATGGGCTGCTCCTGGTGCAGACGGCTCCTTGGATGATGTTTCCTCTTTCGGTCTATCTGTACCCAGCCTTACATACTCAACTCAATGTCCATTTTTATTTAAGACTTTTTAACTGCTGGCTGTCTGTACGTATATGTGTCTGTGTGTCTGTGTGTGCGGGTGGGGTGGTGGGGTTGTAGTTTTTATGTATATTTACTGGTGGGGACGATTTTAATGATTTTTAAGCACTGTAAAGCACTTTGTGTTACATTTTGTATGAAAAGCGCTTTATAAATAAAGTTTAATTTGATTTGATTTGATTTGAATGCTGTCATAGGGAAGCAGTACATTTCTAAATCAGGCAGCCAGACCACCCCGTCCCACTTCTTTCTGATTAAAAGAAGCGCTCTCTGCAGGCTGTTGTGGCTAACGTGGGGCTAGCTCAGGCCTAGATTAGATTAAATGAGAATAACTTTAGTGTCCACCTCGGTGGAAATTTGTCTTTGGTTCACCATCACAGTCACAAAAGCACAAAGTCACAGTAAGAAAGGACAGACCGTAAATAGCAAAGAATAAGTTGCTAATCAAAACCATTGCATGTGCTGCTCACTCCACTAGCGCTTATTCAGGAGCTTTAGCTTAAGTTTGGCTGTGGAATAATGTGCTTCTTTGACTTGTGCTATTTCATCTAAACTTTAGCAAATGACTTCAACAAAGACGTTGTCGTCTTTTTGTCTCCTTGCTAGCTGCTCTGATAGCACTAGCTCTTGTAGCACAGGCTAATCTTTCTGAAGTCCTGTTAAGCGTTTCACATCAACTTCAGTGGAGTTTGTTAGAATTGGACTTGTGAAGCAATGGTGTCGTGATATACACAGTTTGGGCATAGACCTGGTCAGAACTGGTCCATTGATGGGTTATGATCTTTGAAAGTGTGGAAGACGGTTCTGGGTTCTGTCTATTAAATAAGTAGTGCTTTCTGCTGCCGAACAAGAAAGCTCAGCAAAGTCGATTTGCATGACGGGTTTCCTTGAAGATCGGAACTTCTAACATCAAGTCTCTTTGTTTCGTTCCTAGCTCCTTTAAACTGTTTCTCGAGTTAGAGCCCCAGATTCGAGACATCATCTTTAAATTCTACGAGTCGAAATACGCCTCGTGTCTCAAACTGCTGGACGAGATAAAGGTAGGACCCGTGTTTGTCTGACATGTGTAAAGCGTGTGATAACCAGGACTGACTCAGCTGTGCCCCGTGTGTAGGATAACATGCTGCTGGACATGTATCTGGCTCCTCACATCAGGACGCTGTACAGCCAGATCAGGAACAGAGCTCTCATCCAGGTAAAGCCCTGCCGTCTGTGTGTTTGTCTACGGACGGGCTTAGGCTGCATTCCAAGTGTCTGCTCACCGGGAAACTGGGAGAAATACCCTGGAGCTCAAATGACTACTTACAAGCTTGGGGAGGGTCCGAGTGGGCAGAATCTGACTGATAAACTTGAACTTGACCACTGTCTGAGCGATGTGAGCAGCTGTTATAGGGGAAAGAAACCTCCAGGTCACGTTAGCATGTCTTTAGCCAACATTAGCCGTGGCGCTAGTTGAGCTGGAGTGCTCTGAGCTGGGAACTTGTAACTTTAGAGTGGGAAATAACCAGTGGCGGCTGGTGATGTAAACTCACGGTGGGGCTATTGCACACCGTGTTAGGTATACATGTTTTATTATCCAATATACTTGAACACATTTACTGTTGCTTGCCTGAATAAAAATAGATATTCAATTACATGTCGGCAAATTCCCACAGAACATACGTTACAGACGACTCTCATTCAGACTCGGCATCAGACGTGTGGCTACAGACACAACTAGGTAAATGTTTTCACAATAAGCTGTGATCAAACCGCTACATAACGTCATTTAAACAGCAGACTATTAACTAACAATGCATTTAAGCACAGTGATGTGAGAGCATAACGGAGTGGTGTATGTCCTGGTAAAAGTTAACAGCAGCAGCACACAGACAGATGACGTGAAGTGCAGAGTAAACCGTAAACAAATGGACTCCCCACAGTAGCATTATCATAGCACACGTGTTCAGCCTCATTAAAACTCCACGGCAGCTTCTACACTTCATCTTCTGTCGCAGCAAAAGTCCAAAAGACAGTCTCCATAAAACCAAAGAATATCTGTATAATCCCTCTGTTTTTAGTGAGTTGTTTTGAGAAGCCGCGTGCAAGTGAACGTGACCAATGAAGGAGACTCTGCGCGACTAAAGCGTGTCTCAATGTGTGCCTAGGCCTGCCGCGATAATTACTATATCGAGTTATCGCTCGATAAGTAAAATGAAGGACGATAACATTTTTAGTCTCGATAAATGCACGTGCTTCGTGTGCTTAAAATAAATACAGAAACATGAAGCTATCACAGCGCTGAGTGAGCGGAGCGTCCATCCAACCCGTGTCCCTGTGCTTAAAGACACTGAGCACATCAGCCGTGTCCCGCATGGATCCAGATCATTTATAGATCAGCGCTGCTTTTGGAGAGAGGCGGGGTGTAAACAAAGTGCCGCTACTACGGAGCTGGTGATTCCGACACTTTCTGTGAACAAGAGGGACTCGTGTGAAAACGCTTGGACTTCCAGCCAAAAGAACTCATTACGGAGAGAATAACAACATTAATGCGACTGCAGGTTTGTCCAACATGAGAACGAAACAAAACCACCGCCCAGTCTGTGCATCAAAGCTAATCAGCGCTACTGTTAGCGAGAGGAACCCGAGCGCTTTAGCCACTGTCCAAATACAAGCGCGATGGTCCTGAGAACATTACTCAGTGCTTAAGTCTATATGTTACAGAGAAATGCTGCAGCGGTTTGACAAACAGTCAACAAGTTTCCCAAAAAAGCTGCTTCAGTCCAACAGCCGTGTGTACAGGAGGTTATATTTTAAAAGAAAAGGAAAAAACAAAACATATGGCTACTCTGCTTACAGTATTATTTGAACCCATACATTTAATATTTTATACCAGGTTTAATTTAACACAGAAGTGAGTTTTGTCAGGAAAAAATTAACCAGATGAAATATCAATATTATTGTTGTTGGGATATTTTTAAAGATGATTCTGTATATTGACTAGTTGTTGTAAATGTTGTGACAGGCCTATTTCAAACACAGAACCTGGTGAGAGAGTAAGTTATGTTCAAAGCTTGAGCAGCACAGATGGAAACAGTGTCCTAGAATATGTCGACCCTTCTAGTTTGCACTTTGTTTGGTATAAGGTGTTAATATTGAATGTCAGAAGTTCAATACATTTCAATTAAAATAGTTGCTTACAGCTTTCTTTTTATTGCCTACAGTATTTGCATTATACTTTATATTATCGTTTATCGTGATATTTTCTGAGACGATATATCGTCCTCAAATTTTTTTTATCGTGGCAGGCCTATGTGTGCCATCTACTTATCGCTGTCATTTTTGCGTGTGTGTGCATGTGCGGAAGCGTTGGGCGAATAAAAACTAGTCAGTTCCCTGCTCTTTGTGGCAAAAAATCGTGATCAGATCAGGACTGTGATTATACACATTAATGACATGAGCCAATTAGTTATGAGAACTTTTGCCTAGTTGTGTCTAAGCCCGTTGATACCAGCCCTCCCTGGGAATAACCAACCCTTCAGTTTTCTGGAATGCAGTAGTAGATTAACCCTCACTGCACCGGGGGGCGTTTTGTGCTTTGACATTTTCATTTTATTACCATTTGTTTCTGTGTTTACTGGATGTTCTTAAAAAGTGTTTAAGCCTTCCAGAGCTGTGCAAAGAAACAAAAAGAAAAAATCACACTCAACACCCCAAGGCCACCCTGCTTTTAAAACTCCGCCTCTGCTTGACACGTATAGATTTGCAATATGTTTATAATTTAAAAAGTCTAGTGATTTTCTGGCCGTTAAAAGTAGAGGCCATTTTCCCTTCTCTTAGGGTTAATGAGTATCAGACTAAGGCATGCTGGATTTGGAATAAAAATCCTTTTCAGCGTCCTCATTTTGTTCCTCAATTTTTTATTTTTTCAGAATTTTACAACATTATTAGAACAACATCAAAGTCACACCTTTTGTGGGCTTTCTGTTTGGAGATTTCTTTCTTAAATGGTGTAATACCGTAGGCATAGTATTGGTCCCTTTTTCTGTATACCTCGCTGTATCCTGACGTATAGTTCTGTAAAGAGCGGGTTAACCTGTGTGTGCAGTACTTCAGCCCCTACGTATCAGCCGATATGACCAAGATGGCGCAGGCCTTCAACACCACAGTGGCTGCTCTGGAGGACGAGCTGACCCAACTCATCCTGGAGGGGCTGATCAACGCACGCATCGACTCCCACAGCAAGGTAGCCCTTTGGGACAGACTTTCTCCTCGTAGACCCTTTATGACCACTGCCTCAGCTTCCACCCTAACCTCGCCGTGCCCGTTCCGTTGGGCAGATCCTCTACGCCAGAGACGTCGATCAGAGGAGCACCACGTTCGAGAAGTCCCTGCACATGGGCAAGGAGTTCCAACGGCGAGCCAAAGCCATGATCCTGCGAGCGGCGGTGCTGCGCAACCAGATCCACGTCAAGGTACAACACAAACCCACATTCATACGTTTCACACATGTATAAACACAAAGGGGCTCATTTATCAAGGCGGGGGCTAAATAGTGGGTACAGGTTGAAAATAAAATATGCCATTTTGTTGGCATTTTGCACTTGAATTACCATTTGATGTTGCCTGTATTACAGTATTGGGGCAGATATGAATGTAAAAACGCTTGGTAAATGACATATAACCCCTTACCCTCCGCCTTAACCGTGCACTTTCTCTCCAGTTCGGCTTTACCTAAATCAACAGTGTCACGCCTCATTTGAAATCTAACAAAACGGATTGTAACCTTTTTGTCACGTTGTCGCCGCCTTTTTGTCCCATTTTTGATGGGATTTTGTCCTGTTTTCCTCTCTTTTGTCGTGTTTTTGTAGCTTTTTCAGCATTTCTTTTTGTCGTCGTGGTTTCACCTTTTTGACGCTCTTTAGATATCGGTGCTTGTGTCCGGCCCTGACTCCCCAAAAAACATTGGGTTCAATCTCCACGAAAGCACCCAAGGGTCGTGTTGTGAGTTTACTGGCTTTTTGTGAACCATAGGGCTGCGTACCCTTACATGTTCAAATGGGGGAAATGGGGATAATATTAGTATGAAAAAATAGCTAAAGTCAGGGGAACAAATTGGGAAAACGAGACAAAATTGGAGCAAAGATAAGAAATGTGTAAAAAAAAAGAGAAATTGGGGGAATTATAAAAATGTTTTACCCAAATCTAAAAGCTTCTCGACTGGAGCTTACAGCTCATAGGCCAGAATAATGGCTCATTTGAAAGATAAGACCGACAAAACGGATGGAAGACTTTTCCTTGCATTGTCACTACGCTAAACTTTATTTTTGCCCGAGTCCTATCGCAATGTAGCAAAAAACTGTAGCTTTCACGCTACTATTTTGAAATTCAAATTTGGAAATGGTCAAAAGTTTTGTCGGATCGGGTTGGAATTTTCGGCCAAAATGTGTGACTTTCCATGTTCACTGGGTGAGAGAAAGAAAGAAGCTTACGCGGGTACCATAAACTATATATTTTCAGAAAGTGCTCATGCATTCCTTCCTCATGGTAGAGGCCCTGGGTCCTGCCCGTCAGTGACCCAGGGCTCTCAGTCGCCCATTGACTTTCATGGGCTCTGTACAATTACAATGCAGATTTTTGCATTATACATGCGACAAGAAAGAGCGCGTTAGTGTATGTTTGAGAGGAGGGGAGCGCTTTTCAAGAGCCCCCTTCACCAGCCCTGATGACGCTTGGGCCTAAATATAGTTTTTTATATTATGTATTGGATCTGGACTCCGTATCGGGCAATTCTCAAAATCAAATGACTCGGAATTTTTTTTTTTTTAAGTCCGTTTTGTCACTTTTTTGGCTGTGTTTTTGTCGCTATTTTGATGCTTCTGTCAAGAAGAAGCTTTTAAAGTTGAACGGGAGAAAATCGAACTCTGTTAAGGTGGGGGTGAGGAGGTTAATCCGGTCCCTGTAACAACAGCATCAAACCTTGGATCTAAAGATTTGTTTCGATACTTTCATGTCTTCGATACCGGTAGTACGTACGCTTTTTTTCCTGATACCAGACTGATATCCTTTAATGGTACCCAGCCCTAGTGAACAATTACACAAATGAATGAATGAATGGTCTGAGTCTGTGTGTCCTGAACTGAAACTGAAGCTGTACCTGTCCCTGCAGTCTCCGCCTCGCGAGGGCAGCCAGGGGGAGCTGACGGCGGCCAACAGCCAGACCAGGATGAGCACCAACATGTGAGGACCTCAGCACCTCCACGTCTCGCCGATGGACGGCTGGACTTTCTCAACAACTCCACTCCTCATGAAAAGATTGCTGCTTGACTTTGACACCTTTGAAAATAAACCAAACGTCATGTGCGCTTATGTCCGGGGGCTGGTCTGTGCTTCAAATCCATGTTCCACTCGCCCACATGGAACTAAACTAAAGTCAGTCATTTTCTCTCTCTAGTCGCTTTATTCAGTTGCATGTGGATGGTTGTTCACTCAAAGGAATTAAAGTTATTGTTATTTTTGTTATTAAGAGAAGAAAAACACTCTTTTCCCACACATGAGGGGTCCAATAAAATATTGGGTTTTCCTGAAAACACTTGTGATGGTCATTTATTCACAGTTAGTCATACATGATGTTTTTGGTCATAGGTTTGGTGGAGGTTCTGAGGAAGATTATCCAGTTTGAGTTTGCTGTTCTCAGTTTGCACTAAACAGAGGAGAAAGAATCGATGGTTCCATACTCTGAACCCAGAGTGAATTTTTAAAAGTGCAGGACCTCAGTCAATCCCACTCTCTCGCTCTGAACGTGCAGTATGTGCTGACTCAGCGATCTGAAGTCACTGATGAAGATAATCATGTGGAAATGATGAAACACTGAAAAATCCAAATGACCAAGTGAGTCGGACCAGCTAACTGCTGCCCCCTGCTGGTGATGGACAGATGACACCTTGGAGTGTGACGCTCTGTCATGATTGTATCACAGTGTTGGTAAGATACACTATGTAGCTATGCGCCCTCTGGTGGTGAAAAAGCGTAACATTAAAAAGTGAACTCAACACTGACTGACTGAGCTCATTTATTAACGTTCAGAAATGTGGACCAAATGGTGATGGACCAGCTGGTTTAAGTGCATATGACACATTAAGTAAGTAAGTGCTTTATTGTCATTGGACAGCTGTACAACGAAATGGTGTTCAGGTGTTAGTCCTGAGCTGCTGCTGCTGAGCCTGTTATGTGGGGCATGCATAAGTATTCATACAGCATGACTTAATACTTTGTGGAACCCCCTTTTGCTGCAATAACAGCAGCAAGTCTTCTGGGGTTTGACTCTACAAGGTTTGCACATGTAGAGACTGACATTTTAGCCCATTCCTCTTTACAAAACAACTCAAGCTCTGTCACATTAGAAGGAGAGCGTTTGTGAACAGCAGTTTTCAGGTCTTTCCACAGATGTTCAATAGGATTTAGGTCAGGACTTTGACTGGGCCATTCTAACACATTCATATGTTTGTTTTTAAACCATTCCATTGTAGATGTTTGTGTTTAGGGTCATTGTCCTGCTGGAAGGTGAAGCTCCGCCCCAGCCTCAATTCTCTTGCTGACTCCAGCAGGTTTTCCTCCAAAATATCTCTGTATTTGGCTCCATCCATCTTCCCAACTATTCTTACAATCTTCCCAGTCCCCGCTGAGGAAAAGCAGCCCCATAGCATGATGCTCCCCCCCCCATATTTGACACTGGGGATGGTGCACTCAGGACGATGAGCAGTGTTAGGTTTGCTCCGTACATAACGTTTTGCATTTGGGCCAAAAAGTAAATTTTTGTCTCATCTGACCAAAGCACCTTCTTCCACATGGGAGCTGTGTCCTCCATATGACTTCTAGCAAACTTCAAACGGGATTTCTCATGGCCTCCTTTCAATAATGGCTTTCTTCTTGCCACTCGTCCATGAAGGTCAGATTTGTGTAGAGTACGACTTATAGTTGTCCCATGTACAGATTCCCCAAGCTCAGCAGCAGGACGTCCCAGCTCCTCCAGAGTTATCTTGGGGCACTTGGTTGCATTCCTGACCAGTGCTCTCCTTGTTCGGTCTGTTAGTTTAGGTGGACGGCCGTGTCTTGGTAAGGTCACAGTGGTGCTATACTCTTTCCATTTCTGAATGATGGATTGAACAGTGCTCCGTGAGATGTTCAAATCTTAGGAAATCTTTGTATAACTTAACGCTGCTTTAAACTTCTCCACAGCTTTATCCCTGACCTCTCTGGTGAGCTCCTTGGCCTTCATGATGTTGTTTAGTGACCAATACACTCTGACCATAGCTCTGAGGCCCTCACAGAACAGCTGGAATTATACTGAGAGTAGATTACACACAGGTGGCCTCTATTTAATGGTTAGGGCGAGGTGTGAACTTTCTGCAGTCATTAGGAATGTTATAAAGGCAATTTAATGCACTCAGAAAATGCTGTATGAATACTTATGCACGCCCCACTTTTCTATTTTTTGAAAAATAACAATCATGTATCATTTTGCTTTCACTTCACAGTTGTCTGTTACTTGTGTGTGAACTTTCAGTAAAAAATTACAAAATGTGCAAAAGTTCAAGGTGTATTAGTACTTTCGAGAAGCACTGTAGTTAACACAATTTATTGAATTTAAGATTTTGCTAAAGATTGTACCCAGCGTCTTTAGTTGAACCATTTTTGTGACGTTTATAGTCTCACTTCCTTTTTGGACTCTGACAGGAAGTGACATAGTAGAAGGTTAACATTTTTAAACGGTTGCCATGCCAACCTGTCAGCAGCTTAAAAATCTAATAAAAATAACGTTCAGACACTCACCCACTGTTTCTCCGATACAACAGAGTATGCTTCAAAAACAGTCTAATCCCATCGTAACTAACGCTCCTCTGGTGACCTGCATTTTGTCACCAATGTGAGATTCTGTGCCGTCTGTGCAAAGTCTCCGTGTGTGTTTCAGTGTTTTCATATTTGTACAACTGTGCTTAAAAGAGCACTTTTATCAAGTCAATGCGCGCACGTCGTTTGGATTATTTATGTCCTCCTTTGTCAGTCCAAACCGTCCAAACCCAGATGTGAGGTGGGCAGGGCTGCCCTCAGGGGGGTGTGGCTTAGAGACACTCGGAGACACCGGGCGAGACAGAAGCAGACAGAGAGAGAGACAAGGAGGAGGAGGAGGAGGAGGAGGGCGCGTTGTTGAAGAGGAGCCTCACGGAGCATCAACATGTGGACCGGTCTCTGAGCTCAGACACGTCTACGCCGTAAGCCACGCTCTTCCTTCGTCATTAACGTGAGTATGTTTTAAAAGTGCATTCCTCTCATCCCAAGTGGAATAATGCTTGCTCCATTGGCCGTTTGATCAACAACTCATTCACGCAAGTTGGAAGATTTTTCAGTTACGGCGAGACGCGGCAGGTAGGCCCGTCACGATAGCAAAGTTTGAATTCCGATATATTGAGGCAGGAAAATATCGCGATAAACGATGCTGTCGACTCTTAAGATACAGTATATGGTTATCGCTAAACTCCTTTTTTTTTTTTTTTTATCGAAATTTCTTTCAGAATGACGACATGGCTTGAACGTTTCTGCCATAAATGAATTGAAAAATACTACATTTATCCTCCAAAACCCATTCCACTGCACATTTTGCTGAGATTTTAATGCACATTATTCGTTTTACTCAAGAGTGGCCCGATCTGTCAAAATGACTTGATCTAAAGGTTGCAAGTCTGTAGAAATTGTGGATATGTAGATTTGTTGTGTTTGTGGCATAAACATTATTATACTGGACATTAAAATTCAGTTTGATATTTTGAGGCAGGAAAATATCGCGATAAACGATATTATCGACTTTAAAGATATACAATAATATGTAACAAAAACCTTTTCTGAATCTAAATTTCTTTCAAAATAACAATATTGCTTGCACTTTTATGCCATAAATGAATTGAGCATTCTACATTCTAGTTCCAAAACTCATTCAACTGCATGGGTTGCTGAGATTTTTCTGCACATTATTTGTCCTTTTTACACTTTTTTTTTTTTTTTTTACTCCAGAGTGGCCCAATCTGTCAATGTGACTTGATCTAAAGTTTGCAAGTCTTTAGAAATTGTGAGGGGGTAGACTTGTTGTGTTTGTGGCATAAAAAATATAACATTGGGCATTTAAGTTCAAAGTTCGATATATTGAGGCAGGAAAATATCGCGATAAACGATACTATCGACTGTGAAGATATACAATAAACGGACATTTAGAATCAAACCGTTTTTGATTCTAGATTTCTTTCAAAACAATAAAATCGCTTGAACTTTGATGCCATGAATTAATTGACAATACTAAGTTTAAGACCCGAAACTCATTACAACTGCATGTTTTGCTGAGATTTTTATACTCAAGGGTGTCAGAATTACTTCTTCTTTTCTTTGCTTGATCTAAAGTTTGCAAGTCTTTAGAAATCGTGAATGCGTACTTTTGTTGTGTTTGTGGCGTAGAAAATATAATATTGGGCATTAAAAGCATTTAAATTCTCTTGCTTCCTGTATAAACCCTGTAACAAATTAAGTGTTACAAAGAGAATAATGGAAATCAATAAACAGACGATGAATATGTGGTTTATCTATAATTTATTGAACAATGAGTGGATATAGTAAATATCGAGACAGCCCTATCGGCAGGTGAACAGGAGGAAATACATTTTGAGATCAGTTTGACAAAATAATTTCATGTTTCCATAAGGAAATGAGACATTGTATGTGTATTCATTGCTAATATTGTCTGTATTTGTGGCAGTGACTTCTGATTGGAGTCCCGTTTACATTTATGGTTTGGTTTCGTGACATATTTGATACGTTTTCAGAGGCGATTATGGTTATGTAGTCTTGTCTTTAGGAGGAAATGAGTTATTACTATGCGTATTTGTTGTTCTAAGTACATTAAATCAAGCTATTATACAGTGCCTTGCGAAAGTATTCGGCCCCCTTGAACTTTTCGACCTTTTGCCACATTTCAGGCTTCAGACATAAAGATATAAAACTGTAATTTTTTGTGAAGAACCAACAACAAGTGGGACACAATCATGAAGTGAAACGAAATTTATTGGATATTTCAAACATTTTTAACAAATAAACAACTGAAAAATTGGGCGTGCAAAATTATTCAGCCCCTTTACTTTCAGTGCAGCAAACTCTCTCCAGAAGTTCAGTGAGGATCTCTGAATGATCCAATGTTGACCTAAATGACTAATGATGATAAATAGAATCCACCTGTGTGTAAACAAGTCTCCGTATAAATGCACCTGCTCTGTGATGGTCTCAGAGGTCAGTTTAAAGTGCAGAGAGCATCATGAAGAACAAGGAACACACCAGGCAGGTCCCAGATACTGTTGTGGAGAAGTTTAAAGCCGGATTTGGATACAAAAAGATTTCCCAAGCTATAAACATCCCATGGAGCACTGTGCAAGCGATAATATTGAAATGGAAGGAGTATCAGACCACTGCAAATCTACAAAGACCCGGCCGTCCCTCTAAACTTTCAGCTCATACAAGGAGAAAACTGATCAGAGATGCTGCCAAGAGGCCCATGATCACTCTGGATGAACTGCAGAAATGTACAGCTGAGGTGGGAGACTCTGTCCATAGGACAACAATCAGTCGTATGCTGCACAACTCTGGCCTTTATGGAAGAGTGGCAAGAAGAAAGCCATTTCTTAAAGATATCCATAAAAAGTGTCGTTTAAAGTTTGCCACAAGCCACCTGGGAGACACACCAAACATGTGGAAGAAGGTGCTCTGGTCAGATGAAACCAAAATCCAACTTTTTGGCAACAATGCAAAACGTTATGTTTGGCGTAAAATCAACACAGCTCATCACCCTGAACACACCATCCCCACTGTCAAACATGGTGGTGGCAGCATCATGGTTTGGGCCGGCTTTTCTTCAGCAGGGACAGGGAAGATGGTTCAAATTGATGGGAAGATGGATGGAGCCAAATACAGGACCATTCTGGAAGAAAACCTGATGGAGTCTGCAAAAGACCTGAGACTGGGACGGAGATTTGTCTTCCAACAAGACAATGATCCAAAACATAAAGCAAAATCTACAATAGAGTGGTTCACAAATAAACATCTCCAGGTGTTAGAATGGCCAAGTCAAAGTCCAGACCTGAATCCAATCAAGAATCTGTGGAAAGAACTGAAAACTGCTGTTCACAAACGCTGTCCATCCAACTTCACTGAGCTCCAGCTGTTTTGCAAGGAGGAATGGGCAAATATTTCAGTCTCTCAATGTGCAAAACTGATAGAGACATACCCCAAGGACTTACAGCAGTAATCGCAGCAAAAAGTGGCGCTACAAAGTATTAACTTAAGGGGGCTGAATAATTTTGCACGCCCAATCTTTCATTTTTTTATTTGTTAAAAATGTTTGAAATATCCAATAAATTTCGTTTCACTTCATGATTGTGTCCCACTTGTTGTTGGTTCTTCACAAAAAATTACAGTTTTTTATCTTTATGTTTGAAGCCTGAAATGTGGCAAAAGGTCGAAAGGTTCAAGGGGGCCGAATACTTTCGCAAGGCACTGTATGTTTAATAATCCAGTTTTTGGAGCAGAGGAGTAAGTGCAGATGTTGTGGGAGAAAGACATATTTTGAGAGAATGAGCCTTGAATTTAAAGGTGCATTCTGTAACTTTTTATGCAGAGAAAGAGGTTGATGTCAGTGCGTATTTGACCTTCTTGACCCATTGGCTGTATGGGTGGTTAGCAAAGCGCCTTTACTTTCCATCCCTGTGGCCTCTACGACGCTCCAGGATCAATTATTTTCAGGGTTTCTGGTAGGTTTGCTCCGCTGAAGGAACTGTCTCCATGGTTACTTTACATCATACATTCCATTCAGAAAATCTATTGAAACCCTAAATAAAAAAAAAACATTAGGCTGTGTTCACGTGACGTCACAACACTCTAAAGAGCCCATAGATTAAAATTGAGGTGGAATGGCTAAGAATGGAAACTATGGTAACTGACAAAATGCAGATTTCTAGTCTTAGTGTGTTGCTAATTTCTCAATTCATATGAAACAAAAACTGTCACAAAGTTCAGCGTCCTCTCTTCCAGCTCATATGAACTATGGTCTAATTATTTCCTCACAAAGGCGTCCAAAAGTGGGGACAATATTCAAAAACAAACAATTGTGATGTTGGTCAGTATGACTTTCAGCCATAAGAATCCAGTCACTGTCAAATAATGATCAGGGGAAACATTTGGACATTTGCTTTTTGGACATTTCTTTCTCTCCCACAGAGTTGTATTGCTGGGTTGGAGGTTCTAGAATGTGATGATGTCACCGGACCCAGCGGGGGGCAGGACCCAGTTTCTCCTATTAACAACATTACACTTTCACAAGTCGTAGCTCAAAAGAAAGAGTATGAGTTACAATTAGAAATGATCATTAATATCAGTCACTGGGTCCATGATCTCTCTGTACAAGACCAAAAATGTCCTCAAAAACAAAATCACTGTTCCTCCATATAATAGCATTGGCCTTTGGAATGCTGTGATGTTGACAGGTTAAGATTAGCGTCACATGATGACGTGGAATCGCCATGGCAACCTTCAGTAATAGATACAGTAGACGGCATCTTTGGAATTACTCATTACTCATTACTCATATATGTTCAAAGCAGCCAGAAGGAAAACAAAGAAGGGAAAAAGAATCAGAATCAGAATTGGTTTATTGCCATTATCAGTGAACAGGTTCACATTAAACATAAAACATATGACTTGGAAAAATTAACTTTCTACCATTTCTATACGATTACTTTGACAAAGTGGCTCAACAGCCCGTAATTAGGCTACTTAAAAGAGGACAACGCTAACCAGGAAGCTAACGCTACATATGCTAACATTTGCAACGAGTCACATTTAGTTTTTTTGCTTCTACTGAACAAACATCCAAATAGACCCGGTTTTGGCTTGACTATAACATTGTTAAAGACTACACTTTAATAATCTTTAATAATATTTGTGAAATACTTCCTTCCCCCTCGGCGAGGCCTTCTATATGCGATGCCGTCTGTGTCAGATTGTCAGGGAGAAAACATGAACGAAATCTGAATGTTGCAGCTGAACTGGCCTTTTCTCACCGCAGTATGTTCCGTTTCTGTGTCACAGGTTCGGAGCCCTGGCCCTATGTGAGTGGATCAGAACAGCGTCCTCCGATGGCCTCCCGCGCCCCCCTGCTGCTGGGCCTGCTGTGGGCGTGCGCTGCCTTTAACCTGGACACCATGGTGTCTGTGGTGAAGACCGGGACCCCGCGCTCTCTGTTCGGCTTCTCCGTGGCTCTGCATCAGGACCTGGACTCGGGAGCGTACAGGTGGGGAAGACGTCACATTTTCTATTTCTGGGATTCCTGGCACAATCCGTAACCATAAACCAGTGGAGATCTGAAAATGTAAATGCAAGGTTTATCGAATTCTAATCATAATCGACGTTTTGACGACAATCCCTGTCTCTGGTATTGGAGTGATAGAATTGTGGAGCCTGTGATCTTGGGTTCAGCTGCATCAGAGATAGACTTTCCATGAAGCAGATTCTAAAGTGTTTAGCGTCACGTGGCTGTCCCCCAGAGGTACTCTGAATGTTGAGGAAAGGTGGAAGCCCAACAGAAGAGGGCGCTGTCCACATGAAAACAAATATTTGTTGAAAGCGGGTTATTGTGTATTGTTTTAATGTGGGGCAGTTTGAGCAAGAATATGAGTAAAGTCTAAACGTAACATGACTTCCTTCACTAGTATAGCAGTTTATGTATCAAATATCAAGACTAGTGGCGGGACTCGATTAAAAAACGAGCTAATTATGGCCTTTGTAATCGCATTCCAGCGTCATTTATTTAGGGGTCGTATTTTTTTCTAGAGGTATGTTTTCGATGCTTCTTTGTATTTTGGAGATGTGAGGCCTGTGGGATCATTTCAAACACTTCAAAGACTTTTCTTTGGAGAATGAACTTTTTAAATAAGTTCATGTCTGTGTGAATAAACCAGTTTGATAATAAAATTGTTTTGTTCCTAAGCAACGTCTGCAGGAAAAATGAAAAAGTGTCTGTGCCGCTAAAGGAAATTCATTTATTCATTTATATTTGTTTTTAATAAGTAAGTAAGTGCTTTATTTGTCATTGTACAACTGTACAATGAAACAGTGTTCAGGTGTTAGTCCTGAGCCGATGTGGGCCAACCTGACCCGCATGTTTTTGGAGGTCGGGGAAACCGTAGCACCCGGAGGAAACCTGACCGGCTTCAGTCTCCTCTGATCCTCTGAAACGGTGCTGCGCCTCCTGGGTTTGTCCCTGTTTCAGAGCGTGGTGTCCTGCACTGGTCAGCTCCTCCTCCTTCCTTTTTCCTCCTGCGCAGCTCCCTCCGCTCCACAACAGTCTTTTACCATCTTCCGGGAAGAGCTTAGCAGATAATCTGATTTATTCTTCAGTGAATGTCCATTACCCGGAACAATAGAAGGAATGTGTGGCTTAGCTGTGAGTCTTGCCCGGATACCTCCTAATCACACTGAACCATATGGAATGAATTAATCGGAATTAATCAGAAAGGTCCCGGCACTAATAGAAAATGACAAATCAAATCACAATTGCAATATTTATCCAGAAAAAAAAATCGCAAATAGTTTTTTTGTCAAAATCGTGCAGCCCTAGATCTTTTTATTTTGTCTTGAGATGATGCGATGACGGACAATGACGTGGCGGACTTCCCTGTAACGTTGCCTTCATAACGTTCCACCCAGAGCTCTCTCTGGAGGGGCATAGATGGAAACTGTAACGTCCGGTGGGTTAGTGGTGAGACGTTCATGACTGAGTGGGACGTAATGAAGCTGAAGCTCTGTGTGTGAGCTGAGCGAAGCACTCATGTCCCGGGGACACCTGCTCCGGATGGACACAACAGGAAATGAGTCCACGGAGGCCGGGGCTGCACCCACACACTCGCGTCTCCTCTGTGTTACTGTGGTTCGTTTTCCTCTTCAAACTTTATTAATGAATCATCTTAGAACTGGCAGAGGGTTTTGAGCTTTTGATCAAAATAATGTACGATTGCAACTGTGTGCATCTGAATCGAGATTGGGGCTTTGCTGTTCCCTGTGTTCATGCAGTTAAAGGGATGGTTTGTAAGATTGCAAAGTGAGGGGTAAACAATCTGATTCCTCCCCTCCTGATTGGACCAGAAAGCCACCCCTATTTTGCAAAATGAGGAGAGCGAGGACATACTTGTAAAAAATACACGATCAAGCTCCCTCCCCCTAGTCCTGATTGGACGTGACAGGCTGGCTCACAGGAAAAGCTTGTCTCATTGGTCAAAGTGTTAGCCTGGGGATTCTAGTTAGTGTCTGACATCAGCAAAGGCAGGGACTTTAGAATAAATATTATGATTTAGTATGACTTACATTACGTTGCAGGCTCAGACGGTCAAACTCGTTAAACATTTAAACTTACAGACTGTCACTTTAAGCCGGGGACACCGTGGACGGGTTTTAGCCCATTACATCGAGTAAAGTTTCTCGCCAGCCATCAGTGCCAGTGCTTTCGTGTATATGTCAAGACTTTATCGTGTCACTTGCGTTCGGAGTGACGGACCTTTGGCACTGTGGAGTCCAGCCCACTCTTGGGGCGTTTATTGGTGTCCCTCTCGCCGAGGATATGAGGGGTGACAGGACAGGCCCCTGATGCTAACATCCTAACCTCACGTTTGATCATGTGACTCCTTTGGTGGTCAGTCCTAAAACGGCGGGTGTGTGGACTGTGCTCTGTCCCAATGGTTATTCCAGGGCTTTTAAATTACATTATTTACTGGGCCAGATGTTTTGGAGGTCATTCGGAGGTCAGGCCGGTCATTTGGCAATTAGCCATCCATCCATTTTCTTCCACTTGTCCGTTGCCGGGTCGTGGGGGCAGCCGTTAGAGCTGCCCAAATCACATTGCACCAGTCCCCTATGGCTCCTCCTGCAGGTGGTGGGTCCACAGAAGGACGGCCTCATGGTTCTAACCGGGCCTGTTGGTCTCTCATACGGGGCTCTCATTTGGCAAGCACTCACCACCAAACATAATCCTATTATTGGGACGAATAACAAATGCATGACTGTCATTGCTCAAATAGAATAAAACCTAAACATTGAAGATTTAATTACATTCCTGCATTATTGTTCCAGCAGATTTATAAAGTATTATAGCTCTCACTGTGCACACGAGAAGCACATGGCTACTTAAACATAAAGGACGTACTTTAGCTCCCAATCACAGCTATTGGACTGATTCTAGAGTTCTAAAGGCTAAACACAAAAGACTAAGCACTGCAAAGGTAACAGGATCTCCTCAGTGCCACAGTAGTATTTGCAGGTGTGTCACAATAAGCGTAATTACGGGAAAATGCCGCTGTTCTGCACTGGTCAGCTCATCCACGTCGACCTTCCTCTTCCTCCTGCGCAGCTCCATCCGCTCCACAACAGTCTTTAAAACCATCTTCTGGAAAGAGCTCGGCAGTGAATCTGTTTTATTCTCCAGTGAACGTCCGCTAGCCAGAACAATAGTGAGGATAATAGGCATGTGTGGCTTAGCTGTGACTCTTGCCCGGATACCTCCCCGTGTACCTGTCCCTTTCTTGTTTCCTGTAGCTCCTCTTGTGATGCCTCTACTGTGCCGCAGGTGTGGGGGGCTCTTGGTGCCTCTTCAGTGTTTCAAAGGAAGACATTTGTCTTTAGCTCATAAGCTAGCGGTTTGTTTAAAAGAGGCTCCATTGTTGGGCTCATTCTTGTGTTCGTTCGGGGACGTTCTGGGTCAAATTGACTGAAGAAAAAGGATCTGTCTCTTTTCACAAATGAGATCCGGTTTTGAATCGTTCACCTTAAAGAGCCGTTCAAAAGAGCCGCTCAACTGTGGCCAAACTAAAGCATCACTTTCTAAAAATGCCAGTGTTATCCATCACATTTGATCTTTGATTTGTGCAATAATAATCCTCTTGGAGGTTTTATGATGGAAGGACGGCTTTGATAAATGTATCTTTTCTAAAATGAAATCCATTTGTTTAGAAAATAGCTGGATTAAGAGCTGGAACCCCAGAGTAAAGGCCTGCCTCGGTCATAAACATCCTGTCACTGCTGTTTATAATCTATTAACTGATTTATGGGTGGCCTTCACCTACGTCTCTGACCTCCTCTCCGCACACACAGCTCCCTCGGGTCAAACCGCTCCAGACCCTGCGCAGACTCCAATAACACAACGCTCGTCTTTGGGACGCTTGAACGTTAACGCTCCCGGGACAAGGTCAATAACAGTCCAGCTTGATATTTCTCTCCAAAAATGTCTGGACGCCCTGGCTGCGATCACGCGACGCCTCAGAGGACGCGCAGTGGTCACCCCGCTCTCCTCGAGTCTCCACGACAACAGCCCCGTTACCCCCCCCGCTCTAATTCAATGAAGCAGTCGTCCCAATGACATCATAAGACCTTCACGTGGGAGCGGTCAGGACGGCTCCCGGCAGACACACCCACCGCCAAATAAAGAACCTTCAGGAGGCTGCACTGGAACTGACTTTGTCGAGGACAGAGGCTGGGATTGAGGACGTTTATTTCCAAACTGGTGGGATGGGCGGCTCAATACCAAACGGCTACTTTTAATTATCGATACGTAAAAAAAGGATTGATACTAATTTGCGTATGTAAAAAGAAGGCGCAGCAGGTTGATTCAGTTCATTGTCCTGAGCTAAGCTGTCTCCATTTGTCGCACGTTATCGACTGATCCGGGTCGACATTTATTTCTAGAGCACCTTTCACCATCCAGACGGTGCATGCCAATAAAAACAGGGCAAAGATCAAAACAGACAGCCAGAAAGAAACTGTTGCTCTAAAGGCCGGTCTAAATAAGTGGGGCTGGGCACCGTTAAATGAGACCAGTCTGGTAAATGCTTAGGTATTATCGGTTTATTTTTATTATTTTATTTTTTCCCTGTTTAAAATTAAAAAATCAGTTTTGCCCATTTTTATTAATAATATTTTTCCTATTTTCCTCCCATTTCCCCAAAAAAAGATTCCCAATTTTTCACACATTTCTTGACATTGGAGATGAACCTATTTATATCTGCAGATCTTCCCACACATTATTGTTCTGTTTTCTGGTCCTAGACGACACATATTTGAGTATAGGTATCGAAAACGTATCGCACAGGTATCAGTATCGAAACCATATATTATTAACCGAGTATCATAACTTTTTTAAAGTACCCAGTCCTATAAATAAGTCTTTAGTCGTGATTGAAAGATTGATAGTTCAGTGATGAACTTCTTATGACCTGGGCACCACCAGAGATGTTTGATCTAAAGAAGATCTGGTGCACAGTCAGGGTGTCGGAGCGAGACCATTCATGGCCCTAAACGGGAACCTGTGGACTTTGAAGTCCGTCTCTGTCTCTGAACTCAACAGGGGGCCGGTGGGGAGTCTGCAGAACAGGAGTCATGTGGGCATTCCTTGGAGCGTTTGAGCGAAGGCGAGCTCGGCAAGATTTATTATAAGTCCATCGAAAAGGGCATCGCAGGAGACCAGTCTGGTGCTGATGAATGCACCAAAAAGCGTTCTCAAGGTCTGGGTAAAAAGGGCTTCAGTTTCTTCTGGAGCCTGAGCTGATAAAGGCTCGCTCAATTACGACTCCCAGGTTTCTCACCGCTGAAGAGAACTGTGCTGTCGATGGCCTAAAGCTATAGGCGTACAGTGGAATGGGTCGGATGTCTGAGAATGCTTCGTAAAAAAAACAAAGCAAGCAAGGAGGAAGAGAGTGGATCTGATGGGAGTTCACCGAGAGCCTCTTGGTGCCGTTTTTTTCTTCAAGGTTTTGCATCGCGAACACAGATATTCGACAGTGCGACGGTTTGACACAAATCCGCACTACGATGCTTGTTTCCATCAAGACATTCACAACTTTTAGTTCTTTCATTGCTAGAATGAAAACCTCAGGCTCCTCTTGACTCCAGAGCGAGGAGCTCTTCGGACTCACGTCACTCACGTCACTAAAACGACTAAGGGACTGATCTTGACGTCTTTGTGAATCAAATCTTGCACCACAGCTACTAAAAAGAGGCTGTAACTGTCTGACAAATAATTTTTAGTGCATTTCTTTGTTTGTTTGTTTGTTTAGATCCCCATTAGCTACTGAAATAAAGCAGTAGCTGTTCTTCCTGGGGTCTTAAACATGTCTTAACAGATATTACATCAAAGCTGTGCAACAATGAAGACAAACACAGAAGTGCACACAAACACACACATATATATACAAGGAACATGACAATACAACATAACATATACACACATAATATATATACATACATATACATATACCCATACACGCATATAAACATGCATATAAACATATACACACACATGCACATATATACATAACTAACATAACAATACAGTATAAGCTCTTCTATACAAAATATTGCCACCCTCTCAGTATTAGATATACAAAATAAAAATAAAATAAAGTTACTATAGCTTGTTATAAAGTAATTATTAATTGCATAAATATTACAGTTACTCCAAAGTAAATAAATACAGTAAGTCTTTTAGAAAAACTGACATTGTGAATCTCTGAGACCAAGAATTGCGGGAGCGAGTTCCACCATTGCCCTATAGCGCGATGTTCTCTGAAGTAGATTTGTTCGACAGGCAGGTAACAAAAACCGGCCTTCGCTTGATTGGCGAGTGGAATAATAATGAATATTACTAAAAAAGTCAATTTATTATAAATAATTTCAGGTGCTTTTGAAGTAATTGTATTTTTTAGGAATTTAATAAGAGAATAATTAATTCTGCTTCTTACATGCAGCCATGCTAACTGGTTGTGCATGTCCATAATACTCGTTCTGAAAGAACAGTTTAGGACAAGCCAAGCTGCTTTATATTGATGTTGCCCAAATGATGGAACAATAGTCCAGATGACACAAAACTATTGATTCCACCAAAGTTTTCCATATTCGAGTTGGTATGCATTTTCTGCAGTGCCGAACCGCGGCCATACTCCTGCCCATTTTATTCAATATTTGTTTTATCTGAGCGTTCCAGGTCAGCCCGCTGTCCACAGTCACGCCGAGCAACTTGGCCTCAGCCACTTGTTCAATGATCGAACCACCAACAACCAAATTCAGAGCAGGGGAATCTTTTAAGAGATGATTAGATCCCAACACCATACACCATAAGCTTTGGCTTTAGAGCAAAGAGCTCTCCCTTGTGTGGCCTGCTCCGTTGTCGGGCTGATTCTTGTTCAGGGGAGTTCTGGGTCAAATTGACTGAAAAAAAAACATCCGCTCTTTTCACAATTGAGATCTGGTTCGAGGGTTTGAGCGCCCGAATGATCCTGGGAGCTCTGTTGTCGGGGGCTTCGTGCCCCTGGTAGGGTCTCCCATGGCAAACAGGTCCTAGGTGACGGGTCAGACAAAGAGCGGTTCAGAAGCCCCTTATGAGAGACCAACAGGCCCGGGTAGAACCATGAGGCCGTCCTTCTGTGGACCCAACACCTGCGGGAAGAGCCATAGGGGCTGGTGCAGCTCCAACAGCTGCTCCCACGACCCGGCAACGGACAAGTGGAAGAAAATGGATTGATGGAGATCTGGTTCGAAGCGTTCACCTTAAAGAGCCGTTCAATAGTGCCGCTCGGTCATGAACGTCATGTCATTAACCAAGAAATAGTGTATACTCAGTGTGTACACGCCATTACTGTTGGAGAATTACCGGGGAACTGCTGTTTTTGGGTCTGAAAAACTAAAGAATGCATCATGTTTAATTCAAATTTTCCTACACATACATCAAGCCGGAGTTGGAGTGCCCAAGTGTGGGATTAAAGATGTGTTCGGACCATGACACTGGGATGTTGTTGTTATTCCGTTGAACAATTATTGTCTAACTGAATCAGCAAGGACAGACTGACAAACGGCTAAACAAGTGCCCTCCGTCTGACATTGTCTGTGATGTGTTTGTTTGTGCCCTACTCCCGTCTGTCCTATCCTCACCAATGTTCCTCCCTGCGCCATGCAAATATTTGCTGTTGGCTTTTTTTTTTTCAACAAAGAAATGGCCTAAGATAAGATAAGATAAGATACTCCTTTATTGATCTCACAATGGAGAAATTCATTTGTTTTACGACTCTAAAGAAAAACACTGAAAAATAGACGGGACATGTGCACACAGTTAAACAGTAAATAGAAGCACGGAGAGACTGACTGAAGACGAAACGTTTGTTATTCAGCTGATCATGTGTCGGTAAAGTTACTGATGCCAGTAACGAGATACTTAGTAATGAGTTACTCTAATCTGACAGCTTTATTTAGCAACAAGTAACACATTCAACTAACACATTCAATCAATAAACAGGAGTTGCCTCACAGGGCTGAACCAAACATTAAGGCAATAAAACAGAGTAGTAAATAAGACAATGTAAAGTTCAGGCGAATTAAGTATCCAGGCAAAAATAATGTCCAAATAAGCGTCAGCAGTGGGTGGCGACCAGCAGCTCGGGTGTCCTCTGTCCTTAGACTCTCCAGCACAGCGAGGATAAACTCAAAAACTCGGTGGGAGAAACGAGAAACCTCGAGGAGAACCACAGAAGGAGAGATCCACTCCCATGGACGGACAGGCTATAGAGACCCAGGGCCGATGGAGTCCCAAGTCCCCCAACTCCCGCATTGTGTTTTCCAGGGCAGTAATCAGATTAAAGTTACTTTTCCAAGTCTCTGTGAGTTACTATTCTGTCATTTTCCGTTGGAAAAATATAAACTTGCAACACATTTTCAGCATGAAGACGACTCCTGACAGGAACGTAGCCAACAGTAGAGGAGGAAAGAGATAAACATAAATCATATTCTGAATGGCAGCTTTGTTCATGTTACCGTTAAAATGCACTTCAACAACGCGGGTATCGAGCACTGTCTCTGTGAAGAATATGCACTGCACCTGAAACTCCTTCCTCTGGGACCGCCAGAGGAAGGAGTTTCTCCCATGAGTCCAGGGAGGAGGGACGTCTAACCACTTAACTGCCACCCTAGGGCTAGGGTTAGGGATTATTTACATCCAAGTCTCAAAGCTTATTGACTGGAGATCTTACAGTCTATATGCCAGTGTGATACCTCATTTGAAAGCCAAGACCTTCTAGTTTCTAAAAATATGTGTGAGATCTGTGTGAGTGAAACACAATTTATGTTACATTTGCCGTTCTTAACCCTAATTATATCCTGATTAGGGTTAACTAACCCCAACCCCCTGATCAGGGGAGACGGCAGTTAAGGGGTTTAAAAACATTGAGTTGGATTCAAACTGGCATAACTAAATGTATTGGCATCGCACAACAATTTTTACTGCCTAAGTTCATGAAAAATACCAAAATGATGGTCTAACTCGAACACGTGTTCAGTTGCTGTTTTGGATTAAATTAACCATATTTTTTTCCCTCAAGTTCTGAAGGAAAAAAAGCCAGTTTTGTCCAATTCTCTTTCCTCCGTTTGATTAAATGTTTGCAGATCTTAAGAAATGAAATATGCACAGATTCTTTTCTTCCTGCCTTTGTGGCATTAACATTAAAAAGCATAACATTGATTCTGCCTGTATAAACCATGGCGTTGTATTTCAGCTGAATAGTAGCCCCGCGAAAACCCCTGGAAACTTAAAAAAGATTGTTCTAGATAATGTGCAGTTTATTTAAAAGCATACTTTATAAAAGAATGAAAAATTGTCAAATGAATATTTACCCTCGGCTCTCCCTCCGGTCTCAGAAGTGTCCGCTCTCCGTCCTCTGGCCCTTTGTCCAATATTCTAATACTTCATTGTTTTTACCTGGTCACTGGTTTCATTGTTTATCTTTATTGTGATATTTTATGATCAGGTACTATTATAAGCTTTAGAGTTTCTGTGGCATGAAAAGAGGGTTATTATTGTGATATTGTCCTGCCTTAATGTCCTGAACCTCAGATTTCGTTATCGGGACAGGCCTTTGAGTCTGGTGTGAGGCCCAGGGACCTGACCTGCTCCAGTCTGTGCGCAGGCTATTGGTGGGAGCGCCCATGGAGAGGGCGGAGCCTGGAGTAGCGGCCAATCGGACAGGGGGTGTGTACGTGTGCCCCATCACGCCCGAGCCGACCGAGTGCACCCGCGTCCCACTGACCAACACAGGTAAACAGACCAAGCACACGGACCTCACATGCACCAATCACACGGACCTCACATGCACCAATCACACGGACCTCACATCCACCAATCACACGGACCTCACATCCACCAATCACACCTCACATCTACCAATCACACGGACCTCACATCCACCAATCACACGGACCTCACATCCACCAATCACACGGACCTCACATCCACCAATCACACGGACCTCACATCCACCAATCACACGGACCTCACATCCACCAATCACACGGACCTCACATCCACCAATCACACCTCACATCCACCAATCACACAGACCTCACATCCACCAATCACACGGACCTCACATCCACCAATCACACCTCACATCCACCAATCACACGGACCTCACATCCACCAAAACATTAAAGATGGCGTGCGCGGCTACTGTTCTTCTTCTGCACATTTGTCTGTTTTAAATAAGGCTTCCTGCAGCTTGTTCCTGCGTCATATCCGGCGTTGCTCTAATTGGTTGATGCCATCTGTCGGGAAATCGCTGAGATCGCTCGCTCCCAGAGTACAGATCTTTGAAAGAAAAAAAAAAGATCTTTGAAATGCGTGTCGTTTGGCAGGCCAGGCAAGACTGGTTTCCTTACTTGCATTTCCATCCACATGACTGATAAGGATCAAATATAATAGTATTCAGTACATTTCATTTTGTAAGGTAAAATCATGCCCTTAAAATATGTTGTAAAAGTAGTCATTTGTGAAAAATCAGCCTGATGCGTTACGTTTGCGCCATAGTATGATTTGTTGAGTTGTGTATGGTCAACCCAAATAGTTAATATGTGACGAAAAGGGGTTTAGCTTTTTCATCACATAGTGACTCCGAAGGACGGCGGTGACGTCAAAATACCTATTTCGAAACATTTTGACTAAAAAGGTTCAACATGAGGTATAGTCCCGTTAATAACCTGATGCCCAATGCGGTATCCTGAAGCGCTGGTAAGTTCCCAGTCTTTAGTGAGCCCTCTCTGGAGCAGAGAGTGTTTTATCAGAGGAGTGTGCAGAGCCAGGCTCCGTGAGGATCTGCACTTACAGAGTAAAACCTAATTTAGGACATGTGTAAGGGCCAAAGAAAGATGAATGATAAAAGGAAATCAACTCAATTATGCGTCCATGGTGTATACACAAAAGCTTAATGCACCATTTTGCAAATGCTATGTAGCAAAAGTTTTTAAAGTAGCAAAAGCTTTCAAGAGGTAGACATTCAGACTGGGCTGAAGCTTTGTCAAATAACTTATTGAGAATTAACTTTCCGTAACATGTTTTAAAAAGCAAAAAGCAAAACAAGACATCAGGATATAGGAATACAAGAAACTAGAGAAAGAGCTGGAAAAGGCCTAGAGGGTGAAGGCATCAGTGGTGCCATTGGAGGAGCGGCTACAGCAGATCCCAGGAAATCATCATCTCTAGTTCTAGGAACAGCGAAGATACTGCAGAACCCTCTTAGGGTGACCAGATGTCCCAGTTTACTCGGGACAGTCTCAGTTTTCAGTACTTTTTCCAATGACCTAATAGATTTCTTCAAAACCATTAAAAGGACTCTACAGAGTTTAAAAGTTTTTTCCTCCCCCTACATGTTCCAGCCATGTTCTAATGTGTAGAATGAGCCCAGACCTGACCAGACCACAACTGCCTCTAAAATCCTGCACTGTCACTCACAAAGGTGTTCATTCGGGTCCGAAGTGCCGTCATGCACGAGCTTAATATAGAGACTGCAGTTACACGTATGACCTGAGGTGGCAGTAGTGAGTATAAAAATGACCAACTTGCATCTAGTCCCTTTAACATGTACCAGATCTGTCCCAGTTGTCCCGGTTTTTAGTCAAAATAGCCCCCGAATTAAGGCTGACGGTAGAAGCTATATATTGGTGATTCAAGGATAGTTTTTCCACATTTTTGTGAAAATAACAGTACAATACAGAAGACATGCTTTGGTCCACTTCTCAGCATGTATCGATCTATAATAGATCCCAGCCTGGAGTTAAAACAGCACCTGTGTCTGCTGCAGATCAACCCTCGTCAGAGGAGCTGATGGAGGACATGTGGCTAGGCGTCTCTGTGGCCAGTCAGGGTCCACCAGGAGGTCGAGTGCTGGTATACTCACATGTTCACGTTTGTATATCCATCATTTCAAACCACACCATGTAACATTTCACTCGCATTCATTTCATTATGGGTGTTTGTACCTCAAAAATCGCGCCTCTTTACTGTGAACTGGCTTCCCTCTCGCAACTTGTCATCAGCTCATGTCCATGGAGATGTCGCTTGTTTGACACACATATATCTATCAATTTAAACCTTATATTTGACACATATAGTTAAACATTCCCATCAAGTGAATCCAAATGTTTTAATCTACTGCGAAAATACAGTGGCATATTCGATATCTTCCTGATGCACATTTGGTATCGTGGGCATGGTTGTTTATGTATCGGCTTTTCATGACAGTTTAGTTGCACTTATGACCTACTATATACCTTGGAACGTTCCGCACTGTGGCTTTATAATGTTTCAGACGTGTGGCCATCGCTTTGTCCAACTCTACGGCGCCTACAGGCTGCGGCACATGACCGGACGCTGCTACGTCCGAGGCAACGACCTGCAGTACAACGAGTCCGACGCCCACTGGCAGAACCCTGAGCAGGTCTGCAGGTATAGGGCACACTTCTACAGGCCGCGTACGTCATGGGAAGGTTTCACTTGAAGGCTAGCGGGTTTCCCCCCACAGGTGCCACGCCATCGGTCCGACAACCTATTAGTCCAACGTCTCATTATTCCGAAAATGTCACATTGAGCCGAGGTGCCTTTAGTTGTGTTGTGGATTAGAGAGCCATATACAACCACTGGCCCATAAACCTTAAGGTCAGTGGACTCTTGCCTGAACCTCATTTTATTTTCCCACCCCTACTCAATGGGACATTTTCGGAATAATGAGACATCGGACTAATGGGCCGACCCCCCTCCACAGACGTTTTTGCTCGGCATGAGACAATCGCAGGTTGACCCAACTGTAGGTATAGCTCACCAAGGTCATCTCTTTCGATAAAATAGTCCCAAATTCATAACTGCGCGGCGGTCTTTGGTTTCTCCAGACGCTTTGGCTGAAGAATGGATCAAATTCAAAGGACAAAATTCAGAAAACGAGGTGGTATTGTTTTGAAAAGCATCTCCAGTGTCACAAAATGTGTTTCTGTCTGGTGTTGCGCAAAGCCTTCTCGAGCACACCCCAAACATTCTTGGTGGAGCTAAGGACAGGACTCCCTGAATTAATGCCCTTAGACAAGAAATCCATCGATGGAATAACTTCTGGACACATTCTGTTGCTGAACCTGCTGTAATTATACTATATTTTCTTAGTTAATCCAAGCATTTCCTTTTTTCTGTCTGGGCAGCTTATCGAATTGTGTAAAACTCAGGGTATTTTCTCCCATCTAAATTACTGTCATGGCAGATTAGCACGGGCATAAAAACTTGTTGGACGCCAGTCATTTGTGGCTTTTACCTGAGGTCCCTTGGTAGTTCTAAACCCCGTGTGAATAGGGCGTATGACTCATGTTTCAGGGAGAGCTTATGAGCTGTGCTGTGTGTATCACTGACCTTTAGTGATTGTGTGTTTCTCCTCTGTTCTGGTTGGCGTGTGGCCTCACCCTCCGTTTCACCTCAGTCACCTGGGTGACGTGAGCGGGGAGGTGATGTGCACCATGGGCATGTCGGCGGCTATGTCTCAGTCTGAGATCATCGTGGGCTCTCCAGGAAGCTTTGACTGGCAAGGTACACCCGCACTCCAACTACGCCCGCACTCCAACTACACCCGCACTCCAACTACACCCGCGCTCCAACTACACCCGCGCTCCAACTACACCCACGCTCCAACTACACCCGCGCTCCAACTACACCCGCACTCCAACTACACCCGCACTCCAACTACACCCGCACTCCAACTACACCCGCACTCCAACTACACCCGCACTCCAAGTACACCCGCGCTCCAACTACACCCGCACTCCAAGTACACCCGCACTCCAACTACACCCGCACTCCAACTACACCCGCACTCCAACTAAACCCGCACTCCAACTACACCCGCACTCCAAGTACACCGGCGCTCCAACTACACCCGCACTCCAACTAAACCCGCACTCCAACTACACCCGCACTCCAAGTACACCGGCACTCCAACTACACCCGCACTCCAACTACACCCGCACTCCAACTACACCCGCACTCCAACTAAACCCGCACTCCAACTACACCCGCACTCCAAGTACACCGGCGCTCCAACTACACCCGCACTCCAACTAAACCCGCACTCCAACTACACCCGCACTCCAAGTACACCGGCACTCCAACTACACCCGCACTCCAACTACACCCGCGTTCCAAGTACACCCGCGCTCTTACTACACCCGCACTCCAACTACACCCGCACTCCAACTACACCCGCGCTCTAACTACACCCGCACTCCAACTACACCCGCACTCCAACTACACCCGCACTCCAAGTACACCGGCGCTCCAAGTACACCCGCGCTCTAACTACACCCGCACTCCAACTACACCCGCGCTCCAACTACACCGGCGCTCCAAGTACACCCGCGCTCTAACTACACCCGCACTCCAACTACACCCGCACTCCAACTACACCCGCACTCCAACTACACCCGCGCTCCAACTACACCGGCGCTCCAAGTACACCCGCGCTCCAAGTACACCCGCGCTCCAACTACACCCGCACTCCAACTACACCCGCGCTCCAACTACACCCGCGCTCTAACTACACCCGCACTCCAAGTACACCCGCACTCCAACTACACCCGCGCTCCAACTACACCGGCGCTCCAAGTACACCCGCGCTCCAACTACACCGGCGCTCCAAGTACACCCGCGCTCCAAGTACACCCGCGCTCCAACTACACCCGCACTCCAACTACACCCGCGCTCCAAGTACACCCGCGCTCCAACTACACCCGCACTCCAACTACACCCGCGCTCCAACTACACCCGCGCTCCAACTACACCCGCACTCCAAGTACACCCGCACTCCAACTACACCCGCGCTCCAACTACACCGGCGCTCCAAGTACACCCGCGCTCCAACTACACCGGCGCTCCAAGTACACCCGCGCTCCAAGTACACCCGCGCTCCAACTACACCCGCACTCCAACTACACCCGCGCTCCAACTACACCCGCGCTCCAACTACACCCGCACTCCAACTACACCCGCACTCCAACTACACCCGCGCTCCAACTACACCGGCGCTCCAAGTACACCCGCGCTCTAACTACACCCGCACTCCAACTACACCCGCGCTCCAACTACACCGGCGCTCCAAGTACACCGGCGCTCCAAGTACACCCGCGCTCCAACTACACCCGCGCTCCAACTACACCCGCGCTCCAACTACACCGGCACTCCAACTACACCCGCACGCCAACTACACCCACGCTCCAACTACACCGGCACTCCAACTACACCCGCACGCCAACTACACCCACGCTCCAACTACACCCACGCTCCAACTACACCCACGCTCCATCTTTAGAGAAAGTTCATACGGTCTTAGATTTCACTGTTCTGACAGAAGGTCTTTCTTTACCTACCTATGTTCCACCACCGATGAATACCAATGCATTTATCTAACTTTCCCTTAAATAAATGGTTTATTTATTTACAAAGGCTAGAACAGGCGCTTCTTTCGTGTTAGTTGTCCGCCTGGGAGCTTCTTAAATATTTTGGAGCTACACATCTTTCATTTCCAAACAGAGCAGACCAAAAGAAGGAAAGAATCAAAATGTGCTGCCAGAACAAACATAAACTGTGCCGAAAGCAACAAATACCATATTATCACATTTTCCTACTCCAAGTATCCCAGGTGAGGTTTGTAATGAGAGGAAGTGTGGTCAAAGCAGGTCCATGCTCCAAATCAAGTGCAGAATTATTATGCAGCTACGTATTTTCCCTCACACAAAAAACACATTTGAAAAACTTTGAAAAGTCACAAATGGGTAAAAGCTGGTCAGTGTGATGCAGCAGTTGAACTACAGCTCTTGAAATACAAAAAAATATAGGCGGGACCACAGGACCATCAAACATTTGGTTGCCGATAGCCAACAGGGTCGTGAGAAATTAGATGACAGGAAAAGTTATGTAAACAATCAAAGAAAAGTAACTAGCAAAGACTGAAGAAACCAGGGATCTATTATCTAACAATGCTGCCATTTTCAGCAGCTGTAACTGACCTGAAGTACAAGGTGTTCCGTGCTGAGACATTAAACTGTAAAGCCAACCACTACTACTAAACAAGACACATGAGCTGACACATCTAGACTGGCTCAGGAATGATCTAAAGACAGACCTTTCAAAGGTTTTATGGACTGATGAGATCAGAGTGACTCCGAATGGGCTTGCCCTGTAACATCATTTGAAGAAGCATCTCCTAAAAAATGGCCGCAGGTCTGGGAGTCGAGTTTCAGTTCCACTTTCAACTCAAAATGGTCCTAACTCTTTAAACCTCTATGGCATAACATTGTCCTCTGGCAACAAACCACTCTTTTGGCTCTAACTGGCTTTTTAATTATTTTTTATAATGTTACCAGACATGTTTCTGTCCAATGAAATCAGGGGCTGAAGTAGGTAGGAGCATTTGTGTAGGGGGTGGAGCAGTCCTTTCAGGAAGAAAATTCACACGTAATACATGTGCCAGGTAACGATAACGTAGTCTTTACTACAGGCTTGAATTGGAATAATCTGATCAAATAAACATGTGCATGTGTATGAATATGTCAAGAAGCATATTAGATAGTTTACATTATGTTTTTCGTTTGTATTTATTTACTACTGTGCTTTTCCATTTTGTTGCCTCAAGGCAACGTTTTGCAGTTGTAGCACTTTTGTTGGAAAAACAAAAATAATGTTGGAGATGGGGATGAGCTAGAATGTTCTGTCAACCCAAAAAGTGTGTTGGAATATTTTTTCCCCCTAAAATAAAGTCATGCCATAGAGCAGGGGTAGGCAAGTTTGCGTCAAAGAGGGACTTCCGTTCTTCTGCAAATGCCAATGTTTTACATCAGTGGTTTGACTTTGGGACCCACCATTACCCTATAGGATGACCCAAATAAAACTGTCATTTGTCATACATCGTATATAACATTGTACATTCCACACATGTTTTTTTATTTAACGAGCCGTAGATTTGCCTTTAAGACTGAAATTATGATCAGAAACAACCAAATAACATGAATTTGAACGGACTCCGATGAGTTTTCATGCAGTATCAGACGGAAAAAATTGTGGGAAAAAAAGGTTCCCTACAGGCTCGTGACCCACTAAAAATGGTTCCGTGACCCACTGTTGACCAAGTGGGATGTTCTGCCATTACATTAAAAAAAATATTGACACTATTTCTCTCATTTTAGAGTACTTTACCAGGTGATTGATATCTTATTTCCATAATGATGTTTCTCAAATTCATCTTGAGGGTCAGAGGTTCAGTGATTTGACTGCCGGGCCTGACGTTGCCTACCCCTGCCATAGAGGGTTAATGATACCTGCCAGCTCTAGTGCTCCAATGATACCTGCCAGCTCTAGTGCTCCAATGATACCTGCCAGCTCTAGTGCTCCAAAGATACCTGCCAGCTCTAGTGCTCCAATGATACCTGCCAGCTCTAGTGCTCCAATGATACCTGCCAGCTCTAGTGCTCCAAAGATACCTGCCAGCTCTAGTGCTCCAAAGATACCTGCCAGCTCTAGTGCTCCAATGATACCTGCCAGCTCTAGTGCTCCAAAGATACCTGCCAGCTCTAGTGCTCCAATGATACCTGCCAGCTCTAGTGCTCCAATGATACCTGCCAGCTCTAGTGCTCCAATGATACCTGCCAGCTCTAGTGCTCCAAAGATACCTGCCAGCTCTAGTGCTCCAATGATACCTGCCAGCTCTAGTGCTCCAAAGATACCTGCCAGCTCTAGTGCTCCAAAGATACCTGCCAGCTCTAGTGCTCCAAAGATACCTGCCAGCTCTAGTGCTCCAAAGATACCTGCCAGCTCTAGTGCTCCAATGATACCTGCCAGCTCTAGTGCTCCAATGATACCTGCCAGCTCTAGTGCTCCAATGATACCTGCCAGCTCTAGTGCTCCAATGATACCTGCCAGCTCTAGTGCTCCAATGATACCTGCCAGCTCTAGTGCTCCAATGATACCTGCCAGCTCTAGTGCTCCAATGATACCTGCCAGCTCTAGTGCTCCAATGATACCTGCCAGCTCTAGTGCTCCTCCTCCATCTTGCTGGCGCCAAAGTCAGATAAAAGTCCATAAAACCTTTAAAAACAATCTTTAGATTATTCCTGACCCAGTATAAACACTTTAGCTTATGTGTCTTGATCAATAATGATCGGGTTTACACTTTTTTCACATTGACGATGTCTCTGAGCACTGAACACCATGTACTTCTGGACACTTCAGTTCAGTTACAGCTGCTCTAAATGACAGCACTGGTAGATGATGGATTGGGTCAGTGTCGACCGTTACTTTGCATAGTTTCTTGACATATCACTTTTGACGACCCTTTTGGCTATTGGCGACAAAACATTTGCTAATTGACTCAAATCATAACGACGCCGCCCAAGAAGTGACTTCCTGTTTCGATCCAGCACGCCAAAATAAAAGCACCATCGTATTCACTAGTTCAGCAGTTAATTCGTTCAACTTTCTTTCTGCCTTACTATTAACAGACAAAACACTTAAAATGTGTGTATTTAATTATATTCTTGTAATGTTGCAAGTACCTGCTGAACTAATCGATGAGACGAGCTGTGTGCTTTCATTTTGGCGCGCTGGATCCAAACAGGAAGTCACTTCTTGGGCGGCTTTGTTATGATTTGAAGTCAATTCTGTGGTCCTGTCCCAATATTTATTTATATTTTCCATTTCAAGAGTGCTGCCTCCCTCTGACCAACTTCTAACAATGTGCAACTTGTCCCCATTTTGTGTGAGATAAAATATATGATATTTCTGCACACTTTATTCAGAGCACGGACCTGCTTTGACCACACTTCCTCTCATCACAAACATCACCCTCACCTGGGACGCTTCAATCCAACAGCGTTTTTGTATTACACCATTTGAATACCAGTACAGTTCTGGTTTACCTGCAGTCTAGACGTCTTGTTACAGTGGGAGTAGGGCAGTCCCTGGGTTTCCTGTTTATTCCATTCATGTAGCCGTGTGCTCCTTGTTTGGTCTTGCTTGTTTGAGTGCAGGTAATGTCCATGTGCTGTGGATGAACCCTGAGGTCATGTTTGACACCAAGAGGAACACCTTTGGGAACATGGAGCAGAGGAACATCTATCTAGGTGAGATCACGGGGACTCTCAGGAGGTTTGCTTCAACTATATCGACTTTGAGTGGTGTTAAAAAGTATTAGAACGACAAATGGTGATACCAGAAGAAAATAGACCCCCCCCCCACACACACACACACACACACAAAGGTACCCAGTCTAGTACCTTATACAACCACTGAAATGTCATTGACTTGCTTAGGTTTGTTTCTCCTTTGTGTGACACCAGGTTAGCGTATTGTGTGCTCTCACATTCCACGTAAAAATGCCCTGTTTTCAATCCCAACCCAACAGGACTTGTTCACTCATTTAATTATCCTGTAAATGATTTTCCAGGGGGCATCTGTGTCCTGCCATTCTTGCACATGCTCTCCCTGACTGCAGTGTCTTAAATGGCTGTATCTTTTGGGAAACATAGGCTTGGATGTCTACATTTGATCCTGACAGGTTGTGTAGTTTTCATTATATACAGTATCCCCATAACACCTCTGCCCAGATGAGTTTAGATGTTTTTATACAGCAGGTGTGAAAGTGTGAAAAGCCATACTAAAAAGTAGAGTTTAACCGATATATTAGTATTTTACAGTATCGGCTTTCGGCTGATAAAATGCAGATAAAAGGCAGATATCTCTGGAACTGAACGTGCTAGCGACTTCAAATGTTTTGCATTGGAAAGAGCCTAATCAGAGCTCTAACATAAAAAGGAGCTGAGAGACATCGCAGGGAAAATCGGTCACCTGTTTGCAGAGCCATCGCAATGGGGTAGGCAGGCAGGCAGCTGCCTATGGCCCCCAGCCGAAGGGGGCTCCTGATGTCTGTGGCATTATGGGAAGTGAAGTTCTTTACTTCCGACACTTCCTGTCACTGTAGCTTCTGGAGAGAGAGAAGCTTTTCAGCTTTGAAACTGATAAAGTCTTACCTCAGATCATCCATGAGCCAAGAAAGACTGAGAGGACTGGCACATATATCAATAGAGCGCAACATAAGTAAGTAAGTGCTTTATTGTCATTGTACAACTCCATCCATCCATTTTCTTCCACTTGTCCGTTGCCGGGTCGTGGGGGGAGCTGTTGGAGCTGCCCAAATCACATTGCACCAGCGCCTATGGCTCCTCCTGCTGGACGGCCTCATGTTCTAACCGGGCCTGTTGGACTCTCATAAGGGGCTTCTGGTCGGAACAGTGCAAGTTAATGAACAAGCCACACCGGATTGTAGCCTTGGGCTAATTTCCATCCGTCGTCCCCCATGCGCACTCGCAAACACACTCTCATTCATCCAGGCCTATTGTACATGTTTTTAGTTGTAGCGGAAACCAGAGTACCCGGAGGAAACCTACACAGACACGGGGAGAACATGCAAACTCCACACAGAAAGGCCCCGGGCCTTGGTGGGAATCGAACCCGGACCTTCTAGCTGTGAAGCACAGCCTCCAGTGTCTGCGTACATTGGTGTATGAATGGGTGAGAGGTTCCTTGCTGTAAAGCGCTTTGAGTGCCTAATGTAGGTGGAAAAGCGCTATATAAGTTGAGACCATTTACCATCAACGTACCGGCTACAAAATGAGCTGCGCAAATTCGGATGTTATCCAGATTTTTCCCGTCCAAATTCTGATTGAGGCTTGCAATCTATCGTCTCCTTTATTTACAATTGTTCTGTCTGCTCTCCCTTATTTTGAACAACTCTGGGTAAACGGTAATACTGCAAAGTAGTTTCTCTGTCTGATCTATTGTGACAGCCGAGACCGCGACAATAATTCACTATTTTGCTGTTTCAAAATTTCGCGGCACTGTTTGTTTTGATAGGGGGGAGTACATGGGTGAGTATTCGCCATCATGTCCGACTTTGGAAAAGTGGCGTCCCGGGCAAACACACTATTCATCAAACCAACTCCCAGGTTGTTCCCTTCTCAGTCCGTCTATTGTTCTGCTCAGCCCCAACATCTGCCCCAAGATTTGCTGAGACATCTCTCCAGATCTTGCCAAGATATAATCCACCTTCGTTGCGAGAAGAAAGGTCTTTTAAAGTTCCTCGCCTTTCCGTTGTAATTCCATCAGTCACTCACTGCTCCAAAGTGCTCTTTAATTTCAACCAACAGCAGTGGGGTCTCTTTGCAAGCTTCCGATTTCCCAGCTTTTTGATAAACCAGGGCAACTGCTAGTCCTATAAGCGGGCACCCTGTTATCACAAGCCCAAACCGATATCTTCGATGTCCTCGACTGAAACCCTTTGTGAAAACACCCTGTCAACTGCACTAAGAGACCAGTTAATCAACTCTATGGTTTGCCAGTTTGGGAGCACAGCGAGCAGGGGGTCCAGAGAATAAAGAAAAAAGTCAGACAAGACACTAGCAGCGGCGAGAAAGCAGGAGCAGTCGGAAAACACGTCTGCACTCCAGAGAGACGAGAAGCAGGAGGCGCCACAGTTCAGGAGGTGTTCAGAAGGTTTTCTTGAAGAGAGACTTTAGGGGTTTTGAAATGGCCATGCGGTATAAAGATTTGAACTTGCAGGTATTTCTCACTTAACATTGACAATAAATGATTCCCTTCCTTTATTTCGTCAAATACGGCGCAGATCTCCTGCACTCCCGCACGGACTTTGATGTTCTTGCTTTGCACGTTTGTTTCTCTCCAGGATATTCGGTGGCTCTGGCCCCTCGGCTGCTCTCCCAACAAGAGGACAGCATTATCACAGGTTCCTCATTTTTCCTTCTCCTGTTCAACTGCTGCATGTGTTACATTGATCTGTATGGAAGGTCAAAGTCAGCCAGATACAGAGGATTTAATTTACATGGAGCAGGAACCATGTTTATATACACTTCATAAAAAGACACATTTGAATATTCTCACTGTCTGAACTTTTTTTTTCTTTTTAGGTCAATTAGAATTTTGACAAATATTTCTATTTGTCAAATGGCAGAAGAATGAGAAATATAATAAAAATAGAAAGTTTACATGAACTAAGATGACTATACCTTTACACAATTTGGGAAAGCCTAGATGACGATGTCATGACCTTGGAAGCACAAGTCTGGTTCATCCTTGGGTGTAATTTCAAGACACTTGAAGGTTCAGGTTCATTGGTTAAAACAATGATGGAAATGTCCTCATGTCATCATACAGATCAGAAAGACGGCGGGTTGTGTCCCAGAGATGAATGTGCTGTGTCTAAAATGGGAAAATCAACCCAAGGGTCTTCCAAATGGACAATTCCCAAAGCATATGACCAATACTGGTTACAACGTGGCTTAAGGATAACAAAGTCAATGTTTTGAAGTGGTCATCACAAAGTCCTGATCTAAATTCAGTTGAAAATGTATGGGCAGAGCTGAAAAGGCATAGGCACGCAAGGTGGCCTACAAATGTGTCTCAGTTACACCAGTTCTGTTTGGAGGTATGGACCAAAACTCCTGCCAACTATTGTGAGAAGCTTGTGGAAGGAAATCCAAAACGTTTGACCCAAAATATACAGTTTAAAGGCAATTCTACCAAATATTAATGAAATGTTTGTAAACGTTTGGTTTTGTAAAAATTGCGGTTGCACCATTCAAATTTAAAAAGATTAATCCCAAACCCCCTCCCCCCTGGAGAAACGTGGAGCTAAAGCAGCTCAAGAGAAATTGCAGGAAGGCCGAGAGGAGATGGGGGAAATTCAAAATAACAATAACTTATCAAATATTCCGTGCTCAACAAAAGACCTACAATACAGCAATAAGAAATGCTAGAAATAAATTATTTTCCACAAAAATCACCAACCACAAAAAATAGAAAAGTGAAAAGTGGGGCGTGCATAAGTTTTCATACAGCATGACTTAATACTTTGTGGAACCCCCTTTTGCTGCAATAACAGCTGCAAGTCTTCTGGGGTTTGACTCTACAAGGTTTGCACATGTAGAGACTGACACTTTAGCCCATTCCTCTTTACAAAACAACTCAAGCTCTGTCACATTAGAAGGAGAGCGTTTGTGAACAGCAGTTTTCAGGTCTTTCCACAGATTTTCAATAGGATTTAGGTCAGGACTTTGACTGGGCCATTCTAACACATTAATATGTTTGTTTTTAAACCATTCCATTGTAGATGTAGCTTTGTGTTTAGGGTCATTGTCCTGCTGGAAGGTGAATCTCCGCCCCAGCCTCAATTCTCTTGCTGACTCCAGCAGGTTTTCCTCCAAAATGTCTCTGTATTTGGCTCCATCCATCTTCCCAACTATTCGTACAATCTTCCCAGTCCCCGCTGAGGAAAAGCAGCCCCATAGCATGATGCTCCCCCACCATATTTGACACTGGGGAGGGTGCACTCAGGACGATGAGCAGTGTTAGGTTTGCTCCATACATAACGTTTGGCATTTGGGCCAAAAAGTTAAATTTTTGTCTCATCTGACCAAAGCACCTTCTTCCACATGGAGCTGTGTCCTCCATATGACTTCTAGCAAACTTCAAACGGGATTTCTTTTGGCCTCCTTTCAATAATGGCTTTCTTCTTGCCACTCGTCCATGAAGGCCAGATTTGTGTAGAGTACGACTTATAGTTGTCCCATGTACAGATTCCCCCAGCTCAGCGGCAGTACGTCGCAGCTCCTCCAGAGTTATCTTGGGGCACTTGTTTGCATTTCTGACCAGTGCTCTCCTTGTTCGGTCTGTTAGTTTAGGTGGACGGCCGTGTCTTGGTAAGTTCACAGTGGTGCTATACTCTTTCCATTTCTGAATGATGGATTGAGCAGTGCTCCGTGAGATGTTCAAATCTTGGGAAATCTTTGTATAACTTAACGCTGCTTTAAACGTCTCCACAGCTTTATCCCTGACCTCTCTGGTGAGCTCCTTGGCCTTCATGATGTTGTTTAGTGACCAATACACTCTGACCATAGCTCTGAGGCCCTCACAGAACAGCTGGAATTATACTGAGAGTAGATTACACACAGGTGGCCTCTATTTAATGGTTAGGGCAAGAAAAATGCTTATGCACGCCCCACTTTTCACTTTTCTATTTTTTGAAAAATAACAGAATCATGTATGATTTTGCTTTCACTTCAGTTACTTGTGTGTGAACTTTCAGTAACAAATGCAAACTAAAATCTTTACGTTTAGGGTTGTAAACATGACAAAATGTGTAAAAGTTCAAGGTGTATTAGTACGTTTGCAAGGCACTGTATATACATATATATATATATATATATATATATATATATATGTGTGTGTATGTATATATATGTGTGTGATGCGGGGTGTATTGTTTTAAATGTTGTAATCTGTAAAGCACTTTGTGATACCTTTCGGTATGAAAAGCGCTTTATAAATAAAGTTTGATTGATTGACTGAAAATGGTGCCAAAAATTCTATCTCTCATTCTTCTGGAATTTGACAAATATAAATAATTTTAAAATTCTAATTGACTCAAAAAAAGAAAAAAAATAAGTTAATTCTGGTTTCATGTCAGACAGTGTATACAAGTGTATGTAAACATATGGTTCCCGCTGTAGCTCTCGAACCCTAGCTCTCACGATTCAGGTGCATATACAGCTTTGTCAGATGGGGAAGTGAAAGTGAAAGTAGTGGTCATGCTATTTACTTACTTCCACAAAATGGGCTATATTCATATACATTTTGACAGACATGGCTGCATTTTTAACAAAGACTTACAGTACTGGTCAAAAGTTTGGAAACACTTTTTATATATCGGCTTTTCTTTATTTTCAACACTATTTCCATCGAGTCATTTCTGTCAAACAATGAATGAACACGTGGGATTATGTAGGAGACAAATACGGGTGAAATAACTCCGAATATGTTTTATATTTTAAATTCCCTTTTATTCTCGGCTCTTTCTGCATGAGCTTCATAAGGTCCTTGTCCCTGACATGGTTGAACAGTCTGTGAAGAGAAAACCGTTTCTGTGACGACATCGTGAAGCTCACTGAGAAAATGTTAAAAGTGCAAAGCAGTCTTCAAAGTAAAAGGTGGCGATTAGGAAGAATCTATTTCACCTTTTTTTTTTCTTTTAAACATAATTCCACATGTGTTCATTCATAAATAAACGCCTTCAGTGAACTAAAACTATCACATGTAGAAATTGCTCAAATGCAATGAGGTGCGGAGAGGTTCACAGCTGTATACATTGAAGCATTTTCCACAAGAAAAACAGACTCATTTTCAACTTAAAACATATTCTCTCGATATTACAAATCAAAATAATTGGTGTTGATAATCCTGAGGAGCCACACGTCACTGCTAAAGAATAAGAGACTAAAATATACTTTTGTCTGAAAGATTAAAAGTAAGAGGGCTGCCATTAAGCAAACTGTAAGGCACGGGACATGTGTAAGGCGTTGTTATTCTGTGGTTGTTCCAGGAGCTCCTAAGGACAGTAAACATGACGCCCGCGGCTCAGTGTTCCTGGCCCTGAAGTCGGGGGGAGGCCTGCGGATCGTCCAGAGGCTGCGGGGGGAGCAGATGGGCTCATATTTTGGGAACGCTGTCGCAGCAGTGGATCTCAACAATGACGGGTAATGCTCCGACTGACGAGACCTACACAAGACAATCAGCCCTAAGCCTAACCTTAACCAGTAACATAGCGTTACTATGGCAACTATTATGCTTTACAAACTGCTCGACAGTGTGTTCCCAAATGTATTTTTGTCCCAAATGTATTTTTCCCACAAAGCAGGGGCCGCTGACAGTGACAGTGAGGGAAGTAACGTTGAATGATTTTTTACTAAAATTAGTTTGTATTAATTGCGCACTAAACTTAATAAATTATTTACATGAACTAAGGTTGATATTTTGTGGCATTACCAATTTTTTAAAAAATCGTATAAATTCTCTTTTATTGATCCGGGGTCTGCTGGGGTCCTCGCGTGTGCACTATCGGAGCACCGGGCCGGAGGAGCTCAGGGGTCGGTCACACGCCTGCGTTTTGTTTCTCCTGCTGCCTCGTTTTCCCTACGAACTGTTACGTTTCGAACTGTAAAAGAAAACCATGATCGACACATCTGACGTCAACATGTGGAATGTGAGCAAAAGATTGGAAATGAAGCAAATATGATCAAATAAATGTCATATACTTTAGGAACATCTTCTGTCCTCTCTCAATGAGCGAACCAGTTAGCCCTTTTAGAGCCTTCTCTCCGGTGGCGTCGTCCCTTTTGTTTATTCGAAATCCTGCTTTTTATTTGTCACCACCGCTCGTCTTGCCACAATAGGGCTGGAAAGTCTCGCACCAGAAGCACTTCCGGTTCTTCGCTCGGATACAAACGAACAACCAGCTGTTCGAGGAGGCGGCTGAATTGAATAGTGCAAAATGCTTTGACACAGCGAGCGGGTCGCCTCAGCAGTTAAACACAAAATGCCAATCAACGCCGGCTGGAGACGACCAACACCGGCACATTAAGGCACGGAGGTCCGGTGTTGATAACATAGTTTACAGAGGCAACTTATACCAAAGACTTGAGTTTATTTCACTTTTTCTTTTAGTTAAAACCTCTTAACCCCCACCTTAACCGAGCACATTTTCACCCGTTCAGCAACAAGCATAACACACAACAAAAAAGCCACAAAAACGTGACAAAACAAAGTTATAAAAACATAATAAAAAACCGACAAAAAAGTGAAAATGTACTTGTTTAAAGTGGGGGTTAAGAGGTTATGACCATATTTAGTTCGTGGATTGTTTCACAGTTCTGTTGTTGAGTCCTTAGAGGCTTCAGTCGCCGTAAATGACCACAGTCCGTCAGTAGAGGTGTTGCTCTCACACACGGAGCTCCACATGTCCAGTGACAGGGGAACAACAACAACAAAAAGAAGCCAATCAAAGGCAGAGGGAAAGGCAGGCGTGCGTGTCGACCCTCCTTGACCAAGGCGTCTACAGATATAAAAAGGCGCATGTCACTACGAGTCTAACTTACTCGAATATTATCACTAAATGGGACCATGCCACAGACCTGAGCGGGGCATGTGCCGATCCACTCAGCGACTAGCATGGCCATATACGAAGTTTTTCATCCCAGTGACGAAATGTGTCCAAAATAACACCGAAAAAGCCATCAGAGCGTATGAAGTCTGCGATATCAGTACAGTTTGTTGTTTGTTTGTATCCGTGGATGGAAATCTCGCAAATTCTCGGACTTCCGCTTTCCAGCCCTATTTGTTGGGAAAAATAAGAAAATTAAACGCTTGTTTATCACACACTCGTACGTTCTAGCATAGCATACAAAGGAGCATACGCAGGCGCACACAGAGCACGAGCATATGTACAAGTATACGCACGAGTACAGTATACGCACGAGTACAGTATACGCACGAGTACAGTATACGCACGAGTACAGTATACGCACGAGTACAGTATACGCACGAGTACAGTATACGCACGAGTACAGTATACGCACGAGTACAGTATACGCAGGTGTAACGTGGTCGACTCTGCGTTGTGTTGTGGAAACAGTAACGGCCAGAAGACGGGGTTGTTTCGAAAAGTGGTTCTTTATCTGTGCAACACACAAAATAGCTGGTCAGCCTTGGACCTGGGACACCAACAGCAAACAGCGGCTAGTGGGGGTACACGTTATAAAACGTTAAAAAGTATATCACTAAAAATGGTCCTTATTAATTCCACACACATACCACAGCCCTACAATTGTAAAATTACGTAAAAATTTAACATCATCAGACACCCCAACAATCATGACCTCACCTCGGCCTGCTCATGGTCAAAATGGCGCCGAGCACACTTCATCCCCAAGACTTATGGAATTTGTCACCACAAGAGGGCGCTGCCCCACAATAACACCAGTGTCCATGACAAGTGGAATCCAAATACATTTAACTCTGTTACACAGGAATGGTCACATTTATATAGCTTCTTTCTACCTGCTTTAGTCACTCAAAACACTTTACATCAAGAAACCAGTCACCCATTCACTCTCCCATTCATACTCCAGTGTACACATGAGTTAGCACAGGAGCATACGCACAAGTATAAGTATACACAGGAGCTTACGCACAAGTATAAGTATACACAGGAGCTTACGCACAAGTATAAGTATACACAGGAGCTTACGCACAAGTATAAGTATACACAGGAGCTTACGCACAAGTATAAGTATACACAGGAGCATACGCACAAGTATAAGTATACACAGGAGCTTACGCACAAGTATAAGTATACACAGGAGCATACGCACAAGTATAAGTATACACAGGAGCATACGCACAAGTATAAGTATACACAGGAGCATACGCACAAGTATAAGTATACACAGGAGCATACGCACAAGTATAAGTATACACAGGAGCATACGCACAAGTATAAGTATACACAGGAGCATACGCACAAGTATAAGTATACACAGGAGCATACGCACAAGTATAAGTATACACAGGAGCATACGCACAAGTATAAGTATACACAGGAGCATACGCTCGAGTATATGCTGGAGAAATGGGTCACCAAAGGATGTCCTCACAAATGTATTCTTCGAACTTGAATAAACAATAGAGGTTATGGGTGGGATGTCATGACATAGCAACGGAAAATTGAGTGGCTATGTCTGCAATCACATCACTCAAATGTTTTTGAATATCGTGACCACTTTTGGAAACCTTCATGGGACAATAACTGGATTTTATTCTATGCTTGCTGACAGAAGACTATGAACATTGTGAGTTTTCGTTCATGTGGATTGTGCCAGTATTGACAGAAATATTAGCTAAAAAACAAGTACAAAAAAACTGACCTTTTGACAGTTCCCATAGTCACGACCATGGAATTCATGCCTGCCTCAGTTTTAAACTCACGACTCTTTAGATTGAATGATTTGATGTCATGTGAAGGTAACCTATTGGTTGCAGGACCATGTTTCCCTCCACCTCTACTTTAACTATATGCTCTTTAGAACGTCGTGATGTCACATGAACGTAACCTATAAAGCAAAGTGTGTGACTGTGTAATATTCACAGCATGTTGATATGCCATAGCTGTGAGGGGAGACAGAGAAGTGCTCACTAACACAGATTTAGACAGATTTGTATATGAATATTTGAGAGAAATGAGTCTATTGTGTGTATGTAAAGTGCAATGTAAATAAAATGAATTATTATTATTATTATAGAAAAAGTGTCATGTCTTCGAGTTTGCTGATGAAAATTGAGCAAAAACAAAAGTGTTGCATTTATCATTTTGTAGCGTGTCTTGGGCGCCTTTCGTTTGAGGTAATGATGATTTGGCTTGTTCAAAATCATCACAAGAAACGGGCAGTGTTGGCCCGGGTTAAGACGGAAAAGTGACTCGGAACATTTTCAAAAGTTCCTTTATTTCTGTAATTCAACTTAAGATGTGTAACTAATATATGATATAGACTCATGGCATGCAAAGTGACATATGTCGAGCCTTTGTTTGTTTTAATGTTGATTATTTTGGCTCACAGCTTGTAAAAACCCCAAAATCAAAATTTCAGAAAATTAGAATATTGTGAAAAGGGACTATTATTGTAGCTCAAAGTGTCACCCTGTCATCAGCTAATGAATCCCAAACTCCTGCAAAGGGTCCCTGAGACTTTAAATGGTCTCTCAGTGGTTCAGTAGAATTCACCGTCATGGGGAAGACTGATGACCCGACAGTTCAAGGCTCAAAAGGTCAGAGGAAAAGAAGTTGGATGTTCTCAAAGTGCATTAATAGAAAGTTAAGTGGAAGAAAAAAATGTGGAAGAAAAATGTGCAGAAGCCGCAGGGAGGAGCGCAGTCTGGAGAGGACTGTCAGGAAAAGGCCATTCAAAAGTGTGGGGGACCTTCACAAGGAGTGGACTGAACATCTAGAGCCTCCACACACAGACGGATCCTGGACATGGGCTTCAGATGTCAGATTCCTCTGGTTAAGCTGCTCCTGAACTACAAACAACTTCAGAAGCGCCTTGTGTGGGCTAAAGAACAAAAGACCTGGTCTGTTGCTCAGTGGTCAGTGTATTACAAAAATAAACGAACCTTTTCACAATATTAAAATTTTCCGAGTTTCACCTGTCAAGTCACTTTTCCATCTTCAGAAGCCCTGACCCCTGCCCCGTGTTCACAGGTGGAACGACCTGCTGGTGGGCGCTCCGTTCTTCTTCCAGCGGCAGCAGGAGGTGGGCGGGGCAGTGTATGTGTACATGAACACAGGCGGCAGGTTCGACTCCAGGCCCAGTGGCGTTCTCACGGGACCACAGCACTCCGCCTTTGGGATGGCTTTGTGTGCGGCAGGAGACCTGGATCACGATGGTTTCCAGGGTAAAACACTCTCCCCATCCCTCTCTCCAGCTCACTCATTACCTCTCTTTCTTTATGTTACCCTCCTCCCATTTCCCTTCTCTTCTTCTTTCTGACAGATTTTGTGGTTGGAGCTCCATTCCATGGTACTGGCAGTGTGATGGTCTTCAATAGTGGCCCCAGTGGTGTGTCCTCGAAACCTTCTCAGGTAACAGACGCAAAGAGACGTTTAACTCGAGACATGACCGGTGAAAATATTGATTTTTCATGCAGTAAATGATGGGATTGTTATCTAGTTACCCTGTAAGATGTGTATTTTATAACATGTGTTGCTAAAGAGCTGGAGATATCTAGGAAGTAACTATAACAGAACAGGTAAAAAAAAAACTGCATCTTGGCGGCATGGCTGCAGAGCTGAATTGTAATTAATCGCGGCTAAATCGCGGCTAGAACGTGACTAAATCACAGCAGATTCACAGCAAATCGCAGCTAAAGCACTAATTGCATCTATATTGCGGATAATTTGCAGCTAAATCACAGCTATATCGCACTTAGATCATGGCTAGATCGCGGCTAAATCACAACCAATCGCAGCTAGATCCAAACTAGAGCAGCAGATTGCTGCTTTATTGCAGCTAAATCAAATAAATCGGAGCTAAATCACAGCAAATTGGGGCAAATTGCAGCCAATTACAGCTAGGTCGCAGTACATCGGTGCTAAACCCCCCTCCCTTTCATGTGTGTGACTTGTGTCATTATGTAAAGCGCTATACAAATAAGACTAATTGCCACTAATTGCATCTGTATCGCAGAAAATTCACGTAGCAAATCATAGCCAGTCGCAGCTAGATCCAAACTAGAACAGCACATCGCAGTGTGATTGCAACAAAATCGCAGTAAATCTAAGCAGCTAATAGTTGCTACATCGCAGCAAATCGCAGCTAGAGTGAATCTAAATCGCATCAAGTTGGATATTGAATTGCACCTTAATCACAGCTAATGGCAGCTGATCATTGCTAATCACAGTTATCGCAGCTAATTATAGCTAAGCTCAGCTCGTAACCCCTCATACAATGTACTATAGTGATGCCTGACATGACGAAAAATCGTCATGTCATGTATCACTGACACAAATATCTTTTGTCAAAATCTCTGCAAAATTTGCACAGTTTTAAGCCCAGCTTACTTTGACTTTTGGAGCTTTAAACGATGTTATAACCATGTTTTTCCCTGATCAGAAACACCTGGAGTGTTTACAAATGTTTGTATAATCCTGCCTTCTTCTACTCTCAAAATGGCGGCTGTGCTTACTTGATATACTGGATGTCAGAACGCTGTTGTCCCTGGAACTTTTCCGTATTGACACTTTACTCAGACTTAGGATCATTTCAGAGCTGAAATTACTCCTATTTTCATTGAGTAATAGAGATAAACTCAAATGAACAAACTGTTCATGCAGGTGATCCTGGGCAGCACTGTCTCCCCTGTGTTCCGAACTTTGGGATTTTCTCTGGCTTCTGCTCATGATGTGGACCACAACCAGCACCCAGACCTCCTCATCGGCTCCCTGGATGACTCTGTGGTGCTGCTGCGGTAAGAGGCTACCCAAAGAACACATTTTCACTTTCAACGTTTACCTATGAAGTTAACTGAATTGCTTAAAATATACTTTATCTAACTATGAACTCTGTGTATCACATCTGGTGTCCAAACATTTTCATCACGGGCTTCATGTGTGTACAATAGGGAGCAACACAAACGGTGGTCATTTCTAGAGGTTTAGCTGAGGTTTTGACCCTTACACCACACCACCAGCAGTACTAAGTAACTTGTGCCCCTAGAGGCCATAAGCGCAACTGCAGGTGTCGTAGCAAGTTGCGTTTTATTTTACTCATTACTTGTCCGTGAGAGTAAATACTACGCTGACAGAAAAGACAAAGGGACAGAGGGATTTTTCACTCAAACTTGACTGTAAATACAGTGTAAGTGGCGCTAGCCCGCAGTTAGCTTCACCCGTTAGCCTGTTAGCTTCAGTACTTACTAATCTAATCAATATAAACCTGCTTCAAATGGACTGAAAATAAGTACTCTGATTTGCATTAACTAAGAGATTTAGTTTCTCGTTTTGCAGTTCTCGTCCTGTAGTGGAGCTGAGCCAGTCACTCCAAGTGAGCCCTGACCTGGTGGATCCCAGCGACTGTGAATTCTGGTCAGAGCATTTCTTTTGTTAAAACCATATAGACCAGCGCACACTGCTGTTATAAAGCCGTACAGACCAGAGCACACTGGTGTTATAAAGCCATACAGACCAGAGCATACCGCTATAATAAATCCATACAGACCAGAACACACCGCTGTAATAAAGCCATACAGACCAGAGCACACTGCTGTTATAAAGCCGTACAGACCAGAGCACACTGGTGTTATAAAGCCGTACAGACCAGAGCACACTGGTGTTATAAAGCCATACAGACCAGAGCACACTGCTGTTATAAAGCCGTACAGACCAGAGCACACTGGTGTTATAAAGCCGTACAGACCAGAGCATACTGGTGTTATAAAGCCGTACAGACCAGAGCACACTGGTGTTATAAAGCCGTACAGACCAGAGCACACTGCTGTTATAAAGCCATACAGACCAGAACACACTGCTGTAATAAAGCCATACAGACCAGAGCACACTGCTGTAATAAAGCCATACAGACCAGAGCACACTGCTGTAATAAAGCCATACAGACCAGAGCACACTGCTGTTATAAAGCCGTGCAGACCAGAACACACTGCTGTAATAAAGCCATACAGACCAGAGCACACTGCTGTAATAAAGCCATACAGACCAGCGCACACTGCTGTTATAAAGCCATACAGACCAGAGCACACTGGTGTTATAAAGCCATACAGACCAGCGCACACTGGTGTTATAAAGCCATACAGACCAGAACACACTGCTGTAATAAAGCCATACAGACCAGAGCACACTGCTGTAATAAAGCCATACAGACCAGAACACACTGCTGTTATAAAGCCGTACAGACCAGAGCACACTGGTGTTATAAAGCCGTACAGACCAGAGTACACTGGTGTTATAAAGCCGTACAGACCAGAGCACACTGGTGTTATAAAGCCGTACAGACCAGAGCACACTGGTGTTATAAAGCCGTACAGACCAGAGTACACTGCTGTTATAAAGCCGTACAGACCAGAGCACACTGCTGTTATAAAGCCGTACAGACCAGCACACACTGCTGTTATAAAGCCGTACAGACCAGCACACACTGCTGTTATAAAGCCGTACAGACCAGAACACACCGCTGTAATAAAGCCGTACAGACCAGAGCACACCGCTGTTATAAAGCCGTACAGACCAGAGCACACTGCTGTTATAAAGCCGTACAGACCAGCACACACCGCTGTAATAAAGCCGTACAGACCAGCACACACTGCTGTTATAAAGCCGTACAGACCAGAACACACCGCTGTTATAAAGCCGTACAGACCAGAGCACACTGCTGTTATAAAGCCGTACAGACCAGCACACACCGCTGTTATAAAGCCGTACAGACCAGCACACACCGCTGTTATAAAGCCGTACAGACCAGAACACACCGCTGTTATAAAGCCGTACAGACCAGAACACACTGCTGTTATAAAGCCATACAGACCAGAGCACACCGCTGTTATAAAGCCGTACAGACCAGCACACACTGCTGTTATAAAGCCGTACAGACCAGCACACACCGCTGTTATAAAGCCGTACAGACCAGAACACACTGCTGTTATAAAGCCGTACAGACCAGCACACACTGCTGTTATAAAGCCGTACAGACCAGCACACACTGCTGTTATAAAGCCGAACAGACCAGAGCACACTGCTGTTATAAAGCCGTACAGACCAGCACACACTGCTGTTATAAGGCCGTACAGACCAGCACACACTGCTGTTATAAAGCCGTACAGACCAGCACCTACTGCTGTTATAAAGCCGTACAGACCAGCACACACTGCTGTTATAAAGCCGTACAGACCAGCACACACTGCTGTTATAAAGCCGTACAGACCAGAGCACACTGCTGTTATAAAGCCGTACAGACCAGCACACACTGCTGTTATAAAGCCGTACAGACCAGCACACACCGCTGTTATAAAGCCGTACAGACCAGAGCACACCGCTGTTATAAAGCCGTACAGACCAGCACACACTGCTGTTATAAAGCCGTACAGACCAGCACACACTGCTGTTATAAAGCCGTACAGACCAGAACAAACTGCTGTTATAAAGCCGTACAGACCAGAACAAACTGCTGTTATAAAGCCGTACAGACCAGAACACACCGCTGTTATAAAGCCATACTGACCAGAGCACACTGCTGTTATAAAGCCGTACAGACCAGAGCACACTGCTGTTATAAAGCCGTACAGACCAGAGCACACTGCAGTTATAAAGCCGTACAGACCAGAACACACTGCTGTAATAAAGCCATATAGACCAGAGCACACTGCTGTTATAAAGCCATACAGACCAGAGCACACTGCTGTAATAAAGCCGTATAGACCAGAGCACACTGCTGTTATAAAGCCGTACAGACCAGAGCACACCGCTGTAATAAAGCCATACAGACCAGAACACACTGCTGTTATAAAGCCGTACAGACCAGAGCACACTGCTGTTATAAAGCCATACAGACCAGAACACACTGCTGTAATAAAGCCATACAGACCAGAACACACTGCTGTTATAAAGCCGTACAGACCAGAACACACCGCTGTTATAAAGCCGTACAGACCAGAACACACTGCTGTTATAAAGCCATACAGACCAGAACACACTGCTGTTATAAAGCCGTACAGACCAGAACACACTGCTGTTATAAAGCCGTACAGACCAGAGCACACTGCTGTTATAAAGCCATACAGACCAGAACACACTGCTGTTATAAAGCCATACAGACCAGAACACACCGCTGTTATAAAGCCGTACAGACCAGAGCACACTGCTGTTATAAAGCCATACAGACCAGAGCACACTGCTGTTATAAAGCCGTACAGACCAGAGCACACTGCTGTTATAAAGCCGTACAGACCAGAGCACACCGCTGTTATAAAGCCGTACAGACCAGAGCACACCGCTGTTATAAAGCCGTACAGACCAGAGCACACTGCTGTTATAAAGCCGTACAGACCAGAGCACACCGCTGTAATAAAGCCGTACAGACCAGAGCACACCACTGTTATAAAGTGATACAGACCAGAACACACCGCTATAATAAATCCATACAGACTAGAGCACACTGCTGTAATAAAGCCATAATGACTAGAACACACTACTGTAATAAATCTATACAGACCAGAGCACACTGCTGTTATAAAGCCGTACAGACCAGAGCACACCACTGTTATAAAGTGATACAGACCAGAACACACCGCTATAATAAATCCATACAGACCAGTGCACACTGCTGTAATAAATCCATACAGACCAGAGCACACCACTGTTATAAAGTGATACAGACCAGAACACACCGCTATAATAAATCCATACAGACTAGAGCACACTGCTGTAATAAAGCCATAATGACTAGAACACACTACTGTAATAAATCTATACAGACCAGAGCACACTGCTGTTATAAAGCCGTACAGACCAGAGCACACTGGTGTAATAAAGCCATACAGACCAGAGCACACCACTGTTATAAAGTGATACAGACCAGAACACACCGCTATAATAAATCCATACAGACTAGAGCACACTGCTGTAATAAAGCCATAATGACTAGAACACACTACTGTAATAAATCTATACAGACCAGAACACACTGCTGTTATAAAGCCGTACAGACCAGAGCACACTGCTGTTATAAAGCCACACAGACCAGAGCACACCGCTGTAATAAAGCCATACAGACTAGAGCACACCACTGTTATAAAGTGATACAGACCAGAACACACCGCTATAATAAATCCATACAGACTAGAGCACACTGCTGTAATAAAGCCATAATGACTAGAACACACTACTGTAATAAATCTATACAGACCAGAGCACACTGCTGTTATAAAGCCGTACAGACCAGAGCACACTGCTGTAATAAAGCCGTACAGACCAGAGCACACTGCTGTAATAAAGCCATATTGACCAGAGCACACTGCTGTAATAAATCTATACAGACCAGTGCACACTGCTGTAATAAATCCATACAGACCAGAGCACACCACTGTTATAAAGTGAAACAGACCAGAACACACCGCTATAATAAATCCATACAGACTAGAGCACACTGCTGTAATAAAGCCATAATGACTAGAACACACTACTGTAATAAATCTATACAGACCAGAACACACTGCTGTTATAAAGCCGTACAGACCAGAGCACACTGCTGTTATAAAGCCGTACAGACCAGAACACACTGCTGTTATAAAGTCGTACAGACCAGAGCACACTGCTGTTATAAAGCCGTACAGACCAGAGCACACTGCTGTTATAAAGCCATACAGACCAGAGCACACTGCTGTTATAAAGCCGTACAGACCAGAGCACACTGCTGTTATAAAGCCGTACAGACCAGAACACACTGCTGTTATAAAGCCGTACAGACCAGAGCATACCGCTGTTATAAAGCCATACAGACCAGAGCACACCGCTGTTATAAAGCCGTACAGACCAGAACACACTGCTGTTATAAAGCCGTACAGACCAGAACACACTGCTGTTATAAAGCCGTACAGACCAGAACACACTGCTGTTATAAAGCCGTACAGACCAGAGCATACCGCTGTTATAAAGCCATACAGACCAGAGCACACTGCTGTTATAAAGCCGTACAGACCAGAGCATACCGCTGTTATAAAGCCATACAGACCAGAGCACACTGCTGTTATAAAGCCGTACAGACCAGAACACACTGCTGTTATAAAGCCGTGCAGACCAGAACACACTGCTGTTATAAAGCCATACAGACTAGAGCACACTGCTGTAATAAAGCCATAATGACTAGAACACACTACTGTAATAAATCTATACAGACCAGAGCACACTGCTGTTATAAAGCCGTACAGACCAGAACACACTGGTGTAATAAAGCCATACAGACCAGAGCACACCGCTATAATAAATCCATACAGACTAGAGCACACTGCTGTAATAAAGCCATAATGACTAGAACACACTACTGTAATAAATCTATACAGACCAGAACACACTGCTGTTATAAAGCCGTACAGACCAGAGCACACTGGTGTAATAAAGCCATACAGACCAGAGCACACCGCTATAATAAATCCATACAGACTAGAGCACACTGCTGTAATAAAGCCATAATGACTAGAACACACTACTGTAATAAATCTATACAGACCAGAACACACTGCTGTTATAAAGCCGTACAGACCAGAGCACACTGCTGTTATAAAGCCGTACAGACCAGAGCACACTGCTGTAATAAAGCCATACTGACCAGAGCACACTGCTGTAATAAATCTATACAGACCAGAGCACACCACTGTTATAAAGTGATACAGACCAGAACACACCGCTATAATAAATCCATACAGACCAGAACACACTGCTGTTATAAAGCCGTACAGACCAGAGCACACCGCTGTAATAAAGCCGTACAGACCAGAGTACACTGCTGTTATAAAGCCATACAGACTAGAGCACACTGCTGTTATAAAGCCGTACAGACCAGAGCACACTGCTGTTATAAAGCCGTACAGACCAGAGCACACTGCTGTTATAAAGCCATACAGACCAGAGCACACTGCTGTTATAAAGCCGTACAGACCAGAGCACACTGCTGTTATAAAGCCGTACAGACCAGAACACACAGCTGTTATAAAGCCGTACAGACCAGAGCACACTGCTGTTATAAAGCCGTACAGACCAGAGCACACTGCTGTTATAAAGCCGTACAGACCAGAACACACAGCTGTTATAAAGCCGTACAGACCAGAGCATACCGCTGTTATAAAGCCGTGCAGACCAGAGCACACCGCTGTTATAAAGCCGTGCAGACCAGAGCACACTGCTGTTATAAAGCCGTGCAGACCAGAACACACTGCTGTTATAAAGTGATACAGACCAGAACACACCGCTATAATAAATCCATACAGACCAGAGCACACTGCTGTTATAAAGCCGTACAGACCAGAGCACACCGCTGTTATAAAGCCACACAGACCAGAGCACACTGCTGTAATAAATCCATACAGACCAGAGCACACCACTGTTATAAAGTGATACAGACCAGAACACACCGCTATAATAAATCCATACAGACTAGAGCACACTGCTGTAATAAAGCCATAATGACTAGAACACACTACTGTAATAAATCTATACAGACCAGAGCACACTGCTGTAATAAAGCCATATAGACCAGAACACACTGCTGTTATAAAGCCGTACAGACCAGAGCACACTGCTGTAATAAAGCCATAATGACTAGAACACACTACTGTAATAAATCTATACAGACCAGAACACACCGCTGTTATAAAGCCATACAGACCAGAGCACACCACTGTTATAAGGCCATACAGACCAGAACACACCGCTATAATAAAGCCGTACAGACCAGAGCACACCGCTGTAATAAAGCCATAATGACCAGAGCACACTGCTGTAATAAATCTATACAGACCAGTGCACACTGCTGTAATAAATCCATACAGACCAGAGCACACCACTGTTATAAAGTGATACAGACCAGAACACACCGCTATAATAAATCCATACAGACCAGAACACACTGCTGTTATAAAGCCGTACAGACCAGAGCACACTGCTGTTATAAAGCCGTACAGACCAGAGCACACTGCTGTTATAAAGCCGTACAGACCAGAACACACTGCTGTTATAAAGCCGTACAGACCAGAACACACTGCTGTAATAAAGCCGTACAGACCAGAGCACACTGCTGTTATAAAGCCGTACAGACCAGAACACACTGCTGTTATAAAGCCGTACAGACCAGAACACACTGCTGTTATAAAGCCGTACAGACCAGAACACACTGCTGTTATAAAGCCGTACAGACCAGAGCACACTGCTGTAATAAATCTATACAGACCAGTGCACACTGCTGTAATAAATCCATACAGACCAGAGCACACCACTGTTATGAAGTGATACAGACCAGAACACACCGCTATAATAAATACATACAGACTAGAGCACACCGCTGTAATAAAGCCATAATGACCAGAGCACACTGCTGTAATAAATCTATACAGACCAGTGCACACTGCTGTAATAAATCCATACAGACCAGAGCACACCACTGTTATAAAGTGATACAGACCAGAACACACCGCTATAATAAATCCATACAGACCAGAACACACTGCTGTTATAAAGCCGTACAGACCAGAGCACACTGCTGTTATAAAGCCGTACAGACCAGAGCACACTGCTGTTATAAAGCCGTACAGACCAGAACACACTGCTGTTATAAAGCCGTACAGACCAGAACACACTGCTGTAATAAAGCCGTACAGACCAGAGCACACTGCTGTTATAAAGCCGTACAGACCAGAACACACTGCTGTTATAAAGCCGTACAGACCAGAACACACTGCTGTTATAAAGCCGTACAGACCAGAACACACTGCTGTTATAAAGCCGTACAGACCAGAGCACACTGCTGTAATAAATCTATACAGACCAGTGCACACTGCTGTAATAAATCCATACAGACCAGAGCACACCACTGTTATGAAGTGATACAGACCAGAACACACCGCTATAATAAATACATACAGACTAGAGCACACTGCTGTAATAAAGCCATAATGACTAGAACACACTACTGTAATAAATCTATACAGACCAGAGCACACTGCTGTAATAAAGCCATATAGACCAGAACACACTGCTGTTATAAAGCCGTACAGACCAGAGCACACTGCTGTAATAAAGCCATGTGGAGTGTGCCAAACCTTCCCTCCTTTGTGTGCAGCATCCGGGTGAAGGTGTGCTTCTCCTACAGTTACAGAGCTGGAAGCATCAGTGACCGAGACAACATCAGTAAGTCCCGCTCAACTTAACTCACTGTTTATTTATATAGGACAGGACACTTATAAAGCAAGCTCAAGCCTGGGACACACTAGAGGATTTTTCTACAATTAATAATTTCACACACACACACAGCCACATTTTGTGTGTGTCGTTTTGTTCATTTCCTTGTTAGTTCTTTTTAATATATATATATATATATATATTACCCACTTGTGCACTCTATTTTGTTTAAATTTGAGCCAGTTCATGACACATATGGATTTACAAATGAATATAATTAGTTTTAGTAATATTTTGATCAAAATGCATTTGCCAGTATTGGTTTTGTTTTGGTGTACTGTACACTAAGGACAGCCACAAGTCATCAGTATTTTATGGATGTTCAGTATGTCCTTTAATAATATGGTTATAAAACTTGATCATAGGATTGAAATAACTTTGTAACGGGGGACAATATTTCCCATTGACCAGCTTTGTACTGAGTGATTTGTTTGATAAATTCCATGACGTTTCAGTGCTTTTTTCACCCTGTCACCATATTTTTTACTCTGCTTTGAGTAAAGTGCTCCCATTATGCACCAAACAAACAGGAATCCCAAACATTCTTCGAAGGTCCTATCAGTCGAGACGTTCCTGACCTCATCAGGACCGTGTCTTCCAGACTCTGTGGATGACCAGATCATTTCATTATCATTATGTGTGTTAGCCACTTTTTTGCATGCAGAGCCCCAAAATTCCAGTCTTAATGCCTATTTCCTACACTGTAAACCCGGATAATTTGGGCGCGATCGTTTGCCACAAAAGGGTTTAATTTAACAAACTCACATTTTACAATTTCAGCTAATATTTTTTTTTTATCTTAGTTGAACATAAAACTATAAATGTTTAGGGGTTTTTGCAAATCAAAGAATTTGATGTAATCGTAATTAAAATGTTCAAATTCATAAAGATCAAATCATTCACCTTAATGCACACCAAACCCTTTAGTTGTGTACAAATCAAACTATTTTATTTCATAGTCATCCAAATGTTCAAGTCAAATAATTTCATTTATTAGGATTCAGATATTTTAACTTAATAATAATAATGCATCAGTTTTATATAGCGCTTTTCTGGACACTCAAAGACGCTTTACATTGCACTATTCATTCACTCCATACTTGGTGGTGGTAAGCTACTATTGTAGCCACAGCTGCCCTGGGGTAGACTGACGGAAGCGAGGCAGCCAATCTGCGCCATCGGCCCCTCTGACCACCACCACCCACTTACTCACTCACAACATTCATCCCTGGCCTATTGTACATGTTTTTAGTGGTAGGGGAAACCGGAGTACCCGGAGGAAACCTACGCAGACACGGGGAGAACATGCAAACATGCGCTCTGCTACCGTGCCGCCTTAACAGTAACTATAACTTAACAGTAATTATAATTTACAGAATTACTTGTCAGAACATTTTCATTTGCATTTGCATTAACTTGACACTTAAGGGTCTTACATAATCAATGTTACAGGTTTTTTGTTCAATTAAAACATTTACTTTTTACTGAACATATTCCCAGTAGCTTTTTGAGACTGGTCTGAGTTGTGCTGTGGATACATGTAATGCTCTATCCAGGAGAGTTCTTCTTAGCGGTTCAGCCCTCGGTGTCTGCAGGTGCTGGGTGGGTGCTGCTGGTGGGGAGGGTGCAGATTGATTGGGTGACAGACAGTGTGTTCTGTTTGTCCCTTCGTCCTCTGCCGGTGCTAAATCACATGACTGTGACACTCCGCTCCAGCGCACGCCCTCTGCCTGTCCCGTCCTGACCCTGTCTGTCCTTGGCTTTGGACGAAGACACGATCTCAAAGACAGGAGCAAAGAGAGCACGACGTTAATATTTTGGCAGCCTTTTATTATTGCACGCATGGATTTCAATAAGTCAGCCAGTAAAACCTGGGTATATAGTGCTTTTTTTCTTACCTGGAGGGCTCTGTCGTGCTAATGCTTCAAACTGATAACAGTGTACAGTGTACTGCTGACAGTCAAGTGGTTTTAGGCTGCTGCACATATGCAGAACATTACTGCATTACTCCATGCTCTGATTTATGGTTTAATTTATTTCATTACTCCCGAAAACAATAAACAGTGAACCGGATTTGAACCCTCGACCTTTGAGTCACTAAACCTGTGCTGTATACTCTCAGCTACCAAACACTAATGCCACTTGGACAGCCCCTTGACTCTGAGTCCAAATATGGAGGCACAATCAATGTCCACCTGGTTCTGCAGCTGAACCTGATTGAAGAGGGTGGTGGAGACAATTCAGTTGCTCTACAATCCAAATCTGCTCTGGCTCATGATGAACCCAGGGGTTTGGATTCTCGGATTTCTGAAGAGACATCCGATCTGATTAATGGGTCATGTGATTTCTTCAGTTGTCAGATTTTTCTGACCATGTAAACGTAGCCAATGTGTACCCCCAGATATTTTAGTCCTGCACCACCTCAGCATCCACCCGCAGGATGTTCACAGGAGTCACTGGGCCCTTCTTCCGCCTCATGTCCACAACATTTGAATGTGACAAGACTGATGGTTCTAGCTGAAGTCAGTGGTGTAGATGGTGATGGTATGACGGTGCCCTGAGAAGCCCCAGTGTTTCTGAGTGTTGTGTCAGACACACAGTTCTGCAGGCGGACACACGGTGGTCTCCGTGACACTTTCAACTGGAACAGCTTTTCACCGAGCAATACCAGCCGTAGGGTTTTGAAAGCACAGGAAAAGTCAGAACTCACTGTGTTCGGCAGCTTCTCCAGATGTTCACAGATGCGGTTCACCTTATACAGTAAATGATGGCATCTTCCACTCCAATCTGTGGCTGGTACGCAAACTGTAGCGGGTCAAGGTGTGAACTCACAGTGGTGCTTAGTTCTTCCAGTATCAACCTCTCCATTGTCTTCATTATATGGGAGGTGAGGGCCACTGGTCTGTAATCCTGGAATGAGCTAGGCCGTGTTGTTTTAGGTATTGGTACAAAGCAGGAGGTTTGCCACAACCATGGGACTCTTTGTGAATACAGGCTCTTATTGAAGATCCTCTGGAGGACCCTATCCAACTGAGGGGCGCAGGCTTTCTTCGTGCTCCAGAAGTTGGTGCTCTGAGTTGTCTTTGTGCTTCTCCAGCATTGCTGGTGGGACCACTGGTCCATGAGGGTTGCTGAGAAATTGAGAGTATGTATGTACTACCATATACAGTACAAGTACAAACTATGAATAAAATGCAGTACCTCTCGGAGATGGTCTGCAGCAACTGCACACACCACCGCCTTCTGATTGTCGTCATGTCATCCTGAAAAGTTCGTTTTTAAAGTTTTTTGAAGACATCAGTCATTGCTTGAAGCCGACAGAAGGTGTCCCTGCTGTGGGACATTCCAGGTTTAATGTGGAAGCTCTGATCACATGATGGTCAGGAGTGTACCGCCCGCTGCCTCAATATCGTCCGCTCTTTTGGATCCAAACATTTTCTTTAATCATTTTATGCAATATTCACCCGTTGGATCTTATACAAATATACTGCAAACCAAACACTGCTGGATTACTTGATTACGAAGCCAAAGTTTTGCCACCAAACAAAACGCTCCTTCAGGGTTTGATAAGTGGCTAGACAGATTATCATATCCAATCAGAAAGCAGAATGAGTGGCCGAACTCTAAGTTCTAACTCTTAGCTTTCAAATGAGGAATGGCTTGTTCACACAAACTTGTGCTTGTGTTAAACTGTAGTGACGTTTTTTTAAAGCACTAAGAGCCTCCGACAAACATTCCCTTTGAGTTTACCCCAACACGTCCTCAAGCAGCGCCACTATTGCTTTAATTGGGGAAAAAGTCGATTTATCAATTTGTCATAAGACAATCTGCAGATTAATTGATTACCAAAATAATTGTTAGTTGCTGCTACTTACTACTGTGTAAAGCATTGATTGAATTGAAAACTGCTGTCTGCGGCTAACATTGTGTTCTGTTGTGTTTTCCTCCAGCTGTGCAGTTTGTGGTGAGTGCCGACGTGGCCAGCCTGAAGCCTCGTGTCCGTTTCTCCAGTGGACAGAGCCAGGTGCGGTCCCACCTCTCCATGCCCAGAGCCCACTGCACCACGCTCAGGGCGGGGCTGCAGGTACGCCATGGACACCTGTGTAAAGTCGCCAAAACATTTACCCAAGCAAGAGTAACGTTGACCGATGTAGCGGATCAAAGACATGCTTAAATGTCAATTCAATGGATGAATTGTAACACCCCTAGTCTTACTGTAGAGGCAAATCTTTCTTTCGTTAGTTTCTTCTTTGATCTCAATTTAACCTCTTCTATAATTGACTGACACTGAGGCTGGTTTTACGCGTGTGACAACATTTTCCGTCGCAGCACGGTAAAATGACCGTGTTGCTCCGTCAGCCATCTTTTATTTTCTTTAAGTCAAGTCAAAAACAACAACTTCTTCTTCGTGGGCAAAGACAATACACAGCGCCCTCTATGGCAAAATAACATGCATTTGCTTAATTTGTAAATAACCCAATTGTTACAAATGTACATATACCTTGTGAATCAAAATATTCAAAATATGAAATACAAAATATAATATGAACATGAATTATGTATAAACATGTAGGCCGTATGAAATGGCGCTTACATTCCGGCCCCTAATTGTTACTTCTAGGGCATAACAATTATCACAACAACTTAAGTGACATTTAAATCATTTTCTAACTTAAACAATGTTCCAAATGTATACCACATTCCTATGGCTTTACAAAATACATTACACTTCCATTTCGAGCAAAAGACACAATTTGTCTACTGGTCTTTCCAAAACACTACTTTTAGTTTTGACAAAAACTCTTCTCACCTGACCATTTGAATCACAAATAGCCTTTTCAACTTTTCCCATTAACCATGAACCTCTAGGTGCACTGTCATCTACAATTAGAACAACATCACCAGGATTCAGGTTTCTTTTCACGTTTAACCATTTCTGTCTCTCTTGCAAAAGTGGAAGATACTCTTTGGTCCAACGCTTCCAAAAAATATCCGACAAGTATTGAACCTGACGCCACCGTCTCTTTGAGTACAAGTCCTCCTTCTGAAATAAACCAGGTGGTAACACAGGTTGTCTTTTCATTAGAAGCAAATGATTTGGGGTTAACGCTTCTATATCATTTGTGTCGTTAGAAACTCTTGTAATGGGTCTATCATTTATAATAGACTCCACTTCACAAAACAAAGTGTGAAGACGCTCATCATCAAGAGTCTGTTGTCTCAGTAACTGGGTAAGGATTTTCCTGACAGAACGTATCTGCCTTTCCCAAATCCCACCAAAATGAGATCCAGCTGGTGGATTGAATGTCCATGTAACACCTTTTTGCAAAAGTGACTCCGCAATTTTAGACTTATTCCAACCTTTGATTGCTTCACGCATTTCTTTTTCTGCACCTACTAGGTTTGTACCATTATCTGATCTCATTACAGAAACTTGGCCTCTTCTAGCCACAAACCTTCTGAATGCGTTAATGCAAGAGTCAGTTTCAAGTGAGTGAGCAACCTCTATGTGAATTGCTCTTGTGGTAAGGCACGTAAACAAAACACCATACCTTTTCACATAACTTCTGCCGCATTTAACCTCGAAAGGTCCAAAATAGTCTATCCCTACATTTGTGAAAGGAGGATTGTCTGTTTCAAGTCTGTCTTGTGGCAGGTTTGCCATTCTCTGTTCACCAGGCTTAGCTGACAACCTTTTACATGGTACACATTTTGACAATATTTTCCTGAGAGCTGCATCAGCTTTTGGAATCCAATATTTTTCTCTAAGTTTAGATAGCATTAAGTTTCTACCACTATGACCTGTTTGTTTGTGAATATGTCTGAAAATCAAAGAGGACACATAGTGGTCCTGATGAAGTATTACAGGGTGTTTAACACTGGATGGTAATGCAGATTTATCTAACCTTCCACCAACCCTTAGAATACCATTGTCCAACACAGGATCTAGTTTTACAATATGACTAGTCCTTTTAACCTTTTGACCCTTCTGTAGAGATAAAATCTCGTCTTTGTAACTTTGATTTTGACAAAACTTAATAATCACCACCTCTGCATTTTCTAGTTCTGTGACTGTTAAGTAACCTTCATCTTTGTTCAACCTTTGTACTTTCTTAGCTTTTTTCTTTTGACTATCACTGACTGACAAAGTTTTGCGCTCACGTGACAGTTTTTGAAGTAGCTGTTTAAATCTCAACATCCAGGCAATAGCCTTTTTTAATCTGTACCAATCTGAGTAATAACACATGAGTTGACTGACTGGATCCGTTTGCACAATATCAACGTTAACACTCATAACCTTCACTTCAGCATCATTATGAATGTCCATCGAGATTATTGGTGACACTGGCCAATGTTTACAGTCCTTTCTCAGAAAGTCCGGTCCTTGAATCCAAGATCTGTTTGCGAGGAAATCGCTCGCTTTCATTCCCCTAGATGCGTAATCAGCAGGGTTTAACTCTGAGTTTACATACCTCCACTGTCTAATCACTGAGTGATCTCTGATGAGGGATACCCGATTTGCAACAAAAGTCTTGAATCTGGCCCCGTCGTTTGCAATGTACCTCAAAACTGTGGTACTGTCAGACCAGAAAGTGGTTTCCCTTAGTTGCATTTTCAGCTCGTTTCTCATCATTTTGTCGATTTTTACGGCTACAGCAGCCGCTGTAAGCTCCAATCTTGGAATGGTAGTTTGTTTCAAAGGTGATACTCGTGATTTGCCTATTAAAAATGAGCAATGAACTTCACCCTTTTCATTTGTGACACGAAGGTATGTAACAACACCATAACCTCTCTCGCTCGCGTCTGCGAAATGATGCAGTTGGGCAGATGTGACATTTCCAAATCCAACTGGTTTAAAACATCTGTCCACTGTAAATCCTTGTAGTTTTCCAAAGTTCGATAGCCACTGTTGGGACTTCTTAGCCATGTCCGTTGGTATGTTCTCGTCCCATGAGAATTTCTTTCCACACAGCTCTTGCAATATCATTTTTGCTGGGAGAATGACTGGGGACAGAAATCCTAATGGACCATAGATGGAACTCACAAACGACAGAACGCCCCGCCTAGTTTGTGTCATTGGTTTCTCAGTTATCTTGATTTTGAAGGAGTCAGTTTCAATGCACCAGTTTACTCCTAAGACTCGTTCTTCTGGCAGGTTATCACGACAGAGGTCTAATGCCTTAACCTCTGATGCTCTTTCTGTTTCATGAATGGAGGCCAGAACAACTCTGCTGTTACTATTCCATTTCGTAAGACGAAAACCTCCACTTGCACATAGTCCTGTTAGCTCTTTAACTATAGCGCAGGCTTCACTTTCATTTGACACAGACAAAAGGCAATCGTCTACGTAAAAGTTATTCTGCACTGCACTAATCGCCAGGGGTGACACTTCATGTGTGGCATCCTCTGCTGTTCTCTTTAAGGCAAAGTTGGCACAACTCGGTGAAGATGTTGCGCCAAACAAATGCACAGTCATTTTGAACTCCTGCATGGGTTCATCCAGGTTTCCTTCAGGCCACCAGAGGAAGCGTAACATGTCTGTGTCCTCTGGTGGGACCTTCACTTGGTGATACATCGCCTCTATGTCTGACATTAAGGCAATGTCGTCGTGTCTGAAGCGGGTTAAAACTCCTACTAATGTGTTTGTCAAATCAGGACCCTGTAAAAGTTCTTCGTTCAATGACTTGCCCTGAAATGAGACTGCACAGTCAAAGACAACACGAAGCTTTCTTTTCTGTGGGTGGTACACCCCGTGGTGAGGTATGTACCATAATCGTCCATCGTCACATTCTAGTTGTTCGTTTGGCACTGGTACAGCATATTTCTTGTCTATGAGGTCAGACATGAATGCTGTGTAGTCTTTGTGAAAGTCTTTGTTTTTCAGCATTTTTCTTTTGAGGCTCTCTGCTCTTTGCACAACTAGCTTGCGGTTGTTGGGTAGTTGGACAGACTGATCTTTCAAAGGAAGGCCTATGCAATAATGACCTTCGACCCTTTTAACAGTGTCCTTGACAGAGTTCATGAATTGTACATCCTCTCGTGACATCTCATGACGCTCTTCAGAAGCCTTTTCTGGAAAGTCGTGGTTAAACTGTTTCACACACAATGTTTCAATTTCTGACATTGATATGCGATTCACAGAGGCACTTTGTTCATTTTCAAAGTCATTTCTTTTCAAAGGGCCATTGATAACCCATCCTAGGACCGTACGGACTGCATAGGGACCATCATCTATGCTGTGAATGATTTCCCAGGGTTCCATTGCCTTGTGAGCGTTTGCTCCTATCAAAAGTCCAACATCTGCATCGATTTCAGGCAGTTCGACTTTGTGCAGATGAGACCATTTCTCTATGTCTGTCTGCATGGGAATGCTCTCTTTTGAAACTGGAATGTCTTTATGTGTGTACGTATCAGGTAAGTCAATGTACACATTTTCTTTTACACCACCTACTTCTAAGCCTGAAACTATGTAACTTGGCTCTAACTTTTGTTGACCCATAGTGCGGAGAAGGATTTGAGTTTTCTTCCCTTCTATACCAAGTTGTCTCATAAGCTTCTCTGAGCAGAAAGTTGCTTCACTGCCATTGTCCAAAAATGCGTAAGTGTCTATTGTCTTGCTGTTTTTCTTAAGTTTAACATGAACTGGCACAATAGCCAAAACTCGACTACTATTACCGGCCCCAGTGGCACCACATGTTCCACCTGTGATTGGAATAGGGCTTGGGGCTTCAGTGTTTGAGTTTTCAGTGTCATCTTTGGGTTTATTATCTACTGCTACATCCTCTGTTTTAGTATAGTGGAGCATACTAGGATGTCCTTTAGAACAGTAGTCACATTGGATTCGTTTCTTGCAGTCTTTACTTAAATGTCCCTGTGTCAAGCATGAAAAGCAAAGTCCTTTTCCCTTTAGGAACTCTACTCTCTCCTTGTGAGGTAGTTTTCTTATTTTATGACAGTCAGCAAGTGAGTGACTTTTCTCACAAAACGCGCATGGTCTTTGAAATGCATCAACTGTCTGACGCAACATGCCTTTATTTGTATCTGGCAACCTCTCTTTTGTTGCAGGTGCCACGCTGGTGGCAAATGCACTGCCCTTTGGTCTAAATGTCTTGTTTGGTTTTGAGTACTGCTTGCCTTTGTCATCGGCATCTTTAATGTCACCAAATAAAGGATCTAAAGCTATCTTAGCTTGTCTGTTAAGGAATTTCACTAAATCTGAAAACCTAGCTCTTCTACCAGACTTTTCCTGAATGTCAAATGCTGAGACTCTCCACATCTCTCTCATTTTATAAGGTAACTTGGAAACTATGACTCTGAGGTTTGTTGGGTTGTCTAGTTCCTCAAGGTGGTTAATGTCGTGCATGGCATTGTTACAACCGGTTAGAAAGAGTGAGTAACTATGGAGAGCTTTGGCATCGTCTGTTTTCACCTGTGGCCAGTCTACAGCCTTCTTCAGGTAAGCTGTTGCGATTTTGATCTCATTGCCGTAATGATAGTTTAAGAGTTTCATTGCTTCGTGGAAGCCTTTTGTAGGGCTCATGTGTTGGCAACTTCTGACTAGGTCTCTAGGCTCACCTCTTGTGAACTGTTCAAGATAGTAAATCTTGTCGCTGTCATTATCAGTTTTACTACTGATTGTATGGTCAAAAGCTCTAAGAAATGATTTGAACTCTAAAGGATCACCACTGAAACTGGGAACATCTCTCTGAGGTAGATTTGTGAATCTTTGTTGCTTAACCAACATCTCTGTAATGTCATTCTGTTTTAGCATTACTTCACACAAATTAACCTTAGTGTCCACTTCAACCCTTTGATTAGGAATCTCATGTTTAAACTGGTACTGTGGTCTGCTTAAGTGAGTATTTGACTGTTTACTTGTAACAACTGGGGGCAAATTTTGATACGAATCTGCACGCTGGTAAGTTACACTCTTGTTTTCACCGTCCTCATACTCACACTCCTCCAATACCCTTATCTTTGCAGTAGAAGCAGCAATTTGGGTTTCGATTTCCAGTTGCTCCTTCCTTGCCTTTAATCTCAATTCTTCCATGTCCAGAGCTTGTTTCTCCTTTAACTTCTCTGCCTTTGCAATCAGAGAAGCTCTTTCCGCTTGTTCCTTGCGACGTGCAGATGATGACGTAGTTGATCCACTGCGGCTGGATCCGGCCTCGGACGCGCTGGGTCCCCAACGCTTCCCTTTCGATCCACCTTTCGTAGATGCACTGTCGTCTGGTCCCACGTCGTCCTGTTGTTGCTGCCTTGCATCAATTGTCCATTTCTCAGCATCCATCATGAAGTTGCTGAAATTTTCATTTTTTGGTTGATACCAATATGACTGATCAGCATCTTTTTCTTCTTCCGATAGCAGCTGTAGAACGTTTTCATTTGCCTGGTCAAAGTCACTCATGAGTTTTGAAAACTCATTTAAATGTTCATCAACAGTATCTGGTTCATCATTATTTTTCATCATGGCACTTATTTTATTCATCTTTGCAGTTACCAGAGAAAGCTTTCCTCTTCTTATACCGATTTGTCTCTGCAAAAGGTCTTCCAGGCCTTTTTTCGTGTACTTTGGCGCCCTCTTCTGGTCTTCTTCGGTACTGCAAACATTTTCGTTCTCACTGGTTTCTTGCCTCGCGCCATCCGCCATCTTGCTTCGTTTTCGAGTTTCATTCAATACAGAAGTTCAAATAAAGTAGTCCATGACACAAAGCATGCCTTGCTTTCTGAATAAGTGCCATCTTCTGAAGACTACAATCTCCTGATTGTCTTAAATTTCTTCTCTTGGCTCGTTTCTGCAAGTTACCAGTTCGTAGTTCATGTTTCTTTGAATGTCCGTTGTAGCTGCGTTGGGCTCAGTCTCGGCTCGTTTACTCGTTGAGCGTGGTCATTTTACTTAATGTAGAGGCAAATCTTTCTTTCGTTAGTTTCTTCTTTGATCTCAATAATTGACTGACACTGAGGCTGGTTTTACGCGTGTGACAACATTTTCCGTCGCAGCACGGTAAAATGACCGTGTTGCTCCGTCAGCCATCTTTTATTTTCTTTAAGTCAAGTCAAAAACAACAACTTCTTCTTCGTGGGCAAAGACAATACACAGCGCCCTCTATGGCAAAATAACATGCATTTGCTTAATTTGTAAATAACCCAATTGTTACAAATGTACATATACCTTGTGAATCAAAATATTCAAAATATGAAATACAAAATATAATATGAACATGAATTATGTATAAACATGTAGGCCGTATGAAATGGCGCTTACACTTACCTTAGGGCAGTCCATCTCGAGCGTGCCCTGGGGGGGCGTGGAGCGATGCCAGGGGGGGCGTGTGTGACCGGGTGTGTTTACTGTGTCTAAAAACGTGGGCCGAATAAATGAAGTGTGAAATGCTCCTTACGGTCGCCCCAACGGCATTGAAGGATGGGTTAAATGTGGAGGACACATTTCCCTACGGGGACAATAAAGTATACACACACACAGACAAACAAACAAATACATTACAACCCTGTCACACTGATGGGCTCCTTGAGTTTTTTCAGAGAAAACATGCCGAATATTGACAACAATCCCCCTGCTTTGGAGAGCGTAAGTGCGCACCGTCGTCAGGGCCACCTCAAAGTAGAGGGGATCTAGCCTGGCATCCAGAATGATGCTGCCGCTCGTGCCGAACTCAAACGGATCAGTGCAATCAGAATGGTTTATTTGCGGTCACGTGTTGTTCGTGAGCAGCGTCACGCTTGGGAAGATAACAATCGACAGGCAGCGCCCGGAGCAGAGTTTTTTTTTTCTTTCTTATCAGCGGTTAATGACCAAAAACAGTAGGTTTACACTTCGGGAGCAACACTGGGCTACAGGAGAGCGAGTGCGAGGGGCAAGAGGCGCCCGCCCGGACACACCAGCAAGACCAATAAATACACTCTTCAATGCGAAATGTTTTCTTCTTCCTAAGGGTGGCGTAACAGAAAATATTTAAGAAGCACTGCCTTAAGGGGACTAGATGCAAGTTGGTCATTTTATACTGCCCCCTCAGGTCTTACGCCTAACTGCAGTCTCTATATTAAGCTTGTGCTGCCGGCACTTCAGACCCGAATGAACACCTTTCTGAGTGACAGTGCAGGATTTTAGAGGCAGTTGTGGTGAACAGGTCTGGGCTCATTCTACACATTAGGACATGGCTGGAACATGTAGGAAAATACTTAATTTTAACATTTTTAAACGCCGTGTAGTCCCTTTAAGCTGGGCATATACTGTGCGATTGGAGACACGATTTAGAACAAGCTAAATGAATCATCTAAATTGCAGACGAGGAGCGTACGAGCCCACAATTGCAGATGCTCACACTGTACGACTGACATGACACGCGTTACCATGGATACTGGCTTGGACTGTCATATTGTCCTCTCAAACAGTGTCTGAACACCCAAACATCAATTAAATAACTTTGGCGAGGCTGACTTTAGAAACAAATACCAAGTAGCCTAGCTTAAATTAGCTGATAGCCACTAAACTTGAGCAGACTTTGTGTCTGCAGTGATCTGTTCAGTAGGACGTTATCATCGTGTTCAGCCCTCGCTAACCTCTCTGCACGGTGTCTCCTCCTCCTGGAACCTGCAGATGCATTTCGTTATACGTTCGTCGTGGCCCCCTGTACACAGCACGACAGAGACGCATGGAGAGGCTCAAAGATAGCACGACTTCAAAATAGTCAATACAAATGTGTGCCAAAAACACAGCTTTAGGGTCTATTGCCTGCTTATATAAGACCAATTATTGACATGAAAACCAAAACCGTCCTTTTGTACTCCGTGGCGTAGCAGGGGTACCATGTACCTGTAAGGGTGACGGCACCGTACTATATAGCACAGGTACTGTCTCTCACCGCAGCAGATGCACCGTAATGCCTGACTCCAACAAACTTAATTCCTTCATCCGTATTATAGTCCATATTCCAGCACTGTGTCCTCATTTTGTTCTTCAGTTTCCAAAGCTTATTCCAGAGACCGGCGGCCGGTGTTCGAGGGGCTTGTTGATATTTGTATGGCAAACAATGAAGGCAGCAAAAAGAACGCACTTCAGAGACATACAATTACAGTAACTCACTGCTGTCGTCCTCTCCTTCCTCTTCGTTCCCCTTCCTTTCTTTTGTTTTTGCTGCCAGAGGCATAACTTCTCTTCTTTTTGTCGGAGGAGATGCGTAGCTGTCTGTTTACTTCTAACACGTGGGTTTGTGCAGTCTCTCTCTTCTCCTCTGAGAAGAAGAGCCCCCTTGCCTAATGGCACGCTAGGCCTCTGTGTCCTCTCCAGGGCGAGACTCGACTGGGGAAACACGCAGTGGTCAATAAGGAGATTTTATTTTGTTTTCTCCCTTAGCATCTTAGTTTTAATGTCAGAGTAAAAAAAAAGACAAAACTTACCCCGTGCAATGCTTATTTCATAATGTCTTGTCCACTTGAGAGGTGCAGACTCCCTGGAAATACTGTAACAACAACATTGCACCGCACAAGACATTTACCCACGCTTATTCATTCACAAATACTGACATGTTTCACAAAAACAGCCTATTGTATTTGATATGTTGTCATACCCAGAGCCGCCACAGTGTAAAGAATAATAATACTGCAAACAAAACCTTCGGCCCCTCTCTTTTCAGATTGCAGTTAGAGATCAAGTCCATCCTCTGGTGTTTTCTCTGAACGCCTCTTTAGTCCAAAAACTCCCTAAAAGACGCAACGGACTGCAGGATCTGAGACGGTTCCCAGTGACCAGTCAGCCGCTTCCACTGGTCACACACCAGGTGAGGCCACAGCACAGTGACCAGTCACACACCAGGTGAGGCCACAGCACAGTGACCAGTCAGACACCAGGTGAGACCACAGCACAGTGACCAGTCAGACACCAGGTGAGGCCACAGCACAGTGACCAGTCAGATACCAGGTGAGGCCACAGCACAGTGACCAGTCAGACACCAGGTGAGGCCCTAACACAGTGACCAGTCACACACCAGGTGAGACCACAGCACAGTGACCAGTCAGACACCAGGTGAGGCCCTAACACAGTGACCAGTCAGACACCAGGTGAGGCCACAGCATAGTGACCAGTCAGACACCAGGTGAGACCACAGCACAGTGACCAGTCAGACACCAGGTGAGGCCACAGCACAGTGACCAGTCAGACACCAGGTGAGACCACAGCACAGTGACCAGTCAGACACCAGGTGAGGCCACAGCACAGTGACCAGTCAGATACCAGGTGAGGCCACAGCACAGTGACCAGTCAGACACCAGGTGAGGCCCTAACACAGTGACCAGTCAGACACCAGGTGAGGCCACAGCATAGTGACCAGTCAGACACCAGGTGAGACCACAGCACAGTGACCAGTCAGACACCAGGTGAGGCCACAGCACAGTGACCAGTCAGACACCAGGTGAGACCACAGCACAGTGACCAGTCAGACACCAGGTGAGGCCACAGCACAGTGACCAGTCAGATACCAGGTGAGGCCACAGCACAGTGACCAGTCAGACACCAGGTGAGGCCCTAACACAGTGACCAGACAGTGACCAGTCAGACACCAGGTGAGGCCACAGCACAGTGACCAGTCAGACACCAGGTGAGGCCACAGCACAGTGACCAGTCAGACACCAGGTGAGGCCACAGCACAGTGACCAGTCAGACACCAGGTGAGGCTATATCACAGTGACCAGTCAGACACCAGGTGAGGCCACAGCACAGTGACCAGTCAGATACCAGGTGAGGCCACAGCACAGTGACCAGTCAGACACCAGGTGAGGCCCTAACACAGTGACCAGTCAGACACCAGGTGAGGCCACAGCACAGTGACCAGTCAGACACCAGGTGAGGCCACAGCACAGTGACCAGTCAGACACCAGCTGAGGCCACAGCACAGTGACCAGTCAGACACCAGGTGAGGCTGTAGCACAGAGGCAAGGCAAGGCAACTTTATTTATACCGCGCATTTCGTACACAAGGCAACTCAATGCGCCTTACAAAAGAAAAAATGCGAAATTACAATCAGGTTAAGTTAAGGCAAAGCACATATATAGACACATCAAGACATGGGAAATACACAGCACACGAGGTCACGTGCGGAATTTTTTCTTGGGGAGGGGAAGGACGACCGGCCATTGACCGGGGGGGCGGGTCAAACACCGGGTGAGGCCCCAACACAGTGACCAGTCAGACACCAGGTGAGGCTGTAGCACAGTGACCAGTCAGACACCAGGCGTGGCCCTAACACAGTGACCAGTCAGACACCAGGTGAGGCCCTAACACAGTGACCAGTCAGACACCAGGTGAGGCCACAGCACAGTGACCAGTCAGACACCAGGTGAGGCTATATCACAGTGACCAGTCAGACACCAGGTGAGGCTGTAGCACAGTGACCAGTCAGATACCAGGTGAGGCCACAGCACAGTGACCAGTCAGACACCAGGTGAGACCACAGCACAGTGACCAGTCAGACACCAGGTGAGGCCACAGCACAGTGCTCAGTCACACACCAGGTGAGGCCACAGCACAGTGACCAGTCAGACACCAGGTGAGGCCCTAACACAGTGACCAGTCAGACACCAGGTGAGGCCACAGCACAGTGCCCAGTCAGACACCAGGTGAGGCCCTAACACAGTGACCAGTCAGACACCAGGTGAGGCCCTTACACAGAGACCAGTCAGACACCAGGTGAGGCCACAGCACAGTGACCAGTCAGACATCAGGTGAGGCCCTAACACAGTGACCAGTCAGACACCAGGTGAGGCCCTTACACAGAGACCAGTCAGACACCAGGTGAGGCCCTAACGCAGTGACCAGTCAAACACCAGGTGAGGCCCTAACACAGTGACCAGTCAGACACCAGGTGAGGCCCTAACACAGTGACCAGTCAGACACCAGGTGAGACTGTAGCACAGTGACCAGTCAGACACCAGGTGAGGCTGTAGCACAGAGACCAGTCAGACACCAGGTGAGGCTGTAGCACAGAGACCAGTCAGACACCAGGTGAGGCCCTAACACAGTGACCAGTCAGACACCAGGTGAGGCCGTAGCACAGTGACCAGTCAGACACCAGGTGAGGCCACAGCACAGTGACCAGTCAGACACCAGGTGAGGCCCTAACACAGTGACCAGTCAGACACCAGGTGAGGCCCTAACACAGTGACCAGTCAGACACCAGGTGAGGCCCTAACACAGTGACCAGTCAGACACCAGGTGAGGCCCTAACACAGTGACCAGTCAGACACCAGGTGAGGCCCTTACACAGAGACCAGTCAGACACCAGGTGAGGCCCTAACGCAGTGACCAGTCAAACACCAGGTGAGGCCCTAACACAGTGACCAGTCAGACACCAGGTGAGGCCCTAACACAGTGACCAGTCAGACATCAGGTGAGGCCCTAACACAGTGACCAGTCAGACACCAGGTGAGGCCCTTACACAGAGACCAGTCAGACACCAGGTGAGGCCCTAACACAGAGACCAGTCAGACACCAGGTGAGGCCCTAACGCAGTGACCAGTCAGACGCCAGGTGAGGCCCTAACACAGTGACCAGTCAGACACCAGGTGAGGCCCTAACACAGTGACCAGTCAGACACCAGGTGAGGCCCTAACACAGTGACCAGTGAAGTAAGTGAATAAATACAAATCTGTATGTTGTTGGCAGATCCACATCCAGAAGGCTTGTGGCACTGATAACCGTTGCCACAGTAACCTGCAGATGACGGCACAGTTCACTGATGAGAAGCACACACCTCTAGACACGTGAGTGCCTCACCGCAAGACTCCGAAAACACTGCAGCACAATATGGGGAAAAAAATCTATACTTTTAGCAATATTTTACATGTGCTAGATTTCAAGATGAATGTGCAAATTGGGCACATGTGAAGACAGCCAACTGACCCGTATAGCAGCGAATATCTTTGAATTTACAGGCTAGCATTAAGACAACTGTAGTTTGTGTAGCCTGTGTAAGTTCTCAGTCGTACAGGAGTTGTCCATCTTCAATGAAGGTACTTGATTCATCTTCTGTACACAGTAGTTGAAGTCTTCGAACGTTTCGCCTCTCATCCAAAAGGCTTCGTCAGCGACAAAAGTCCCTCTCAGGCCACAGCTGAATATATAGACCAACGGGGAGGAGTTAGGGTTGGCCCGGCTCCTCCTCTCCAACCGAAAGGGCATGGCCAGTCCAAGGAGACGACACCTCAGCTAACAAAAGAAGAATAGGCAGGTAATTAGCAGTGATCAGCCATGAATAGGACAGATACTGGGCAGTGATCATCTATGAATAGGACAAGACTGACCGATACTGAGGTGAGCAGATCGTTAGATACGCTCTACTTCAAATGTTGTTAACCCACAGGTGAGAGTAGCTGTGATTAGAGAGGAGGAGACTGGCCTACCCTAACTCCTCCCCATTGGTCTATATATTCAGCTGCGGCCTGAGTGGGACTTTTGTCGCTAACGAAGCCTTTTGGATGAGAGGCGAAACGTTCGAAGACTTCAACTACTGAGTACAGAAGATGAATCAAGTACCTTCATTGAATATTTAGTTTATTTAGTATCTTTTAATTCCTATGCCTATTCCGGCTCTACAATGTCCTGATCAGTGAAGGGACTGCAGCCTAATTCTAATGTACTTTCTCAGCGTGGCGGGAGGGCACCAGCTCCTGTTCCTGGACTCCAGTCTCAATCTGCTACTGCTTCATGTCAATGTCACCAACCTGCCGTCGCCGTGGAAACCACAAAACCTCACCCACAACATCTCCCCCCCATGGAGACCCCTGGACAACACCCACAGCGCTCTGTCTCCTTGGCGACTGGCAGAAGACGCCCATAACGTGGTCCTGAATGTGACCATCCCCCCGTCTCTCATCTACTCGGGAGTGCGGACCAAGGTGCAGCCCCTCTCACAGATAAATACTGATATGAAACTGTATTGTGCTATCATGGGGAGGAGCTCACTCAGACGTCTGCTGCTGTTCACAGGGGGCGCCTCCGGCAGTGGAATGTACTGTGGAGGACCAAGTTCTGTTGTGTGAGCTGGGAAACCCTCTGAAGGCCGATCAGCAGGTAACACCCTGTGGATATGTCCTCACTGTAGCTTGGCCTCTTAAATAAAAAAATAAAAAAAATGCAGGTCACCGTTTAACCATGAGGGGCAACACGCGTGCACACACACACACACACACGATTCAAAGATCTTTTATTTGGAAACTAGATTAAAAGGACAGTGAATGCGTACAGAGACAGATCGCGGACACAGGACATAGAACTCCATAAAAGCATTCTCTGAATCATAAACTGTAAAACACTGCTAGTTTTATGAACATGCACCTCATATTTATCTCAAAACCTGTCGTACAGATGATGCAGTTAGACGTGGCCGAGGCAATGGTCAGGTTATGGCCCCGACATGTCGGTAACTCTCGGCTGCGGAGTATCCACTTGGTTTTTTTTGTTTTTGTTTTTTTTTGTATATTAAACAGTTAAAATAAATAATAAATACGAGAGGGGGAAAGTAACAACAAAGCCAACTACTACTCGTACCATTAGTACCGCCGCCTCTATAACCACCACTACCACCACTACCACCACCAGCACCACCATCCGTACCACAACCATCAGCAGCACCATCATTCACACCAGTACCAGCACCCCCATCCACACCACTACCACGAATAATAAATAAAATAAAACAAATATTTGATAAGAGATTTAGAATAAAGTGAATCCACAGAACAGAAAAGATAACGAATAAAGAAAAATAAATGGGTTTAATTAATTAATGAATATGTTGGTCTTAATTCAGAGTGTGGTGTTTTTAATTCAGTGTGGTGTTCTTCTCATTCATGGCCAGTTTGTCATGTCAATGAGGGCAATGTCCACACACCGTATCCACTTGTTTAACTAAACAGGGACATATTTCACACAAAGTGAATACATTTTGACAAGATGATTACTATATTTTCATAGATATACTTTTGTGACGGTTGGGAAACACTGACCTAATTAACGGCAGACTAGTTCACTTTTGTCATGATTGAATTAGCAATAACCAATCCTCTTTGCACGTTCCTCCATCGGTTACACACGTTCGTCATAGTAAAGGTTTTCAAAGTGTCCCTTAAGACAATGGTTAGGTTAAAGAGCTTATGGTGACCACAATCTAATGTAGGAGGAACTCGGGCATGTCTGACCTTTTTTCTAAGAGTTTGAACGTGAAGAAGCTTCTGGATGAGAGGCGAAACATCATCAACTCAAAACAACAAACCGTTTCTCTGCGCGGCCTAAAATCGGCTTGGTTTTCGTGTTGTAACTGATTTTCTCTGGACTTCTCCAGTCTTATGTTAACTGATAGGAGAAAAGGGGCGGGAACCCATGGGGGCGCCCACACGAACCTCTGCAGTAAGGTGAATACGTGTGTATGTGTGTGACGTCACACACAATAATAAGCTACTTCCGGGTCCAAACTGATGACAGTTCCACTGATAAACACAGCAAAAAACTTTATCTAAATCTCTAAAGATAAAAGGCCAAACACTGTTGTTGCGGCTTCTGACCAACTTTAGCCGCGGAGAGGTTGAGGCTGGGTCCTGTGGCTTAACTTTGTGACGCGCAAGGAGGCTATGGTGAAAGATGGGCTGAAATGCAGAGTTATTTTTGTATATTTATTGCGTTAAAAAAGAACAAAGCTTAACAACACGTAAAAATGAGTGTGACAAAAAATGATGGAAACCAGAAGGATTAACGGACAAACAATGGTAAATGAAATGGGTGCGGTCAACAAAAATTGTGGCTACCCAGACCAGACCTCTCTCATCCGGAACCCAGGTGAGTGCGCACTTTAACATATTCAGACCTCCGCTTGGACACGCCCATGCCCACGTGTGTACCCGCCTCAGAAGCACACACACAAAACATACACAAGCGCACCGTACACACACATTCTGTCCCAGATGCGTCTCCTACAACTGTTTTACACCTAATTCGAACAATATAGCTCACCATTTCTCCAGGCAAAATGAAGATATTTTCATATATATAAATTAGCCTTTATTGTGTATGGAAAACAATTTCATAATCAATGTCAGAAAAGCATTACAAATGAAAATCCAGAGTAAATGTAATATGTCTTTGCGATCAGATGTTTAAAAAGAGCCTTGTAGTCGGCTCTACAGCAGGATAAAATCAGCGAAATCCCATTATAGTGAATAGATACAGACATCATACAAGGGGCTGTGGCTTCACTGAGAGGGAAGGAAGTATGTTATTTATTATTTATTTATCACATACAATAAAGTCAAGTCTAAATCGGATCCATATGGATGTTTTTTCACAGCAGATCTTCATTAGAAGTGAAAAAAACGGCAGTCATAGCTAGCGCTAGCTAGCATTAGCATGTAGCGTTATTTATGTATTTATGGGTTTTGGAACTACTTTGCTCCTCTCCATGTCTTTGTATCTTTATTGGGTAGAAAACGATATTTGTAATTTTTAAATAAACCTGACCATATATGGGCGCTTCAGAGATGCCGTCTGTATCTGTGCAAAGGGCTAAAGCTCCGATGGACTTAACACACTTATTATTCACTGTTGGTAACGTGTTGGTGTTACCTTCAGGTGGATGTGTGGATCCGTTTCCAGCCGTCTGAGGCCAGTCTGAGGAGCCGAGAGATCCAGAGCCAAGTGCAGCTCTCCACGTGAGTGACCTCCTGACTGCACACGTCCAAACTCATCACATCAACACAAATTCACATCCATTTAAGGAGATAAGTATCAGCTTTGGACAGTTCCGTGAGTTTTATGCAGAATCATAACATGATGAGTTTACCTGATACTTAGTCCATACAGTTTTACATTTCACAGGTCGATATTTTGGTTTGTCTTTTCACTCTAAATTCATCTAAGCTTTATTGTGACAATGATATCATACCTTTTCTCATTTGAATGGCCTCGTCTTTGGGAAAACATGAATGTTCACTCAGTTCCAGATAGTCCCAGGGTCTTTGAAGGTGTCCTGTACGTGTGACATTCTATATACTGACTGTCATGTGTGTATGTGTGTGCTCTCAGTCTGAGTGAGCAGTGGGATCTGTTTCCTGTCACCGTCTCCATGTTGGTGGAAGTGTTGCTGCAATCCTCCCTCACGCTGTACGTAACACATCCACTTTTACTAAAGTTACTTTGTCTTACACATTTTTTAAAAATTCTTAAAGGTGCTTTGTGGAACTTTTATTCGTAACCTGAAACTTTTTAAACAATAGACCCAAATAGTATTCCCAAATCTGTCTAAATCTGTGTTAGTGAGCACTTCTCCATCCCTCACAGCTGCGTCATATCCAGATGCTGAGACTGAGAATGTTGCACTGGTGCTTCAGGCTGTCTACAATAAAAGGACACTCGGAAATGTTCAGTGTGGCTTTATTGGGGCGAAGTTGCTGGATATTGGCAGGACCTGGGACACACGGTCGTATGCACTGAGCCAGAGCATCCCAAACATGCTCAATGGGTGACATGTCCGATGTGTCTGCTGGTGTGTAAAGGATGTTTTCAGCTTCAGGAATTATGCACAGATCCATGAGGCCGTGCGTTATCAACTGGAGGTGATGGCCGTGGATGACTGGCACAACAATGGGTCTCAGGGTCTCACCACGGTGTCTCTGTGCATTCAGTAAAATGTTTTGTAGACCGTTCTCAGAGGATGTTTAGTGGCCATTAGATGTGTATCCGACCCCATAAAATGCAAAAGCTTAACTGTATATGAGTTAGCATTTACCTCAGAGGACAATGGGTTGACAACAACTGAAAACATCTGGATTGTTCATAATTTGCTATGTTTTATGGCTAAAGCTAACAGCTATAGGTAAAATACATAAAACAGGCTAATGATAACTGACTCTGAAAAACTAGCCGACTTGCTAACTGTCCGAATACATTAGGATCGAACACTACTTCTCCTTATTATTTCTATGGTTAGAAAGACTGCTTTCCTTCCATCATGATGGCCTATCTGGAACCATCTCCGTGATTACACAGTTCACGTACATTCCATTCCATCCACAGATACAGACGGCTTCTCGTCACAGAAGGGGGGTGGCTTTGCCGAGGGGAAAAAGAGAATATTTTATGAAAGACAAATTTTCACTGTTTTTAGCCATTTTCTGGTGGAGCAGATTGTTCAGTAGAAGCGGGGAAAAAAGGCAGTTGTAGCTAGTCGCTTGCTAGCGTTAGCATGTAGCATGATGTTAACATGAAGCATCATGTTAGCATCACTTTGCTCCTCTCCATGTCTTTGTATCTTTATTGGGTAGAGTTGTTTTCCCCCTTAACTGTTTCAAACAAGACCATGTATGGGCGATTCCAGAGATGCCGTCTGTATCTATAGAGATGGTTACATCAGCAGAGAAAAACCTACCAGAAACCCCCAAAACAATTGATCCTGAAGTGCACACTGGGAAGGTAAAGGCAGCACTAAAAGGTAAATTGTGCTCTAAGATCAAATTGTTTTTTTTTTCTGTATAAAAAGTGACACAATGCACCTTTAAACCATCACTGCTTCTGTTCCGAGCCACTCACTCACACTGTGTTTATTATGACACCTATGATTTGTTGGCATACCATTGGCTAATGATAATAATAAAAGCTTGCATTTTTCATTTAGCAACAACTTTCACTACTGACTTCACAACAATATGTAAACCAACACAGTCCGTTCATCTTAGGTTATAAAACATACTTCAACATACTCTTTCAGTGAAACCCATGGTGACCTTTGTTTGTAAAGCTCGTGTTGTGTCACAGTGCAGGCGTTTGTTTGTGTCTAACAGGCTGGACGCTCCTGGGCCCGTGTACTTCAGTGGTCCTGTGGTCGGCGAGTCGGCCATGACAAGGACCTCAGACATTGGCTCTTTAGTAACATTTCACTTTCAGGTAAATGACACACATATTGATGGGTTTCAGGCAGCGTTAAAACAGTCATAGGGCAGGCTAACTTACATTTCAGAGAGACCACCATTTTATCCTGATGACGTTCTAGAACAGGGGTGTCAAACTCATTTTGGGTCTTGGGCCGAAATTCAGCTGCCACGGCGGGTCGCGGGCCACATATAATGTAAACAGGAAAATAAAACATTTTTCCAATAAATGGATAATAATAACAACAGCTTACACTTTACAAGTTTCTTAAAGTGCTACATAGTATTCATTAGAGTGAATGGTCCTCTTTTCAAGTCTTATGTTTTTCTTGCAAAAGAGATGTCAACATTTATCAATTATATCAATCGATAAAATAATGTAAAAACATTCAACAAGGATCACTGTATACATATAGGAAGAGGTCCATTTTTCTTGAAAAATCCGACACTCTGTGTCCACTTTTCTCTTTTTTGACAAAGACATTTCACTGAAGAGGGTGCCAGAGTCAACAGAAAAAGCAGGTAAAGCGATAGAACTGACTCAAACACAGCGCCCCTAGCGGACAATATAAGAACTGCATTTTTAAAGAAAATTAAGTTTATTCTGCTTTAATAGAATCAGAATAGGTTTTTATTGCCATTGTTATGAACAGGTTCACAACTAGGAATTTTACTCGGTGCGTTTGCGCACATGCACTAAACGCACCAGGGCAGCTGCTACAAGGCGCCCCTTAAAATAAATAAATAAATAAAAGAAGAAAAAGAAAAAAAATTAATAATGCATATTTATCCCATGGGCCGGACGTGAGCCGGACTGAACCCATTGACGGGCCGGTTCTGGCCCGCGGGCCGTACGTTTGACACCCCTGTTCTAGAATGTCCCGTCATTATTGGATTCGGTGCTGGGGCTGAAACATCTCAACTCAGAGACACAGTTTTAGAAAGAAATGTCCAAACAGAAAATATCCAAATGTTTTCTCTGATCATTATTTCATCTGACCAACATCAAGCAAATACTTTTGAATATCGTCTCCACTTTCGGGCGCCTTTATGATACTGTCAAGTGACTTTTAGGTTGTTTAGAAAGTTGTGACGTCATCCAGGACCAATTTTATTTCAGGATTTTCTGGTTGGTTTTCTGGATAGAATGTATATGTAACCATGGACACAGCAGTGAAAACGTACCAGAAAAAAAAAAACTAAAAACTATTGGTCCTGGAGCATCTCGGGTGGAAAATAACTGCTGATAGGTCAAATACGCCCTGATATTAAAAATGTTTCTTTTTTTTTTCAAAAATTTGCTTATATGTGTAAAACATTTGTATATGTATACATAAAAAAAGAAAAACAAACAAACCGTAAAACAAAACCCCAAATGTACTTTACATTGTAATAATGAATAAAGGGTTGCCAAATTGAATAGAACATTCTACAGGAAGGTTTTGGTTTTTCCTCAGGTGCACACGAGTGGGCGGCCCCTGCGTCGCCTGGGTAACCTGATGCTGGCGTTGGATTGGCCATTGGAGCTGTGGAATGGGAAGTGGCTGCTGTACCTGAGCCAGATGGAGATCTATGGAACATCTGGGAAAGACTGTTCCCCTTCGGCCGCCCTCAACCCACTGGGACTCCCGGTACGCAGACAGCTGCGTGGGTCAGGGGCGTACCAAGCATTTCATTATGAGGGCCGTTTCCCTAAAGGGCCTGTCACAATTGCTGCACGGGCCCTATGCGATCATTTGCGGCCTCAAAATATGAAGTTCAAACACTCTCTTTTTGCGCACGGGCATCCGCACTAGTGACCGCCATTGACCGCATGAACAGGTTTGAAGCGACTGGTGAGAGACTGGTGAGAGACTGGTGAGAGGCTGGTGAGCGACTGGTGAGCGACTGGTGAGAGACTGGTGAGCGACTGGTGAGAGACTGGTGAGAGACTGGTGAGCGACTGGTGAGACTGGTGAGAGACTGGTGAGAGACTGGTGAGAGACTGGTGAGAGACTGGTGAGCGACTGGTGAGAGACTGGTGAGCGACTGGTGAGAGACTGGTGAGAGACTGGTGAGCGACTGGTGAGAGACTGGTGAGAGACTGGTGAGAGGCTGGTGAGAGACTGGTGAGCGACTGGTGAGAGACTGGTGAGAGACTGGTGAGAGACTGGTGAGAGGCTGGTGAGAGACTGGTGAGAGACTGGTGAGCGACTGGTGAGCGACTGGTGAGCGACTGGTGAGAGACTGGTGAGCGACTGGTGAGACTGGTGAGCGACTGGTGATAGACTGGTGAGCGACTGGTGAGCGACTGGTGAGAGGCTGGTGAGCGACTGGTGAGAGGCTGGTGAGAGACTGGTGAGCGACTGGTGAGCGACTGGTGAGAGACTGGTGAGCGACTGGTGAGAGACTGGTGAGAGACTGGTGAGAGACTGGTGAGAGGCTGGTGAGAGACTGGTGAGCGACTGGTGAGAGACTGGTAAGCGACTGGTAAGCGACTGGTGAGAGACTGGTGAGAGGCTGGTGAGAGACTGGTGAGCGACTGGTGAGAGACTGGTAAGCGACTGGTGAGAGACTGGTGAGAGACTGGTGAGCGACTGGTGAGCGACTGGTGAGAGACTGGTGAGAGGCTGGTGAGAGGCTAGTGAGAGACTGGTGAGAGACTGGTGAGCGACTGGTGAGCGACTGGTGAGCGACTGGTGAGAGACTGGTGAGAGGCTGGTGAGAGACTGGTGAGAGACTGGTGAGCGACTGGTGAGAGACTGGTGAGAGGCTGGTGAGAGGCTGGTGAGAGGCTGGTGAGCGACTGGTGAGCGACTGGTGAGCGACTGGTGAGCGACTGGTGAGAGGCTGGTGAGCGACTGGTGAGAGGCTGGTGAGAGACTGGTGAGAGACTGGTGAGAGGCTGGTGAGAGACTGGTGAGAGACTGGTGAGCGACTGGTGAGAGACTGGTGAGAGGCTGGTGAGAGGCTAGTGAGAGACTGGTGAGAGACTGGTGAGCGACTGGTGAGCGACTGGTGAGCGACTGGTGAGCGACTGGTGAGAGGCTGGTGAGCGACTGGTGAGAGGCTGGTGAGAGGCTGGTGAGAGACTGGTGAGAGACTGGTGAGCGACTGGTGAGAGACTGGTGAGAGGCTGGTGAGAGGCTGGTGAGAGGCTGGTGAGCGACTGGTGAGCGACTGGTGAGAGACTGGTGAGCGACTGGTGAGAGACTGGTGAGCGACTGGTGAGAGGCTGGTGAGCGACTGGTGAGAGGCTGGTGAGAGACTGGTGAGAGACTGGTGAGAGGCTGGTGAGAGACTGGTGAGAGACTGGTGAGCGACTGGTGAGAGACTGGTGAGAGGCTGGTGAGAGGCTGGTGAGAGGCTGGTGAGCGACTGGTGAGCGACTGGTGAGAGACTGGTAAGCGACTGGTGAGAGACTGGTGAGAGACTGGTGAGCGACTGGTGAGCGACTGGTGAGAGACTGGTGAGAGACTGGTGAGAGGCTGGTGAGAGACTGGTGAGCGACTGGTGAGAGACTGGTGAGAGACTGGTGAGAGACTGGTGAGAGGCTGGTGAGAGACTGGTGAGCGACTGGTGAGCGACTGGTGAGCGACTGGTGAGAGACTGGTGAGAGACTGGTGAGAGACTGGTGAGAGACTGGTGAGAGACTGGTGAGACTGGTGAGCGACTGGTGAGAGACTGGTGAGAGACTGGTGAGAGGCTAGTGAGAGACTGGTGAGAGACTGGTGAGCGACTGGTGAGAGACTGGTGAGCGACTGGTGAGCGACTGGTGAGCGACTGGTGAGAGACTGGTGAGCGACTGGTGAGAGGCTGGTGAGAGACTGGTGAGAGACTGGTGAGAGGCTGGTGAGAGACTGGTGAGAGACTGGTGAGCGACTGGTGAGAGACTGGTGAGAGGCTGGTGAGAGGCTGGTGAGAGGCTGGTGAGCGACTGGTGAGCGACTGGTGAGAGACTGGTAAGCGACTGGTGAGAGACTGGTGAGAGACTGGTGAGCGACTGGTGAGCGACTGGTGAGCGACTGGTGAGAGACTGGTGAGCGACTGGTGAGAGGCTGGTGAGAGGCTGGTGAGAGGCTGGTGAGAGACTGGTGAGAGGCTGGTGAGCGGTTGGTGAGCGACTGGTGAGAGACTGGTGAGAGACTGGTGAGAGACTGGTGAGAGACTGGTGAGCGACTGGTGAGCGACTGGTGAGAGACTGGTGAGCGACTGGTGAGAGACTGGTGAGCGACTGGTGAGAGACTGGTGAGCGACTGGTGAGCGCCTCTCACCAGCCTCTCACCATCCTCTCACCAGCCGCCAGTCGCAGCCCGTACTCTATTGTGACTGCGATTTCTTAAGTCTACTTTGCGGCTGATGGCGCAGAACAAATGGGGTCAATGCGCCAATTGTGACGGGCCCTTAGGATTTAAAATGTCACCTAAGCAATAAATAGGCGTAAAGTGTCAGACCCTGATAAATGTTCTCCGCTCAACTCAAAGCTTTGATTCCTTTCATACAGTATTTCATTCCATTTCATTTTGTTTTATTTCAATCGTTCTGAATGTTCTTTTTACATAAAATAATGCCAATTGGAAACATCCTCAGGCAATGGAAAAGGAGCACAAAGAAACAAGCAACATTTTTCAAGATGGTCCGATGTAACAACACATCAGTCACAAAGAAATAACACTCACACAACTAGCAACAAGTGGTCGCAAGTGCACAAAACACGCCACAAGCAGGGTTTGCTCATCAAAACAAATTTAATTTCCAGTTCATATGATTTAATGATTGTTTCCTTAAATATTCGTTTAAACTGAAAAACATTTGTGGAGTTTTTGAAAGTGTCGTAGACGAGAGTCTGAACTAGTGTTTGTACACTTTGAGGCAACAAATGGTGTCTGGCCTAATACAATATTGTAAGTGTTTGGGCTTTTAGAAGGTCGAGAACCTTTAGCCATGTGGATGTTATGTGTGCTCGACTTTATGAATGGCTCTTATTGCTTTCTTTTGTAGCGTTACCAAAGGCTTCAGTGTGGTTACATGCAAACCTGTGGAGTATGAATAGGCCTTTAGACTTCACATGTAAACATCCTATTGTGGTGGATCAGGTTTCAGATGAGGAGGTGAGAAAAAAGCGTAATCTGGAAGAGACTTTGGAGCAAAAAGAGCGGCCCAGAACGGCACCATCTCTGCCCCTGCACTCCCCCAGAAGGAAGTCCTACACTCTGGTAAAGTACTGCTTTTACTGCCAAACATCACTATGCACAAACCCCCACGGTTCACAGCAAAGGGCGCGTGGAATGCAGTGTAGTGGTTTCAGTAAGGATCAAAACCGTCGCTACAAACTAATAGCAAGAGTAGTGTCTGTCAGGGGCTGTGTGTTCATTGATGATTTAGGCTTGGACCTAAATGTGTAGTCTACACTGTTGAGTTCCCGCATGTGAACCCAACTAACGGGGCTTGGTGTTACTTAATTATAATAATAATAATAATAATAATAATAATAATAATAATAATAACAATGTCACCCTGCTCATCTTTTACATTTGAAGATGTAAAAAATAAAAAGTATGAACTATATGCTACCAAATTGTCTGCCAATTTACCCCCCCCCCCCCCCCCCCCCCCCCCCCCCCCCCATTGACAATAGTGTCAATGACTGTGATTAACAACAGAGCTAAGCCAGGCAATTGCAATCGTATACTTATAGCATATATATATATATATATATATATATATATATATATATATATATATATATATATATATATATATATATATATACAGTACATGGCATCTGTGCAGGATGTCCATTTGGTACAAACACTTTGAAGTGTGGCTAATAAAACTAGTCTCTGTGGTATATAAGCTGACTCTCCAGTATTTTTGTTAGCTAAAACATCAACAAGTATTTCTCCAACATGGAAGCAGAGAGAAACTATTTCTGCTCTACCATTAAGTGCATGTCTCTGCAGAGCTGTGAGCTGGGGGCCCGGTGTGTGCGGGTGTTGTGTCCCCTCATCCACATGAACAACACAGCTACAGTCAGTGTGCGCTCCCGCCTGTGGAACTCCACTCTGCTGGAGGTGGGTGCTCCTCCCTTTCTGTGGGTGCTCTGGTGCAGCCTGAGTCCTGACCGCTTCTGCCGGGCTGTTGTTACAGGACTTTGTGGAGGCCAGCTCAGTGACCATCAGTGGACGAGCCACTCTGCAGCTGCAAACGGACACGCCTGCAGTCAACATGAGAGAGCAGAGTGTTCAGGTACAACACTCACCTACAGTCACCATGAGAGAGCAGTGTTCAGGTACAACACTCACCTACAGTCACCATGAGAGAGCAGTGTTCAGGTACAACACTCACCTACAGTCACCATGAGAGAGCAGAGTGTTCAGGTACAACACTCACCTACAGTCACCATGAGAGAGCAGTGTTCAGGTACAACACTCACCTACAGTCACCATGAGAGAGCAGAGTGTTCAGGTACAACACTCACCTACAGTCACCATGAGAGAGCAGTGTTCAGGTACAAATCTCACCTACAGTCACCATGAGAGAGCAGAGTGTTCAGGTACAACACTAACCTACAGTCACCATGAGAGAGCAGTGTTCAGGTACAACACTCACCTACAGTCACCATGAGAGAGCAGTGTTCAGGTACAACACTCACCTACAGTCACCATGAGAGAGCAGTGTTCAGGTACAACACTCACCTACAGTCAACATGAGAGAGCAGAGTGTTCAGGTACAACACTCACCTACAGTCACCATGAGAGAGCAGTGTTCAGGTACAACACTCACCTACAGTCACCATGAGAGAGCAGTGTTCAGGTACAACACTCACCTACAGTCACCATGAGAGAGCAGAGTGTTCAGGTACAACACTCAGCTACAGTCACCATGAGAGAGCAGTGTTCAGGTACAACACTCACCTACAGTCACCATGAGAGAGCAGAGTGTTCAGGTACAACACTCACCTACAGTCACCATGAGAGAGCAGTGTTCAGGTACAAATCTCACCTACAGTCACCATGAGAGAGCAGTGTTCAGGTACAACACTCACCTACAGTCACCATGAGAGAGCAGTGTTCAGGTACAACACTCACCTACAGTCACCATGAGAGAGCAGTGTTCAGGTACAACACTCACCTACAGTCACCATGAGAGAGCAGTGTTCAGGTACAACACTCACCTACAGTCACCATGAGAGAGCAGTGTTCAGGTACAACACTCACCTACAGTCACCATGAGAGAGCAGAGTGTTCAGGTACAACACTCACCTACAGTCAACATGAGAGAGCAGAGTGTTCAGGTACAACACTCACATACAGTCACCATGAGAGAGCAGTGTTCAGGTACAACACTCACCTACAGTCACCATGAGAGAGCAGTGTTCAGGTACAACACTCACCTACAGTCACCATGAGAGAGCAGTGTTCAGGTACAACACTCACCTACAGTCACCATGAGAGAGCAGAGTGTTCAGGTACAACACTCACCTACAGTCACCATGAGAGAGCAGAGTGTTCAGGTACAACACTCACCTACAGTCACCATGAGAGAGCAGAGTGTTCAGGTACAAATCTCACCTAGAGTCACCATGAGAGAGCAGAGTGTTCAGGTACAACACTAACCTAGAGTCACCATGAGAGAGCAGAGTGTTCAGGTACAACACTAACCTAGAGTCACCATGAGAGAGCAGAGTGTTCAGGTACAAATCTCACCTACAGTCACCATGAGAGAGCAGTGTTCAGGTACAACACTCACCTACAGTCACCATGAGAGAGCAGTGTTCAGGTACAACACTCACCTACAGTCACCATGAGAGAGCAGTGTTCAGGTACAACACTCACCTACAGTCACCATGAGAGAGCAGTGTTCAGGTACAACACTCACCTACAGTCACCATGAGAGAGCAGAGTGTTCAGGTACAACACTCACCTACAGTCAACATGAGAGAGCAGAGTGTTCAGGTACAACACTCACATACAGTCACCATGAGAGAGCAGTGTTCAGGTACAACACTCACCTACAGTCACCATGAGAGAGCAGTGTTCAGGTACAACACTCACCTACAGTCACCATGAGAGAGCAGAGTGTTCAGGTACAACACTCACCTACAGTCACCATGAGAGAGCAGTGTTCAGGTACAACACTAACCTACAGTCACCATGAGAGAGCAGAGTGTTCAGGTACAACACTCACCTACAGTCACCATGAGAGAGCAGAGTGTTCAGGTACAACACTCACCTACAGTCACCATGAGAGAGCAGTGTTCAGGTACAAATCTCACCTACAGTCACCATGAGAGAGCAGAGTGTTCAGGTACAACACTAACCTACAGTCACCATGAGAGAGCAGTGTTCAGGTACAACACTCACCTACAGTCACCATGAGAGAGCAGTGTTCAGGTACAACACTCACCTACAGTCACCATGAGAGAGCAGTGTTCAGGTACAACACTCACCTACAGTCACCATGAGAGAGCAGAGTGTTCAGGTACAACACTCACCTACAGTCACCATGAGAGAGCAGAGTGTTCAGGTACAACACTCCCCTACAGTCACCATGAGAGAGCAGACTGTTCAGGTACAAATCTCACCTAGAGTCACCATGAGAGAGCAGAGTGTTCAGGTACAACACTAACCTAGAGTCACCATGAGAGAGCAGAGTGTTCAGGTACAACACTAACCTAGAGTCACCATGAGAGAGCAGAGTGTTCAGGTACAAATCTCACCTACAGTCACCATGAGAGAGCAGAGTGTTCAGGTACAACACTCACCTACAGTCACCATGAGAGAGCAGAGTGTTCAGGTACAAATCTCACCTACAGTCACCATGAGAGAGCAGAGTGTTCAGGTGCAAATCTCACCTACAGTCACCATGAGAGAGCAGAGTGTTCAGGTACAACACTCACCTACAGTCACCATGAGAGAGCAGAGTGTTCAGGTACAACACTAACCTAGAGTCACCATGAGAGAGCAGAGTGTTCAGGTACAACACTAACCTAGAGTCACCATGAGAGAGCAGAGTGTTCAGGTGCAAATCTCACCTACAGTCACAATGAGAGAGCAGAGTGTTCAGGTACAACACTCACCTACAGTCACCATGAGAGAGCAGAGTGTTCAGGTACAACACTAACCTAGAGTCACCATGAGAGAGCAGAGTGTTCAGGTGCAAATCTCACCTACAGTCACCATGAGAGAGCAGAGTGTTCAGGTACAACACTCACCTACAGTCACCATGAGAGAGCAGTGTTCAGGTACAACACTCACCTACAGTCACCATGAGAGAGCAGAGTGTCCAGGTACAACACTAACCTACAGTCACCATGAGAGATTGTTCAGGTACAACACTAACCTACAGTCAACATGAGAGAGCAGTGTTCAGGTACAACACTAACCTACAGTCACCATGAGAGAGCAGAGTGTTCAGGTGCAAATCTCACCTACAGTCACCATGAGAGAGCAGAGTGTTCACGTACAGCACTCACCTACAGTCACCATGAGAGAGCAGAGTGTTCAGGTACAACACTCACCTACAGTCACCATGAGAGAGCAGAGTGTTCAGGTACAACACTAACCCAGAGTCACCATGAGAGAGCAGAGTGTTCAGGTACAACACTAACCTAGAGTCACCATGAGAGAGCAGAGTGTTCAGGTGCAAATCTCACCTAAAGTCACCATGAGAGAGCAGAGTGTTCAGGTACAACACTAACCTAGAGTCACCATGAGAGAGCAGAGTGTTCAGGTGCAAATCTCACCTACAGTCACCATGAGAGAGCAGAGTGTTCAGGTACAAATCTCACCTACAGTCACCATGAGAGAGCAGAGTGTTCAGGTACAACACTAACCTAGAGTCACCATGAGAGAGCAGAGTGTTCAGGTACAACACTAACCTAGAGTCACAATGAGAGAGCAGAGTGTTCAGGTACAACACTAACATAGAGTCACAATGAGAGAGCAGAGTGTTCAGGTACAACACTAACCTAGAGTCACCATGAGAGAGCAGAGTGTTCAGGTGCAAATCTCACCTACAGTCACCATTAGAGAGCAGAGTGTTCAGGTACAACACTCACGTACAGTCAACATGAGAGAGCAGAGTGTTCAGGTACAACACTCACATACAGTCACCATGAGAGAGCAGTGTTCAGGTACAACACTCACCTACAGTCACCATGAGAGAGCAGTGTTCAGGTACAACACTCACCTACAGTCAACATGAGAGAGCAGAGTGTTCAGGTACAACACTCACCTACAGTCACCATGAGAGAGCAGAGTGTTCAGGTACAACACTCACCTACAGTCACCATGAGAGAGCAGTGTTCAGGTACAACACTCACCTACAGTCACCATGAGAGAGCAGAGTGTCCAGGTACAACACTAACCTACAGTCACCATGAGAGATTGTTCAGGTACAACACTAACCTACAGTCAACATGAGAGAGCAGTGTTCAGGTACAACACTAACCTACAGTCACCATGAGAGAGCAGAGTGTTCAGGTGCAAATCTCACCTACAGTCACCATGAGAGAGCAGAGTGTTCACGTACAGCACTCACCTACAGTCACCATGAGAGAGCAGAGTGTTCAGGTACAACACTCACCTACAGTCACCATGAGAGAGCAGAGTGTTCAGGTACAACACTAACCCAGAGTCACCATGAGAGAGCAGAGTGTTCAGGTACAACACTAACCTAGAGTCACCATGAGAGAGCAGAGTGTTCAGGTGCAAATCTCACCTAAAGTCACCATGAGAGAGCAGAGTGTTCAGGTACAACACTAACCTAGAGTCACCATGAGAGAGCAGAGTGTTCAGGTGCAAATCTCACCTACAGTCACCATGAGAGAGCAGAGTGTTCAGGTACAAATCTCACCTACAGTCACCATGAGAGAGCAGAGTGTTCAGGTACAACACTAACCTAGAGTCACCATGAGAGAGCAGAGTGTTCAGGTACAACACTAACCTAGAGTCACAATGAGAGAGCAGAGTGTTCAGGTACAACACTAACCTAGAGTCACAATGAGAGAGCAGAGTGTTCAGGTACAACACTAACCTAGAGTCACCATGAGAGAGCAGAGTGTTCAGGTGCAAATCTCACCTACAGTCACCATTAGAGAGCAGAGTGTTCAGGTACAACACTCACGTACAGTCAACATGAGAGAGCAGAGTGTTCAGGTACAACACTCACATACAGTCACCATGAGAGAGCAGTGTTCAGGTACAACACTCACCTACAGTCACCATGAGAGAGCAGTGTTCAGGTACAACACTCACCTACAGTCAACATGAGAGAGCAGAGTGTTCAGGTACAACACTCACCTACAGTCACCATGAGAGAGCAGAGTGTTCAGGTACAACACTCACCTACAGTCACCATGAGAGAGCAGAGTGTTCAGGTACAACACTAACCTAGAGTCACCATGAGAGAGCAGAGTGTTCAGGTGCAAATCTCACCTACAGTCACCATTAGAGAGCAGAGTGTTCAGGTACAACACTCACGTACAGTCAACATGAGAGAGCAGAGTGTTCAGGTACAACACTCACATACAGTCACCATGAGAGAGCAGTGTTCAGGTACAACACTCACCTACAGTCACCATGAGAGAGCAGTGTTCAGGTACAACACTCACCTACAGTCAACATGAGAGAGCAGAGTGTTCAGGTACAACACTCACCTACAGTCACCATGAGAGAGCAGAGTGTTCAGGTACAACACTCACCTACAGTCACCATGAGAGAGCAGAGTGTTCAGGTACAACACTAACCTACAGTCACCATGAGAGAGCAGTGTTCAGGTACAACACTCACCTACAGTCACCATGAGAGACCAGTGTTCAGGTACAACACTCACCTACAGTCACCATGAGAGAGCAGTGTTCAGGTACAACACTCACCTACAGTCACCATGAGAGAGCAGAGTGTTCAGGTACAACACTCACCTACAGTCACCATGAGAGAGCAGAGTGTTCAGGTACAACACTCCCCTACAGTCACCATGAGAGAGCAGAGTGTTCAGGTACAAATCTCACCTAGAGTCACCATGAGAGAGCAGAGTGTTCAGGTACAACACTAACCTAGAGTCACCATGAGAGAGCAGAGTGTTCAGGTACAACACTAACCTAGAGTCACCATGAGAGAGCAGAGTGTTCAGGTACAAATCTCACCTACAGTCACCATGAGAGAGCAGAGTGTTCAGGTACAACACTCACCTACAGTCACCATGAGAGAGCAGAGTGTTCAGGTACAAATCTCACCTACAGTCACCATGAGAGAGCAGAGTGTTCAGGTGCAAATCTCACCTACAGTCACCATGAGAGAGCAGAGTGTTCAGGTACAACACTCACCTACAGTCACCATGAGAGAGCAGAGTGTTCAGGTACAACACTAACCTAGAGTCACCATGAGAGAGCAGAGTGTTCAGGTACAACACTAACCTAGAGTCACCATGAGAGAGCAGAGTGTTCAGGTGCAAATCTCACCTACAGTCACAATGAGAGAGCAGAGTGTTCAGGTACAACACTCACCTACAGTCACCATGAGAGAGCAGAGTGTTCAGGTACAACACTAACCTAGAGTCACCATGAGAGAGCAGAGTGTTCAGGTGCAAATCTCACCTACAGTCACCATGAGAGAGCAGAGTGTTCAGGTACAACACTCACCTACAGTCACCATGAGAGAGCAGTGTTCAGGTACAACACTCACCTACAGTCACCATGAGAGAGCAGAGTGTCCAGGTACAACACTAACCTACAGTCACCATGAGAGATTGTTCAGGTACAACACTAACCTACAGTCAACATGAGAGAGCAGTGTTCAGGTACAACACTAACCTACAGTCACCATGAGAGAGCAGAGTGTTCAGGTGCAAATCTCACCTACAGTCACCATGAGAGAGCAGAGTGTTCACGTACAGCACTCACCTACAGTCACCATGAGAGAGCAGAGTGTTCAGGTACAACACTCACCTACAGTCACCATGAGAGAGCAGAGTGTTCAGGTACAACACTAACCCAGAGTCACCATGAGAGAGCAGAGTGTTCAGGTACAACACTAACCTAGAGTCACCATGAGAGAGCAGAGTGTTCAGGTGCAAATCTCACCTAAAGTCACCATGAGAGAGCAGAGTGTTCAGGTACAACACTAACCTAGAGTCACCATGAGAGAGCAGAGTGTTCAGGTGCAAATCTCACCTACAGTCACCATGAGAGAGCAGAGTGTTCAGGTACAAATCTCACTTACAGTCACCATGAGAGAGCAGAGTGTTCAGGTACAACACTAACCTAGAGTCACCATGAGAGAGCAGAGTGTTCAGGTACAACACTAACCTAGAGTCACAATGAGAGAGCAGAGTGTTCAGGTACAACACTAACCTAGAGTCACAATGAGAGAGCAGAGTGTTCAGGTACAACACTAACCTAGAGTCACCATGAGAGAGCAGAGTGTTCAGGTGCAAATCTCACCTACAGTCACCATTAGAGAGCAGAGTGTTCAGGTACAACACTCACGTACAGTCAACATGAGAGAGCAGAGTGTTCAGGTACAACACTCACATACAGTCACCATGAGAGAGCAGTGTTCAGGTACAACACTCACCTACAGTCACCATGAGAGAGCAGTGTTCAGGTACAACACTCACCTACAGTCAACATGAGAGAGCAGAGTTTTCAGGTACAACACTCACCTACAGTCACCATGAGAGAGCAGAGTGTTCAGGTACAACACTCACCTACAGTCACCATGAGAGAGCAGAGTGTTCAGGTACAACACTCACCTACAGTCACCATTAGAGAGCAGAGTGTTCAGGTACAACACTCACATACAGTCACCATGAGAGAGCAGAGTGTTCAGATACAACACTCACCTACAGTCACCATGAGAGAGCAGAGTGTTCAGGTACAACACTCACCTACAGTCACCATTAGAGAGCAGAGTGTTCAGGTACAACACTCACCTACAGTCACCATGAGAGAGCAGTGTTCAGGTACAACACTCACCTACAGTCACCATGAGAGAGCAGTGTTCAGGTACAACACTCACCTACAGTCACCATGAGAGAGCAGAGTGTTCAGGTACAACACTCACCTACAGTCACCATGAGAGAGCAGTGTTCAGGTACAACACTAACCTACAGTCACCATGAGAGAGCAGAGTGTTCAGGTACAACACTCACCTACAGTCACCATGAGAGAGCAGAGTGTTCAGGTACAACACTCACCTACAGTCACCATGAGAGAGCAGTGTTCAGGTACAACACTCACCTACAGTCACCATGAGAGAGCAGAGTGTTCAGGTACAACACTAACCTAGAGTCACCATGAGAGAGCAGAGCGTTCAGGTACAACACTAACCTAGAGTCACAATGAGAGAGCAGAGTGTTCAGGTACAACACTAACCTAGAGTCACAATGAGAGAGCAGTGTTCAGGTACAACACTCACCTACAGTCACCATGAGAGAGCAGTGTTCAGGTACAACACTCACCTACAGTCACCATGAGAGAGCAGTGTTCAGGTACAACACTCACCTACAGTCACCATGAGAGAGCAGTGTTCAGGTACAACACTCACCTACAGTCACCATGAGAGAGCAGTGTTCAGGTACAACACTCACCTACAGTCACCATGAGAGAGCAGAGTGTTCAGGTACAACACTCACCTACAGTCAACATGAGAGAGCAGAGTGTTCAGGTACAACACTCACATACAGTCACCATGAGAGAGCAGTGTTCAGGTACAACACTCACCTACAGTCACCATGAGAGAGCAGTGTTCAGGTACAACACTCACCTACAGTCACCATGAGAGAGCAGAGTGTTCAGGTACAACACTCACCTACAGTCACCATGAGAGAGCAGTGTTCAGGTACAACACTAACCTACAGTCACCATGAGAGAGCAGAGTGTTCAGGTACAACACTCACCTACAGTCACCATGAGAGAGCAGAGTGTTCAGGTACAACACTCACCTACAGTCACCATGAGAGAGCAGTGTTCAGGTACAAATCTCACCTACAGTCACCATGAGAGAGCAGAGTGTTCAGGTACAACACTAACCTACAGTCACCATGAGAGAGCAGAGTGTTCAGGTACAACACTCACCTACAGTCACCATGAGAGAGCAGTGTTCAGGTACAAATCTCACCTACAGTCACCATGAGAGAGCAGAGTGTTCAGGTACAACACTAACCTACAGTCAACATGAGAGAGCAGAGTGTTCAGGTACAACACTCACCTACAGTCACCATGAGAGAGCAGAGTGTTCAGGTACAACACTCACCTACTGTCACCATAAGAGAGCAGTGTTCAGGTACAACACTCACCTACAGCCAACATGAGAGAGCAGTGTGTTCAGATACAACACTCACCTACAGTCACCATGAGAGAGCAGAGTGTTCAGGTACAACACTCACCTACAGTCACCATGAGAGAGCAGAGTGTTCAGGTACAACACTCACCTACAGTCACCATGCGAGAGTGTTCAGGTATATTTTGGCCCTCCTGGTTTTGCTGACCCTACATTAGTGTTAATAACTATCCTGTTATGTATTAACACTGCTGCTGTGTGCAGAGGCTTATGTTAAATGTCTGTTTGTCAGTTTTCTGTCAGAGTCTTTCCGGATCTATCCGTCGGTGTGGGGGGGAGCGCTCCTCTCGGGGTCCTGCTGCTGTCTGCTGTGGGGGGGCTCGCCCTGCTGGCTCTCATCTGTCTGCTGCTCTGGAAGGTCTGGGTACTTTAAGTCACGTATATCAGAACACGTTACTGCACTGCTCTTGTGGGTGAGTGCAAAAACATGTCATTAAACAGCCGGGCGGCACGGTGGCGCAGCCTCACAGCTCTAAGGTCCCGGGTTCAATTCCCATCTGGACGGGGCCCTTCTGTGTGGAGTTTGCATGTTCTCCCTGTGTCTGTGTAGGTTTCCTCTGGGTACTCCGGTTTCTCTTACCACAAAAAAACATGTGCAATAGGTTAATCCTCCAGCCGGGTGATTCTGACCACCATCCTGGCCCCACATCATGGAGCTGGGTCCCCGAGATGAATACAGGATGACCTAGCCTAACAGTTTACTCCTGTCCAGTCAAGAAGTCTATTGTAATAGATTTGGCAAAATCAGTCATAATTTCATTTTTTCTTAGTTGCTTTTCAGAAACCTCGCAGGTCTTAAGGAATAGTGTGTGCTGTAGTGTAGTGTTATTACATAAAGCGTTACAGAATGATTAGTTTAAAAGTATCTAGAAATCTTTCTCCATAAACGCTTCTTGACCCTCTGTCTTTTCAGTGCGGTTTCTTCGCGCGCAGAGGCCCATGGCCTGCCACTCTGCACCAGGGCACCGTGAGCTCCCGGGCAGCCCGACACAGCTTCACTGACGGAGACGGCTTTCTGATCGAACAAGGCTCTTCAGTACAGCACGACTCCAAGAGGAGGAAACACTGGGTCACCACCTTCTCACAGTGACTCCTGCAAAAATGGCCCCCGTCTTCCCAACGCTAGCACTGCCAAATGTGTGTAACCACGGCAGACAGATGTGATGTGGTGTTTTTCCCGTGGTCCGTCTTCTCTGTCGGCTCCGAGTCGCCTCTTGTGACGTCCTGTGTTTTTGGTGTGAAGCCCCGTGAGGCCACTGCTGTTGTGATGGCCAAGTCTTCGGGAAAGTGTCTGATTATACTGATGGGGCTGGGCCGTTAATGGCTTTAAGGCTGCCCTGGGCAAGAAGCTGTTTAGGGGCCCCTGAGGATTATAGAGAGCATGGAGGTAGAATAATGTGGGAGGGGTAACTTAAAACTTGATAGACGGTGAGTAGGTTTTTGGTCAGATATAATGCCGATTGGCAGCTTTGCTTCTGTCACGTTGCCTTAGGGCTGTGAGACTGCGATGTTGATCCAATCAACAAAAATCCAATAGTTATTGTTGATCAGAATAAATGGTAATAATAATCATTATTTATATTAATTATTAGTGTTTAAAATCTAATGTAATTATCATATATAAAACTATGATAGAGCTACACCAATTTCTATAAGCAGTTGGACTCACTCTGGAAGACATTTTGGGGAAAAAATAGAGGAAACACTTGGAAAGCACCGAACCAGTTAAAGTGTCATCCTTTTCCTGAGGGCCCCCTATAGGCTTGTGGGCCCCTTGCGTGTGCTTACATCGCCTTTAGCTTGAAGCGGCCCTGGACGGGACAGCGTTTCCACAGGCTCTGCTGTCAACAGAACCTGTGCTTTTGGACCAAACCTAAGTGTGCCACAGTGACTCGTGTTACCTTTAAGGTGAGTGTGTAAACCCCTGTACTGTGTGTGGTGCATTTACTGATCGGTTTACCTCTACCTGTCACTTTATAATGTTGGATTGTAATAATATTTATATGGATCGTTGTCGTTTGTACATGTCTTTGATTCTCCACAAAAATAAAAGTATTTTTACACCTGGTCTGTGACAGCTTTCACACCAAACACTATATTCATTTGGATGGCTCGTCATAGTATTCACACGTATGTGTATGTAACACTTTACACGGGCCGGTACGTCCATGGTACTTACAGTGATAATTACTATTAATTACAGTAGTACTTCTTGGTACTTATTGTGGTACTTGTAGTGGTAATTACAGTGGTACTTCTAGTGGTACTTGTTGTGGTACTTCTAGTGGTAATTCTAGTACTTCTAGGTACTTTTAGTGGTACTTCTAGAATACTATAGTGAGAATTACAAGGTATGTACTGTGATACTTCTGGATACAGTTGTAACTCTTAGTAATAAAAGGTGGTACTTCTTAGTAATTCAAGGATACAACAACATCAATTTCTATGTAGTAAATGCAGTACTTCTACATACATACATACATACAGAGGTCATTTCCAGGATTGTTTAACTAGAAAACAACATTATGGAAAACAAGCGTCTTTATTAATATGGAATATGTAGCACAGAAAGGACAGTAGCAATACAGAGCTGATCATTTAATGCAGTTAAAAGCACGAGGAAAACACTGCAAGTACTAGGTACCTAACACAAGTAACAACAATTACACATTAACACACCAGTAATGATACAGTAAGTACCTGGTACTTAAGCTATAATTACTGGTGTTGTTACTGATACTCTTTGTGACATATTAAGTCAAAGTCCTTTAATTACACCTGTGGCAAGTACCATGTACTACCTAGTACTGGCCACAGGTGTAATTAAAGTGTAATTGTTGTTACTTGTGTTAGGTACCTAGTACTTGCAGTGTTTTCCTCGTGCTTTTAACTGCATTAAATGATCAGCTCTGTATTGCTACTGTCCCTTCTGTGCTACTAATTCCATATTAATAAAGACGCTTGTTTTCCATAATGTTGTTTTATAGTCAAACAGTCCTAGAAATGACCTCTGTATGTATGTATGTATGTATGTATGTATGTATGTATGTATGTATGTATGTATGTATGTATGTATGTATGTATGTATGTATGTATGTATGTATGTATGTATGTATGTAGAAGTACTGCATTTACTACATAGACATTGTTGTTGTATCCTTGAATTAATAAGAAGTGTCACCTTTTATTACTAAGAGTTACAACTGTATCCAGAAGTATCACAGTACATACCTTGTAATTCTCACTATAGTATCCTATAAGTACCACTATGCGTACCTAGAAGTACCACTATAAGTACCTATAAGTACCACTATAAGTACCTAGAAGTACCACTGTAATTACTAGAAGAAGTGCATAGAATTACCACTAGAAGTACCACTAGAAGTACCTAGAAGTACCACTAGAAGTACCTAGAAGTACCACTAGAAGTACCTAGAAGTACCACTATAAGTACCTAGAAGTACCACTATAAGTACCTAGAAGTACCACTGTAATTACTAGTAATTCCCACTGTAAGTACCATGGACTTACCGGCCCGTGTATGTTGGACTCTGTAACTGATATGTCCATTTCGCACAACGAAGAGAGAGCGGCACGTTTTCAGGGTCAAACTAATCAGCGGAGAACCTGGAGAACCATTTTCATTTTCACGACAACATAAACCGCTGACTGCGGAACAAAACAACACAACATTGCACAAAACTATTTGAAGTAAATCTTTGCATTTGCTTTGTGTAAAAGGCAACAACATTCTGATATTTTCATTTGCAATCCTTCAGTCGAGGTGGTACAGTCCTTTATTTGTACAGCAGCACCTGCGGAACCAAAATCTGTTCTGTTCAGTTCTGACCCGAGAAAAGTGAGGAAAAACTATGGAAGCTCGTTTAAAAAATAAAAGCCCAACAGGAAGTCGACATTACAAGATTTTGACTCTTTGTTTTAAACTCAAAATGTAGAGTTTAAATCTAAAACATTTAAATCAGAATTCTGAGTTTCAAACAGAATTTTGAGATTTAAACTCGTAGTAAGAGTTTTAAAGTCGTAATTTCATGTTTAAACCAAAAATGTCGTGTTTTAAACAAAGAAAAGTGACGACAACGCGGCAACAACAAGATCTGTTTTGCGGTCTTAGCTTTCAAATCGGACCTATAGCCTATAGCCAAAGAAAATGCATTCAGTCCAGGCGGGTGGTAAGAGGTTAACAATGACAGCAGAGGGAATCTACTGGCGCTGTCCAGGAGAGGGCGCTGTCTGATAGTTTAACTGTTTCTTAGTGCGTGTGCGTGTGTGTGTGCGTGTGTGTGTGTGTGCGTGAGATTAGGCTGCTGCCTGTGTTTCGAAATGTGTCATACAGAAAAAAAAAACTGAAAAAACTTCATAAGAATGTAGGTCTTTTATTGTGCATATTAAAACATCGTATAAAAATAGAAAAAGGGACAATTATAAATAAATAGGTAAATAAATAAATACATAGATAAATAAACAAATAAATAAATAGGTAAATAAATAAATACATAGATAAATAAACAAATAAATAAATAGATACATAAATAAATAGATAAATAAACAAATAAATAAATAGATCAATAAATAAATAGATCAATAAATAAATAAATATCCGTGGTTAGTCTTTGCAGCACCCTCTAGTGGTGAGTCCAGGTACTATTTTCCTGTTTGTGGTGCGTTTAGGAGCCGGTCTGCCCGTGGTGCGTTCAGGCGCTCCCCTGTCTGCAGAGTTTCCCGTGGCTGTCCCTCTGCGATAGCGGCCCCTGCTGACGGAGTAGACCAGCATGTCGAGGCGGTGCAGGTGGTGTCTGGTGAGGTGGTTGATCCGTTTCCATGACGCCAAGCTGCCATTCTGCGAGGATGAGGTAAAACCATTATTAGAGAGTCGTTTTCAGCTGAGAATTCTATTGTGGTCACCATGGCAACTGTTGCCTTATAGTTTTTGACCAAGAATGTGAATGTAACCTATAAAGTTCAGGAAAATCCACTGTTACCATGAAGAGCCGCCATGTTTGCAGCTGTTGCAGACATTTCCATAGACTAACATTAGCTAGAAGCAGAATAAAAACCATCTAACTCACTGTGTCCAAGTGTTTTAATGTGAACAATAACTCCAGTATTTTATCGTTTCAAATCTCCATCAGTGTATTATTGCTGCTAATCCCATGATTCTTAAGGCTCATTCATAATAATTTACTTCGCAAGAACTTTGTTCGTGCACCCTGAGCTGCAAGAACAATGAAGTCACTTTTGCCTTGTCGCCATGGAATGGTCGTCAGTTACAAAACGTTTCCATGGCAACAAGGCAAATTGACATTTTGTTCTTACAGCTTTGGGTGCAAGGACAAAGTTCATCATGAAATGTATTCAGAGACCGGGGGTATCGCCCTCTGCAGTGGGGAGTGTGTCTTAGGTTGGATTTGATCTTCCCTGATGGCACGGGCTTATTCCAAGATGACAATGCCAGGGCTCAGGTTGTGAAAGAGTGCCTCAGGGAGCCGAGTCCAGCATTACAAAATACATATTCAATCATCCTCCTTTTTATCAACAGATAAACAAGGCCGACTATTTGAGATTATTCAGTTTGAGATTATTGCACTGAAATAAAAGTGATTTCTATTTTTAAACATCTTGGGCACAGTTTTGTATTTTGTTTTTGCAGCCTTAATAATACGCATAATTTGTCAGAATGACAGGTGTCAGAAAGTGTTGGGTCAGCCAGTGTGCATCACAAAGCTCTGAAATCTTCTCATATAAACTTTATGGAGGTCAGAGGTCATTTCCACACTTGATTTTCTTTAGGTTTTGGCAAGCCCCCAAGTGCTCAAGACCACCTTTTATCATGTAATACTAATAGTAGTTAGTAAAGAAGGCTTTTGGTGTGAGAGTATTAGTACCCAGAAACCTGACTCTGGGTGGTTTGGTGTTAAGCACTTACCGTCCTCACTGTGGTCAGAAGCTCTGTGTAATATCTGCTCACGGCAGAATCCTCACTGGCATTCACCGAGACCTGAAACATAAAAGTGACCTCATCAGTCACAAGCGGCGCGGGGCGGGGCTTACATGCAGGCGCGGACAGGGGCGGGGCTTACATGCAGGCGTGGACAGGGGCGGAACTTACACACGGGTCTGGACATGGGCAGGGCTTACATGCAGGTGTGGACAGGGGCGGAGCTTACATGCAGGTGTGGACAGGGGGGGGCTTACATGCAGGTGTGGACAGGGGCGGGGCTTACATGCAGGTGTGGACAGGGGTGGGCTTACATGCAGGTGTGGACAGGGGCGGGGCTTACATGCAGGTGTGGACAGGGGCGGGGCTTACACACGGGTCTGGACATGGGCAGGGCTTACATGCAGGTGTGGACAGGGGCGGAGCTTACATGCAGGTGTGGACAGGGGGGGGCTTACATGCAGGTGTGGACAGGGGCGGGGCTTACATGCAGGTGTGGACAGGGGTGGGCTTACATGCAGGTGTGGACAGGGGCGGGGCTTACATGCAGGTGTGGACAGGGGCGGGGCTTACACACGGGTCTGGACATGGGCAGGGCTTACATGCAGGTGTGGACAGGGGCGGGGCTTACACTCGGGTCTGGACATGGGCAGGACTTACATTGGCCTGGCGTGGAGAGGGGCGTGGCTCACAGGGCCGGCGGCGGCGCTTACAGCGCCGGGGCGTCGGGGGGACAGCGTGAGGAAAAGCGTGGCTTACACAGGGTTGGAGGCGGTGTATCTGACTGTCCAGCGTTGACAGGAAGGGCTCCACGTTCCAGCCCAGGCGGGACAAGTTTCCATGGCTATACAGGTGTAGGATGCCCCTCAGGTTCTCCTGAACAAAGGCCAGCTGAGAGGTTTGCTGCAGACACACAAGACCCAAGTCAACACCGAGGAGCTGGAGGAGCTGAGTATGTGTGTTATACACCCATTAAAGGGTTAACGGCCCTATACCTGATTTATGATCATTTCGATTGCACTCATGGCAAATGATGAATAATCAGGTGTGTCTAAACTCATTCCCAACATTCAAAGTTTGAAATAAATATAGAGTGTCTTTTTGTCTTTTCACAAATGTCTTCTTTCACTTAAGCGGGGAAAAAACTATTTGATTCCACTACCTGGAAAAATATACCAGACCTATGACTGTGATACATACCCTGTATAAAGTACTGCATATTCATAGTATATCACAGGGTACCATTTAATGTATCATTAAGTATAGTATTGGAAACAAGTTTAGGTACTACTGGTATTGAAAAAATGAAAGCTACCAGAAAAAACTATCTTTGGATCCAAGGTTTGATGCTGTTGGTCCAGGGACAGAGTTAAACGAAGTGACTTGGTTGTTTCAGCTCAAATAAATATTTTTTTCCCCCCATTGTTTCCCAATTTTTTGCCCAATGTTTGCCCCATTTTTCAAATTTTTTTCCACATATTTTTTTTTACTTTTGCCCCATTTTTTCTACTGGGCCCGGCCCGTAGAGTCCCACAGAGGAGCTCCACACTCACCTGTTGGCACTGCATGCACCTGTAGAGCTGGTGGAAGCCATTGTTGCTCATGACATGAGGCGACGCGTCCACAGCTCCTTCCTGTGGGACACCAGCAGAACCAGAACGTAAACTCACAGACCGCACTCACAAAAACTCACAGACCGCACTCACAAAAACTCACAGACCGCACTCACAAAAACTCACAGTCCGCACTCACAAAAACTCACAGACCGCACTCACAAAAACTCACAGACCGCACTCACAAAAACTCAGACTGCACTCACAAAAAACTCACAGATCGCACTCACAAAAACTCAGACTGCACTCATAAAAAACTCACGGACCGCACTCACAAAAAACTCACAGTCCGCACTCACAAAAACTCACAGATCGCACTCACAAAAACTCACAGATCGCACACTCACAAAAACTCACAGACTGCACACTGACAAAAAACTCACAGACCGCACTCACAAAAACTCACAGATCGCACTCACAAAAAACTCACAGACCGCACTCAAAAAAACTCAGACCGCACTCACAAAAACTCACAGACCGCACTCACAAAAAACTCACAGACCGCACTCACAAAAAACTCACAGACCGCACTCACAAAAACTCACAGACCGCACTCACAAAAACTCACAGACCGCACTCCCAAAAACCTCACAGACCGCACTCACAAAAACTCACAGACCGCACTCACAAAAAACTCACAGACCGCACTCACAAAAACTCACAGATCGCACTCACAAAAAACTCACAGACCGCACTCACAAAAAACTCACAGACCGCACTCACAAAAAACTCACAGACCGCACTCACAAAAACTCACAGATCGCACTCACAAAAAACTCACAGACCGCACTCACAAAAAACTCACAGTCTGCACTCATAAAAACTCACAGACCGCACACTCACAAAAACTCACAGACCGCACTCACAAAAAACTCACAGACCGCACTCACAAAAAACTCACAGACCGCACTCACAAAAAACTCACAGTCTGCACTCATAAAAACTCACAGACCGCACACTCACAAAAACTCACAGACCGCACTCACAAAAAACTCACAGACCGCACTCACAAAAAACTCACAGACCGCACTCATAAAAAACTCACAGACCGCACTCACAAAAAACTCACAGACCGCACTCACAAAAAACTCACAGACCGCACTCATAAAAAACTCAGACCGCACTCACAAAAAACTCACAGACCGCACTCACAAAAAACTCACAGACCGCACTCACAAAAAACTCACAGACCGCACTCATAAAAAACTCACAGACTGCACTCACAAAAACTCACAGACTGCACTCACAAAAAACTCACAGTCTGCACTCATAAAAACTCACAGACCGCACACTCACAAAAACTCACAGACCGCACTCACAAAAAACTCACAGACCGCACTCACAAAAAACTCACAGACTGCACTCATAAAAAAACTCACAGACCGCACTCACAAAAAACTCACAGACCGCACTCACAAAAAACTCACAGACCGCACTCATAAAAAACTCAGACCGCACTCACAAAAAACTCACAGACCGCACTCACAAAAAACTCACAGACCGCACTCACAAAAAACTCACAGACCGCACTCATAAAAAACTCACAGACTGCACTCACAAAAACTCACAGACTGCACTCACAAAAAACTCACAGTCTGCACTCATAAAAACTCACAGACCGCACACTCACAAAAACTCACAGACCGCACTCACAAAAAACTCACAGACCGCACTCACAAAAAACTCACAGACTGCACTCATAAAAAAACTCACAGACCGCACTCACAAAAAACTCACAGACCGCACTCACAAAAAACTCACAGTCTGCACTCATAAAAAACTCACAGTCCGCACTCACAAAAACTCACGGACAACCCTCACAGAAAACTCACGGACAACACTCGGGATGCCTTACCATTTGGTGAAGCTTCGTGAGGATGGCCTGGGTGCGTCCGGTGAAGTGGGGCAGCCAATCACAGCCCAGCGCTGTCCCCGCACTGATCCAGAGGAACACACAGCACCACATTCTCACAATCCAAAACATAACTCAAACAGTCTTGTATTCCAGACAAGGTGAACCGTGAGCACTGATGAGCTGAGCTGATGCTCGACATATTTATCCTCCACAAAGAAAATGGAAAGTGAATGGGAAAAACCCCTTCCCTTTTGACTTCAAACTTCACATTTCAAAACACTTTACCTTATTCACCTACTGAGTTAATAGAGAGTGTTTATAGTTAGACGGGTCAACTGGGTTAGCTTAACTTAGTTGTACTTGGTTAGTTACAGCTAGCTAGTTTTAGGAAGAGAGTTTAGTTGTATTTAGTTTGGGAGTTAGAGCTGGCTGTTGAAGAGAAGAGTGAATGACGAGAGTTCTTTATTTTGTTGCAGTTAGTTTGTGAGAGTTAGTTAGTTAGTTAGTTAGTTAGTTAGTTAGTTAGTCAAGGGTTCCCAAACGTTGCCTTTATAACATAGAACTGTTATGTAATGTTGACATGGTTTGAAGTGTAACAGGTGTAACAGGTTCTTCTTAATGTCAGTAATGACTGATAAAGGAAACCTTTCTGCCATGATCAGACATAATCCATAATCCATAATCCAAGTCTTTTATTGTTGTTTTGTTCCTTGTACTTTGATTGTAATAATTTCAGCCCACTCCTGTGTTAACTAAACGAATACACTAAACTCAACTTTTGTGGCTGAGACCCTAAAAAATTGACACATAAACAGCTCGGGGCCCCCATTGTATAAAGGTATTGCCTCTTACGCTACTTTAGGGAAGAAAACATGTTATAATTAATACGTAGTTAAATAGTTTACTTTGATAAACTGAATGGATTTCACTCATTATAGGCCGAGTTACACTAAAACATTTATTAAGAACAGTAGCATTTTTCTTTTTGTTTCATCTTGAAATCATCTGACCCCCCACACAAGGCCTCGTGACCCCTGGAGGGGTCCCGACCCCCACTTTGAGAACCACAAGTTAGTTAGTTAGTTAATTAGTTAGTTAGTTACAGGTAAAACCCGGAAAATTGGAATTTCATTCAAAAGTTCATTTATTTCTGTATTTCTTAAAATGTGAAACTAATACTTAGGCTCATTACACGCAAAGGGATTTATCTGTTATCATTTTGATGATTATGGCATTTTATGAGATTTTTTTAATTTAAATTAAAATGAAAACAAATAAAGGCTATACATATCTCACTTTGCACGTAATGAGCCTATCATGATAGTTTCACAGTTCAAGCTGAACGACAGAAATTCACATTATTCCGCCCTATATTCATTATTTATGATTATTTTTTTAACAAACAATGAAAGAGTAAATGAAAACGTGGAGGACTTGAAGGGCACGTGGGTCGCTGTCACAGACACACACTAGCGGGCAGGCTCGTGAGGTGTTTCTACTCTAGAATGTGATGATGTCATAATGTCAGGGGGTGCAGGTGCCAGGGCCACTCTGTGGGAGAGACAGAGAAATGTGACGTTTGTCTCTTTGCCCGTCCGCTTCACTGTTGCTGCTGCTCTGAAATCGAATGCTTTCATTTTGAAGCTTTTGTGCATCTGTCAGAGGACTTGCACCTGCGTGTTGTACTTTTGGTTAATATGCACTGTCCTGTGATAATAACAGACATGAATGAAAAAAGAACAACAAACAAATGGTCACTTGTTCATTATGTCAGCGGGATTAGGTCCAGTCCTTTCAGCGGACTAATACCACTGCAGTATTTGGACAGCACTTCTGGAGGACAGAGGAGACGTTGAACTTTGCTCCAGTTTATGTTTCACGCAGACCCAGGAAGACTTGACACCATAAACCAAGCCATGAGTCATTTACACGGTTACCATAGTTACCATATCATAGCTGCCCACTATCGCAATGTGATTAGCCTGGATTACAAAGCGCTGGATTTAGTGCCAAAACAAAAATGGACCTGTGCCTGACCCACTGGAGGAGGACCGTAATATTTGGAATAGTTGTTGATCACAATAGCCCCCCGTCCCGTCGCAGAGGGAACACAAGACTTGGATTGTTTTTGGATTGAGTTCCCCTTTTTCGGTCCCTTGTTTAGGCCAAAGTTCAGGGTGTCCAGAAATCCTTCCGTCCCACAATAAGACATATAACACTTTATTTATATATATTTTTATTTTTATTTTTTTTTTACGTCGGGAACCACCGCTGTAGATAATAAATAGACCAATACAGTCCCAGACCATTTCCTTGGTTCTCACTGATGGCATTAGCCTCTTACCAAGCGTCCCGGCTGGAGGCCAGTGGAGCGCCTCATAGGTTGCGTTCACGATTTAGAATTCCATTTCAGTTGGAGGGCAGGTGTCAATACAAGTCTATGGGAGAGAAACAGTTTTTGAAAGAAATTTCCAAAAAGAAAATGTCCAAATGTTTTCTCTGATCATCATGTGACAGGGATTGGATTCACAAACCTGACATGTGAATGTTATGGCTGAAAGTCCTTTCTACTGGCCAACATCAAGCACATGTTTTTGAATATTGTCTCCACTTTTGGACACCTTTGTGAAGAAATAATTAGACATATGTTCATATGTGCTGGAAGATGTGACTTTGAACTTTGTGTCAGTTTTTGTTTCATGTGAATTGGCCTCAGGAATTACAGAGATATTAGCAATGATTTAAGACTATAAATCTGCATTTTGAGCGTTACTATGGTTACGGCCGTGGAATTTTCAGTTGCTCCACCTCAATGTTAAACTATAGGCTCTTTAGAATGTTGTGATGTCACGTGAACGCAACCTATTTGAAAGCTAAGACCCACAAAACCCATCTAAGCTTTCTTCCTCGTTATGAGTGTCACGTTTTTGTCCTTTTTGATTTGCGTTTTCATCACGTTTTTTGTGTGTGTTACTTTTACGTCATGTTTTGGTCACATGTGTGCGGCTTGATCACAGTTACACAAAGAACAAAAACAAAAGCGGTGGAAACGTGGCAAAAACGGAACAAAAATGTGATAGAAAAGGGACAAAAAAGCGACACATGACAAGCCTCTCCACACGTTATAACCGAGCAGACAAAAGCAGAGCTGAAGCACTTCTCCGTGGATGAGGATGTGGTGTGCGTCTATTTTCGCTCCACTCATTCGAGCAAAACTAGTCCTAAAACCGTTGGATCATTTCTGCTTTTGTCCCGGGGGGGTTCGGGGGCCGCTCTGGTCGGCGTGTGCGTTCACATCTGCAAAAAACAATCCTTTACTGAGGAAGGTGTTCAGCTATAACGGTGTTTAAGACCCATACAGTGACATAATGCCCCATCTGTTACATGCAGTAAACTGTCATATGGACGTCGTCACGGCGATCAGGGAAAGTTCCTCCACTCCGTGTTACGTAGTACTTTGAGCTGCATGACGAAATACTTCAGAGCTGTGCCGGTGCTTCCCCCGTGTGTGAGGTGACGGCATTCACTTTCCTGTCTCGCACTTTCACTTTCACAAACGTGACTGCGCCGTCCAGGACAGAGGATTCCTGGGTAGAATTTGGCCCATTTGGCAGAGCAGCCGGAAATATTCAGCCAGGCAGCAGCAGGGTAACAGTATGCAGTAGCAGTGACCCAAATGATGACTCAGGGAGGAGGGAAAAGAAGCCACTCTGCAGTCACTCTGATAGAGCAAATGTTACAACCCCCGGTCCCTGAAAGCGGACAAAACTTAAAGTGAAAAAAACTGCGGTTTCCAACGTCTCAAGCCAGATGGAACCGGAGCTCCCCCAGGATGTGCTTTCCTCAACTAAGAACCCTTTCAAAATAATACACAAGAGAATATCTCCACATATAAACATCCAGTACTTCATTTGATTCCCCCAATGTTCAGTTTTTCAGGGTAAAGGATCCGGGAAATATTTGATCTGATATCACACACTACACCCTGGCTTTTTAGCGCACCTCAATGAATAGGGCAGACAATCATAATCCACTGACAATAAACCATAACCAATATTAATGATTCATGCAGTGGCAATGGGAAGGACAGCAAGGTGAAGCATGATATTTTGGAAAATGCAATTACCATCGTCATAAAGGTGATGGTGATAATGGTATGTATGCATGTAGGTATGTATGTGTATGCATCTATATTATAAAAAACAATGAGAAATATATACTTCAATGAAGTAAATCACTAGAATGGTGACCTGTTGTTATAAGTAATGATCGAACTTGGTATTTTCTAAATGGGTAAAAAAAAAAAAAAAAAGTCTGGTGACTCATTATTATCTGAAATATCTCTGTTATTATTACCCCTATTGGGGGCCGCCTGCAGCTGGAAAATTAATGCAGTTGAATAGGGGGTAGGCACTTATAAGCTTTCTTGCTTCGGCCTACTCCTTTTGAGGTAGTTTTTGTTTTTTTTCTTTGTTTCAATCTTTATTATTATTTATTTTGTTCTGAAAATAATGTTAATGTAAATAATGTAAAACACAGACTGTAAACTGCTCAAATAAACTAAACTAAGAAATATAATGGAGTTTAATGAGAGTGTTCCGGCAAATGTTTTGGCCTTTTCCCCGAATCCATCAGAGCAAAAGTGTTCCTGAAACTAAAAAAGACCATTACTTTGTAAAAGGTTGTCTTTGCTTCCTTTGATGAGATGAAACCATCTATTACGTAAACGGTTTCCTAAGTGCTCCAAAGTTCAGGCAGACGGACAACAGTGAGTCAGGCTTTACACCGGCAGTAACAGAACTACCCTGGCCTTGCCACAGATCCAACATAAAAAGTGACGTAATGCCCCTTTAAACCCGAGCCTAACCCTCCAGAGGAATGTCTCCCTCTCGGTCTGACTTCTCCCAATAGTATATCCAGTGTTTTGAACACTGAGAACACTTTTGCATCGATTTGCTTCGCACAAATGTGACGTTGATGACAAACATGTATTCATTTGCATGATATTGAAGTACACGGTGCATGCTTACGCTTCTTGCTACTCAACGTTTCCCTGGATGATTGATTTTGGGACAGTAACTGTATTTGAAATATTCTCAAACGTAAGAGCGACTGTGCCAGAATACAGTTACTAACAATCCTCTTAAAATGACATAAGACCGGCATCCGACTCCCCGACCGCACCCTCATGCCTTCACACCACAATCACCCCCGCGTTCATAGTTCTGTGACAGGAAAGCGAAACGGACACGGAAAGTAGCAAACAAAGCAAACAAAATAATAATAATTATGATGTAACAGAATGGAAAATAAAATCATTAAACAAAGTAAAAGTAAACATTTGCAAAAAACATTTATAACGTAACACATGCCACACCTTTAAGAAAGTTCACCTGATAATTATATCTCTAACTCAAGTAGGCAGACATGCCATTCCTTTTCATGCTCAGTTATTGGTTTGTTATTTGCTGCTATAATAGTTTTTTATTTCTAGCCGATACTGATGATAAACTCTATTCTTAAAGCAGAACTAAGTTACTCATGCCCCTAGAGGCCATAAGCGCCACTGCAGGTGTCGTAAGCATGTAAATACTGTTTAAGTGCGGCTAGCCCACAGTTAGCTTCGCCCGTTAGCGATCTTTGTGATTCCATTAGTGTGTATTGCTGCTCTGACCCGGTGGCAGGCAAGTTGCAAGTGTGGTTTTCTGGCCAGAGACACCGGGGGGAGATGAAAGACCCCCCAATCATCCCATTAACACTTGTATTACCCCCAGAGGGACTACGGAAAGGATATATTAAGGTAAACAAGTTACTTAGTTCTTCTTTAAAAGTGTTTTATACATACATTTGATATAGCTTTTTGCTTTAAAAATAAACATTTTACCCAGCAAAATAATCATATTAAGAAAAGTGAGTACATTTACCCTCAAAAACACATAACAACGGAGCTTTAGCCGTATTCACTATAACGGGATTGATCTACAGGCTCTTTTTAAACATCTGATCACACAGAAATATCACATTCACTCTGGGGTTTCGGTAGTAAGTCTTTTCTGACATTATTTATCAAATGATTTTGTCCATACAGAAATAATGGAGGATGCTAACAACGATGCTAATGTTAAGCTTAATGCTACATATGCTAACGCGTTTTGAGCGCAGTTTTTTCACCTCTACTGGAAAACAATGACCCATTTTGACTCGACTTTGTGTGTGATAAGTATGTTCACAGTCCACCAGTATATAAAAACAAAAACAAACATACTTTCCCCGCTGGACTAGGCCACGCTGAGCCTGGCCAGTCGTACTACTCTCTGTTTGTGTATTTCAAATATCTGAGAACGACGTGTGTATGGCTGTATCTATTCTAAACCGCTCCTCTCCACCACTGCAGTGACTCGGGCAGTTTCAGTGAGACTGCCCTCCTCTCTCTGCACCTGCTGTGGTTTGAAACTGTTCTTAGTCAGTGAGAACTCTTCATCCTTTCTCATTTCTATATTTACTCACAGAAACAGAGCTCCGGTTTTGGTGCTTGTAGTTCACTTTTATTTGCTCTTTTTTTTTTTTTTACCTCTTAACTCCCAACTTAACCGAGTGCAGTTCGACTTGACCCAAATCTAAAAGCTTCTTGACTGGAGAGCTTACAGCCTATGGCCAGTGTAACGCCTCATTTGAAAGCTAGGACCTACAAAAGTGACGTAAATGGATCTTATTCCTTGCGTTTCTGCTGTGTTCTTTTTCATTTCATTTTTGCCCCTTGTTCCCATTGCATTTTGGGTCACATTTTTATATTTTCTTTGTCACTTTTTTGTCTTTTTTTTTGGTTAAGTTTTTGTCTTTTTTTCACATTTTGTCACATTTTGGTCTATTTTTCAATACATTTCCGTTTCTTTTTGTCAGATTTGTGTTGCTTTGTGTTTTCATCCTCATTTTCTTCTTGATTTGTTGCTATTTTGACGCTTTTTCCAAGACGCTTTTCGATTGCAGCTAAGACAGAACTAAGTAACTCGTGCCCCCTAGAGGCCATAGGCGTCACTGCAGGTGTCGTAGCATGTTACGTTTTTTTACTCATCAATTGTCCGTGAGAGTAAACACTACGCTGACAGAAAAGACAAAGGAAGAGGAATATTGTACATCCAATTACACAATGGAAATCATTTTTTTCACTCAAACCTGGCTGTAAATACTGCTTAAGTGGAGCTAGCCCGCAGTTAGCTAGAGATGAAAGACCCCCCCAATCATCCCATCAACACTCGTATTACCCCCAGAGGGACCACGGAAAGGATGTATTAAGGTAAACAAGCTACTTAGTTTTTCTTTAAGCCAAACTGGAGAACATGTGATCAGTTCAGGTGGGTGTTAAGGGGTTAAGCATTGTACAAAATGGAAGAGTTTTCAACAATGTGAACGGACTCAGAAACAGTGCAGGCCAGCGGTTCTAGCTTCAGGTTCAACCTGTGATGACAAATACAAATATGGCTGCAAGGGGGTTTTACACTTTTCTTATGGATTACTGACATAACTACAAGGGGAAACAAATAGAAAGTTTTCTTTCATTTACTGCTTTCATTATTCAACTTATTTCGGAAGTTCCCGCGCGCGCCGCCATTATTAGCCAGTATTAGTTTACATCGTTGAAGTACATAGGCAGATGTCAAGAGAAAGTCTCGGACTCAAAGCCGTTATTAGGCCGTGCAGAGAAACGCTGCAGTGTTGACTTGTTGGTGCAAATGAACATTTTATACAAATCAGTCTGCTGTTTTGTACTTCAGATTTCTAACATTTTCCCTCTTTCTCCGCTTAGTGAACAGACTTTGTGCTCTACCGGAAATGTCATGACAAAGAAAGTGCTGATTTGTGACAAAAAGAGGCAAAAGTGGGCCGGGCAGGAATAAAAGTAAGGCCTTTTATGTGTAAAAAAAACTAAAAAGTAAAAACAAAAAAAAAGCCTATATCTTTGGCAATGGACAGAGCCAAATGTAAATGTTATTCGTCATTTATTTAACTATTGATTGTTGAAATATATGTTTACATAAAAATATGTTCAGAGGCGATTTTGGATATCTAGTTCATGAATATGCTAGTAAGAAAGGTAATAAAAATATGTTGCATGATTTCTGGGGGTTGAAAGCAAAATAAATCAGGCGAGGAATTAGATATTGAAAAATTCAAACTCAATGAAACAGAATTTCCTCAGGTAAAACTGTTAAAGTATATAAATAATAAGTCTAAAAAGATATCGTTTTTCTGTCTTTTATTGGACGATATAGTGATTACCATGACATGTGCAAGATTCCCCTTTTTCCCCCAAGCGCGATGTTGGTCATTATTTACCATTTACCATGTTGGTCATTATTGGCCAATTATTATTATTTTTTTCCAGTCAGACGATAGGATATGTCTCCAAAAATGAAAGTCTTTATCCTTTTTTTTATTTGCACACTACAATCTGTCTTTTTGAAGTTTCTTTTGGAGTCAGCCCATGTCGGTGCAGGACTTGTTTCACTCTGGATGATGACAAACTCTTACAGGTTCAGCATCTTCAGCAGGTCTTTTGCATTTGCTCTGGGAACCGCCTTCTTTCTGATCTGTATGATGATTGGTCATTTCCATCATTGTTTTAACCAATGAACCTGGACCTTCAAGTGTCTGTAAATTACACCCAGGGATGATCCAGACTTGTTTAAAGGCATAAAATCATCTTAGTGTATGTAAACTTTTGGTTTTGTAAGAAGTAATACAAAATTGTGTAGAAAATTCTCATTCTTCTGGAATTGGACAAATAGAAATATTTTTTGAAATTCTAGTTGACCTTGTAGGAACAGATAACGTAATAACGACCCATAACGTAATACATTTGACCAGTTTCAAAATGTAATTGGCCGATAATGAAATAACGATAAGTCATTACGTTATCGGCCTTTGCGACGAGAAAATCCTTTGATAATGTAATAACTGCAGCCAATAATGTAATAGAATCAGAATCAGAATAGATTTTATTCGCCATTGATTGAGAACAAGTTCACAAGCTAGGAATTTTTCTTGATGTGGACGTGCAACAAAAAACATATAACACAGAATTTAGATAAAATTAAGCTATAAAACTTTAAACTATAAGGCTTTAGGTGGCATGCATAAGGAATATTAATAAATAAGATACAAAATAAAAAGTAAAATATGGTAAGATGACAACAATAGACTTCGAACAACAGTGGGATTATATTTACAGATGAGTATGAGTAAAAAGTAAAGTGATAAGTGACAGCAGCGGGTCTAAGAGTGGAAACACCACACAGTGCAAACGAGCAGATACATCCATGAGTCTGTGAAGTTATTGGGTCTTGTTATTGTTCATGAGTCTGATGGCGGAGGGGAAAAAACTGTTCAAGTGGCGGGAGGTATGGGTCTGGATAGACCGTAGCCTCCTGCCTGAGGGGAGAGGGGTGAATAGTCCGTGTCCAGGGTGAGAAGGGTCAGCTGTGATCCGACCCACACGCCTCCGGGTCCTGGAGGTGAACAGGTCCTGGAGAGATGGGAGCTCACAGCCGATCACCTTCTCCGCAGCACGCACAATGCGCTGCAGTCGGAGCTTGTCCCGTTCTGTAGCGCCGGGGAACCACACGGTGATGGAGGAGGTGAGGATGGACCACACGGTGATGGAGGAGGTGAGGATGGACCACACGGTGATGGAGGAGGTGAGGATGGACTCGATGATGGGCGTGTAGAACTGCACCAGCATCTTGGTTGGCAGCTTGAGTTTCCTCAGCTGCCGCAGGAAGAACATCCTCTGCTGGGCCTTCTTGATGAGGGAGCTGATGGTCGGCTCCCATCTGAGGTCCTGGGTGATGGTGGTGCCCAGGAAACGGAAGGAGTTCACGATGGAGATGGGGGTGGGAGAGTCTGTCAGGATGAGGGGGGACGGTGGGGCTGTGTCTTTCCTAAAGTCCACGATCATCTCCACTGTCTTCTGGGCGTTCAGCTCCAGGTTGTTGTGTCGCCAGCCGTTCCACCTCTCTCCTCTAATGTAATTGATTAATGTAATAACTACATTAATCAAGTGATTTGATGTACCAATACAATGTGGCTACTTTTTCATTCTTTTGGGGTTTGTGCAACATAACAAGGAAAACACACACTTTTTTCCCCTTTAAAAGCATATATCATGTAAGAATGGGGAAAAAAAAGGCTATAGAACTCGTCCTTGTATGTCAGTGTTAATGAGTGGTTGGCCTGAACAAGTTTAAACACACCTCCAGTGAACCATCAACCAAGGACATGACATAGATTTCCACATGTCGCCCCCTAGTGGCACTAACGCTGTAATACAGGGAAACCTGGCTGAAACAGTCTCTGAAAAGAAGTACCTATTACTGACAAGGATGTGTGCTTTGAGTCTACCACTTTCTACAAGAGGCTGCAGCAAAGACTTGGAGATTTTCTTTTTTTTACCAGTGTTTTATGGAGTCCATCTTAACATTTTTTGTTTTGTGTCTTGGTTTGCGCGACCTTTTACAGCTGAAAGGTCGTACGTAAAGCCCACCAGATAATGGAGTGTCCGGACCATCCGCTCTAAAACCAGTTCCCTGCCGCCCACAATCTATAAATTATGTTTTATTTACAAGGATCTTACACATATTTTCAGAAAATTAAAATATCGTTCAAAAGTTCATTTATTTCTGTAATTCAACTTAAACTGTGAAACGAACATGATATAGACTCATGACATGCAAAGTGACATGTGTCAAGCCTTTGTTATAATTTTGATGATTATGGCTTAGTCTAATTAAAAAAAATATTCTAATTTTATGAGATTTTTAATTTGGGGATTTTACAAGCTGAGCCATAATCATCAAAATGATAACAAATAAAGGCTATATCTCACTTTGCATGTAATGAGTCTGTAATATATCAGTTGCAGTTTAAGTTGAATAGAAATGAATGCACTTTTTAACGATATTCTAATTTTCTGAGTTTGACCTGTGTACTGATGTATTCGGCTGTGACGGTATGATCTTTGCTCACACACGACTGTTGTTTTATCATGTGCTGCATACTCATTTCCTCTGGGATATTAATACAGTTGAACCTAGAGTCTGACGTGGCTCTCTGAAGGTCTACTTCCCAACAGATTTATTTGGGAAATAACTTTTTCAAAAGGGTTTTTCAGTGTTTAAGTGCAGATTTATTGAGCTTTGAACCTCAGAAAACAAGATGCAACTTATACATCTGAACTTGGCTCTATGCATTATAAAGATACTGTCCACAAATAGCAATGATGGCAGAAAAAAGACAAATTTAGCCCAAAAATAAATTGTTTATCTGTAATTTATTGAACGATAAGTCGATATATCCATTACTGTGACGGCCCTACGTGAATGCTTGTATTTTATTTCTATTCACTGAATGAAATGTTACACAATGTGGCTTTAAACAATACGGAGCCGACATAATGCTGCTTTAGTTGCACCACCATCAGCCATTTTGTGATATGGAAGTGAAAAAACAGATCGTGTTTGTTTTTCACGTTGTCTTCTATTTTCCCATAACACAACAAGACTTTTGCACACAACTTTAGAACGAGAAGCTTTGACGGGCTTATGCTGCGTTCAGGCAAATGGTAACTGCTATTTCTGTCCACTTGAAAATGATGAATAAGTAAGTGAGACCTCAGAGCGTTGCAGCTCAACTCGCGTGGAAACCAAACGGCTGATGCTACAACCGTCAGCTAATCAGTAGAGCTGGGCCCCGTTAAACGACATCAGTCTGGTATCGGAAAAGAGGTTTAAGCTCTACTGGTATCCAGGATTAACCTCTTAACCTCCACCTGAACAGAGCGCATTGTCTCCAGTTTGGCTTTACCCAAATCTAAAAGCCTCTTGGTGAAAATGGTCCAAATAGCGACAAAACGGTGACAAAAACGGATGAAAATGTGGCAAAAATACAGGAAAAAATATTATTATTTTTTTATTAAAGTGGCAACAACGTGTGGAAAAAGGTCAATTTAGATGAGTTTTGTAGGTCTTAGTTTTCCAATGAGTCGTTAATAATAATAATAATAATAATGCATTGGTTTTATACAGCGCTTTTTTGGACACTCAAAGACACTTTACATTGCATTATTCATTCACTCCATACTTGGTGGTGGTAAGCTACTATTGTAGCCACAGCTGCCCTGGGGTAGACTGACGGAAGCGAGGCAACCAGTCTGCGCCATCGGCCCCTCCGACCAACACCAACCACTCACTCACTATATTCACCCCAGGCTTTCTGATGTTCCCAAACGGTCTCCCATCCAAGTACCGACCAGGCCCTTCCTCGCTTAGCTTCCAAGATCTGACTGGGCATAGCAAGGCGGTATGGCCTATGGGCTGTGACCTTTTAGATTTGGGTAAAGCTGAACTGGTTAAGGTGGGGTTAAGAGCTTAAACCAGCCCTACTAATACGATGCTAACATTACATGAACGTTTAAACATGCTACATGTTACACTGAAGGCGTCGACGTTCACTTCATTGTTGATCATTTCACGTGATCACCTTCATCATTGCCGTCTTCAGCTCGTATCTAAACTCAGAGTCATCGTGTTATTACCGCTTCGAGCTGCGTTCAAAAGCATTTTTCCAAGTTGGAGACGTCGGAAATGTACCAGTTGCCTTGAACGCACCATTAGTTCAACGATAGTTAGACAAACTTGAACTCATTGTGGATATAAAAAATAAATATTTCTCAAGTACGTAATGATCCAGCATGCGCTTTTTATACACAAGCAGAGCATTTACAACATGACACAGGATAGATACAGGCGGCATCAGAAATGGTCACGTTCGAAGCTGTCAGAGGGGAAATGAAAGTGGAAAGAACTGCTCTTTCACCCGTTAGTCCAAAATGACTTTAACAAATGCCCAATCATGAATATAGTTTCTGCTAAATAAAGATGAAGAGTCATGGAGAGGAGTAAAGTGGTTTAACAGCCCACAAATACATCAATGACGGGGAATGCTAATGTTAGCATCATACTACATATGCTAACGCTAGCGATGAGTGCCGGTTTATCACTTACTGGACAATTTGCGGTGGAAAAACACATTCCTAATGGCCTGATTTTGACTTGACTTTATTTGTGTGATAATATATAGTCCACCAGGAAACTAAAGAATAGTGACAAATTGTGATTCCCACGTGAAGCTAATGTTCTCCTCGGCCGCGCCCCCTCATGTGACGCGTTGCAGATTGAGTGCAGTGAACAAATACTTGTTTTGAGAGAGAATACTGAACCTGGATTAGTTCCTCTGACCCGGGAGCTTCTGGATCAGCTACTACAGAGTCAGTGGGCTTAGTGAACTCTGGGTTTCTCTCAGGATTTGTGAGGCGTTCGTGTGAAACAGGAAGAGTCAGCGCCAAGCGGCCAATCACAGCAGAGACACAGGCTGTTCCATCCAATAACAGCTCCTAGGTCCTGATCCTAGCGGGGGATTGGCGGCGCGGTGGCTTATGGGATGGCACATAGCTCCTAATCGCCAGTGAGGAACCACCAGAGGTCCCTAAGCTAAAGGAGACGCGACAGGAAGCATTGAGGCTCCTTTCCCTCCTCCTTCCTCACTGACAGCACTATTCACGCTTCTTATCCTGACGGATACTGACGTACATCTGGTTTGGGCTTGGACCTCTTACAAAACCACAGACACAGTTCATCTGAATATCAAAATCCATCACTAAGCTCATGACCAATACTGTGTATCTACAGCGCCATGAGCCAAGCAGCTCATGGGGGGAATGTTCACATGTGTCTTTATTACAACTGAAATGCAACACTCGTACAATTATGTGAACGAGAAACAAGTCTTTTTCATCATTTGCGTCAGACACATATGTAGGGAAAGTTACAACACGATGTTGCTACTTTATAAAATCCATACGCGCTTTAATATAAAGGAGTTCTCTCCTCTTCCCACGCTGCTCCTCTCCCTCCATAACCACAGAGGGTTCTCTCCTCGGATCGGTCAAAGAGCCGTCTTCTTATCTAAGCTGGAGCTCAACCTGGAGCAGGGTATGAGCTAAGGGCATGTTTCCATGGAGATCTACCCTGATAGAAAGTTATCCAGCTTTATAGTACAGCAGAACCAGGGTTAACCCTGAACTCCCCCCCCCCCCCCAGCTAACTCTCTAATCCAGCTTCGTAGTTTACCCTCTGAGCGATCAGTAAACACATGCAGCGGAGGGTCAGGTGTGTCATTGTCTCACTCCTAAACAATCATTCTTAGATCATCTTTTTTACCAAAATGGAATTATTCTTTTTATTTATATATATATATATATATTATATATTTGCATGAACATCTAAACAACTTAGCTTAAACAAAAGATTATTATTCTTTTAGATTATTATTCTTTTCAGATATGGTTTCTTTAAGTTTATATTTCATCCTTTCCTTTTTATAAATATATAGATATAATATTTTCTATAGGAAACACATCCACCTTATAACCTAAATGGTTTTACTGTGTATTATGCATTGTTGTTTTTAGCTTTGTGTGTTTTTATGTGTTGTGTCTTTTTTTACTTAAAAGCTTATCAAATCTGTAAAGCACTTTGTAATGTTGTTTTGAAAAGTACTATACAAATACATGTATTATTATTATTATTATATCTATACTAAGAATGCCCCATTGTGCGCGTTTTCGACTCCCGTGGATTTAAAGAGACCTCCTCTCAGCCTGCGGTGGTTTTATGTTCCCGCCTCAAATACATACAGTACACGTGATACACACTCACACACTTAAAAACATGGATCGTGAGTCAGTTGATCCAAAAGTAAACTGCGGTCCGATACAGTACAGGGGTCTTGTTTCTGGAGGAAATAATGGACCTTGGGAGGAAGTGTCCACAGCTCTGGTCTCGTCCCTCCCTTTGTGTGACATGAAGCCGGTTCACAGTTTGCAGAAGCTGTCCGTCTGGCTGAAGGTGAACGCTCCCTGGACACGCTCGCTCCCATCTCGGCACGTGATCTACAACACGCATGAAGACGGGGAGGATCACAGATGGGTTGTGTGTGCGACGTGTATTTGTGTTAGGCACGTTAATTATTCAAATCTCTCCACAGGTCGGGTTTTGGCAGCTGTACTGAAATGCATTCAGCAGATGTTTGTGTACGCTTCCCTTGTCAGATGAATAGTACAGCATCATGTGACCAGACTGACCGGTGATCACATGACAGGAGACAGTCCTTCTATGTGAGCACGTAATAACAACGACAGGAGCGAGGACCATCTCACCGTTCTCCCAGCGGCTGGCAGCACGTCCCGGGCTCAACCCCGTCTCATTCAGAGATATAAGCAACAATATAAACAAGTGACAGTGAAGCGGAGTCTGTTGAGCTCTGAGTGGGGGACTGGGGGTGGGATTAAATAAGTGTTCTTCTTCCCACTCCCTTTCAGGTGGAAGTGGATTGTTTTTTTGTTTTTGTTTTGTTTTCCTGTATATTCTCTGTTGCCCTCTGCCTGGAATAAATAAATAAAATGAAAATGAATGAAATATCTGTACAAATTCAAACTTCGCCTTGTTTTGTGGCAAAATAGTGGAAAAGTTGCCATACATCTGCCACCTGCCCTACATCCATGTGCACTATTTTTGCATTTTGGAATCTTTCGCCGATTTTAGTGAACACTTGGACCAAATTTGCTGCTTGTTTCACAAACTGCAGTATTTTTCTACTCATCTGCTGCACTAATAAATCAGGGATTTAGATATAAAAAAATCCCTCGAAAAAATCAGAGTCTGTAGGAGCGACTGAAGTGGAGATGTTGTTGCAAGAGTGACGTGAAAACCTCATTTGGAGAAAACGGTCCTAAAGTTTTCTAACATCTGTAAAATCTCGGCATTGACAGTCGACGTGGCTTGTATCTGCACTCAGTTTGTGTGTGTGTTCTGGATGAGCAGCTCACAGGGGGGAACTCGGTTTCGTCGTCCAGCTGCACGGGACCTGCTGCCAGCTCGTGCTCCGGAATCACCTCTCCTTCTCTGCAGCCGCCGTCCTCACTGTAGCCTACAAGCACAGCACAGGGAGACACAGCTAGGCTAGGAGATAACGTGATGGTGACAGGCTTGGGCGTATATGGGGTATTCCCTGATGGCATGCTGGGACCTCATCTCAGACTGTTAAGATTGTGACTGGCCCACATTCAGCATCACAGAGCTGCTCCACATAATCAGTGCCCTCGCTCCTCCTCTCTCAGGACAGGCACAAACTTTATACCAAAACAAGACAACCCTTGTTGGCACATTTTTGAGACATGGCTCTTGTTGCCGCTAATTGATCACTATATATCTCTGATTATCACATTACAAAATGTACAATATCAAATATATTTAACCACTCAAATACAAATATTCATTCATTCATTCATTCAACCATTCACCCGTTACAGTCCACATAGAATCATGCTAAAATGACTACAATAAAACATCACTAAAGGTCATATTTACATTTGCAGTTATCGGTGCTGACACCACTGGTTTTCCAACAGCACTTTCCTTGTATTGCCAGAGAAATCTTTCAGGTCTAAGGAAAGTTTCAGACTCTGTGGGAGTTTGTTCCATTCTTTGATGCCTTTGAATGAGAAGAATGTCTGTGCAAAGGCTGAGTTACGTTTAGGCCTTACTCTACAGGCATTACGACTCATGGACCTGGAGCTCCTAGTCATCTGCTCAGAGCTGGACAAATGTTTGGCAAAGGCGCAGTATTATTCAAAATGTTTCAAACTAATCGCACATTGGCGTACACAATGAAATGATCAAAGTTAAAGTTCCAAGGATCAGACAGTGATGGTATCTTTTTTTTGTCCAGCACTTTAATAGCTTGATTCTATAGAGATTTCTGAGGATTTATTGTTGTCTCACTCGTCTGTGACCAACACGTTTACCTGTGAGTGTGGCAGTGGCTAGGCCTGGGGCGGGGGGTAAGGCAGCGGTGGCAGCGTAAGACGGATAAGAGGCTCTGGGCGCTGATGGCGCTGAAGAAGCTTCAAAGATGTTTTCCTCACATTGGTCCTTAGCCTCTGGAAAAAGCCTAGGAGAAGAAACAACCCAAGAAACTTCTGAGTACAGGATATTATACATATATATACTCTGTACCTTCTTTTTTTCCTCCAAGCTCAGGTTTCTAGAACTGCACTTTTCTGGACTGAGGTGTCTGATGTTTTTACTGGGATCTGCTGTAGCCACTCCCCCAGTTTGGGGGTTTCTAACCATACATGAAGGGTTCCACCCCAAATCCATGTGAGATTTGAGACTATACGGTGGCTGTAAGGAGGGAGGCTTAGGACTAGTGAGCGTGAGAGCCACTATCCAGGATGAAACAAAGCTCCAACAGATGACGTGCTCAGTGAGTGTCTCACACAATGGGGAACAGAAGATGAGGTGCTGGAGGTTCCGTCATGGTCCTCCCATGATGTACCACCAAAACATGACTGAAGTGGCGGATATCAAGAAATCCTACCAATGGCTAGACAGAGCTGGCCTGAAGGACAGCACAGAGGCTCATCATGGCTGCACAGGAGCAGGCCTTGAGCACCAGAACTGCAACCATCAGCTGCAGTTGTAGCTGATGGTTTTAAATCTGAGTTTTTAATCACAGATAAAGGAGTCCCCCAGGGCTCTATTTTGGGTCCATTGTTGTTCACAATCTTCATAAATTCTATTGGGTACAATATCAAACATAGCTCTATACACTTATATGCAGATGATGCAATTTTGTACACCAGTGCTCCCTCTGCTGGTCAAGCTGCCCAGTTCCTACAGGAAGATTTTGATGAAATTCAAAATTCATTAATAAAACTTAAACTCTCACTAAATACACGCAAAACTAAGTATATGTTGTTTTCCAGGAGGAAAGAAGTTCAACCTTTAAATATCCATACATTTGATGGCACAGCTATAGAAAGAGTGTCCTCTTATAAATACTTGGGTTTCTGGCTGGATGAGAAATTGACTTTTAAAACACATGTTTCAAAACTATGCCGTAGTCTTAAATCTAAATTATCATTTTGCTATAGAAACAAATCTTGTATTCCATTGCATTATAGAAAAGAAATCATTCAAGCTACGTTTTTATCAGTCCTTGATTATGGCGACACAGTTTATATGCACACTTCACCTTCCTTTCTTAAACCTCTCGATGCAGTTCATCATTCTGCTATTCGATTTATAACTGGAGACAAATACAGAACTCATCACTGTTTACTGTATGACAAAGTCGGCTGGTCTTCCCTGACAAGTCGAAGAGAGCAACACTGCATTTTATTTATTTATAAAGGACTTGTTGGGAGGCTTCCTGATTATCTCGCATGTGAACTCAACTACAGCTCAAGTAGCTACAACACCAGGTCACATGACTGTTTGGTTTTGAAAAATGGACTCGTAAAGAGTGACACGGGGAAAAGAGGCTTTTCATATTACGCTGCCCACAAATGGAACGAACTACAAACGCTTTTACAATTGAACTCTTTAGTGCCTCTTTCACATCTAAAACGGTTAGTATTCGATATGTATAAAGAAAATTGTGCTTGTTTTAATTGATACTTAAATATTGTATTGTTATTCACTGTTATGAAACAGGGCGCTCATGAAAAAGAGAGTCTCGTACTCTCATTGGGCCTTCCCTGTATAAATAAACATATAAAAAAAATAAAGCAAAGAGGTCAATGAGACAATCCAGCACATAACTATGCAGGGTGTAAGATGCTGGTAGGGAAAGCTTACATGGAGCGCCATAACCAAGTGGCTGTCATAGTGTACAGGAACATCTGTGCAGAGTATGGGCTGGAAACCCCGAGGTCAAAGTGGGAAACACCTCCAAAGGTGGTAGAGAATGACCGAGCCAAGATCCTGTGGAACTTCCAGATACAGATGGACAGAATGGTAATGAAGCAACCGGACATTGTGGTGGTGGACAAAGAGCAGAGGAAAGCCTTTGTGGTCGACATAGCAATACTGAGTGATTTTAACATCAGGAAAAAGGAACACGAGAAACTAGAGAAATACCAGGGGCTCAGAGAAGAGCCCCTGGAGCCCCTCAGTCCAGAAAGTGCAGATCTAGGAATAGTGAAGATTCCTTGCTTCCAGGCCGACAGTAGAGGAGCTTGGAGGGATGAAAAGGGATTTTATGGTGTGTGAAAGAAAGAGATGAGAAGAGAGACAATAAAAGCTCTCACTGGTGAGTGTAGGACAGGCAGCACTTGCCGCCCTCTTTAGGGTCCAGGGTGTAGACTAAGAGCTTGCCCTCCGCTGTAGCTACAAGCAGCCGTGGAAGTTTCTGGATCCTGGACACACACGAGAGTTATGAGACAGTGACGAACTCTGCAGTGCTGAAGGTCCTCTGAACCATTAGTGCGGCGAGTTTCCTCACACGGTCAGGGTGCAGGTGTTCCTCTGGCCGGGCTCGGGCAGCTGCGCCGTGGCGAAGGCCCGGTCTTGGCTCATCATGTCGGAGACCGGCGCTGGGAGGTAGGTGCTGGCTGCAGAAAAGATCCGACCCACGTATGAGCCCCACGAAGAGGCATCCTCCTCCGCCGCACTGGAACACATTCAGACACACCATCTTTAAATGAGCAGGATGGGCCTTCTAAGCCACTCCTTTAGAAAGGTTTGGAAAGGAAAAAGAAGTTTGTAAATCCGACAGGGGTGCAGAATTCTTTGTAAACACCCTATATCCTATCTGGCTTTAAGGCCGTTTTTTTTTTTTCATCCAGTAGGTACAAAGAAATCATCATTTTCAGATTGTACACTGCAAATATGTTCCACCTCAAGAAGAGCTTTTTTTTTTTGCAACCCACCTCGATGTTTGAGACAGAGCTGTTTTGGTTTCATTCGTTCATTTGAGTGAATTATCTCCTCAGACTTAAAACTCTTCATCTGTATCTTACATTTTGACATTTAGATATATTTTCACCATTTCACCAAAAGATATTTGTAATATTTTGCCTTGAATCGATACAGGCGGCGATGTGTCATACAAGGGGCGTGGCCTCACGGCGGACCAGGGACGTGTGTGAGGTTTGTTGCTGCTGAGGCACATGTTACTGACTCCAATATAAAGTAAAAGAAACTGCAGGGAAAAAATGCAACTTGTCTCTGGTATTCTCTTAAGATTAAAAGATAACACAGTGAACGTGAGCAGGTCTCGTACCCCCCTCCCAAATGATAAGTTACTGACAGTCCTAATGCGCCACGCGAGCGGTGCATGATAGTATCGACATTTTCAGCATAAAGACTCCTCTACAGCATTTCATCCAGAAAATGTCAGTCTAATCAGTAACTCCTTTACGTTTAAATTGCCTCTCCTAAACCGTGCAGAATATTAAAACAGGCTGGTTTTCACTTGTAGTCCACATGTTTTGTAGAAATGTGTCGCCCTGACACAGCGCCCCCCTCGGGTCGTCAGGGCAGTGCACTGGAGGCCTCACGTCGGGCCTATCAAAACACGGTTTAAAGTCAAATGAACAGGTTAAACAAGTCGTTCTTATGCCTGATTCTTTATCCAGGTGATGGAAAGCCAACGCGCCCAACAAAAACCCATTTACTAGGGATGTAACGATTCACTTAAGCCCCGATTAGATTTCCGATTTGAAGTTCCCGATTTCGATTTTTCCCGATTTCTTTTTTTTAGAAAAGAAGGACTCCTTCATACCAATGTTTCTTTTGTATTAACATCTGTATTTTTGTCCTTGTAACAAATTGCAACTGTCTCAGTAAGAGAACTTTACATTACAAAAATTACAAGACATGAAGATGAACTACAATATTTTTTTAGTAAACTATGTAGCAAAGCAAACATTTTGAGATTATATTTTACCAAACCTTTATTTTTTAATTTTTGCAGTTTGAACATAATACCACCATTTAGAACTATTTTTACAGTGCAGTTTTTCCACCCTTGAAGCCTCACTGCCTCCGGTGCAGCCTTTGTAAACATAAGGAGGAAAAAGACCTGACAGCTCCTGTAGGTATTAGATTATTTGACAAACGGACATTTGATGAGGATTTCAGCAGAATCAGAGCAGGTTGGTCAGATGTTTGTCAGTTTACGATCTTTGGTCAACTTCTGTCAAAAGGCTAAACTCTGCGTTAGCCGCTCACGCTAATCTCGTAGCCGCTAACTTTAGCTGTGTCTGTTGCTTCGATGCCTACACGTGTATGTGTTTACATGTTGTGGTGTGTGTTGGGGGTGAGGCGGGGGAGGTGTGGAGCTTGTCTTGAGAAAAGGTTAACGTAGTTAGAAACAACGAGCTAGTATGTTCCGGTCTGTTTCGGTCGCGCAAAATGGAGTAGCTGAGGGTGGCTTTAAAATCGATTCTTTTATTTTTTACATCGATTCACATTTTACGCATATTAAATCGATTTTAAATCGATTTTCGATGAATCGTTACATCCCTACCATTTACAAATGTATTTTACTTTTAGGGGCGAAAAAAAGCCAGAATGGGACAGAGCGCTGAGTGAATGAGCCGAGCTCAAGTGTGTGCGGGACACTGGAGGCTCGCCGCAGCTCCGCCCTCTTTATACGATATCGACAACTGATTAAACATTTGGGCATTTTTAACCACGAGATTGATTAAAATCATAGGAGATCCCTATCATTTTAAGAGAAGGGACTGTTTTTATAAAGTTTATTGTATTTTTGTTTTTTTCCGTGATGACTGGTGAGGCCTGGCCTCCCCTGACCGCACGTCACTGCTGCGAACGAGAGAAAAACCTCTACATTTTTCCTTTTAGCCGTTTTCTGGTGGGCTATAAACATATTTATCACACAGCAATAAAGTCAAGCCTGCTTCCAAGTTAGCATTGTCTGTGTTATTTATGGGCTGTTGGACCACTTTGCTCCTCTCCAGGTCTCTGCATCTTTATGTAGTGGGAAAATACATCCAACATTTGTTAAAGTAATGGTGGAGAACTGGGAGAAAGTTTAGGTTTTTTCCCATCTTGACCATATATGGGAAATCCCACCATGTTCCTGCTCTGGAACCGGCTAACGTACCTTGGCTCCGGGTGCTGGTCCATTCTGAAGATGTGCACGGTCTCTGTGTTACTGGAGGAGCAGAGGAAGTGTCCGTCAGGGCTGAAGGACAGGCAGCTGATGTCCACACACCTGCACACACACAGTCAGAGTCCGGCTGAGTCTGCAACTCCAAGACAGCATCATATTACTACTGTGGCTGGCAAAAAGACAAGCAAATCTGTCATACACACTGAACTTTGAGCCAGTTGGATCATTGAACTAAACATTCCATCAAATCCTGTGCTCTTTTATGTTAACTTACATTGTAAGGGACTTTTTAATACCTAAATGTACGTATATCTCAAATCTATATGATGGCTTAGACCAGAACCTTTTTTCCTAGAAGGTGCTACTGACATGCATCTTATGGCAGATGGTAGTAACAACCCAAGTGATCTACACAAAATAAATGAATAAAACCAAAACATATATACTATAGATACAGACGGCAATGCGGGGCAAGAAAACCTCTCATGGGAATCACTATTTTTTGCCGTTTCTGGCGGACTATAAACATATTTATCACAAACCACTAAAGTCAAGTCTAAATCTGGCCCATACGGATGTTTTTATCACAGCAAATTTTTCTTGTCTTGGTTTCCCTCTGACTGCTTCAAACTATTCCAAACATGCAGTCCGTATCCATCGGGCCCTGCCCTCCATCTGAAATGATTGTAGAACGTGAACGCCACCTATATTGTCACTACTTTAACACCTTGGACCTTAGGCTATCTGACAGTTAGCTGACAGAGAACACGCTGAACCTTGTGACCGTCTTGGTTTGTGTGGATTGTCCCAGTAATGACGGAGAGATCAGCCAAAAAAAATCTACATTTTGACAGTTAGTTACCATAGTTACTATGGGAACTGCCCACCACTCCTCGGCCCTTTAATGTTGCCTATTGCTGGGTTAGGGTGACATCACAGTGTTCTAAGGGCCTGTGATTTGGCAGCACCTGAAGGCAGCATTAAAGGTGCTGCCTTAAAAGTGCTCTGGTAAAGATGATCCTTTCCAGTTGTGAAGTGAAAATTACGAGTGCGTTGTGTTCAAGTGCTTTTGTGTCGTAGCAAAAAAAAAAAAAAACTCCAATAAACCATAAACAAATAAATCCATGTGAGAAAGTCGCCCACAAACCGCTGAACTACTGCTACTCTGTATCTGCTTTGATCAAAAAAACATATAGATTGGCTTTTTTTCCCTTTTTTTTTTAAATTTTTGCTAAATAGCTAATTGCATAGTGTCGGCTTCATATCGATCAGCTAAAAAGACATAAAAATGTATTATTGCTGCTCATCTCGGGAACTCAGGCATCAAAATGATCTCCCTATTATATATATAATATTATATAGAGGTCATGGACCCAGTGACTGAATTAATGATCATTTTTGTAATTCATACATTTTCTTTTTAGATACGACTTGTGAAAGTGTAATGCAGTTAATAGGAAAAACTGGCTCCTCCCCCCCACTGTGACATCATCACATTCTAGTAGCCTGGCACGAGCCAGACTGATCCTCCATGTTCAGAGATACATGGAGGATCAGTCTGGAAGCTTCTCTGAGGGCTTTCACCGCAACACTTACTTGACTACACGTATGGACTACAAACATGGCGGAGGACGTAAATGCGAAGCGTAGGTCGTTTTGTGTTTGATTGGTTCGCTCTCGTTCAAACTGCGATCGTTAGCCCCGCATCCAGTCTCGATTTGGAAATCATGTCCTATTACCACAATTCCACACTGTCTTTATATGTATTTATGAATACATCAATAAAGTCAGTCTGGCTTTATGCCAGGCTAACACCTGAAACCCAGGGTACATTTCCCCTGTAGCCAGCGGAGGGCGCTCCCAGAAGCAGGTGGGTTGCAGGTTCTAGAAGTGATGATGTCACAGTACCACGTGGGGGGCAGGAGCCAGTTTTTCCTATTAACTACATAAGTAGTTGTATCTAAAAAGAAATGATCATTAATATCAGTCACTGGGTCCATGATCTCTCTGTACAAGACCAAAAATGTCCTCAATAACAAAATAATTGACCTCTATATAATATTATAGGCCTTTAGAACGCTGTGATGTGACCTGAAACCCAGATCTTGAATCTCTCGACACAACTATCACTTGATTAAATCTAACCACCTGCATTATTTTTCAAACTAAGCTTTATTTAGAAAAAGTGATCGGTTGATGTTTTGTGCGTGCATTGGAGTGTGGGAGGACCTCTTCATGCCGCGGCGGAATTCGAAGAGGCGCTGGCCCTGAGGGACAGAGAACACTCGGATCACCGTGCCCTGGAACCACATACAATATCAAATCATTGATTAGCGTCAGTAGTACAACTTTAAATAATTAATATATGTGTGTAGAAATATCCCTAGATATTAGTGCTGGGACAAAATATGGGATCGGATTGGATCGCAACTTGATACTTTTTGCTGCAATATCAAGTATACTTTCAATGCGTGTGTTTGGAGTCATTTTTATCATACACTCCTTTGTTTTCCTGTAACAGCACTTTGTTACAGTTCATGTTCATTCACTTTTCAATCTCAACACTTCAATAAATGTCAAATGGCATATGGTTTATGGTCTTTGGACACAGGACTGTTTTCTTTTTACACATTTTAAAGGTAAATATATCACTTATCATAATTACTTTCTGTATCACAATATGTATTGGTTCGGCCCCGAGTATCGTGATACGTATTAGATCGTGACAAAAGTGCATCATCCCAGCCCTACTAGATATGTAGTTATACAAAACTGCCAGTAGAGGGTGCAATTCTTTTACATGTACTCTGTAAAAAACACTTAAAAGTGCATTATGCAACTTTTTACGTGGAAAAAAAAAAGTTATTTGACCTTGTAGTGACCCAGCGGCTGTATGTGCCTTTACTTTCCATCACAGTGGTCTCTAGGACGCTCCAGGAGCAGTTATTTGGAAGCACGACAGTAGCTACGCAGCCTCACCTGTAACTTCGTGTTTTGAGCACAAGTTCCACTTCAGCATAGGCGTCGATTTATGTTCTTCCCAGTGGGTGTCCAGTCAAAAAAAAAAAAAAATCGAGATCGAACCAGCGGTCTCGCGGTTGGGACCCTGGCCATATGAGCCCTGCGCTCTACCTATGGAGCTAAACGCTTTAAGTTATAGTTTTGCTTCGCTCTATTTGCGCTGAAGCGGCTCCTTATCAGCGCGCACGTTTATGTTGCTTTTTTTAGACTCGCTGCGGGTCATATATTGACGTCTGGAGAAAAAAAAAAAACGAAAGTTGGCATCGAAAGAATTGTAGTTTTTCAATACCACCCATAAAAAGTTGCACAACGCACCTTTAATGCTGCCTTCAGGTGCTCTGGTAAAGTGACGTGGCTTTTGTGTCGTAGCAAAAAACAAAACAAAAAAAAACACTCCAATAAACCGTAAACAAATAAATCCATGTGAGAAAGTCGCCCACAAACCGCTGAACTACTACTACCCTGTATCTGCTTTGATCGAAAAAACATATAAAGATTGGCTTTTTTTTTCTTTCTTTTTTTTCGCTAAATAGCTAAATGCATCGTGTCGGCTTCATAACAATCAGCTAAAAAAATAAATAAAACTGTATTATTGCTGCTCATCTCGGGAACTCAGGCATCAAAATGCTCTCGTACTATGACATTTAGCTCAATTTTAACATCGTTGTTGTAATGTTGTTGTAATGGTGTCTCCCTGTGCTAAGACGCTTGCACTCGTGACTTCCATTTCACAATTGAAGAGGATCATCTTCCCCAGAGCACATGAAGGCAGCGTGAGTACTGTTTCCTGGCTCTGCCATACTCTTCCCTGTCCGTTCCACGAAGGGAATGGACAGAACGTCAGTGAGATAAAGTTAGCAGTGAGCGGACATGACGACGGCTGTGGTCCAATTCACAAAATATGTGAAGGCAAAAATACTCCACTACTTCATCCATGATTAGTTATGGCTAATGTCAATGTTGATTAAACTAGCCGCGCAGCGAGTGATGTGACGGTGGTGATTGGTTCGGCCTTATCAGCCACTTGTTTAGCGTGTGTGTCAAGACCCGCCTTCTTTTGCGCAGAAAAGAATTGGGTGTGGTTTATAGGGATGTAACGATTCACTCAAGCCCCGATTCAATTCGATTTCCGATTTGAAGTTCCCGATTTCGATTTTTTTCCGATTTTTTTTTAAACCTTTTTTTTTTTTAAAGAATGACTCCTTCATACCAATGTTTCTTTTGTTTTAACATCTGTATTTTTGTCCTTGTGACACATTGCAACTGTCTCAGTAAGAGAACTTTATTACAAAAAATTACAAGACATGAAAATGAACTATAATCATTTTGACAGAGTGCTTGTAAATTTACATGTTTTCAGCATAAATAAGCTATGTAGCAAAGCAATCATTTTGAGATTATATTTATTTTACCAAACCTTTATTTTTTTATTTTTGCAGTTTGAACATAATACTACCATTTAGAACTAATTTTACAGTGCAGTTTTTTCCACACTTGAAGCCTCACTGCCTCCGGTGCAGCCTTTGTAAACATAAGGAGGACAAAGACATGACGGCTCCTGTAGGTATTGGATTATTTGACAAACGGACATTTGATGAGGATTTCAGCAGAATCAGAGCAGGTCAGATGTTTGTCAGTTTACGATCTTTGGTAAACTTCTGTCAAAAGGCTAAACTCTGCGTTAGCCGCTTACGCTAATCTCGTAGCCGCTAACGTTAGCTGCGTCTGTTGCTTCGATGCCTACACGTGTATTTGTTTACATGTTGTGGTGTGTGTTGGGGGTGAGGCGGGGGAGGGGTGGAGCTTGTCTTGAGAAAAAGTTAACGTTGTTAGAAACAACGAGCTAGTCTGTTCCGGTCTGTTTCGGTCGCGCAAAATGGAGTAGCTGAGGGTGGCTTTAAAATCGATTCTTTTATTTTTTACATCGATTCACATTTTACGCATATTAAATCGATTTTAAATCGATTTTCGATGAATCGTTACATCCCTAGTGGTTTATCAGGCCATGAGTACTGATCAACTGTAATTGCATGACTGACCTTCTGGGAGGCGCTGGCGAGTCTGGAAGCCGAGGCGTTGAAGCAGAGGGCGGCCAGAGGACTATGGTGGGCCGGGATCACGGTGACTGGACTCTGCGTGCACAACACACCCATCAGAAAATAAGGTCTTATTTAGCTCTACTCGCAAAAAAGGCAGATGTTCTTGTGCCACGGTCCAACACTCATGATATGACAAACTAAGGACATTTTCGTGCCTGCTCTGAAGGTTTTATGTAGAGTAGAGCCAAGTAGAGCCAGGCGGGTGCCGTCAAAGGCCTGTCACAGACATAAAGGTGGACTGAAACCTACCAGAGCCGCGGCGTCGTACAGCTGGAGCTCTCCACTGCCGGGACAGTTGGGGAAGGCCAGGTACGAGCCGCACACCCCGCTGGAGCCGCCGCTGCTCAGGGCGCACACGGCGGCCGGACTGAGCGGGAGATCCGGCAGCGTCTGGAGGAGCTTCATGTCTTTGATGTTGTGGATGTAGATGGACTCTTCCAGGCACACCACCAGTCTCTGCCACGCACGCAGGCACCACAGGACAGACGGGATCTCGTTTTAGCAGTGAGATTTCGCTTGATTCATAATCAGTTACCATAGAGATTGTTACATTCCCGGTGAAAGGTCAAATATGAAATAAATAAAGTTCCCAGTGATACGAACCACAGGGACAGCGAGTTTGATACAAAGACCATGAGAGGCAACCATTGTCAAAACCTAGGGCTGGACAATTAATCGAATTTGAATCTAATGGCGATTCTAACAAAGGTCGATCTCAATAATCGCGTGGAGCGTTTTAATCGACAGGAGCCAATCCTGTGCCAGAAAAAAACATATGGAACAGAGCAACAGGAAGTGCCCGCTTGTTTACAAAGCGGAAGCGTCTGTAACAATGGATTATTTTGACAAATGTTTGACTGCACTGACCATACTGTACTTCCATATTCGGTCGTCGATGAAACAAATGTTTGGACATTTCCGTAAAAGATCCGTAAAGGATTCAGGATATTTTCCATATAGTACAGGGATAAGTATCCGGAGTTTAGGATATTCCAGGATACTAAATGGTTTCGTAGTTTGCATATATAATTGGATATCTTTGACAAATATGTAAACATATGTTATCTTATCTTCCAGGATCAGTAACTTGCAAATGTGATTGTGGACAAATTACAAAAGGTAACTTGGCTAATCCTTTGGAGCTTAGACCCTGTAAAACGTACTCCAGATTCAGCCCCGGAGCGTTCATGGGTTCAGAGAAAATGGCACTTCTTTTTTTATGGGCACAAAGGCTTTATCTCAGCAAGAAAAGCTCATTTCTGGAAACTAGCAGTTATTTGTCACACTTCTGCTTTGAAATATAAATACTAGACAAAGAATAGCTCATGTGAGTCTACGATCTAAACTTTTAGCTAACAGCATGCTAACAAATCAATGTGTGCTGTTAGTGCAGGACTGTTCAGAATGGGCCACTATTGGTTTATTGACATAACGACACTTTTGGGGTTTAACCCTTCACGCAAAAACCGGAGCCCTCCATGAGTAGAAGAAGAAATGACCGACGTTGTATAGGACTGCATGGATGTGTGAATGAGGCAAAACACTACACGGCCCTTGTACCTGCCGGTTCAGCCTGACGCAGCGGACCGGCCGGGGGTAGCTGTAGCTGCAGATCTCCGTGCCCTTCTTGAAGTGGTAGATGTTGATGCGCTCGGGCATGCTGGCGCTCACCACCACCACCAGAGAGCTGGAGAAGAGGCGCTCCACCAGGCACACGTCCGGGGTGTCTGCAGGGACATCGTCAGCGGCACAATCAGAGTGCAGCTCTTTCCAAGCTCGGCCTAATGAGACCATCCGCAACAGGGCGCAAACCGTTACATTCCACGTTGGAAAAATATATACAAATCCTGCTTTCCTGGTTTGGTTGTGGTATTCTATTTTCAGGAGGAGAAGAGGTAATCATAACAGTCGCTGTGCAAACCTACTGTACGAGTGAATTCAAACATAAAGACTCATTTCAGCGTCTCCTTCCTCCAGCCAATGACTGCGTCTGCAGGGGGCCACACCTCAGCCTATCAGCACAGAGCCACAGTTTTGTCGCAGCCAATCATCGCCCGCATCGTTCCTGCGTTCAAGTCTCCAGCGTTCATGGCCTGTCCGCTTTCCCAGCAGTGCTGCGATCCACCACCACCCCCCTTCACCCCCTCTTCTGTCCGCAGCTCCACCGCTACACCGTTCACCGGTCTCTCATACCACCACCAGTGTCCAGGCTCCGGGGGATAACATCCCTAACGCTAACCTACTCATCCATACTTACTTTAATCCATGTATCAACGTCTACAAAGTACTTCCATCCATCCATTTTCTTCCACTTGTCCGGTGCCGGGTCGTGGGGGCAGCTGTTGGAGCTGCACCAGCCCCTATGGCTCCCCCTGCAGGTGGTGGGTCCAAAGAAGGACGGCCTCATGGTTCTAACCGGGCCTGTTGGTCTCTCATAAGGGGCTTCTGAACCGCTCTATGTCTGACCCGTCACCTAGGACCTGTTTGCCATGGGAGACCCTACCAGGGGCACCAAGCCCCCAACAACAAAGCTCCAGGATCATTCGGGCTCAAACCCCTCCACCACGTTTAGGTGGCGGTTCCAGGAGGGGCAAAAGTACTTCTTCATGACAATATACATTAGGGCCCGACCAATATGTCGAACCAATATCTCCGGAACCAAAAGTGATACTCTTTTTTTGCACTAGAAAGAGCTCAGTCAGAGCTTTAAAATGAGCGCACAACTATATATTAAATGCTTAACTTTAGGTTATTTGAGAGATTAAAAAAAAATACATAAAACAAAAATACTTAAAATATCGGTATCACACCCCAAAAAATCCATATCTGTCGGGACCTATTATACATACACGTTTTCACAGAGAGGGAGCTGGAATAACCATGAACATGAACAGTAATAACAAATCTGGATTGATCATCATGTGAAAGAAGTAGAGTTGAAGTCTGGCGTACCGCTGTGGTAGATGCAGTCCAGCGTGTCCACGGAGGTCAGAGAGAAGAGCCGAAAGCCTGACTGTGTGCCCAGGGCCAGGGAGCTGAGGACAGGAGGCACAGACACAGGTTAGCGCTATTCTGGATTCCTACACCTTGCCCAATCCTGGCATCTATATAGTCCTTGGAAAAAAGGAAACATGAAAGGTAACATTCAGGATTACAATGCTACCTTTTCAGTGGGTGATCAAAGAATAGATTTGGATGAACCTCATATTAGGCTGCCTTTAGTCCACATCTCCATGGACACACATCCGTTTGTACATTTGTCAATAGCAACAATACCTGTCCTAAAATCAGTGCTTGTATTTGACTCTATTTTAGATCTAGTTTAGTCCTGGTTTAGATCTGGTTATGTCATGGTTTAGAAACAAGTCAAGATTAGACCCTGACCAAACCAGGGCCAAACCACATCCAGACCGAATGGACGGGTAGATTCTCTAAAATAGTCGAAGAGCCACAGAATAAGTTTAAATGTGCCTCTATAATCATAGGTTGTTTCAGACATAAACCATACAGCTGCTCTAACCCGCTCGAGGTTACTGTAGCCTAGCTTACAGCAGCATAAATAGCAGCGGTATGGTGGGTCACTCACGTATAGTCCTGGTTGAAGGAGGCACATCCGAAGAAGCCGCAGCCCTGCTCCGGTCCCCGAGGCCCATCATCAGGCCCGCTCTGCCCGGGCTCCATCCGCCCAGCTCCTCCGGCTCCGGGGGCCTGGGCTCGGCGGCTCCTCGCGGCTCCGTGCGTGCGGGCGAAGGCTCCACGGCGGCGGGCAGCGGTCAGAAGGAGGCGGCTGAAGGTCCGGGGGCTCGGGTCAGGGATGAGAGTCGGGGTCCGGGTCGGGAGTCGGGACTCTCCGGGAGAAAAAACGGCAGGAGCAAAACAAGAGCAGCTGATGCGTACGTCAGCCCCGCCGCCTCTGATTGGCCGAGAGGGACATGATCCTTCGATTGGCTGGGCTGTGATTGGACCGTAGGTAGTTGTGCGTTGCCACAGGGCGGGACTCTTTGTGACGTCCAGGTGTTACGCCGAGAACTGCATGACCGCCGAAAAATGCACCCCCGCTTACCGCGCACACATGAAATCACTATTTTACACCTGACAGAAAGGTTTCTATGGGTGTCTTTTCACCATTCTAGCCCATTTCTGTGTATTTATTTATGGAAGACTGACTAACCATAGCTCATTTTAACCAGAAGGGATCGTTTTTAAAATGTTTACGACTAGCTTGTAGCTCAATGCACTATTCCGTCGTCGGTCATGCAGTTTTCGGCGTAACACCGGAATATCTGGTAATAGCCTGCCCTGTACTAGCCTGGTTTTACCATACCCTCGTACTCATTTCGTTTCGTACATGTAGGGGGGCTCTCAGAAACATTCAGGGTGTGCAGGATAGACGGGAAATGTGCAAACAATGAAAATAGTAAATAGAGTACTACACAAAAAACTGTGCTGGACTTTGGGAAGCACTTGTGTTGTAGCACTTTGAGATTTTCATGTAAAGTGCATTACAAATTAAAGGTATTATTATTATTATTATTATTTAGCATAATAATTGTAGTATTAGGGAACGGTGGATAGAGTAGGCAAAAATATTTACTCAAGTAAGAGTAATGTTATGTTACTTTAAATAATTTAACTTAAGTAGAAGTAAAAAGTAATATTTCAGGTTACAATACTTTATTTTGCACGTAAAGATTTGCATTTGACCCATCCTTTGATGGGACGACCCGTAAGGAGCAGTGGGTGACACGCAAACACAGGGAGAACATGCAAACTTCACACAGAAAGGAACGGAACCCGGAACCTTGGAATAGTTGCCCAACCCTGCCACAGAGTAACTGTTACATTAATAGTTAACATTAATCAAACTCTAAAAGTTTGATTAATGTTTCACTAGTGACATAAATGATTAAAAACAAAAGATGAAATAATGCGAGTGTTTTACTATTTTTAAAGAAAATACCTTAAAAACATGTCAACAGGAATCATTATGAAGAATTAGGCAACACAACTCAAAAATACATCTATTTATGCATAAAAAATGAAGATTTGACTGTGGCACCAGTTACTTTTTATTACTCAAGAGTACAGATACTTCATTCTAATTTTACTCTAGTGGAAGGAAAAAGTTAATGTAACGGAGAACCACCCACCTCTGGTATTAGACTGCGAGTAATCTGCACATAGTCTAATCGATAACAAGAACAAGAACGTTTCCCTTGCCTCATCTGACCTTACCCTGTCGTCCCTGGAAACAAAGCTCGATGATGAGGAGGCTGTGATAACTCCAGACCAGCAGACGGGCGTGTCTTTAAAGTGTGATCTTCTCATCACGTCACCTTGCTCCCAACACCCTTTAGCTCACCGTTTCATATCAGATATATTTGTACAGTCGTTTTATGTCAAACTACTTAAGTAAGGCAGCAATGTAAAGAAAATCCCATGCAGTAACAGTTACTCGTCTACTGTATTACTTTCCATGTTCGTTTCTGATTTGGCATCGTAACATTTCTTGCAAACAGGAGAGAGCTCATGTAAACGTGTGTTAACCTCTTAACCCCCGCCTGAGCCGAGCACATTTTCTCCAGTTCGGCTTTACCCAAATCTACAAACCTCTGGGAAAAAAGTGTAAAAAATGGCAACGACGAGGATGAAAATGCAACAACGCGAGGGAAAAGTGGCGATAAAAGAGAGGAAAATGCAACAAAAAGACAAGAGAGCAACCGAAAAGTGACTATAAGCGATGAAAATTTGACGCATTCAAAATCAATGAAAAAAAAGTTACGAGAAGTGGCGATTATGCGGCAACAACGCAAGGAAAATGTTCCGTTTAGATGAGTTTTGTAGATTTGAGTAAAGCCGAACTGGAGAAAATGTGCTGGATTAAAGTGGGGGGTAAGAGGTTAAAGAGCCTTGGTATTTACTTGTTCTTCAGTATGTAAAATAGAATAAAGGTTTTGATAATTATGCGACCAATTGTCTGACATTGTAATTGGTAAGAAAAAACATGCTCAATAAAGTGGAGACAGGAGCCTGTTTGCGTAAAAAAAGAAACATTTTATTTACTCCTTTAGTTCGTCGTTACGGTGATGTTGGATGGAGTCATTTCAAGCAGAGCCAGAGGGAGGGACTCACTACTGTCGAAGCAAAACACACGTCAGTCCAGGTGAACTACAGGGACAGTACAGGTGAAAGAAGTACAGGTGTTGAATGTGTGTGGAGCTGCAGTACAGGTGAAGTACGCCGCATTTTGTTCTAAAAGTGCAATTTATCAATAAATCCACAGTTTGCTTAGTACTGCGGCTAAATGTAGTGGAATCGGGAGGCGGCGGCGACATGGCGAGGAATGGGAGACAAAGGAAACCTTGGGGAGAACCACATAGGGAGAGATCCACTCCCATGGACGGACAGGCTATAGATAGACCCAGGTACATGTGTGGACATTAGCTACAGCTGCCGAGCTGCAGGTCGTACGAACGTCTCCAAGAGAAAGCCCTGAACCACGCTCCAAACACCTCGGATACAACATGTGACAGAGGTTCACAGATGTGAGCCACACATGTGTTTACTGTGCTGAGACTAAATGCTAACCGCGGTAGAATGCTAACGTGTAGAGTAGCTCAAACACTGACTCAGACTAAGACTCTGTCGACATGACAGATTAAGTCTGAGGAGCCGATCTTTTAAATCCTGCTGTAGCTGGACTGACAGCGCCTTATAAACATGACACTTTGTTTGTGTAAGTTCTTAGTCGTACAGGAGTTGTCCATCTTCAATGAAGGTACTTGAGTCATCTTCTGTACTCAGTAGTTGAAGTCTTTGAACGTTTCGCCTCTCATCCAAAAGGCTTCGTCAGCGGACTAAAGTCCCACTCAGCCAACCTGTTGGTCTTTAGATATAGACCAACAGGTTGGCCCGGCTCCTCCCTGTTGGTCTATATCTAAGTGTAAGTCCTTTTCTTTTGAAAGGACTTATACTTATGTTTTGTATTTCTTGAGTTTATATGAAATGCATGCAAGTAATTACTTTGAATGGGGGGCAGGCATTTATAAGCTTTTTTGTTTCGGCCTACTCGGCCTAAATTGCGTTCAGTGTTAGTCCTGAGCCGCTGCGACTGAGCGCGCCGCCATTGTGGGCCATGCAAGCAGTAAGAGATGCATCATGTTCTTATTCCAATACTGACAGGAAAGTTTAACTCAGAGTGAACAAGTTGTCAGCCATCAAAGCATGAAACTACATAACTTCTTTTTTCCCCCCGATATTCCAGAAAATAAAAACATGAAAACTATTTTTTTTCTTATTAGCACAGGGTGCAATCAAATCGACCAGAAAATATGTCTATTCCAAAATATGATAGTGTTATAAAATGTGTTTCTCCTTAAGGTGCTGAAGTGCGGGTGTGGAGAGTGTCTCACCGGCATGTCCCAGATCACCATGACTCCGTCCAGGCCCACACTGCTGTAGGAGCTCACTTTGTCCCCCGCCTTTGAGAGGACGCACAGCTGACTGCATCCACACAAGAGAGGGACACACATCAGATAACACATATATGTTAGGCCACAGGTAGATGTGTGTGTGTGTGTGTGTGTGTGTGTGTGTATGTGTGTATGTGTGTGTGCGTGTGTGTGTGCGCGCCATACGTGATGCTGTTCTGGTGCAGCGTGCCCAGATCACTGATGTCCTCCTCGGTGGCCTTCTTGTCCAGGTTCCTGAAGTGTTGCATGGCCGACACGGTGTTCTGCTTGGTCCGCTTGGGCACGTCCAGCCTCTTCTCAAAGGCCAGAGCCCCCGGGCCTTTGTAGGAGTATTTGTACGGGGAGCAGTCGTGACCCTAAGGCGGGTCGGGGAGGGGAAGGACACAGGAATTGAAAAATGTGAAATAATGTCGATGTAAGGAAAATGTCCCAGAGCTCCCTCTGCAGACTGCAGTGAAAACACTCCTGTGAACTGCTCGGAGCAGGTCAGGTGACCGTTTAGGGTTTCACCTACGATGCAACAATATCCTGGAGACACAGATGAGACGACCAAACAAAGCAACTCAGGTGTCCAGGATTAGTCAAAACTGTGTCAAGGAACAGTTTGGTTTTGTTGTTTTTACCATTATAACATTGTCAAGCAAGTAAAGTTCAAGTGGACATCCAGACATGGCTCTATCAAAGTCCAAATAATAAGTGAGACAAATCTACCATGTTCAAAAAGTGAAAATGGCAAGGCGACTTTATACTGCGCATTTCGTACACAAGGCAACTCAATGCGCCTACTATAACACAAACATTCCTTTCTTTCGAGCTTTTATTGGTGACATGATCTTTTTTACAATGAGCCTCTCCTCAGACTGGACTCCTAACCTTTTATGATTATTATTTGCTGAGAGCGGCACGTCACCGTCTCCATGGAGATGTGGCTTTGCTTTGACCACAGGCTGCAATACATGGTTAGGTATAAATACATAAGATCCTCTTCCAAATGCTTTGTTTTGATAACCCACTGCAGACATGCGGGTGTCGAGGCTGGTCATTAGGAGTGCGTTTCTTCTTGTTTTCAGTGTTCACAACCGATGAGCTGCTCTTGTGAAACTGCAACTACCTGGACTGCTGTGCAGGGTGGAACAGCCGGCCTCCATGTTATCTGTTAAAGCCACTACTGACTTTTTTCTAGAAATGGAACAAACGTTGTTTCGTCCTCCTTTAGTATATTATATATATATATATATATAGAGGACCCCCTCGAAAATGAGATGATTCATCTCAAGGGGCTATTCCTCTTGAAATATTGTAAACTTAGATATGTGCATCTAATTACAGTAAATAGTATTTCCATATCCATATAGTATTTGAATATTATGTTGATCAACACCACAGAGAAAGCACAAGCGGCCCTCAGTCTGCTGTGCACCTCCACCTCAAAACCACCAACCTCTCCTTTGAGGACAGAGAGGTCAACATTTTAGCAAAAGAAGAACGCTGGTTTGAAGGAGGAGTAAAAGAAGCTATTTTTTGTCAAGAAAGAAAATCCATCCATGAACCAGAATGGTGGGCTTCATCTGTCTCCACTTTATGCTAATCTCATTCGCAGCCAGCCGACAGGGCACTGTCATGACAATGAGGCGGCACCTCAGCCAACAACAGAACAATAGGCAGGTAATGAGCAGTGATCAGCTATGAATAGGACAGGGCAGATCGATTCTCTGGGGTGAGCAGGTCGTTAGAGACGCTCTACTTCAAAGGTGTTTACCCACAGGTGAGAGTAGCTGTGATTAGATTAGTTAAACTCAACTCCTCCTTGTGGTCTTTATCTGGACTGCAGGCTGAGCTGAACCTTAGTTCGCTGACGAAGCCTTTTGGATGAGAGGCGAAACGTTCGAGACTTCAACTACAGCGTACAGAAGACGACTCAAGTACCTTCATTGAAAATCCAACGCTTGTTGAATTCTGCTTCACAACGAACGCCACAAGCCAGTTATCCTGCTTAAAGGTGCACTATGCAACTTTTGATGTAAAAATAAAAAAGAGAGATAGAGCATATTGACCTTTCAGTGACCCAGTGGCTGTATGGGTGGTAAGCTTGGCGCTCTTCCTTTCCATCCTGGTGGCTCTCTGACGCTTCAGGATCAACTTTATTTTATGTTTTTATTATTTCTGGTAGGTTTTCCAGAATTGAATGTATAGGTAACCATGGAGAAAGTTCAATCAGCTGTGAAAACCTAAAAAAAACAATTGATCCTAGAGCGTCCTACTGGCCATCAGGACGGTAAGTAAAGGCGCTATGCTAACCACCCAAGCATGCGCTGGGTCACTGAAAGGTCAAATATGCACAAATAATGCACTTTTAATTTTTTTTTTTTTTTTTTTACATAAAAAGTTGCATTGTGCACCTTTAAAATCCAAAAAGTCAGAAAGATCGTGAGGCCCTGCTTTCACGGTCTGTAGTCATACAGAAAATCAAGATCAAGAAAGATTTTTTTCTATGAGTGGTTACTTGCCATCCCTGTGGCTTATAGGACGTTTCAAGATCAATGTTTTTGTAGGTTTTCACTGCTGATGGATCTGTCTCCATGGTAACAAATACATTCCATCCAGAAAACCTACCAGTAACCCGAAAAAAAAACGGAAATAAAATTGTACCTAAAGATAGTTGCCGTGTCGACCATGTTATGTCACTGAGATCCCTCCATCTATGTCACTTAAAAAATATTAACGATACCAGACGTGCCTTTAACTTTTGCAGAGAGTTAATGGTAAAAATAAAGCGTTTGGAAGAGAATGGGACATATTTAAAGCACCAATAAAATCACCTGTAATCAAAAGTATGTACCCAGCCCGGCCTAGTAAAGTAAATACAGTGAGCAAACATCAGTCCTAAGTGTTATTGCTGCCCGCTTCTGATCACGTGTGGCCGTTGGAACTGAATGTAAAAATGTTTGCAGCAGCTCTCGTACAGAGGCAGGTCCAGCCTCTGCTGGGACATCAGGGCCGGGCCGGAGAAAGAGTGGTGTGACCGAGGTCCGCAGTGTCTGCATTGACTGCCCACCTGTTTGCACAAGACACAGCCTGCAGTCGCACATTCTCTCCACCAGGAGGAGCAAGGCCTGAATACATTATTGGTATGTTCCTCCTTCAAATCAAGGCCTTAAAAGCATTCAAGTGGATTCAAACTGGCATCTAATCTAATTTTGACATGGCTCGACCATTTTTCCTGTATAAGTTCATGGAAAATACCACACTATGGCCTCAAACATGTTCAGCTGCAGTTATGGCTGAAATTTACCTCATTTACTTTTCTCCAAACTTTCACGTTTGGTGCGATTCTCTTTCCTCTGTTTGATTAAATGCTTGCAAATCTTAAGAAATGAAAAAGGCACACATTTTTCCTGCGTTTGTGGCATTCAAATATAGTATTTGGGTACTTCTGCCTGGATCAACCCTCAATATGATATTTCTCAAAATCATCTTCGGGGCCAGAGGTTCTGTGCTGGACCGGATTTGGCCCCCGGGCCTGACATTGCCTCCCTCTGATTTAATGGCTTCAGACCGCCCCAAAAGTATAAAAAGTCAAATAAATAAATGCCTGGAGTGTCTTGCCTCTGTTGCACTGAACAGCACAGGTAAAGCTGCACTTACCGCTGCGACGATCTCCGTGGGGCTGACGTACAGCACGCTCTGCAGAGGCAGCCGCTCCGTGGTCAGTGTGGTGACCCTGCACACACACAGGTCTTTGTTAATAGCACAGTTCATTGGGATAATATATTTTCATTCGGTTTTAGTCTTTGTTTTTTTGAAATGTCAGAAAATGCCAGAGAGTGACCTACTTTTGCGCCGCATACTAACTCTCTCCCATTCATTCTCAATGGTAAATATGGATGCAGTACACTATTTTGGCCACCAGCGTCAAATTGGGGGCGCTGTTTCACTCCTTTCGCAAAGTTATGCTGCGTTTACACCAATGGCCGCTGACTGCTCTGCTTTGTGACTACGACACTGGAGGCCGCCATTGCTCCACCTTTGCTGTAGTACCTCCATATGACCGCTATGCCCCCATTGCAATGCATTGGACTTTAGACACGTTAAAACAACTTTAATGCCCGGTGCCAAATGGTTTAGAAGTGGCTAGAGCTACATATTGCTCCTGTGATTACGCTGGGTTAAAAACAATATGAAGCACCAGGGTTTTTATCGTAGATAAGAATTTTAGAAATCTTGCGTAATTAATGAGGGCCTGACTTTGATTGACAGGCCGTTTACGTTGCTGCCTGGCCATGGGCGTGATTACAACAGAAATACACGCCCATTACACGCCCCGCGAGGGCCGGGTCTACAGTCAAGATCCCTCCCTTATCCCTTTTTAGGAACATGCTTCGTCAGCGCTGGAGAGGAGGAGCCTGTAAATCCTCCATGATTTCCCCCTCGAACGTGGTCATTTTGGTAAACGGGGAGGAGTGAGGAGGAGCTGTCTATTCTTTATACAGTCTATGGTTTACACATAAGCACGATGCGTTACGAATGCCACAAATGCACATTCGTGGCCAAGGATCACGAATTTGATGATTCGGGGTCGAGGTTTCACGCGCCGCCACTAACTGTTGCGACCTGTTACTACGCGTTACGATTAATGGCACGAATTATTACGCACGGTCACGAATATGCGTCCCGCGCTCCTGCGTGGTGTTGCGCGCTGCTGCGTGGTGTTGCGCGGTGCCACGGGCTGTTACGGGTCACTAGGAATATTCGCGTTCTGTCCGAAATCTGTCAAGAATTGGGCGAAAGTGGAGTGATCTTTTTCCACCGGGTTGGAGGAGCAGAGGCCGTGTTCTCCCCTGAGTCATTGGGCTCGTCTGGCTCCAACTCCTGAACATCAGGTACGAAAGGTCGGAGCACCCCGAGGACCGGCAGCGGCAGGTGCTGTCCGTGACTTGGAGCGCGGATTGGCCGACTTTGTGACACTTTTCCTTGGCATAGCGACTGCAGGTACCAACATTTACTTTGGGCGTAGCGTGTGTTTCTGTCAATGTTGAGCGTGAAAACAGTGATTCTGCTCTACGAATGCTCTACGAATGCTCTACGAATGCTCTACGAATGCTCCACGAATGCTCCACCAATGCTCTCACGCTGAATTACGAAGCGCCACTGCTCCTCACGAAAGGACACGCTCCGTTGCGAACTCCACGAACAGAGGGTGATTCGTGACATTCGTGGAAGATTTTTTGACAGACAAAAACTTTCTCCACGAACGTCACGAATGTCACGAACTGATGCGTTCTGTTAAGAATCCCATTGAGATGCGTTAAGGCACGTCACGAACGTCACGAATGACGGAAAAATGACATTCGTAACGCATCGTGCTTATGTGTAAACGCAGCATTAAGGAAACACTGTTGTGGTGTCTTGGTGTTTAGACAGAGTGTCGTAGCATCAACTTTCCCAGTTTTCCAACTTTTATTGCAAAGGCCGTTGACATCAACAAAGGTATGTGTTAAAAAGAATTGATGCTGAACTGAGACTTTCAAAATGATCTCATATGGCATTTTCTTTGAGTTAACGAATGAGGGAAAGTCACTGTAGGTGCGGTAGATACAGGTATTTTTGTACTATATTGCTGCAATTCTACTAAAATTATTTGTTTTAATGTAGCATGTTATTTGCATAGATAGAATCATATGCAAATGTATAGACTACCAAAAACTAAAATAAAGTAACTATTATTATTTGCAGTTATATGTGTTTCACGCTTGACATCGCCATGTTTGGCCCGCGACCCAAAGGCACTTTTTAATTTTGGCCCTCGGAGACAAAAAGTTTGGGCACCCCTGTTGTAGAGTCAAACCCCAGAAGACTTGCTGCTGTTATTGCAGCAAAAGGGGGTTCCACGAAGTATTAAGTCATGCTGTATGAATACTTGAGCACGCCCCACTTTTCACTTTTCTATTTTTTTAAATAGTAACACTGTTACTTGTGTGTGAACTTTCAGTAAAACATTCAAAATAAAATCTTTACTTTTAGGGTTGGAAACATGACAAAATGTGCAAACGTTCAAGGTGTATTAGTACTTTTGCACTGTATGTAGCATGAAGCTAACGCTAGTTTCCTGATTAACATCGTCTGTTTTTTAAAAGGTGCACTACGCAACTTTTTATGTAAAATAAAAGTTTATATTAATACGCATTTGACCTTGCAGTGAGCCAGCGGGTGCGTGGGTGGTTAGCATAGCGCCTTTGCTTAGCATCCCGATTTACGGCTGATTGAACAGTCCATTCCAAAAACCTAGCTGAAACACTAAAAAACCTGAAATAAAATTGATCCTGAAGTATCATGGGAGCCACCGGGATGGAAAATACAGAAGCCAATCTAACCACCCATACAGCCACTGGGTCACTGGAAATATGCACAAATATCAACTTTATTTTGTACATAAAAAGTTGCATAGTGCACCTTTAAATATTTATGAGTTGAACCACTTTGCTCCTCTTTGTGTTTCTGTATCTTTAGTTATTAGAAAAATATATATTCAGCATTTGTTAAAGTAATGGAGGGGAAAGGTTAGTTTTTTCGCCTTTTTGTTTTCCTCCTCCGGCCGTCTCAAACATGACCATATATGGACGATTCCAAAGACGTGGTCTGTATCTGTAATCATGGCATCATTCAATTCTAGAACATGAGCGCTGTTGGAAGTTGTCGAGGCAGAAGGACTCACTCCTTGCTCTTGGCAGCGTCAGCCACAGCTATGCTGCTGTTATGGGACACCCACACCAACTGGTCTCCACTGGGGCTGAAGGACACTCCATGCACCCAGCCTCCACAGTCCTTATGCTCCAGCAGCAGCTCCCCAAAAGGCATCTTGGCCCCCCAGGCTGTAGGACCCGGCTTGTCCTCAATGTCCTTAATGTAGGTGGAAAATATCCTGGAAACACAAAGACAATGAGGGGTATAGCTAAGCAAATTCTACTTCAACTTCACTGTTTTTATGCTCCATCACACTCTGCTGTGTCGTATCATAAAATCCAGAATTGCCTTGGGGGCACCTTTGGCATCCCTGGTATAGAGGGTATTAAGATGATGTCACAGCATGGCAACAGCAGCCAAATGCGCATCAATGTTGAGTTACAAAATGTTTTTTATTTGTTCTCTCTGCTGTGCTTAAGCACTATACACTCATTTAAACTCTCTTCAGAGGGCACTCTTATCAGGACAGTAGTTTGGTGAATAGAAGAGCAAAGCCATGATATTTGACTCAAAGGGCAGTTGAATCCACACGGCTCTCATATGTACAAGTTACTTTCAGTAACTGCAGTTCTCTGAATGTGCATGGTCTAAATCAACTTACCGTCAGGCTAATTCTTATTGGTAAGATAAAAATAACCGTCAGGTGCAGGTTTCAGTTTCAAATCAGTGGTTCCCAAACTGTGGGTCAAGGACCAGAGGTGAGAGAATGTGACCATTTACCATTTTAAAAAGTGGGGGAAATAGTGTAGTCCTAAACCCCAGTCTGACAGTGGCAAATGGTTATTGGTTAAGGTGCTTAACACCGGTTCTCAAACAGAGGTGCAGGGCCTGAATTGAGGTCAAGATGTTCCACTTCTGCCCTGCACGACTGCACAGTGGAACTGTTTTTGAACATACATGGGATCACTCTCTGGCTATTAGCTTTGGGATGCGCACTGTACTGTAGGTACTGTAGGGCCCCTTAGGGGACTTTTGCTTAGGCCCCCTGACTCTGTGGTCAGATGTACGCAGATGCACTCCTGTTAGTCCACCCTAGGGCTGCTGTGGCTGTACGAAGCGCACCACCACAGAGCGAGGAGTGAATGGACAAAAACCCTTCCCTTGAGTCTGACCTGTGACACGTGAAAAGCACTTTACGAATAAGATTCCCTTTCCCACTTTTGGGTTATTGCTCATTCAGAGACACTTTACAAGATCAGCACAGGGTCTCCCGGCAAGTGAGGATATAAATGAGCTAAATCAAGTCTGTGTGGAGCTGTGTCCAGTTTCTACAATAGCCTCCTTGGACTAGAACGGACCTGCAGTGAAAGTCTGCCGAGCCCGCTGCCAGCAGGATGTTGTTGGGATGCCAGTCCAGACTGAGAACCGTGGAGCAGATGGACTTCTTTATGTGTTTACTCAGCCACCTGCACAACACAGCAGAGAAAACACATCAGGGCTGAAACAAGGCGGAAATTGAACTTTTATTTATTTATTTATTTGTTCATGTCATGTCAGGCCATTACACACTAAAACTAAATGTATTATCTACCTGCAACTAGATGTATTATCTACCTTTTTAACTAAAATGTAAAAAGGTAGATAATACATCACCTAACACAGAGAGACGTGCAAAGAATTGTAATTGTAATACTCTCAAACCCTTGGTGCAAATGGATCCAAACACCAAAAGCCAAGGATTCCAAAAATATGAAAGCATACTTTCATCAGAGTGGGGAGCTTGGTGACACAGGACCCAAAGGGAAAAAAAAATCAGGACAAAACACGGGCCAGGACATCAGGCCCGCACAGAATCACAGAGGTCTTATATATCAGCCATGTCGAAGATCAAGTGCGGGACAAAAACAACAACACTCACCAGTCATTCTCCTTCTCGAAGTAGCAGATGGAGATGAGGCGGGCCCCGGACCCCAGGGCGAACTTGTTCTCCTGAGGGGACCACTTGACACAGGTGGCCGCGCGGTTGATGCGGACCAGCACCAGCGTGGGCTTCCACTGCCCGTCGCGGAGGCTCCACACGTAGGCGTTTCGGTCCGAGGCACACGTCACGATGCGATTGGACTCCGGGGCCCAGTCGATACCTGCGGAGGGCGGGGCACCGGGGGGGGGGGGGGCGATTACAGTCTGTTTGAGGATTGTACTTGTTTGAACACAACCAGTCCATTCCTTCTGGCTAGATCACAGTGTGGGCCTTGCGTCAAAAGGTTTGCCCTTACCTGCCCTAGAGCACTGGTTCCCAAAGTGGGCGTTGGGACATTTTTTTTTTTTTTTTACTTTTCTGCCATTTAATTTGATGTGTTTTTGATTGAAAACAGATTTTTTTTTTTGTGAAATTATACCAAATATCAAAATACAGTGTCCAGACCAACATCATTAAACCAGAGTTGTTGGTTAAGTGATTTTGGGGTCACACCTGACACCTACAGTATACTAAAATAGTTATCTAGAACCAGAAAACAGAAACGTGTTGAATTTATTTGAGCTTAAGTCACTTCCTTTTTTCCGTTCCTGTTTTTGATACTTTTATCCTTTCAGTACCAGCAGTACCTAAGCTTTGTTGGTATCGTTTAACAGTACCCAGCCCTATTGGGGAGCGACTCTCCAGCCCTGTCCAAGAAGCTCGCCAAAGCCTCTCTTTGTATACTTTGATGGTTCCATTTCAGAAGCGTTTTCGTTTCAATCTGAAAACGTCAAACCCAATCTGCAATTTAAAATGAAACATTTAGGCAAATAAAGCAAAGGGCCGGGACAACGTTCAAGTCGCAACAAGTGACTTCAAAGCATGAAGACCCTTGGAACTACAGCGGGAACCATGTTTACATACACTTCATAATAAGACACATTTGCATTTTTCTCACTGTCTGACATGAAGCCAGAATTAACTTTCTTTTTTTTTTTAGGTAAAGTAGAATTTTAAAAATTATTTGTATTTGTCAAATTCCAGATCGATGACAGATGGAATTTTTTAGAAATGTTTTTGTTACTTTTTACAATACCAAAGGTTTACATACATTTCACAATAGTTGCCAGGATTTTTTGGTCCATTCCTCCAAACAGAACTCGTGTAACTGAGACACATTTGTAGGCCACCTTGCGTGCCTATGCCTTTTCAGCTCTGCCCTTTCAACTGGATTTAGATCAGGACTTAGTTTTTTCCATTTCAAAACATTGACTTTGTTATCCTTAAGCCACATTGTAACCAGTATTGGTCATATGCTTTAGAAGACCCATATCTGCGCCCAAGCTTTAACTTTCTGGCTGATGTCTTGAGATGTTTTTTGTTGTTGTTGCAAACTCCAAACTGGCTTTTTGATGTTTCTTTTGGAGTCAGGGCTTCTTCCTGGTAGAGTTCCCTCTCAGCCCATGTCGGTGCAGGACTTGTTTCACTCTGGATAATGACAAACTCTTACAGGTTCAGCATCTTCACCAGGTCTTTTGCATTTGTTCTTGGGTTGATCTTCAGGTTTCAGACACAGCACATTCATCTCTGGGACACAGAACCTTTTTTCTGATCTGTTTGATGACTGGACATTTCCATCATTGTTTTAACCAATAAACCTGAAGTTTCAAATGGCTTGAAATTTCCCTCAAGGATGAACCAGACTTGTGCTTCCAAGGTCATGACATCGTCATCTGGGCGTTCCCAAATTGTTTAAAAGGTATAGTCATCTTAGTGTATGTAAACTTCTGACTTTGTAATAACAAAAACATTAAAAAAAAAAAATGATATCGCCCTTTTTTCTGGCATTTAACAAATAGAAATATTTTTTTAAATTCTACTTGACCTAAAAAAATAAAAGTTAATTCTGGTTTCATGTGAGACAATGTGTCTTTTTATGAAGTGTATGTAAACATATGGTTCTCACTGTAATTCTGATCTAAAGAAGGTGAAACTAAACAGTACTTGGATTTCAGTGTTTTTGCTGTATTTGTTTGAACACAATACACAACTTAACACCAATAAATCAGAGTTTATTTATGGAGATCATTTTCTAAATGATTGGCTGCACCTTAGAGTTGACTTTTAGTCGTAATGAAGGATTCAAGCGTAACAGAAAAGGTTGGGCATCTCTGCTTTGCTCTGCAGAGATGCTATAGTGCAGTTGTTACCGGTGATGCGCCCGCTGTGCTCCGTCAGCTCGTGGATCTTCAGCCACTCTTTGCCTTTCTTCTCGTAGATCACCACATCATTGTTGTTTGGACTCAGCGCAATTTCTGTCAAATGACAAAGAATCCTCTTAGTCGTCACACACCTCTCATTAGTTACAGCCCATTCACCTCTGTGAGGATTTTCAACTTTACCGGCATCTCAAAGCTTCTCGACTGGAGTTTACAGCCCATAGGCCAGAGTAACGCCTTATTTGAAAGCTAAGACCTACGTTTTTGGTAGTTTTTTGCCACTTTTTAGTTGTGTTTTTGCCGATTTTTTATTGTGTGATTCTTGCTTTTCCCGCACGTTTTTGTTGCGTTTTCAAAACGTTTTAATACATAAAAGAAATTAAAAAAAGCGTGTATGTAATGTACATTGAACTGGGAATAAACAATCAATCCATTTTTAGTCATTTTTTGTGTGCTTTCGTCGCTTTTATGTCCCTTTCTTGTAATTTGTGGCTATTTTGAAGAAAAATTTCAAGAAGCTTTTGAATTTGGGCAAAGCCAAACTGGAGAAAATGTGCTCGGTTCAGGCGGGGGTTAAGAGGTTAAGCCACACCCCCGGCCGCAGTGAAGGCCTTACGTGTGCGGTCCTTGTTCCAGGCGTGGCAGGAGAGCGGCTCCAGGCCGAAGCTGTACAGGGACATGTCCTGGCGGGTCTGGAATGTGCTGCAAAGTCAGAGCGTAGACTCAACAGCAAGCAGCACATAGTGACATCGCGCGTAGCAGGTATAGTAAGTCTGAAAAGAGCTCGACAGTGAAGGCAATTTGAGTGCTGAACATGCACGATAACGCAGCAGGCATGAACGAAGGAAACACATTTGCAAATGTTTCCAAACCATGAGTGTGGTCAATAGGACAACATGTGGTTTTATTACACAGGTAAGTAGAGCTGGGGACCGTTACCTTTGTTTCGATACCGATACTTTTTCCATTACCTATACTAAAGTATTTGTCGTCTAGAACCAGAAAACAGAAGACAGATGTGTGGAAGAGCTGCACATTTACAACATCAGGTTCATCTCCAATGACAGGAAATGTGTGAAAAAAATAGGGAATCATTTGCGGGGGAAATTGGGAACAATGGTGGCAAACATTCAGAAAGAAAATAAGGGAATGAGGAGAAAATGGAGGGAATATTATCAATAAACTATCATTAAAAACAAGGGGGAAAATAATTTATTTGAGCTGAAACAACCAAGTCACTTCCTTTAATGCTGTCCCTGGACCAACAGCATCAAAACTGTACATTTTCTGGGCATCGTTTCACGGTACCCAGCCCTACAGTGAACATTTGATTACACTTTGAACTGTTAGTGTGAGTTACTGTTACAGCCACAGCTGCCCTGGGGTAGAGGGACGGAATCGAGGCTGCCAATCTGTGCCCTTGGCCCCTCTGACCACCAGCAAAGGTGGTCAGAAATGAGTATAAAATAAGTGTTTCGAATGACACCATCTGAAATGCAGGGCTCTCTTCAGTGAGAGAGGGAGAAAGAGGCGCTCTGTCAACTAGTAAAAAACACAGATTTTGGGTCAGTTTTTCAAATATGGGCGGGTTCGGCTGCCGACACCTTGCAACCCTGCCTCCGATCACCAATCCACCACTCTAGGCAGTCTTTTCTACAGGACAATCAGCCAGGATATGAACCGCAGACTTTCCCACCTTGACCCCGAGCCGCTCTACTATCTGAGCCACTGTTGGAAAATATACTCCTTCCTTTTACCTGAGAACCAGTCGCCGAGAAGGAAGAAACCCATGAGGAATGCAAACTTTGTGCCTCGTAAAAGACTAAACGTTTTAATTCCACACATTATTTCTTTCCTGGCGTCTCTACGCTGCATCTACTCAAACACTCTCAAAACTTCTGAGCGTTTGAAAAAAAAAAAAATGACTTAAAAGGTATAGGAATAAAGCAAACATTCATCCAGTGGAATGTGTGAGGCGTGGACGACCAGATAAGGAGGCGGAAGTGGCCCAGGTGCACTGTAACTGTGACTGTAGCGTTAGGAAAGTGCAGAGTAAAGGCAGAGACAGAGAACCCCCCCCCCCCCCCAGTCCCAGTCCCAGTCAGTGGAGACAGACGGGACGGAGCAGCAGGACAGAGGGCAGAGTGTGGCTTTACCTGAGCGGCAGGTGGAGGATTCGTGGACTCTGGGCAGTCTACACGAGTCTGGAGGAGGACCTGAGCGCGCACCGGGGAGTAGATCAGAGGGAGGGGCTACAACAGCGAGGCGTAACCCAGAGGGAGGGACCATACCAGCAAGGAGTAACCCAGAGGGAGGGGCCATAACAGCGAGGAGAGCTAAAGGCATTTCTATGATATATGTTCACACCGGGCAGTGACCATGAAGAGCGCAGGCTACTAAAAAGTACTTTTTATTTTTACTCCAGTTACTTTCCACCTGTTGTAGTCATTATGTTCTACTGATATTACAGCTATCCTGCACGGTAATGCACACGTTATACTTGGTAATAATTTAATAGTAACATAAGAAGCAGAAAAAACTTTGTTTCCCCAACAACCACCCCTGGGTGACCCCTGAGCTTAAAGCCCTCCTGAACAAGAAGAAAAGGGCTTTCAACTCAGGGGACAGAGAGGAGAGTCCAGCACGAGCTCCAGTGGAGGATCAGGAAGGCCAAGATGGACTATGGGGAGAAGCTGGAGCAGAAGCTGGAGCAGAGCAATGCGCCAACTTCACGTGTGGAGGGGACTGAAGAACATCTCCGGATTTGGACAGAGTGCCAGAGGGACAGCTGATGGAGACCAGCGCGGGGCGGATGAATTCAACAAACATTTCAACTATTATGATTCTCCCCCCACTCCCTCTGCCCCCTCCCTGCTCCCACCTCCTCACACATCTCTAGCCCAGTGGACACTGCCCCCCTCCCCCGACTACAATCACCTGCCTCCAGTCCCCCTGCACCCATGTCTCCAGCCCCCACCATACGGACTACCTCCGGCTCATCCTCACCCACCTCCTTTGTGGTGAGCTCCACCCTGGACCCGCTGCAGTTTGCCTACAGACCTAACGTTGGAGTGGAGGACGCTGTCATCCACCTGCTGGAGCTCGCGGGGAACGCTGTGAGGGTCATGTTCTTTGACTTCTCCAGCGCTTTCATCACCATCAGACCGGCGCTGCTGCGGGTGAAGCTGGAGGACGCGGGAGTGGATGAACATCTCACTGCATGGACCATCGACTACCTCACGGAACGACCACAATACGTGCGACTGCGCAGCTGTGAGTCTGAGGTGGTCGTCTGCAGCACTGGGGTCCCCCAGGGCACCGTCCTCTCACCGTCTCTCTTCACCATCTACACGTCGGACTTCACACACAACACGGACAGCTGTCATCTGCAAACATTCTCCGACGACTCCGCCATTGTGGGCTGTGTGTCTGAGGGGAACGAACTGGAGAACAGGTCGGTTATCATTGACTTTGTGGACTGGTGTGAGCGCAAAACCACCTGTGCTTGAACACCAGTGAGACAAAGGAGATGGTGATCGACTTCAGGAGGAAGTCACTACCGCACACACCGCTGAACATTCAGGGGGAGGACATCAAGGTGGTGGACAGTTTCAAGTACCTGGGTGTTCACCTCAATAATAAACTGGACTGGTCCCACAACACCAACGCCCTGTACAAGAAGGGCCAAAGAGGAGACTAAGGTCTTTCGGAGTGAGCAGGCCTCTGCTCAGGACTTTTTATGACTCTGTGGTAGCCTTTGCTATCAGAATCATAATAGGTTTTATTGCCATTGTTTCAGAACAGGTTTACAAACTAGGATTTTTTCTCGGTGCAAACGTGCGACATAAAACATATAACACAGAATTAAGATAAAAAATGAGCTAAGAACGTTAAACTATAAGGCTATAAGGGCATGCATAAAAAATATGAAATAAATAAGATAAAATAAAGTGACATGTGGTAAGACAACAACAATTTGACAATGAACAACAGCGGGATTGTATTTACAGATGTGTAGGCATATAAAGTGATGAGTGATAGCAGCGGGTCAAAGTGTGGACACACCGCACACTGCAAGTGCAGAAACATCCATGAGTCTGTAACTAAGCTACAGAGACTTGTTATTGTTCATGAGTCTGATGGCGGAGGGAAAAAACTGTTCAAGTGGCGGGATTGATGGGTCTGGATAGACCGTAGCCTCCTGCCTGAGGGGAGAGGGGTGAATAGTCTGTGTCCAGGGTGAGAAGGGTCAGCTGTGATCGACCCACTACGCTGCCGTGTGCTGGGCCCCGGGCAGCACAGAGCGGGACAAGAACAGACTGAACAAGCTGGTCAGGAGGGCCAGCTCCGTCCTGGGCTTCCCCCTGGACTCTGTGGAGGAGGTGAGGGACAGGAGGGTGTTAGCCAAGCTCACCTCCACCATGGACAACACCTCCCACTCACTGCGCGGGACTGTAGAGGAGCTGAGCAGCTCTTTCAGTGGAAGACTGAGGCACCCTCAGTGCAAGAAGGAGCGCTACTGCAAGGCCTTCATCCCCACTGCTGTCAGACTGTACAACAAGACTGTAAAGTAACATGTGCAATAACCCCTTTATAGAACACATGCAATAATCCTGTATTTACATCACTTACCTGCATCACTTTATCAACCACTTGCACTATGATGTAAACCTGCACTGCTGATACCGACTATAACTTTTTTTTTATCTGTTTACTTATTATTATTTACTGTGTACACTTTTTGCCCCCCACAAAGTCCTTGTATACAAGATACCACTATTTACTATTTAATTGTTGTTTATTTCACATTTCCTGCCTATTTGCACACCCTGAGTGTTTCCAAGAGCTGACTGTAACAAGTACATTTCTCCATTGTGAGATCAATAAAGGCTATCTTATCTTATCTTATGACTAGCATGGACCATTGCAACATGGCCGCCAGAGCGGGACATTACCATGGCAACCCCTGTTACCTTGAGGTTTATTATACCACCACTGGTGGGGACGTTTACACGCGGGTAATGAGGAAATGGTTTAGGTGAGCGCGCACTGGAAACCACCGTTAACCCGGAAACCAGGCAGAGGAGACGTACAGGTAGCTACAGGTGCAGGTAAGGTAAGCACGGGTACGGCACATTGAATACCTGCGTAGCTTCGGTCGGTGAGCGGATTATAGGCCTACACAAAGGACCTACATGTGTCATTAAGGCTCGACGGAGTCGAAGGAGTGCGCGTCGTTTGCTAGCAACACAAGGAAATAGCCGCCTCACCGTTTGCGTTCGTTTAAAGTAATACAAAAACAAAGCACGTTTATTATTCTGAAGATCGGTTAAATTGTATCACCAACTGACGGATAAAACGTTAGAGACTAGTTTATTTGTGTAGAATTGTAGTCTTTGTTTTGAATGTTGATTTCTCACCAGCGGGTCCAGGTAATTGCCTCATCACGTGACACGACCCACAGAGCATCATTCATTCTCTGACCATGGATCTATAATAATAATAAATGTTTATGAATAATAGTTTTTTCTGTCGCATATCGTGAATACTCTCATATATATACTATTTTTGATATACTATTATTTTTTTTATTTTTGATATACTCAAAAATAAAAACGTTTGCCGCCCATAACATGTAGAAATAAGGTAGACCTACGTTTGATGTAAAATGTATTTTTATTGACCTTTAGTTAACCAAGAAAGTCCCACTGAGATTAAGAATCTCTTTTACAAGGGAGTCCCGGTCCCAGACGGGAACCTATTGTACATGTTTTAGCGAGGGACAATATCATAAAAGATCCAGGTTTAAGTACATTGGTTTATTTTGTTAGTATAATATTAGATACAATATGGATTGATGAGGGGATTTTGAATATCTTTTTAAAAAAGTGTGTTGTTTTTTTACAGATAAAAACCCTGTAATTCAAAAATAAAATAAAAAATTCAAATTTTTTGTTTTTGGGAAAGTTTACAGCTCTTTAAATCTAGAAAGGAATTGTATGGACCATTCTCAGTCATTTTAGTTGGCAAATCAGCTGTTTGGAGCTCCGCCCACCTCTACAGAGCTGTTATTTTTTATTTGATTTGTCCATTCCATTTCAGGTTCCATTTGAATTATACATTTAAATTGGTTGTTTTCAGGTTCTAGAATGTGATGTCACAAGACCCAGCGGGGGGAGGAGCCAGTTTTTCCTGTCAACTACGTTACACTTTCACAAGTCGTAAAAGAAAATATATAAATTACAAAAACGATCATTAATATCGGTCACTGGGTCCACGATCTCTCTGTACAAGACCAAAAAAACACAATAATTTGACCTCTATATAAGGTTATAGGCAGTGGCGGGACGTGAGGAAAGTTGATGCAGTGAAATAATAATTCCTGTGTTTGACTTTTTCTATGTCAATATAATTTAAAGGGGATTATTATTATGCAGAAATTGGCTTAGAGGTATCACGCGTGTTATAATGGTGCTTTCTTATCAAATATGTGTAACGACCCCTCGGTTATTTGCGGAACTGTTCATCCATGTTGGCTCCATTTCCTTCGTGTCCTCCCCAGACTTGCCTGGTTGTGGTCAGACAGCAGACGATGGAGAGGAGCAGTCTCGAGGAGCAGGTGCAGGAGCAATTCAACGATGTGGTCAGTAGGTTCAAGTCCAAAGATTTCTTCCAGTCGGACTGGGACAAAGCCTCCTTCGCCATCTTCTTCATCTTCATCGGTGAGTCTGTGGAGGACACCAGGCCTCGATGACTTTGGAACTAATAACCGAGTCAATCAACCAGGATTGTTGGACTATTGTGATGCCAGTCCTCCTCGAGCAGTGTTTTTATTGGAGGTTCACATTCATTAGATTCTTCTCTCATCATCCTGAGTGCAGTTCCCTCTTCCTCAAATAATCCCTTTGTCATCAGCTGCTTAAGCTTTCAAGCCTAAATAAAGGTGTGGTTTCAGAGGTAAAACCTCTGCCAGCTGAATGGTTGAACGGTCTGTGGCCTCTATGGCGTAAACACCTCATTATATGGCCCCCAGTGACAACACTTAGGACACCCCTGGTTTTCTTTATGCTTTTTAATGCAGACTTACTTAATACTTAGTCACTTATAGGCCTCTGCTTTCATTTTAATGATATAAGAATGAGTGACAAAAGCAGCAGAGTCCTGGCAAAACACTCAGCTTTACCCATTCTCACTAACAGCCTCGTTTCCAAAATAATAAAAACCGGCATTTTCATAAATATTTTTATATTTACATATTCTTAAAAAGAAAAAAGACAAGTAAAAAATGTTGAATGTGGAAAACCTGCTTGAGTTCACTGTAATAATGGAGGAAATAAACATAATATTACATGTGATATTCCCAGTGTTTTCAATCGCGTCAAAGTAGTGGGTACGCGACTCGTCACCCAAAGCTTCAGGGGGTACACGGCTCCAAAAGGTTTGGGGACCACTGGTCTAGTACTTAGTATTTACACCACCTGTGTCTCAGGGATGATCCTGCTGCTCTTCATCCTGGTGCTGATTCGCTGCTGCTGCTGCTGTTGCTGTGACGATAACAAGGTACACACTTATCCAGTACCAAACACACATGTGAAGCAGACACTGAAATGCAAGAGGATTAGAAGTTTCTAATTCTTAAACCAATGGGAACTATGACACATGTTTTTATTCACAGTTAATTACGATCATATTTTTAATGGTTACAATTGGCCATAAATCTGTGTTCAGTGTCAGTGTTCCTGGACATGTTTAAAATGTACAGGGCAGGTTGTGGGAACTTCTTTCTTTATGATGTTAAGGGAGATCACAGTGGGCTGGGAGAGAGCATAATGAGGAGGTTTGTGATTATACCTGTTTCAGCCTTTCCTCATCACTCAAATCCATTTCATTGGGGGTCAGGAAATATTCAATTAAATTTTGCGAGAAGCCTTCCCTGGGCGACTGATCTCCCTGAGAGGGGATGTAAACTGGCCTGCGTACCCGCCTGATTTAGATCATCTGAAATCCTTGGTTAATAACAGTCCTCCACACCCTGGAAGACCTACAGAATAACATCGGAACCAAAAGCACCAGTATACCGGTCACCATGCTTAGAGGAGTGGACCAAAACCGTCTGAATCAGTGCACTGATAATGGAGGTGAATATTCTTCTCAAAACTGTAAAATCAAATCTCCAATGTTGAGTGACTAAGAATTTTTCATCTTTTTTCAATTTAATTTTGAAAAGAAGGAAGTCCCCACGCCCCACCCTGCATGTACTTGGTGGAATCTCAATTTTATAATCTCAAGGCTTGTCAGAAAAAGAAAAAAAATTGGTTATTTGTATAAAATTATGCAGCAGTAAACGCTTAATACTAATATAAAATAAAAAGCTGCTGCAGAAGTGAAAATGTAGATCATTTAGATGAGGATCAACACTCATGTAAGACCTGTGGAGATGATGACTGTGTCCCTGTGATGGTGTGATCCTCAGCCGCGTGGGAAGAAGCTGGGCATCGAGAACATGGCGCTGGAGCCCTGAACCTTCTTCGATGAACCTCCCATCCCTGAATGAACCTCCTGTTCCTGATCCTCCATCCCTGAAGCCTCTTCCTGGGAGCGTTCCAATGTCCATCTGGTCTCAATCACACTGGACACACACAGCACTTTTCCAGATCGTAGTAAAATGAAGCACCTGTTGATTTATGTCACATAATACAAAAATCGAGTTGGCCACAAGGGGCCAATGAAAGCCCAGACAGCTCGGTCTCCTGGCAGAGCGCCATGTCAAATGTTAGTGGTATTGTTGTGAAAAGAAATATTTGATGCGATTGTCGTGATTATCTCGCTGTGAAAATATATATATTTTAAGATGAAGTACTTTTCAAACTAGTGTCTATGGCATTTCTTCAATAATATCGTTTTATTGCAATATTTTTGTGGCTCAATATCAAACTTCAAATTCTTTAACTAATTAATAGTTAAAGAAAACATTCCGGATGATAAGTTACTGATGCACAGTCACTGTAAAAACGCTGACTTTTATGAGCAATAAATATATGGTTGAAAATGGAAGTTAGATCAGAGTTAGGCACGTATATATAAAAGTCAAATTATCAACGTCCGTGGGCAGCAAACCACAAAAATAAGTCGAGTCTCATTAGTGAATGAGTTCTTGGAACAGAATGGGCCTTCACAACATGGCCTCCGCAGCTGGACATGCTTCCAAAGGATTACTATAGCAACGCCCTTTCTAGAGTACTGCCCCCTGTCCCAGTGGCTTTCTCCAAAACCATTGATTTGTCTTAACTTCAAACTCAATGACTTTTGGCCATTTTCAAGTGACTGAGCCGATTAAACAGCTAAAAGACATTTTCTCGTTCACTCTGTATTAATCACCAAACCAAACTGATAGAATGTAACCTGTTTCATGAAAATAAACGTTGTACAAAAAAACATCTTGTGTTCTCATTTAGGGACTTTTTCAGTTTGTTAAATGCAACGCTTTGCAAGATTTTTTGTGTCGTCAAAATGTGAATTTTAAATGTGAATGAATGTTTTTAACATTGAAATAACATGTTTTTATTTTTAGGCCCTGAATAATCATTACACATTTTTCAAAGTGTCGATTGCTCATACCTTTATGTCCAGGATGTTCTGTGTGAACGTATCACTGTGAATTTCCCTCTCCTACTGTTGAATCTAAAGGGACTAGATGCAAGTTGGTCACTTTTATACTCACTACTACCACCTCAGGTCTTATGCGTAACTGCAGTTTCTATATTTAGCTCGTGCATGACGGCACTTCAGACCTGAATTAACACCTTTCTGAGTGACAGTGCAGGATTTTAGAGGCAGTTGTGGTGAACAGGTCTGGGCTCATATTCTACACATTAGGACATGGCTGGAACATGTAGGGGGAGGAAAATACATAATTTTTAAACATTTTTAAACTCTGTATAGTCCCATTTCTTTAATATTTTTACACTCTGAATTTAGACTGCTGAATTTTAAATATTGAAAAACAATACAGTGAATATTTATCAAGCATCACTTGAAACACATGAATATTGTTTTTGCCTCTCATTGTTGCCATTAAAAAGAGTCATTGCACTGAAGTAGATGAGTTTATTGCACAGATAAAATTTCCTCATTTAACATCTTAAGCAGCTTTTCAAACAATCGGTAACACTTCTTGGAATGACAAAAAATTATTTTGTTCAGGTTTAGAAAAAGTGCAAAGTAAAAAACAAACAAAAGAATCACAAGCCGAGCACACATTAAGTACACACACAGTTATGATTAGCTTATCGGTTCCATAACACACACGGTATGAGCTGGACTGGTGCACGCTGACCCTCCAAACAAGCTTCACGTTTCCCCTTGTGGAGATCTGCTGCTTTCAGACGTTAAATCCCATCCATTTATCGCATAGAACTTTCCAATACAAGCACATGAGGCTAGTAACAGCGGGGCTCATGCAGGTTTAAACGCCTTTAAATGCCATTTCAGCGCCCAGATAGAAGAACATTGTTAATGCCACGAGCACAACCAATCTATGCATTTGGAACGATTCCCCTGAACAGAGGAAAGGAGGAGGGTAGAGTAACATACATATTTACTCAAGAGTAATGTTACTTCAAAATCATTATACTCAAGTAGAAGTTAAAAAGTAACTTGAGCAAATAATTACTCCAGTAAGAGTAAAACAGTACTTAATGTTACTGGAGTACTGTGAGTAAAATGAGCGTCTGAGTCATTCAGTTACGACATAAATGAAGAGAAACAAAACATTAAATAATGTGGAAAATAGTCACATTTTCAAATAAAACACTTTAAAACATATAATTATCATTATGAAGAATTAAGTCAAAAACAAAAAAATACATCTATTTTACAATATGAAGATTTGTCACTTAAAGGTTTACTCAGTGTCACAAGTTGCTATTTTTTTTCTTAATCAAGACACTTTTGATATTACTTAAGTAGAAGTAAAAAGTATTGTGTGAAAAAATTACTTGCAAAAGTAGTTACTTAAGTACATGTACTTGAGTAAATATAAGAGTACTACCTCTGATTGGACACCACACAAAAATGGAATGACAATTTTTGCTAAATGTGTCATTGACCTTTCACACAAGCCCCACCCCCTTAGCAACTGCTAGCTGGTTCAGTCAAGGCGTGGAGTTTCGCACATGTCATAACGGAGGAGTGTGGAGGAATTGATTTAAATGTACAACTAACGGGACACGACAGCTATCGAGTAAATCGAGACGTTCCCCTCGGAGCTGCCTCAAATGGAACTGGCACCGTCGTGTGGACTAGTCACGCTCTGGCACTACCGGGTCAGTTCTCTCCTTTTATTCTAGTTTTCAAAAAAATATGAGCATTACTGTTACGTTAGCTGCTAGCGAAACCTTCAGTAGCCGAGTTCCCCAGCTGCTCGTGAGAGGCTGCAGTGGCTTTGTCTCCCCCGCGGCTGTGGTTCTTATCCGTCATGATTATTAGTCACGATTCTCCAGCTGCGATGTCCCATATCCTCTCAGCGCCGGCAAAACAAAACCACCCACGGCAACAACACCATCAAGGCTCTGCTCAGAGCAACTAAACGCCTCCTGTAGCTCTTATAACAATATTTCTTTGCGTTTTTAACCACAAAACAGGCTTTATGTTTTAAAGAAATGCATATGATGTGGACAGTCACTTGCTGAGCCTCTGTTGTACTATTAATTGGAATTTTAAGAAAATAAAATGTTACCTCTGGCACCAGTGGTCGGTGGATACTGTTGAGCTACAATTGTACGCATTTCACAAGTAGTGTTCATTTTTTAATCTACATTTCTTTCCCCATTTCGATAGTTAGAGTTGCCATAATCGCACATCTAATGGGCAACCGTCAGTCATTTCTGAACCAGGGCTCGGACGTGCTTAACATGAATGTTTCCATTTCTGGAAAAAAAAAAAAAAGAAGCAACTAAAGGTCAGTGAACAAGGGCTGACAATCGACGGCTCACAGTCTAGGTGAGCAACTCCAAAAGTATGAGCTAAATCCATTACCAAAATAATTAAAGGCGCATTATAGATCTTTTTATGTGGAAAAAGTGTTGTTAATAGTGCGTACATGTCCTTTCAGTGTTTCCCAGCGGCTCTATGGGTGGTTAGCATAGCGCCTTCACTTTCCATCCAGGCCGCTGTGATGGAAAATAGAGGCATGTTAACAACTCATACAGCCACTGGGTCACTGAAAGGCCATATATGCACTATTAACAACACTTTTTCACATAAAAAGATCTATAATGCACCTTTAATAACCGACATGGAAGACATTTTAAACCATCTCCAAACCGGTTCAGAGTAGTTTCCATCACAGGTGCCCGTATAAAGCTCCAGGATCATTTTGTTTGTTTAGGGTTTCTTGTAGGTTTATGGATAGAATGTATGCAAAACCATGGACCTACCAGAAGCTCTAGAAACAAGGAGGCCTCTGAGATGGAAAGTAAAGGCTGACCACTGATAAAGCCGCTGGGTCACTAAAAGGTCAACATAAAAAAATAAATAATCAGTCCCGAGGTTTCCAAAAGCTGGTTTATAAGCTACGGTTATGCATGATATGCCCTCTTTAAAATGGGACTTTTCAATGCCAAAGGAGTGAGTGCAGATGACGGCTGTGGGATTGAACCAAAACAAAATGCCCTGAAAATCCAATGGGACCAGTGGACAGGCAGCGACTTTCTACACATCTTCAGCTTTCCTCACATCACATTTCTTATGTCATGCTCCTGTAAACTTACCCGCACCCTGCAGATTCTCAGCCCCTGTTCATTGGAGAAGCACCAAAAAATACTCAGTCTACCAATGGCCTAGTCGAGCACCAGTCAGTCAGTCAGTCAGTCAGTCAGTGGGGTATGTGGGCATGGGGCGGATCACTGGGGGTTCAACACCTGAAGGACGGCTGTGATGAGGCTCCATTCACTGGTTTAGAAGGACCGGGAGTTCCAAAAGCTGGAGAAGACGGAGATCTGTGAACACGACACAGGACACTATTTAGGTAAGTTAGGGCACACTTCTCAAGGGCGGTGTAATGAACAGGGAGGTCTTTTATTTTTATTTGTCATTTTTTTAGTTTATTTAATATCATAACTAATTACCTAAGGTCATTAATGTGTATAATCATTGTAGTTTTGTGCATCTGATCACAATTTTTACATTAAAGAAAAAAAACAGACTAGGTTTTATTAGCCCTGTGTTTTGTGTCTGTGTTGGACTGAAGCAGAAAGCATGCATGTGTTGTTTAGGCTGAGGTTTGTTTTGAAATGTCTCCACCATGGACCATAGTAGTAACATCCATATTTACTAGTTTTTAATTTAACAATACATCCATCAATCGAGATCGAAGAAACAAATACGGCACGTTCAAGTGGTGCACACTTCAGGGTAAACTTACAGACTTTACTGTTTTATGATTAAACTGAATTCCCTCAAATAGTAGAATATTGTTATAAATTACACAATCCTGTAGTGATTCAGTGCATCTATTACTCATAAATTACACTGAAGTGCATATATACGGATGGAAACATTTTAAGAATGTCTATCGCTTCAGTTTATGGCCTGGGCTTGAGTGAGGCCCTGTACAGTATGCACATGTTTGAGAGGCACCTGGCTGCAGACCTCCAAGGTCAGAACGCTTCCACGGTCAGGACGGGAAATGCCCGGGATACGTTTCAAAATAAAATTGTGAATGCACTTCCGGTTAAATCACTTTCCTCACAAAGGTATTCATTAGTAAAAAACATGACGTATAATCGATCAATTCCTAGGGTACTAGGTACTATTAATAATATTCAATGTATCACAAACCTAAACTGTGTAGTAAATGTCATTTCAATAACAAGCCTAGGACTGTACCTGTAATTCACAGGGTGTTGCTAAATGAGGCTGTGGGACAGAAGCCAAAGGGAACATTTAAATGACTAAAGACCAGTCTGCTCTCCCCATCCCCACACTCTGATCAAATCAGCTGATGTCCGGACTCTCGCACTGTTGAGCAAGTGCCTGGACACCCCCCCCACATACACCCCCCCATACACAGCCTCACATACACACACCCCCATACACAGCCCCACATACACAGCCCCACATACACACCCCCACATACACACATCCATGTGCGCTGCTTCGTGGATATAGGACTTGTTTTTGGACAATGTTTTGAACGAAGGGGAGCGCACGGCTCGGCCAGCGCTGTGGTCGGGGCACATCCACTTTACAGTCTCGAATTAAAAGGCAGGTAAAATCGGCATTTAAATGTCCTCACTACCCCCGCCCAAAAAAGTCTGCAGTTCCTGTCCTGACAGTGAAGGCGTTCTGACAGTGGAGCCTGCAGCCAGGACCTCTTGAAATGTTTAAGGCTGCACCTTTGTTCTTTGTTTTGTGGTAAACTTAGTTAATCAGTGCTGTGTTTGTGTTGCAATGGGACCAGTTTGACAAGAAGAAGACGGCCTCATCGAGCCACTCGATGAGCAATCTGCAATCAGTACCTCACAGGGTCACTACCTTGTCTCTGAGCTGCTGGGGTTAGGGTGGTGTTTTATTTTTATTTATTGGTTTATTTGGTCGGGACAGTGCACGTTAATGAACATACATGGGTCTCATGCATGTAAACAAGCCACACCGGACTGTAGCCTTGGGCTAATTTGCGTCCGTTGTCCCCCATGCGCACTCTTAAACACACTCACATTCTGGCCTGTTGTACATGTTTTTAGTGTTTATACTTTTTGTTCTCTTAAAGTTTGTGGTAGTCATTGTATATAAGATACCTCTACTATTTGAGTGTTTCTGAGAGCTGAATGTAACAAGTGAATTTCTCCATTGTGAGATCAATAAAGGCTATTTTATCTCATCTTATATTATCTTACCTTAACTTGTCTCTGAGCTGCTGGGGTTAGGGTTGTGTTGTGGGTTTGGGGGTTGTTACCTTGTCTTTGAGCTGCTGGGGTTAGGGTTGTGTTGTGGGTTTGGGGGTTGTTACGTTGTCTCTGAGCTGCTGGGGTTAGGGTTGTGTTGTGGGTTTGGGGGTTGTTACCTTGTCTCTGAGCTGCTGGGGTTAGGGTGGTGTTGTGGGTTTGGGGGTTGTTACCGTGTCTTTGAGCTGCTGGGGTTAGGGTTGTGTTGTGGGTTTGGGGGTTGTTACCTTGTCTCTGAGCTACTGGGGTTAGGGTGGTGTTGTGGGTTTGGGGGTTGTTACCTTGTCTTTGAGCTGCTGGGGTTAGGGTGGTGTTGTGGGTTTGGGGGTTGTTACCTTGTCTTTGAGCTGGTGGGGTTAGGGTGGTGTTGTGGGTTTGGGGGTTGTTACCTCGTCTTTGAGCTGCTGGGGTTAGGGTGGTGTTGTAGGTTTGGGGGTTATTACCTTGTCTTTGAGCTGCTGGGGTTAGGGTGGTGTTGTAGGTTTGGGGGTTGTTACCTTGTCTTTGAGCTGCTGGGGTTAGGGTTGTGTTGTGGGTTTGGGGGTTGTTACCTTGTCTTTGAGCTGCTGGGGTTAGGGTTGTGTTGTGGGTTTAGGGGTTGTTACGTTGTCTCTGAGCTGCTGGGGTTAGGGTTGTGTTGTGGGTTTGGGGGTTGTTACCTTGTCTCTGAGCTGCTGGGGTTAGGGTGGTGTTGTGGGTTTGGGGGTTGTTACCGTGTCTTTGAGCTGCTGGGGTTAGGGTTGTGTTGTGGGTTTGGGGGTTGTTACCTTGTCTCTGAGCTGCTGGGGTTAGGGTGGTGTTGTGGGTTTGGGGGTTGTTACCTTGTCTTTGAGCTGCTGGGGTTAGGGTGGTGTTGTGGGTTTGGGGGTTGTTACCTTGTCTTTGAGCTGGTGGGGTTAGGGTGGTGTTGTGGGTTTGGGGGTTGTTACCTCGTCTTTGAGCTGCTGGGGTTAGGGTGGTGTTGTAGGTTTGGGGGTTGTTACCTCGTCTTTGAGCTGCTGGGGTTAGGGTGGTGTTGTAGGTTTGGGGGTTGTTACCTTGTCTTTGAGCTGCTGGGGTTAGGGTTCTGTTGTGGGTTTGGGGGTTGTTACCTTGTCTTTGAGCTGCTGGGGTTAGGGTGGTGTTGTAGGTTTGGGGGTTGTTACCTTGTCTTTGAACTGCTGGGGTTAGGGTGGTGTTGTGGGTTTGGGGGTTGTTACCTTGTCTTTGAGCTGGTGGGGTTAGGGTGGTGTTGTGGGTTTGGGGGTTGTTACCTTGTCTCTGAGCTGGTGGGGTTAGGGCTGTGTTGTGGGTTTGGGGGTTGTTACCTTGTCTTTGAGCTGCTGGGGTTAGGGTGGTGTTGTGGGGTTGTTACCTTGTCTTTGAGCTGCTGGGGTTAGGGTGGTGTTGTGGGTTTGGGGGTTGTTACCTTGTCTTTGAGCTGCTGGGGTTAGGGTGGTGTTGTAGGTTTGGGGGTTGTTACCTTGTCTTTGAACTGCTGGGGTTAGGGTGGTGTTGTGGGTTTGGGGGTTGTTACCTTGTCTTTGAGCTGGTGGGGTTAGGGTGGTGTTGTGGGTTTGGGGGTTGTTACCTTGTCTCTGAGCTGGTGGGGTTAGGGCTGTGTTGTGGGTTTGGGGGTTGTTACCTTGTCTTTGAGCTGCTGGGGTTAGGGTGGTGTTGTGGGGTTGTTACCTTGTCTTTGAGCTGCTGGGGTTAGGGTGGTGTTGTGGGTTTGGGGGTTGTTACCTTGTCTCTGAGCTGGTGGGGTTAGGGCTGTGTTGTGGGTTTGGGGGTTGTTACCTTGTCTTTGAGCTGCTGGGGTTAGGGTGGTGTTGTGGGGTTGTTACCTTGTCTTTGAGCTGCTGGGGTTAGGGTGGTGTTGTGGGGTTGTTACCTTGTCTTTGAGCTGCTGGGGTTAGGGTTGTGTTGTGGGTTTGGGGGTTGTTCCCTTGTCTTTAAGCTGCTGGGGTTAGGATGGTGTTGTGGGTTTGTGGGTTGTTACCTTGTCTTTGAGCTACTGGGGTTAGGGTGGTGTTGTGGGTTTGGGGGTTGTTACCTTGTCTTTGAGCTGCTGGGGTTAGGGTGGTGTTGTGGGTTTGGGGGTTGTTACCTTGTCTTTGAGCTGCTGGGGTTAGGGTGGTGTTATAGGTTTGGGGGTTGTTACCTTGTCTTTGAACTGCAGGGGTTAGGGTGGTGTTGTGGGTTTGGGGGTTGTTACCTTGTCTTTGAGCTGGTGGGGTTAGGGTGGTGTTGTGGGTTTGGGGGTTGTTACCTTGTCTCTGAGCTGGTGGGGTTAGGGCTGTGTTGTGGGTTTGGGGGTTGTTACCTTGTCTTTGAGCTGCTGGGGTTAGGGTGGTGTTGTGGGGTTGTTACCTTGTCTTTGAGCTGCTGGGGTTAGGGTGGTGTTGTGGGTTTGGGGGTTGTTACCTTGTCTTTGAGCTGCTGGGGTTAGGGTGGTGTTGTAGGTTTGGGGGTTGTTACCTTGTCTTTGAACTGCTGGGGTTAGGGTGGTGTTGTGGGTTTGGGGGTTGTTACCTTGTCTTTGAGCTGCTGGGGTTAGGGTGGTGTTGTGGGTTTGGGGGTTGTTACCTTGTCTCTGAGCTGGTGGGGTTAGGGCTGTGTTGTGGGTTTGGGGGTTGTTACCTTGTCTTTGAGCTGCTGGGGTTAGGGTGGTGTTGTGGGGTTGTTACCTTGTCTTTGAGCTGCTGGGGTTAGGGTGGTGTTGTGGGTTTGGGTGTTGTTACCTTGTCTCTGAGCTGGTGGGGTTAGGGCTGTGTTGTGGGTTTGGGGGTTGTTACCTTGTCTTTGAGCTGCTGGGGTTAGGGTGGTGTTGTGGGGTTGTTACCTTGTCTTTGAGCTGCTGGGGTTAGGGTGGTGTTGTGGGTTTGGGGGTTGTTACCTTGTCTTTGAGCTGCTGGGGTTAGGGTGGTGTTGTGGGGTTGTTACCTTGTCTTTGAGCTGCTGGGGTTAGGGTGGTGTTGTGGGTTTGGGGGTTGTTCCCTTGTCTTTGAGCTGCTGGGGTTAGGATGGTGTTGTGGGTTTGGGGGTTGTTACCTTGTCTTTGAGCTGCTGGGGTTAGGATGGTGTTGTGGGTTTGGGGTTTGTTACCTTGTCTTTGAGCTGCTGGGGTTAGGATGGTGTTGTGGGTTTGGGGGTTGTTCCCTTGTCTTTGAGCTGCTGGGGTTAGGGTGGTGTTGTGGGTTTGGGGGTTGTTACCTTGTCTTTGAGCTGCTGGCAGAGCTGCAGTGAGATGGTGAAGAAGACCAGTGTGTCGCTGAGCCAGGGCACCACACATTCCACCTTGTGCACGTGGCTCACCTCGAAGCGGTTGTTGTTCAGCTCACTGAAGACACACATTCAAATCGGACGATCAGCTGGATGCTTTGAAGAGCCCGATGTTTAGACTGATATGCACTTGAATCCATTCTGTCTTTTGGAATATATTGTGTTTGCAGATGTTTGTGAAAAAAGGGACCCGTGCATTTAGTGTGCACAAGCTAGCACAATAACTAAAAATGATAACTGCCTGATACTGGCGTGAAATGATTTGTAATGAGACGTGGATGGATAGATGTACGTCACATTCATCAGAGTCAAATAGACACTTACAACATTGCCCCAGGGTTGTGCAGCACAGAGCTTCCCGCCGGCTTGAAATTCTAAGAAAAACAAAAAGAGAATGAAGCTCTCTTGAAAGGAGCTGTTTTGTTTGTGTATAAGCAAATGTTTGTACATTAGGGCTGGGCCATATCATGCATAGTTACATAAATAGTGTCTTAGGTTTAGTCATTAGAACAAACATTATTTTAGTTTTAGTTACATTTTAGTAATTTCTAATGTGAGTTTTAGTCCGTTTTATATAAATCAAATTAATGTAGGTCGATAAGTAGTGAAAATAAGTATTGGGAATTGGGATGAAGGGAGACAGGTTGTACTAACTTTTGACAGACAGATGCCTCCGTAATAGGCACTGGCAGAAATGCCATTGTGAACATGACTTCCTCTCCTCGTCCTCTGATCATCGCTTCCACATTTTTCATCAACAGCACTGATTCTACGCATTCGTTCATCATCATGCTTTCTGTGTTCATACGCTACGGTATTTAACTGGGGGAAAAAACTGTCTTGACAAAAGCTAAAGTTCTAGTTTCATCGCATTCAGTCGCACGTTCAGCCCATAGCTCTCAGACTGATGCGCAAGGGAGAGAGAGAGTGCAGCGTGAGCCCATGTGACAAAGCCCTCATCACGTCTGGTCATGTTTTAGTCACCAAAAAGCAATTTTTAGCTCATATAGTCTTCGTTGACAGAAACACTGCGATTTGGACACCAGTGACTACTGTAATACCACTGTAGATTTATATAATGCACACTAAAGCTGACTTTGTTATGCTATGCTCAGCTACCGGAGACTTGAACAAAAATGAAGCTTCTCTATTGCTTGAGTAGATGATCTTCGTAAGGAAAGGCTCAGTCTTTGTGTCTTGAATGAACTCTGACAAGTTGTAGCACAGCCTACTGGCGTCTAACAACACGGCAAAGAAAACCACCGTAAATAAGTGGTTAAACACTAACACCCCATTCATCAATGGCATCTTCATCCCGATCCCGATCTCTCTTCTAGTGTGTGTGTAACCGCATGCAGGCATTGGAGAAATTGGGGATGTTGTAACCAAATATGTGTCACAAATACATTTTGTTATCCTTTTTACATAGCATCTTTTTAAAGCAATTTAGAAAAGAATAAAATAGCTTTAAATGTACAGTGCCTTGCAAAAGTACTAATACACCTTGAACTTTTGCACATTTTGTCTGTTTACAACCATAAACGTAAAGATTTTATTTGGAATGTTTTACTGAAAGTTCACACACAAGTAACTGACAACTGTGAAGTGAAAGCAAAATGATACATGATTCTGTTATTTTTTTTAAAAATAGAAAAGTGACAAGTGGGGCGTGCATAAGTATTCATACAGCGTTTTCTGAGTGCATTAAATTGCCTTTATAACATTCCTAATGACTGCAGAATGTTCACATCTTGCCCTAACCATTAAATAGAGGCCACCTGTGTGTAATCTACTCTCAGTATAATTCCAGCTGTTCTGTGAGGGCCTCAGAGCTATGGTCAGAGTGTATTGGTCACTAAGCAACATCATGAAGGCCAAGGAGCTCACCAGAGAGGTCAGGGATAAAGCTGTGGAGAAGTTTAAAGCAGCGTTAAGTTATACAAAGATTTCCCAAGATTTGAACATCTCACGGAGCACTGTTCAATCCATCATTCGGAAATGGAAAGAGTATAGCACCACTGAGAACTTACCAAGACACGGCCGTCCACCTAAACTAACAGACCGAACAAGGAGAGCACTGGTCAGAAATGCAACCAAGTGCCCCAAGATAACTCTGGAGGAGCTGCGACGTCCTGCTGCTGAGCTGGGGGAATCTGTACATGGGACAACTATAAGTCGTACTCTACACAAATCTGGCCTTCATGGACGAGTGGCAAGAAGAAAGCCATTATTGAAAGGAGGCCATAAGAAATCCCGTTTGAAGTTTGCTAGAAGTCATATGGAGGACACAGCTCCCATGTGGAAGAAGGTGCTTTGGTCAGATGAGACAAACGTCATGTATGGAGCAAACCTAACACTGCTCATCGTCCTGAGTGCACCCTCCCCAGTGTCAAATATGGTGGGGGGAGCATCATGCTATGGGGCTGCTACTTGTGCACACCCCACTTTGCACTTTTCTATTTAAAAAAAAAATAACAATCATGTATCATTTTGCTTTCACTTCACAGTTGTCTGTTGTGTGTGAACTTTCAGTAAAAAAAAAAAAAAAAAAAACGTTTATGGTTGTAAACATGACAAAATGTGCAAAAGTTCAAGTTGTATTAGTACTTTTGCAAGGCACTGTATTTGCCCCATATTTTGCCCGGTCAATGATATTGCCAAATATTTTATAATCATATTGTGATACATTATAAGCCATACCACCCTGCCCTAAGTACATTTATTGAAACAAGCCGACATTCACAGCAGTCTGTACAAACACAATACATAAAGCAATAATACAAAAATGAATGGCTCCCCGGGTGTCCAGACCTTGGTGGTGTTGGGGGGCAGCACGTGCAGCTGGTAGACCGTCAGACACAGCTTGCTCAGGTTGATGTAAAAGTTGACCATGACGTCTCCGGGCATCGGCGGACTGAACATTTTCTGTACAAACACAAGCACAGGTGAGGAGGGGCTGACAGGAGCAGAGAGGAGGCCATGTGGGCTTTAGGAGAGGAGGGGCTGACAGGAGCAGAGAGGAGGCCGTGTGAGCTTTAGGAGAGGAGGGGCTGACAGGAGCAGAGAGGAGGCCGTGAGGGCTTTAGGAGAGGAGGGGCTGACAGGAGCAGAGAGGAGGCCGTGTGGGCGTTAGGAGAGGAGGGGCTGACAGGAGCAGAGAGGAGGCCGTGTGGGCGTTAGGAGAGGAGGGGCTGACAGGAGCAGAGAGGAGGCCGTGTGGGCTTTAGGAGAGGAGGGGCTGACAGGAGCAGAGAGGAGGCCGTGTGGGCTTTAGGAGAGGAGGGGCTGACAGGAGCAGAGAGGAGGCCGTGTGGGCTTTAGGAGAGGAGGGGCTGACAGGAGCAGAGAGGAGGCCGTGTGGGCTTTAGGAGAGGAGGGGCTGACAGGAGCAGAGAGGAGGCTGTGTGGGCTTTAGGAGAGGAGGGGCTGACAGGAGCAGAGAGGAGGGGCTGACAGGAGCAGAGAGGAGGGGGCTGACAGGAGCAGAGAGGAGGCTGTGTGGGCTTTAGGAGAGGAGGGGCTGACAGGAGCAGAGAGGAGGCTGTGTGGGCTTTAGGTAAGGAGGGGCTGACAGGAGCAGAGAGGAGGCCGTGTGGGCTTTAGGAGAGGAGGGGCTGACAGGAGCAGAGAGGAGGCTGTGTGGGCTTTAGGAGAGGAGGGGCTGACAGGAGCAGAGAGGAGGCTGTGTGGGCTTTAGGAGAGGAGGGGCTGACAGGAGCAGAGAGGAGGCCGTGTGGGCTTTAGGAGAGGAGGGGCTGACAGGAGCAGAGAGGAGGCCGTGTGAGCTTTAGGAGAGGAGGGGCTGACAGGAGCAGAGAGGAGGCCGTGTGGGCTTTAGGAGAGGAGGGGCTGACAGGAGCAGAGAGGAGGCCGTGTGGGCGTTAGGAGAGGAGGGGCTGACAGGAGCAGAGAGGAGGCCGTGTGGGCGTTAGGAGAGGAGGGGCTGACAGGAGCAGAGAGGAGGCCGTGTGGGCTTTAGGTGAGGAGGGGCTGACAGGAGCAGAGAGGAGGCCGTGTGGGCTTTAGGTGAGGAGGGGCTGACAGGAGCAGAGAGGAGGCCGTGTGGGCTTTAGGTGAGGAGGGGCTGACAGGAGCAGAGAGGAGGCCGTGTGGGCTTTAGGAGAGGAGGGGCTGACAGGAGCAGAGAGGAGGCCGTGTGGGCTTTAGGTGAGGAGGGGCTGACAGGAGCAGAGAGGAGGCCGTGTGGGCTTTAGGAGAGGAGGGGCTGACAGGAGCAGAGAGGAGGCCGTGTGGGCTTTAGGAGAGGAGGGGCTGACAGGAGCAGAGAGGAGGCCGTGTGGGCTTTAGGAGAGGAGGGGCTGACAGGAGCAGAGAGGAGGCCGTGTGGGCTTTAGGAGAGGAGGGGCTGACAGGAGCAGAGAGGAGGCTGTGTGGGCTTTAGGAGAGAAGGGCTGACAGGAGCAGAGAGGAGGCTGTGTGGGCGTTAGGAGAGGAGGGGCTGACAGGAGCAGAGAGGAGGCTGTGTGGGCGTTAGGAGAGGAGGGGCTGACAGGAGCAGAGAGGAGGCCGTGTGGGCTTTAGGAGAGGAGGGGCTGACAGGAGCAGAGAGGAGGCCGTGTGGGGTTTAGGTGAGGAGGGGCTGACAGGAGCAGAGAGGAGGCCGTGTGGGCTTTAGGAGAGGAGGGGCTGACAGGAGCAGAGAGGAGGCCGTGTGGGCTTTAGGTGAGGAGGGGCTGACAGGAGCAGAGAGGAGGCCGTGTGGGCTTTAGGAGAGGAGGGGCTGACAGGAGCAGAGAGGAGGCCGTGTGGGCTTTAGGAGAGGAGGGGCTGACAGGAGCAGAGAGGAGGCCGTGTGGGCTTTAGGTGAGGAGGGGCTGACAGGAGCAGAGAGGAGGCCGTGTGGGCGTTAGGAAAGGAGGGGCTGACAGGAGCAGAGCGGAGGCCGTGTGGGCTTTAGGAGAGGAGGGGCTGACAGGAGCAGAGAGGAGGCCGTGTGGGCGTTAGGAGAGGAGGGGCTGACAGGAGCAGAGAGGAGGCCGTGTGGGCTTTAGGAGAGGAGGGGCTGACAGGAGCAGAGAGGAGGCCGTGTGGGCTTTAGGAGAGGAGGGGCTGACAGGAGCAGAGAGGAGGCCGTGTGGGCTTTAGGTGAGGAGGGGCTGACAGGAGCAGAGAGGAGGCCGTGTGGGCTTTAGGAGAGGAGGGGCTGACAGGAGCAGAGCGGAGGCCGTGTGGGCTTTAGGAGAGGAGGGGCTGACAGGAGCAGAGAGGAGGCCGTGTGGGCTTTAGGAGAGGAGGGGCTGACAGGAGCAGAGAGGAGGCCGTGTGGGCTTTAGGTGAGGAGGGGCTGACAGGAGCAGAGAGGAGGCCGTGTGGGCTTTAGGAGAGGAGGGGCTGACAGGAGCAGAGAGGAGGCCGTGTGGGCTTTAGGAGAGGAGGGGCTGACAGGAGCAGAGAGGAGGCCGTGTGGGCTTTAGGAGAGGAGGGGCTGACAGGAGCAGAGAGGAGGCCGTGTGGGCGTTAGGAGAGGAGGGGCTGACAGGAGCAGAGAGGAGGCCGTGTGGGCTTTAGGAGAGGAGGGGCTGACAGGAGCAGAGAGGAGGCCGTGTGGGCTTTAGGTGAGGAGGGGCTGACAGGAGCAGAGAGGAGGCCGTGTGGGCTTTAGGTGAGGAGGGGCTGACAGGAGCAGAGAGGAGGCCGTGTGGGCTTTAGGTGAGGAGGGGCTGACAGGAGCAGAGAGGAGGCCGTGTGGGCTTTAGGAGAGGAGGGGCTGACAGGAGCAGAGAGGAGGCCGTGTGGGCTTTAGGAGAGGAGGGGCTGACAGGAGCAGAGAGGAGGCCGTGTGGGCTTTAGGAGAGGAGGGGCTGACAGGAGCAGAGAGGAGGCCGTGTGGGCGTTAGGAGAGGAGGGGCTGACAGGAGCAGAGAGGAGGCCGTGTGGGCTTTAGGAGAGGAGGGGCTGACAGGAGCAGAGAGGAGGCAGTGTGGGCTTTAGGAGAGGAGGGGCTGACAGGAGCAGAGAGGAGGCCGTGTGGGCTTTAGGTGAGGAGGGGCTGACAGGAGCAGAGAGGAGGCCGTGTGGGCTTTAGGTGAGGAGGGGCTGACAGGAGCAGAGAGGAGGCCGTGTGGGCTTTAGGTGAGGAGGGGCTGACAGGAGCAGAGAGGAGGCCGTGTGGGCTTTAGGAGAGGAGGGGCTGACAGGAGCAGAGAGGAGGCCGTGTGGGCTTTAGGTGAGGAGGGGCTGACAGGAGCAGAGAGGAGGCCGTGTGGGCGTTAGGAGAGGAGGGGCTGACAGGAGCAGAGAGGAGGCCGTGTGGGCTTTAGGAGAGGAGGGGCTGACAGGAGCAGAGAGGAGGCCGTGTGGGCGTTAGGAGAGGAGGGGCTGACAGGAGCAGAGAGGAGGCCGTGTGGGCTTTAGGTGAGGAGGGGCTGACAGGAGCAGAGAGGAGGCCGTGTGGGCTTTAGGAGAGGAGGGGCTGACAGGAGCAGAGAGGAGGCCGTGTGGGCTTTAGGTGAGGAGGGGCTGACAGGAGCAGAGAGGAGGCCGTGTGGGCTTTAGGAGAGGAGGGGCTGACAGGAGCAGAGAGGAGGCCGTGTGGGCTTTAGGTGAGGAGGGGCTGACAGGAGCAGAGAGGAGGCCGTGTGGGCGTTAGGAGAGGAGGGGCTGACAGGAGCAGAGAGGAGGCCGTGTGGGCTTTAGGAGAGGAGGGGCTGACAGGAGCAGAGCGGAGGCCGTGTGGGCTTTAGGAGAGGAGGGGCTGACAGGAGCAGAGAGGAGGCCGTGTGGGCTTTAGGAGAGGAGGGGCTGACAGGAGCAGAGAGGAGGCCGTGTGGGCTTTAGGAGAGGAGGGGCTGACAGGAGCAGAGAGGAGGCCGTGTGGGCTTTAGGAGAGGAGGGGCTGACAGGAGCAGAGAGGAGGCTGTGTGGGCGTTAGGAGAGGAGGGGCTGACAGGAGCAGAGAGGTGGCTGTGTGGGCTTTAGAAGAGGGGGCTGACAGGAGCAGAGAGGAGGCTGTGTGGGCGTTAGGAGAGGAGGGGCTGACAGGAGCAGAGAGGAGGCTGTGTGGGCGTTAGGAGAGGAGGGGCTGACAGGAGCAGAGAGGAGGCTGTGTGGGCTTTAGAAGAGGGGGCTGACAGGAGCAGAGAGGAGGCCGTGTGGGCTTTAGGTGAGGAGGGGCTGACAGGAGCAGAGAGGAGGCCGTGTGGGCTTTAGGAGAGGAGGGGCTGACAGGAGCAGAGAGGAGGCCGTGTGGGCTTTAGGTGAGGAGGGGCTGACAGGAGCAGAGAGGAGGCCGTGTGGGCTTTAGGAGAGGAGGGGCTGACAGGAGCAGAGAGGAGGCCGTGTGGGCTTTAGGTGAGGAGGGGCTGACAGGAGCAGAGAGGAGGCCGTGTGGGCGTTAGGAGAGGAGGGGCTGACAGGAGCAGAGAGGAGGCCGTGTGGGCTTTAGGAGAGGAGGGGCTGACAGGAGCAGAGCGGAGGCCGTGTGGGCTTTAGGAGAGGAGGGGCTGACAGGAGCAGAGAGGAGGCCGTGTGGGCTTTAGGAGAGGAGGGGCTGACAGGAGCAGAGAGGAGGCCGTGTGGGCTTTAGGAGAGGAGGGGCTGACAGGAGCAGAGAGGAGGCCGTGTGGGCTTTAGGAGAGGAGGGGCTGACAGGAGCAGAGAGGAGGCTGTGTGGGCGTTAGGAGAGGAGGGGCTGACAGGAGCAGAGAGGTGGCTGTGTGGGCTTTAGAAGAGGGGGCTGACAGGAGCAGAGAGGAGGCTGTGTGGGCGTTAGGAGAGGAGGGGCTGACAGGAGCAGAGAGGAGGCTGTGTGGGCGTTAGGAGAGGAGGGGCTGACAGGAGCAGAGAGGAGGCTGTGTGGGCTTTAGAAGAGGGGGCTGACAGGAGCAGAGAGGAGGCTGTGTGGGCTTTAGGAGAGGAGGGGCTGACAGGAGCAGAGAGGAGGCTGTGTGGGCTTTAGGAGAGGAGGGGCTGACAGGAGCAGAGAGGAGGCTGTGTGGGCTTTAGGAGAGGAGGGGCTGACAGGAGCAGAGAGGAGGCTGTGTGGGCTTTAGGAGAGGAGGGGCTGACAGGAGCAGAGAGGAGGCTGTGTGGGCTTTAGGAGAGGAGGGGCTGACAGGAGCAGAGAGGAGGCTGTGTGGGCTTTAGGAGAGGAGGGGCTGACAGGAGCAGAGAGGAGGCCGTGTGGGCTTTAGGTGAGGAGGGGCTGACAGGAGCAGAGAGGAGGCCGTGTGGGCTTTAGGTGAGGAGGGGCTGACAGGAGCAGAGAGGAGGCCGTGTGGGCGTTAGGAGAGGAGGGGCTGACAGGAGCAGAGAGGAGGCCGTGTGGGCTTTAGGAGAGGAGGGGCTGACAGGAGCAGAGAGGAGGCTGTGTGGGCGTTAGGAGAGGAGGGGCTGACAGGAGCAGAGAGGAGGCTGTGTGGGCGTTAGGAGAGGAGGGGCTGACAGGAGCAGAGAGGAGGCTGTGTGGGCTTTAGGTGAGGAGGGGCTGACAGGAGCAGAGAGGAGGCCGTGTGGGCTTTAGGTGAGGAGGGGCTGACAGGAGCAGAGAGGAGGCTGTGTGGGCGTTAGGAGAGGAGGGGCTGACAGGAGCAGAGAGGAGGCTGTGTGGGCGTTAGGAGAGGAGGGGCTGACAGGAGCAGAGAGGAGGCTGTGTGGGCTTTAGAAGAGGGGGCTGACAGGAGCAGAGAGGAGGCTGTGTGGGCTTTAGGAGAGGAGGGGCTGACAGGAGCAGAGAGGAGGCTGTGTGGGCTTTAGGAGAGGAGGGGCTGACAGGAGCAGAGAGGAGGCTGTGTGGGCTTTAGGAGAGGAGGGGCTGACAGGAGCAGAGAGGAGGCTGTGTGGGCTTTAGGAGAGGAGGGGCTGACAGGAGCAGAGAGGAGGCTGTGTGGGCTTTAGGAGAGGAGGGGCTGACAGGAGCAGAGAGGAGGCCGTGTGGGCTTTAGGTGAGGAGGGGCTGACAGGAGCAGAGAGGAGGCCGTGTGGGCTTTAGGTGAGGAGGGGCTGACAGGAGCAGAGAGGAGGCCGTGTGGGCGTTAGGAGAGGAGGGGCTGACAGGAGCAGAGAGGAGGCCGTGTGGGCTTTAGGAGAGGAGGGGCTGACAGGAGCAGAGAGGAGGCTGTGTGGGCTTTAGGAGAGGAGGGGCTGACAGGAGCAGAGAGGAGGCCGTGTGGGCTTTAGGAGAGGAGGGGCTGACAGGAGCAGAGAGGAGGCCGTGTGGGCTTTAGGAGAGGAGGGGCTGACAGGAGCAGAGAGGAGAGGCTGACAGGAGCAGAGAGGAGGCTGTACCATGAGTCCGCTGGTGGCGAGCTCGGGCAGGGTGAGCGAGGCGGGGGTGGTCAGCCTGTTCCTGGCCCGGGTCAGCTGCAGCATCACTGCGTCCATCAGCTGCACACAAAACACATTGACAATCCAATAAACTATTCCATTGCAGACAAATGTTTAAGCAGTCATTTGTACTTGGTAGTTTGAGCCTTGAGGACGTCAGTGACATCCTCTATTCAGCAGCAGGACGAATACCCACTATCCAGCGTTAAGGCCTTCAGTTGGGACGGTTACCATGTTGTTCTCTCATAAAATACGACTCACTATAGCACAAAACAAGCCTGTAGCTGATGCTGTGCAAAAAGAGTTTATAGCTAGTGCTAATTTTCAACTCCAGTCCCGAGAGGGGTAAAACACTGGTCATAGCTTCACCACAGTGAAGGGGGGCAAGAGGATGGTTCTTGAATAACCAGGAAGTGAAGGTGGTCTGTCTGCAAAGAACAAGACAGACAGACTCCAGAGCCCAGAAGAAAGGGAGGTAGTGCCGTATGTAGCCGGGGTCTCAGAGGAACTTCAGAGAATCTTTAGGCAGCACAGGATTCCAGTGAACCACAAACCGGTGAACACACTGAGACAAACATGAGTTCATCCCAAAGACAAAACTCCGAGCCACAAACAAAGCAATGGTTTATTCAATTCAATGCAAAGAAGAAGAATGCAAACAACATTATATTGGAGAAACTAAACAAGTTTTACAGAAGAGACTTTATCAACACCGAAGAGAAAGCACAAGCGGCCCACAGTCGGTGGTGCACCTTCACCTCAAAGCCTCCAACCACTCCTTTGAGGACGGGGAGGTCAAACTTTTAGCTAAAGAAGAACGTTGGTTTGAAAGAGGAGTTAAAGAAGATATTTTTGTCAGGAAAGAAAATCCCTCCATGAACCGGAATGGCGGCTCAGATTTAATCTTCCGTCACTGCACTCCAATCTCCTTCGGGAGAAACCGACAGGGCACGCCCAGTCCAAGGGGACGGCACCTCAGCCAACAAAAGAACAATAGGCAGGTAATTAGCAATGATCAGCCATGAATAGGACAGATAATGGGCAGTGATCATCCATGAATAGGACAAGATTGACCGATACTGAGGCGAGCAGATCGTTAGAGACGATCTGCTCGCCTCGGGCCAACCCTAACTCCTCCCGTTGGTCTATATCTAAGCTGCGAGCTGAGCGGGACTTTAGTCCACTGACGAAGCCTTTTGGATGAGAGGCGAAACGTTCGAAGACTTCAACTACTGAGTACAGAAGAAGGTCCGGGTTCGATTCCCACCTGGACGGGGTCTTTCTGTGTGGAGTTTGCATGTTCTCCCCGTGTCTGCGTAGGTTTCCTCCGGGTACTCCGGTTTCCCCTATCACTAAAAACATGTACAATAGGACTGCAGGTGGAAATTAGTACAAGTGCTATAACCTGGTACAATGCATCTCTCCTTTCTGAGGCTAATGTATATTGTACACTGTCCCTGTTCAAATAATAAAATAAATAAATAAAACATTCATCAAGTACCTTCATTGAAGACCGGAAGTGAGTGGTTTCACTTCTTGGTTATTCTGTATTTTGTTGGTTTTTTTTGGCTCAATATTACATTTTCAAACGCGATAAAGAGTGTTTAGAATATTATCACTTTGGTATTACAAAAGCATAATCCCACCGCTCTAAGTTTATTATTATTATTATTTATTTATTTATTTGAACAGGGACAGGGTAGTTTTGGATCTCTTAATGCGATGTTTGGAGTCCAAAGACTCGGGGTCTTGGGGGTCTTGGGCTCTCATTAAGACACAGGGCGAGCAGGTGCAGGCCTCACCTTGTTGACCTCTGCTCCAGTTTTAAAGTGGTAGCTGTCATCTCGGCAGGTCAGCAGGTGCAGCGCCTGGTTCACGTGGTTCCGGGCGTCCTGGATCTGACAGAGAAACATTCAAAAGGAATGTCCAAAAAGAAAAATCCACATGAACATACTGATAAGGCCCATTTATCCAAACAGCAACACAAAATGTGTAGAATGACAGGGAGAGTAGAAGAGGGGGGTGGGGGGCTAGTACCTGCTGCATCTTCCAGTGCTTGTCATCTCTGAACTGGAAATGCAGGACTTGGCTGCTCTTGGCCATCTTCAGGTTGATGTCCTGTGAACAGTCTGGTTAGAGCGCACGGACTAATACAACACAGGGTTATATATAATAATAATATATACAATAATAATAATATACAATAATAATAATATACAATGCCTCTCGAAAGTACTAATACACCTTGAACTTTTGCACATTTTGTCATGTTTACAACCCTAAACATAAAGATTTTATTTTGAATTTTTTACTGAAAGTTCACACACAAGTAACAGACAACTGTGAAGTGAAAGCAAAATGATTCATGATTCTGTTATTTTTCAAAAAATAGAAAATGGAAAAGTGTGGCGTGCATAAGTATTCATACAGCATTTTTCTGAGTGCATTAAATTGCCTTTATCACATTCCTAATGACTGCAGAAAGTTCACTCCTCGCCCTAACCATTAAATAGAGGCCACCTGTGTGTAATCTACTCTCAGTATAATTCCAGCTGTTCTGTGAGGGCCTCAGAGCTATGGTCAGAGTGTATTGGTCACTAAACAACATCATGAAGGCCAAGGAGCTCACCAGAGAGGTCAGGGATAAAGCTGTGGAGAAGTTTAAAGCAGCGTTAAGTTATACAAAGATTTCCCAAGATTTGAACATCTCACGGAGCACTGTTCAATCCATCATTCGGAAATGGAAAGAGTATAGCACCACTGTGAACTTATCAAGACACGGGCGTCCACCTAAACTAACAGACCCAACAAGGAGAGCACTGGTCAGAAATGCAACCAAGTGCCCCAAGATAACTCTGGAGGAGCTGGGACGTCCTGCCGCTGAGCTGGGGGAATCTGTACATGGGACAACTATAAGTCGTACTCTACACAAATCTGGCCTTCATGGACGAGTGGCAAGAAGAAAGCCATTATTGAAAGGAGGCCATAAGAAATCCCGTTTGAAGTTTGCTAGAAGTCATATGGAGGACACAGCTACCATGTGGAAGAAGGTGCTTTGGTCAGATGAGACAAAAATTGAACTTTTTGGCCCAAATGCAAAACGTAATGTATGGAGAAAACCTAACACTGCTCATCGTCCTGAGTGCACCATCCCCAGGGTCAAATATGGTGGGGGAGCATCATGCTATGGGGCTGCTTTTCCTCAGCGGGGACTGGGAAGATTGTAACAATAGTTGGGAAGATGGATGGAGCCAAATACAGAGACATTTTGGAGGAAAACCTGCTGGAGTCAGCAAGAGAACTGAGGCTGGGGCGGGGCTTCACCTTCCAGCAGGACAATGACCCTAAACACAAACATGTACAATGGAATGGTTTAAAACAAACATGTGAATGTGTTAGAATGGCCCAGTCAAAGTCCTGACCTAAATCCTATTGAACATCTGTGGAAAGACCTGAAAACTGCTGTTCACAAACGCTCTCCTTCTAATGTGACAGAGCTTGAGTTGTTTTGTAAAGAGGAATGGGCTAAAATGTCAGTCTCTACATGTGCAAACCTTGTAGAGTCAAACCCCAGAAGACTTGCTGCTGTTATTGCAGCAAAAGGGGGTTCCACAAAGTATTCAGTCATGCTGTATGAATACTTGTGCACGCCCCACTTTTCACTTTTCTATGTTTTGAAAAATAACAGAATCATGTATCATTTTGCTTTCACTTCACAGTTTTCTGTTATTTGTGTAAACTTTTAGTAAAAAAATTCTAAATAAGTCTATATGTTTATGGTTGCAAACATGACAAAATGTGCAAAAGTTCAAGGTGTATTAGTGCTTTCGAGAGACACTGTATGTAAATCTATGGATATTGTTTGCTGATCCAAAGAAACATGGCTGATTTTGCATTCATAACATTTGATCGCAAACTGTATATTTAGTTGGGATGGGACAAAATATAGTTTTGCAATGTATCGCACTTTTTAATGCAATACCACGTGTCTTTACTTTATCAGAGTATCGATTCTTTCATATATTTAAGGTGGAAGGATGAACTAATCAAAATAGTCCTAGGTAATGTATTAAGCTGACATGTTTCCGGTTACAATGTGCAGATTCCTTTTCTCAAAGCTTTGATTCTGAAAGTATTTTATAAAATGAGAAGCTTAGTGTAGCTTTTGGTTGGTTTATCTGCAAAGGCCTTTGTTTATGAGCTGCTTTGGGTTTGGAGGCTTTTTTTATCTTGTACTTCTTTCTTTTTACGGAGCAGTTACAGCCCTTTGTTATATTTTGGTGTCACTGTTCTTTTTACACATTTTAAGGTAAATATATTACTTATCATATTTACTTACTTTACGTGTACATATTAGATTGGCCCCCAAGTATTGTGATATGTATTAGATCAGGCCCTAAGTATTGTAATACAAATTGGATCAGCCCCTAAGTCTTGCAGTACGTATCAGATCGTGCACTAAGTATCAGGGCACGATTCCATACGTATCATAAGTATCGTGATATATATTAGATCGGGCCCTAAGTATCGTGATATGTATTTGATCGGGCCCCAAGTATTGTGATACGTATTGGATCAGGCCCTAAGTATCGTGATATGTATTAGATTGGGCCCCAAGTATCGTGATACGTATTGGATCGTGCCCTAAGTATTGTGATATGTATCAGATTGGGCCCTAAGCATTGCGATATGTATCGGATTGGGCCCTAAGTATCGTGATATGTATCAGATCGGGCCCTAAGTATCGTGATATGTATTAGATCGGGCCCTAAGTATCGTGATACGTATTGGATCGTGCCCTAAGTATTGTGATATGTATCAGATTGGCCCCTAAGCATTGCGATATGTATCGGATCAGGCCCTAAGTATCGTGACACATATCGGATGGTGCCCTAAAATTTAGCATGCCATTTTTCCCCATAGTCAGAGTTATTGTTGTTGCTGCATGTCAGAATCAGAATTGGTTTTATTGGTTGTTTGCAGGTTCTAGAATGTGATGATGTCACCGGGGGGCAGCAGACAGTTTTTCCTATTAACAGCATTACACTTTTACGTATCTAAAAAGAAATTGTATGAATTACAAAAATGATCATTAATATCATTGACTGGGTCCATGATCTCTCTGTACGACATAAAAAATCTCCTCAAAAACAACATTATTTTAGCTGCCCCCCCACCTCACCTTTAGAACGCTGTGATGTCACCTGAAACCCAGCAACATGTAACATAAAACATGTAACATGTCTGTCCGCTGCCTGGGGAGGGAGTGGGGTACTATAGTAGAGAAGGCCCCTGTCTCTGAGTAGAAGACGTGTGGGAGTTTGTGTGTGCGGACTCACCGCCTGTGTCAGGGCCTCTCCCTGCAGCGTCAGCACCCCCTTCACCTGGTCCATCCTGGAAGAACAGTGGTCACAGAGCTCCGTTTATGGGACACTACGACTTCAGTTAAGCTAACGTAGAGGTATGCTACTTTCTATACTTTCAGTCACATGACTTCTGTAGGCGTGGCCGCCATTCTGGAGATGCTGGCTGGTGCATATCATACTCTATCAAACTATGCATCTCCACCGACTCAGGATACAACATCCAAAAAGGAAAACTGTATGACAACCTTCAGTCAGAGAGCTACTGACACCACAAACACAAAGCCTGACTCTTTTGTAAAGTAAGTTCATTATATTGCAGGTGGGATTTACGCTTGTTCCAATGGCATTAGCATTTTTATCTTATCTTAGATTATTTCAAAACAGACTCAAATTCAACATTCACTTCTTAACCCCGACTTTAGCCGACTGCCTTTTCTCCAGTTTGGCTTTACCCAAATCCAAAGCTTCTTGACCGGAGCTTACACCTTAAAGGCCATTGTAATGCCTCATTTAAAAGCTAAGACCTTCAGAACTGATCTTTTTCCTCGGGTTGTTGTTGTGTTATCGTCACTTGTTTGGCGTGCAGCGAGACAGCTGTGACCAGCCGTGTAAAACATTCAAAACGTGCTTCTTCTCAGAAACACCCCCGAGCTGGACCCGCTGTAAAAAGCAAAACGTAACAACTTCATATTGAACCAACAGCCGAGCGCACTTTTCCTCATTCGCAAATACCTGAACTTAAGAGTTTCAGGTCATTTGGACTCAGTTCCAGAGCTCCAGCCAAATCTAACCAACAGCCTGGCCATCCTTGATTTACTACTAGATAATAATATATATTTTTAAAGTATATTAAGTTCATGCACAAATTGGAAATAAATGAGGTCCACATGTAAATGTAGTGTAATACAAAATAAATAGGCCTAGGTTATTGCCTACAAAAGCTTCTATCATCTTCTTATTTTTTCTTTTAAAATACCTATATAGTTTCGTTAAAGTACCTCATCGATAAGGAGTATCCATAAGAGTAGTAGTATCGATAAATCCTTAACGATACCCATCCCTACTGGAAACTGCATGTGTCTTGTGTTGAACTTACGTGGAGCTGCCCAGGATGAAGTTCTCCTGCTTGAGTTGGCTGTCCAGCCCTGGGCAGGGCATGGCGAACCGCCGGGACGCTTCCTGCCACAACAGCACTTCGGTCAGACCAAAAAACTCACTATTATTTACAATATAAAACTGTCTTGAATTGTGACGAGTTATTATTGCAATATGTGGCTAAACTCTATCATTGTGCAGATGATTCCACATCTTCCGAATGTTCGCTCAGCTTCACTCGGCTCCTCCGAGGTCCCCTCCACCTCTCCACACAAAGCAAGGAGTTTGAGAAATACAATAACAAACAACTATTTAGTGGCAGGCGAGCTGTAAACTTTGGTCACAAAGGAGATCGCGCTGAAGTTGAGCCACTTCTCTTTCAGTCTGCGCGAGGGAGAGGGGCAGAAATAAAGTTACGTGAATGAGAGGAAAATATCCAGGTTATATTGTGTAAAATAGTGAAATGTTTGTTAAAATGAAGTCCGCTCTGAGGGTATTCACTCTGAAAAGCCGGATGTTGTTGCAGTTCTCTTTCCTGTCTGGTGCGGTCTGAGCGGTGGAGCTTGGTCCGGCCGGCGCTGATGGAGCAGGAAATAGAGTTGATCCGTATTTTTGTCGGGGAGGAACGGAGTGGCGGGCCGGTGACAGAGGCACAACGGAGCGGAGAGGACGATGTGAAATGGGAAAGTCTTGCAATACGCATCGGATTGGCCCCTACGTATCGGGATATGTATCGGATTGGCCCTTAAGTATTGTTAATTTGTTTTACCTTTATTTAACCAGGAAAGTCCCACTGAGATTAAGAATCACTTTTTCAGGGGAGTCCTGGCCCCAGAGGGGAACCTATTGTACATGTTTTTAGTGGTAGGGGAAACCGGAGTACCCGGAGGAGACCTACGCAGACACGGGGAGAACATGCAAACTCCACACAGAAAGGTCCCGGGCCTTGGTGGGAATCGAACCCGGACCTTCTAGCTGTGAAGCACAAGCGCTAACCCCTGTACTACCGTGCCGCCCACAATATGTATCGGATCAGCCCGTTAGCATCGCAATAAGTATTGGGAAGCCCCCTAAGTATCGTGATAATTATTGGATCGTGCCCTAAAACGTAGCATGCCATTTTTCCCTATAGTCAACGTTGTAGTAGTAGTAGTAGTAGTAGTAGTAGTAGTATGTTGTATCCGTTCTCTTTCCTGTCTGGTGCGGTCTGAACGGTGGAGCTTGGTCCGGCCGGCACGGACCGACCGAGTAAAGAGTTTATCTGCATTTTTGTCGGGGAGGAACAGAGCGGCGGGCCGGTGACAGACGCACATGGAGCAGAGAGGACGATGTGGAATGTTAGCGCATATGCTGCAGAGGTCTGGGCGGAGTGGAGCGGGACGAACATGGAGAATGTGGAATCTGGAGGTTTGATGAACTTTTAAAGGATTTTTTTTTTAGACACACAAAAAAACACTCATACGGCTACGTTTTGGTTTGGGTTTTTTTTGCATAAAAAGTTCAATAACGTACCTTTAAGGATAGAAATTCAATTTTGACTTCTTCCTGTGACTCTAGTCTTACCTCCAGATTCCACATTCTCCGTGTTCATCCTGGGGCGGACAGGCGGAGGATGTGAAATGTGGAGGACAGTGACCACCATGGAGAGAGTCTTTTAAATGTAGTGGACTGAAATACAAAACAATAAGCCTCTCCAGTAAAGGACCGGGCCTCCTCAGACCAACCCCCCAGAAAGAACTCACATTCAGCCTCTCAAAGCCAATCCCGTTTTCAAATACTAAGAACAAAGTTTGTGTTGCTTTGAGATCTGGAACCCCCTGGCATCATCGTAGAACTTTCACCTTGAGGACGTCCTGCAGCTGCTTGAGCACAGAGTGGACCTCTTCTCGCAGCAGCCAGTTGAACTCCTCCTCCTGAACACACAGGACACACCATGGACCGTTTTAAAACCACCAACTCACAGGGGCTGTCTGAGGGAACACCGGGCTTTTTCTTAAAGCTCAGTGACGGCATGGTCAGGAACGTTTGAAAGGAGTCGGAAATAGAAGATCTCCAATGTTAAACTTGTGAGGGATTAGGACTGCTATGGGGAGGCCGATGCCGATTTTGGGAGAGTTTTATATTGACCGATGCCGATATTTTTGGCTGAGTATCCCAAATGTGTATGATGCAAACAGTCAAACGTCAGCTGAGGAGCAGAGGTGATTTATTCAGGACATTCGTGTTTAGTAGATACTTCGGACGGGGTTCATACAAGTCAAATTTAATGCAATAATTGATGCCTAAATACACAAGGTTTTCATGCCACAAACGCAAAAAGAATCTGCTCATATTTCACTCCTTAAGATTTGCAAACACTTCCTCAAACACAGAAGACAATTGAACAAAACCGGAAACTTTTGAGCAATGTCACAATTTTCCAATAGATTTAGATTTAATGCCCTTTTGAATCTAATGTAATGCTTTTTAATAACATGTAAGGCCTTGATATGGGCAACATTCATTAATGACGTTTAATGCTTTTTAATGCCCTGCTGAAACCCTGTCAGAGCTCGTTTGAAAGATAAAAATCAGCAGATTCCAAAACAAAAAAAACAGTTGTCTCAATCTCGTATAGTTCCAAAATTATAAGTAAAAGTCTCCAACATAAAATGTATGAAATGGGAACCAAGGTGTACAAAATTGTGACCAATTTTCATCCCAATGTTTCCCTGTTCCCCTGAGGCCTAGATATCGGCCTTTATCAGCATTAGATCGGCCAACAACCGATATTGTAAAATACCCAAATATTGCCTGGCCGATATATAATGTGGATTGGCCCAGTAATAGTAGATAATGCACTCCCGTAACCCTGGTAAAAACAAACTAACCAACTATTATTTTTTTGCATTTTAACAGTTCTGCTGCATTCCACTTATGTCGGAAGTCAGAAAATCCGACCATGATAAAAAGTTTTCTCCGAGTTGTAGCTCTCCAGTTGTCCAGGTCGAGAAACATGAAACACGCTCCCCCCTCAGGTCTGGTGATTCTGTCCTGAGTCGGAATCACAGAGTTGGTGCTCGTTCCAGTTGAAGTTTCCAAGTTCCAGATTTTCCAAGAGATCAAGTGGAACGCAGTCGAGGTGGAGAGCAGGTAAGAATTGTAAGACAGAAACTATGGTAACGGTTAAAATGTTTTGTTTTCGGTGAATGAACTCTTTACTGGGACAATCCACATGAAATAATAATGGTCACAATGTTCAGTGTCTTGTCTGTCAGGTCACATTACTTTCTCATGAAGTTGTCCAAGAGTGGGGACTATATTCAAAAACAATGTTGGTCAGAACAAAGGACTTCCAGCCATACGAATAACGTGGCAGGTTTGTGAATCCAACATTTGTCCATTTTCTGTTTGGACATTTCTTTCAAACTGTATCTATCCCATGAAGTTGTACTGAATGGAACCTTTCGCTCCTCGTCAACACAAAGTCCTCATTATTAAACTACAGGCTCTTTAACATGAACGCCATCTATTCTGGAGGTTTGGTTACAAACTTGGACTTCGGTCTATGGTCTACAGACGTCCCAGTAACTATAGTAAAAGTACCTCTATAAAGCTCGAAGAGCACATGACAAGAGCAACCAAACCCAGTCCAGTCGACAATTTAAGCTTCACTATGATGAATACTCCCTGGACGAATGAGAGCCTGCACAAACATGTTCCAGTCTCATACCTTTTGATTAAATTTTGAAGCTTTTTTCAGGAGGGTTTGTAGTTCTATTTCAATCATGGGTGTTGGAACCATTGTGAGGGGAACGTGTCCCCCCCCACTTTTGAAAAGGCAAGGCAAGGCAAGTTTATTTGTAGAGCACAATTCATACACAAGGCAATTCAAAGTGCTTCACAGTTGCATAAAATTACAAGAAAACAGATAAAATCAATCAATAAAACATCAACACAAAAATGTATCAATTACAGGAAAAGGCAAGAGTGCAGATAAAATACTTTCAGTTTTCATCTGCTCGGGTAAAAAGAGCTGTTTTCAGCCTGGATTTGAACATTGTCAGAGTTGAGGCCTGTCTCACATCCTCATGAAGACTGTTCCAGATTTTAGCTGCATGAAACTGAAACGCAGCCTCACCGTGTTTATTATTGACTCTGGGAACCACCAGGAGACCCCTCCCTGAAGTTCTTAGGGCCCGAGATGGTTCATACGGCTCTAACATGTCAGAGATGGACTTTGGTGCTAAACCATGAAACGACTTGTACACAAGCAGAGCTGTTTTAAATTCTATTCTCTGAGTGACAGGAAGCCAGTGCAGAGACCGGAGCACTGGAAAAGTGGTTGTTTGGTCCCCCCCACTTTCACAAGGTGAATTTTCATTGACTTTACATTTACTAGTTTAGACTGGACCTTTTCAATAGGCTCCCCGAGGCCAAACAATTACATATGACCCGCGCCTTATTTTCCATACATTTAAAAAATATTTAGTGGCATTATCCGCGCCAGTATCACGTCGCCCCGTGGCGCATACGCTCCGCTTTGCGTAGCTGTGTTCATGTAGGTCCGCTACCATCCCCTCAGAGCGGCTGAAATGTAAACATGTCTCTGTAAACGCTGAAAAACGGCTAAAGTGAGAATACTGGAGGATTATAGTTGGACGGATTTGACCAAACAGAAGCACAAGGACACTCGTGCATCGTGTCTTTGGAGTTTTTCACGAATTATCACATGGAGGACTTTTCTTGGTCCTCGGCATGTGGACAGCGCGTCTTCATGGGTACAAGGGCCTGACCAGTAACTTTAAGGTGAGGAACATCAGTTTGACGTGTTTGTAAAGCGAGTGATGAAACTGATGTAGCGTGAGTTTGGGGAAACTGCACCGGGCTACGAGTGTTCAACCGGTCAATACGCCTGTTAAACCTCGCTGTCTGGACTCTAACATAACCAAATAATATCTGAATTATTCATTGGACGGATAAATGTTTGCTTCCTTTACCCCTTGACTCAATTTTATGTACGTTTTTGGGAAATGTGAAGATATGAGCGTTGAGATGTTTGTTTGCGATGGCAGGAGTTAACGGGTGGGGCTGAAGCTGAATAAATGTGGATACAAACACGAGCGGCCGTCTCATAAGAGCTTCATTCACTGAGTTTTTTCACAAAGCGTCATAAAGCCAGGGCTGGACAGGAGAACAGCGGCTCCACAGGTGTTTGGTTATCCGCCCCATATGTCCACCCAGCTGCGAGTAAGAGGAGCTGCTGAGCTGATCTAGTCTCATGTTTTCCTGAAGTAACCCCCGATTTGGACGTAGTCCCGCTAAAGCCCTAACATTGCTCTGTTTTTGCCGTGACCTTGTCCCACTGTAGTTCTTAATTTTATGAAGTCGACCCCCCAATTTTTTTAAATGTGTCCCTCCCACCTTCCAAACGCTTCCAACGCCGCTGATTTCAAGCCTGATTTTAAGCCCGTTTTCTTTAGTTTAGTTTAGTTTAGTTTCCAGTAATAAGTAGCTTATAGAGCTCAACAGTCCCACCCTCTCCCGGTCCCGTGTCTGGATCCGACGTAAAATATCCCATTGATTTTCAGAATTCATTTTTCAAAAAATGTAATTATTAAGAGTTTAAAAGCCCGACGCAGCTAATTAGCTATGTGCTAACTCGTGAACATAAAACACACAAGGTTAAATTGAAGATTTGTCTGAAACGTTATAGACTGAAAATATAAGTTATAACATATATACATAGCTGATTAACCGGTACCCTGCTTTTAAACTCTTAATATTTGAATTTTTCCACACACAAAAAATCGACACTGAAAAATCAGATCCAGACACGTAACCGGGAGAGGGTGGGACGGTTGAGCTCTGTAAGATTTCTCTGAAACAAACCGTTTTAAACATCCGTTAACCCCTTAAATCGAGCACATTTTATTCCAGTTCGCCTTTGCCCAAATCTAAAAGCTTGTTGACTGGAGCTCATAGACTACAGGCCAGTGAAACACCTCATTTGAAAGCTAAGAACTACAAAACAGATCAAAGACGTCTCCTTGTGTTGTTTTTGGTCACCTGTTTCGTTGCTCTTTTGACGCCTTCATTGCTGCGTTTTCATCCTCGTTTACGTCTCATTTTTGTCGCTATTTTGACCCTTTTTTCAAGAAGCTTTTAGATTTAGGTAAAGCAGTTCGTTATGACAGGACATTATAAACCGAAAATATCTTCCGCTAAGTATTAGGAAGATGTGTAGGACTGACGACAGTTTTAATATAAAAGTATGTTTATGTGTGGCGTTAGCGTACGCATTTTTTGTGTCTGACGTAGCCCCGCCCCGGACGAAATGCCGCTCATTTAGGCAGCCTCTGTTTACGAGTGCCTCGCGCGGCGCCTCTCCGTAACACTAACAACAAGCACCTACGGATAACGGGCTGATGTTGAAACACTGCGGTGTGAGAGCCGGAGGCACCGACGGGACAGCAGCAGCATCCAAGCACCGGGGGGGCCGCTCCACGGGCCTCCGAGGCGACCGGGACCGTGCGTCACAACAACACGGAGAGACAGAAAACAGTCAGGGCTTTACGGACAAGTGGATTTCCATTTCTGTTCCGAGTCTGAAGAAATTCTCTCTTTTTTTGTAGGAAATAAATCCATATAGAGATTTCACTTTTACTGAGGATTACTATGCGGGGAATAAGTAATATTACCATATGAAAATCGTTTATTTTGTGCTTAAAACGGCCACAGCTCCTCTTAAGAAATCTAGCTAAACCGTTGTACACAAAATAATCTTACCCAGTTTAACCACTGAATAAAAAATAAAAAAAATCATCATCATAATCCGCACAATATCATAAAAGTCACCAAGGTACAGTATAGACTCCATGGCAACCTCCAGCTAAGCCGATCCCCACTCGGACCGAACGCCGTGAGTGTAAACGCTCGGGCTCTTACCAGCACGGCCCGCTCCACCTGACTGGCCGAGGACATCTTCGGCAGCTCGGACAGAGACCTCTGCGGGTTCAGCATGGCTGGCTCTGGGGGCTCGTCCGAAAAAACTAAACAAAAAAACGCGATGGATCTGCCAAAACAATACGAGCCGAGATTCAGAACTAGCTCAGGCTCAGAGGAGGAGCTGGTGCGTTCACGGGCGCTCGGACGTGTGAGCGACGCCAGCGGCTCAGTGGAGGGCGGTGATCGTTCGGAGACCGTGCGCTGCGCTAATGCGAAAAGCTAAAACATCCGGGTACAAAGAAATGGCACACAAACAAGACGTTACTTTCCCCGCGTCACTGACAGATTGTGCTCTCGTTACGGAAAGACATGGAGTTGGTTTTCCCCATGGTCACGGAACGCACCACTCCCTTGGTCACACGCTTGTTATTAAAATGTTCCGCCCACTGCCATATTTGGAAACACTCTTCCGGTAAAGTGTAGTGCCCACTTCTGGTCATTTAGCGCAGTGTTTCCCAACCAGGGGTACGGGGACCTCGGGATACTCGAGGACCGAGCAGGGGGTTCTTGGAACTATTTCAGAATGAAAATGACGGGCAAGAATTTAAGGTTTATTTTAAACGCACTATTGTCCTTTTACTTACAAATAGTGATTTTAAATGATTGCTTTCTAAACTGACCAGTGGACCCAAGGGGTCTACGTGACAAAAAAGTTTGGGGAAAAATCCAGATATTACATTTGACGCAGGCTAATCAGCTATGTGCTAACTACAACCATCGCCACCATTTCTCTAAAGTGATAGAAACGCTGAGAAATACTGACTATTCATACATTTACATTTACAACAGAATTGATGTAATAAAACCGTTGTGTGCACCTTTCCTGATGTCACATGACTGAGCCGCACCACTGCTGTGGGCCGACCTGACCAGTATGTTTTTGGAGGTCTGGGAAACCTGGCTGGCTGCCCTCAGTCTCCTCTGAAATGGAGCAGCGCCTCCTCAGTTTGTCCCCGTTTCAGAGCGTGGTGTCCTGCACTGGTCGGCACCATCTCCTCCTGTGAGCGGAGCAAGTGTCACGTCTCCCCACAATCTTAGAGCCCATCGACACCAGGCTGTTCAGTTTGCTCTTTGTTCTGCAGGTCACGTGATTGTGCAGTGAGGGGGAACGTCAGAACACTCTCAATTGATTTGTACACAGTTTCTCGAATGCGAGTTTCGTCAGAAGGTCCAGTCGCTGCGAGACTTTTGAAACCTCCTCAGCATTGCTTTGGAAGTTGATCTGGGCGTCTCAGATTGTGCCGAGGTACCTGAAGGTGCTCGCCATCTCCACACTCTGACAGTTGAGTGACACATGATGTAAATTTGTGTTGTGACTGGAGTTCCTTGGTTTGACGCTGACTGCGGTTACACCAGTTTTGTAAAGCCTTGGTGTGGTCCTGGTAGACCTCCTCAGCTGACGGGCTGTTTGGTCTCCTGCATCCAATGAGCGCCATATCATCTGTGTATTTGCACAATTTGAATTGGGTGTCATTTATTTTAAATTGATTTGTAAAACGACTGAATAAAACCGGCGAGAATACGCTGCCTTGTGGACATCCAGTGCTCACAGTGAGCTCGTTTGATGTGCAGTTTAGGCCCGTTCTTGTTTTAAATGAGGGCTTCATATGATACTCCTGGCAGGACAATCCTTGGTTCGATTCCCAACTGGACGGGGCCTTTCAGTTGAGCTCGCATGTTCTCCCCATGTCTGCGCAGGTTTCCTACTACTAAAAACATGTACAATAGGCCAGGATGAATGTAGTAAGTGGCGGTGAGGGGGCCGATGGCACAGATTGGGCGCCTTCAGCCTACCCCAGGGCAGCTGTGGCTACAATAGTAGTTTACCGCCACAGAGTATGGCGTGAATGAATAACAGTGTAGCGCTTTGAGAAACTTGGTAACACAGGAAAACAAGTTCTGCACAACGCGAGTTTGTTCCCACAGTTTTATTATTTGCACCAAGTCGTGACTTGACACGTCCCATCTGAGGAAGGGCTGGCTTGACGTCCGAAACGTTACGACTTGCGAGTAATAAAACTGTGGGAGCAAACTTGATTTGTGCAGAACTTTTTGTTTTCCCGTTTCATCTTTTTGCACTTCGTTGTCGCTCGCTTTAGACCTCAGACGTGCACCTGCTCTACTCACATCAACTTAGTAACACAGGCATGTTAAGTGCAATACAGGTGTAAGCCATTCTTATTATTACTACAAGTCCTGGCTTTTCTGCAAGTCAAACTGAACATGTGCATGAATCTTTGTGTGAAACTTGGATGTGCAACAAAGGAAAACATTTTCATTATTATGTGGTATTGAGCTGATTTTATGAAGGAAATTGTGACTAAACCAGTCTCAATAAAGCAGAAACACTTGTATAACTTACATACAGGTGAAACTCACCTGAAGCCCCTTAAGAGAAACCAACAGGCCTGGTTAGAACCATGAGGCCATCCTTCTGTGGACCCACCACCTGCAGGAGGAGCCATAGGGGCTGGTGCAGCTCCAACAGCTGCCCCCACGACCCGGCAACGGACAAGTGGAAGAAAATGGATGGATGCATGGACAGGTGAAACTCAGAAAATGATTTATTTCGGTAATTCAATTTTAAATGTTAAACTAATATGATATGACACGTCAAGCCTTTGTTTTAATGTTGATGATTTTGGCTCACAGCTTGTAAAACCCCCAAAATCAAAATCTCAGAAAATTAGAATATTGTGAAAAGGGACTATTATTGTAGCTCAAAGTGTCACCCTGTCGTTAGCTAATGAATCCAAAACTCCTGCAAAGGGTCCCTGAGACTTTAAATGGTCTCTCAGTGGTTCAGTAGAATTTACCATCATGGGGAAGACTGCTGACCTGACAGTTCAAGGCTCAAAAGGTCAGAGCAAAAGAAGTTGGATGTTCTCAAAGTGCTGTTTTAAAGCACATTCATAGAAAGTTAAGTGGAAGAAAAAAATTTGGAAGAAAAATGTGCAGAAGCCGCAGGGATGAGCGCAGTCTGGAGAGGACTGTCAGGAAAAGGCCATTCAAAAGTGTGGGGGACCTTCACAAGGAGTGGACTGAGGCTGGAGTCAGAGCATCAAGAGCCTCCACACACAGACGGATCCTGGACATGGGCTTCAGATGTCGTATTCCCCTGGTTACGCTGCTCCTGAACTACAAACAACTGGTCTGTTGCTCAGTGGTCCAAAGTTCTCTTTTCTGATGAACAAATTTTGCATCTCATTTGGAAACCAAGATGCCAGAGTCTGGAGGACGAAAGGAGAAGCACTCAATCCAAGATGCTTGAAGGCCCGTGTGAAGTTTCCACAGTCTGTGATGATTTGGGGAGCCACGTCTTCTGCTGGTATTGGTCCACTGTGCTTTATTAAGTCCAGAGTCAACGCAACCGTCTACCAGGAGATTTTAGAGCCCTTTTTTATATTGGGTTATTTGGTCGGGACAGTGCATGTTCATTAACATGCACTGTCTCATGCATGTAAACAAGCCACACTGGATTGTAGACATGGGCTAATTTCAATCCGTCGTCTCATTCATCCTGGCCTATTGTACACGTTTTAATGGTAGGGGAAACCGGTGTACCCGGAGGAAACCTACGCAGACATGGGGAGAACATGCAAACTCCACACAGAAAGGCCCCGTCCCAGATGGGAATCGAACCTGGACCTTCTAACTGTGAAGCTAACGAGCGCTAACCGCGGTGCTACCGTGCCGCCCAATTCATGTTTCCTATCAGCTGAGAAGCTTTATGAAGACGCTGACTTCATTTTCCAATTTTCCAGCAGGACTTGGCACCTGCCCACTGCAAACGCTACAAGTCTCTATCATATATTAGTTTCACATTTTAACTTGTATTACAGAATAAATTAACTTTTTCACAATATTCTAATTTTCCGAGTTTCACCTGTACATTTTAAATAATCTAATTGCAGATGACCTAAAGCCATCGCCTGAAGAAAAGTTAATCCGACTTGATCATTCAGAGATCTAGACCCCAGTTGTAAAAGCAGAAGTGAGCCAGTCAGCAGAGTAATTATGAGGATTTATTAAACGGCACAAACGTCTTATATCTCCACATGTACACAAAATCATAAATATCCCCCAAAAAGCAAAGCGAAAAAACCTCCTTCAGTTTCTTCCGCATTTCAGATCATGGAAAAGAAGCTCCATTATTATTTAATTTTTTTTTTTTTAAAAGCCACACGTTAATCAGAAGCCTACAGCATTAAGACACGATATCAGAGCTCCGCCTCGTCCAAAGTCACAGTCGTATGTAGCATTATTATAAAAAGAAATCCTATCAAGAGTGTGCTATTTACATCCGGCTTCAAAACAGCTCAGTCTTTAGTATGAACAGGAATCGAAAATGGCCTTTCCTCTTTTTTTTTTTTGGATCAAAAGTGTAACATGCCCGTAGAGAGACCGCTTTAATGATGAGATTTGCATCAGATCAGGGGTGTCCGAACATTTCAAACGAGTGCACTTGGCAAAGGTTCATTTCTTTAGCCATTTGCATTATACCTTTGTCTGCCTGTCCTGTTTTACAACAACAGAACAAGAAACCAAGTCCCATAGAAACGAGCCGGACGTCAGCGCACAAAGTTGCCGTTCGGACACCCCTGCGTTAAATTGTTTCTGAACGCCATGGTGTACCTTAATTCATGAACAACAACAGAAAAGGGCAACACTCCTGGACGCCATGTGTGACATACACATAACAATGGTGCGCCCTGCTTTAAAATGGGACATTGTAAAAACAGTAGGAAATAAAGATCTCTCTGCATTTAAGGCCTCGCGTTAGTTTCCTGTCCTCAAAAAAAAAAAAAAAACAACTACCACAAAGCATCAAACTTAAAAAGCACAACAAGCAAATGCGCCGAAAGGGCTGAGAACAAAAAAACGACGACAAATAAATACATTATTCCACTAATTCTCCAAAATATATAGGGGACGTCATTAAGGCAATGCAGTGGCGTGCTTGTTCAAAAATAAAAAGGAAACGGAAAGCCATTACATGCACGTGGGTGGGAAAAATAAACGTTTTCCTAAACATCAGTACAGTCTGCGCTCGAGTCTGAAGAGTGAAAAAATAAAATAAAATAAAAAACACTTCCAATTGTCACACTGGAGTTAACAAAGCAAACGGATAAGAGCCCAAAGGACAAAAGTGCGAGCTCAGCAATATTAGAGAATACAGTCCACTCAATACTGAAGGACACGCGAGTCTTTCCTCTCTTATCCCAATAAGGATTAGCGACCTCTTGCTCAAATCAACCAATAGTTCAAGAGGCTAACGGCTAAATGAAAACCTCATTGAGAAAACCCCAAGCCCTGAAGCTCATTTCCCCAGTCATTTACCTGACGATCTTTGAGAACATAACGTTGCTGAACATGCACTAATAATTATCCAATGGGACCCCTTTGCAGAGTTAAGCCCAGGTCGTGTGGTTTCATTTTGGCTGGGCAGTGTGCTTTTACAGAAACAAACCAGAAGTTGCAGACCCTCGCAGTAAAAAAATAAAAAATAAAATAAAAATGAAAAAAAAAAGCACAAGTACAGCCAGCGCAATGCTCAAAGGTCTCCAACACAGAGTGAAATGCGGTCTGTGAGCGGGTGGAGCAGAGAAACTAATCAAACAGAGTTAGAGGAGGGAGAGAGGACTTCAGTGGATGTAGGCTCTGTACACCGCAGAGATGTCGTTGTCGGACTGGTCCAGCGCCTTGGCCCTCTTGTACACCTGCGCACAGAAAACATATAGATGAGATCGTGTGTTGTAGAACACTTATTGGAGACTGAGAAAAGGGCCGTTCATATCATCAGTCACATAAAAATGAGTTTGAAATGATAGTAGTATCCATCCTATAATGACTATTATTTGTAAACTAATGTAAATTTAGGATGAATCTCCACACTTGGTGGTCCTAAGCTCTTACTGCAGCCACAGCCGCCCAGGTGCAGACTGACCATTTACTACGTGGCTATAATATGTTGTTCATATCCCTCTTATGTCAGTGCCCTCTGCTGGACACCTGTGGAATTCATTCCCTTTTTTATTTAAGCTTCCCCCTAGTGGCTGGAGTGAGCATACCGGTTATTCTTTATGAATCCATAACTGCGCACAGACGTACTAGAGACGTACTTTTTATGTAGACCACAATGTGCAGCACGTGTGGACCAACAGAGTCCTGCCTACAACGTTCTGCTGAGGGGTCGAGAACAACCTGCACGGCTGCTGAACAGGAGCCGTCAGAACTAAAAGGACATCGTTTTCCTCTGACAGCTCTGGAGTAAAAATAGGCCTCAAGCTACTAAAACCCACTCCCCAAGGAACAAGTCTGGTCCTTTGCCCTCGACATGGGCTAAGTGAGTTAGAGGCGTGGAGATTAGCGAAGCCAAGTTGGACCTGGGTTGTAGCAGATGTGAGAACAACCTTCCTCATGGCCCAGGGCGACGTTCAAGAGATGCACTTTGTTTGACAACGCCACCACGTTTTATGAAAAAGAGTCATCTAAAACTGTTCTACTATTCACACAAAATATATTGGTTGCAGGCAGTGAAGTAAAAATAAATAAATAAAATACAAAATAAAAGATCCCCGAAATCACCCTCACAAATGTGACTTGGGCCCAGCTTACCTCATTTGCCGCTGCTGCCATTGGTGTGGGGTGGTTGGCGTTGTCCCCCATGGAGATGGCTAACCTCAGGTCCTTCTGAATATGCTTCAAATAGTAGTCCGGTTTGAAGTTACCCTGTAAGATATCTACAAACAGACGAGACTCCATTAGTGTGAGGAGACAGAAGGGGGCGGAACAAGGAGGACGAAAAAGAGGTCCTACTTTGACATTTCTGGTCCACAAAGGTGCTGGCCATCTGTCCCTGGCACAGGATGTCCAGGAAGGTCTGCTGAGACTGTCCCGTGGCCTGGGCCAGCGTCAGCCCCTCTGCGATGGTGGCCATGAAGCTCCCCTGCACCATGTTAAGGATCAGCATCATCCGAGCTGCGTTCCCCGCTTCACCTGCACACAGAAGGTCATACACAACGACACGGACCATCACCAGAGGTCACCATCGGAGACCAGCCATCTGCAGCCGGGATATCGCAGGACATCGGTCGGCCCAAAGGCGGACACTCTGGGTATTTGACCATTTAAGGAGACATGAGGAAACATCTGGTCCCCTTAGTTGTGACAAATGTCAGATGGAACCTTCTATTTCTAAGTTATTCACATTTTCTCCTTCCTGGACCCCTTCTGTATTGAATATTAAACAAAAAATATTGTAGGTGCATTTTTTGCAAAAGCATGGAGGTTCTATCTGCAATTTTAACGCTCGACTTGGCGTTATACAGGTGACACTCGGAAAATTAAAATATTGTGAATTTTTTTTTTTTCTGTAATTAAACTTAAAATGTAAAACTAATGTATGATATAGACTCATGGCAAGCAAAGTGACACATAAGGCATATGTCAAACCTTTTGGCTTACATTGTGTAAAAACCCCAAAGTAAAAATCTCAGAAGATTAGAATATTACATGAAATCTTTTTTTTATTTTAAGATTTTAAAACAGAGAAATGTGGGCCCTCTGAAAACTATAATCATGCATATGTACTTAGGACTTGTTTTGGGCCTTTGACTTGAACGTCTGCCTTAATGCGGTTGCGTGGCATGGATGCTCTCAGCCTGAGGCACTGCTGAGGTGTTATGGAAGACCAGGATGCTTCAACCAGAGGAATACGACATCTGAAGCTCATGTCCAGGATCCGTCTGTATGTGGTGGTTCTTGATGCACTGACTCCAGCCTCAGTCCACTCCTTGTGAAGGTTCCCCACACTTTTGAATGGCCTTTTCCTGACAGTCCTCTCCAGACTGCGCTCATCCCTGCGGGTTGTGCACCTTTTTCCTTCCACTTAACTTTCTGCTTTGATTCAGCACTTTGAGAACATCCAACTTCTTTTGTGGCTTTTGTCAATGTTGGTTTTCTGCCCAACCGTCAGGTCAGCAGTCCTTCCCCATGATGGTGAATTCTACTGAACCACTTAAAGGACCCTTTGCAGGTGTTTTTGATTCATTAGCTATGACTCCAGAGTAGAGCTGGGCGATATGGCCAAAAAATTAAAATAGATTTTTCTACTCAGGTTGGACGATTACGATTTTAATGGAAATAAACTTAAAAAGGCCTCCTAATCTTTGATATGTAGAACACTGCACAGAGTCCTGCTCATTAATATTTAGATTCATAATATAGCCTACAATTAGGCCCATTCAAAATTGTTATTTCTGTTTTAAATATTCTTTGCCTGCTCTCAAAAGTAAAACTTCTTAATAAGCCTTTAGTTTCATCATCCTCGAGCTCAGCTGTGACTGACAACCGTCTCCATGGAGACTCAAGGGGAAAGGGGCGGAGTTAATTGCTTGCAGCAGCTCAGCTTGAGAGAAGCAGACCAGGGGGAAACTTTGTTTTAGCGAAGAAAAATCTTTCGCGCACAAAGAAGACACAATGCTTTATAACGCAGCAGAGATCTCTAGAAAGTCGCTGGCTGGTTCCGCTGGTGTCATTTTCTAAAAGAGTCGCTACGGAGCGTCGCTAAATGGCAGCACGGCGCTTGTCAGGCGGATACGATTTTACGATTGAGCCATTTTCCACATCGTCTGTTTTTAAAAGCATGAATTCGCCCAGCCCTACTCCAGAGTTCTGAGGAAAGGAACCCAGATCTCCACAGACCCCTCACACACTCTGCACTCTCACTATGCCCTGTTGCCGTCAGGGCGCAGGTTCAGGTCCCTCCCTCTGGGGACAAAGAGGACGACCTCCACTTTCCTCCCCATCTCCATCCGCCTGCTGAACAAATGACTGTGTGCACCTGGTCGATCACAGGCCACTATATGGCACTTCCTCTGCAAATGAAGTTTGCATCCTAACGGATGAATAAAGTGAATTTAATTTGATTTAGCTGATGAAAAGGTGACACTTTGAGCTACAATATAGTCCCTTTTCCTAATATTCTAATCTTCAGTTAGATTTTTTTTTTTTTTTTTTACAAGCCGTGAGGCAAAATCATCAAAATTTCAACAAGCAAAGGCTTGACAAATGTCACTTCGCATGTCATGAGTCTACATCATATACTAGAAACGTGTCTAGTATATGACAAATAGTAGGCTACTGCTGCAGAAATTGCAAAACATTGTGAAAAATGTCATAAAAATCCCTATTTAGTTGCATTATGCTGCTTTTATTGTGAAAATCCCCATTTAGTTGCAGAAACTGTAAAAACGGTTGAAATTGTAGAAACTCTTTACATTGTATAAACTGTTTAAAATCGCCAACAGACTTAACTGTATCAAAATCCTATTAAAATGAATGGCAGAATTCCCAAGCCCGTAGAAAAGAAAACTGAAAAACTCAATTTTTTTCCGGAAAACTGACAATTTGCAGAAGCCCCATTATAAGTTAATTAAAAAAAGAGAGCCGATTTTTGGCCGATTGCAGAAAAAAACGGAAATCGCTGAATTCACAAAAGCAATAGCAGGATTCTCCCAAACACGTGTAACGTTTGGAGGTACAACTTGTGAAAATTGGTGAAACTGAACATCAGGAAAAAAGATAAAGAACATGAAAACCAATTATTGACTGTGGAAGAATCCGCAGTCAGTCAATCAACTAGTTTCACATTTTAAAGTTGTATTACAGAAATAAATGAACTTTGACAATATTCTAGTTTTACGAGTCGAGTTTCACCTGCAAGTGTTCATGATCATCCAGTTAATCGAAAAATAAATATCAGCTGCAGTTTTTTTTTTTTTTTTTTTACCATGTTATGTTATTAGTAGCATCTCCATTTTGTTGTACAAGGCAAAACAATCGTGAGCAGTTTTCTGGATGTTGCATTGTCTAACCTACAATAAGAGACGTCTGCTAGAGTATTGGAGCTGAGGGGTAATGGTGGAGAGCACATACCCAGGAAGAAGGAGGTCTTCCCCATGGCCATGAAGCAGCTGCTGCAGTCCTCGTACACGGTGCGGTCGCCTGCAGCCAGGATCACCAGCATGCCGTCATTGGAGAGCTGCTGACTGCCGGCCACCGGGGCCTCCAGGAAACGGCCGCCCCGCGATGTGATCACCTGCACACGCCCACACAGAGCCATGGATGAGCTTCTACACGTGGAGCTGGTGAGCCCGGTGTCGTCTCCTGTGTGTGTGTGTGTGTGTGTGTGTGTGGTTCACCTGGGAGAGCTCTGTGATCGTCTCAGGATCCACTGTGGACATCTCCACGTAGCACTTCCCTGGTCTGATCCCCTGGAGCACGCCACTCGGCCCCATCACCAACTGGGAAACAAAAGCCATTTGACCAGGGCTCTGGCACGATATATATTAAAAAAGCCAAAACACTCGCAATATGAAACCTTTCACTGAAAAACATTACAGTTCACTTTAGAGGTCTACACTCAGTTTCTCTTTTTAAATTTGAGGTCCCTGTACCCCTGGTTGGGAAACACTAATCTAAAGTAATACAATAAGAATGACCACTGCTGGACTTTCCCACTCAGAGGACACTTAAGAAAGTCTGTTAAAGCGATGCACTGAAGGTGAATAAAGGAAAAAAAACTACATTTAGAGAAACCAATTTGAAACTTTTGCCCAACATGACTAATTTATTGCAAGTTTTCATATAAAAATAAGGTTTTTGTGCATTAAAGTGGCCAAAGTTGCAGATACTTTCAGCGACGAAATCTAAATAGATATACCATAAATTTACATCTGGATCTATTTTTTGACAAAGATTTTTTCAGAGGGGATTTTGGATCTAGTTTAGTTTCAGAATAAGCTAAAAGGTCCATCATAAGTGACGAGTGAAAACATCTTGGGCGTGTTTCTTTAGGGTTCAAAGCGGGAGAAAACAGGCTGGGAATGAGTTAATAAAAAATCCCTCTGAAAAAAACTAAGAATCTTGTTAAGTCCAAGACGGTAAAGTTTGGAGTCGGTAGGAGCTTCTAAAGCATGAGTTGAACAAAAACCTACCAGAACATGAATTGGTGGATATCAAATCTGTGAACCTTTGTGAATGAATGCGTGAGGGAACCACCCACAGACCGAGCTGTTCTCTGAAGGGTCAGTACTTACATCCCGGGCAGCCTTAGGGTCTGAGACACAGGAGAAGGTGATGTCACACATGGACACCACCTCAGCGGGGGTTCTTCCTAACCGGGCCCCCTCCTGGATGAACAAGTCGCACTGGAGAACAAGGAGGCGTTAAGAAGTTCACTTACAAGCACAAAATGAGACGGCACTGAAGTAGGTTTAGTGGAGCTGTATAGAGCCTGTGAATATGAACTTTTACGCACTTTAACCGAAGGTACCTTTTCTGCCGTACGGTTCCAGACGGTGACCACATGGCCCATTTTGAGAAGGTTCGAGACAATCCCGCTGCCCATCAACCCCAGGCCCAAGAAGCCTATCCTGCACAACCAAAACAAGAGTGCTGATGGGTAACCTGCCCCGTACTGGTAAACGATCCTGGAGGTGAAGCTCTGTGCGGGCAGTACCTTTTGTCTGTGGGTGTGATGCTGCCGTTGATAGCGGTGCTGTCGGCCGCCTGAATGGAGGTGGAGCCCGTCGTGTCCTACACAAACACAGCCATGGTTTAGTTTAGGGGACATCGTCTTTAAAACCAGAGCTTTTACGCTTCAGATAACAGGAGTTTGAGCATCTGCTGAGATCGATTACCAAGACACTTTGTTACGAGTGAAAAGTGAATGGTCTTTTCTCTAGTGCAGGGGTCCTCAAACTCAGGCCGAGTACGGCCCGCAACGCCCCTTTGACCGGTCCGCAACGCCCCTCGGCCCCCTACAACTTGAACCGACCCGATGAGGCAATTCCCAAAAGTGGTCATGGCCCATTTTTTTAAAATTGCCATTTGGCAAAGAACATGTCTGTTAGTGAAGTGCGGGTTGCAGGTGTCACCGCGGTCCCCATGGGCTGCCCGCGGATCGACTTTTTATCGTGGGGCAGGTTGGAGCGGGTCATAAAATGCCGGTCGCGGACACTTTTTGTGAGATCAATAAAGTCTGAGCTCATAATGCAAACGAGAGGTTTCAGGTCAAATCAGCAACTATATCTTTCAACAAACAAAACGGAAAAACAAGGATCCAAGGACTTTTCTACACTCAATATCCTTGGCTACATGACAGGCTGCAATAATAATATGAATAACTCACATAAAACGATTTGATCATTACAGCAGCATTTCATAAAGTAAGATACAAACATGCGATTAGCTGCTGCTAAGATTAGCATTTTGAGTGGCGATTAAAAGTACATTTGTGGAGCTTAAAACTAACTCAGCGTTTGTTTACTCCAGGTTCAGAGCTTCACAGGTGCAGCACGTCCATATCCACTTAGATTAAGTTGGTGAAAGTTGTAAAATGTTAAGGAATCGGTTCAATATCGGATATTTGGACTCGATACCCGATTCTGCATTTATTCCAGTATTGGCTCAGATATTCACCAAAAGTTGTATCCCCATTTACAAAGAAGCACTGTGTAGATTATCTGAAAAAAAGAAAATTAATATCAGCCGGCCGTATGGCTGGTTAGCATGGCCCCTTTACTTTCCATCAGAGGCCTCTAGGACGCTTTAGGGGCATTGTTTTGAAGGTTTCTGGTAGATTTTCTCTGCTGAGGGAACCATCTCCAGTAATGCTTCTATGCATTATTCTGTATATATTTTATGAAGTCACAAAAAAACGAAAGTACACACCAATATAAACTTTTTAACCATAAAAAGTTACATAATGCACCTTTAAACTAAACCAAAGCAAGTAGATCTCAATCAGTTTATATTAGCGTCGACGACTCACCTCTTCAACTATTTTCAGTCTCTTACTGATGGGTTCCATTGACGACGCCTGAGGACAAAACACATCAGCGTTAGAGCATGCTGTGGTCGTCTTCACTTTAGGTTTGCTGAAATCGTCTTTGGCATCAAGTCTTTAAAATGACGTGTAAGAAACATGCAAAGCTTTCCTCATCGTTTAATAATCATGAAGTAGTGACCAGGCCATGACTATGTCGAGACCGGTCACTATTCTACATTTGAGTCACCATTATATTCACAATTATCGTGAATATAATTATTCTAACCTCAACACATTTTCTCCAGTTTGCGGTCTAAATAGCGACAAAAACGAGATGAAAATGAAAAAGTTAGCTCAAATATACAGTAATATAGGTTTTGTTTATAAGTGATTAAATTGGTAAATTCATGGTAGAAAATTAAGCTGAAATAATTCTATTTCATTCATGTTTAATTTGGTAAATTAAGTATGTTTAAATGCATCATTTTCTCCAGTTTGTCAACAGGTCAGTGTAACGCCTCATTTGAAAGCTAAGACCCGCAAAACTGATCTGAACAGATGGCTTTGTTGCCGTGTTGTCGTCACTTTTGACGTTTTTTTTTTCCACCATTGCGTTTGTCAGAGTTTTGTTTTAATCCCCGTTTTGTTGCTTTTATTGTCGACGTTTATTTGTGTCACTCTTTTATTGTGTTTTCATCCTCGTTTTCGTCCCTTCCCCCACCCCAGGGAGCTTTAAGATTTGGATAAAGCCAAACTGAGAAAACGTGGTAAGGTCAGGTGGGAGTTGATGAATCTGTAGTTCCTGGATGTATGCAAATGAGTGTGCGCTGCAGCAGTAAACAGAAAGGAGCTTCGAGCAGACACGGACGACAGCCTGTAAACAAATGAGTTTTCCAGACTGTCATTTGTTCATGTTTGAGGATAGCTTAGGTCTATTGCTCCTGTACAAACTGTTAAACCATCTTTGTTGTACAGCAAGTACTGATGAGTTCTCACCCTGGCCGACATTATCCCACAAAACAAACTCTAGCCACTTAATGCACCCAAAAGGAACACGTCCCATTTAGAAGCAGCTTTAAGCTCACGTCAGGAGCAGCGTCGTACCTTGTCGGACTGACTGAGGAGGAAGTGATGGAAATGTGGGTCATCCTTCACCGGCTGAAACGCAAATCCAGAGTTAGACACAGACCTCACTAAAATGGTCAACACACAGCACACGCACAATCAAAAAAGAGTCAGTGCACAAAACGCAGTCGGCGAGAAAGAGGCAGGACTGATAGATACATCTACTTTCCACTGAGCCGTATGAAACGCCCTTCCAATAGGCTGGTGCACCGCGAGAGATCGTCCGGTAAAAGATTCATTAAAGATACAGTTTGACATTTTGGTGTTGTCCCTTTCCTAATGTTACAATAAGGCTGGGAAACACTTATCACCTTAAACAATAGATCCGTGGACTTTTTACTTAAGCCAATGCTGCAGACAATATACAGTGGGAGGAAAAAGTATGTGAACCCTTTGGAATTTCTCACATTTCTACATAAATTGCTCTGATCTTGATTTAAATCACAAGAATGAGTTAACATTTCCTGCTTTAACCAATACCACGCAAACATCTGCCATTTATGCAAACATTTAGAGTCAGGTAGAGCCAACCTGCCAGCTATTAAATCCAAGGGTTCACTTACTTATTCCTTGCTGTCCTGTGAATGTTAACATGTTATGGTCAATACAAAATATGATAAAATGCAAGTTTGGGTGGTATTAGTTAAAGCGGACACGGTTTACCCATTGTAATTTTAATAAAGACCACATTTTATGATGATTTAGGCAGAAATTTAAGAAATTCCTAGGGGTTCACATACTTTTTCCTCCCACTGTAGATGCAAGTATATCAGATTATTCAAAGTTTTTTTCCGAAGAAACTCAAATAAAAAACATGTCAGTATTTGTGAATGAATAAGCATGGGGGAAGAGGCCTTTGCAGCGCGAGTTTGGAGATACTTCCTGGATATCTCTGGCTCGCTATGGAGACAAAACCCGGTCATACGGCTCAATGGAAACGAAGCTTGGGAGAATCTACAGTTTTCTTAAAACAGAACACATTTGTTTTAGTGCGGAAAGTCCCCGGAGTAGCTGTGGAAACACAAGCAGAGGGCCCCGTGAGCACAGCACACACAGGTCAGAGGGGAAGCTCCAGCCACAGGGCGAGGGTTAGGGTGCAGGAGGGAGAGGAGCAGAGGCAGGCTGTGGGCTGGGGTCACCTACACTGTTGCCCCACTGGAACGCCGAGCCCGACGCACTTCCCAGCCTCTCCGCTGTGGACGGCTCAGGGTCCGAGTCTGTCAAGTCCTTAGGAGCAGACAGAGAGAGGTTCACCTCAGTCGGGACAGGCCCCAGCGGCACGGGGCCACTCGCGTAGGGACATTTAAAGCACCAAAGTATTAAAGAGTCATTCAGTGCATAGAACCTTGCTGTTGAACTATCCTGCATTTGACAGAAAGTTGACCAGCACTCCACTGTATGTAATCATTTTCATTGCAATGAAAACTCAACATTTGTACTACAGGCTGACGGCATGGTTTTCAGAAATCAATCTGAAACACACAAGTTCAGCTGCTCTACATCACTGCAGTGGCCTTTATCTGTTCTGAGACAGACAAAAGGATGGAATCAGATCAATCAAGTGGTTTAGTAATCGTCGTCTCATCAGCATGAGCACCAGCACCGCTCTGCAGAGGTGGGTAGTACTCAGTTACATTTACTCACATGTACTTAGTCACTTTTTGAAGAAATTGTACTTTTGCAAGTAGTTTTTACTTCTACTTGAGTAATATTCAAATAAAGTATCGGTTTCTTAATTGAGTATAGAAAAGTAACTCATGCCACTGCGAATAACTCTTTAAGGCTCATTCATACTTCATAAGCACTTTGTTCTACCACCCTGAGCTGTAAGAACTCAGGGTGTTGCCCTATGAGGCAACTCCTGTTGTGATATTGGGCTATACAAAACCATTGATTGATTGAGAACAAAATGAAGTCATTTTTGCCTTGTAACTATGGAAACGTCTTGTAACTGAAAACATTTCCATGGTTACAAGGCAACAATTATTTTGTTCTTACAGATCAGGGTGGTAGAACAAAGTTCTTGCGTCTTAGGAAGTATGAATGACCCTTAAGTGACAAATCTTCATTTTGACGCGTAAAAAAAAGTAAAAGATGCATTTCTTGTTTTGTCAATTCTTCATGACTTCCTTTTATGTGATTTTCTTTGAAAACATTGAAATTTTCACATTATTTCATGTTTTGTTTCTTGTAATTTAAGCTCAAACATTTACAGTACTCGAGTAACTTTTGTCCAAGTACTTTTTTTACTCTTAACTATTTGGGTCACTACCTTTTACTCTGACTTGAGTAAAATGATTTAAAAGTAAAGGGGTAAATATTTTGGCGACTTTTTGCCCTTTCCCTGTGGAGCCAAAAGGAAGGCTTTAGGCATCATGTCAGTACACTTTGTTCAAGCAAAAACTGGTATTGGTTCAGTGTGGGATCATTGGAATTGAACCAGATCCAGCATCAGTCTGGGTACATCTCATAGTAACACATTCCTTCTGGATGTGCTCGGTTCACATCAGCTGATGGTGTTCCCACTAAATCGAAAATTTAACAATCTTGTGTATAGTGTCATAGATCCACAGATACAGCGTCTCTCAAAAGTTTCAATACACCTTGAACTTTTGCACATTGTCATGTTTACAACTATAAACAAAGGTTTTGAGTTTTTAACTGAAAGTTCACACACAACAGACAACTGGGAAGTGAAAGCCAAAATGATACATGTTTTTTTTTTTTATAGAAAAGTGGCGTGCATAAGTATTCATACAGCATTTTTCTGAGTGCATTAAATTGCCTTTATAACATTCCTAATGACTGCAGAATGTTCACACCTTGCCCTAACCATTAAATAGAGGCCACCTGTGTGTAATCTACTCTCAGTATAATTCCAGCTGTTCTGTGAGGGCCTCAGAGCTATGGTCAGAGGGTATTGGTCACTAAACAACATCATGAAGGCCAAGGAGCTCACCAGAGAGGTCAGGGATAAAGCTGTGGAGAAGTTTAAAGCAGCGTTAAGTTATACAAAGATTTCCCAAGATTTGAACATCTCACGGAGCACTGTTCAATCCATCATTCAGAAATGGAAAGAGTATAGCACCACTGAGAACTTACCAAGACACGGCCGTCCACCTAAACTAACAGACCGAACAAGGAGAGCACTGGTCAGAAAGACAAAGATTTAACTTTTTGGTCCAAACGCAAAACGTTATGTATGGAGCAAACCTAACACTGCTCATTGTCCTGAGTGCACCCTCCCCAGGGTCAAATATGGTGGGGGGAGCATCATGCTATGGGGCTGCTTTTCCTCAGCGGGGACTGGGAAGATTGTAACAATAGTTGGGAAGATGGATGGAGCCAAATACAGAGACATTTTGGAGGAAAACCTGCTGGAGTCAGCAAGAGAATTGAGGCTGGGGCGGAGATTCACCTTCCAGCAGGACAATGACCCTAAACACAAACATCTACAATGGAATGGTTTAAAAACAAACATATTAATGTGTTAGAGTGGCCCAGTCAAAGTCCTGACCTAAATCCTATTGAACATCTGTGGAAAGACCTGAAAACTGCTGTTCACAAACGCTCTCCTTCTAATGTGACAGAGCTTGAGTTGTTTTGTAAAGAGGAATGGGCTAAAATGTCAGTCTCTACATGTGCAAACCTTGTAGAGTCAAACCCCAGAAGACTTGCTGCTGTTATTGCAGAAAAAGGGGGTTCCACAAAGTATTAAGTCATGCTGTATGAATACTTGTGCACGACTCGGTTTTGTATTTCCTGAAAAACAGAATCATTCATCATTTTGCTTTCACTTCACAGTTGTGTGTGAACTTTCAGTAAATAAAAGAAAAGAAAATCTTGACAAAATGTGCAAAAGTTCAAGGTGTATTAGTACTTTCGACAGGCACTGTGTAAGAACTTCGACTGCACCAGAAATTACTAAAACACATTGAATTCATAACCAAAGCCTCCAAAAGCTCTGAAGTTAACAGGGGTGTGTGTCAAAAGAACTGCATTGCTCTATTGTTGTTACGCCCAGTGTACAGAGTGTGTTAAAGATACCTTTTCTGAAGGGTCCTTGAGCGCACTGAGGTCTTCATCATCCTCGTCCAGGATTTTCAGAGGCTTTTTCTTCCCCTTGGACTCTCCTTTTCCTTCAGAGTTCTGTTTAAAACAAACATCTTTCTTTAGGAACTGTTAGACAATAAACAACCAGAATAGAAGGCTGCGGCCTTCACTTTCTCTTTTCAGACTGCAGTCATCATCACGGCCGTGTTTAATCAAACCAAACAAGAGCTCAAAACAACCCATCACTCCATGGAGCTTTTCTTACCTGAAGAAAAGCTTTTGCATGAAGGTAAAGTTGGGTATGGCAATACTGACATGGTTTTGCAAACCATCAGAAACATGCTGGCAAACATCTACATTTAGAGATTGCTTTGCAGTAGGCTGTACGCGTCTGCGGCAAGTCCTCCAGAACCATCACACTAAACATGGGGGTACATCAAGGCTGTGTGCTGAGCCCCCTCCTGTTCACTACGCTGACATATGACTAGGGATGTAACAATTCACTCAAGCCCCAATTCGATTCTATTTCCGGTTTCGATTGTTTAAATTTTTAAGAAAATGAATACGACTCTTTATACCAAAAGATGTTTCTTTTGTTTTAACATCTGCATTTTTGTCCTCGTAAAACAAACTCTCAGTAAGAGAACATTACAAGACATGAAAATGAACTAATCCTTGACTTTTAATTTTTAAGCCGCCCTCTGCTACTGCAACTCTCATGCAGTTTGAACATAATGCTACCATTTAGAACAAGTTTTACAGTGCAGTTTTATTCCCCGAAACCCTTGAACGCCTCCCGGTGCAGCCTTTGTAATCATGAGGAGGAAAAAGACACGACAGCTCTGTTTTTGTCGCTCTGTCGTCGTTATTTTGATGCTTTTTTTTTTTAAAGCTTTTAGATTTGAGTAAAGCTGAACTGGAGAAGTTTTAGTTACAATAATTGAGAGATTTTACGATTATGGTTTCTAATAAAAAAGACTTTAAGACTCCTTTTCATTAAAAATACATTGAATCATTTCTGAACATTTGGACAACTTTATGAAGAATTATGCAATGGGTTGACTCGACTTGGACTTTTTGAAAGATTGTCTTGAAGATGTTTCATACTCAACGTATGGGTGCCTTTTGCCAAAACTTTCAGACAACAGGGTTTGAATGTAAAATGTCCATCAGCGACAACAGCGCCTTGGTCATCTTTTGGATATACAAAAAGGTCCCACACAGCTAAGACAGCAGTCTGAAAATTCTTACAGTTAACCTCCCACATCCTTTTATCATCGCGGTAATCGTAAAAACAGTTCATCTTGACATCCCTAACTGCTTTCTTTTTTTAGACCAGTTTGACTGGCTACAATGGGATATACTATAGCTGCAAAAAAAATCCCTCCAACAGTCCATCTTCTTCCTGAACAATTTTAACTGGTATGGAGCCTTTGAAGAGCTGCTCCAGAAGATTCAAAATACTCAAACATGCGAGATTGCCAGTATATATGTTTTTGATGATGGAAAAACTCTGTAAAATGGTTAAAAGTTGTACAATAGCCCCCTGTAAAGACCATAACAGCTCACCTGGTCTTTGCTTTTGGCTTTCTTCAAATACTCCTCCACAGCATCCACTGCCTGTTGGAACCTCTTCCCCTTATTGATCTTGATCATCTCCTCTTTGTGTGGGTGGTAGGGCTTGAGCTGTTCCACCTTGATCCATGCACTACACAGGTACAACACACAAGGCCACAAGACTCAGACTATGGGAGCAGTGATGACCGGATTTTGTTAACATTTACAATTCAGCTGATTCAAAAACCAAATGTATTATGCCGATTTAGGATGCATTCCTGTCTGATAGTCAAGTGTACTGGGTTTGGTTGGAGACAAACAATGCAACATTGGACACTAGAGAGCGACCTGACAAGTTCCATTTTCACCCACAAAATGAAACAAAACCCAGCTTAGAATACGTAGCCTATGCACCCCTTTGGCATCATTTACCCCAGTGTTCCCAGTCTGAGGACTTTCGGAAGTTCCTGATGACCAGGGTTTCAGTTAACCGGCTGTAGCAAATGACCGGTAAATATAATTGAGTTGCCTTGTGTACGAAATGCACGGTATAAATAAACTTGCCTTGCCTATAATTGTCATCGGTCAAAAAGGCAGACAGGAAAAACTCTGGACAAAAAAAGGAGAATAGGCCAAATACAATATTGCCCCTTAAGTCAGTGACTGACATTGCCAAACAAAGTGTTTTTTAATCAGGCATGAATATTGAAAAAAGATTTTATATTTCTACCAAAAAAAGTTTAAATCTACATCCATAGCCTGTTTTACAAAGCACAGATGATACACATTTTCTTTTGAACATGCTGAACACAATCTGAATAGTTGGGTGAATATTGTATAAGTATAAGCACTAAACTCAAATCCTTTTCTTTGAAATACTATCTTGGCTACCAATTCTCCAGGGTGAAGTCCACCTAAATCACATTTTACACAAGTGTTTTTGAAGCACAAGTAGCTCTCCTACATTCTGGTTGTGTAAATGTAGCTCGCCGGGTAAAAAAAGGTTGGAGACCCCTGGTCCAGAGGGTTTCCCGGTGTTTGGAGCTGCTCCAAGTGTGGCAGCTGGGTGCATGGTGAATCATTCAAGGAGTCTTTTAATGATTTTCCAGTTTCAGCGGTGAGAATTAATCCCTTTTATTTTGCACCCGAAGCAGGCGAGGGACAGCATCCTACTACCCAACCCGCGTTGTGCAGCCGACACCGCGGACAGAGCTGGATACGGACAGCGATAAGGTTTGTCACCTGTCTGAGTTATTGTGCAGTTGAGTTGGGAACGTCCACGTGACACCTGCACCTGAGACTATAATAACTTACATTTTGTGTCCGATCTCTAAAATTGCAGCCATTCACAAGAATTATCAAAGTGCCAAAGTGTCCGGCCAAAAAAAACAATGTGTCCAGTTCACACGAACGCGGCAAAATATCATGAACTTCCACTTCTTTACTTACTGGTCTTCTGTCCCAAAGAACTTGACAAAGTGACATTTTTTGCCCCGGGGTTTTTTCAAATCCTTTGGAGGGCTTACAACCTGAAATTGTAAGCAAAAGAAAAAATCAAGTTTAAAGCGGTCCTGAAAAAGCTCAACATCCACTGTAAGGCGAGAGTGCGTCTTTAAAACGCAACAAAGCCCAGGTATGTTGATGTAGCATATTGCAAAACAGATGGTGAAACATGTTCGATTACGGCATACCTTTCCGGGCCATGGAGGATATCGACCCAACTTCCCCCTGAAAGCACAAGTTAAACACATTTAAGTCTTAAATGGTTCACTTACAGGGTCATAGGACATGATGTATTTATGTTGACAGTGTGCTCTTCCTAGATTTGGCTAAAACTCGCCTCATATTCGTCGTTAGTCGCTTCTTTTTATTTATTTTTTTAAAAACACTCTTCAGTTGTGTTTTTGTCGCTCATCATTTTTAATTGTCTTATTATCACTTGTTTATTGCGTTGTGGCTTTTCAGGCACGTTTTTGTTGCGTTTTCACCCTTCTTTTGGTCGCTATTGTTGACCTTTTTTCCAAGAAGCGTTTTAGATTTGGGTAAAGCCAAACTGGAGCACACGTGTTCCGTTGAGGTGGGGGTTGAGAGGTTAACCGCAGTAGGCCTGAATAGATCATAACTGCACACAGTTTAGAGCAACAGGAAGTGACCCAATGAACCGTTGTGTGCTTCTGCCTCCTCCATCTTTCTGTTATTTGGGGAAAACAAACTCGGCGAGGATACTTGAAAGTCCGCACAGTCCACATTTTGCAAACACGAAACAGTTAAGCCAAAAAGCAGAGTAGTTTGGGTTTGTGTACCCGCTTTGCTCCGGGGAATAGTGTTTAGCTAAAGTGCTAACGCGCTAGCAAACATCGGCCGCTGTCCGCTGACGCAGTGTTTATTAAAGCGTGCCAAATACACTGGATTTTAACCAACTATTGACAGGATTAAAACAATTATATCTATGTAATTTTGTCGCTGACCAGTTGATCTTCTGGCTGCAAAGAGCGCCCGGGGCTGAGTCAGCCCAGTTACCGATTTGTTTGGGTCCACAGTGAAGTGAGGAGATCAGCGGCTGCAAAACACAAACACTGGGCCAAACTCAGACATCCGGCGCACGTACGCGGCGGAGACACATTCCCTTTCCCACAGGCGTATCAAAACACACTTATTTATGATCTTACCAGACGAGGTCCCCAATCCGCAGATGCACCGTCGCCATTTTACAACTTTAATAAATCGTCGCAGTGAATGAACAACACACCCACCGCCTCACGTGAGCGCTGGCTTTCCGGCTGCTTCCCTGCGTCACATCCGTTTGAACCAGCCAAGCCCCGCCCCCGAGTAAAAAGGGATCAGCGCATTTTATGGACTTTCTTTGACACGTGCCCTTATCAAAACTGTATCAGTGTTTATCTCTGCTTATTTACTCTGCGTGAAAATAAATGTGCGCATTTACCGAAGAAGCCGGATCGGGATGATCTGGAAAGCCTCTCTCTACGACGGCGTGTTAGGGCCATCTAGTGACCTAAAAAAGCGTCAATGAAGCACAGAAACACAGAAGAATTCAAGCTGTGATAGCCTGGTTTTACCATACCCTCGTACTTGTTTCGTACATGCAGGGAAAAATATTTGACCGGAGTTTACGGATGGCAAAGGCCAGGCTAAAGCTGTGATCTTTTCCCACACTTTCTTTCAACGCTTAGATGCAGATGTCAGTACCATGCGTCGTTTTAAAGCCAAACTGATTATCACTCGTTAGAACATATATTTCCGGTCTTGTGTACAATAACAGAGTCAAAATGACATTACAAAAGGCAATTTACATATAAAGATTACATTAAAAAGACAGTTAATACAAAATAAAAAGGCAGTTTACAAATAAAGTGCAATATACAAATACAAAGTGCAAATTACCAATTAGTGTGCCATGTTATAAAGTGCAGAAAACATATGGGGTGCAACAGTTTTTCATCCTGCCTGCTTCTTACGATCATCATATTGCTCTTAGTGGGGATGTACTTAATGTCATGGTCTTTACCATATTCGGAACAGTTTTTGAAAGAATCGTTGCATCCCTGCACTGTATGGCCTGATTATCACAAGATCATCCGCATTCATGAGGTGGTTGACAACTTTTGTACCAAGGACACACCGTGCTTTACAGCCGTTCAACTTCGAGGACAATTCATAAATAGAAACATTAAAAAGAAACATTACTTACATGAAAAGGCTCAGACAAGGCCCTGTCCCACTTTCCATGCATGACCAGATTGACCATACCAAAACACCAAGATACCGACCAAACATATGGGCACTCCTCTTCCGATTGATTTCATAAATAGCTTATGGGGATTAACCCGCCTTCGTAGCGTCAGTGAAGCACAGAAACACAGAAGAATTCAAGCTGTGATCTTTTCCCACACTTTCTTTCAACGCTTAGATGCAGATGTCAGTACCATGCGTCGTTTTAAAGCCAAACTGATTATCACTCGTTAGAACATATATTTCCGGTCTTGTGTACAATATATTCTCTAAAACTTTGGAAAGATTAACGGCAAGGGCAATCGGCCTGTAGGTTTTGCAAGCTATTTAATTTAGCTGCCTTATCCTTAATGACAGGAACCAAAACAACAGAAGTGATCGGATCAGGATAAACACCCTGTAAATACATGGACATCTAGGGGCATAATCTATAGCGTGAATACTTCAGGTGCTCAGCTCTTATGCAGTATATCCCACAAGCTTTGTTATTCCCGAGCTTGAGGATTGCATCATAGACTTCACTAGTACGAACGACCGACCCCCCAGTCATGAGTACATTATCAATAACAACAGTTGCACTTGTCACAGAGTTAAATAAATCACAGTAATGTCCACGCCACAGCGCTGCAATATTTCCAGAGCCACCCACACCTTTGTTAGATGGCAAGCGCGTTTTTTGCATATTCAGGAAAGATGAGACTGACAAAACTTTGTGCGGCAAATTCGTTTAATTAAAAAATAAATGATGATAAAGTCTTGTCAACGTCTGTCTGGTAAAAAGCATGTTTATGATAATGCTCTTGTTCCCTGTCAAATAGAATTTGAACTTGAGCAAGGCTAGATATTTTGTAGTATGAGCGCTCTAGGCAAAGTATACAGTTCAGCTGCTTTTATTTTGGAGGCTAACAAAGTTTTATGTTCATAAAGGAAACATTTTTGATATTTTTCTGGCAAATTTTGGCATGTTTCAATGCAACTTTTCCCCACAGGTTTGCTTGTTTTAATTCTTGAATTTTTTCCCCCCGTCACTAGATGGTCCCTAATACGCCGTCGCATATACAGTGCCTTGCAAAAGTATTCGGCCCCCTTGAACTTTTCGACCTTTTGCCACATTTCAGGCTTCAAACATAAAGATATAAAACTGTATTTTTTTGTGAAGAACCAACAACAAGTGGGACACAATCATGAAGTGAAACGAAATTATTTGGATATTTCAAACATTACTGTCACAAAAAAAGAGTCTGAGTTCTGCCACTAGATGAAATGTATCGATATTTTTCCATACATGTGTTTTCATATGATGGAATAAAGCTGGTCTGATGGCACCATCGTGTTTATTCCAGTGCACAGCCATATTTTAATGTACATAGTCGTGGGGAAATCGTAATATTTCCAAACAGTTATTCACAGTACTCAAGTAACATTTTCTGTAAGTACTTTGTCACTTTCATTTGATTCCGTACTTTTTTTTACTCTCAAGTAAATATTTTGGCTACTCTACCCACCACTGTGTGCGAGCATGATACAGCATGATGAAGTGCTCCAGATCTATTGGAAATATTGTAATGCAATATTACTACTATTGTTGATACATATGTTTTTCTATATAAGTTTATTTTGAGTACAATAAGAAACAATATTAACAAGAAATGATTGTCTGATTGAACTTTATTGAAGCTTACAGGCTCGTAGTGATAACATAGCATACCCACATAAAGCTGCATTATGATTTCCAAGTACAGTATACTCTCCTCAACAAACTGATGGTGAATGCATTTTAAACATCCCAATAAATCTGTCAAATGTTTATTCAAATCAAAATACATTAGCATAAATAAATACAGAGAGCTTTTGAGACACAAAAACCTGAAGCCTGTTATCCCGACACAGAACGTCACAAATCATCAAGAATGTTGAAAGCAAGAAGCTGTAATAATAATCAACAGAAAATAAACATTCAAATCACTTTTTCCCTGACACCATTACCCCAAATTCCTGGATTGAGATCTCTTTGTTTAAGTATTGCTGGTACTGATAATTTGTGATGTGGCCGTACTTTAGAGCATCCTCGATGGAGAACTTTTTCCCTGACTTGCGGTCATGCAGAACACAGGACTCTCCAGATGGGCCCTTCATGGTGATCTCCTCCCAGTCGCACTCCTGGCTCTGCAGGTTCACAAACATCTTCCAGTCGATGAGGCCAAGCTTGTAGGCCTCGTCTGGCCTCATCTCTTTGCCTGTATCTGGGTCGATGACCACAATGGACCTGCGCAGGTGGCTCTCGCGCTGCTCTCTCTTGATGCGGACTGTGGCCAGGTTCTTCTGCAGCCTCTCGATCTCCTCGTCTTTATGCAACGTGATGCGTCTCAGCTCGGTCAGCTCCTTCTGCAGCGAGTCCAGACGCAGCTCCAGGCTCCTGCCGTCCTCTCGTGGGGACGACTCAGTGATGATACGCGTCTCCTTGCTGGTGATGTCAATCTCGGACTTCAGTTTGCGGATGTCATTTAGCAGCCTCTGGTTCTCTTGCTGAAGCCGGCTGCTTTCGTCGCGGATGTAGTCCAGCTCTTTGGTGGACTTGGTGTTGGTGAACTCCATTTCAGAGTATCTAGTAGTGAGTGTTGAAATCTCCACGTCCAACTCGCGCCTTCTTCGTTTCTCCTCCTCCAATGCTCTCTTCAGGTTCTCGATTTCAAACTGGGCCTCTGGGTCGGCTTCTACTTGGACCTTCTCGGTACGGACCACCCTCTCCTTCACATCCACCTTCTCCAGGGTCATGTGCTGATGGATCAGGGCATTGAGCTCTTTCTCCACTAGAGTGCGCCTGTGCCTCTCCTCGTCCAACTGTAGCCTGAGGATGGAATGCTCCTTCTCCTGCTGAGGGTCTTGCTGCAGCACTACCTTTTGTTTGACCGTCACCTTCTCGCGGTTCTCTTTGTCGCGGATCTCCAGCTCGCTCAGCCTGATCCGGAGCCGTTGGATCTCCAGTTCGGCTTCGCGTCTGTTTTTGCGCTCTCGCTCCAGCTCCTCCAGCTGCAGATCCAGGTCCGTTATCTGTCTCTGTAGTTGATAAAGCTCTGTTTTCAGGCTCTCTTTCTGCTTCTGCTCACTGTTGATGCTCTGTAGGAATGTGTTGCACTCTGACTGGAGAATTGGGTCCTCTTCCATCTTGACCACCTCCTGTTCAACAATCTTCTCACGGACTTGGGACAGATCCAGCTTCCTCAGCCTGATCCTTTCTTCCTGTTCGGCACGCTCTCTCTCCAGGTCGAGTCGCTTCTTCTGTTCTTCTGACAGCTTTCGTTTGAGAGTCTCAATCTCCTCTTTAGTTTTAGGGTCTTCTCTGTACTGCAGCACTTCGTTCACCACTTCCTTGGTTTGCACTTGAAGCTTGGTATCCCGCCATCTTTGAATGTCATCTCGCAGCTGCCGAATCTCCATCTCAGACTTCTCCGTCAGGTGTGTTTTGTCCACGATGTCGTTACGGAGCTTCTCCAGCTCACGCTCAGTGTCAGGATCTGTCTTGTACTTGACGACTTCTTTGATAATCTCCTTCACTTCCACTTGAGGACCCCGGTTCCTCAGCATGGTCAGCTCATCTTGCAGGGATCGCAGCTGAAGCTCTGAGTCTTTGAAGCGTCTCTGGTTCTCCACAAGTTCTAGACGAAGGTTGGCCACTTCGTTTTCAGCTTTGGGGTCTGGGCGAACAATTTCACGCACCTTCTCCTGGACAATGACTCTGGACTTCTCCTCCTCCATACTGGTGATTTTCCTCTGGAGGTCAGACTTCTCTCTCTGCGATGATCTCCTTTTAGACTTCTCATCTTCGTATTGTCTGCGGAGGTTTTCTACTTCCCGTTCCAGATTGACATCTTTCTCCACTTGGAGAACCTCTTTAATAGAAATGGTCTCCTCTGCAATGGCTTTCTCCTTCTCCAGCCTCTTAAGTTTGTCCTGATGGAAGTTCAGCTCATCCTCCAGCTGCTTTCTGCTTTCAACATTCTTCTGCCTGCGGTCAAGGAGGATGCGATACTCGCTCTCCAGCTGTGGATCGTTTTGGACTTTGATGACCTCCTCTTCAGTGATGATCTCTTGTTCTTTGTTCTTCTGCTCGGCCAGGAGCACCACTTGTTTCTGGACTTGGACCAGCTCGTTGTCTTTGACAATCCTCTGCCTTCGGAGCTCATCTAGTTCCTCGCGGAGCTTGCGCATTTCCTCCTCCTGGTCACGGTCTCGCTCTATACGTAACACCTCTTTGATTGTGTACTGCTGAGCCCCTTCTTTCAGCTCCGTCTCCATCCCGCGCAGTTTGAGCCTGAGCACTTCCAAATCGTTTTCCAAGACATGTGTGATGCGGCGCTCCTCGGAGAGTTTCTGCTGGACTTTATGGACCTCCTCATCCAGCTGTGGGTCAGCGACCTTTTTGATTAGCTCTTTCTTGACAATGGTGTCCTGAGGCTTCTGTCCCTCAAGGAGATAGATCTCAGTCTGGATGGACTGCACTTCTTTCTCCAGCAACTCCCTTCTGTGGAGCTCATCCTCCAGCTGCTTCTTGACTCTCCAGGGCTCCTCCCCAGGTGCAGTGGCCTGCACTGATCGGACATTGGTGCTCTGGATGAGGACCTCGGGTTGCTGTAGGGAAGACAGTCTCTGTGTCATTTATGGCGCTTGTGTTAGCTACAATTCAATGCATTTTGAACAAAGTTATGTCACCTGCTTGAGAAGACTGTTGGTGAACTCCAGATTCTGCAGTTTTTGCCTGTTGAGAGCACTCACTTCAGTAAACTTTGATTCAATGGCAGCTTCCTGTTGAAACAAATAAAATCACATATTTGAACATGAATAGCAAGTAAAATCTTACTTCAGTATACAGGGGCGTGCTGGGACCTAATTTCAGCCTGAGACTTTAATTATTTAGACTGGCCTATGGGTCAACAGAATTATAGCTAAATTATAGGTCGCTGGCTTCATAAATCAGAGATTGCAGGTTCACATATCACTTTAACAATTTTCTAACAATTTCTCTTTTCACATGGGCCACTGCACACACAACCTGAGCCTGATAAAACTCCTCAGTCAGCACCAAGTTATGTAGATACAAATATATATTCATACTTTATAAGACGCAAGATCTTAGTGCTTACACCGAGAGCTGCAAGAACAAAATGGAAGTAATTTCAACCTTGTAATCATGGAAACGTTTTGTAATGGAAGACATTACCATGGTTACAATGCAACAATGACTTATTTTGTTCTCGCAGCTCTTGGTGTAAGAACAAAGTTCTTGCGTCTTATGACGTATGAATAAGCCTTTACTCGTACAGATACTTCTCTGCCTCCGCTGGATTGGACTGCAAAACTTGAACTAAAGGGGAAGGGTGTTCCACTTAAACACCCTTAAACACCTCTGAGTTAGTTCAATGTCAAATGGTATCTTGCGGCCAAAAGTTTGATGCAAAAGTTTTTTTCTTATTTTGATTCATCAATCATTATTTGATATATTTACATGACAATTAGTTACTTCGTTTATATATGGAACTGCAGCCCAGTTAAAACCCTTTGGCCTGGAATAGCACAATCGTGAGTCTGATATTAATTCATCACTTTATTCTGACGGTCCAAAAGCACTGCAACCCACCGGGAAACGTCCCAAGTCCCGACTCTCCTGATAACCAGTAAATATCATAACTCAACAACACATTAGCTACTTGTGTTTAGTGCAGCCAAACACTAAACTCTGCCCTATATTGGGCCGTGCCTGAGGACCACAGTCTGTGTCTACGAGAAACAGCATAGATTGCAGATAAAAACACAGAAAATTGTATCTTGGCACTAGTAAGTAAGTAAGTAAAGTTTATTTGTTAAGCACTTTTCACAGATAAACATCACAAAGTGCTCTTCAGAACATAGATGAATAAAAACAACAGAAGAAACAACAGAAAATCAACAGAAAGGTGCTCTTATATAACAAAGTTGTCAAATGCTACAGCTACACTAGCTTTGCTACCGTGTGGTAAGGACGAATACAAGGCTAGTCAGATGCATTAACGAATGTTTGCACTTCATATGCCTTCATTTATCAGATGACATGGTCTGGCTTGTTTGGCACTTCATAAAAACAAACTGCGGTTAGGCAAATTAGACTGAGAACAATAGACAATTCTCTTAGAACGCCTTTTATCAGCTCGCTGATACGGAGCCGTTGGATCTCCAGTAGAAAAACATTTAGTTTAATGTTTAGACACACTTATAATTATGTACCCCATTAATTTGATTGTGTCCAAAGAGAAATGCATTACCTCTGCTTTGACAGTGAGTGCAGGAGACTCCAGTCTGCTTCTCTTGTAGGTCTGCGACACAAGCCCATCTTCAAGGTCAAGAATAGTCCGGAACTTCTCGGTTTCATTCTCATAGTCCTGCAAAGATGCAATACATTTACAAATGCATAAAAGCTCAATTTAAAAATAGCCCTATTGAATGTATTCTCTTACTTTAACGGCTTGTTGGTAAAGCTCAGCATTTTTGGAGACATTGTTCAGATCAGATTCTTTCCTTGCAATATCCGACAGCAGGTTCTAAGGAAAAAGGAACAAGTTGTTCAGAAAAAGTCCATTTAGAAATGTAACGTCATGATATTAAATGATCTTTTGCGCCACCTTCTGGTTCTTCAGCTTGGTCTCTACTTCAATGGTGCTGTCCGTTTCACGAGGCTCGTAGTTTGGGATACGGGAGAGCCAGCTGTTGAGGTTATCATAGTCGTTGTGGTAATTCTTGTAGGACATCTTGGCTCTCTGCAAACACTGGGACCTGCGGTGAGATCACGGGTTAAGCTGTGCCCGACGCCGGGGTGGACCTGATCTGGCGCCCCTCTCTTACCTGGTGTCGATCTGCCGGTTGAGGTTGTTGTAGCGCTTGTTGAGTTTCTGCACCTCGGACTCCTGCCTCTCAATGTCCGGACAGTGTTCCTGGAACTTTTTGGCCATGGTGTCACAGCTGCTTTTGGCCAGGCGGAGGTCCTGCTCGGTCTCGGTGATCACGGACCTCTTGGACCTCAAGTCAGACCCAATATCCTGCAAATGAACATGAGATTCTTAATCTCAGTGGGACTTTCCTGGTTCAATAAAGGTCACACTATTTTTGGTTATTTTGGTCTTCGTCATTACTGGGACAATCCACGTGAAAGAAAAACGTCACTTCTAAATAATGATCAATTTCGACATTTGTCTATTTCCTCTCCAATAGAGTTGCGTTCATGTTCTAGAATTCTATTTCAGTCGGCGCAGGTGCCAATACAACTCTGTGGGAGAGAAACAGTTTTTGAAAGAAATGTCCAAAAAGCAAATGTCCAAATGTTTCCCCTGATCATTATTTGACAGTGACTGGATTCACAAACCTGCCACATTATTCTTATGGCTGAAAGTCATACTGACCAACATCACACTCATGTTTTGGAATATTGTCCCCACTTTTGGTCGCCTTTGTGAGGAAATAATCAGACCATAGTTCATATGAGCTGGAAGAGAGGACGCTGAACTTTGTGACAGTTTTTGTTTCATGTCAAATGGCCCAAGAATTAAAGAGAAATTAGCAACAAACTAAGACTAGAAATCTGCATTTTGACAGTTACCATAGTTACACCATGGAATTTTTAGTCGGTCCACCTCACGTGAACGCAACGTTGTGTTCACGTGACATCACAACATTCTAAAGAGCCTACAGTTTAAAATTGGTGGAGCAACAAAAAAATCCATGATGGTAACTATGGTAACGCGCGAACTGAAGATTTGTTTGTCTTAGTTTTTGGCTCATATCTCGGTCATTACTGGGAGCATTCACAAAAACGGTCTCAAAGTTCATTGTCTTCTCTGTCAGCACGTATAACCTAAAGGCGTCCAAAAGTAGTGACAATATTTGAAAACAGTAGAAAGGACTTTCAGCCATAAGAATAATATGTCAGGTTTGTGAATCCAATCACTGTCAAATAATGATCAGGGAAAACATTTGGACATTTGCTCCTTGGAGATTTCTTAGAAAAAACTGTATTTGTCCCATAGTGTTGTATTAGCCCCTGTCTGATGAAGGGCTAGACCCGAAACGTTACTACCACCTTCGGTGAGCAATAAATTGGTGAGCTAACAACAGTTGTGCGGATCTTTTTCTTTTTCTTCTAATGTCCCTGCCCTCCACCTGAGATCATGACATCATCTAATTCTAGAATGTGAACAGTAGGTCTTCACTACTGATGGAGCCATATCCATGGTTGCGCAAACATTCCATCCAGAAAACCCATATAAATCATAAAAATGCCTTTAGCTCTGAGCCTGTTCCTAACAAATGCGTACATATTGTTAGCCAACGAGACCTGGACCCGTTTAAATTCAGCATTCTATTCCCATACAAATAAATTGGGAAGCCAGGCCCAATACTATGGCGAGGTATGTTTTGTCCTGTTAATGGCATTTCTATAATTTCTGTGGTTTCTGTATCATTAACATATTATAAGATGATGTTTAGTGGCCACTGGATGTGTATCCAACCCCACAAGAAGCAGAAACTTAACCTAATATGATTTAGCATTTAGCTCGGAGGCACTTTTAGATGCTAATTTGTATATAAATAAAGTAAAATCTCAAAAAGGTCTGTTCATCATTTCTAATGAGGCTTTGACCTAAATGAGGTCGATGGTTGACAACAGCTGAAAACATCTGGATGGTTCATAATTTGCAATGTTTGATGGCTAATGCTAACGGCTATAGGAAAAATACATTGAGCAGGCTAATGGACTCTGAACAGCCTCCCGGACTAGCAGACTTGCTAACTGTTTGCATACGTAAGGATCGAACACTGCTTCTCCTTTTTACTTCTATGAGAAAACCTACCAGAAACCCCCCGGAAAATAAAAAATAGCTCCTGGAGCATTATAGAGGCCACCGTGATGGAAACTATAGGCGCTATGCTAACCACTCATACAGCCGCTGTTTCGCTGAAATGCTTTTTGTTTTCAGCATAAAAAGTTACATCATGCACCTTTAAGAATTTGTATATTAACCTTTAATGAATCACTTATATTATGTTTTGTCTGTCAGATTAAAACAATACTAGACGTTTACTCCTAAAGAGTGACTCCGAGCACAAGTAGAGCTTCTTCAACCAAGTACTTCTTTTACCCCTAACTCAATATTTGGCTCTGCTAACATGATTCACTTTGTGTCACTGAAAAGTACAGTACATGGCCAAATGCACTCACTCCGAGCTCGCGTTGTGTCTTCTCCAGGGAGGAGAGGTCGGCCGGGGCCACCTCTTCACGGGCCAGCTTGTTCTCATAGCTGGACAACAGGTTCTTCCCATTCTGCAGCGAGTTCTCCAGCTGGTTGGAGTTCTTCAGCCTGAAGCAAGCAGTGGGTTACTTACTTTTGGGCAAAATTAGGGTGACACGATAGTTAAAAAAAAAAAAAGCGATATTCTGGTCCTTTGTACATTTGCTACATTTGTCCTTGAAGCAATGCAGTATGTACAATATGTTTCAGAACTAGGGCTGGGTACCGTTACATCTCTTTCGATACAAGTACTTTAACGATACTTGGTTTTTGATAGCGATACCTGAACGATACTTTTCCCGATACCTATACGAAAATATTTGTCGTCTAGAACCAGATAACAGAACAATAAAGTTGGGAAGATCTGCGAATTTACAATATCGGGTTCATCTCCAATCTCAAAAAATGTGTGAAAAATGGGGAATGATTTGGACAATTGGGAGGTATCATTACAGCTAGGGACTCTGTAAAACATACTAGAGAATTAGCCCTCTAGCATTCATGGCATAAAAGAAAAAACATTTGAGAAAATTAAGGGAAGAATTAGGCCAAAATTCAGAGGGGAATTCGGGGAAAAATGGGGAGAAAATAGGGAAAATATTAGTAATAAAATATTAGAAAAAATAAGGGGAAAAAATTTGTAAATAGAAAAAATAATGGGGGAAAAAAATATTTATTTCAGTTGAAACAACCAAGTCATATATATATATAATTTTTTCTTTTTTTCCTTTTTGTTGATACCAGTAGTGCCTAAACTGGTATCGTTTAACGGTACCCATATAGTTAAGTTTTAAGTTTGAAAAATAATGCGCCTTATATGACAAAAAGTCAATAATATTGCCATGGAAATGAACGTTGACGCTATGTGAATTAAATATCGATAAATATCGATTTTATAACAATCGATATTTAATTAAATATCGATTTTATTACAACGAAGCTCAACAGTCCAGACCAAGTCACTTTCTTTAATGCTGGAAAGGAAAAGAAAAGTCTTACTTCTCCTGGGAGCACTGCAGCATCTCCAAAACTTTGCTGTGCTTCTTGTCGGTCTCATCCACCTTGCTGTGCAGCTGGGTGGCGCTGGCACATTTGGGGGTGGACAGCAGGAATCTGTTGGCCTCCTCCACTTTGGTTTTCTTCTCTGGCTCGATTCTACTGACCGTGTTGGCAATGTCCTGAAATATCATATTGGCAGAATAAGTATTTCTCTTTTATTGTGCATCTATACACATTTTTGTTTCCTATATATATATATATATATATATATATATATATATATATATATATATATATTACAAGTTATTGAGAACATTTTTCATGTAACCAATTTAGATTTAAATGTAACCTAGACTCCATTAGGCAGTTAATCATAATAAAGTAAAACAAAGTGAGTGGCAGTACCTTCAAATCTTGCAGACGGTCAGCGCTGTCCTGCAGTGGTCGGTTTTGCTCCAGCGGGGGGCGCACTTGGGTTTTAATGGCCTTTTCTTGTTTGTCCAGATCACCGATGACCTTGTCCAGGCCTGCCATGAGCTGACGGCACTGCTGCTCCTGAGAATCTGTGCGAGAAAAGGCGTTCACTTGGTGTAAGAGACAAGACTAGCCTTTTTCTAGTACCCGAGTTTTTGATTGCCACACAAAACCGCATCTAGCAGCAGCATGCTAATGCTAACTAATCAGGGCTGGGACAGAAACCGTGACTGGTTCACCTAAAGAAGACATTTCCAAAGTCCTGGACATCACGTCCTCTTATCAATTCAAAAATCTCCAATAATGACATATTGACTTTATTCAAAGGAATTTGTTTAGGTGTAGGGAAAGTGACTCTGGCGGCATGCGGTGTTGACAGGACACTGACAGAGATCCTTTCTGCAGCGAGAGGAGGCAACCAAATATTAGAGCATTACCGCCACCTTCTGTTCCGGAGGATGGGTCAGACATAGCCTGGTCTTACCATACCTCGTACTTATTTCGTACAGAGTGTCTGGAACGTCACAATTGAGCTCCGTTTTCACGTGGGAGGAATGAACTCCTTTGACACGATTGGATCTGTTTTCAAACTACAACCAGCAAAACCGGTGCAAATGCGTAACGTGACCTACAACACCCGCCTCCCCGGCCCCCTGAATGACCCAGACCCAGACGTACATGTAGGGAAAAGATAATTGACCGGAGTTTGGGGATGGCAAAGGCCAGGCTATGACTGACAGTAAGGTCATACTCTACGTATTAGAGTCTTCCCCTGGGGTAGACTGACAGAAGCAAGGCAACCAGTCTGTGCCATCGGCCCTCCGCCCAACACCACTCACTCACTCACTCTAGCCTTTTGTACATGTTTTTCATGGTAGGGGAAATCGGAGTACCCAGAGGAAACCTACAGAGACACAGGGAGAGCTCCACGCAGAAAAGCCCTCCCACCGGCCGGGATCGAACCCAGGACCTTGTAGCTGTGCCACCGTGCTGCATAAAGTAATACAATAATATTGGCCTCTGTTGAAGGTATCAGTGTTTGTAATTTAGTTTCAGTGATCAGATTCATGTAGTGAGTGGTTTATGTGACCTATATAGCCGAGGCTATTTAGTGTACAAAAGTCCCGTGATCCTGATGTTTTTCAATTGCAATCTACAGTAATAACATAAAACTCCTTAATACAGTATGTAGCATAATGTTTGCAAGATAAGACATGACTTTACTGATCTCACAAATGAACAAATTCACTCGTTCCAAAAGAGGCCCATGTATCTTTCCAATAAGAGTAAGAGTGAGGCGAGTACCTGTTCCCACGGCGACGCTGCTCTCCTTCTTCAGCTCGTCATAGCGCTTCTGCAGCGTAGCTTTGCTGCTTGCTGTCTTCTGCTTCAGGGCCTTCTGCTGACTGGCCAGACTGAGGAGCACACACAAAACAAAGCTATGTTCTTTCTTTGCTCCATCAGTGTCTTTTGCCTTATATATATCAATATCATTTAACTTTTGTCATCATTCATTTGTACATCAATTGTTTGTTTTTAAAGATGAATTTCTCTGGTCGGGGCATTTTCTGGAAATATCTGCATGTTCTCAAAATCTTATGTTAGGTTTGTCCAATTACACCAACAATAAATCCTAACGTATGCAGACAGTTGGCAAGTCCGGGAGACCGTTAGCCTGCTCAATGTATTTTTCCGTTAGCATTAGCCATCAAACAAATTATGAACCATCCAGATGTTTTCAGCTGTTGTCAACCATCGACCACATTTAGGTCAAAGCCTCGTCTGAAATCCTTAATGGAGTTACAGACCTTTGGAGATCGTACTTTAGATACAAATTTGCATCTGCAAGTATTTCTGAGCTAAATGCTAAAGCAATTTGAGATCAACACCCAGTGGCCACTAAACATCACCTTATAAGATGTTAATGAAAAAGAATAATATAAATGCCTCGCATGAAAAGGACAAAGCGTACCTCGCCATACTTTAGTACTGCGCCTGGCTTCACCATTTATTGTATGGGGACAGAACGAGTCCGGATTCGATGGCGAACACAATGTGCACATTTTTAGGAACAGGCTCAGATAGATAGGCATTTCTATGATTTCTATGGACAATACAACGAGTGAGGCCAAAGCACCGGCCTCATGTGAAATAGAAAAAAAAGACACCTGGAACGGACTTAAAAGTAGTCGCATGGACTAGTCAGTCTCTCACACTACCGGGTAAGTTCTACAGGAAGGGTTTAGTTTTGTTTTAGTTCTTATGTTTGTCTGGTATTCAAAAGATATGAGCGTTGTAGTTAAGTTAGCTAGCTAGCTAAACCGACAGGAGCTAAGCGTTACTGACTGCAGTGGCTTTGTCTCCCCCAAAAGTAAACGTGCCAGATATTTCCAGCGGCAGAAACAGCTTTATTGTGACGATATCCAGCAAAGACAGCTCATGAGACTCAGCGCACGGCGGATGGTAAACGAGTATTACCTTGGCTTACAAGTTAGCAGGCCCTCCTCCGGGTTATTTTGGGGGGGCCAGAAAGGTGAAAACATGGCGCACCTCTCTACCTTCTATGGGATGAGATCCGGAGAATGTCTGGAAGCAACGGTTGCTATGAGGTATGATTGGACAGTGACCATTTTGGGGCGGGGTTTTGCAAAAGGTCAATGGGAGGCACTTTTTGGGGGGGCCAGGCAGTGTATTTGTCCTTCAGTAACGACCTCTCTGAATGTGTCTGAAGCACGGGTTAAGCGTGCGCGAAGGTGGTTGCGCGTCACTCACTTGTCAGCAATGGCCACCGCCTCAGGGTCGGTGGGGGGGATCACGAAGCAGACGGCGGGGGCGTTCTGCTTCCGGCCCGCCGCGTCCTTGACGTCCCACTTGGACCCGTTGTTCCTCAGGAGAGTGTACCTCTCTCCACGCTGGATCTGCCCCTGCAGCGCAGCCGGCAAAACTCTTTTAGTTAAAACGAGTACCGCACAAGCACTTAGCGACAAGGTCACCGGTAAGAAACGTGTTTAACAGAGAGGACTGAACGCACTTCGTCGGTGTCCAGCTCGCACAGGGCCTCGATGGGCAGCAGCTTCTGTGGGGTCTCCCGCCGGTACTTGAGCGGCAGCACCTGCAGGCCGCGCTTCTGCAGGGCTTTGACCCGCTCGTCGAAGTGCTCCAGCGCCTTGGACTGGTCCTGCACACACAGCAAACCCACCTGTCAGAGCCTGTCACAGTGTCACGCGGTGTTGGGGAGCGGGGGGGGGGGGCTTACGTCCAGGTCGCGCAGCAGCCCCTCGGTCTGGTACACGTCCTTGAAGTCGGGGTTGTACTTCTGGCTGACCTCGGTGTCCAGGCGCCGCAGCAGGTCCTCGGTGTCCCGCGCCTCCTTGTGGTACTGCGCACAAAAAGCACACAAAGTCGCCGCTAGATTCCATCGTCACTAAATCGCGGCGATAAAATGGTTCGCGACGGAGCCGAGGTTTTGGTGCTGACCTTGTGGTACTCGTCCATGTGCTTGAGATGGGTCTCCTCGCAGATGAGCAGGTTGAGATACTCCTTCCAGTCGGCGTGGACCGCTCCCATGTGAGCCTGCAAATGCAAAAGCCAAACACAGTTTTTACACTCAGCGTTTTGAGTCCCGTCGACTTTATAAAACAGAGAGAAATGTTCAAGGCGTACAGTACTGTCAGAAAGTTTGCTTTGATCATTGCTTCGCTCTTTTATATATATATTTTCTCAGTGAGCTTCACGATTATAGTCAACAGAAATGGTTTTCTCTTCACAGACAGTTAAACCACTTCAGGGACAAGGACCATACGAAGCTCATGGAGAAAACGCCAAGAATAAAGGGAATTTAAAATATGAAACGAGTTTGGAGAGAATCACACAATGGAAATAGAGCTGAAAATAAAGAAAAAACGATACATTCAAAGTGTTTCCAAACTAGGGACACACTAGAGCAGTGGTTCCCGTATACCGTGGCTCGTACTCAGGGCCACGTGTAACTGTTGACTTTGTTTATAGTAATTATTTATGCTTCATCTATGCTTCAGGCTTTAGTCCCGTTGAGGAGGATCGAGGCCGCGGGGTACGTCAAATATTTCAGCTGCTACTTAGTGGTGAAAAGTTTGAGAACCATTAGGCTTGTTTCCTTTTTAAGCTTGAGGACGTGTTGATGGACTAAACTTCAGGTGAATGTTTGCAGGAGGCTCTTAGTGCTAATGCTGCTTCGACGAGACGCAGACAGATATTTATGAACTTTACAATATACAAAACACTACATCCCCTAACTTTAGAAACCGAGTCGTTTTCCATCAAAAACACAAACCTTTCGTGTCATATTGGCTCTATGTGAGTCTGCGTGAACCAGAGGACGATGAATGGATTACTAAAATAGTTAACTATCAACTAGTCAACTATTCCAATAATCAGCCCTACACACTTTTCACTCACATTTGACTTGAGCATAGGCAAGTCGGGCATTGAATCAGGCTGTTGAATCCTTTTCAACAACCGTAATGATCGTGACACACCATGACTCCAACACGAATATCCATTACGCTCAGAGAAAAAAACCGTGTTGGAGTATATGATCCACAGTCATGTTTGGCCGAGCCACTGCTTTAGTGTGTCCGAGGCTGAATGAATGTGTCTAAATAACCTCGATGACGTTCTTCCCAGGGTGGTCCGCGGCGATCAGCTTCTCTCCGTCGTCGTTCAGTTTGGTGATGGTGGCTTCCTTGGACTCCAGACATTTGGTGATGAAGTTCTGAGGAAACGCACATACAGTCAGTGGGCGGTTTAGATGAGGCGGTTTAAGAATCTCTGTCACAAAAGGCCAATAACAGTCAAGGCGGGACACGGCAGGTGAAAGTATCGATCTTTCACACAGTGGTTGATGTTTAGCTAGTTTTCATCCTCAACATCTCGGTTTTCATGTCCAAACTCAATGACAAAACTTATGACGTTAAGTCCACGAGTGAGGCGGAGATTTCCCGGACTCCTACAGACTCTAAACTTTCCAATCTTGGACTGAACAAAATGTTTACGTTTTTTTTTAGGGGTTTTTTAATATCCAATTCAGCTTTGAACCCCAAAAAAAGAAGGCAAACGTTTTACAGATTTTTTCACTTATGATTAGTTTATTCAAAAACTAAAGAAGATCCAAAATCCTTGTTACTAATATGTCAATAAAATAAAACCATAAATGTAAATCTGGGTCTATCCTATATTTAGATTTTGTCACTGCAAATATCAGCAAAATGCTTTATTTTTATACGAAAACGACAGAAAACTTGCAATACACCTTTTTCTATCAATATCAAATATCAATTTGAAACGTGTGCTGTGGATTACTGATATAAATATGAGCAGAAAATGTATTGCACGTTTTCATTTAAAAATTAAAAATAAATGTCTAAATTTTCCAAAATTGCCGATATTTTCAACGACAAAATCTAAATAATAGATAGACCCAGGTTTAAATGTACGGTTTCCGCCTTGTATTGTGGGTTCAAAGCTCTATAAATAAGGCTGGGAATTAGCTGTTAAAAATCCAAATATTCCGAGCCTGTGAAGTGTGGAGTCTTATGGAGCGACTCAAGTGCAGATGTTGTTAAAGAGTGGAATGAAAACGGCCCTAAAGTTTAGTCCCTTTGTCTATTCCTCCCGTCTTTAGCCGCTGCCGTCTCCCACAAAGGAAATGACCACATTTGGATTACAGCGTCATCTCGGTCACAGCCTTTCCTGCTACACACGGATACCAAACCTGTCAGTATGTGTGAATGAATAACCGTGGGGGAAAAGTGCCTTTGCTGTAGTTGCTAGCTAGCGACTAAACTTTATAAAGTTAGCATCGTACAGGGTGAGTTTCATGTAATCATTGTTTCCACCCCCCGCGTCTCGCCTTACGTGACCTTTTGTCCCCGTCACAGGATTACGTGTAAACGAGCTGACTGTAACACATATTTGCGGTAGTATTTGCAGTATCAGTAGTACCTCATACTGCCTCTGGCGAGCAGGGTAGTCCAGGTTGGTGTCGCTCCAGTCGTAGTTGGTCCTCTCGTCGGCCTGTTGGTCCATCCAGTAGAGCTCGTTGGTGCAGCGCTGCATGTAGTCTCTGAGGCTCAGGAGGTTCTTCTGCCGGGCGCTGGACTCCGCCTAAACAAAAACGTCATTTATGTCACCACTGAATCGGAAAACGGACTTTTAAACTCAAACAGTTCCTCAGTACTCAAGTTTTTATTTCAAAGTACAGGTACTCTTACTTGAGTAAATATTTTAGATACTCTACACACCTCTGATCGGAAGGGATCCACAAACCTGCCACATTCACTTTTTAGCTTTAGCCTTTTTTTGGAATATTGTCCGGACGCCATTATGAGAAAATAATTGGCCCTTAGTTCATACGTGCTGAGCGAGAAGACTGATTATTGTGATTGTTTTTGTTTCATGTGGATTGTCCCAGTAAGGACAGAGATATTAGCCAGAAAAATATCAGCATTTTGACGTAGTTACCACCATGGAATTCTCACCTGCCCGCCTCAATTTGAAACTTTACAGACGGCAACGCGTCATACAGGGGGGCTTCACCGAGGAGGAAGAAAACCTCTCATGGGAATCACAATTTGTCACTCTTTTAGCCGTTTTCTAGTCATCATCAAATCAGATCCATATGGATGTTTTTTCACTACAAATTGATCAGTAAAAGTGAAAAACGGCACTCTTACTAATGTTAGCATATGTAGCATGAAGCTATCGTAGCTTCTTGGTTAGCATTGTCGTTTGTTAAAGTATTTATGGAGTGTTGAACCACTTTGTCTCTGTGTCTTTATTTAGAAGAAAAACATATTCATAAGGTCTGGCTTTGAGTGAGGCTTTAACACGCCGCCTCCAAAAGGAGAGATACAGACTCTCATTCATGCGTGGAGAGATGGGAAACAGGGTCTGTAAGACTACGCTTGGATTTTTGGTCAAGATTCTTAAAGACTGTTACAGTCTATGGGAAATATGTACCAATTCTCTGATCGGCCAAGAGCCAGCCCTGATCTAATGGGTGCAGTGTTCTGCTGTGTGGCTTTAAATGAGCACCTAGAGTGATTATCACTTCCATCTGGGAATTGAAATAAATCAATTGTAGCATATGAACATAAGCTACTCGACCACAGAATTCATTTTGATATCTTTTCCATGTTGCTCTGAAGCCTGTGGTTTCTGTGCGCTGACAGAACTCTTGGTCCCTGTATGAAGGTAAACACGCAGTGTTTGTCTGCAAACAGTGGCTACAGGGCTAAAGCAGACCACAGTTCCGCTCCATAATGAGTACAATGTTGTTTTATCTTCCCACTGCCAGGAGCTACAGTCAACATTAGTGTCTGTGAAGCGGCAGAAAGGTTCTCACCAGGAGTTTGCTGTGCTTGGCCTGGAGGCTGTTCACGTAGTCCTGAAAAAGAGACAAAACTGTGAAAAAAGTAAAACATTTGTGGACAATTACCCGTTTGACATGGAGAAAACCAAATTACTGCTGCCCTTGCCAGTAAGCAGATGTAAGGAGACACATTACAGTCCCCTCACAACTGTTTGGTCCACTCCTTTAAAAGTGTGGGAAAAAAATATATATAACCTTGATATGAATGCGTATTTGTTGAATGATCCAGCGGCTGCATGTGAGGTTAGCCTTTACTTTCATCACGATGGCCATGAGAATTGCAACTTTTCACTCTTTTTAGCCGTTTTCATGGCGGACAATAAACATATTTATCACACACAAATAAAGTCCAGCCATACAGATGTTTTGTCACAGCAGACTGTTGCTAACATTAGCTTCCTGGCTAGTATTGTCAGTTTTTTTAATATTTACTGTTTTCATTTTGACGACACGGAAAAAAGTATGCAATGTGAAAAGTAAGACTTTAAGACGTTTTAAAATGTACGGTTATTTACATTGTAAATGACTCATGAACTCTTGCTTCAAATTTAAGCCCTAAACCCATGTTTTCAGCAAATGTAAGACTTTTTAAGACCCCACGGGAACCTTTTGCTGGTGACCCATATTGCTGTGCTCAATCATACAGGACACTTTGAAAAATGCAGCTCGAGCTCTGAAAATGCCATTTCTATTTCACGAAAAGAGCTGCAGCAATGAAGAACCCATTTGGTTTAAAGCTCTCAGAAACGTGACTAAATCAATGAGTCTTTGTGCTCATGAACATCTTACCTTGTCTCCGCTCTGGCTCAGGTGGGGCTTGAGTGCCTCCAACTCACTGTGGAACATGTTGTGCTCCATCACTTCCTGCTCCACAGAGGGCAGGTCCTGACCAAAGCTCATGCTTTTCAGGTTGTCCTGGAAACAAAGAGGACGCGGCAGTGTCAGTGTCTCCCGTGACCTGCCTCTGATCTACTGGAATTTGGAAGTCATGCACACATGCACTTTTTCCGATACCTTTCCTAAAATAGAACTAGAAAACAGATTATATTTATGTTCATTCCTTTTTCTTCCATTTAATTTCCTTTACGTCTGTAAGGCTCGGCTGGATGGATGCCACGTAACCCTTCAGACTGTGGTCGCATTGCTCTTACCATCTTCTCGTCGATCATGTTGCCCCAGTTCACGGTGGGCTTGCCCTCGGTGCGGATCAGGTGGTAGATGCGGTCGTGGTCCTCTCGCAGCTTCCGGACTCTGTCACGCAGCTGGTTCATGCTGAAACACAATAATGAAAGAACTTCAATAACGTTAAGTGTCCTCATATGTGGGAATGGGAGAAGTCCTCACTCCTGCTCGATCATCTCGGCCTGTGGGTGCTGCAGCTTCTTGGCGTTGGAGGCGTCCTCGTCCAGCCCGTTGAGCAGCTCCAGCGAGTTGAGGATGCGCTTGTTGGTGTCATCCTGGTACAGCGGCTGCTTGCCCTCGTTGATTTTGGCCACATCCTGCCAAACAGAGCCATGAAGTTTATTTATATAGCACTTCACAACAACACCAGGAAGACCAAAGTGCAATTTAAAATGGATTGAATACATTCTAGACATACTTCAGTGCGTTCTTGGTATTAAAAGCCAGTTTGATGAGTCTTCAACCTGGACTTAAAAAGGTCAAGCTCCTGTACTTCTCCTCTAAAGTCTAAAGGTTTTACACATTTCATAAAATGTGCAAAATCGACCACCTGGCATTTTGATTAAAAGTAAGTCATAATATATATATATATATATATATATATATATATATATATATATATATATATATATATATATATATTTCTGTAAAGTCTCAGCTTCCCAGATCTCGGCAACTAATCAGAGTCTAGTATCCTCCCGCGTTGACCAATGAGACGAGCTTTTGGCCTGTCAGGTCCAATCAGGGGGACAGGGGGAGGAGCTTGATACTTTGGAAAATTCGGTTCCTGCTCTCCTCATTTTGCCAACTAAGAAAGGCTTTCTGGTTAAAGAGGGAAGGAATTCGATTGTTTACTTTCATATTTACTTTGCAAACTTAGACTATCACTTTAAGTATTCAAACTAAAAGTACTTTTGCCATCTCTGGGTGCAGTTATTTCATGACTATTTCTTACTTTGACTTAAGTAATAAGAATGAAAACTGAGTTGTGAGTACTACAGTACATTAGTGAGATGTACAAATACATCAGTCGAGGACCTGTTTCTGACGGCACTGACCTTGTTGAGGTTTGCCTCCACCTCGCTGATGTTCTTCTCCACTTTGTCAGCATTCTTCTGCAGCTTCTCGATCAGAGCGCTCAGTTCTGTGGACGGAGCTCTGCGGGAACACGGGAGAGAGGCTTCGTTACAGCTTTTTTAAACCGGCTTAAGTAAAAACAATTATCATCTCGGACTGACGGAAATGTGTTGAGATGAAATTAGAAATGAGCGCACGCGACTCTTCTTTATCATATGTCTTTAGCAATGCTCAACATGGATGTCTTTGGTTTTATGTTTCTTCCTTCCTTCCTTTCTTTTCTCTTCCTTCCTTTCTTTTCATCATCTTTTATGTGTGAATTCAAATGTCCTATATCATACTAAATCTCTCTATATTTACACGATCAGCATCTTCCACACTCCGTTAAACGTCACACAGAGGAATCGGTGACGGTGATGCAACTTGTTCTGATTCGGACGCAGGCCCAGGTCCCCGCGCTGATTGGCATGTTTGCTGCTAGCTAGTCCCGTTGACTTGTTTTAAGCTTTCATTATGAACTCTGGGAAAAAACTACATATAATAGAACCTTAAAGACTCTTATCTAGGGCTCTCCAGGCAGCGCAGGATCTTCACGTCCACGCCAGCGATGGCGCTGGGTCCAACATGCTTCATTGACATAGCATCAACGCTAAGAGCTAACGCATAGAACAGGCACCGCATACACTAAACTCTGTGTACTTCTCAGAGCCATTTCCTCTGTCACTGACTTCAGACTTCTGACCAGATCAGATGTCAGCACAGGCAATGATGGTTGATGGCAGCCATTTTTGTTATCATGGTATTACAGCAAAAATCACTGAGCTCTGACTGACATTTGAACACATAACAAAAACAATGAAATCAAAAAATTTTCCTAATATAGTTTCAGCCTTGTTTTGATCCTCGTTTAATATTTTCCGTAAGCTTATTTTGACAATTTGCAGATTTTTTCTTCTTCTTGTATTTCAATGTGTTGAAATGGTTAAGTAGAACATTGAAATAATACTGTGTGTTTGTTTGTTGCTTTATTTGTCATTATACATGAACTGTACGACGCATATTGGCCTCTGCATTTAACCCATCCCTCGATGCTACTCGACGACCCATAGGGAGCAGTGGGCGGCGGCAGTGCTGCGCCCGGGGGCCCATCTTCATTAGTGGGGGCTAATGGTCAGAATCACCTGGCTGGAGGATTCACCTGTTGTACATGTTTTTCGTGGTAGGGGAAACCGGAGTACCCGGAGGAAACCTACACAGACACGGGGAGAACATGCAAACTCCACACAGAAAGGCCCAGCCCAGGTGGGAAATCGAACCCAGGACCTTCTAGCTGTGAAGCGCGAGCGCTAACCGCTGTGCTACCATTATGGCAACGCGACGGCTGTTAGCTTGAGGCAAGCGTCAAACTGTCCCGCGATAAAGCCCGTCAGTTACATAATGCCTCGACAATGCACAAAGCGCTGATTTGAAATGTGTTCAATATGAAAAACAGCCCGACGTGTTTGAACTGGAGCGGACTGGCACGGGTTCTTCATGTTTTGACAAAACCAGGAGCTGTCTGTCAACCGCAAACTGAAACTCCCCGAGGAGTTGCCCCAGCACATTCGAATGACATTCTGGAGCTTTTCGCCAAGTTGTAACAAACGTAGCACAACAATGGCGCCCTATCCGACGTGCCAGCTACTGTTACATGCTTTCCCAACAAGACCGTCATTGTTTTTTTATTCTGGAACCGGGACAAGCTTTTGCTAATGAGCTAGCTTTGTCCTAGCTAAACATATTAGCTCGGCAAATTCTCCTCTGTGAATTCTTTTGTAAATATGTTATTTTTGTTGGGAGCTTTGTTTTTCTTTCATCATTCAGGTTAGAACCAGTCTGTTATGTGTCTCTGCACGGTTTAGGAGAGGAGTTTGAGCGTAAAGGGATGATTCAGAGTGAAAGCTTTATGCACTACACCAGCTTTGCGTGGATGAAATGTGACAGTATTTCTCAGTAGTTCACTCTAAAAATGTGAAAGTACTTTCTGATCGGTGTAATAATATTTTTCATCATCTTGAGGTCCTATGCTGGAGGGTTGTCTTTTCGTTTTTATTTGCAATATTGTGAGAGCACACTTCAAAGGTGAATTATGCCATTTTTTTATGTGAAAAAAAACCCCTTGATATTTGTGCGTATATTTGACCTTGTAGTGACTCAGCGGCTGTATGAGTGGTCAGCATGGCGCCTGTGTGTCTGAGGGGAACGAACTGGAGTACCGGTCGGTTATTATGGACTTATGGACCACCTGTGCTTGAACACCAGTGAGACAAAGGAGATGGTGATCGACTTCAGGAGGAAGCCACTACCACACACACCACTGAACATCCAGGGGGAGGACATTGAGGAGGTGGACGGTTTCAAGTACCTGGGTGTTCACCTCAACAATAAACTGGACTGGTCCCACAACACCAACGCCCTGTACAAGAAGGGCCAAAGTGGCCTCCACCTTCTGAGGATGCTGAGGTCCTTCGGAGTGAGCAGGCCTCTGCTCAGGACTTTCTATGACTCTGTGGTAGCCTCTGCTCTCCACTACGCTGCCGTGTGCTGGGCCCCGGGCAGCACAGAGCGGGACAAAAACAGACTGAACAAGCTAGTCAGGAGGGCCAGCTCCGTCCTGGGCTGCCCCCTGGACTCTGTGGAGGAGGTGAGGGTGTTAGCCAAGCTCACCTCCATCATGGACAACACCTCCCACTCACTGCGTGGGACTGTAGAGGAGCTGAGCAGCTCTTTCAGTGGAAGATTGAAGCACCCTCAGTGCAAGAAGGAGCGCTACTGCAAGGCCTTCATCCCCACTGCTGTCAGACTGTACAACAAGACTGTAAAGTCACATGTGCAATAACCCCTTTGCAGAACTGCACCATTTAACTGTTTGCACATTTTTTATTATTATGCGCACGCGAGTGTTCTGAAAAGCTGAATGTATCAATTGAATTTCTCCACCGTGAGATCAATAAACTTATCTTATCTTACCTTTACTTTTGATCACGGTTTGGGAGGTTTTCTCTGCTGACGGAGCCTCTCACCAGAAAACCTACAAAACAATAGATCCTGGAGCGTCCTAGAGACCCCCGGGATCAAAAGTGAAGGCGCCATGCTGACCACTCATACAGCCACTGGGTCACTACAAGGTCAAATACGCACACATATCAACTTTTCTTTGGGCGTAAAAAGCTGCATAACGCACCTTTAAGCTGAAAATGAGCTTGTTATTTCACTGTAAGGAACATTTACACAGCGACCGCAAGTGGATCTTCCTGCAGTTTTGTTGACTTTATATTATACAACATGTGCCTCACCATCTGCAAACCTTGCCACACCTCACTGCTAAACTCACGGCTATTGTTTTTAACCTTGATTTGACCCCTAATTCCACCTGCATTCACAGACTGTGGTCCACTGTACTCGTGAGTATAATGTGCACATATGTTTAGATTCTATATTGTGCTCTATTTATTGTGTACACCGGTAACATAATGTATTATAACAATGTGTGTTATTCAGAGCTAAACCACTGTTCTTTGTTATATCATGCAAAGACGGCCGAAAGTCGTTTAAAAGTCTTGACACAGGACCTTTAAACCCAGGGCTGCACATTTGCATCCAGGCTCACACGTGTTTTCCAACAGAGCTCCAGAGTGACGTCACCCCCACACGTCCCAATGTGAAACAGATGACCAGCGCGAGTGAAGTCACTGGTTCGGGACGTTTCCAGGTTTGTGCACAGGCTAATTCTCAGCTTGAGAGCGTGTGCATGTCACAAATCCCTGGGCGTGTCCCAGAAGAGGGAGTTCCCCCCAAACAGAAACAACATGATCTCCACCGAGTTCAAGCAGTCAACTAAGAGCAGCGTTCAGGAAACGGCGGACGTGGGCTAGTCGCTGTGGAACAAACTTCATTATGACATTTCTGGTAAAAACATGGCCACGTCTTTACACGTGGTTAGGGTGACCAGATTTTCCAACTAAAAAACTGGGACAATATTCGGGAATAGGCCACACGGGTTCTGAATCTAAACTGTCTTTACCCAATCCGCAGCCTGAATTGAGATTTTGAATTGGTTTACACTTGGTAATTGATAGTCCCATGGGCCAAAGACATTCATTTTCAAGTGAGGTATGCCATTTCAGGGACTACATTGGACAAAACCGGGACAACTGGGACAGATTACGAGTAAAACTGGGACAAATCAATGGTTTTGGAGAAATCTATTGGGACGTGGGACAAAGGACTAAAAACTGGGACATCTGGTCACCCTACACATGGTGCGTATTACAAGTGGTGCAAGACAAAATACTCCTCAAGTCAGAGGATTACTACTTTAAAATAATCTGAAGTAGAAGTCGGGATTGTGTTGCAGCTGAGAATTGGAGGTTTTCTGGTACATTCCTTAATAATAAACCAGTGGAGAGGTCAATGTGGAGCCCAGGAAGGGACATGAGTGAGATTTATTTTTTTTCCAATTATAATTATGTCGGGATCACGACTTACTAAGTCAGGGGCATAGTGAGATAGTGAACCTGCGTAGGCACAACAGTGTCCTATGACGACTCCACTTGTGGAGAACATTGAACGCTTACGTGCTTCCCTTTCCATTAGATCATCTCAGAAAGAGGCTATACAACTTTATTGATCCAATTTTGTGGAAAGATTACTTTAGAACAATTTATAGAACCACAATAGATTCATACTCCTTATGAAATCTTAAAATCTTCTATAAAATTATTGCAACAACAAAAAATCCCTGTTGTGGGTTCTGTGGGGAGGAGGAGGAGGACCTGATATGTGGCTATAGTTTTGGGTCAGTGTACAGTTATGGTTAAGGTCTATGGATATTGCTTTGCGAATCACACCTCAGAATATCGTGTTATGTGTTTTTGAGGGTAGACCTTTTGAATATGATTATTTTGATGGGTAAAATTTTCATTTTTAAAGCTAAAACTTTATCAAATGTATGTATAAAACACTTTAAGAATAGAGTTTATCGTCAGTATATGTTAGAAACAATTATAGCAACAAATAACAGAATAACTGAGCATGAAAAGAAATGGAACGTCTGCTTACTTGAGTTAGAGATATAAATATTAGGTGTACATTTGTTATGCCATAAATGTTTTGCCAATTGCATTGCATTTTGTTTATGGATTTTTTATTGGTATTAGTGATTTCATTTTATTTTTCATTTTTCATGTTATTATTTCCGTTTGCTTTGTGCTTCCTTTCTGTTTATAGTCTGTGTTCCTGTCCAAACACTATGAATGTGTGGATGATTGGGGAGTGGCTGGGGTTGGGTGGGGGGTTTGAAGTTTGTCTTGTTATTTTATTCTGTAAATTTAAAAAAAAAGAACAAAAAAGCTCCGTTTACAATGTCTTTCAGTTGATTTACTGACACGGTCTGAGATGTTTTGTTGAATTTGCAGAGCCGAGAAAACGTCCTCTCCACCTGGAGTCGCCATATTTGCAGCTGGATCGCTGTGCGCTACATGTCTGGCGCCTATAGGCCAGTTTCTCGTTTCACGGACTAATTAACTCAGGCCTTAAGTTAATAACTTGTGCCCTTGACATAGTTATCTCGGTCCCCGACTTATTAACTTGGTGGCATCACAGCAAGAAGGTCCCGAATTCGATTCCCGGACAGTGTGTGGAGTTTGTTTCTCTCCCTGTGTGTCGATCTCCTCCGGAGGGCTGTTTCATAAAACTGGCTCAGTAAAGCTCGGCTCAGGCTCCAAATCCTGGCTTACGTTGGTCACAACAAGTCAAGCTGCGATTACTGGGTTTCACCAAAGGGACACGGAGCTTGGCTAATCTCACTAATTCAAGACAGGTTCAACTGATGAGCATGTGCTGCGTACATAAGCAGACCACTCTAATGATCAGAGTTCACTGAAATCATGGCTAAGCGTGAACGCTACGTTAGCTCCATAGGTAGAGCGCAGGGCTCCCAACCACGAGACTGCGAGATTGATCCCAGCCTTGACTTTTTTTTTTGGACTGGGCACCCACTGGGAAGAACATAAATTGGCGCCTATGAATTTAAACACTTTTCTTTTTTCCCCAGGAATTTAAACACAAGATAAAAAAAAAAAAAGAAAACACCGTTGACACAGGTCATGAGGGCGGGTCCTGTGGGCTAAGGTTCCTTTTGATGGACAAGCTTTTTGATGACACATAATGTCATTAATATGTCACACAACTTTGTATTTCACAGATGACAATGTAGGTGTATATTTATAATTTATTGCATAAAGTATATGATTTTGTGATGTCATGCTTTCTTTTTCACATTTTTGAGGCCATTATACATTTTGGCCAGATGATGGCGCTAATACCCTGCTTGTGTCATTTACATTACCCTCTGGTGTTGGATTCCACAAAGAAGAAACTATAAGCCGAGTTTACAGAGTAAGCCAGCTTTATGAAACGGCCCTCAACAAAAACAGTCACAACAGATGATTCCTCCAGCCAGGTGATTCTGACCATCAACATGGCTCCACATCTGGAGATGAGTCCCCGGGCGCGGCACTGCCGTCGCCCACTGCTCCTGACGGGTCCCCTCCAGTGGCATCAAAGGATGGGTCAAATACTGGGGACACATTTCTCTAAACACAAAGTACACCTTAACCTTAATGTAGCTGTGTAAGCTCAACCTTACAAAGTCAGAAGCACAAATAATTACTCCGTTTTTTTTTATCTCACTCATGTCTCTTCTTGGACTCCGTAGGTTAAGATGTAAAATGCTGCACAGCCCCTTATTGACTTCTTATATTGTATTGAGCTAAAGAGAGTCTATGGAGAATGTTTGCTAGTCCCTCCTTACCTGGCAGATTTTCATGAGAACCTCACACTACCCTGAATAATCAAAGTATTAAGCAATCCATTTGAACTATATATATTATATTACACAGGCCTAAGCCGTGTTACACAACTGCCACATCCAAACAAAACCATGTCTTAGCAACGTGTGTTTTGACATGGGGTGCATGAGGAGAGCAGGGGCTCGTCTCCCGATCACAGCTGTTCCCAGTCAGACACTAACTTTACATGCGAGCATTTTCCTTTCCGATTAAGCTGATTTGCAAAACAAAATCACACAGTGTAGCCGAATGTAACCATGGAACATGAAAAACAGACCTAGGGGATCAGGCAAGGTGCCATCTGCCCGAGACATTCCCTCTGGCGAGAATAACCTGCATGTCAACCTGCTGCGCGGAATCAAAGAGTCTTTTATATCTGCTGTTTCACAGTCGGAATACTTCAAATACGAACAAAGCCAAGAGAAACATTTCCACAGATGACCTGTCCTGGTCCACAAACACTACATAAAACAAATAATAATAATTAAAAAAACATAAGGCCAAGAAAGAAGAAGAAGATCTTTATTTGACCATGTCTGTGAAGATCTTTCACAGACATGGTCACAAAGCGCTTTACATGAGAGCAATTTACATTCACTCCATACTCGGTGGTGATAAACTACGTTAGTAGCTTCAGTTTCCCCTGGGGGAGACTGACAGAAGCGCGTCGCGACTACACACGTCTGCGCCAACGGTCCCTCTGACCACCACCATACATTCACACACACCATTCATCCTGGCCTATTGTACTCATAACAGTATTGATCTGATGATAATATGGTCCTTACATTTCTTATATGGGTGGGGGGGGGGGGGGTGACATCACTCAAATCCATGTTTTATGGTTCAAAACAGAATTAATGGTTAGCTAATACGCTAACAAAAACGTGCAAAAATATCCGTTTTTTTAAAGCATTTGTATCTGAAATGTAGAAAATGTATCTGGAATGTTCCACCTGTTTGCTACCCTAATTACAACACTCAAGCATGCCATTAACTGAAAGTGAAGGCTTGATTTTCACTCTTTTAGAACATGTAATTCCCACAACTGTCTCCAGAGGGCGCTCCAGGCCAATCCGCCCAGTCTCATACTCTTCCCTTTTCACATAGGCATTACTTCAAAGTTTCCAATGGTTTCACATATAAAAGCCCAACGTGTTAAGCCTGAGTGAGGTACCCGTCCTCTTTAATACAAGACCTTTACCATGAGTGGCCCTCAGGGGTGACAGACTCATGGGCATGTGTGGAATGTGGACGGGCCGGACAGCTGGGTGTGCACATACGTGTTATGTATATACACTCCTGTCATATCTCAGACAATGGAATGGAGAAAGGTGGAGTCGCGTAACAGAGATGCCTGCCCTGCCCAGGTAAAGGGTCACTGTGGCAACAAGGGAGGGGCCCATACCTGTGGAGCTGATAACCCTGATCCTCCCCCACACACCTATAGGAAGTCATTCAGAGCCATTTCTATGACTCCTTTTAATCCTCATTTGATACTCCCTCCTGCCTTTTGCATATGACAGTTTATTCAAGGCCTGTGATATCAATTCAATTACTATTATGATTATGTGAAACTACACTAGTAGGTAAAAAGACGAAGAAGAAGAAGAAGAAGAAGAAAGAAGAAGAAGAAGAAGTACAAGAAATCACGTTTTTAGTGTGGAAAAATATGGAAAAAATCTGAAAAAAATATTAAAATAGTGGGAAAAGTGCCCTTTTGTAGTCTGTTCAGGACAATAATGATTTTGAATGTAAATGTACATGTTTGCAGCACATTTTTGCATATTTTCGGACGGTTTACAACAATATCGCTTCATCTTCGATATCAAGAAAGTCCCCCAAAATATTGCGATATTAATTTTTGTCAAGATAGCCCAGCCCTACTGCATTAAAGAGAGACACTCTCCGTAATAAACAAATCCTTCAGAAAGCAGAAAATGCTGTTGGGAAAATGATGCTGGGGGGTCTTTCATCTCCCCCCTGGTGTCTCTGGCCAGAAAACCACCCCGGAGGAGGTGCAATACTAATAGAATCACAAAGAAGAAGCTAACAGGCTATCGGGCAGGGCTAACTGCGGGCTAGCGCCACTTAAACAGTATTTACAGTCAAGTTTGAGTGAAAAAAATAATATCTCCATTGTGTAATTGGATGAACAACATCCCTCTCTCCCTTTGTCTTTTCTGTCAGCGTAGGATTTACTCTCACGGACAATTAATGAGTAAAAAACGCAACATGCTACGACACCTGCAGTGGCTCTTATGGCCTCTAGGGGCATGAGTCACTTAGTTCTGCTTTAAGACGCCACATTTGTTGTAAACCAGTGTAATGAAACCTTTAAAAAAAGCACAGTGTGCATATTTGTTTATGTTTTGTGCACATTTGAAACGCACTATGTCCAAAACTCTAAGGTGCCGCCCATTATTGAGAAAATGATCTGCTAAACTCAGATTTGTTTAAAAACACCATTTACTGCAAATGATCAGTAAAAAGAGGTTTTCCTTAAAACAATATCGAAATACGGTTCAATTTCGCCTTTTTCTTAGATCTGAAATATAAAGTACCCCCCGCGCTAAGTGCTTGCGTACTCCCTGCTGTCCCCGTACCCCTGGTTGGGAAACACTGATCTAAACTACAGGGTTAGCAGCTTTCAAACAAAACAAATCCCAAACGAAGAGGGGATTATTCGGTCCTGATTTACTGATTGCAAACAAAATGCATGTTGGACTGAATTGTGAACACAATATATAAAAGCCTATAGGTGCACGAGACCTCCGGTGCAGGGACGAAAGGCCCTCAGGCCGGGCCCGGAGGTGACAGAGGGCGAGGCTGCCAATACTGATCATTCCTCACATAGTCCCAGCGCGGAGCAGAACTTATCAAACCGATCAACACTGCTGCACCACACCTCCCTCAACGCACGCGCGTTACGCAACGGCCACACTGCAGGCGTACGGCAGAATACAAACAGGGGCCCGGGCGGAAGGGCATGTGTAGCGTCATGGAAAGGAAGGTAATCATATAGTATCATAGTTTCACAATATTATCATGCTACTCCTTTAACTCCCACGCGTGTGCTTTATTTAACCATTATTTTCTGCATTACCCAAATCTAAAAGCTTCCTGAAAAAAGCGTCAAAATAATGTGAGATGTAAACGAAGATGAAAACACATCCAAAAAGCGACACACACGTTACTGAAGAGTTACTGAAACACAACAGAACTCTCCGGGGGAAGACGTGTTTAGATTTGGGTAGGGTTTCTGGAGGAACTGTGCTCAGGTACCACACACTACCTTTACAACAACGTAACAAACAGCTGTGGCCCAGAGCATTAGTGACGCGCAAACCGCGGATAACGCGAAGTGCGTAAAACAAATACACTTACGTCGTGGTCGTTTTGGGCTGCGTAATAACGGTGGACTTAGTCTTCTTTCTGAACATGGTGCCAGGGGTAAATGAGCTGCACCAATCCCGGCAGGTGGGTGTGAAGCTCCTCGGTCAGTGCGGACGGACGGACGGACGCTCGTGTGCGTGTGTTGCTTCCGTTGCTCCGGGTCGCAGTGTCGTGTCGCGGTGCGGGAGCTCGGGGGAAGTTCAGAGTCTGCGGGAGCGTCACGGCCTCCCTCCCTCCCTCCTTCTTCTACGGGAGCGCAGGCATCCCGATACTCGCCCGTCCGGTCCTCCCCCGGTCCCTCCTCACCTGCTGCACCTGCTGCGCGCGCGAGGGGCGGGGACGGGGACCTCCCAGCTCCGCTACGCGACGCCAACGGAGAAACAGGAAGAGCGGACGTGAAGACGTTCCACTGGTTTGATCAGTTTCTTTTTTTTTTTTTAGTGACAGATGTCGAGCTGTGATCAGTGTGAAGAATGTGTTGATCTTCAAAAACCTCTGGATTATGATGACTGCAGAACTAACCCTTGATCCATCCATGATTGGCCATTGTTAGTGAACAGTTTCACAACTAGTAGTTTTCTTTGGTTCAATCATGCAACAAGAAACATAAAACATAAAACACACAACTTAGATCAATAATAAACTGGGGGGGGGGGTGTCGCCGTCTCCATCCGTCTCTGTATGGATGGAGATGGAGGAAATGTCCACTACAAAGGGCATGTTTAAACACTTACATACTTTGTTAAATAGAGGTCAAATAAGTCCTATTATGTTTTATTGTATATTTAGGACACATACAGTGGGTAGCATAAGTATCCGCCCCTTTAACGTTTCGACATCTTGTCCCGCTTTAAACTATAAACATAAACATACAGGTGCTCGTCATATAATTAGAATATCATGAACAAGTGCATCAAATCAAATCAAACTTTATTTATAGAGCGCTTTTCATACAAAATTTAACACAAAGTGCTTTACAGTGATTCAAAATCATTAAAATCGTCCCCACCAGCAAATATACATAAATAACTACAACCCCACCACCCACCACCCGCACACACAGACACACAGACACATATACGTACAGACAGCCAGCAGTTAAAAGTCTTAAATAAAAATGGACATAGAGTTGAGTACGTAAGGCTGGGTACAGATGGACCGAAAGAGGAAACATCATCCAAGGAGCCGTCTGCACCAGGAGCAGCCCATCGGCCACAGCCACAGAGCGCCAACCCAGGGGGCCCGGAGTAGGTGTAGGAGAGACGTCCTACCTCCATCCAGGCACCCCCAGGAGAGCACAGCCACAGCCAACCAGCACTCCTGGGGCAGAGGGCTCCCTCAGAGGAACCACTAGGAGAACATAAAAAATAAATAATAAATAAATAAATAAAATAAATAAAAAATAGATAAATAAATACAATAAAGATTATAAATATATATACACATAAAAAATAAATAAATATTTAATAAGAGATACATTAAAAACAGCTAAAACTGTGCGTGAAATAGCACAGGATAAAAGGAGGGAAACTAAAGAAATAATAGAACTAAAACCGGTAAATAAGGTTAATATAAGTAAATATTAGTTTACTTCTGTTATTGGACTTAAACTAATATATGATACAGACTCATCACATGCAAAGGGACACATGCATAGCCTTTATTTGTTGTCATGTTGATGATTATGGCTCAGCTTTTAAAAACCCCACATTAAAAATCTCATAAAATTAGAATATTTTGAAAATGGACTGTGAGCCATAATCATCAAAATCATAACAAATAAAGGCTCGACATGTGTCCCTTTGCGTGTCATGAGTCTGTGTCATGTATTAGTTTCACATTTTAAACTGAATGACAGAAATCACGATGTATTCTAATTATATGACGAGCCCCTGTTTATAAATGATTATAATTGAGGCTCTGGAGGGCTGGCTGAGTGCTGAGCTGGTACGAGTGTGAGTGTGAGTCATTCATTCATCCAAGCTTCATTAAGGACTCACAATGTGGGTCCACAGAAAGAAAACAGAAACATGATGCCAATACAAGTAAAGCATGTGTGTGTTTATGTGTGTTTTTGTTCTGTTTGTTGTTTTTATGCAGCATTTGAACTGCTCCCTTTTTGAGTGAGAGGAGCCCTGGGTCACTCTGACTCTCCTCTCAGAGTGGCCCGTCCGGTCAGACCACATGAGCGACAGAGGCCCGCCCCTACACAACTAAACACAGTGTGCTCTTGACATTCTACACTCGGTGAAAGTCGTGGAGATTTGGCCTTAGACGTGCTTTAAAGACGCTGGATGGAGAAAAAAAACAGCCTAAAGTAGTGACGGGATTTACGGCTCTTCGGGATCCGTTCATTTCAAAGAGCCGTTCAAAAGACTGGCTCTTTTTGATACAAGATTTTAATAACACCAGACAGATAACTCACAATATCTAAGACACCGTCCATGAAAGACACTTTTTTTATTTGAGTGATCTAAAATGACAACGGGACGGAGATTTACGCTTTGTGTTTGTGAATCAAATCTAATAACAAAAAAGAGGGTGCAGCTTTCTGACGAATCATCTTCAGTGGAAATATCCAACTCTTCAAAATGGAGATCCAGTTCCAACAGGTCTCTAACCATTTAGAGAAAACGGTAAATTATATGTATTATTAAACGGTAAATGGACTCAACTTATTTAGCGCTTTATCTTTGTCCGGCCTAAAGCGCTTTACAGCAAAGAACCGGTCACCCATTCACACTCTCATTCACACACCAATGTGAAGTGTCTTGCCCGAGGACACAACAACAGTGCGCATTTGCGGGAGCTGGGATTTGAACCCATGACCTTCCCATCGCTAGACCGCCCGCCCCACCTGCGCCCCTTATTACATTACTGACACAATTTATTACATCTGTGAATAACAATAGTGAAATAATGATGACCGGGGCGACGGTGGCGCAGATGGTAGAGCGGGTCGTCTCATGATGGGAAGGTCGGGGGTTCGAATCCCGCCTCCTGAAGGTGCACATTGTTGTTGTGTCCTTGGGCAAGACACTTCACCCTCCTTGCCTCCAGTGTCTGTGTACACTGGTGTATGAATGAGAGAGTGAATGGGCCCCCTATGAGAGACCAACAGGCCCGTTTGGAACCATGTGGCCGTCCTCCCGTGGACCCACCACCTGCAGGAGGAGCCATAGGGGCTGGTGCAATGTGACTTGGGCAGCTCCAACGGCTGCCCCCATGACCCGGCAACAGACAAGTGGGAGAAAATGGATGGATGGAAATAATGATGACATTATCAGCCTAGAAATGGTTATTACGTTATCGGAGGATTAGAACTAAACATCCGTCTGACCCGTTTGAATCATTACAATCAGAACAGTCTACGTCATGATTACTTTCTCTAAACCTAAAAAGAAAAATGGGTCAGGTCTAGATTCAGCAACGCTATGATCAGCTGACCTCCTGAAAGACCAGGTTGCTCTTCTGCCCTGATGGCACGGGTATATTCCAAGATGACATTGCCAGGATTCATGGGGCTCACGTTGTGAAAGAGTGCTTCAGGGAGCATGAGATGGATCCATCAATGGTTTTGTATAGCCCAATATCACAACAGGCGTCGCCTCACAGGGCTGCACTGAACATTAAGGCAATAAAACAGAGCAGTAAATAAGAGTCTGGGGCCCCACAGCCCCGCCGCATCTGAGAGGCTGTGTCATGTCACGCGTCAAATCATAAAATATCAATCTGTTTAAAAAAACTGCTTTTGTTTTTGGCCTGAATGAAATAATAACATTTCTGCGAAGATTTGCGAGATCTTCAATTCAAATATGAAACATTTGATCAGGTCCAGGTTACTGCTAATAGCTACAATTACAGACTTGCGTTAAAGGGTAGTGTAGGTCTTTCTACGTGGCCCGGGGTGGGGAACCTTTTTCACATCATGGGCCAACATCCATTTCTATAAAGTTCTCCAAGGGCCTGGCATTCTAGAGTTCACCTGAGAGTCTGGAGGATCACGTCAGACTCACAAAACTGTTTATCTTTGCTGAGGCGTCTGATGTCGCTGCAGTGATGATGATGATGATGATGATGATGATGATGATGCACACTGGCCTTTCACGTCCACATTTGTTCATCAGTTTCTCCTGGAGTACGCCGCACCTGTTTAAGTGTCACTTCAAATCACATGACCCTGATCACATGACCCCTTTATGAAACATGAAAAATGCCTTGGAGGCCTGGTTCCCCAGCCCTGTATTAGGCCTTTTAGCAACCTCTTACCCCCCGCTTTAACCCCCGGCTTTACCTAAATCTAAAAGCTTCTGGAGTTCACAGCCTGTAGGTGTGACGCCTCATTTGAAAGCTAAGACCTACACAAACGGATCTAAACGGATCTCCCTCCTCGCGTTGCTGCCACGTTGCCGTCACTTTCTCCCCCGTTCATTTTCATCTCATTCTTACCTGTTTCTTGTTGCTCTTTTGTTGCCTTTTTTGTGGCGCTCTTGTCACATTTTGTCGCTTTTGGTTGTACTTGCATCGCTTTTTTGTTTCTTTGTTTGTTCCTATTCTTTGTTCTTTTGTGGCTTTCATCCTCATTTTCTTCTCACGCCACGTTTTAGTCACATTTTTGAAGCATTTTTGTCATGTTTACGTAGTTTTTTTTGTCTTGTTTTTGTCCATCCTTTTGTCATGTGTTCGTCACGTTTGAGTCCCATCTCAGTTGTGTTTTTTTATTATTTTTATTATGGTGGTGTCGTTTTTCCAGCACGTATTCTTTGTCGCTTTTTTGTCACTTTTTGTCAATCTTTTGTGGCTTTTTATTTTATTTTTTGCTTTTCCCTCACATTTTCATTGTGTTTTTGTTGCTCTTCAGTTGTTGTTTGTGTTGTAATTTTTTTTTTTTTTTCATCCTAATACCTTTTGATCGAGAAGCTTTCAGATTTGAGGAAAGCCAAACTGGAGAAAATGTGCTTAAAGGAACAGGCCACAGTTTTTCCACACTGAGATCTGTTCTTACCTGAGCTACCTGTCTGGTCTTTGTGCGTGTGCTCACTCAGTCACGCAAAACGACCAAAGATGTTGTTAGCAATTAGCCTCTCCCAGCATATTCCTATAGCTCCAGACGGGTGTGAAGTTAGAAGCGACCAAGCTCTTCTACGGGCACGAAGACCAGACAGTTAAGCATCAACTCGTCTAAGCTCAGGTAAGAACATATCTCAGTGTGGAAAAACGGTGGCCTGTCCCTTTAAGAGGTTACTTTTACCGAGCACATTTTCTCCAGCTCGACTTAATTCACCCAAAGCTTCTTGAAAGAAGCGTCAAAATAGATGTTTTCAACACAAATACTACTCGAGTAAAACGTAAGTACAGCACTGGAGTAAATGTCTTCGTTACTGACACCTCTGCTTATTATTATATCATTCTGAAGATCATCTAAGTGAGTGAGTAGTAAATGAAAAGCCTTCTCCGGTTTTAATCTGCGTGATGTTTTTGCGTAATGATCTTCCTGTTTCAAAACTCTCTCAACCGAAGGACTTTGTTTATACGACGTGCTGTGGAGAATCAAGTGGACTGTGTTGAAGATTCCAGTGTTAACCCCTTAACCCCCACCAGAACCGAGCACATTGTCTACAGTTCGGCTTTACCCAAGTCAAAAAGCTTCTCTAAAAACAATAAAATGTTGTATAGCGACGCAAACAAAAAAAGCAACAAAAGAGCAACCGAAATGTGCCGGAAAAGCAACAATGACACAAGTAGAAGAAGTGACAAAAACATGATGAAAATGTGACGAAAACGTATGATCAGTTTTCTAGGTCTTAGCTTTCAAATGAGACTGTAAGCTCCAGTCGAGAGGCTTCTACATTTGGGTAATGCGGGTTAGGAGGTTAAGAACATTGTTGCAGGCGACAGTGTTGGGCTGAAATAACATTTGATCCTGATGATAATGTGACAGAGCAGACACACCTTTATTAGTCCTAGTGTCAGTGTAGGTGCGTTGAACCAGTCGGACATGTTCTCAGGTGGGACGGCCTACGTCTGTCGGGGCAGGGGCAGTCTTCAGGCTGAACTAGGCCATAGCTACAAAGGGAAATGAACATACATCTGACAGCGTCTAAAACCATCTTCACAGAGAGGTGACTGTGGAAACAGTCCTGCTGCATGGATTCAGCCTCCAGCCCACGTCCACGGGTCAGACACACTCTCGTCAATCATCAAGTCTTGTTGGCGAGACTGCGTGACCTGGTCTGAATGTCAGGACTAGTCTTGGCTTGGTTCTCCTCTTATTTATCGGGGAGGAGCTTTAGTGTTTCTGCTAACCAGATTCTGTCTGACTCTGCTGAATTGCTGTGCGGGGTTCCCCAGGGCTCTGCTTTGGGCCCGATTTTGTTTTTACTTTATGTCCATCCATCCATCCATTTTCTTCCACTTTTCCGTTGCCGGGTCGTGGGGGCAGCTGTTGGAGCTGCCCAAATCACATTGCACCAGCCCCCTATGGCCCCTCCTGCAGGTGGTGGGTCCACAGAAGGTTTATGTCCTTCCATTAGGAAAAATCATTCAGAGCTTTGATGACGTGTCCTATCATTTATTTGCTGATGACATTCAGCTTTACTGCTCTTTTAAGACCACTGAGATCCAGAAATTAAGCTCTGCTGAAATGTCTTGCACAAATTAAATGGCTCGGTGTAAATTCCTTGCAAGTAAACTCAGACAAAATAGAGGTGCTGGTGATTGCCCCTGATGACGCTATTCCAGGGATTCACTGGTATCTGGGTGACCTGAGTCTGTCTGCTAAAACAAGCCTTAGAAATCTAGGCGTTATCTTTGACAAAGCAATGTCCCTAGACTAGAGCATCACTCTAAACTGCTAACAAGGAATTGTTTTTACCAACTGAGGCAAATCTCTAAACTTGTGTCCAGAGATGATCTTGAAATGATTATCCGCGCCTTTGTGTCTTCCCGTTTGGACTATATAACAGTTTATTCTCTTGTCTAAACAAAAAGGAGATGTCTCGTCTTCAGCAGGTACAAAACTCTGCAGCGAGGTTACTGACTCGCACAAACAGAAGGGTTCATATTACTCCCATTCTAAAAGCTCCCAGTCACGTTTCATTTCAGTTTTAAAATCCTGGTGTTGACCTTCAGAGCCTCCCTCCTAGCTTAGAGACTTGTTGTGTCCTTATACCCCCTCTTCTGAGGTCTCAGGATCAGAACCTTCTCATGGTCCCTCGGACTCATTTCAAGACCAGAGGAGATCGCTCCTTCCAGGTGTTCGCGCTGACGCTCTGGAACGATCTTCCGCTTTCCTTGCGCTTACTTGATTCTGTTGATGGTTTTAAGAGCAAACTGAAAATCAGTTTCAGAAAGTGTTTTAATTTCAGTGGATTAAGGGTTATTTTATGACCATCATGTTTTGTGACTGTAAATGTAACTGTACTTTATATTTCTACTGTAATTGTATTGTAATTTTGTGAGGCACTTTGTGACTTCCCTGTCTTTGAAAGGTGCTATATAAATAAATGTTACTTATGTACTCACGTTACACACTACATCCACATTTCATCATTAGTAACGCCAATATCAGTGAAGAGTGAGAGCTAGAAAGGAGCTATAACTACAGTAAACGCTTTCAATTCAACTGGTTTGAGAACAGCAGCATGATTTATTTCTTTTAAATTTCACCTAAAGCCAAAAAGGTGCATTTTAAAATTCCTTTAAGGACTTTTTACAGTCCAAATGTAGCCTCTTAACCCTCACCCTAACCGTCTCCAGTTTGGCTTCTAAAAAAGAAAAACGTCAGTGTCAAAATAACAACGAAAAAGAGGATGAAAAAACGCAATGTAGCGAAACCCAAAAAAAAAATCATGAAAAAGCAACAACAACAAAAACAACAACAAAAACACAACAAAAACGGGCCTTTCAAATGAGGAGCTACACTGGCCTAGAGGCTGTGAGCTCCAGTCCAGAAGCTATTAGATTTGGGTAAAGCTGAACTGGAGAAAATGTGCTGGGTTAAGCTTTAATAAGAGGTTAAAGGGTAGTTTTGTCAGATACTTTACTGTAGTGAGAACCAACCCCACGGATCGGGACCATCAACCACCTGCCCTGCGCATGGGGCAGGTTATCTCCATATGACAGAAAAAAGGAAGTGAGGTCGACTTCAGGTCAAGGGTTCAAGCTTTCATTTAATGCAGCTCTGAGCCCCGGTCTCCCCGGCCTAACAGGGCTGCACCAAACACTGAAACAGTCACACAAATAATACATGTAATGTCCAAATAAGCCGTCAGCAGCAGATGGACACGTGGAAGAACGTCCAGCCCTTGTTGCTTCAGTTCCTGTTGAACAAACTAAAGGTAAAGGAAATATTATAACATAGTTTAAAGACAAACTTTATTCAGTCAGAAAGGTTCAGAGGACAGCCTTAAACTTTCCTAGGGCCTGTTGTTGTTGTACGACAGATCTAATGCTAACGTTAGCTCTGCTGCCCAAAGCTGTTGCTACATTAGCGTACTGGTTTATTCGGGCAATTTTTTTATTTTTCTAATGATCAAAGTGTTTATTGTGTGAATCATCCTTTCAAACTCCGCCCTGTTTATCTTGCTCATGCTGAAAGACGTGGGCGGATACCACAAACAAACGAGGACAAAACGAAATGTTACTATTTTGCTGTTCTCACAAAGCCTCGTTAGAATTATATTAGCGTTACTTAAAGGAACAGGCCACCGTTTTTCCAGACTGAGATATGTTCTCACCTGAGCTTAGACGAGTTGATGCGTACCTGTCTGGTCTGTGTGTGTGTGCGCTCAGTCACGCAAAACGACCAAAGATGTTGTTAGCATTTGGCCTCTCCCAGCGTATTCCTATAGCTCCAAATGGGGAGCGACCAAGCACGCACAAAGACCAGACAAGAAACCTTTTTCGACAACGCGAGGAAAATATCAATTTTGAGGAGTTTTGTAAGTCTGATTTTAGGACAATGTTGATGTTCTGGATCCAAAAATCCCATTGGTTTTGCTTAGTCAGGTCATTGGGTAGTACCCAGTTACATTTACTCAAGTACAAGAGTAACGTTTTGAAAATATTGTACTTCTTAGAGTAGTTTTATCATACTGTACTTTTTGCTTCTACTTGAGTCAAATTATAATGAAGTATTTGTTTCTTACTTGAGTCAAAATAATCGGTACTTTTTTCCAGTGAGTAAATATTTAAAGTAGACACCATTTTTGCTCAAACATAGTTAACGCGATTATATTTAAGATTTAGCTAAAGACTGTTCCCAGCTTTCTTTAGTTTGGCCATTTTTGTGATGTTTATAGTTTCACCTCCTTATTGGACACTGACAGGAAGTGACAGAGATAGAGGCAAACAGTTTTAAACTGTTGCCGTGCCGACCATGTTATGTCAATGGGAACTTTACCTCTAACTATGTCACTTCCTGTCAGCAGCTAAAAAAATCTAATAACTTTTCAGCCGAACATTCTTCATTAAATGTGCTGCTCACTGAAATAAAATGATTATTATGCAACTGATGTTATCCTTCTAAATAAGTCATATTTTCATTAAAACCTGTCATATGCACTTTAATGCTTCATTTTGATCAATACAGTTGGCAATGACAATAAAGCACTTACTTACTTAGTTCATCTCATGCTTCTTGTTTTCTTGTATTTTCATCACATTTTCTTATAAATCTGACTTTTTGGCACAAACAGTTACTCAGTTACTCACAGTACTCAAGTGACATTTTCTCACTTGAGTACTTTTTTACTTTTACTTGAGTGATTATTTTGGTCACCACTTCTTCCCTGCACTTGGTGACAATGAAAAGCTTCTGTATATACAGGCACTTTTATTATTTGAAGTTGACTCCTTAGAAATGGCGAAAAATATGACGTTGAAATATGGTTGAAAGCGGCTCCATGGGCTGGGGCTGGTGTAAACTCCTTAGGATTGGTTTTAACAGAACGACAGAAAGTTAAAATCGTGTGATCCATGGAATACAGAGATTCAGTTAAAACATTTTAGACATCTCACAAAAAGTCGTTTAGTTTAGTGTATTTATTTATTTGAGCCGTATACATTCTGCTCAAAAGGAGTGGGCTGAAGCAAAAAGCTTGTTTGTTTGTGACCCAGTGTTATTAAAGGTGAATTCTGAAACCTTTTTGTGGAAACAAACCAAACAACTTTTATTATTGCATATTTGACCTTGTGGTGACCCAGTGACTGTATGGTTTCTGGTATAGGTTTTCATTACTGACAGACCCTCTGGAACTGAAAACCTACAAAACAATTGATCCTGGAGCGTTGTAGAGGCCATTCAGCCTTTGGGTCACTAAAAGGTCAATATTACGTACAAATATCAAGGACATGGAAAATTCCATAATGCACTTTTATCATGAATGTCAAAGTAAGTCACCTACTATTACAATTGTATTCCAAATTAAAAATATGCTCCATCAAAACTCCCAAAACTCAGAAGCATTTCTGAATGTGTGAGTAATGCCTAAAATGTGTGTGACAATCTAAATAGCAAGACTCACATTCCTCATGCCATAGTAATGCCAAGTAGTTTACAAACACGCTGGAGTCTGAAGCCCAGCCCTGTCTCCATGGAAACACACATGCAGGCCCAGGGAAGAGGCGCAGGTACGCGGAGCACATTCCGGGCTGAGGCGTGTCGCAGCATCTGTGGTGGCCGCTGGAATGACAGGTAGGACACACAAGTCATTGTTGTTCAGGGCGTCTCCAGAGATTTGATGAAACCAACGCTGCTGTGGCGAGCTGCTGACAGAGAGGTTCACCTGAGGAGGGCCTCACTGCTGACAGAGAGGTTCACCTGAGGAGGGCCTCACTGCTGGCAGAGAGGTTCACCTGAGGAGGGCCTCACTGCTGACAGAGAGGTTCACCTGAGGAGGGCCTCACTGCTGACAGAGAGGTTCACCTGAGGAGGGCCTCACTGCTGGCAGAGAGGTTCACCTGAGGAGGGCCTCACTGCTGACAGAGAGGTTTACCTGAGGAGAGCCTCACTGCTGACAGAGAGGTTCACCTGAGGAGAGCCTCACTGCTGACAGAGAGGTTCACCTGAGGAGGGCTTCACTGCTGGCAGAGAGGTTCACCTGAGGAGGGCCTCACTGCTGGCAGAGAGGTTCACCTGAGGAGGGCCTCACTGCTGACAGAGAGGTTTACCTGAGGAGAGCCTCACTGCTGACAGAGAGGTTCACCTGAGGAGAGCCTCACTGCTGACAGAGAGGTTCACCTGAGGAGGGCTTCACTGCTGGCAGAGAGGTTCACCTGAGGAGGGCTTCACTGCTGGCAGAGGGGTTCACCTGAGGAGGGCCTCACTGCTGACAGAGAGGTTCACCTGAGGAGAGCCTCACTGCTGGCAGAGAGGTTCACCTGAGGAGGGCTTCACTGCTGGCAGAGGGGTTCACCTGAGGAGGGCCTCACTGCTGACAGAGAGTTTCACCTGAGGAGAGCCTCACTGCTGACAGAGAGGTTCACCTGAGGAGAGCCTCACTGCTGACAGAGAGGTTCACCTGAGGAGGGCCTCACTGCTGACAGAGAGGTTCACCTGAGGAGAGCCTCACTGCTGACAGAGAGGTTCACCTGAGGAGGGCTTCACTGCTGGCAGAGGGGTTCACCTGAGGAGGGCCTCACTGCTGGCAGAGGGGTTCACCTGAGGAGGGCTTCACTGCTGACAGAGGGGTTCACCTGAGGAGGGCTTCACTGCTGACAGAGGGGTTCACCTGAGGAGGGCCTCACTGCTGACAGAGAGGTTCACCTGAGGAGGGCCTCACTGCTGGCAGAGAGGTTCACCTGAGGAGGGCCTCACTGCTGACAGAGAGGTTCACCAGAGGAGGGCCTCACTGCTGACAGAGAGGTTCACCTGAGGAGGGCCTCACTGCTGACAGAGAGGTTCACCTGAGGAGGGCCTCACTGCTGACAGAGAGGTTCACCTGAGGAGGGCCTCACTGCTGGCAGAGGGGTTCACCTGAGGAGGGCCTCACTGCTGACAGAGAGGTTCACCTGAGGAGAGCCTCACTGCTGACAGAGAGGTTCACCTGAGGAGGGCCTCACTGCTGACAGAGAGGTTCACCTGAGGAGGGCCTCACTGCTGGCAGAGGGGTTCACCTGAGGAGGGCTTCACTGCTGGCAGAGAGGTTCACCTGAGGAGGGCTTCACTGCTGACAGAGGGGTTCACCTGAGGAGGGCCTCACTGCTGGCAGAGAGGTTCACCTGAGGAGGGCCTCACTGCTGACAGAGAGGTTCACCTGAGGAGGGCCTCACTGCTGGCAGAGAGGTTCACCTGAGGAGGGCCTCACTGCTGACAGAGAGTTTCACCTGAGGAGGGCCTCACTGCTGACAGAGAGGTTCACCTGAGGAGGGCCTCACTGCTGGCAGAGGTCAAAAGAGCCGCGCGGTTATCTGACCAAAGCACCTTCTTCCACATGGTAGCTGTGTCCTCCATATGACTTCTAGCAAACTTCAAACGGGATTTCTTATGGCCTCCTTTCAATAGTGGCTTTCTTCTTGCCACTCGTCCATGAAGGCCAGATTTGTGTAGAGTACGACTTATAGTTGTCCCATGTACAGATTCCCCCAGCTCAGCGGCAGTACGTCGCAGCTCCTCCAGAGTTATCTTGGGGCACTTGGTTGCATTTCTGACCAGTGCTCTCCTTGTTCGGTCTGTTAGTTTAGGTGGACGGCCGTGTCTTGGTAAGTTCGCAGTGGTGCTATACTCTTTCCATTTCTGAATGATGGATTGAACAGTGCTCCGTGAGATGTTCAAATCTTGGGAAATCTTTGTATAACTTAACGCTGCTTTAAACGTCTCCACAGCTTTATCCCTGACCTCTCTGGTGAGCTCCTTGGCCTTCATGATGTTGCTTAGTGACCAATACACTCTGACCATAGCTCTGAGGCCCTCACAGAACAGCTGGAATTATACTGAGAGTAGATTACACACAGGTGGCCTCTATTTAATGGTTAGGGCAAGGTGTGAACATTCTGCAGTCATTAAGAATGTTATAAAGGCAATTTAATTCACTTTTATATTATTCGAAAAATAACAATCATGTATCATTTTGCTTTCACTTCACAGTTGTCTGTTACTTGTGTGTGAACTTTCAGTAAACAATTCTAAATCAAAATTATGGTTGTAAACATGACAAAATGGCAAAGGTTCAAGATGTATTAATACTTTCGAGAGACACTGTATGGACAAGCATTTGTAACATTTGTAACTTTCTTACATGTTTCTTTTTCTTAAAGTATCCTGCATATGGGGCTTAAACATCGACTTTAAAATATTATTCTGGTGCCTCAGAACTGATATTTTATGTTTTATAATTTGAAATGAATGAAACAGTAACAATGAAATACAGAATAAAGAGTTGGTCATGGGGCTCCCCCTGCTGGTAACTATAGGAATAATAATAATGAAGAAAGCCTGATATACACACTTTGAGCATCGAGCTAATGTTGGATTATGGGCTTTAAAAATGTGGAGGTTTTTAAGTTTAGCAAGGATGCAATTGTATCCAGGAAGAACAGAGTGAAGCTCTAAATAAATACATAGAAAAAAAGTAAACTACTGAGTGACCATCAATATGGATTCAGAAAAAAATCGTTCCACCTCAATGGCTTTAATCGACTTAATAGAGAATATATAATATATATATATATATATATATATCCACTGCAATTGATGCAAAACAATACACTGTAGGTATTGTTATTGATCTGAAGAAGGCTTTCGATACTTTAGTTTAGATCATGATATTCTTTTACAAAAATTAGAGAAATATGGATTTCGAGGACCAGCTCATACATGGCTGCACTGTTATTTAGAAAATATTTTATCAATATATTCAAGTAAATTATAAAAAATCTAAAATGCTGAAAGTAAGCTGTGGAATTCCACAGGGATCCATTCTTGGACCTAAATTATTTATTCTCTATATAAATGATCTATGTAATGTCTCAAAAATGCTAAAGTATGTTTTGTTTGCTGATGACACCACCTTGTACAGTTCAGGTGATGATCTAAACCAGCTCCTAGAAATGGTGGAGAGAGAGTTTACATAACCTCAAAGTCTGGTTTGATATTAATAAATTGTCTTTAAATATAAAGAAAACAAAATGTATGATCTTCTCGAACCGAAAAATTGACAGTCCAGTAAACCTAATGCCCAACAATATGCCATTAGAACGAGTTTATTTCTGATGATGAAATATGATGATATATGATGAAAATAGAAGACACAGAACTCCAAAAAGCCCGATGAGGGTAACGTCAGTCAGCAGATCAATAGAAGGTCTAGGGCAGTCTGACTGTATAGATTTAAGTCCTTGTAGTATTATTGATTTTTTTTCAATTAAATAAAAAAACACAAAAGTTATCCATGAAATACATTTCAAATACTGTTTGTAGAGAGAGTACAATGTGTTTCCAACAGTTGAGTGGTTAAGGCTGATGCACATATGCAGAATATTACTGTAATTTTTATATTACTGTACTTAACTATACTTTACTGCTACAATTGTTAATGAAAATAAGAGATAACTTGAGTTTGAACCTCAAACCTTTGAGTCACTAAACCACCTGTGCCATGGATAGGGCTGGGTACCGGTCATTTTTTCCCGATACCACTACTTTAACTGCTTTTCGGTACCGGTGCCTTAACTGTACTTTTTTAGATACCTATGCTATTTTAATTGAATTCAAATAATGTGTAGAAGAAAGTATCGTTCGGGCAAAAGTCCTAAAACTGCACAACAGAAAGAACACGGGCCACAGCAGTGTCACATGTAACTTTCTCTTTTGAGCAGAATTCACACTTAAGCAGAGATAAAAAGAGAGAAAGGACATTATTACCTCCTGAGCTGCAGGGACAGACCAGATCCACATCAGGACACCCTTTCTTTCAGCTAAACTTTTCTAAACACACTGCGGTCTTTCCCTAAAGGTAAATAGCCGATGTTTTTCTTGTTGTCACTGCTTTGCTCTTTGTTTAAGAAGTCTAGTTTATTATTCGGCCCTGGTTTAGTCCTGTTTTTTAACCAGTTAAGTGGTTTAGTCCGGGCTCAGACTAGACATGTGCTCTGCTATCTCTGATCATGACTAAAGTGTCATAGCTTTGCTTCGCTTTAAGAAGACTTCTGCATTTGAAGCTGCTCATGAGTTCAGGTTGCTTTTTTCAGACTCACTGCAGATCATTTATTGACATCTGGGGAGAAAAAGTACTGAAAATTGGCACAGAAAACAAAAGTTCTTCGATACCGCCCCCTACCGGAGCTTTAGAGTCGGTACCAAGTAAGTACCGTTTACACATGGAGCACTTTGGCCCCGTCACCCTGGTCTGACTTGCGTTCGGAAAACACAAGTCAGACCAGCCCTGTTCAAATTTGGGAGTGCGCTTTGACAACATGCTTCACGGTGTATATGAAGAGAAAAAAATGTAAGTCCAAAAATGACGATGCCTCTTACTCCAAAGTCGAGCTCGTATATGTCGTATTATATGGTTTCCATGTTTCCGTCTTTGCTCGTCAATCTAAAGCTATAGCGAACTAGTAACTCTCCCATTCAACGCTCTCTCCCTTCTAAAAAAAAACTTCTATCACAACACAGTGCCTACAGCGCCCCCTCTAGACATGCAGGCCAGTACTACACAACTGGCATGTAAAGGTTTCTACGGGAGAGTAGCACGTTTTCTATTGTTTTTTTCATTTTGCTAATACATTTGCATCTGTTGCATGTTGAATGAAATGTGTATCCTGCAGTGTACATTATGAATTACCTTTATCATTCTTTGTTGTAAATAAACCTTGTTACAATTGTGAATTATTTCCTCATGTAATCTCAGCATAAATGTAAGAATAAATGAATACAACTAATTTCAGATTTTCCCTGGACAAATTGGATGAGGGGGAGAAATGAATGGATGCACCTGGGATACACTGGCTAATGGAATGTCATAATAGACTATTTCTTGACGGGAGTGTGGGGGCCTGCACTACAACAATGGTGCTTTCATTTTCTATTAAATGGAACTTTGGAGAATATTACCTCGGAAAGTGTGTGTGATGAAGATTTGATGTCACTTATTCAAACTGTATGTTATGGCTATATTCAGTTATTTTTAGATATATTGCGTATGTTCATACTGTACTAACATTCAATGATTTAATCTATAGATTCACGAGTCATTGGACCCATCAGTCTGCACAGACCAAACAATACACTGTGGATACACTGGACGAATGAACGAGGACAACATCATGAGGTCCACTTTGTCATTCATTGTCATATAGTAGGAGGAAGACAAGGTAGACATAAATGCAGTATGTCTGAAACTGTTCTTTAAAACATATTTATTTTTGTTAAGGTTGATGACCCATCTGGCACCAACACTAAGTGACGATGGCACCCACAAAAGCAGGAAAGAAATGCAACTGTTGAATAACGTCGAAGTATTTTCTGTAAGCACCAAATGTACTTCTGTTGTGTTTCATCACTGTGTCAGTCAACATGTGGCCAATCGAAGAGCTTCTCTCCACACTAAAATATATTATTTTAGACATTCAACCGATAATCCCAACCACTTTTTCATGCTAATCACTAAACATGCCACATCCTTATCCATATTAAATAATGCACCTTTATTTGGAATGGAGTGGATGCTTGCTTGTTTTTTTTTATTTGTTTTATGTGTTTATAAAGAACAATGTTCCCACCTATTACCATTTATATGGAAACATTCATTTTGGTGTTTTGTTCTGGTAATATGTAAATGAACTTGCATTCTTTAATATGATTGTTTTGACGGGTGCCAAGAGCCCCCAAGCAAGAATGTCGCTAGGGGGCCCTCTGGTGGCCGCTCGGTGTACTGCGCACTGGGAGAGAGGACATCGTTTGGGCAGGAACAGGTCACCTGACAACTCCCATAATGCAGTTCTCTGCATTGGTTTCCCTTAGAACAGAAGGCTGAGGTTCTTTAAGTCATGAGTGCTACAATAAACTGGTTTCACTATTGAAAATATAATCTGGTGGAGCCATGAGTAAAAAAGTCTGTCCACTGCTCAATATAACATTAGGAAACCGTGACTCACTAAAGCAGTGGTTCTCAACCTGGGGGTCGGGACCCCCCAGTCTGATCTAATTTTTTACCAGATCAGACTGGTAAAGAAAAGAAAAGAAAAATCAATTAGAAACATACTATTTTATTGTAGCATGTGTGTGGTATTTTATCAAAGGTTTATTATTTGTTCTTAATGATTAATGATTAGATTTAGCCAATAATTACTTTATCTTAAGATTTATAGGTTATTGGCGCTATAATTGCCGTTTACGGTGTGACCCAAAAGCGGGAATAAATAAGATAGATTTTGGGCTATTAGCAAACAAACTAGCAGCATTGCTGAATGCATTACTAGCGGCTAGCCTAGCAGTGGGAAGAGACAACCACCACAGAACAGCCTACTGACTCATCCCAAACAGCGCCGCCAGTGGCTGAGAAGCGCAAGGTGCCTGACTCAGGGTCAAGGCCCTCGGGAAAGTTCGTAAATATCAGAGGGAGTTTTTCAAATATGGATTTGTCAGCACAGTAAAAAAGGAAATTGAATATCCTCAGTGTGTAGTTTGTTCTGGAGTGTTGGCACACGAGAGCTTGAAACCAGCTAAGCTTAAGAGACACTTAAAGACAAAACACAGCACATACAAGGACAAGCCATTCGATTTTTTCCAGCGCAAAGCCAAAAAACACAGAATAGGCTCCAGTCCCAGCAAAAGCCCCGGCAGCTTCTTCCGAAGTGGCGTGTCTGGTGGCTCAGTCTAAAAAGGCCCACACTATTGCAGAGAGCCTCAAACGTCCCGCTGCTGTGGCCACGACGAGGGCTGTGCACGGGGACCCAATATCCCAAACCCTCCTGACCATTCCTTTGTCAAAGGACACAATGGGGCGCAGAATCCAAGACATGGCCATGGACATGATGGACCAGCTCATATGCTCCAGTCACTGTGTGACACGGGCAAACACTGAATCTATCAAGACAAACAATAGCAATAAACACACGCGCTTTATGTCACATGAGTCTGTGCAACAGCGGCACATTCAGCCAGACTTTACTCCACAGAATCAGCATAAAAACACTCACTGTGCACTCCATCATCTGTCGTAGAACTCTTCACCTCTTTATCCACGACTCTCACTTGTCTGGTCCATCATTAGCTCCATTTGGCAAAACTCCACAACAACAGGCCTGTCTCCACCAAAATATTTATTTTTGTTAAGGTTGATGACCCATCTGGCACCAACACTAAGTGACGATGGCACCCACAAAAGCAGGAAAGAAATGCAACTGTTGAATAACGTCGAAGTATTTTCTGTAAGCACCAAATGTACTTCTGTTGTGTTTCATCACTGTGTCAGTCAACATGTGGCCAATCGAAGAGCTTCTCTCCACACTAAAATATATTATTTTAGACATTCAACCGATAATCCCAACCACTTTTTCATGCTAATCACTAAACATGCCACATCCTTATCCATATTAAATAATGCACCTTTATTTGGAATGGAGTGGATGCTTGCTTGTTTTTTTTTATTTGTTTTATGTGTTTATAAAGAACAATGTTCCCACCTATTACCATTTATATGGAAACATTCATTTTGGTGTTTTGTTCTGGTAATATGTAAATGAACTTGCATTCTTTAATATGATTGTTTTGACGGGTGCCAAGAGCCCCCAAGCAAGAATGTCGCTAGGGGGCCCTCTGGTGGCCGCTCGGTGTACTGCGCACTGGGAGAGAGGACATCGTTTGGGCAGGAACAGGTCACCTGACAACTCCCATAATGCAGTTCTCTGCATTGGTTTCCCTTAGAACAGAAGGCTGAGGTTCTTTAAGTCATGAGTGCTACAATAAACTGGTTTCACTATTGAAAATATAATCTGGTGGAGCCATGAGTAAAAAAGTCTGTCCACTGCTCAATATAACATTAGGAAACCGTGACTCACTAAAGCAGTGGTTCTCAACCTGGGGGTCGGGACCCCCCAGTCTGATCTAATTTTTTACCAGATCAGACTGGTAAAGAAAAGAAAAGAAAAATCAATTAGAAACATACTATTTTATTGTAGCATGTGTGTGGTATTTTATCAAAGGTTTATTATTTGTTCTTAATGATTAATGATTAGATTTAGCCAATAATTACTTTATCTTAAGATTTATAGGTTATTGGCGCTATAATTGCCGTTTACGGTGTGACCCAAAAGCGGGAATAAATAAGATAGATTTTGGGCTATTAGCAAACAAACTAGCAGCATTGCTGAATGCATTACTAGCGGCTAGCCTAGCAGTGGGAAGAGACAACCACCACAGAACAGCCTACTGACTCATCCCAAACAGCGCCGCCAGTGGCTGAGAAGCGCAAGGTGCCTGACTCAGGGTCAAGGCCCTCGGGAAAGTTCGTAAATATCAGAGGGAGTTTTTCAAATATGGATTTGTCAGCACAGTAAAAAAGGAAATTGAATATCCTCAGTGTGTAGTTTGTTCTGGAGTGTTGGCACACGAGAGCTTGAAACCAGCTAAGCTTAAGAGACACTTAAAGACAAAACACAGCACATACAAGGACAAGCCATTCGATTTTTTCCAGCGCAAAGCCAAAAAACACAGAATAGGCTCCAGTCCCAGCAAAAGCCCCGGCAGCTTCTTCCGAAGTGGCGTGTCTGGTGGCTCAGTCTAAAAAGGCCCACACTATTGCAGAGAGCCTCAAACGTCCCGCTGCTGTGGCCACGACGAGGGCTGTGCACGGGGACCCAATATCCCAAACCCTCCTGACCATTCCTTTGTCAAAGGACACAATGGGGCGCAGAATCCAAGACATGGCCATGGACATGATGGACCAGCTCATATGCTCCAGTCACTGTGTGACACGGGCAAACACTGAATCTATCAAGACAAACAATAGCAATAAACACACGCGCTTTATGTCACATGAGTCTGTGCAACAGCGGCACATTCAGCCAGACTTTACTCCACAGAATCAGCATAAAAACACTCACTGTGCACTCCATCATCTGTGTAGAACTCTTCACCTCTTTATCCACGACTCTCACTCGTCTGGTCCATCATTAACTCCATTTGGCAAAACTCCACAACAACAGGCCTGTCTCCACCTGCTGCGCTCATCACGCTTGTTTTACATGTCAACAGTTGTAAATAAGCCTTAACACTTCTCCATGTTATAGCCAAGGCGGCGTGGGAGAGGCATTCACTCTCCCTTTTTTTGTCCACAAACGCGCGGAAATTCTGGACAAATAATGATATAACAGTCGGGTTCTCCAGCGGAGTGTTTAGGGACTCGCTCCCAAACATCAGGAGGAACCACCGCAGGAGGAAGAAAAGCCGGCGGAACAACTTAAGCAGCTGATGTTATGAGTTATGAGAACTAGAGCCCTGCACGGGCCTGATTTCTGGGCCCGAGCCCGGCCCGGGCCCGTGAGGTTCGGGCCCGAGCCCGGCCCGGCCCGACAGACTTTCAGAATTATCAGGCCCGAGCCCGGCCCGCGGCCCGGCTCTTCCCTCTCTCTCTTCCCTCTCTCTCTCTCTCTCTCTCTCTCTCTCTCTCTCGCTCCCTTTCCAATATTTTCCAAATGCATGATTAAACAGCGCTGCAACAGTTGACCTGTATTGTATGAATAAATAAACACTTCTATCTAAACGTAACATAAAGCACAGTGTTTATTTTTTATTGTTGGGAGGAACACGCATGCATTTGTTTCCTGGAAACACTGCGAACACATACCGTCGATAGAAGCACTCCGTCCTCTCTCTCCATACCGCTTTGCAGAGGTTTGCCCACGCGGGGAAACCCCCCACGCCACAGCCCACATGGACGGCAGGTACATGTTTGTGGCAAGAGGTGGCGGGTCAAGACCATGGATGTATTATAATTTATAATTAACGACGGGGCGAGAGGACATCGATAGAAGCACATCCGCACGCGGACCGCCCGGTCCTCTCTCTCAATACGACCGCTTTGCAGAGCTGTACGCACGGCGAGGAAAACTCCCACGCCACGGTCCACGGGGAAGGCAGGTACATGTTTGTGTTGAGTCAAGACAAGACGAGGTGTGAGAGAGCAGGTGGGCAGGGAGAGAGGAGAGCGGGTGCTGCATTTAATGTCGCCATTTAAGTTGGTTAAAAATTAGCAGCACAACGCATTGGCAGGGGGAAAAAACCAAGCCCGAGCCCGGCCCGTGTCCGACGCAATGATGCGGTAATGGGCCCGAAGCCCGGCCCGCGGGCCTTCGGGCCGTCGGGCCTCGGGCTCAAATGCAGGGCTCTAATGAGAACGAGAAGAAAAAAAACACGTACCAACGATCAGGGGAGACGCACAGGCATTGTCTCTTCATTCATCAGGCAAAACGTAAAACAATAATAATTGTTGATAATTATCTTGTGTGTCGGAATAGCGGCACGTTGCATAAAAGATAAAGGTGTCACCACTCCGACAAACAGTGGCGGGACGTTTGATAATAAATGGAAACACCGCAATTCCGACAATTAGAACTCAATGTCGGATTAGCGGTGTGTCGGAATGGCGGGGTGTAACCGCCATTAACTGTTCGAGAGAGTAGCAACAGTTTAAACTTAACCTGAAGAAGTGGTTAAAGACAGTCAGATTTGTGATCATTAGCAAAAAAATGGTTAATCGGGGTATTGTTAAGAATGTAAGAAGGTATAATCTTTTTTTGTAACTTTTTAAAAAAATTGTAGATATTTGTAACCCCCCGCTCCACAATCAAGGATGAGAGAAAATCTAATTTTAAATAAAAAATCTTGAATCTTGAATAAACGCTAACTTTCTGACGTATGTTTAGGAAACGAGTCGAACCACCGAGACCCTGCGGAAATCACAACCATGGCTGCTTTGTGTACCCGGACTAAAGTCTGAGAATGAAAAACTGAAACAACGGAGAAACGTGATAATCGGTGTTGCCAATGAGTGGACATTTGTTAACCTCTTTGTTTTCCTCGTTTTAAGAACTGAATTAAAAGCGAAAGGACTGAAAGATTGAAACGTAACATATTATTCTGAAAATAAATTGCATAAAACTAATGGAACATGGTCCTTTATAACGTTATCTGGAAATGAGGAAAGCTAAAGCCTTCCACACGGTCACACATATTTAGCCAGCACTTCAGCTTAAACATGTCTCTTCAGGGCCCAGACGCAAATGTCCTCACACTTTCTGATAAAACGACTGCATTTCAAAGAAAGCTGTAGCGATGGGCCGTGCGCATGGATGAGGGCTGCGCTGACATGTTCCCCGAGCTTGATGACTATATCACGTGACTACCTATCGTGACGCGCACAGATGTCAGTCTCGTATGTTTTTTAAATAATGTATAAAATATTGTATCAACTTGTAAACACCCGAATGACAGATAATCTACATCGTTGTGGTTATTGTCGGAATTATTTGTCTAATTGTTTATTGGAGTGGCTTATTTATATAATTTATACTGTATTCTTTATTACGTGTCATCTATTTAAATAAAATAAGGAAAATTAATTACATATTTGCGTCTAGATTCTTTTGAAAGTGCCTTGATTTTCGCGCCACAGCAGACCTGTAAACTGCTAGCGTGAAAATGGCTCGTTTGGATTTGGGGATCTTTCTGCTGACCTTAATCCAAATTCTTCTTCTAAGAATTAAAAACAGGAGGGTTGTGAGGCAGAGACGACGGCAGAGGGCATTGAGGAGGAGAAGAATGAGGATAATGGCCTTTGATTTGGCAAGACGCCGGGCAAATGTAAGTGGACACTAATTATATCAGACCACGCCATCTTGTGGGCAATGATTATATGTAAAGTGCTGTATAGGTCAATGTAAAATGATATAATATGAATGAATATCTATCTATCGCTAGTTACAAAAATAAAGGTTAATTCCCTTTGCTCAAATGGTTGCTCAGCCTGTTTGTAGTCTAGAATTCAAATGGTAAGGCTGTAGACCAATATATTTCGATCATGTCCAGGGAATAAAAATGTTAGTTTAAGATTTTACATTTGTTTTAATCACTTCTTTTAAACATAGAACATTAATAGCATAACTATGTACATAACTTAATACACACACACACACACACACACACAATTCACCAAGCTTTATTTTTTTTTGTAGGGATCATCACCGCTTTACTGCCACATCAACAGATCTGTCCCACTCCTGACCATGTACTTTGATGGGCACTCCGACCTCCGCCCCGACTTCCGCCTGAACCGGAACACCATTTTCGGTCTCACTGAGCTACTTTGGGAGAGAGATCACCAGGGCTGGGGGAAGCACCTGGACACACCGGTCTTCCTCTTTTGGCTGGCCAGTGGGACATCATACCGCGTTGTCGCCCGGGCCTTCAGCATGCCGAGGTCCACAGTGTGTGACGTCGTTCACAGAGTAGCTGAGACCGTACTCAGCTTGCGCACAAGAATGATCAAGTTCCCCTCTGTGGATGCACTGCCAGAGGCTGCATCTGGGTTCCAACAACTGGCTGGAACCACAGCATTTAAGAATGTTGTGGGAAGTATTGATGGATGCCATGTCCGAATTAAGCCCCCTGGTGACAATGCGGAATGCTATTTTAATAGGAAGCTTTTCCACTCAATCCAGTTCCAGGCGGTATGTGACCACAAAGGCGCATTTTTGGACATCTTTGTAGGTTACCCAGGATCAGTACACGATTCCCGTGTACTTAAAAACAGCCCCATTTACACCGAGCATTTGTATCCTCCAAACGGCTTCAGTATCATCGGCGATGGAGGATACCCACGCGTGTCGCAGCCAATCACCCTCCTGACGCCCTACAGGGAGCCTGATTTCAAATCTATAATTTATTTAATGTTCAAAAATATACAATATATACACAATCTAAATGTTTTCCACAATTCTCTCCAACAATCTGATGATTCTGTCATCCCTCTCTTCATCCCTCTCCTCCTCCCTCATCTCAGCCTTCTCCAACAGGCTAAAAAGGCTCTCACGCCGCTGCCTCTTGGCTGGCGTGGCGCCCTCTCCCTCATCCTTCTCATCTTGAGGCCCAGAAGTACAGGCAGCCTCAGATGTCAATCAATCAATCAATGGTTTTGTATAGCCCAATATCACAACAGGAGTTGCCTCATAGGGCTGTAACAAACATTAAGGCAATAAAACAGAACAGTAAATAAGACAATGTAAAGTTCCGGTGAATCAAATATCCAGGCAAACATAATATCCAAATAAGCGTCAGCAGTGGGTGGCGACGAGCAGCTCGGGCGTCCCCTGTCCTTAGACTCTCCAGCCCGGCAAGGAGAGTCACTAAGATGTGGAAGGCCTCTCCTCCCAGGAAGAGGCAATGAGGCAGGAAGGCTGCACGGATGGTTTACTCCCTATTAGGGCATTTTTACGATTCCAGTTCCGATTTCGATTCTCACTATTAATTCCTGTTCTAAACGATTCTCGATTCCGATTCTTTGAGGTGCAGGAGAGAAAAAAAAAATATTTTTTTAATTTGAAAAAGCCTTTACACAGGCCATTTTTTATTTGCCAGGTGACTTCAAATCAAAATCAAATCAAATTTTATTTCTTAAGTACGTTTCCCTCCATAAGGCAACAGAAAGTGCTTTACATAAAAACAAATGAAATTATTTTATTTTTCCGCCGGAAGTCCCCTCCACTTTCACAACGTGAATTTTCATTGACTTTACATTTACTAGCTTAGACTGGACCTTTTCAATAGGCTCCCCGAGGCCAAACAATTAAATATGACCCGCGCCTTATTTTCCATAAAAAACTATATTTGTTGGCATTATCCGCGCCAGTCTCGCGTCGCTCCGCTTTGTGTAGCTGTGTTTATGCAGGTCCTATGTCATCCCCTCAGAGCAGCTGAAATGTAAACATGTCTCTGTAAACCTCTGAAAAACGGTGTCTTCATGGGTACAAGGGCCTGACCAGTAACTTTAAGGTGAGGAACATCAGTTTTGGACGTGTTTGTAAAGCGAGTAATGAAACTGATGCAGCGTGAGTTTGGGGAAACTGCACCGGGCTAGCACGAGTGTTCAACCGGTCAATACGCCCGTTAAACCTCGCTGTCTGGACTCTAACTTAATGAAATAACGTTTGAATTATTCATTGGACGGATAAATGTTTGCTTCCTTTACCCCTTGACTCAGTTTTATCTGCGTTTGTGGGAAATGTGAAGATACGTTGAGATGTTTCTTTGCGATGGCAGGAGGTAACGGGTGTGGCTGAAGCTAAATGTGGATACAAACACGAGCGGCCGTCTCATAAGAGCTTCATTCACTGAGTTTTTTCACAAAACGTCATAAAGCCCTGGGCGGACAGCTGCTGAGCATGTTTTGAAATGTGTGTCACCCCCACCTTCCAAACGCTTCTGACGCGGGTGTGCGGGCCGCATCGCCGGCATTTAGGAATCAAAAAAAGAATCAATGTAAAATGTAATCTCCATGAATGTACTCTGTTTTCTTTGCAATGCGTTCAGTGGTTTAAAAATGGCGGATCGTTTTTATCATAAGCAAGATCCATGGCAAGGCGCATTGAGTGTCTGAAGCTGTAATCTATTACAAAACAATTTATGTAATGAATAAATAGCCTAATCTTACCTATAAAGTGTAATCTTCCCATGATCCGTTCGATTGGTGCAGTTGATGGCAGAGCAAGAAGGCATCTTTGCGTTGTACACTCGCAACAGGCCAAAAGGTCAAAGCGTGGGAAAGTGTCACTGTCAAATTCCCATCCCCCACCGCCTGTCTTTTTTGATGGAATATGGCCCGCCCCCATAGTCATCCCGTTTTAATGTGCAGTGCACAGTCCTTCGTTCAAATATCGCTCTGAAAGGTATGTTATACTGAATATTTCTGGATTTTTTAGATATTACAAACGCAGGATGACCACTCATGCAGCTCCACGTGGATGTCGTCCCTTGCAAGGTAAACATATTGATGCATATATAAACGTTTGAATATGCTAGGCAGTGTCTAAGATTGATACTGTATTATAGAACCCATTATTTGGATTGTCGGGGACAGTTATGTCCGCCGCGGCCGTGACCGGGCAGCTCAGAATCCAGGCGCTGATCTGGGTCTGGCTGCCCAAATCCAATGGTTCGGATTTGGAGGCCTTAAGTGGGACTCCTTGGTCCACTTTCTTCGCCGGCCCCTCCGACGTCAATCCCCCCCGGCTGTCCTGCTCATCTGCTGCGGCAGCAATGACCTGGGACACCACGAAGAGCGTGGACATTGACGCAGCAATGAAGCGGGACCTGATGGACCTCCACGGGCAGTATCCGGAGATGGAGATCGTCTTCTCCGCCTTGACAGATCGACGCCTGTGGGGAAACACCAGGCCGGGGCGGATCAACCGAGCAAAAAAGTTTATTAATAATGTGATGAGGGTATTTGTTAAAAGTGCTGGTGGGTGCATGACTGAACATCCTGCTATAAAGTCTGACTGCCCTGACCCATTTGTGAGAGACCAGGTTCATTTCACCCATTTGGGAAATGACATTTTTTTAAAAGACTTTGCCAATGCACTGGAATACTACTGTCACCGGGTCTAAGTGACAATCAGGACAATACCCGGTGATAATGTTTTTTCAGTGTTTAGTGTTGTAGGCCTATACTCTGCAAATGTGTTGGGGGACATTCTTTGTAGCAGGATCTTTTTTTCTTTCTGTATGTTGTGTGCGTGCGTGTCTAAGTTATGTTCCCTCATCACACTGACATTGTAAATAGTTTAAGTGTTCCAGACATTGCCCAGAACAATCAAAAGAAATGTAAATAGTTATTTGTAAGATTATTTTTTTATTTGTTGACCTTTGTTTGCTCTCTACCCACCCTTTTTTTTTCTCTCCAGTGATTATTATAAAATAAACTTTTCCTGTGTACATTTGGTTAATCTTCCCAGTTATTGATTATTAAAATTCTTCATCTACACATGTTGTGGTGGGTAAACATAGTGGGATAATGGACTATAGATTATGAAGTGGACATAGCTACTTGAACATAACAGGCATGATGGCGTCTGTGTTTTCTAATATTTTCATTGATCTAAATGAAGTGTGAAAATGTGATACTTCACTTTTTCATGTTATATCCACACATATGTGTTCGTAGCTTATTTGTTACCAAGACAAACTATTACAAAACATTCCTAAAATCTAAATGTGCCCATGCACGTTCAGGTCCTAAGCTATGTATGATCAATTGACGCAAGTGTATAAAAGAAAAGTCTGTAACATCACAGTATCACAAGAAAGACACAAAATGCAGTATTTATTTAGTAATATAGTAGGCTATGTTTTAAATTGTCACAATAATATAGTTAACAAAATTAGCCGAAGGCAAAACAGTATTTAGAATTATAGGGTATTTTACCTTACGTTAACACCCATTAAAATCTTTTAATACAAAATCATGTCAAACTATGTCACATAGTCAATTGTACAAGTGAAATTAATCTTTTAAACGTTGGAAAACAGTTTCAAAAGTGAAGAACAGGTCTTTATTACATCAATGTCTTGGCTGAGCCGGACCTGCTCTGCGTACGACTCTGCTGCCGTGCTGTGGTGCGCGTTCTCGTCGCGCTGAGAATCATGGGGATGGGCAATAAACAACCGCGTTTCTTTGTGTTTTTTATTGGAAATGATTAAGGACCCTAATATGGCCATAACAATGAATAATATAAATGATACATGTATATAGTAGCCGTTAAAAAAAGCTCTGGGCCCGATGGACCCGGAAGTAACGCGGAAGTACGAATTTTTTCTGGCTCGCTGCGCCAATGAGCACAAACCATTGAAATCAACGGGCGGCCATCTTGGAAGCCCGGGGCTTGGGACGTTCGGACACCCCTACAAAATGGCGTGACCACTATATAGTGCACTATATAGGGAATAGTGTGGACATTCGGACACAGCCCCAGAGTCCTCAGCGTTAGCACAGGCAGCAACTAATGTACCGTATCCGTTTGCGTCAACGTAGCTATTTCTGTATGCGAAAAGACATTTTCATTCAAAACAAATACAGATCCCTGAGGAGGGCTGAGGATGACCTTCGCGTGTCAGCGTCTGGAATAAAGCCAAGAATACCACTACTTTGTTCAAAGAAGCAGGCACAGCCGTCTCACTAATATTGTCAATTTAATGTCATGAATAAATGCAAATAGTTATTGTTTCTTTCTGTTTGTCGGTCATATTCAAATAATTGTTAAATTACACATTCGACAACAAGGACAAAAAAGACGGGGCGGCGGGGGTCACAAAGCCCATTAATTGTTATTATGGCGGTCGCGACTCCGAAAGGTTGAGAACCACTGGTCTAGGAAGTGGGGCACATTGGTTGAGTCATATATACATAGGATTCACTTTGAGAGCCTTATGATCCGCTTTCTAGAGAAATTCTGAAAGCCTTTCCAATCCTTTTTCTGTGTGACTTTTTGCTTATCCAAATTTCAAAACTATATCCTAAATTTACTTAAAGGTTTGACGATTTTTTATTAATGGGTTTATAAATGACTGAAGGGTAATTAAATGGGACTTAATATATTGTTTGTTTTTCTGTTCTATTCTATAAATGTAGGCTATGCAGTGTTTTTGATGTTGTTTATATTAACTTTGTTGATGGTGTAAATACTTATTTTCTTTGGACTTTTGTCAAATCAAATGTTTGCATTTTTGCAAATTTGAAAATCATTAGTGTCATGTAAAATGTATTAATTCACGACACAACTAAAACTATTTCAATACTAACAATCCGATCCAAAAACAGACAGTTAAAGAAACATAAAAGTTGCAATACGTATCCTCCTGAGACCTACCAGTGCATGTCAGGCTGTTTACACGCAGTCTATCTGAACCCTGTTGTCCTGTACATCCATTTAAGGTTTAGAGGAGGACGCATGAGCTGAGGACACGGGTCTGAGGACACATCAGGTCTGGGTCTGTGCTGTAGCACTAGTGTCCATTATGGGGGAAGAACTCAGGGGTTATGAAGGAAAGGGCTTGTCTGTGAGCACTTTGTGTGATTCTGTTTCCTAACACAGAGCTCTGGAAACACACTCACATCCCAAACACACGTGTGAGGGGTCAGTGTTGCTTTACATTCATTTACATGCATTTATTTAAAAAAATCCAAATCATGATCATAACAAATATAGGAGGTGATTTTAACATGAAATTAAATTTTAATGTAACCGATTTTAATATATTAACTCTCATAAATGATATTTATGATTTACTGATTTATCAATACAGTAAAGATTACTCATAAAAGATGCATAAAATGCATTTAAAAAAACTAAATTGTAAAATGTAAAACATTTGTGAGACACATTGCTCAAACTACAGAGAAACAATCGGATGGGGACGGACCGTCATTCCGACACCCCGCCATCTCGACACCCCGTCATTACGACACTTTTTGGTACCTGTTGAAGGATAAGATTAAATCACTATTTATCATACTGGGTCAAGCTGTAAACTCGTATTATCCGTGGGTCAAACTGTACGGTCGTACTATCTCTGTCATGGCCTTGACTGTGGTGCTCAGGCGCCACTGAATGTTTTGCCTACGTATCAGTCTGACGCTCTTAGACGGTATTTATCCCTCTTCTGTGGAAGCATAGGCAGACTTGAATGGAAGGACTAGCGCAATGTCTTGAGTTCATGTCTCCGGGTCCCGTAACGATGGTAAATAAACTTCTCCTGTACAAGACATCCTGACTTCTGCCTCTTCTTCATCGGTCCTCTCGAACATCAATTGTTATTTCTCTAACAGTACCGCTATTCCGACAATCATTTTGAGCGTATCTGTTTGCCTTCTGTCAACGCCACCTTCCCTGTTCATCCCCGCTGTCGGCCCAGGGGTGCAGAGGCTCGTGAGATGGTTTTGGGCAAAGGCAGTGACAGGTGCAGCTAGTCTGTATTTTACAACAAAGCGCTGAAGTCCGCGGTTAATACGCCGCGCACTGTTGGACGTTTTACACTCAGACACTGGAGCTGTCGCTCAAGGCTTTAAGAGACTGACAAGCGGATGACCGAGCCACGCGCTCCCCTTCCTTCAAAACACTGTCCCAAAACAACAAAGCAGCGCGCATGGGTGTGTGTATTTGTATACGGGGGGGTCATATGCTCCAGTCACTGTGTGACACGGGCAAACACTGAATCTATCAAGACAAACAATAGCAATAAACACACGCGCTTTATGTCACATGAGTCTGTGCAACAGCGGCACATTCAGCCAGACTTTACTCCACAGAATCAGCATAAAAACACTCAGTGTGCACTCCATCATCTGTCGTAGAACTCTTCACCTCTTTATCCATGACTCTCACTCGTCTGGTCCATCATTAACTCCATTTGGCAAAACTCCACAACAACAGGCCTGTCTCCACCTGCTGCGCTCATCACCGCTTGTTTTACATGTCAACAGTTGTAAATAAGCCTTAACACTTCTCCATGTTATAGCCAAGGCGGCGTGGGAGATGCATTCACTCTCCCTTGTTTTGTCCACAAACACGGGCAAAAACGCGGAAATTCGGGACAAATAATGATATAACAGTCGGGTTCTCCAGCGGAGTGTTTAGGGACTCGCTCCCAAACATCAGGAGGAACCACCGCAGGAGGAAGAAAAGCCGGCGGAACAACTTAAGCAGCTGATGTTATGAGTTATGAGAACGATGCGAAAGACAAGTAAACAAAAAACAAAAAAACACGTACCAACGATCAGGGGAGACGCACAGGCATTGTCTCTTCATTCATCAGGCAAAACGTAAAACAATAATAATTGTTGATAATTATCTTGTGTGTCGGAATAGCGGCACGTTGCATAAAAGATAAAGGTGTCACCACTCCGACAAACAGTGGCGGGACGTTTGATAATAAATGGAAACACCGCAATTTGAACTCAATGTCGGATTAGCGGTGTGTCGGAATGGCGGGGTGTAACCCAATCGGATATAGATACGTACATATTTAGTCATTTATCAAAACGGCACAAAAATAACTTTATACATTTCCATCTTCATCTCTGGGGCAGCCATGTGGATGTTTGGGACATGGGTCCCGTCCTGCCACACACAGATTCTGCAGAAAGCATCCAGCCAAAATTGTTTGCACTGGCAGGTCCAGCATCCTCGCATCATGTACCCTACCAGGTGGCCAACAAAAATGTCCATAAACCGTCCTCTCTCATCAACAATCCCTTGGAGCAGAATCGAGTAGTAGCCCTTCCTGTTCATATCATCTGCTCCTCTCACAGGTGGCCGTTGCACACGAATATGGCAACCATCAATGGCACCTATGATACCCCTAAGGCCACACGTGCCATGGAATGCCACTTCTGAAACATTCTTTTCACAATCATTAGGCCAGGACACAAAACTATTCCCCATTCCACTGATGGCCTTCAATACCTCTGCCACTAGCTGTGGATTGGGAGACGTCAAATTTGTCGGACAGTTCCCGGAAACTGTTCTGGTTGGCCATGTACCAGAGGAAGGGCAGCAGCTTTTTAGTCAGTGGAACAGGCGGTGATCCACTCTCTGGCTCCTTAGAAAGGCCACACTCCTCAAGCTTTTCCAGCAGGTATTGAAATTGTGCCTTTGTTCATCTCAAATGAACAAAGGCACAATTGTGCGCTCATCCATCCGAAGCAGAAGCTCCCAATCAGTCCCCGATTTTTGATGGGCTGGTAGGGTGTCGATAGAGCAGCAGACCCTTCTGTCCATGATGTGGAACGTACGGATTCTTTGGATAATTTGTTCCACGTGTTTTCATGCTGTAGCTGTATTTGCAGAACAGTATAGCTCTTGACGTTGCATTTGTGAACGGCCCTTCCCCTTGAGAACTGGGATAAGGTAAGGTTAGGGTTAGTTTGTAAACTCCACTATCCTTAAGGTTAGGGCTAAGGTAAGGTTAGGGTTAGCTTGTAAACTCCACTATCCTTAAGGTTAGGGCTGAGGTAAGGTTAGGGTTAGCTTGTAAACTCCACTATCCTTAAGGTAAGGGCTAAGGTAAGGTTAGGGTTAGCTTGGAAACTCAACTATCCTTAAGGTTAGGGCTATGGTAAGGTTAGGGTTAGCTTGGAAACTCAACTATCCTTAAGGTTAGGGCTAAGGTAAGGTTAGGGTTAGTTTGTAAACTCAACTATCCTTAAGGTTAGGGCTAAGGTAAGGTTAGGGTTAGCTTGTAAACTCCACTATCCTTAAGGGAAGGGCTAAGGTAAGGTTAGGGTTAGTTTGTAAACTCCACTATCCTTAAGGTTAGGGCTAAGGTAAGGTTAGGGTTAGTTTGTAAACTCCACTATCCTTAAGGTTAGGGCTAAGGTAAGGTTAGGGTTAGCTTGTGAACTCCACTATCCTTAAGGTTAGAGCTAAGGTAAGGTTAGGGTTAGCTTGTAAACGCCACTATCCTTAAGGTTAGGGTTAGTTTGTAAACTCCGCTATCCTTAAGGTTAGGGCTAAGGTAAGGTTAGGGTTAGCTTGTAAACTCCACTATCCTTAAGGTTAGGGCTAAGGTAAGGTTAGGGTTAGCTTGTGAACTCCACTATCCTTAAGGTTAGGGCTAAGGTAAGGTTAGGGTTAGCTTGTAAACTCCACTATCCTTAAGGTTAGGGCTAAGGTAAGGTTAGGGTTAGCTTGTAAACTCCACTATCCTTAAGGTTAGGGCTAAGGTAAGGTTAGGGTTAGCTTGTGAACTCCACTATCCTTAAGGTTAGGGCTAAGGTAAGGTTAGGGTTAGTTTGTAAACTCCACTATCCTTAAGGTTAGGGCTAAGGTAAGGTTAGGGTTAGCTTGTAAACTCCACTATCCTTAAGGTTAGGGCTAAGGTAAGGTTAGGGTTAGCTTGTGAACTCCACTATCCTTAAGGTTAGGGCTAAGGTAAGGTTAGGGTTAGCTTGTAAACTCCACTATCCTTAAGGTTAGGGCTAAGGTAAGGTTAGGGTTAGCTTGTAAACTCCACTATCCTTAAGGTTAGGGCTAAGGTAAGGTTAGGGTTAGCTTGTGAACTCCACTATCCTTAAGGTTAGGGCTAAGGTTAGGGTTAGTTTGTAAACTCCACTATCCTTAAGGTTAGGGCTAAGGTACGGTTAGGGTTAGCTTGTGAACTCCACTATCCTTAAGGTTAGGGCTAAGGTAAGGTTACAGTTCGTAAACTAATGAACTAACGTGTGTCAAAATGGTGGACCGCTGCACAAAAGATAAAAGTGTCCCCACTCCGACAAAGGGGGAAAAAAATTAGACCTCAATGTTGAATGGCGGGGTGTAACCAATCCACACAATGTGTTTAGATCTGCAGACGTTGATTCTAATCAAGATTGAAGCTGTAGTTTCGACAAAATGTAACATCCAACCGCACAACAACTTTTAGGCCAGATTTACTGAGAAAAACTACATTTATCGGACACAATCTGTCACTCACAGGCAAAAACGCTGTTAAATACCGCCGTTGTTTTCACGTCCACTGAAAGTACCCGGATGGTAGAAGAGCCCTATTCATCTGCTGCATGAAGGCGGGGCAAACCAGCGACTCCTTCGCCGCAGACCCGCCATGTTTCATGAGCGTCTGGCTGCAGACTCACTGCCCCAGTTTCGCCCCCATGTGTGTGATCGTGTACTCCAGAGTCCTCTCTCTGCTTCTCAACAGGTAGACCTTAGGCTTAGGGTTAACTTCAGCAGCTCAGTGCTGTTAGCAGAGAGAAGTCTGGAGTTTGGAGTAAACACGGTCACACACGTGGGGACAAAATAGAGGCAGTGCCGCAGGGACAAAACTGAGGCAGTGGGACAAAACTGAGGCAGTGGGTCACATGGTACGTCTGCAGATAGACCCCCTGATTCGTTGCCAACCTCGCGGATCCGCTCAGGACCTGCTTTGATGAGGACGTAAATCACCGCGGACGTGCCGCATGTCCACTGCGTGTGTGTGTGTGTGTGTATTTTGCCTACTCACGATAGGCTTCTCAAAGAAAATAGAGATAAAAACTGATGTACCCCACAAGTAAAGATTTATTTTCAAACTATCAAATTACTAAAACTTCTCCATGAGTGTCTCGAACAGTAGATTGTGTAGTGTGTTCAGAGTTTCAAATGTGGAGGTTCTGTCTGAAGCAGTAGGCCAGGGGTGGGGAGTTTCTTTGCCAGAAGTAACATCCTCCCGGTGAAGGTACACTGTGCCGGAAATACCCTCTCCTGACAGGATCTGAAATGACATCAGCAGAATATTAGAATATAGAGGTTATGCGCGTGATGTCAAAACAAAACATCATCACTGACATCAGCGAGAGGCAGGAAGTGAGCAAGAGAAATAAGATTAAACTAAAACTAACTAACTATTATAGGTGTAAAACTACAACTATAAATGTGGTCCTGTTGTGGCTTAAGAACAAGAGGAAGGAGATTTGAGACGATAAAATAAGGTTTTATCTGCTATTTACAACAACAGTTAGACATTTCTTTATCGTTACTATTTTAGTTTAGTTTAGTTTAGTTTATTTGAGCAGTTAACATTTTTCTTCCTCCAATGTTTCACAATCATACAGTTAATGGAAGCTCAAAGGGAGTAGACTGAAGCAAAAGCTTATAAGTGCCTACCCCTTGTTCAAGTAAAATTACATTTGCAGTTAAAGGTGATACAGTTATACATTGCTTTTACATTTTTATCAAACAGAAAACAATCCTTCCTAAGTATTTTGTATTAGTTTCAAAACTATATACTTGTACATGTCTTTGAGTTAACGTTTATCCTACTGTAGCTATACTTGTCAACATACAATCACCAGCCTTAGTTTACCATTTGCAGCACTGGCAAATAAAGAGGTTTTAGCATTTCACATTTGACAAATAACAATAGTAATAACATTATGGTTAATGTCATTGATCATAACAATTATAACAATTATCCTTCTTGTCATTATCAATGGATGAATATTCGTTTTCATATTATATAGGCATGTTAGACATTTTGTATTCTGCCCTCTTGCCTCGTTGTCATTACTATCCACTATTTATTGTTATTATGAAAATGGCATGCCCAAACTGTAAACCCTTTCTAGTGTGTTGCGTTAAAAGGCCAGAGTGTATAGTGGCCTGTTGAAAGTGGGTGGACGCCCTCAATCAACAAGTCCCCACCCAGCTGCCCTGAGACTTGGTGGATGATGTTTACCTCCTGTACCGTGTGGTGCATTAAGAAGACGAGGCTTTATGTGCCCGTTGAGAGGGGGGGACCCCTAGCCAACAGATCCATGACTCGCCTACCCCAAGTTACCATTGTATGATTAGAATAGTTATAGAAATGACATCGGAGCAACAGCAACAGTTAATTTTGTTTCTTCTATAATTTGGACAAACTTGATAGTGCCCAATTGAAATCTTACAATTAGAACTTGATTTAACTTGCGATTAATCGTCAAAATATTAGAAAAGAATATATGTATATTCATTGTAATGACTTAAGGTTACATATTGTCATATGTTGCAAGAACCATTTCCATATATTTCCTTTTAAATTGTTTGATATTATCACACTCCTTGATTTCCACTGGCAACTTATTCCATAATCTTATTCCAGATACCGAGACAGAAAAGCTTTTTCTTGTTGTCTGTATAAATACAGACTTGAAGAACATTTTTTTTCTTAGTTCATAAACACCTTCATTTTCACTAAAAAGCCTTTGAATATTTCCTGGTAACAATTTATTCTTGGCTTTAAACACCACTTGTAATGTTTGAGAGGAGACTAAATCTGAAAATTTAAGTAATCTTGATTTAAGAAACAAAGGGTTGGTATGTTCTAAATAACTAGCTTTATACACATGGCGTATTGCTCTCTTTTGAAGTATGACTAATATTTGCAGATTAGTTTTATAATTATTTCCCCATACTTCTGTGCAATAAGTGAGATATGGCAAAACCAGTGAACAGTAAAGAATATATAACGATCGCTGATCTAAAACCTGCCTTGCTCTACTAAGGACCGCAACACTTTTTGACACTTTTTTTTGCACATACTTAATATGTGATTTCCAGTTAATTTTATTGTCCATAATGACCCCCAAAAATCTAATTTCGTTCACTTGTGTTATATTTGTGCCATCCATTGATATAGTAATTTCTGCATTATTTGCACTGTTTCCAAAATACATACATTTTGTTTTATTCATGTTCAAGGATAATTTATTTATATTGAACCACATTCTAATTTTGTTAAATTCTGTAGTTACATCTTGAACTAATTTTTGCAGGTCCGAGCCAGAGCAAAACAGATTAGTATCATCCGCAAACAATATGGGTTTTAATATCGATGACACATGGCACAACTCATTGATATATAAAATAAAGAATTTTGGTCCCAATACAGAACCCTGTGGAACTCCACAATTGACATTTAAACATCTAGATCTATATTCTCCCAATCTTACAAACGGTGTTCTTTCACTCAGATAGCTCTTTACCCATTGTAAGGCTATACCCCTGATACCGTAGCGTTCTAATTTTCTAAGTAGAATTGTGTGATCTATAGTGTCAAATGCTTTGCTTAAATCCACAAAAATTCCGATTGCATGACGTTTTTGATCAAGAGAGGATGATATTTGTTCAACTGTATCAATAAGTGCCATGGCTGTGGAGCGCTTAGCCCTAAAGCCATACTGACACTCCGATAGTAAGCTATATTTATTTATAAATTTTTCCAGTCGTGTATTGAAGAGTTTTTCAAGAATTTTAGAGAATTGCGGTAACAACGAAACAGGTCTATAATTATTAAACGTATGTCTATCTCCTGATTTGTACAGTGGTAACACTTTAGCGATTTTCATTTTATTAGGGAATGTACCCGTCCTAAAAGATAAATTACAAATATATGTTAGTGGTTTTGATATACCCTCAATTACCTTTTTGATTACTGACATATCAATATCGTCGCAGTCTTTTGATCTCTTATTTGCACATTTGTGTACTATTGCTATAATTTCATTTTCTTCTACCATTGATACAAACATGGAACTCAAATTACGTTCAGTCAGATGTTCCTTCCACCCATCTGGTGGACCTAAATCAGGTATTTTGCCTGCCAATTCAGAACCCACGTTCACAAAATATTCATTTAGTTTCTCAACAACAACATTCATATTACGGTTGTCTTTGTTGTCAATATGAAAAAAATGTGGAAAGCTCTTTTGTGTTCTACCTTTGTTTATCACAGTGTTTAAGATTTTCCAAATTTCCTTAATGTTGTCTTTGTTCCTATGCAGCAGCCTACCATAGTATTCTTTTTTACTAGTCCTTAATATGTTTGTTAACTTATTTTTGTAGGTTTTATACTTAATTTCCGATTCCTTTGTTTTTAGTCTTATGAACTCTTTGTACAGTATGTTCTTCTTTTTGCACGCATTCTGTAAACCTTTCGTCATCCAAGGACATTCATTATACTTAGATTTTTTCCATATTGATCGGACTGGACAATTTTTATCATACAATTTTTTAAAAATATCCAGAAATGTATTGTAAGCACTGTTTACATCATTGTCATTGAGGACACTCACCCAGCTTTCATCTTTTAAATTGTTTTTAAATGCATCTAGAGACGCCTCTGTTCTAACTCGACTGTACTCCCTATTATGTGTAGATCTTTGAGTCACTATGTAATTATTTTCATATACAGTAAACACCGGAAGGTGGTCACTGATATCACTCAGTAAAATTCCACTTACTGAGTGATTTGACAAATTATTTGTAAAAATATTATCCAGAAGAGTTGCACAGTGAGATGTTATTCGTGTTGGTCTAGTGATCACTGGATACAAATGTAGATTGTATTAATAAAATCATTTATCATTTTGTTATTATTTGTATTCAGCAAATCAATATTAAAATCTCCGCATATAAAGACTGTTTTGTTACTTGTTATGTACATTCTCTCAAACCATTCTTTAAATTGTTCTATACCAGACCCCGGGGATCTATATATACAACTAATGAGTGCATGCTTATGTTTTTCATCATATATTTCAACTGTTATGCATTCAGCCAAGTTGTTTACAGCAAGTGACATTTTATCAAGAACTTGAAATTTGAGATTGTTGCTCACATATAGACCCACACCACCCCCACCTTTATTTTCCCTATCCAAATGAACAAACTCATAACCTTCAAGGTCAAAATTCATATCCTTGTCTGGGTTAATCCATGTTTCGGTAATTGCAATAACACTAAAGGGTTGCGTAAATTGACTCAGGTAACATTTAATTTGTGAAAAGTTTGCATATAAGCTTCTAGCATTGATATGGATCAGTGAAAACTTCTCATCCTTATTTATACTCTCATATTTCTCCTCAGAATAATAACGGCAGTTATTGTTGATGTGATTGAAAAAATTATTGTCCGGATCAATGTTATTCTCCACATCATGTGCATTGTAATCTGTGTACTCAAATGCCTGTAATTCCATATTCTCATGCTGCTTAACCCAAAGTGATAAATTATTTATCTTTTCAGATGTGAGATTATCTAGTCCTTCTAGTTGTGACATGGTGTATGTTCATGAGTCCGGTTGAGTCTTTACCTTCACACTTGGTCACAGTTAACAGTACTGATCCAGTTCCTCAATTTTCCTCACGACCATCACTTTAGCTTCTTCAGGTGGGCCATTAAGCTTGATGTATACCTTACAGTTCATGGACCATGTGTTTAGGATTTTCTTCATTTTCCTCAAGTAACGCGCTCTTTTTGCGATATCAGCGTTAATCTTCGTCAGATGCTCATTAATATAAACATCCGTGCCTTTGAGCTTCCTTCCTTCTTTCAGGAGTGCAATCTTGTGTTTTCTGTTCGCAAAGCGTATTATGACTGCTTGCTTGTCGCTGTGACAACAGCAACAATGGAAATAGATAGGAACATAGCTTTCCGCCTTCAGCTATGGCTTTTACAAACAATCAATGTGATGTCATGTGATACAAGCTTGACCTGAATGATCGAGTATCATAAAGTATTCCTTTGATTTAGGAGTGTAAGTATTACTATTACAAATACTCTCAAATGAAAAAGTAACAGTACATACATTTTTCCTCAAAATGATTATTCCAAATATGTAAATACATGTATTCAGTTACTACCCAACACTGGACATGATGTTTGTACAGATTCATATCCTATATATGAATATATACTATATATATAAGGCAGTGTCTGTAGAACCGTCTGACGGCTACAAACTCTTTTTGCTATTTTGCCGTCTCCTTATGACACCCCGCCATTCCGACAAATGTTTTGTTTTGTTTATCTCCTCTTTAATAGAACTCTACATAATTAAAATTTGAAAATGTAAACTGATCTTGTGGTATAATAAATACTTACACAGTAGTATTCATTACTAAAAAGTAGTAAGTTTCAAACAAGCTGATTCTCATTATTTTATAATAATTTTAAGACAAAAAGGACTATATATTAACTAAAATACTATTCGTAAACGGCAATGCAGTATATTTGTGAGTAAAGGTCAAAACACAAAGTTATGTAAATCAATTTTAGAAAACTAGATGTTTAATGTTTTGGGGCACCAAAATGTTGTGAGGTCTAATTTTGGGGTTTGCGGTCTGAAAATGTGGGAACGATCCTCTAATTATTATTTTTAGTATAGCCTTTGTTTTATGTCAAATATTTGTATTGAAAGCAGTAAGGGTACAGGCTTTTCAAGGCATATGTTGTGTGTTGTGTTTTTTACATAAAGAAAAAAGTTACAAAATAGAAAAATCACAAGAAAACAACACAAAGAGAATCGACAGAGAAAATCAAATAATAACATAAAGTAAAATGATTCAGCGCTTAACAAATGTATTAGACCCCGGTACGGTACGGTATACAGTATTTGTCATTGCTACAAAATACTGTAAAAGCATTTCAGTTTACCATAATATCTTTGTTTCTATCATGGTTAATCCACCAGTATGTGCAAGATCTTTTCATCAAAACAATATATTTAATGCTCAAATACAACTATTGTTGCTATCCATACATTTTCAAGTTTAATGTTTTCCAAAAATGCAAAAGGAAATGCTGCAGCAATGAATAACAATAAAATTGTTAAGTTTTGGATATATTATTGAGTGATTTATCTATTCTCATTTTGATTTATAACAATGCGGCATAACGGGAGTCAGTCAGTCCTGGTCACTCGGGCACTTGCTCTGAGACTGTCAACAGAGCAGAGACCGCCCATACACTCCCCCTCCCCGCGTCCCCCCAAAGCCTCCCGCCACGCCTCTTTCTCTGAGTTTTTTTAAGTTTGGGAGTTGGTGGAGTAAGCTCTGGAAGGGGTGTTTAGTTCCTCTTTAACGCTGCTTTAAACGTCTCCACAGCTTTATCCCTGACCTCTCTGGTGAGCTCCTTGGCCTTCATGATGTTGTTTAGTGACCAATACACTCTGTACAAAATGTATTTCTGCTTGCTTAAAAACTTGTAAAACGTTCGGAGAAGAACTCCGTGAACTTTGGTATAAATTGTGTTTGTGTCAGCGTTAAATAAATGTCCTACATCGCGGAACCACTGTCAAACTGGTTTGACCAAGCTAATGCCAGACTGGTCAATGCATAAGGTTAATGATTAATGGTTAAGCACACTTGTTTATGCTTTTAACGTACACATACTATCTATGTCAAGGTTGGGTTGTGCGTTGAACCCACAGTATAAAATGACAAGAACGAGACTTGCACGAGAGACTTCCAAACGAATGCTTGTTGATGTGCAACTTGTATTTTGTTCTATTGATTGAATAAAGACTTCTTCGAACGAACTTATTTCTCCTCGGTTTTCTTGAAGTTCCGGACCAGGGCAAAAAGACTCACAACTCTGACCATAGCTCTGAGGCCCTCACAGAACAGCTGGAATTATACTGAGAGTAGATTACACACAGGGGGCCTCTATTTAATGGTTAGGGCAAGGTGTGAACATTCTGCAGTCATTGGGAATGTTATAAAGGCAATTTAATGCACTCAGAAAATGCCAAAGATGACAAAATGTGCAAAAGTTCAAGGTGTATTTTCGCAAGGCACTGTATATTTAAATCTGTAATATGTGTGGTGTGTGACAGTAACAACACACGCATAGCCAATGCGTCAGCCTATGCGTCACGCTTTCTCTATATTGGTCTAAATTTAACTTTCAGTTGCAAATAAAGCGCGCCATGTAGACTCGATCTTGCGACCACCAGGGACCCTACGCACCATCACACAGTCTCTTCAGAGTAATGCCTTCGGGGAAGAGACTGCGGAATCTACGGGCCAGGTCCAGACGACTAAAAAACTGTTTCATACACAAGGCCATCGGGAAGCTGAACTCCCTGCCCTCCCTCCCAACGCTCTTCCTCCACCCCCCGCTCCACAATCAAGGATGAGAGAAATATAATTTCAAACCATTCACATGGTTTGACAAATAACAAATCTTGAATCTTGAATGAGCTAAGTAATGCAGCATTTAACCATGTCCATTTTCTTTGTAGATTATTGACTGCATGCTGTTGGCAAAGCACAAGCCAGTTTACACAATGAGCCATTTTACTGCTGGGGTGATGCTATTTGGAGAAAGAGACCAGATCGGACCGTGGTGAAGTTGGTTTCACGTTGGATATTCGCCTCCAGCACTAAGATCGTTCGAACTTAGGGACCGTCTATGAATTACTGTCTGTGTAAAAAATGTAGTTTAGGTGTAAATCAATAATATGATACAAATAAACAATTTTAATGAAAAGAGATAGAAAATACACCTAAAGATTACATTTAGTCTACCACATTTAATATTTTATTGTATTTCATGGTTTTTTCAAAGACTTTTGATGGAAAAGTATGGGTTTTTCCTCAATAGCTTTTAGAGCATTTGACCCAGTCACCCTAGAATACTTTACAAAATTAGTACTTCCTCTAGGCTATGGGGCTCAGGCAATGAAATTATGCTTAATAGATTTGGTGTATTTTTCAAGGATTTTTTTATATAAAGTATGTTTTTTTCCTCAATAGCTTTTAGGGCATTTGACCCAGTCACCCCAAAACACTTTACAAAATTAGTACTACCTCTAGGCTATGGGGCTCAGGCCATGAAATTATGCTTAATAGATTTGGTGTATTTATTCAAGGATTTTTGATTGAAAGTATGGGTTTTTCCTCAATAGCTTTTAAGGCATTTGACCCAGTCACCCCAGAACACTTTACAAAATTAGTACTACCTCTAGGCTATGGGGCTCAGGCCATGAAATTATGCTTAATAGATTTGGTGTATTTATTCAAGGATTTTTGATTGAAAGTATGGGTTTTTCCTCAATAGCTTTTAAGGCATTTGACCCAGTCACCCCAGAACACTTTACAAAATTAGTACTACCTCTAGGCTATGGGGCTCAGGCCATGAAATTATGCTTAATAGATTTGATGTATTTTTCAAGGATTTTTTTTATATAAATTATGGGTTTTTCCTCAATACCTTTTAGAGCATTTGACCCAGTCACCCCAGAATACTTTACAGAATTAGTACTTCCTCTAGGCTATGGGGCTCAGGCCATAAAATTATGCTTAATAGATTTGGTGTATTTTTCAAGGATTTTTTTATATAAAGTATGGGGTTTTCCTCAATACCTTTTAGAGCATTTGACCCAGTCACCCCAGAATACTTTACAAAATTAGTACTACCTCTAGGCTATGGGGCTCAGGCAATGAATTATGCTTAATAGATTTGGTGTATTTTTCAAGGATTTTTTTATATAAAGTATGGGTTTTTCCTCAATAGCTTTTAGGGCATTTGACCCAGTCACCCCAAAACACTTTACAAAATTAGTACTACCTCTAGGCTATGGGGCTCAGGCAATGAAATTATGCTGAATAGATTTGGTGTATTTTTCAAGGATTTTTTTATATAAAGTATGGGTTTTTCCTCAATAGCTTTTAGGGCATTTGACCCAGTCACCCCAAAACACTTTACACAATTAGTACTTCCTCTAGGCTATGGGGCTCAGGCCATGAAATTATGCTGAATAGATTTGGTGTATTTTTCAATGATTTTTAATGGAAAGTATGGGTTTTTCCTCAATAGCTTTTAGGGCATTTGACCCAGTCACCCCAAAACACTTTACAAAATTAGTACTACCTCTAGGCTAAGGGGCTCAGGCAATGAAATTATGCTGAATAGATTTGGTGTATTTTTCAAGGATTTTTAATGGAAAGTATGGGTTTTTCCTCAATAGCTTTTAGGGCATTTGACCCAGTCACCCCAAAACACTTTACAAAATTAGTACTACCTCTAGGCTATGGGGCTCAGGCAATGAAATTATGCTGAATAGATTTGGTGTATTTTTCAAGGATTTTTTATATAAAGTATGGGTTTTTCCTCAATAGCTTTTAGGGCATTTGACCCAGTCACCCCAAAACACTTTACACAATTAGTACTTCCTCTAGGCTATGGGGCTCAGGCCATGAAATTATGCTGAATAGATTTGGTGTATTTTTCAATGATTTTTAATGGAAAGTATGGGTTTTTCCTCAATAGCTTTTAGGGCATTTGACCCAGTCACCCCAAAACACTTTACAAAATTAGTACTACCTCTAGGCTAAGGGGCTCAGGCAATGAAATTATGCTGAATAGATTTGGTGTATTTTTCAAGGATTTTTAATGGAAAGTATGGGTTTTTCCTCAATAGCTTTTAGGGCATTTGACCCAGTCACCCCAAAACACTTTACAAAATTAGTACTACCTCTAGGCTATGGGGCTCAGGCAATGAAATTATGCTTAATAGATTTGGTGTATTTTTCAAGGATTTTTTTATATAAAGTATGGTTTTTTCCTCAATAGGGTTAGAACCCATACTTTCAATCAAAAATCCTTGAAAAATACACCAAGTCTAATAAGCATTATTTCATGGCCTGAGCCCCATAGCCTAGAGGTAGTACTAATTTTGTAAAGTGTTTTGGGGTGACTGGGTCAAATGCCCTAAAAGCTATTGAGGAAAAACCAATACTTTCAATCAAAAATCCTTGAAAAATACACCAAGTCTATTAAGCATAATTTCATTGCCTGAGCCCCATAGCCTAGAGGAAGTACTAATTGTGTAAAGTGTTTTGGGGTGACTGGGTCAAATGCCCTAAAAGCTATTGAGGAAAAACCCATACTTTATATAAAAAAATCCTTAAAAAATACACCAAATCTATTAAGCATAATTTCATTGCCTGAGCCCCATAGCCTAGAGGAAGTACTAATTTTGTAACGTATTCTGGGGTGACTGGGTCAAATGCTCTAAAAGGTATTGAGGAAAAACCCATACTTTCTATAAAAAAAATCCTTGAAAAATACACCAAATCTATTAAGCATAATTTCATTGCCTGAGCCCCATAGCCTAGAGGAAGTACTAATTTTGTAAGGTATTCTGGGGTGACTGGGTCAAATGCTCTAAAAGGTATTGAGGAAAAACCCATACTTTCTATAAAAAAATCCTTGAAAAATACACCAAATCTATTAAGCATAATTTCATTGCCTGAGCCCCATAGCCTAGAGGAAGTACTAATTTTGTAAAGTATTCTGTGGTGACTGGGTCAAATCCTCTAAAAGCTATTGAGGAAAAACCCATACTTTCCATTAAAAATCCTTGAAAAATACACCAAATCTATTCAGCATAATTTCATGGCCTGAGCCCCATAGCCTAGAGGAAGTACTAATTGTGTAAAGTATTCTGGGATGACTGGGTCAAATAATCTAAAAGGTATTGAGGAAAAACCCATACTTTATATAAAAAAAATCCTTGAAAAATACACCAAGTCTATTAAGCATAATTTTATGGCCTGAGCCCCATAGCCTAGAGGAAGTACTAATTCTGTAAAGTATTCTGGGGTGACTGGGTCAAATGCTCTAAAAGCTATTGAGGAAAAACCCATACTTTCCATTAAAAATCCTTGAAAAATACACCAAATCTATTCAGCATAATTTCATAGCCTGAGCCCTATAGCCTAGAGGTAGTACTAATTTTGTAAAGTATTTTGGGGTGACTGGGTCAAATGCCCTAAAAGCTATTGAGGAAAAACCCAAACTTTATATAAAAAATCCGTGAAAAATACACCAAATCTATTCAGCATAATTTCATGGCCTGAGCCCCATAGCCTAGAGGAAGTACTAATTGTGTAAAGTATTCTGGGGTGACTGGGTCAAATAATCTAAAAGGTATTGAGGAAAAACCCATACTTTATATAAAAAAATCCTTGAAAAATACACCAAATCTATTCAGCATAATTTCATTGCCTGAGCCCCATAGCCTAGAGGAAGTACTAATTTTGTAAGGTATTCTGGGGTGACTGGGTCAAATGCTCTAAAAGGTATTGAGGAAAAACCCATTCTTTCTATAAAAAAATCCTTGAAAAATACACCAAATCTATTAAGCATAATTTCATTGCCTGAGCCCCATAGCCTAGAGGAAGTACTAATTTTGTAAAGTATTCTGTGGTGACTGGGTCAAATGCTCTAAAAGGTATTGAGAAAAAACCCATACTTTCTATAAAAAAATCCTTGAAAAATACACCAAATCTATTAAGCATAATTTTATGGCCTGAGCCCCATAGCCTAGAGGAAGTACTAATTCTGTAAAGTATTCTTGGGTGACTGGGTCAAATGCTCTAAAAGGTATTGAGGAAAAACCCATACTTTATATAAAAAAAATCCTTGAAAAATACACCAAATCTATTAAGCATAATTTCATTGCCTGAGCCCCATTGCCTAGAGGAAGTACTAATTTTGTAAAGTATTCTGTGGTGACTGGGTCAAATGCTCTAAAAGCTATTGAGGAAAAACCCATACTTTATATAAAAAATTCTTGAAAAATACACCAAATCTATTCAGCATATTTTCATGGCCTGAGCCCCATAGCCTAGAGGAAGTACTAATTTTGTAAAGTGGTTTGGGGTGACTGGGTCAAATGCTCTAAAAGGTATTGAGGAAAAACCCATACTTTATATAAAAAAATCCTTGAAAAATACACCAAGTCTATTAAGCATAATTTTATGGCCTGAGCCCCATAGCCTAGAGGAAGTACTAATTCTGTAAAGTATTCTGGGGTGACTGGGTCAAATGCTCTAAAAGGTATTGAGGAAAAACCCATACTTTATATAAAAAAAATCCTTGAAAAATACACCAAATCTATTAAGCATAATTTCATAGCCTGAGCCCCTTAGCCTAGAGGTAGTACTAATTTTGTAAAGTATTTTGGGGTGACTGGGTCAAATGCCCTAAAAGCTATTGAGGAAAAACCCAAACTTTATATAAAAAATCCGTGAAAAATACACCAAATCTATTCAGCATAATTTCATGGCCTGAGCCCCATAGCCTAGAGGAAGTACTAATTGTGTAAAGTATTCTGGGGTGACTGGGTCAAATAATCTAAAAGGTATTGAGGAAAAACCCATACTTTATATAAAAAAATCCTTGAAAAATACACCAAGTCTATTAAGCATAATTTTATGGCCTGAGCCCCATAGCCTAGAGGAAGTACTAATTCTGTAAAGTATTCTGGGGTGACTGGGTCAAATGCTCTAAAAGGTATTGAGGAAAAACCCATACTTTATATAAAAAAATCCTTGAAAAATACACCAAATCTATTAAGCATAATTTTATGGCCTGAGCCCCATAGCCTAGAGGAAGTACTAATTCTGTAAAGTATTCTTGGGTGACTGGGTCAAATGCTCTAAAAGGTATTGAGGAAAAACCCATACTTTATATAAAAAAAATCCTTGAAAAATACACCAAATCTATTAAGCATAATTTCATTGCCTGAGCCCCATTGCCTAGAGGAAGTACTAATTTTGTAAAGTATTCTGTGGTGACTGGGTCAAATGCTCTAAAAGCTATTGAGGAAAAACCCATACTTTATATAAAAAATTCTTGAAAAATACACCAAATCTATTCAGCATATTTTCATGGCCTGAGCCCCATAGCCTAGAGGAAGTACTAATTTTGTAAAGTGGTTTGGGGTGACTGGGTCAAATGCCTTAAAAGCTATTGAGGAAAAACCCATACTTTCAATCAAAAATCCTTGAAAAATACACCAAATCTATTAAGCATAATTTCATGGTCTGAGCCCCATAGCCTAGAGGTAGTACTAATTTTGTAAAGTGGTTTGGGGTGACTGGGTCACATAACCATAAACCTATTGAAAAAAATATTGTATTTTTTTGTGATTTTCCAGGATTATGATTTTTCTAAAGTTTCAAAACATGAAAATAGGAAAATAAAAACGTGTGGTAAATATTATTTACTTTGCTGGTTCACATGATTCCGAATATAGGCTTATTGAAAATATATAGGCTACATTCAACAGTAGGTATAACATATTATAATATTAAATGTGGTAGAAAATACACCTAAATATTACATTTAATCTATCTCCTTTCATTAAAATTGTTTATTTGTATCACATTATTGATTTACACCTACATTATTTTTTTTAAACCAACGCCTTTTTACAAAGACAGTAATTCATAGACGGTCCCTAAGTTCGAACGATCTTAGTGCTGGAGGCGAATATCCAACGTCCAACGTGAAACCAACTTCACCGCGGTCCAGATCGGACGAAACTTCCTTGGCAGGGTGTGTTTTTCTGCTCAGATGCGATACCGATTTCAAATTATGTAGCATGGAAATGTTCTCATGTGCTCGTCAAATCATCGCTCTCTCCATATGTTACACATTTCAGGTCCACGCCTCAAAATGGACGTGACTGACAGCATGTCTGTTTTTGTTTAAATGAGGACTCAGTTATGTGTTGCAGGTGAATTTTGATGTGAATGACACAATCTTGGCCTGCTTCAATGATGGTGGTCACTGGAAACTCTTGGTAGGCCTACATGATTCACTGTCTGGTCATGTGAATATGCTCTGGTGAATTCATCATCTCGTCTTTGCTGTACATCAATGCACCACTGTCACGCATTTATGTTTTCGACCCGCTGAACAGGAATGAACAAAGGCAATCAAACAATGCTGTGAAACGATTCCCACATCTTGAACTTCAATGTCTGCTCTATCAGAGCCCTATTCGCACGGGATTGGTTTTACCTGTAGGGACCACGTGCGATTTGTAATAATAATCACGGAGAATGTCTGTGCTGTTAATCCTGTGCGAATGCGCCATGTCCGTCATTTCTATTTTTCCCCCGTGAATTACCTACTGTATTTTGCTGAACTCCCAGGTCCTGTGATAAAAGTAATCCAATGCGACAGAAAAGGACAGGACTTGACACGTGATTGGGCTTTTTTTGTTTCTTGTGCCCATTTTTATTTACTTTTGATGACGAATGGAGGCTGCATTAGAGCGTTTAAACCAGTGGTTTCATTTTGACGAACAGCATTCATTAAAATGCGTGCCACATTGGCTATATGCTCGGGTCTCAGGAGTTTGATATTTGACATGTATTAATATTTGGACAGCCACAATAACAATTCTGCAACTGCAATGGCGCATTCCATTTAAAGTTAAACAAATGATATTTATATGCAGTGGCGGCTGGTGATGGAAAAAGTAGGGGGGGGCTGAGGTACCATGTGGTTTTAAAATTTTAGCAATTAAACAATTTCTGCTGCTTGTTTTTTAGCCATTTGGTGTTAATGTAATAAATAAATAAATAAATAGCATCTAATGTAATAAAGTATGAATTTAGGATGACAAAGACAGAAAGATGTGCCAATTTGAGATTCATTGGAAACCAAGTCATACAAGATGAATTTGTAATTGCTGTTATTTGCATGAATTACAGTGAATGCAGAGAGTCAATATTCAATAAACAATTAATTAAATATTTGCTGTTATTACATGGAGTAACCACTAGAGGGAGAAGACTGTACATTAATTGTAATAGTGAGAAAAAAAAAAATGCTATACATTGTCTCCAGTGTTAAAATGAGTCAATCATGAATCTCATCTTACAGCAAACCACCTCTAAGGCAGACAAAATAATAATACAAAATACTACTAAAAACTGATAATGCCTCAACCCACCCTGAACTGTACAAAAAGTTGGGGTTACCCAACTCCTGTGTCCTGGATGAAGAGGAGCAGAGGAGGTGCTGCTGTGTGCTTGGAGGAGCAGAGGTGGTGCTGCTGTGTGCTTGGAGGAGCAGAGGTGGTGATGCTGTGCTTGGAGGAGCAGAGGTGGTGCTGCTGTGCTTGGAGGAGCAGAGGTGGTGATGCTGTGCTTGGAGGAGCAGAGGTGGTGCTGCTGTGCTTGGAGGAGCAGAGGAGGTGATGCTGTGTGCTTGGAGGAGCAGAGGAGGTGCTGCTGTGTGCTTGGAGGAGCAGAGGAGGTGCTGCTGTGTGCTTGGAGGAGCAGAGGAGGTGCTGCTGTGTGCTTGGAGGAGCAGAGGAGGTGCTGCTGTGTGCTTGGAGGAGCAGAGGAGGTGATGCTGTGCTTGGAGGAGCAGAGGAGGTGCTGCTGTGTGCTTGGAGGAGCAGAGGTGGTGCTGCTGTGCTTGGAGGAGCAGAGGTGGTGCTGCTGTGCTTGGAGGAGCAGAGGAGGTGATGCTGTGCTTGGAGGAGCAGAGGAGGTGATGCTGTGCTTGGAGGAGCAGAGGAGGTGCTGCTGTGTGCTTGGAGGAGCAGAGGTGGTGCTGCTGTGCTTGGAGGAGCAGAGGAGGTGATGCTGCTGTGCTTGGAGGAGCAGAGGAGGTGATGCTGCTGTGCTTGGAGGAGCAGAGGTGGTGCTGCTGTGCTTGGAGGAGCAGAGGAGGTGATGCTGCTGTGCTTGGAGGAGCAGAGGAGGTGCTGCTGTGTGCTTGGAGAAGCAGAGGAGGTGCTGCTGTGCTTGGAGGAGCAGAGGTGATGCTGCTGTGCTTGGAGGAGCAGAGGTGATGCTGTGCTTGGAGGAGCAGAGGTGGTGCTGCTGTGCTTGGAGGAGCAGAGGAGGTGCTGCTGTGCTTGGAGGAGCAGAGGAGGTGCTGTGTGCTTGATGGAGAGAAGCAGCTGAGATGATTAAGTCACTTGTAAAGACATTTGTCTCTCCTTTCTTTCTGGGTTGCAAACCTATCAATAACGTTGCTGTTGAAGTTGGGCACGTCTTTCACAATCTTTGTCTCCATAGAAAGCATGGCAAGGGCATTCAGTCTTTCTTGAGACATTGTGTTCCTTAGGAACGTTTTGATTCTTTTTTGAGTGGAGAAGCATCTTTCAGATTCCGCCGATGTCATTGGAGTAGTGATAAGAATTTTTAGAAGTTTAACTGTTTCTGAAAATGTGCACTGAAGGTTGTTCTCCATAAAAAAACTGATACAGAGGCACTGCACCACTACACTTTTCAAACTCCGGGTTTCCATAGACCAAGGATAGTTCTGTGTTCAGTCTAGCCTTGTTCAGCATCGGAGAGGCCTCCACCGTGGCATTCAATGCAGCACTTGGAAAGGTTGTAGAATGTTGTGAGAACAGCTCTCCATGCAGCAGTGTTGAACTCACACGGTGTTTGAGCCCAGATGGTATCACACACCTGTAAAACATAGACAATAAATAACATATTAATTGCTTTACAAAGAGCTTTATTAAATTATGTCACAATAATTTGAATATATTAGTAAATGTGGATATGCAAAAATCAGGTATGAAATACTGTTGTCTAAACCAAAACTAATCAAGGATCTACAAGAGAACTAAATCATTAGTGAATTGAGATGCAGAGGAAATCCAAAATACAATTATTGTAACGTACATGTGCCATGTTTTTATCTGTAGTGGCACTTTCTCAGCAAATGAAGTCCCTAACGGATAAAGTAAATTTGATATGGCAAAACATTAGTAACTGCTCCAAACAAAACACCAAATTAAAACTATAGAACAGCAGAGGACCTCTGAGTGGCCCCGGTAACCGTGCAGCAGTTTGTGAAGCACTACTGTAGAGAGCAGTGGTTTCCAAACTTTTTTTTAGCAGGGACCCCAAAAATGGTTTTAACCAAAGAAAATATGCTAAAAACAGTAGCATTTTTTGTTTTTATTTCATCCTGAAATCATCTGGAGACACCCACCCAGGGTCTGGCGAACCCCCGAGGGGTCCCGACCCCCACTTTCGGAACCACTGGACTAGAGCACAAGAGGAGGCCTGTGAAAGTGAAATAAGCTGTAGCTCAATAGCAATCCGATGTTGTTCTGCGGGGCCCCAGTGTCCTCCGTCGCTTGGCAGCTGGAATCTCCTCTTGCACAGTGACTATGGAAGACCTTGTTTAAACATAAAAACAATTGCTTAATACTGTACTACATTATTCTGCATTCATGTTACTCCTATGATTTTTCACATTTATCTGATGTTTCTAATGCTGTCGGCAAAATTACAGATGGCAGCTTTGATGAACATGGGGTCAATGTTTCGTTTCTGAAGCTGCTGAATGAGCATGTCGACGTGTGGCTTGATTTTGTGAAATAGTTGGAGGAAAAAAGCAAAATATACCATCCTCCAGCATCCTCACAAACCCTCCTGCTTCTCTCTCAGTCACAGCATCAAAGTTCCCAGAGTCCTGGATGGTCTTAAAACACTTAAGAAGGTCCTCCCTGTGCTCGTACACAGTGTTCACTGAGCGACTGTGGAAGTTCCACCTTGTTGCACACGGTTTCGGAAGTCTGCTGCCAACCACATCATCAAGCACGCTGGTTCGTTTGGGGGACCTTGAAAAAAATGCACAAAATCCACCTAGCTCCGAAAAAAATGTGGAGACCTTGGGTATCTTTGAGGTGGCTTGCTGCATTACCAGATTGAGCTGATGTGCGTAACAATGTACGTAGTGTGCGTTTTCATAAACATCCATCACTTTACTGAACTCCTCCAGTGGCACCCCGCATAACGCTCGCTCCGTCATAAGCTTGAGCTATTCATTTTGTCTTGTCTTTGGGGAGGATCAATGAACTCATCCTTTCCAAAAGGGCTTGAGCGATGTTTTCAGCATTAGTGTTTTCAATTGGTATAAACTCAAAAAGCGTTCTTGAATGACGTTGTCGCGGTCAATGTAGCGAAGTACAAGTACAAGTTGGCACTGGACAGACACGTCGGATGTTTCATCGGCTTGAATGGCAATATAATCAGCCGCATTATATTGAATGTACTCCTTAACAACAGCCAGCATACAGTCCAGCAGCTCATTCTGAATCGTTTTGGACGTACCTCTGAACACAGTAGCTCCTCCTTTAGAGCAGCGTCCAACGACGAGGCGAAGTGAACAAGGCCCCTGAAAATGCCTGGGTTGTCAGAGGCTTCAGTCTCGTCGTGGCCACCTGAAGCCAATTCAAAAGCACCACAACATTTCACACAGTCAATCAGTTTAGAAAGAATATAACGATTCTTGTCGACTTCCTCATTGTGCCTTCTTATAAAAAGTCGGTGACTGTGAAAGGGGGGCTCCCACCCCTCCTTTCAGTGTTATTTGTTGGTCAATTATTTTGCTTTTTGTATCGTTTGGTAATGGGGTCTGGTTTGGTGTGATAGGTTTGTTTATTTGGAGTGCTGTCAGCTCAGCTGACTGATTAGTGGTAACACCTGGGGTAGTTGGGCTGCAGCACTGGGATTGATTTGGAGGGGGGATTGAGTGTTTATTTATTTGTTGTTTCTTTAGGTTCATGTAATCATTTATATTGTTTTAATATGATTTGATTATTATGTGTATAATTGGTTATTGCTTATTTATATTATGTTTTGTGGATTGGTTCTGTTGCGTTTAACGACCAACTTGCTCACCTCCCTACCCGGGAAGGCCAGTGGTGCGGACAGGTGGGTGGGGTGTCTACTGTTAAGAGGGGCAGTTTGCTGCGAGGGGCACGGGGTATTTTTAGTTTGTCTCCTGTGTTGGGTTATGTTCTGGGCATTTGTATTATGATTTGCCGTTCTTTTTCTTTTGGAAATAAATCATTCTTTTTAACCCTATTTTGGATGCCTGCTGTCTGTAACATCTGGTGACAATTCTACAGTGACCATCATCCAGCTGAGTAGCAATGTTAGCCTTCCCCAGCAACGCAAATTTCAGGCAGTTGTCCATATGCATCTTTGTTTGATCGTGTTTTTTTATTTTTTCCGAAAAATGTTTCATATCCTGAACACCGTTTTCACACCAGGCTCGATCGGTCGCTGCAGTTTTAAAAAGCAAACAAGGAAAGCAAAACAGCGCATTAGCTACTCCGCAGCCGGTTAGCCACGGCTTCTTAGTGTCCCATGTCCGCGAAAAGCCTCTAGTATACGACGCTGCCTTGTCTTTCACCGGCTGTCTGATGTTCATCTGTGGCTGGTCCGGTCCCGTTTCTTTTATTTTCATTTTTTCCGCCAGTGGTCTTCTTTCAAATGGGTTTTGAAGAAGAGATTGCACGGTCTCTGTCTCGTATGCCGCCGCCATTGTCAACTTGTTAAGAAAGACTGGCTCCGCCCGCCGGGTCTCGCGGACACTTGACCACACCAAAAAGTCCATGTTAAATCTCCGAGGGGCGCTCGGCTCAGCGCCCATTGGAGATTTAACATTGCGCGTCTCTGATTGGTTGAATTAATGATATGTAGTGACGTTTTTAGACCCTATCAGAGCGCCATTGGTTAGATTGCTGGGGCGCTGATCCTCGCCGCCCCAGGCATTAAACTACACATTTATGACGCTGTTACGGCACATAATGAAGCTGGCAGACAAAATGACACGCTCCTTCCCCTCCGCTCCCCCTTCCTCCAATGTATAAAACACATGTACATTAGAAAGTCATGATTCTTAAAACCTTTTTTTTTTTTTTTTTGCAAAAATTGATAGGAGGGGCGGCGCCCCACCGCCCATAATGGACCGGCCGCCACTGTTTATATGTCCAACTGTGGCAGTTGTTTCCTCAGTGACTACTTACGAATGAGGCTGAATATCCACAATAAGTCGGACTGGGTGGACTGAACATGTATCGGAGATGTTCTCCCACATGCGGTCCAGGAGGATAGTCATAGTCATCGCGGTAATGTAGGCTGTTCCTAGACAGTCAAATATGTTGTTGGCGAATAGCATATTATTTTTGGTCTCTTCTAGATGGCAAGAGCAATTGTTAATTTCATGCCACACACGCCGCAAATGACGTTTCCTACTACAAGGGATGCAATGGCAGTGGAGGGAAGACGCATCGCTCACGATATCCTCAATGCGTCCGGCGTGTTAATGCTGACTTCGTGTGCAGTCTGTTGAACTCGGTGTGTGTTTGAATTGTACTCATGAAGACTGACAAACATTCCTCAATGTGTAGGTCATGGATTATGCCGGGAAAGGAGCAACATGGAAAAAGAGACGACATTCTTGATTGGGCAAGTTTGGAATTGTAGAGCATTTTAGTGAACAATAAATACGTTGAATTACCAGAAGGTATCGCCTTCCATTTCTGGTCCAAAGAGAATTCAGGCTAATGCACACAGCAGTTCCTCAACTGACTCAAAATGTCACATTGGCCACTTGGTATCATTCATTCATTCATCATTCCCGGCTACTTTTCTCAGCACCACAGTAGCCTACCCAATGCAAATATTTGACTTTACCTTGAATCAAACCTTACACTGCAAATATTACAATAATGACAATCTTTATTTAAATAGCCAATTATAAGAAAAACATCCCATCTAAAACATCAAATAATTGTAGTATACCCAATATTATTTGTGTTTGGATCTGGACATATCATAACAAAGTAGCCGACACAATTGAGCTAGTAACAGTCATATGCTAGAATAGCCTGTGAAAGTGCTTCTATAGCCAGAATGTATTGTTATGCAACATTTCATATTTCTTTCAATGAATGAACATTATGTATTTCAATATGAATTACTTCTTTCTAGATTGCTTTTTGCAGAGAAGCTTAGAGTAATAAAATTCATGTCAGTTGGTTAACATTACCTGAATTAAGAATGTCTTACCTTATTTTTTTTTTAAATAATTTTATCTTAATGATGAGCAGAAAGACTCCAAATATGTAGATTTTATGTAGACATGTCGTTAGGGGGAGAATACTTTGATTTGATTGAATTGCAAATGTTTTTATTTGGATATTACGGAAGTCAAGCAGGGCACGTTGCATGCTTCCCGTAGTTTTGATGACCTTTTATTGTAGCTGATGTAGCCCGTGTGGTCTTAGTGTCTGTCAATGTGTTTCCTTTGTGGTTTTATTTTCTAAAATGTGTTGCCCAATCTCGACTTTTATTTTGATAGCGGCAGCGCGCACTACTTCCGGTCCTTTTGCGCTGTTCTCCTCAGTAGCTATGAGGACGGAGGGGAGGGGAGCCGCCGGAGTTTCTCTTAAACAGTTATTATAAGAATTAGCGATAAAAATCATATTTACTTTACAAACAGATTGTATCTTTGTTGAAAAAGTATTTTTGGCACGTTTTCCTGCCAGTTAATGTGTGAATCCGTGTTTTTTATGTTTTGTTCAGCTCTTTGTGAAAAAGGGAAACACGTTACTTAGTATCAGCTAAACTAAATGACAGTTGCTCAGGCACGTGCGGTGTTTTCTCTGTATATTGTTTTGTGTTTCACACAGGTATGTGGAAATGTTTTTGTTTTTATTTTATTTTATTTGTTTATTGAATGTCTTTATTTTTTACAAATCATTTTTATCAAAAATATAAATATTGTCGTTTGGTGGGGAATTCATGGACTGAAAGGAAAATGTAAAACTAAATGATCACTATGTAAATAATTGTATACTGTAAATTGTAATTTGTATAATGTGAGTTGCTATGAGGACGGAGGGGAGACGCAGTGACTGTATTCAGTATATTGTTTTGTGTTTCACACAGTAAAATCCTCCCCCCATCGGCAAACCCCCCCATCATGTAGACACAACGCAGAGAGTTTCCCCAGCTGGTGGTCGTGCAGAGAGAAGCAGGCCCCGCTACACTTACATTATGCACATTATTATCCGGCACACCGGCTACGGATGTTATTTAATAGTGTCATTGTTTTTCCACTCTTCACCTCCTTTAAACCTGTGCCTATAGCGCTGGCAAATAATGGTTTCTTAAAGCCAAAAACCAAATGAAAATAAACCAAATTAGTGAAAATAATACAGATAGTCATACATTGTACAGTGTATTTGTTTGAGCATCTGATTTTCACAATGTTTAGCGAAGCACATAAGTAGCTTACATTCATTGGAGATGCTTGATAACCACGATTCTGTTGTAAGTTCACAGTGAGGCCTACATGCGTGAACCTATTTAGTGTGATGGAATTACAGTTGGCTACATTATCCACCATACAATGAAGATGTTGGGATTACGAACAGCAGCATTGACAGTCACCTGTGAAACTAATTCCATGAAAGGAGAAGTGAGCTCTTCCCGACCCGAGTGCCCCTAGCTACTGTAATGATCATTTGCACATACCAGTCATTACTAGTCACCACATGGTTTTTGTGATTTCTATGGTTGTGATTAGGTGTTATTATTATTATGATATTTATTGTTTTACAGATCCAGTGTGACACTTGTCCACGCTGGTTCCACATACGTTGTACTGGGCTAACAGGAGGAGCTGAAAATCGCATCTTCAGGGGGAAGACGGGATTGTGTTAGTGTGTTGTGCACACGCTAACACTCAACTTGTCTGTGTAGTTATGAAACAACTAATAATACTTGTATAACTTGTGCGTGCCTATGGGCACTGTTGTGAATATTAATGAATAAAAGGAATGATGAAATTCTTCTTTTTTTTTTTAAATGACTTTTTGGATCGACCGGCCATGATGAGCCGGACAGCATCTATGATGGTAGAAATGTCTCAAAATATTGTAAGTGGACAAGATAGATTTGAACACTTGTAAATGAATTACAATTATTATTAATTAAATAAACTATCTTTGCACATTGTTGGGTTGTTTTCAGATGATCTGTTGATTCAAAACCTGTGAAATGTCTCATCTCTGCAGCATGGGTCATACTGAAGAGCTTATGGCCTACAGCTCCAAAATTTACCAAGTAGGAAATATTTTACCTTCCAAACACCACAAGGCCTAGATCAAACACGAATCAGGACTCTAAATGTTTACTTTTGTAACAAAGACAAGAGATGTGCAGAGTGGTTATTAGTCTTATGACGTGCCGTAGCAGTAGTTACAGTAGGCTATATGAAATAGTCATTCAAATTACAGCTGAACCAGTTTTCTTCTTTACCTTTCTGGCAAACTGAACAAACACTACCTTTAACACACAATTGTCTTCAGGCCAAATCTTTACACCCCAACCCTAGAACACCATCGCCGGGTGGTTTTCCCCCGAGCAAATACACGTATGTGATTTTCATGATGCTGTGTTTATCTGAGTGTCCTGGGTCTGTGGGGAGCTTTGATGGCATGGGTGTTGTCGTGGAATTTCATACCCCAATAAAGGAAAAAGCTGGAAAGATATTTGTCTTAAATCAAAGATGTAAACACATTTATTTTACACATATATATGCGGAGAGCCGACACACAGAAAATCCATCGTGAGCTCTGCCGGGGCAGAGCTACTGTACCAATACATATACTCAGGAGGCGCACAGCAGGGCCCCAAAACCGTGACGTCACATGGGCTGAGATTATCATGCAAACATCACCTTTTGTTTTAGCGCAAGACACAGGAAGGCCTTTGTCTTAGGTGTGAAAGGAGCAGCCAGCAGGGGTCTTTGTGGCAATGGTGATTCTTCAGGTGCGACGCAGAAGGCCTGTGCTTTAGTTCAAACTCAGCATGGCGTCAGACGGCCGTCTCTGCATTAATTAAAGGCCCAGTCGTCCACCAGACAGTAGGTTCAGGCTGTGCATTTGCTGCGAATAGTTTTAGCTTAGTTAATTCCAAAAACTGTCATTACAGTGTTTTCCTAATCCAAAACTTTTTCCTACAGGCACATGTTGCAATAGTGATAGGAGGTAGGTTAGGGTTAGTGTATAAAATCAGGCAATCTTTCCTTTTTCAATGTTGACATTCAGGACAGCCACATTTACTTTGCCTCCTTCAACTACAGCTTTGCTCCTGTCCTGAGTTGTTGTCTCTGGCGTCCCAGCAAGTGAGTAACCCATAGTTATTTTACTCAGCGGGTCATTTTTACCCATTTTCTCTCTCCTGCAGCTTTTTGTGTGCCTAGGACACTGAGCTTTTTTGTTCCCAAATTCCCATTTTTTCAGCTTAGGGCAGTTTTAATATTTCACATTATGTGAAATTAAATACCAATTTATTAAGAATTATGACTTATTTACTCCCCTCCTGGAACCGCCACCTTAAACGTGGTGGAGGGGTTTGACCCCCCGAATGGATGGTCAGACAAGGAGCGGTTCAGAAGCCCCTTATGAGAGACCAACAGGCCCGGTTAGAACCATGAGGCCGTCCTTCTGTGGACCCACCACCTGCAGGAGGAGCCATGGGGGCTGCTGCAGCTCCAACAGCTGCCCCCACGACCCGGCAACGGACAAGTAGAAGAAAATGGATGGATGGACTTATTTTTTTAAATATCTTATTAAATGCCCTGCGCTCATGTAGTCTAGGCTCGGACAATGTGTGGGTCATTTCCCCGTTTTCAATGAGGGTGGGACCATAGGCGCCGATTCAGGTTCTTCCCAGTAGGTACTAGTGTCACTTTGATTTTACTTATGTCCCCACATTTTGTATTGTTTTTTGCTCTTATCCTGCATGTACAGCACTTTGTGATTTTATCTGTGAAAAGCGCTTTATAAATAAACTTTACTTACTTACTTGACGAATTTCAGGACAAACTCTGACTCTGAGGCCAACATGCTGCCAGCATAAGAATTCTGGCTATTTTCACGGAGGCCACTTGACAAGCCAATTGAAAGTCAAAATGGCGCTCCAATTCAGTTTTTGGTTTTCATTTGAATTGGGGTCAACTCTGAAGGGCGCTGTGGAGCCATTAAGTTTTGGGCGTGGCCAATTCGTCTATTTCCATACATTTTCACACCACCCAAATGGCTCCGCCAAATTTGGTGGGTTTTCTCCTTGAAAAGGTGGGGTAGCAGAATGAGTGCTCTGAAGTCAACGTCTGTGTTTTTTTGGTCAATGCTGACCTCTAGTGTCTCTTAGAAATCATGTCTTTTTAAATTGTATTTATTTGATTGGGACAGTGCATGTTAATGAACAAACATGGCATACAGAACATGCATGTAAACGGCTCATTTCCATCCGTAGTTCCACGGGCTAGGGTCACAAAAACATTGCAGAATAAAATGTACATCTACAGTAAGTACATTGTTATCAATACATTATCAAAAGTCCTATACAATAATCAGACTTACAAATTCATTCATTCACAAAACACTTAATGTACATATTACAGAATAAAGAAATGTACAATAAAATACAACATACCCACTAATGTGTGCAACTTTTGTTTGCCCATAGCCATTTTTTCAACTGGGCTTTAAACGAGCTATATGTTGGGCATTCTCTCAGTGTTAGAGGAAGACTATTCCACAGGGTCCCTGTTGGATATGATCAAGTCTCCTCTGGTGGAGCCTTGCGTGGTCCTTTGTGAATTATATTTAGCTTTGATAAAGTCCTTCAGTTGCTGGGCTTGTTGGCTGTAAACACTAAAAACTAAGGAATAATGTCATTTACTATTATGTTTATTTCTTTGGTGGCATTTTGTGAATTCGTTTGTCGAGGAGGAGAGCCAGGACCAAGTAGCAGCCGAGGCCTTGCCATCCTCTGTCCCCTGTCCTGATGCAGAGGTTTTTGCATTCCTGAAATGTGACGTCATTAGTAAATCCACATGCTAATATACATTAGAACAGCACTTGGGCAGCGATTGATGACGGAGATGCCTGACCACGCTAAGTCAGAACAAAGGCAAGGCAGTACCGCGGCTTTGGGAAACAGCCCCCAATTCCGTCCAGCCTCATGCTGCCTTCATGTGGTCTTGCAATTATGGTAAATAACAAATGCCGAGTAGAAAAATTGCCCCCGAATGCCCCCTCATCTCGTATTTTACACTGGGGAAATGGAAGATACTTTTGATGTCCGAGTTCCCAAGATGAGAAAAACGTTGACCTTTCAACACAACAGAGAGCAGCGAGTGTGCTATTGAGGAAGCTGAGCAATTACAATCTGTCTCCAAGAGCACTACAGTTAAGTGGATAAAATCATATCTCAGTGACCGTGTCCAGTGCATAAGAGTAAGCGTCAACGTCTAAGGCTGATGACATGGGTGTCCCACAAGGCTCTGTTCTTGGGCCATTGCCGTTTGCGCTTTACATAAATGATCTCCCTTCGGTGTGCGGTGAGGTGGACATACACATGCAGACGATACTGTAGTTTACGTGCATGGAAGTGATGTGACCAGTGTAGCCAATAAACGAACCAATGTCATGGGAAACATCTCAAACTGGCTTTCCTCTGCCTCGCTCACACTGAATGTAAATAAAACCGTAGCGATATATTTGACCAAAACTCAAAAACTGAAGTCTTCCTTCCCATGCATTTATGTAAACCATAGTCAAATAAAAGTAGTGAAGGAATTTAAATATCTATGTTAGGGTTTGTAGGTGGACCCCAAAGCAGAGACATGGCGAACAAAAAACATCTTTATTTACAAGACTTCCTCTTGGAATCAAAAAACTTTGACAGGCTTGACTCAGCAGGATCTGGCAGGAGGTCTCTGAAGCAGGTAGGTGATCTTAATGGCACGACGCAAAAAATTAGCTTTGGTGACAAAAACTAATGACGAAAACTTAAGCTACTAGACTTGGTTACTAACCCCGATGAAGACGGAATAATCTGGCAGCGAGCGCAGGAAAACCAGGTGTTTAAGTACAGAGCTTGATTGAAGATGGATGTCAGCCGTGCGTGCTCAGAGACACTCCCACCAGCCAAGAGCCAAGCCTGAACGGTTACACCCCGCCATTCCGACACACCGCTAATCCGACATTGAGTTCTAATTGTCGGAATTGCGGTGTTTCCATTTATTATCAAACGTCCCGCCACTCCGACAATTTTTTTCACCCTTTGTCGGAGTGGTGACACCTTTATCTTTTATGCAACGTGCCGCTATTCCGACACAAGATAATTATCAACAATTATTATTGTTTTACGTTTTGCCTGATGAATGAAGAGACGATGCCTGTGCGTCTCCCCTGATCATTGGTACGTGTGTTTTGTTTTTTTCTACTTGTCTTTCGCATCGTTCTCATAACTGCAATAATGAAACAGTGGCACAAACACGGTTTACTTATTTAAAAAAGCTCTTCTTAATTCCATCCAGTCACTGTTATATCATTATTTGTCCCGAATTTCCGCGCGTTTGTGGACAAAAAAAGGGAGAGGCTAAGAAGTGCGCCTTTCTTACTCTCCCTGAATGCATTTCCCACGCGGCCTTGGCTATAACATGGATAAGTGTTTTTTGACATGTAAAACAAGCGGTGATGACATAGACTGTATAAAGAATAGACAGCTCCTCCTCACTCCTCCCCGTTTACCAAAATGACCACGTTCGAGGGGGAAATCATGGCGGATTTACAGGCTCCTCCTCTCCAGCTCTGATGAAGCATGTTCCTAAAAAGTGCATAAGGGCGGGATCTTGACTGTAGACCCGGCCCTGCTTGGCCCTCGCGGGGCGTGTATTTCTGTTGTAATCGCGCCCATGGCCAGGCAGCGACGTAAACGGCCTGTCAATCAAAGTCAGGCCCTCATTAACTATGCACGATTTCGAAAATGTTTATCTACGATAAAAACCCTGGTGCCCCATATTGTTTTTAACCCAGCGTAATCACAGGAGGAATATCTAGCTCTAGCCACTTCTAAACCATTAGGCACCGGGCATTAAAGTTGTTTTTAACGTGTCTAAAGTCCCATGCATTCCAATGGGGGCATAGCGGTCATATGGAGGCACTACAGCAAAGGTGGAGCAATGGCGGCCTCCAGTGTCGTAGTCAAAAAGCAGAGCAGTCAGCGGCCATTGGGTGATGAGCGCAGCAGGTGGAGACAGGCCTGTTGTTGTGGAGTTTTGCCAAATGGAGCTAATGATGGACCAGACGAGTGAGAGTCATGGATAAAGAGGTGAAGAGTTCTACGACAGATGATGGAGTGCACAGTGAGTGTTTTTATGCTGATTCTGTGGAGTAAAGTCTGGCTGAATGTGCCGCTGTTGCACAGACTCATGTGACATAAAGCGCGTGTGTTTATTGCTATTGTTTGTCTTGATAGATTCAGTGTTTGCCCGTGTCACACAGTGACTGGAGCATATGACCCCCCCCCCCAAATACACACACCCATGCGCGCTGCTTTGTTGTTTTGGGACAGTGTTTTGAACGAAGGGGAGCGCGTGGCTCGGTCATCCGCTTGTCAGTCTCTTAAAGCCTTGAGCGACAGCTCCAGTGTCTGAGTGGAAAACGTCCAACAGTGCGCGGCGTATTAACCGCGGACTTCAGCGCTTTGTTGTAAAATACAGACTAGCTGCACCTGTCACTGCCTTTGCCCAAAACCATCTCACGAGCCTCTGCACCCCTGGGCCGACAGCGGGGATGAACAGGGAAGGTGGCGTTGACAGAAGGCAAACAGATACGCTCAAAATGATTGTCGGAATAGCGCTACCAAAAAGTGTCGGATTGGCGGGGTGTCGTAATGACGGTGTGTCGGGATGACGGTCCGTCCCCAGCCTGAAAAACAAAACAGAGGGGCACAAAGACTCCCAATTGACTAGCACATAATCTAGGCCTTGTTTTGGATTTAACGTTTAGTTTTAAAAAACATGTTAAGAAAATCCGCAACACACTAAAATACAGTTCGTCTGTTTTTAAACATATTAGGAATACATGATGACTCATGATGCTGCAAAAATTTACTAGTACTGTATTTCTTGTTGGTCACAGATGAGTGAGACAACAATAAGTCCTCTAAAATCTCTATATAATCAAGCTGCTAAAGTGCGAGATAAAAAGCCACTGAGATCCATCACTGTCTGATCCTTGGAAAATACAGCATTTTTAACTTTGATAATTTAATTGTGTACGCCAACATACGATTAGTTTTTACAATTTTGAATAATACTGAGCCTTCACCACTGAAAACATTTGTCCAGCTCTGAGCAGATGACTAGGAGCTCCAGGTCCACGAGTCGTAATCCCTGTAGAGTAAGGCCTAAACGTAACTCAGCCTTTGCACAGACATTCTTCTCATTCAAAGGCATCAAAGAATGGAACAAACTCCCACAGAGTCTGAAACTTTCCTTAGACCTGAAAGATTTCTCTCGTAATACAAGGAAAGTGCTGTCGGCGAGAGAAGCGTGGAGCGCACCGAGCGCGGGCTGCGTGGAGACGGCAGGACGAGCGGCGTTGAGCAGGAGATGGGCCGACAGCCCGGAGACGGAGTGGCGAAGAGCATCCATGGAGGCAGACATCAGACGACAGTCTTCCGCGGACATGGGTGGAGCAGCGGCAAGAGCAGCGCCTGCAGTTGTGGAGCCCCGCACAGCAGCGGCGGCAGTCGTGGAGCCCGGAGCAGCAGCGAAAACAGGCCAAGGCGAAGACAAGACGGGGGCCGGAGCCACGGAAGGAGGACGACCCCGACGGCGTTTGGCGGGAGGAACCGAAGCTTTCCTGGACCGTTTCCCTCCCGGGAGAACGAAAGGAGGCGGCGAAGCGGGCGGAGACGGAGACGAATCCCCAGACGGCAGGACAGCGGCGAGTTGAGAAGGACGGAGACCGGTTCCGGGAAGAATCCCCTTGGACTGAAGAGCCGAGAGCGGGGAGACGTGAGCTGCACGAGCAGCGATGCAGGCACTTTTCCTGAAAGTGCTCAGAACGGTGGGTCCCGTGTCCCCGCTGGAGGGGGGCAAGGGCCCGGTAGTAGAATCGGAGTCAGACATTCAGTTTCCCTAAGCGACGAGGTTGCAGCACGGCTGGGAAACTCAGAGTGATGGGCCATGGTGCTTAAGAAGAAATCTTGAAGCGATGATTGGCTGATGTGGAGAAGCTGAATGGCTGGACTGTGATTGATGAGTGGAAACAGCTGCCGTGATGAGCGGTGGGACACCGGAGAGAGGTCTGACGGGAAGGCTGGTTTGACAGGTGGCAGTCGCACAACTTTTGCTCTCGACTGCGACGGAAAGTGAATCGGCGAGATGGAAGAGGGAAGCGATGAGTCGGAAGGGGACATGGGGGGTGAGGAAAATGAGGGGGTGGGAGTTGGGACACACCAAAGCCGCGACGTAAACGCAAAAAAGCAAATCAGCAGTCCTCACAGTATGCAGATGTTCAGAGTGGTCAGGAAGATGAACGAGCGACAGAGTGTAAAGTTGTGTTTAAACTGGTCAAAGAGGGTGCGTCGTTGGGTAGGTGTAACCCGCTCAAACTCACTTCGGAGATTAACAGGCTCATTGGAGACGTCAAGTCCGCTAAAATATTACGTGATGGTTCTATGTTGGTTATCTGCAACAGTGTGGAAGAGAAGGTAAAGACCCTCAAAATCTTGGGGCAGAGAGTAAGTGGGAGGGAGAGGCAAACATAAAGGGAGGCAAGGTTGTAGACGTGAGACGGTTGAAAGCGTTGCGTGATGGGAAAAGAGTCGACAGTTTTTCTGTTTTGGTAAAGTTTGATGAGACGGTGCTTCCTGATAAAGTGTACATTGGTTTTATGAGTTATGGCATACGACCATACATTCCTCCTCCGCTCCGGTGTTATAAGTGTCAAAAGTTTGGGCATGTGGCGGCTATATGTAAAGGTAAACAACGGTGTGGAAGATGCGCTGGGGAGCATGAGTATGGCAAGTGTGATGACGGAGCAAAAATCAAATGCTGCAATTGTGGAGGAGAGCATAGTTCTGCGTATGGGGGATGTGAGGCTGCTGAGGTTGAGAAAGTTAAGGGGACAGCGGGGGTGTCGTATGCGGAAGCTGCAAAGAAGGTTCCTGTGATGGCACGACAGGTACACGCCGGCGTGGCGAGGAACAATGCTCCATGTCAGGATTGTAGTAGAGTAAACGAGGGTACGCTGGTATTGGAGAAACGTGCCTTCCTGATGTTCTTGGCTGATGTGGTAAATTGTGCGGCGCAGGCAAAAGGAAATACGGAGAGAATTAAAATTATTGTAAGGGCAGCGGATCGGTGCCTTGGAATTTCAAATATTGGATGGGAATCTATTGTGGAGGAGCTAAAAGTGAGAGTGAACCCGCCAGAATCACAATCATGCAGTGGTACGCCTTCTTTATGTTAATTGTGCTCCAGTGGAACGCGAGAAGTCTGATTAGTAATGGGCAGGAATTCAAGAAGTATATCTCAGACTTGGTGGAGAGGCCCCATGTAATGTGTATTCAAGAGACGTGGCTTAAGCCTCAGTTGGATTTTGTCGTTCCAGGGTACTCGTCTATAAGAAATGATAGGCGGCAGAGGCCAGGAGGAGGTGTTGCTACGTTTGTGCAATCGAGTGTAGGATTCAAGGTAGAGAGAGTAGGACAGGACGATGAATCGGTTGTGGTGAGGGTGTGGGCGGATAGGGAGGAAGTCTATATTGTTAACTTCTACAATCCTGGTAATAGGCTAAGCACCGAGGTGTTGGAGAATGTTGGTGCACAGGCACAAGGGAGGGTCATTTAGTGTGGTGATTTCAACTCTCACAGTGGGTTGTGGGGCAGCCCTAGTACGGATGCAAATGGTGGTGTAGTGGAAGAGTTTTTTGAAAGTAAGTCATTGGTGTGTGTAAATGATGGAAGTGGCACAAGATATAACTGCACAAATAATTCGGAGAGTGTGCTAGATTTAACCTTTCTGTCTAGTGTGATGGCGAGTAGTGCCACATGGAAAGTACAAAGGAATTGTCTTATGGGAAGTGATCATCATCCCATCTTTACGAGAGTGGGAGTAGAAGTGAGTGGAGCAGAAGAAGTCCGACTTCCGAGGTGGAAGCTAGATCGGGCGAATTGGGAGTTATTTCAGGGGATGGTGGGAAAGATGTGTGTGGGGTTGAGTGGAACAGAGTTTTCTGATGTAGAAGTATTTAATGATGAGCTCGTTTGTGCTGTTATCCAGGCGGCGGAGGCCTCCATCCCGAAGGCAGCTGGAAAAGGAAAAAGAAAGAGCGTTCCTTGGTGGAATGAGGGATGTAAGAAAGCAGTAAAGAAGAGAAATAAGGCTTTTAAGCAGGTAAGGAAAGTTTTTACCCTGGAGTCTTTGAATGAGTTTAAGAAGTCTCAGGCAATAGTAAGAAGAACAATAAGAGCAGCTAAAAGAACCTGTTGGAGGAAGTATTGCAACACTATCGGGCGTGAAACCAAGTTATCTGAAGTATGGGGTGTTGTCAGGAAGATGAATGGCATAAGAAGAAGTGGTATGGGAATGGTCCTACAGAGTGGTGGCGTTACTGCGACTAGAAATGAAGAAAAGGCAGAGCTGCTTGTGAACACATTGGTCAAAGTCCACAGTTCAGAGAAGCTGTCAGATGAGGCTAAAAGGAGTAGGGATTTCACCTTGGCGGAGAATCCAGGAGTCTTCTTCAAGAAAGGGGCTTCTGGTGACTGGTTAGATATGCCACTGTCGCTATTTGAGTTAAAACGAGCCCTGTCATCTGTAAAGCAGTCTACGCCAGGCAACGATGGCATCTGTTACTCGATGTTGGCAAGGATGTGTGACGTGTCACTGGGAGTCGTGCTGAGGCTGTTTAACTTGGTATGGGAGACTGGGAGGATTCCTCCTGCCTGGAAGCAATCAATTATTGTGCCCATTTTGAAGCCAGGTAAAGATGCTGCTGACCCATCAAGCTATAGGCCTATAGCTCTTACTTCTCAATTAGGAAAGACTATGGAGAGAATAATTACAGAGAGGCTCTTGTATTTTCTTGAAAGTAAAAACCTGTTTTGCCCTTTTCAAAGTGGCTTCCGGAAGGGAAGAAATACAATGGACGCGATTCTGTGCTTAGAGTCGGAAATTAGAAAGGCCCAAACAAACAAAGAAATGGTAGTGGCAGCTTTCTTTGATATAGAAAAGGCTTACGACATGCTGTGGAGGGAAGGACTACTGATAAAGCTAGCAAAGCTTGGAATTGGAGGAAGGATGTATAACTGGGTTTTGGATTTTTTAGCTGAGAGGACAATTGAGGTCAGGGTAGGTGCAGCATACTCCAGTAGGCAGTCTGTGGACAATGGGACTCCCCAAGGCAGTGTGTGTAGTCCAGTGCTGTTTGATATAATGATAAGTTATGTTTTTGGGGAGATAGAGGGGAGTATTGGAAAGTCACTTTACGCGGATGATGGGGCTCTCTGGATGCGGGGGCGGAATTTGAAATACCTTCAAAGGAAAATGCAGGACGCTGTTGGAGCGGTGGAGGAATGGGCAAATAGGTGGGCTGTTAAAATGTCAGTGGCAAAGACCCAGGTTATCTGTTTTTCAAGAAGGCATAGAGAGGTGACGCTAAAGTTGTATGGGCAAAATCTGGAGCAAGTGGGTGTAGTGAGGTTTCTGGGTAATGTGTTTGATGAAAAGTTGACGTGGAAGCGGCACATTGAATCTGTTCAAAATAAGTGTAAGAAAGCGGCGGAGACCCATCTGAAGAAGCTGGACAGGGAGCAGGCTCAAGGTTTAAGGACGTGCTGCGGAGCATTTAAGTCTTCCCCTGTAGATGCTCTTCAGGTGGAGATGGGGGAGCTCCCCCTCCGATTGAGAAGAGTGAAGCTTATGCTTGCGTACTGGATTAATCTTCAAGGACATGGCACCACTCACCCTACAAAGGGAGTGCTGGTAGACTGCTGGGAACATCAGGAGACTACATCTTTTAGCTTTGGATGGATGGGGAATGTAAAAGCACAAGAATTTGGTCTGACTCGGTTTGAGTACTGCCCCACTGTTCCATGCCCGCCTGTCCCTCCATGGTTATTTTCTGCGCCGGAGGTAGACCTGTCACTACAGCAGGCTTTGAGGAATAGAAGCAGGGGTACCCCTGAGTGGTTTGTGGTACAAAAGTTGTTCGACAGGTATGAGGATAGTGTTATTTTGTATACAGATGGGTCCAAGGATCCATGCAGTGGAAGGACGGGTGCCGCAGTAAATATACCAAGATACAGTGTTGGCGTAAGAAAGAGGCTGTCTGACCATCTTGCTGTGTATACAGCCGAACTGATTGCAATTGCGCTTGCACTGAATTGTATTGGTAGTTGTGGCGAAGGGACGAGAAATGCAGTTATTGCATCGGACAGCCAAGCGGCTCTACTGAGCATTGAAACGGGAAAGTCATGTAGGATGGACATATTGAATAAGGTGTACTTCATACTGTTGCAGCTAACCAACAAAAATGTAAAGGTTGTCTTCATCTGGGTCCCTGCCCACGTTGGTGTGGATGGGAATGAAGAAGCTGATATTTTGGCTAAACAGGCGCTGAGGTCAGAAGAGATTAATATTCATGTTCCACTTAGTCGAGCAGAAGGGAAATCGCTCATTAACTCAAAAATTCTCCAGTTGTGGCAGGAATGTTGGGACATTAGTGACACCGGACGACATTTGTATAATATCCAAACGAGAGTTGCATACAAAAGAATTGTGGATGGTAGTCGCAGAGAGGAAATTGTGGTGTCGCGATTAAGGATTGGGCACACAGGCCTAAACTATTCTTTGTGGAGAATTGGGAAACACCAGTCAGGGTTGTGTGACTGGTGTGGCCAACCAGAAACCGTAAAGCACGTGTTAGTGGAATGTCACCAATATGCAGAGCGAAGGAGTGGACTCTGTTCAGTTGTAGCTAAAGAGAAGAAAGTGCTGTCAATTTGCACTCTTCTTGGTGATGCAAGCAAAGCAATTAGGAAAGAGCTGTTACGGTATCTGATAGACACAGAGTTATTTTCTCGCATATAAGAAAAGAAAAAAAAGAAAAAAAAATAATAAAGTAGTGATTGAACCTTTTGAGATCGTTTATTTATTTTAATTTTATTTTATTTTTAATTTTAATTTTATTTTTTGTTACTGAGCGCGAGGTTTCCCGGTTTCCCTCTGACCATTCTCAATGACTTACATTCCTGTCCAGTAAGTGGCGGTAATGCCCCGACACAGGTAGCCAACTGCCAATAAACCAAACAGAAGAAGAAGAAGAAGAAGTGATGAGCGGTGGTTGAAACAGCTGGCGAGTCTTCCTTGTTGAATTTGCGCATAAGCTTCATTAGTCGATACTAGAAATTGGATATGAACAAAATGTCCTTGCAGTGTGATCAACTGCACCGTTACATGAATGCATTGTCATTATCAGCACAAGGCTTCTGGGATAATCAATCTAGTTCACTCAAAGGACAATGGAATTTTCCCCAAACAGTGAAATCTGGTGGAAATTCTGAAAGGGAACACTGGCTTCTACGTCAGGCACACGCCCTCTATTCTATGTGCGTGAAATGTATCAGAAACATGCACAAAAGCCCGTACGCCTCCCTGTGTTATTTGAGCATAACTCTTTTGTCTTTCTAAAACTATGGGTTTTTCCTTCCCATCAGGGAAGACGAGTATATAAGAGCCAGCTGGATTCACAACAGCACATTGGAGAAAACGCCGTCTTCTCGTCATTTCGGTAAGGACTTAGGAGTTGAACATGTGTGTGTGGTTTTCATATGACTTCGAAATCATCATGTTGCTGCTTTGTTGTTTCCCTCACAGGATTTACAATCACCTGCAACAATGAACAACCTGGTGTGTAAGATTTAAAAAGGGTAATCAAATCATTGAAAAAATGTATAAAGTAAACGTGCTGTCTTTGTGTTTCGACCGACAGCTTGGACTTGCCATTGTCGCAGGGCTCATCTCTGGTAAGTTTGAATGCAAATATGGGATGCCTGGATATTTTCAGAATAAAAGTTATTGACACAATAACCATTTGCTGTAACCTCCTCTCATTGTTTGAGTTGCAAAGTTATGTTGTACCTACACCCTTTTCAAAGATAAAAAATGAAACTGTTCTTATTTATAGCTGGGAGCCTGCAGATGGAAATGAATCTACGCCCTCCAGTGGTATCCGCTCCACGTAAGCATAATCTAATTAACATTTACAGAACAAAGAGAAGAAGAAATGAATGCAAAGATATAGAAAAAAAAAACTCTTGATAGGACATGGCCATAGTAATATGTTGGAATGAATGGCAATTCCGACGGCCATCTTGTGACTGGCACTTCTAACCCTGTGCAATGTGATCAATTGGGAAACCCCACTTCCTTCCTACTGTTTTTTTATCTAGTTTTGTTATATCTTGACCAAAAATGATCATTCATAATTGACCGTATGTCATATTTGGCAAGAAAATACTTTTTTTGTTGGTGCAGTTTTTCAAATGTTATTTCAGTTTTATTGGAGGCATAGACTTAGGCCCAATCTCAATTCTCATTTCTACCTCTACCCCTTCCCCTCGCCCTCGCCCTACGAAATTGGACACCCTGGACGCCTGCAGAGGTGCTGGGCTCCACAATTTCCTATAAAAATATGGAACACATTATTGGTAACATCATTACCAAATACTACTGCATTTCTAATAAATTACCAGCACTACGGTTGGGTTGTCATCCCCTTGGAATGAGCCCACAACAACAGGAGGATCCACCGAAGGTCTGGAGCCCAGCACCTCATGCATGTCCTCAAAGTACTGCCAATCGGCAGCAGTTTTAACTCCTGGCACAATAGGTGTCTTCATAGATTATGTAGGGGTATTGTATTTCTTACCTTATATTTTCTTTTAAAGTTTTCCCACTTTTTGAAGCCTTATCGGGAGGAACAACTCCATCCAGCCCGTTCTCCTTTAAAAAGACAAATAATAATAAATAATGTCATGCAACTATTTTAACATTACTGTGTGTAATACATGTATAAAATGACGTTCTCTTACACTTATTAAAGAGCTCACGATACAACAGAAAGGAGAATGACAACGTTATAATCGTAGTTAAGATTAGGCTAGTTTATATGAAAAGTTCCGTTAGGCTCCGTAACAACAACAGTGCGATTGACATGCGTCTGAAAACCTACATTCTGGCGTAATATGTACATTTCGAACTTATCCTGAAAAAAACACCATGTTTTTATAACTTATTGAGCAAAATATGCTTACATTTGTACGACTCCTACCCCTTCGTCGGAAGTTTGCATCTGAAAAACCCTCGCTTGGGAGGCTATGTGGCCCTCTCCCTCACCCCTTCCCCTCGCCGCAAAATAGAATTGGGACACCCCTTCGTCTCTCGTGACCTGAGGGGAAGGGCTAAGCGGAGGGCTAAGGGGGAGAATTGAGATCGGGCCTTAAGCTCCATTTGTTCATGGGTTTTCCTCTGTCAAACACTTCAAACAATTCAGTTCTATTTATATCAAATATAATATTTGTTTCCCACTTTGTGTGCTTGGTGAAGGTGCGGGTTAAGAGGTTAAAACAGTCTTTCTGTTCTTTTTAACACTACATTATTGAACATGGGACAGTGATTACAATGAATGCTAACCACCGGATTGCTAACCGTAGAAGTCTGGAGAAAACAATACTAATACGGCTAAACAACTCGACGGAAAAACGAGTTGACGCGACACCTGTATCTCTGCTCCTACGGCTCAAGAGGGTGAAGGCAGCGGGAGCGCGCACGGCTGCCGACGGCCTCAGAGCGGAGCGGGCGCCATTACGCTGTAAATCAGATCTCTTAATATCATCGTTCTTTAAATACAAAATGAATGTTTAAGGCCATTTCAGGCGATGAAGCTACTGTGTTGAGATGACTTGGGGTCAGTTTGTCAGTGCGGGGCTTAATAAGCTCGATAGCCCCGCTCTTTACAAAAACCGGAGCAGCTGCCCTTCCAACGTACGTCGTCGCTCTAATGTACACTTGCTCGGCCACTTTTCTGAGAAGTTTTGTAAGTGCTGGCCGTCTTCATATTGCGATAGAAATGATAAAATCTAGTTTTTACTTCTGTATTTGCTAGTATAACATCACCACTAGCATTGTTTGGCTGAAATGCAAATAAGTAGCGCTACAAAAGTGTTCTATACATTTCTTTATATATATAAAAACGATTTATTTTGTACTTTTTATTTTTGCTTTCCACTACTGGACAGCGTCACATTATCGAACCAAAAAGCTATTTTCAAAGCCGTGCAGCCTAATCAGAAAAACCATCACGTCTTCATTAGTTTAATTGTTGTTGTTGTTCTTGTTAGCTAATAGGCCTACTTTTTAACATTTAGACACGCTTGCCATGTGTAGGTTCACAATACATTTTAGTACTGAGTAAAGAAAAAACTTACTTTAGGTGTCTGTTAGCGTTTATCCTAGTCCAGTCCCGTTCATTACCGTATTATTATCTGTTTGGCTCTCAGACGCTCAGACCGAACGGGGAAGACCTCTGCTCGTTCATGAGTCTTCACGCACACGCTCTCGCACGTCCACAGCACTGGTGACGTCACGTCATTGGAAAACCTTTTAAAAAATATTTTTGATGCTTTACAATTTTTTTAGGAAGAAAAAAAGTCCATGACCTAAAAATAGTAATTTTAAATAAATATATTAGCCTCAGTCTGAAACTCCAGATGGACCATTTTACAGGCTGCTACTTTTACATTATTGTCTATGGCAAAAAAAGCTGTTGAGCCGTAGGGTGCAATATCACGGCCTGCCACTAGCACAACTTATTTCAGAGGAAAGGGGGCGGACCCCCCACTGGTTGCTATAGGGGTTAGCGTCGCCGGCCAGTCACAAGATGGCCGCCACGTTTGCCACATCAATGAGTTTCATGTCCAATCTAGAGTTTTATGAAAGCTTTGGCAAAAGAGTAGACTACTATTACTTTCTTTCATCAACGCATATTTAGGAACACATTTTTCAAACATTATTTGTTTAATCTGCAAAGTCCAAATAACGTCTTATGCCAGTGTCACCCATCATTACATTTCATGGGCATCTGCAATCACAAAAATCTTTATACTCACAATCCATTTCCCAAGCTATATAAATAAAGAACCCACTAACAAATATGACCTAACTGAAATGTGTCTAATAAATATGAACAAAAATGGTCAACTCTTAAAATAAATGTCTGTTTGTGCTCAGGCTGCTGGACTGACTGGTTTGACAGGGACGACCAGTCAGGCAATGGAGACTATGAGACGCTGTCCCTCCTCCGTCAGGAGAACCCAGGGAAGATCTGTGACAACCCCGTGGACATCGAGGCCCGGACCGTGGGCTCTAATCTGACCGCGGCCGCAGCGGGGGACGTGGTGGTGTGAGTCACCCGACCAGATTCCTCATCTGGTTGATATTAGTGCATATGTTTAGTTTAGTTTAGTTTATTGTTTATTGAAACAGGGACAGTGTACAAAACCATTAGTCTTTACAAAAGAAGAGATGATTTGTACCAGATTTAGCAAAGTAGCTATTTTCCATCTGCAGTCCCTGGACAGGTGAGTACAAAAAACATTACAATCTATAAATCTAATCTACAATAAAATCACTATATAAAATACATTAGTTTTCTGTACACTTCTAGAAAGACATATAAACAATCCCTATAATTTACAATACATTCATCAATGCTGACACAATTGATGATCTAAAATATAATTTTTCAAATTTCGAGTAAAACTATTAAGATCTACAGACAGTTTCAAACAGTCTGGAAGCTCATTCCACTGTTTAATGGAGCGAAATGAGAAGGCACATTGTGCCCCCTCAGTGACCCAGCGGCTGCATGGGTGGTTAGCATAGCACTTTTATTTTTCATCATGCTTTTAGGGTTTCTGGTAGGTTTTCCCTTGTGATGGAAACATCTCCATGGTTACGCATATCCATAAAGAAAACCTACCAGAAACCCCCAAATCACATGGTCCTGTAGCGTCAGAGAAAAATAAATGCTATGCTATGCTAACCACCCATGCAGCCCCTGGGTCATTGAGAGGTCACGTGCACACACTCATATCAATGTTTGTTTGTTTTTTCTTCGCATAAAAAGTTGCATAGTGCAGCTTTAAATCATTCAAATAATTTTCAAACTGATACATGAATTTAAAAAATGTTATCACTTGTTTTTAACTTAAAGGTACTAATGGCTTACACTTGCATTGCACTTTACAATCCTATGTTGACAAGGTTCTTCAAAGCGCCACACTGTAGTCATTATTAATTCACTCCACACTTGGTGGCCACAGCTTGAACCTTGAACCTTCCCATTATAATGCGACCTGCTCTACTGTCTGAGCCACTGCCGCCCCATTGATAATAAACTCATTTACCGTTTTAGGGACTCTTGGTCCTCCGTACTGTACTTTTACAAGGACACAAAGACACTTCACACAGAGAAAGACAAACAAAGCAAACGTAAGAGCAGAGAGTGAACAACAGAGGATGAGTCATGAGGACCAGCTGAGTTTGGAAAAGGTTTTTAAAGGTGTACAATGAGTCTTTTAATCCCCCCCCCCCCCTCGAAAATTGCGCTGCTGGTCCCACATTTGCACGTGCTACTCGCTTTGCACATGAAGAAACGCTTGCTTAATGACCCCCCTCTGTCTTGTGTTTCAGGATGGACAAAGTTACAGGCTTTTTTTGCAGAAACATGGACCAAAAGGGCAAAATGTGCAACGACTACCGCGTCCGCTTCATCTGCCACGCCCCCTACTGCGCAAAAGGAGGTACTGAAATAGTCACTTTATTGTAGCGGAGATTTTCAAATAGCCGACTGGACTTAATGAGTTGGGTAGAAGATGTTTCCCTTCATCTTTAGAAGCTTCTTTTCACTCTTTGTAGCATAAATGATTCAAGATTCAAGATTTTTTAGTAGAAGAACCACACAGTGATGGAGCTGGTCAGGATGCTCTCTATAGTCCCTCTGTAGAAGTACCACACAGTGATGGAGCTGGTCAGGATGCTCTCTATAGTCCCTCTGTAGAAGTACCACACAGTGATGGAGCTGGTAAGGATGCTCTCTATAGTTCCTCTGTAGAAGAACCACACAGTGATGGAGCGGGTCAGGATGCTCTCTATAGTCCCTCTGTAGAAGAGCCACACAGTGATGGAGCGGGTCAGGATGCTCTCTATAGTCCCTCTGTAGAAGAACCACACAGTGATGGAGCGGGTCAGGATGCTCTCTATAGTCCCTCTGTAGAAGAACCACACAGTGATGGAGCTGGTCAGGATGCTCTCTATAGTCCCTGTGTAGAAGAGCCACACAGTGATGGAGCTGGTCAGGATGCTCTCTATAGTCCCTGTGTAGAAGAACCACACAGTGATGGAGCTGGTCAGGATGCTCTCTATAGTCCCTCTGTAGAAGAACCACACAGTGATGGAGCGGGTCAGGATGCTCTCTATAGTCCCTGGTAGAATATATATAATATATATAATATTTGTTTCCCACTTTAACATTTTAACCCCCACCTGAACCGATCACATTTTCTCCATTTTGTCATTACCCAAAACTAAAAGCTTCTTGAAGAAAAAAAACCAGCCAAAATAGTGACAAAAAATGAGTCAAACACGAGGACGAAAAAGCAACAGAAAAGCCTTCAAAACCGTGACAAAGAAGTGACCAAAAATGATGACGACACAAGGGAAAAGACCCATTTAGATCAGTTTTGTAGGTCTTAGCTTTCAAATGAGGTGTTACTCTGGCCTAGAGGCTGTAACCTTTTAGATTTGGGTAAAGTCGAACTTGAGAAAATGTGCTTGGTTAAGGTGCGGGTTAAGAGGTTAAAACAGTATTTCTGTTCTTTTTAACACTACATTATTGAACATGGGACAGTGATTACAATGAATGCTAACCACCGGATTGCTAACCGTAGAAGTCTGGAGAAAACAATACTAATACGGCTAAACAACTCGACTAAAAAACGAGACATTTCAAATAACATCCTGACTGAGATATGAGACTTGGAAGTAATACACTCATTGTTTGTGATTGGTTGTATCTCACATCTTTCTGCTGAATCAATGAAAAATGTTGCTCCTGGTTTTCCACTGGTTGCTATAGGGGTTAGCGTCGCCGGCCAGTCACAAGATGGCCGCCACGTTTGCCACATCAATGAGTTTCATGTCCAATCTAGAGTTTTATGAAAGCTTTGGCAAAAGAGTAGACTACTATTACTTTCTTTCATCAACGCATATTTAGGAACACATTTTTCAAACATTATTTGTTTAATCTGCAAAGTCCAAATAACGTCTTATGCCAGTGTCACCCATCATTACATTTCATGGGCATCTGCAATCACAAAAATCTTTATACTCACAATCCATTTCCCAAGCTATATAAATAAAGAACCCACTAACAAATATGACCTAACTGAAATGTGTACGAACAAAAAAAAAAACAACAACAAAAATGGTCAACTCTTAAAATAAATGTCTGTTTGTGCTCAGTCTGCTGGACTGACTGGTTTGACAGGGACGACCAGTCAGGCAATGGAGACTATGAGCTGCTGTCCCTCCTCCGTCAGAAGAACCCAGGGAAGATCTGTGACAACCCCGTGGACATCGAGGCCCGGACCGTGGGCTCTAATCTGACCCCGGCCGCAGCGGGGGACGTGGTGGTGTGAGTCACCCAACCAGATTCCTCATCTGGTTGATATTAGTGCATATGTGACCCCCCGGTGACCCAGCGGCTGCATGGGTGGTTAGCATAGCACTTTTATTTTTCATCATAGCAGCCTCTAGGATGCTGCTTTTAGGGTTTCTGGTAGGTTTTCCCTGCTGATGGGAAACATCTCCATGGTTACGCATATCCATAAAGAAAACATACCAGAAATCCAAAAATCACATGGTCCTGTAGCGTCAGAGAAAAATAAATGCTATGCTATGCTAACCACCCATGCAGCCCCTGGGTCATTGAGAGGTCACGTGCACACACTCATGTCAATGTTTGTTTGTTTTTTCTTCGCATAAAAAGTTGCATAGTGCAGCTTTAAATTATTCAAATAATTTTCAAACTGATACATGAATTTAAAAAATGTTATCACTTGTTTTTAACTTAAAGGTACTAATGGCTTACACTTGCATTGCACTTTACAATCCTATGTTGACAAGGTTCTTCAAAGCGCCACACTGTAGTCATTATTAATTCACTCCACACTTGGTGGCCACAGCTTGAACCTTGAACCTTCCCATTATAATGCGACCTGCTCTACTGTCTGAGCCACTGCCGCCCCATTGATAATAAACTCATTTACCGTTTTAGGGACTCTTGGTCCTCCGTACTGTACTTTTACAAGGACACAAAGACACTTCACACAGAGAAAGACAAACAAAGCAAACGTAAGAGCAGAGAGTGAACAACAGAGGATGAGTCATGAGGACCAGCTGAGTTTGGAAAAGGTTTTTAAAGGTGTACAATGAGTCTTTTAATCCCCCCCCCCCCTCGAAAATTGCGCTGCTGGTCCCACATTTGCACGTGCTACTCGCTTTGCACATGAAGAAACGCTTGCTTAATGACCCCCCTCTGTCTTGTGTTTCAGGATGGACAAAGTTACAGGCTTTTTTTGTAGAAACATGGACCAAAAGGGCAAAATGTGCAACGACTACCGCGTCCGCTTCATCTGCCACGCCCCCTACTGCGCAAAAGGAGGTACTGAAATAGTCACTTTATTGTAGCGGAGATTTTCAAATAGCCGACTGGACTTAATGAGTTGGGTAGAAGATGTTTCCCTTCATCTTTAGAAGCTTCTTTTCACTCTTTGTAGCATAAATGATTCAAGATTCAAGATTTTTAGTAGAAGAACCACACAGTGATGGAGCTGGTAAGGATGCTCTCTATAGTCCCTCTGTAGAAGAACCACACAGTGATGGAGCTGGTCAGGATGCTCTCTATAGTCCCTCTGTAGAAGTACCACACAGTGATGGAGCTGGTAAGGATGCTCTCTATAGTCCCTCTGTAGAAGAACCACACAGTGATGGAGCGGGTCAGGATGCTCTCTATAGTCCCTCTGTAGAAGAGCCACACAGTGATGGAGCTGGTCAGGATGCTCTCTATAGTCCCTCTGTAGAAGAACCACACAGTGATGGAGCTGGTCAGGATGCTCTCTATAGTCTCTCTGTAGAAGAACCACACAGTGATGGAGCTGGTCAGGATGCTCTCTATAGTCCCTCTGTAGAAGAACCACACAGTGATGGAGCTGGTCAGGATGCTCTCTATAGTCCCTCTGTAGAAGAACCACACAGTGATGGAGCTGGTAAGGATGCTCCCTATAGTCCCTCTGTAGAGGAACCACACAGTGATGGAGCTGGTCAGGATGCTCTCTATAGTCCCTCTGTAGAAGAACTACATAGTGATGGAGCTGGTCAGGATGCTCTCTATAGTCCCTCTGTAGAAATACCACACAGTGATGGAGCTGGTCAGGATGCTCTCTATAGTCCCTCTGTAGAAGTTGCACATAACAGAGGCTGGGACTCTGGCTCTTCTTAACTTGCGGAGAAAGTAGAGACGCTGATTACGTTTCTTGACCAGAGATGTAGTGTGCATGGTCCAGGAAAGGTTCTCTGTGATGTGCGCACCCAGGAACTTAGTGCTGGTCACCCTCTCCACTGCAGCACCGTTGATTGTTAGAGGAGCATGCTGGACCCGCGCTCTTCGAAAGTCCACAACAATGGACAATAAAAAACGTTGGGACTCAATGAAAAGGATCACGTGCATGAACAATAATAAACAGTATTTGGTGACCTTGAACGATGAGGAATATGCTAACAACTTAAATGACTTCTTCTTGAGGCATCTTGAGGCTTACAGCGAATCTAACTTTTCTGCTGTGGCTGATTTAATTGTTGATGGTGACTTTTGGGCTTTCATTGATCCGCAGGAAGGCCAAGCCATTTTTAGCAAGGTCTCTAGTAAAAAAGCTGCTGGTCCGGACGGCCTGTCAGCCTTCCTACTGAAAAGTTGTTCACAGGAGTTAACTGAGGCCTGGTGCCCCATCTTTCAGTTGTCTGCCAAGAGCTGTGTGGTCCCACAGTTCTGGGAAAAGTCAACAATTATACCTTTACCTAAGACTTCTTGCCCAGCTACAAATAAAGACTATCGGCCTGTGGCCTTGACGAGCATTGTTATGAAATGTTTTGAGAAAATTATGGTGAACTCGTTAAAATCAGAAGTTACAGCTTTTTTAGATCCACTACAATTTGCTTATAAGCAAGGTCTTGGCACCACTGATGCAATTGTTGGAATGTCTCATTTGATTTGTAAACATCTGGAAAACTCTAATTGTTACGCACGGGTCCTATTTGCTGATTTTACATCGGCCTTTGACACTTTGTCTGAAGCAAAAACAAGCAGCACTGGAGTGCCCCAAGGAGCTGTAAGCTCTCCCATTCTTTTTACTTTATACACAAACGAATGCAGAAGCAAAAAGCCAAACAACAAAATCTTATAACTAAAGAGATGGTCTTTGACCCCAAAGGGCTTATGTCACATGACCCAATTCTTATTGGTGGTAGTGAAATAGAACAACTTGAGTCCTTCAAATATCTTGGTGTTTATATTGATATCCTACTCAAGTGGAATGTGCATGTTGATTTTCTTTGTCGCAAATTGTCTCAGAGGCTTCATTTTTTAAGAAGACTGAGATTGTTTGGCGTTAGTACAAAAATAATGTCTTGGTTTTATAATGCTGTTCTGGAAAGCCTAATTAGATACGGCATGGTTGCCTGGTTTGGTCCTCTCACTGTCCTGTGTAAAACCAAAATTGAGAAATTGGTCCGAAATGCCTTGAAGATTATTGGCAGGAAAGAGTATCCTTCTTTAAAAACACTCTTTGAATCCTCGGCCTTGGCACAGGCAAAAAACATTCTTAAAGAACCTTCTCATGTGCTCTTTAATGAATACGAGCTTTTACCATCAGGGAGACGATATCGGGCTATAAGAGCCACAAAACACCGATACAAACACGCTTTTATTCCTGTGTCGGTTGCTCTTTTTAACAAGTGCAGTTAATACTTTGTTAGGCTTTTTATGTTCTCTTATTGCCTGATGTTACACTGGGCAACATTGTGGCCTTAATGTGTAACACATTCTGTTGTATTTTGATTGTTGTATTGTGATTGTTATGGCGCAGCCATATTCCACTGTTGAAATTATGCCGAACGAGCTGACTGTTGTCCTTTTTGTACTTGAATATATTTAATGCATCTTTTATATATTGCTATTGTATGTACCACAGCATGGCAAGTCCAAGACAAATTTCCCTATGGGACAATAAAGTTTATCTTTTGTCTTCTCCACATTTAGAGAGGTTGTTCTGTGTGCACCACATGGCCAGACTGCTCACCTCACTCCTGTAGTTTGACTCGTCTCTGTTGTTGATGAGACCCACCACTGTTGTGTCGTCTGCAAACTTGATAAAGAGGTTCGAGTCGTACTTTGGAGCACAGTCATGGGTCAGCAGAATGAACACGGGAGCTCCCCAAGGCTGTGTGCTGAGCCCCCTCCTATTCAGTGTGATGGTTCTGGAGGACTCTCCGCTGACACGTACAGCCTGTGGTCTCCCCGTCAGAAAGTCCAGCAGCCAGTTGCACAGTGATGTGTTGATCCCCAGGTGGAGCAGTTTGTGTTAGCTGCTGTGGGATTATAGTGTTGAATGCTTCAAGGTGAGTGAGAGCTGAATGAAGTGCAGTGGAGATGGCCTCTTCAGTTGAGCGATTGGACCGGTAAGCAAACTGGTATGGGGTGGGAGGGAGAACAGACTTGATATGTTCCATGACGAGCCGCTCGAAGCACTTCATAAGAATTGGAGTGAGTGCTACTGGGCGGTAGTCATTAAAGCAGGAGGGTGGTGACTTCTTTGGCACTGGAATGATGCACTGGTAAAACACAAGTTAGAGGCCTATTAAAGCAATACTGAGGGGGAGGGGTCAGGACTGCCATAGCCTCCTGACTACCAGGGGGGAAAAAATTGTCTAATCATCTTTTTTTTAAATTCCCCAACCTTTGAAAGGTAAATGAAATACTGAAAACATTTTTTTGTTTTTTTAAGTTTTTATTTTTAGGATATCATGTGTCCACTACAGTGGACATCGGAACGCCATACATGTGAAACGGAACCTTGATGGCAACTAGTCAGCCCCAAAGGAAATACAAAAAAGTCAACATAATGAGTTGAACATCCACATAACTGTTTATCATCACTTTTGTTTTGCTTTGCTGTGCTCATTTGGAATGATACTTCAAAAAGCAATTCCCTTTCTTGGAAACACAAAGGAAAACCTTGCACTTTGTGCACATCACATATGTTTTACTCGTGCAGCCGGATCTGCGACACCTTGATGCATGTGTTTCGTCCACCATCTCTGGAAGATGGATGGCGCCGTAGTGTCTCAGAGCTGCATTTGGCTGCGGTTTCCACTTTTGACGTGGGGGAGTGTAGTCATCTTCGCTGTCACTTTCGACTCCTGCTTGGGCCCGAGTAATCAAGTCTTCACCAAGGAGCAGTTTGAAGTCAAGGAACTTCAGTTGTTTCTTCCCCAGAGACTGGCAGTCACTCTTGTACTGCAGCCATGAGTTGGTGATTGCCAGGTCAAAAAAGTGGAACACTGCACGCACTGTCCATTTTCGAGTGCGAGAGGCCATCCTGTAGAAACTCAACATTCGGTCAACCAAGTCCACACCACCCATGTTGGTATTGTACTCAGCAATTGCCTGTGGCCTTGACACTTGGACAAACCTTTTGTCTTTCTTGGACCATCTTCTGCGTGTGTCCTGAGGTTAAATGCCATAGGCAGAGGATGCCAGGACAACTGGCTTGTTGTCCAACCACTTTATCACGGCAAGTTCAGGAGGGCTCCGTCTGATTACCATCTCTGATGCCCCTCTTCCTTTCTTTTTGAAGGGTTTGTCCCCTATGATCTTGCACTCCTTTGGAACTCTGTTTTTCATGAGGGTTCCAGTGCCTGTCATCCCTTTTGCCATCAGGGTGTCGAGGAGATTGATCGTTGTAAAGAATCTGTCGAAGAACAGGTGGACTCCTTGGGGAACAGACTCTGTCAAATGAAGAACAGCTTGCTCTCCAATGCCCTTTCCTTCTGTGACTCTGAAGGTAGTCTTGCCTTGGTAGACCACAAAGTCTAAGACCAGACCAGTGGGTGTGGCCAAGACAAACACCTTCAATCCAGTTGGGTTCGGCTTGCCTGGTACATTCTGGCGCACTGGGCATCGACCAGTAAATGGGATAATTTGCTCATCAATGCACAATTTTCCTGTTCTAGGGAGACTTAGACATCCTTGCCTTACTTTGGTCAAGAGAGGCCTGATTCTCCACAAGAGATCACCGGCTTTTTCATCTTCTGAAACGTCAAGGTCATTGACAATCTTAATGGAATTTCTCAGCTTGTAAAACCGATTTCTGGTCATGGATTCTGCCACAATTTGAACTCTGGTATTTGAGGCCCAATACATTTGAATGTTTGGATATCTTAGACAGCCCATGTAAATAGAATTCCCAAAGAATGTCTTCAGTTCTTCAGGAGTGGTATTTATTTATTTATTATTTACAATTCGCAGTAAAATCCTCCCTGCTTCTGAGAATGACTCCCTTTCTTTCATTTTAAAAAAAACAGAACAAATTGGAGGAAATGACTACTTATGTCCACTACAGAGGACATTTTTTAAATACTTAAATACTATACTAAAATAGACCTAAAATAATTTAGAAAATGCTTTGATGTGTTCTTAAGAGACTTATATAAAATATGCCAACACCATTTTAAGCCAAAATTTGCTCAATAAAATGTATTATGCACTTACTTTTCCTCTTCCCGTAAAATGTGCTTTCAGAGACGGACGCCATTTTCCTGAATGAGGAAGTGAAAAACCCAAAGCCCCACCCCTTCATATTTGGTATCATTGAAAAGCCCTAAATGTCCTCTGTAGATAGCAAAGGGAGTTAATGCAGTAGTATGGAGTGGGTAAGAGATATTGAGGTTTACAAATGTCCTCCACAGAGGACAAATTTGAACTACTGGTAGTCAGGAGGATAGCCACGCCTACTGACTTACTCCTTGGCAGTTTTCCTATTCAAAATGGTAATAACGGGGCCAATCTGAGTCATTATGTTTCAAGCCCTCCATCATACAAATGAGACAGTATGCAGTTTGTAGTTTTTGACAAAATTGATTAAAAAAAACAACTTTTCACTGTTTTGAACTCGCTAGCAAAAAGTCTGGTTAGCGTTTCTAAGACGGAGAGGCACAGTCAACTTTAGATCACTGCTGCTCTCTTTGTGACACTTTTTGCAGGGGATTGAATGACCTGGGACGCCGGTAAAACTGAAATTACCCCAGGACATCAGTATACTTTTATCAGCAATGTCGACAATTCACTTATTTCCAGACTTGTTCCCGGAAATGACCTCTCTTTTGTGTGATTCCCCTTACAGTGTCAAAGTGAGCGGGACCATCCCAACTACAGCAACTGGGCAGGACTTTATCATGTGAGTTACTTGGTATGAAATGGGTGATGATACATAACCAAAGACGCCAAATAACACCCACGTTAATTTAATTTCTACTCTTGGAAGGGAGAGGAGACACAGTTCCAAAATGGTTACATTGATATATCAAAAAGGATTGGATCAGGATCTGAGACGACACCAATTCCAGTGAGGGGGGGGCGGGGTTGGAACATGTTTGGGACATGTTCCATGTGTAGATGAGCCAGAACTGTAGAAATATTTGCGTGAGGGGAATCACAGTCTAAAAGCATGTCAATTTATCATATTGGGTCATTTACACCTGTCCCAACCATGTCCCAGCTTCCGGCCGTTCACACTCGTTTGAGGCTAGATGCGCTTGGGCAAAGTGAACTCGTGTTTCGGAAATGAGGAATTGGTGTTGTATCCAGAAATGTAAGTTCAAGTACACCGGCTAATGTACCTCTGTTTTCAGATTTTGTAGTATTAAGACGTAGCTTGAAGCCAAAGTCGTATTTAAGAGAGTTCTGAAGGTCAATAATATTAGGTTTCGAGCAGTAAATAATGGTCTTGTCTACATAAAGGTGAATATTCTTACTGACCATGGGATAAAGTAACTTATTTTTAATCGCCTGTCCTTATACTTCCTTATTGTTATAATTATTATTATTTTCAGTTTCAATCCGACCCAGGGGTTTGTGTGCAAGAACGTTCCGGGCCAGTCCTGCAAAGACTACAAGGTGCGCTTCGGCTGCAGCTGTAAATGAACACCTGCCCGGAAGAAGAGGACATTCTTTATACTGTAATGTTCTCTTAATGGAAATCTGAATCAATAAACCGCTGATGAATAAGCCTTTTCTGTCATACATAGTGAAGTACTTTGGGGGGGGGGGGGGGGGGCCCGAACACAGTGTTAAAGGGAATGCCGTGAGACCACTTCGCTATGGAGGATTGAAAGTGCCACAATTAAATAAATAAATGCACCATTAAATAATTAAATAAATGTGTCATTAATTAAATAAATGTGTCATTAATTAAATAAATGTGTCATTAATTAAATAAATGTGTCATTAATTAATTAAATTACCAATGATTCTGTGTAAAAAATATATATAATTATTTATCTATTTAATTAATTATTTCATGGTCCTGTGTTGCAGTGTTTCATGAATTAATTTTATCTGTCAAACTCGCCCATCAAAAGTTGTGGGCGGGCTAAAGCCTGGTTAACTCAAATCTAGTCTAATCCATTGCTTTGGCCTGAAGTGTTTTTTGGAAACATGGCGGCTACGCTGATGGAGGACCTTCATGAGGTTTCAAGGGAGTTGGTGCGAGATATTTTCGACCTTGCTGAGTATGTGGAAGCAGGACCTGCAGACCCCGAGCATACAGAATAAAGCGGAGGAATTTATTGAAGTTCTTGGAGTTATTTCCACACTTTCTGACCAAGGCATTGACTGTAGAGTGACCGAAATTTTAGAAGAAGTACTCTACAGGGGTGCTAGTTGGAATGTGCCGTTGCCTCAATGCCCCGGTCGCAATGTACCGCATCCATTGGTTTTACCGCCACCTACCGGGCGGATGAGTGCTCTTTACGATTATTGAGAAACAGCAGATATTAATTTAAAAAAAGTTATTTCTTGACATCCCTTGATAGAGTGATCGAGGCTTGTGTTTAGTTGTTTTTGCTTGAGTATTCAAACATACGTAAGGGAGAATAGCGCCACCCAGCGTATCGGAGTATGTTCACTAGTCTGCATCAATCCATTATTCTGGAATTGATTTGCCTTGACTCGATGAGCAGGATGACCAATCAGGTGTTAGGACCCACCCCTCAAACTTTGATGGGCGAGTTTGACAGATAAAATTAATTCATGAAACACTGCAACACAGGACCATGAAATAATTAATTAAATAGATAAATAATTATATATATTTTTTTACACAGAATCATTGGTAATTTAATTAATTAATGACACATTTAATTAATTAATGACACATTTATTTAATTATTTAATGGTGCATTTATTTATTTAATTCCATATTTAATTAATTAATGACACATTTAATTAATTAATGACACATTTATTTAATTATTTAATGGTGTATTTATTTATTTAATTGTGGCACTTTCAATCCTCCATACTTCGCAACGCAACGGGAACAAGGGAAAATGTGTCAAGACAGCTTCAGCTTTGGCCTAGTGAAATTAAGACTTTAAAAATAACTTTTTAATGCCTTCACAGTGAAATTTAATGCCATTATCATGGGTCAAAGAATACAATTTGTTCTCATTTTACTGACATTGTAAATAAATTACCTATTAAATAATATATTTTTAAAATATATATATATAAATGATAAGTAGTAAATAATTAGGTTAGTGTAAGTAAAAGGATATAGTTGGACAGTTTGAGGTTTTTTATTTTAAACATTTTTAGACCAAGTTGGCTTGATGAAATTATAAACAGTGGCCATTGATCCAGTCAGTCTCAGAACTAAACCAGCGTAATTTCAGTGGGACTTTAGTTCTAACCATGTCCTGGACACAACCAGGTCTGAACCAGGACTAAACAGGCTAGGTTCTGTGCTTAGTCACAGGGAGCAGCAGTGCACACTTGACTCCGGACGAGCGTCTGTCTGGTTAAAGTTGTGCTGTTGGGCAGTTGTTATGCCCACATTTGAAGTGTCAGGACCATGACAGTCTTTACCCAGGAGGTGTTTTTAGCAGAGTTCTCCGCCTCACCTCACAGACCAAAGAGCTGGGGTCCGTCACATACGCAGTTGATTTTTTAAACACGCCAGGATGGTGCCATGCCATTGGTCCGACAACCCATTAGTCCGACGTCTCATTCTTCTGAAAATGTCCCATTGAGCAGAGATGCCATTAGTCCGACCTCTCTAACCCAGTTGTGTTGTGGATTAGAAAGCCATATACAACCATTGGCCCTAACCTTATAGTCAGTGGACTCTTGCCTGAACCTCATTTTGTTTTTCAACCCCTACTCAATGGGGCATTTTCGGAATAATGGGTTATCAGACTATTGTTGTTGGACTAATGAGCCGATCCCGCCAGGAGCAAGTTAGCTTAAAACTTTAAAGCTTAATTTTCTGTACTGTTCGTCCGAGGACTGCACTAGTGGCATGGAGTTAAGGAAGCTACAGGGCCATTTCAAGATATTTGGGGGCCCTAGGCAAAAGAGTGAAGTGAGGCCCCAAGTCCTTGCTCAGAATTTTGTTTTAAAATCAGATGGAATTTCTTGTATTCTGGTGCATTTTAAGAGTCATGAATTACTCTGTAGTACGCTACACAAAGTGGCCACTAGAGTGTAGTAAAGGGCACAGTGTCTTCACTGAGGCATTGTTGATGGGAATGACACAATTTGATTCATGTTTATTTGGTCAACAAGGCAAAAACAAGGTAAAAAAGTATGATTATTCATATTATCATTCTTAAGAACTGTCTTCTCTTTATGCTGTGCATTGGGTTTTTTTTTATCTTGAACTATACAATTTATGTTGAATTAAAAGAAAGGAAATAAAATGGTGTATAACACAAACTATTTTAACAATGTACAACCAGGATTTTTTTGTCATAGAATAACCATCCAAAATGAAGTTTAGCAACGCTTGCGGACTTTAGCTTGCACAAACGCAGTGACCAAATCGTCCATGTTCAATGATCTCCTTGTGTTGCGCTCTATTGATATAAGGGCCAGTCCTCTCAGTCTTTCTTGGCTCATGGATGATCTGAGGTAAGACTTTATCAGTTTCAAAGCTGAAAAGCTTCTCTCTTCAGAAGCTACAGTGACAGGAAGTTTCAGAAGGAGACGTAGTGCTATGCTGAGATTGCAGTACAAATCCAGCATGTCCTCACTGTAAATGTAATTCAGCATATCTTGTGAGCATGCAGAGACATCACCAGGAAAGGTATGGATGGCTGATCTGACCTCCAAAACTAAATCCTCTGCCTCAATGTCATGAAGCATCTTCTCTAAGGTTTTGCATTTCACTTGCAGTTTATTTTCATTTACAGCTCGCCTCATATTGTCTTTGGAAAATAGAAAACTGTACAGTGCATACACATTTTCCATTTTTGAGAAGCGGTCATTGAGACTTCTAAGTGCAGTGTCTACTAAAGGAAGAAAGAATTCCCTTCTGAATGCCTGTTCTGGACTGTGTAGAGTTTCTTCTGCTGCCGAGTCACAGTCAAAATGCTTTGGTGTTCTTTTCTGTCTCTTTGCAGGAAGTATTTTTTCAATCTTCAGTTCCTCTGCAATGTCCATTGCATCGGATTGACAGCAAGACAACCCACTTTCTCTAAACTGCCAAAGATAAACTCTCACACCTTCTGTTTCTTTTCTGAGTGTTTCCAGAGAAACATTTGGACTCTGCAGAAGTTTACTCATGTGGTTTATCTGGTACAAAATATTGTACCAGATAATGGTGAAGGAAACGCCATGTGTTCATTTCACCGTGCAGACTTTTGGCAGTGGACAATGTCTCAGCATCCCTTATTTCAACAGCAAAAGTCTGAAGTGCAGACAGTGCTTCCAAAACCTCCGGTAGGTGGTAACGCAACACTTTAACACTGTCTATTCGAGCTTCCCACCTGGTTGCTGACGATATTTTTAAAGTCAACTGCGTGACATGTTGCTTGAGAACAGCCCACCGTTGCACTGAAGAGCTGAACAGATTGTAGAGTCGTTGGAACAAACCAAAAAAGAACATAGACATAACAGATGATTTTGCTGCATCTGAAACAACACGATTTAGTGTGTGACTGCTGCAGGGCACACACAGAGCTTTGCTGTTCATTTGCAAAATTCTGTCCTAGGTGACGGGTCAGACAAAGAGCGGTTCAGAAGCCCCTTATGAGAGACCAACAGGCCCGGGTAGAACCATGAGGCAGTCCTTCTGTGGACCCACCACCTGCAGGAGGAGCCAGAGGGGCTGGTGCAGCTCCAACAGCTGCCCCCACGACCCGGCAACGGACAAGTGGAAGAAGATGGATGGATGGATTTAATGTATGGTAATTATTATTTATTTATTTTTATGTATGTTTTTAGTGGAATGACTGATTTGATTTCACTTGATTTGATTATATCTTTTTTTTTTAATTCCTATATACCGTCGATCTTATACTTTGGAAACGCTTGTTTATAAAATGTCCTATATAAATAAAGTGGATTGGATTGAATTAATATATATTGGTTAATAGTTATTACATTTTCCTGTAAGTTGCTTATGTTTGTGTAGTAGGTTGAAAAACGCTATATCTAAAGTTAATATTTTGACAAACGCCCCCTCTATTTTTTTGTATATTCGCTATTGTCTGTTTTGTTTTGGGTAATACACATCCTGACCAGTAGATGGTGCAGTAGCGCTACTGTGGGGACTAGAGAGGCTCGCGCAGGCGCAGCTTCAGAAGTAAACGAGCTGTGGCCTGATTAACAACGCCTCCTCTGCGTCTGTCCACAGGTACGATACAAAGTTACGTTTGTAGCTCAATCTTGGTCCAAACCTATTGTAATCCACTTCGAAGTGTTGAATGTATGATCTGAACTAACTGTGAAAGTGTCAGATAATTCGGTTTTAGGAGAAGATGTATTTTTCGTTGTGAACGTTGCTCAACGGTAAAACAAAAAAACGTTAGTAGAAATGTAGTACGTGTGTAGTTTAGAAAATGTGTATTTTTAGGCATATCCAAGCATTGTTTCATGCTAAAGTGCTTTTGTAACAAGTAGTCAATATGTTACTCAAATTCAAGTTTAATTTCAGAGTTATATGGACTTTCTTTTTCTGTTGCTACACTACGTGTGTGTATGTATGTGCGTGTGCGTGCACGTGATATAGAATAAAAGGAGCGAGCGAGGGAGATGTACTGTTGGAGATTTAGTGGACTTTTAATACACTACCACAGTCATATGGAGTTGGAATGTGTGTGTATGTGACTTTAGATTTTAATGTATTTGTGTATTTTGCAAATGGACAAATATTGTCAATGTTTTTGGATGTATGTGAATATTGAATTCAGAAGTAAACGAGCTGTGGCCTGATTAACAACGCCTCCTCTGCGTCTGTCCACAGCTACACCACCATTGGCAACACAGGTACGCTACCTGTGTGCCACTTGTCACCGCCCAGCTTCCCCTAGGGCTGGCGCCGGTAACATTTGTATGTTTCAGACCTTCTGTGAGACGTTCCGTTGGTCGACCTGTGGGAAGACCCGGTGAACGTGGGCCGTGGCAGAACGAGGACGACATCGATCCGTTTGGCGTAAATGGTTTTCCTTTTTTTTTTACCTCGAGCCTTCTGATGAAGAGGAGGAAGAGAGTCTGCAGACTCTGGCGAAGAGGAGGAGGACACGGACTCTGGCGACAGCAGTCTCTCGGAGGAAGAGGAAGGTGAAGAGGACAACCAGCGCTTTCCTTCAGAAGAGTTTTGGGCTGGCGGGCGGGCCCCTCCTGCTCAAGCTGTGGAGCCAGTGGGTCTTCCCCAGATCCCTGCCCCACAGCAGCGAGCAGAGAGCCCGTCTCCAGCCTCTAGCGCAGCACAGAGGATGTCTCCCCCTGGACCGTCCCGTCCCGGATGTGTCTTCAGGTCCTGCTCCGGACTCCGGCTCGGCGGATCCAAGCGCAGGAGGGAGGGAAGATGACGAAGACGAGGAGGACGACTTCAAGCGCCCGCGCCTCTCCTCTTAAGAAAACGTCCAGAGGCTTCACCTGCTATTTACTTCCACTACCCCCACCTGCTCCAGGACGAGGACTGAGTTTTAGCCTCAGAGCTTAGGACCTGGAAACTTATCAGCGACTTTTACCACCTCCTACATCGCCGCGCTGTAACCTGTATATAGTCTATACTTAGTCATAGCTGTGTGTGCTTCAAAAACAAGGACAAAAAAAACTATCTTTTTTGTAGTAGTAGTAACTGTGTTTCCAGTTTTCTAAATGTAAAAGGTAGGTGTGCGTGTTTTAAAAACCCCCCGATATATTTCCATTATTTCGTACATTCTACTTTTTCTTCTTAGTCATAGCTGTCTGTGCTTTAAGAGAAAAAGACAACAGTTCGCCCTTTTCCTGCAGTTGTAGCTGTGTGCCGTAACTAGTTTCACTCTGGGCATAGGAGGGGTAAATTACACAGGATCGCCCCATAGCCCGATAGTTACCAGTGCGACGCCTTCACTGTGCGTTTTGTGTAAATATTCCATTTGTCGTCTATATTGGCTGTGTGTTTGAACTGAACATTTGGATCAGGAGGTCTGGGTTTGTTGACGAGCTGGTCGCTGGTCGGACAATCCCTGTTCCCCTGTTGTTGTTATGGGGTAGCAGTGGCTCAGCTGGTAGAGTTCGACCTCTAACACTCAAAGGTTGGTGGTTCGATCTCTTATACTGGCAGTGCACACTGTTCTTGTGTCCTTGGGCAAGACACTTGACCCGCCTTGCCTCCAGTGTGGATGTGTGGGTGGACAGAGTGAATGGCTGACTGTTGTAATGTAAGGTAGTGTGTCTTTGGAGACGCTTACCGACTGTGATAACTCTTCAGTTTCTGGGACACTCCCTCCTTCCCCGTTTATCTTGTTTTTTAATGTACTGTGTCATAAAAAGATTTGACTTGACTCTTGTTTTTTAGAGTTATTTCTAAGTCTATTTTTGCTGTGTTGATGATCACAAAGTTGAATAAATGAGCATATTCATTCAATCTTTTTCTTCAGTGTGTAATTTAAGTTATTTTTGTCACTATAAAAATAACTTTTGTCATATTGCCCACCCCTAACTAACCCTGAGCTCACACTTTAGTGACTTACACGCACTCCTCAACACTAACAAACACATCCCAACACACTCACTACATACTTGCGCAATGTGCATGGACTTTCAGCACTTTTAACATGTCCCCCTTTTTTATTCTCTCCACCACTTGTCAACAAAAAGACTTTGATTGCCTGATTATTTTTTGTTAGGGGGGAAATCCAAAAGGGACACCTATGCAGACCAAAAAGATCCTCTGGACCCAGAGGCCCTCAATGCAATATTTGGTAAGTTGATTGAACATTATTTGAGTTGATTAAACATTTTCTCAATCAGATCGCTTGTCATGTGCATAATAATTGAAACACAATGTAATATCAAACTATAATTGCACACACACAGAGATAGTTGTGTGCATGTTCTTGACTTAGACCGCTAACACCTTGAAACACTGCAAATGATTTATTTAGTCCTTACACTTAAACAAGGTCTCTCATCTTCTCCATCCTCAGAGGCAACAATGAGAAGATTCCCACAGGCTTCCCGGGGGCAGCTGGGCTCAGCTGTTAACAGCAAAATTGCAGAACTTCGGTTCAAAATGAAATCATTTGTGTGTTTTTTCAGAATGTTTGTACAGTCAATGTTTAATGTTCAATTTACGCTGATTTATAAATGTATTTGAATGAATATCAAATGTCTTGAAGTGCTTTAATTATATTGATGCCTTACATGTGTTTAACACAGTTTGTGTAATTTAATTATGTCTAAATATATTTCCCCATACATTCCCATACAAGTCAAAATATATTTGTACATGCATTGTCATATATGGTGATATGTTTCTTCATGTTTTTCCATAATATGCCAAAATACATTTCACCTTATATTTTCATGTCAGAAATGTATTCGGATGTATGTCAAAATACATTTCTACTTATATACCTAACACATTTCCCCTTATATTTTCAAATATGTCAGAAATGTATTCCCATGTATGTCAAAATAAATTTCTTCTTATATGTCAAAATATATTTAGCAGTATATTTTGCCATACATTGTCATACACCTTTCAACATATATGTCTAATACATTTATTTTGTATATGGGTAGATAAACGTTCAGGTGGATTGGCGATGGTGAAATGTTACACGGAGTAGCAGTTTCACTGTCAACAACAAACGCACATGAGCCTTCAGAGCGATCTCCTGTGAGGGAGGGGGGGCCTTGAGTGAGTGTGGGGGGACAAGGGAAGGTGCATCATTTGAAAAGAATCACCAAAACGTAAGAACCCCGGACGGCCACTTTAACCCCCGGCTCACATTAACTGCGGTCCGGGTTCGGTCCTGATCCGGTCCGGATTTGCCCCAAACTACCACTCACAGTGAGTCCGGCTGACACTATGGCTGCTGCGCCAGGCACAGAAACGGGAACAGAAGCGCACGTGGGTTTCCCTCTTGGTGCGAGGTCACGTCATAAATAGCCCCATATATAGGTAGTTTTTGTCAACAAAAGCCGTATTTGCCGGTACAACGACTCTCCCCAGTGAAGTGGATGCTTTAAACACACTAATGCCCCCGTGTCACTGGTAATGGACAAATGTTTACATTTACGACGTTACACGCGTTTACAGGTCGTAAACGAGACCAAAGAAGTAGTAAGCGGACAGATTTTATTTTGAAATACACCGGATCTTCCTCTCTCACGAGACCTGACTTCCTGTTTGGCTCGTGTTTTTCTGTCAGCTTGATCCGTTGGGGCTCCGGTATCCGGCAAAAATAGACTTCTTGCGGATTCTTTCCGTTGCCGCCGGAAGGCCGCCGGATGGCCTCGGTAAACGGGCCTCGCGGAGCAGTGTGAGTGTGCTACATTGGTTTTAATGACTTTCTAAGATTGCGGACACCGTACCGGACCTTAACCGGATTTAATGTGAGCCGGGGGTAAAACAGTACTAATGGTGCGTTCCACTTATGTCGGAAGTCGGAAAATCCGACCAGGAAAAAACGTTATCTCCAAGTTGTTGCGTTCCAGTTGTCCACATGGCTTAAAGTTTTCCGGCACCGTGCCGGAAATCCGGCGTGAGAAAAAAAAAAAAAAAAAAAAAATCACCTTTATTTTTTTTTAAATATATAAATAAATAATGATTGCTGTCATTTGAAAAAGGTTCAAGTGTGTTCTACCAATTGTATGAAAGGATTGCGTGTGTATAGCGCAACAAAACACAGCAAATCAGGAGTAGACTGGCGCGGATCTTTTGGCCAAGGTTGTGTTGTGAGCGCGCTCGTGATCGCTGCACGCGCGCTGTTTGAGTCAAAACTGGGGAAAATATCGCCGTAGTAGACGAGGGAGTTCAAAATAAATGGCGCTGGTCGTGGATGGAGGAAAAGGGCCGAGATGATAAACCTTTTGGCAGCTGGTGCAGAAAATTGAGAGAAGCTGGTGCTAGCTTCTGCGTACTGTGCTCCAGGAAGCTAATCTATGCTACAAGTGGCAAGAACGTCGTCACATTGCAGCTGTCCGTTCTCTACCTCACACAACTACGCTACCAGGAGCGACCACAACCAGTGAGACCCCTACCTCAATGACTGACCGCGTCTGTGATTCAAAAGTCCGTCTGTGTGCCTTCATTGCAGAACATGATTTATCGTTTACCATTGCTCAACCACTGGTACGACTTTGTAAAAAGGTTCTATGAATCATAGAATGATCACTAATAAGCGTTTTTTATAAGCGCCTTTTATAAGCGCCTTTATACGCTCATACATATAATTTATATCTTATATCTTTTTACATTATCACACAAATCCAAACTAGGGGTACTTGCAGAAAGGTCTTGGCAAGGTGAGGCTTTACATTTAAGTAACAATTCAATAGTCAGATGATGTATATATTGCCAACAACTGATGTTTATAATAAACATCAGTTGTTGGCATTAAATAGATATAAATTATACAGTATGTATGAGCGTATAAAGGCACTTATAAAAAACGCTTATTAGTGATCATTCTATGATTCATAGAAGTTCAGGCTCAGGAATTTTTTCAACTTTAACCCATGTGTCAATGGTCGGAAACATAGGAGGTAGAAACGTCCGTAAAAGTGACTTTGTTGCTCATGTTCGAGCATCATAATCAATTTACTGAGACATTTCATTGTATAATTTTGTCTCAGTAAATTTATTCCATTGTGTAATTGGATGTACTATATCCCTCTCTCCCTTCGCTTTTTCTGTCAGCCTAGTATTTACTCTCACGGACAATAAATAAGCCAAAGAAATTGCAACTTGCTACGGCACCTGCAGTTGCGCTTATGGCCTCTAGGGGCAAGAGTTACTTAGTACTGCTTTAAAATGATTGTGAATCGATGAACTCATTCTATTTAACGTCATTACGACTGTACGCTCAGGGTTACCAGGTCCACGGTAAAATTGCGAAATTAAGCGGTGTTCCGCGGGTGAAAAACCCTGTCCGCGTGTTTTGTCATGCTGTTTTTAAAATGGGCTATTTATATCATATTTCTTGATCAAAATCACAACAGCACACAGGCTCGGTTAATTAGTATAAAACATTGCAAATTTCAGCTGTGCCGTATGCCCGCGGGTTTTGGTTGTTTTTTTCTGATAGTTTTGGGCGGCAGCTGAAGCCGCTAACTCAGGGCTTAAATATGTTCTGTTACGCCCCCTTGGGAACATTTCCCCCTTTGTGGGATTTTTCAGGTCAGTGAAAGTGTGTATGATTAAAAAACAATGACGCCTCGGTGACTCAATGACGTCTATTTTTTCCCTCCAGTGCGCCTTTGTTGCCAGAGAATGGGAAATTGTTTTCTCTAAGATCCTCCACACTGTGTCCCTCCCTCCAATCAATCCGAGTCGGTTAATCTCAAAAACTATCAAAACAAATGAAACAATTAATCCAATCAATCAATTTATACACAACATACAAACATATACATAAAGAAAAATAAAAGGAAAATGTACGGCCATTTTCTCCTTACTTTTGTCTGTTGTAACTTTTCATTCTGAGAACCTGCGGATTACTTGGGATAAAGGGTTGTTGGCCGTTCTTGCCATTCTCTGGATATGGCCCAGACAAATGTCAAACGGGTCTGTCACGGGGTCTTAGTGTCCCAAGCTTTAAAAACTACAATTGGTCCAAGGGGGAGTATCTCTATTAAACACAACAATGCACAACTGTAAAAGGTTTCTCAAATTTATTTTACAAAAGTTAAAAAGGGAATTAAACGTAGGATTTTCGGGACAGCCCACGGGGTGACTCCGGGCTCTTCTCCTCACGGACTCCTCTCGGCGTTCCTTCCGGCTCGTCTCACCGGTTGCCGTCCACGCCCCACACGCAGGCCAGGCCGATCCAAACATCCAACCCCGGTGCCATAGGCCGACCCGTCAGGTCGTATCGGTCCTCGGTCTCCACTGCGTGCTGCGTCCCCGCGGTCGGCACTCCACGCCTCGCTCCTTCCTCGTCCCGTCCTTCTCCGTATCCCCGTTCCCCGTGCCAGCCGTGACCCCCGGTGGCCCGGTCTCGTTCCTCCGGTGCTGTGCCTCTCTGTCGGTCTTTTCTCTTTCTGTCCTTCCTTTGCGTGTCCTCGACTGCTATCGAGGGGACACGGCAGGCCAGGCCAGGCCGCCCGTGCCTGCCTGCCTCCGAGGCTCGTGCCTCCGTGTGTTCTCTTTTGTCTGTCCTCTCCCCCGTCTCCAACCGCTTCCGCCTTTATCTCATTTCTCCCAGGCGTGCCCACTTGAGGCAATCAAGAAGGGGCGGGGCAACGAGCTTAATATAAAAACATGCATAAAATCAAACATAAAAACATGCAGATAAAACCAAGTTAAAACCAGTCCGCTCGTGCCCGTGTCATGTCCATGAAGTCTCACATCATCACAACAACCCATACACATTGTAAATGACATGCTCAGGTCCATAGCGGCGCACTTTTGAATCCCCATAATGCTTTGCGGCAAGAGCAGGTTCCGGTTCTAGTGCGTCAATGAAAAGAAGCGTAAACAAAGCTAGAGAGTATGGAGGATTGAAAGTGCCACAATTAAATAAATAAATGCACCATTAAATAATTAAATAAATGTGTCATTAATTAAATAAATGTGTCATTAATTAATTAAATTACCAATGATTCTGTGTAAAAAAATATAATTATTTATCTATTTAATTAATTATTTCATGGTCCTGTGTTGCAGTGTTTCATGAATTAATTTTATCTGTCAAACTCGCCCATCAAAAGTTGTGGGCGGGCTAAAGCCTGGTTAACTCAAATCTTGTCTAATCCATTGCTTTGGCCTGAAGTGTTTTTTGGAAACATGGCGGCTACGCTGATGGAGGTTTCAAGGGAGTTGGTGCGAGATATTTTAGACCTTGCTGAGTATGTGGAAGCAGGACCTGCAGACCCCGAGCATATACAGAATAAAGCGGAGGAATTTATTGAAGTTCTTGGAGTTATTTCCGCACTTTCTGACCAAGGCATTGACCGTAGAGTGACCGAAATTTTAGAAGAAGTACTCTACAGGGGTGCTAGTTGGAATGTGCCGTTGCCTCAATGCCCCGGTCAATGTACCGCATCCATTGGTTTTACCGCCACCTACCGGGCGGATGAGTGCTCTTTACGATTATTGAGAAACAGCAGATATTAATTTAAAAAAAGTTATTTCTTGACATCCCTTGATGGAGTGATCGAGGCTTGTGTTTAGTTGTTTTTGCTTGAGTATTCAAACCTATGTAAGGGAGAATAGCGCCACCCAGCGTATCGGAGTATGTTCACTAGTCTGCATCAATCCATTATTCTGGAATTGATTTGCCTTGACTCGATGAGCAGGGTGACCAATCAGGTGTTAGGACCCACCCCTCAAACTTTGATGGGCGAGTTTGACAGATAAAATTAATTCATGAAACACTGCAATACAGGACCATGAAATAATTAATTAAATAGATAAATAATTATATATATTTTTTTACACAGAATCATTGGTAATTTAATTAATTAATGACACATTTTAATAATTAATGACACATTTATTTAATTATTTAATGGTGTATTTATTTATTTAATTCCATATTTAATTAATTAATGAAACATTTAATTAATTAATGACACATGTATTTAATTATTTAATGGTGTATTTATTTATTTAATTGTGGCACTTTCAATCCTCCATAAGAGAGGACGGTATTTCCATAAAACTACAACGTTTTTGTGCGTGTACGAAAAAGAAAAGTAGTCCGTGCAGTTAATAAATGTTGTAACAATCATACTGGATGGAAACTAGTCCAAGATTTTGTATCTATTGATGAATATTAAGAAGAATGCAATTTATTGGTAAAACATTTCTTCTGAAACAATAAATACAAATGTGTATACAACGCATGGCTTAATTTGTAAGTGGATTAATTGTAACATGACAAACTACACCAATGGATTTTACTTTATTTTTTGTAGACACTTGATAAAATATACCCATCAAATTCCTGGAAATGTGAAAGATTAAGGCTATATCCACACGAAGACAAAACGCTTATATTTTCAGAAACTTTCTGTGTGAGCACGGACTAGTAAACGTGTGCGTCCACATGTGCGTCCACATGGGTTGACAGAGACTTTGTGAGGAGAAGGAGGAGGATGGAAGAGAGGAACAGACAGAGCAGCATGACAAGGATACACAGCCAATGATAGAACACAATGATGAGGAAAAACGTCAGACAGCAGCAGACCAGGAACAATCAGCACCATTGGTCAGAGAAACGTGGCAGGACTCAGCAAAATCAAGTGTTAAACCTGTTCCTGGACCAACAGGTGAAGTTACGATCAGATAGTAACATCCTCTGGTGAAATGAGGCTTATGTTTTGTTTAGTATGTTTCCATTAAATTACAAATCATTATTATTATTATGTCAGAATGACTGATTTTGTCTCTTGTTTGATTATAGATATCTCCCAGTCAAGATCAGAACAGCCCAAGCAGCCACAACTGAAAATGTTCCCTCGTACCTATCAAGGGGATAGAAGACGATGCATCTCTAAAGACTGTTACAACACACATAAATGGCTGGAATACTCTCAGAGTGAAGACTCTGCCTACTGTTATGCCTTCCGGAACTTCAGTCTCCCTTCCTCAGGTGATTCAGTATTTACATCCAACAAGGGTTCAAACATTGGAAAAAGACAACCTTCAAAGATGGGGGACTTTTAGGTCATGCTAAATCTGAAGCACATACTAATGCAATGTTGTGAGTATGAAAAATCATCTGCAAGCACATCCTCTCTCTCAGCTTCTTTAAATGCAGAATATAATAAATTAGTGAAAGAAAACAGAGAGTACATTAAAGTTGTTGGAGAAACCCTGCTCCTTACAGCGACACAGAACATAGCACAGAGAGCACATAAAGAATCAGAAGGTGAGAATAAAGGACATTTTCCTCACAATTATGGAACTGCTGGCCAAACACAATCCCACAGTCAAAAGAAAAATGACAAGTCAAAGAAATGCAACATATCTTGGGCATGACACACAAAATGAAATAATTGATTGTCTAGCTGAAATAGTCCGCACTTCAATAACGAGTGAAGTTGCCCAAAGTGAGGCTTTCAGCATTTTGGTTGATGAAACTAAAGACCTAAGCAAAAAAGAACAGATGTCCTTTGTAATAAGATACTATTACAATGGGTCAGTATGTGAGAGCTTCCTTGCCTTTGAGGCAGCACAGTGCCTCGATGCTGCAGCACTTTCACAGAAAATAATTCAAATTTTGCAGAAGCATGGTCTTGACTACAAAAACCACCTTGTAGGGCAAGCATATGATGGGGCCTCGGTTATGAGCGGAAAAAACACAGGTGTGCAAGCACGCGTGAAATCAGAGGCCCCATTAGCTTTTTATGTGCACTGCAATGCGCATTGTTTAAATTTAGTGTTAGTTGACAGTGTGAAATGCATCCCTGAAGCTAATTGCTTCTTTTCGCTTTTGCAGAAACTTTATGTCTTTGTGTCAGGGTCATATGTTCACCAAAGATGGCTTGAGGTACAGAGAGAGATGTTTCAGGGGGCAACAAGAGAGTTACAGACAGATAGAGACACGGTGGGCATGTAGGTATAATGCTTGCAAGACAGTGAAAGACAGACTGCCAGCCATCATACGTCTACTAAAAGAAATAGCAGAAGAACAACATGGTGACAGGGCTGTAGAAGCAAGAGGTTTATTGCCCAAATAGATCTGAAATTTGTTAGCCTCCTTGTAACATTCACCAGTGTTCTTGGCGAAATAAAATATCTGTCAGCTATTTTACAGTCCCCACAACTTGATTTGGGCACAGCTGTCACACTTGTTGACTCTCTTGTTGACACATTGCAGAGTTACAGAGAGGGCTCTCTCTTTAATGACATCTGGGACAATATTTTAACTCTTACTGAGCAATGCAACATCAGTGCCACACCTTCAGCCCGTCAGGTTAAACCAAGTTCTTTGCTTGAAGGGCATTACTTGTTCACTCCAAGAGCTCAACGACAAGTGCGCACAGAGAAGGAGTCCTTTCGGACAGGTTCATTCATTCCCGTAATTGATGTGCTTCTCTCTGAGGTGAAGAGAAGATTTTCTAAAGAAAATTGTGTCATAATGAAAGGGATACAGGCCTTGAATCCATGCAGTGCCACATTTTGTGATAAAGATGTAGTGTTTCCATTTGCCTCACAATATAACTGCAATACTGAAGATCTACAATATGAGATCCCCCAGCTTAAGCGTATTCTTGAGAGGAAGCAAAGTAGTGGTCAGGAAACACCAAAGGCATTAATAGAGCTTGCTGTCTTTCTGGAGCCATTTAAGGAGGTTTTCCACCAAATGTTTAAACTGTGCAAAATTACACTGGCACTACCTGTGAGCACTGCATCCTGTGAGCGCAGTTTTTCTAGGCTTAAGTCAATCAAAACTGCTTTGAGAAGTACCATGACTGATGAGCGTTTAAGCAATTTGGGTGTGCTGAGTGTAGAATCAAGAAGGGCTAGGGCCATTCATCTTGATGACTTTGCCAAAAAACATAGCAACAGGCGAATAAAGCTATTCTGAAGCATGCTAATCATAATCAGAATATTGATCCCTGTCTGGAAGTTGTTTTTGTAACAGTAATATATACTTTTTTCATTAAACAAAGATGTAAATATTTCTTTAACATACTGTATAGCCTGGTAATCATAACCAGACTATTAATCCCTGTTTGGGAAGTCATGTTACGTAAAGCAAAGATAAGATCGTTTCTGTGCTTGCTTTTATTTGTATCTGCCATTATCTATTTTTCCTCAAATATTCCTGTTTTGTTTGAAATAAATATACACCTTATGCCAGATATAACTGCAAAATAAAACTGAATTATTGAGAAACTCAAAATGTTAACTGTACTGTTATTGGATCATTAGTAACATATATATATATATATATATATATATATATAAGTATAGCAGTAGACGTTTCCTTAAGTCTTTATGATACTTTTCTACAGGCCAGTTTTGTTAAGGTTTTACAGAATGGACCCCAAAGCAGAGACGGGAGCAGGTGGAAAGTTCAAGCAGGTTTATTAATAACAGAAACTCGAGCAGGCGATGAAGGCAGGGAGCTGGTCGACTGGAGCCGGATCTCTCTCAACACGGTCCTGACCTGGGCAACGAGGAGCAGAAGGTTAGAGCTGAGCAGGTGAGTAACAAGAGTTGTTCTAAACACACCAACAAGACGGAACAATCCAGCAGTGTGGCGCTGAGACGACCAGGCTGATATACTCCATGTGATTGCCAAAATCAGGTACAGGTGTACTCGTCTGCAGCACCAGGAGCCGTCAGTCACACCCCCTGCTGAAAAACAAGGGGCGGGGGAAAACACAAACACAAACTGGACCCTAACAAGTTTACGACAACAGTAAATACAATTGTGAAATTATGGCTGATAGTTTTGGTTTGCCACCCCAAGATTTTAAGTGGCCCCATCTGGCCACCCCTATGAACAATTTCTGGAGGCGCCACTGCCTGTGGAATTACCCCTCAAGGTGCTGTTTCTTTTTTATCGAAAGGATATGGAGGCAAGAGTGTCTGACAAATATGTAACTGAACATTGTGGTTTACTTGACAAACTTTTACCTGGAGATATTGTCCTCGCAGACCGGGGCTTTGACATAAAAGAAAGTGTGGGACTTCAATGTGCTGAAGTGAAAATACCAGCTTTCACCAGGGGTAAGAGTCAACTGTCTCCAGTGGAACTTGAAACCACGAGAAAGATAGCCCATACAAGAATCCATGTTGAGAGAGTTATTGGACTAGTTTGAAACAAATTCACAATATTACAGAGCACCATACCTATTGATTATTTGCACAGCAATATTAATAGTGTACCTACTATTGACAAGATAGCAACAGTGTGTTGTGCATTAACAAATGTATGTGACTCAGTTGTTCCATTTGAGTAATAGTTGTGATGTATGAATTTATAATTCATAAATGTTCATGCATTTCAGTATTAAGGAACATGAAATACTTTTTTACTGTCACAAAATATACATGTACATTGTATGCATGAATCTAATCAACACAAAGTGCTATTCTAATGATTTACTTGCTACATAATATTTCTGATTGAAATAAAAATGTGTTGAAATTTTAAATCGTCTTTTTCTTGATTTTTCCACGTTCTGTCAAAATAAAACACTACTTTTTATTATACACACGTTGTAACAACCCTCTGGGATTGCCCCATGTATGGAGCGATACTCACTCTCTCGGCCCCCACCGGCCGCTCCATTCCGAGCATACGCCCCCGGGCCTTTGGAAACACATCTCATTTCTCCACCGTGCGCGCAGCCGGTCGAGCTGTTTGCCTTCCGGGTTCTTTAAAAATGTCAGTATGCGAAAGGCAGGAGGAGGAGTAGCAGTGCGTAGTAGCCGCGTAGGAGAGCACGATCATTGAAGATTGGAATTAAAGCTGTCAACTCCGCCGGTAGCTGTGTGTCGTAGTAAACGGCTGGTTGCCCAAAATAGTAGTATTTAGCCCTGTTCGAAGAATAGTCCAACAGCGGGTGCGTCCCGCATGTCGCTGACGTCAGCACGTCACGCGTCATTGTACTACCTCCCCCGTGAGTTTCTTAGATTTGTATTTTGCCCCATTGTGAAAAGCTTTTGTATTTTGATGTAAAAACGTAATTGTTCTTATTTAGACCATACCACTGCGCCTGAGTGACCTGACTGGCACACACGCGCCCAGACAGTGGCAGTGAGTGTGTGTTTATGTATTGATGCTGGTTAAATCTATTGTTTGCTCATGCATTGTGTGAAAATATTTGTGATCCCTCTGTTAGAGTGGGGGTTTGTGTGGAGCTGCCCTCCCCGAGCCTTTTCGGAGCTGGACTATATTACTTCATTTGTAAAAGACATTTCACAGACAATTTGTATGCGGGTTATTTTGGGGAGTTTTGTGGGGTTCTCTTTTTTGTTATTCTAAAGAAACAATATACGGAAAGCAACTGGTGTTCCTTGATTTATGTCATTCAGAAAAGGGTGTATGCCAAGTAGTGTATGTCCTTGTGTGTGTGTATTGGCCTAAGATTTTCAAACTCAACACTAATACAGCATCCTATGTTTCAGGAGAGAGACCTGGATGGCACCCCGGAAAGAGAACCAAAATTATATTATTCACCAATATTATAGGGTCAGTCCGTCACAACGTGTTTGTGATTTCATTCAACTTGTAATATTTCTTTATTTCTCCTGAATGTAATATTGTTTACATTTTAACCGTTTGCAAACGGTTATTGCAAACAAAATTAGGTATTTGATTACTCTCATTTATCTTTGTATATGTTATCCAGACCGGCCTTCATTATGCATTTGATGGATCCAGAAGAATTTCTGTAGTTTTTGGGAGAAATTTACAAGTACAAGCTTATATACACAGTACATTTCCAATATGTTTGTATTAAACAAAAAACAGGGTGTGGGTAAATTTTCATATTTATTCTGGTACATATTCATATTTATTCAATATGTCAAAAGTAATATTGAATAACAAAACAATTTAATCTAGACCTACATTAAACAGTGTTTCACCCTGTAATGGCTTATCATGCCTTTTTTTTAACATGTACTTTTCTTTGTTTTTTTACATTTTCTTCTTGCATTCTGCGCAAAACCATTTGCCTTTTGGTATTTTCTTAATCTTTGCACATGCAAAATGCAACCACTTGTATGGACAATTTTCTGAGTCACAACCAATAACATCATCATCACCGTCTCTGTAAAGAGACTGACAAACACATATAATGATGCCATTTGAAGTTTGTGTCTCATTTGAATTTGACTTTGACACTTTTGGTTTGGAATACTGTTTTCCTATCAGTTCACCCAAAATGGCATATTTGAAAAGCATTGAAGCATGCATCACCATTTCAGCACAAAGGTTTTCTTCAAAACATATTCTCTCTGTGAAAAAGCCCTTTTCAGTCCAAACAACAAAGTCACAGCATTTGGTATTTGTTGACAACAACTGGCACTGCACTTGATAATAGTATGCATGGCATCTTTTTAGACGAAGTTGTCCATTTGTTTTTTCTAGACAGTCTATTTCTTCACTTACGGATTTGTCCCTCCGGCAGTATGGGCATTTAATTTCAACCACAAGGTCACCACAACAATGACAGGAAGCTACTGCATCTGGAGATGCACCAAGAAACGGATACTTACGATTTATAACCAAGCCTGTCTCTGATCTCAAAGTTTTCATGTAATTCCTCCATCTCTTTCTTGTATTGTTCTCTGGCAGTTTTCTCATGTTGGCAGCCCCACTGCGTAGCAGAATTTGTAAAACTCTTCGTCATTGGGTAGCATAGACTTAACGATGGTTTGTCAAGTGAAGTCCTACAAGCTGCTTTGATTTTTGAAGCTGTAATTCTACCTGCTCTGAGACGGAACCATAGTTTGCAATTTGCTTGTGTTCTTGTATCTAATTCACAGTTGTTTGCTTCCTCTTCCATTACACTCAACTCATCAAATACAGTTTCACACTTAGCTTTCAGCTCTTCTTCCTCAGCGTTTATGTAATTTTCATCAAACAGTTCTGAAAGTACCAAGGGGTACTTCTTGTCCAGTGATGCTGGCCGATATTCTTGTGCATAATTTGGCAGTAAGGACAAAATCACAGGTTTCTTTCCTTTTGATCTATGTTCATGCAAATCCCTATAAAAAATACTTACTGTGAGGAAAATAAGTATTTGAACACCCTGCTATTTTGCAAGTTCTCCCACTTAGAAATCATGGAGGGGTCTGAAATTGTCATCGTGGGTGGATGTCCACTGTGAGAGACATAATCCAGAAATCACAATGTATGATTTTTTTAACTATTTATTTGTATCATACAGCTGCAAATAAGTATTTGAACACCTGAGAAAATCAATGTTAATATTTGGTACAGTCGCCTTTGTTTGCAATTACAGAGGTCAAACGTTTCCTGTAGTTTTTCACCAGGTTTGCACACACTGCAGGAGGGACTTTGGCCCACTCCTCCACACAGATCTTCTCTAGATCAGTCAGGTTTCTGGGCTGGAGTTTGAGCTCCCTCCAAAGATTCTCTATTGGGTTTAGGTCTGGAGACTGGCTAGGCCACGCCAGAACCTTGATATGCTTCTTACAGAGCCACTCCTTGGTTATCCTGGCTGTGTGCTTCGGGTCATTGTCATGTTGGAAGACCCAGCCTCGACCCATCTTCAATGCTCTAACTGAGGGAAGGAGGTTGTTATGTGTCATTTATCAAAGTCAAAGTCATGTGGTCTTATCTGACCACATGACTTTCTCCCATGACTCCTCTGGATCATCCAAATGGTCATTGGCAAACTTCAGACGGGCCTTGACATGTGCTGGTTTAAGCAGGGGAACCTTCCGTGCCATGCATGATTTCAAACCATGACGTCTTAGTGTATTACCAACAGTAACCTTGGAAACGGTGGTCCCAGCTCTTTTCAGGTCATGGACCAGCTCCTCCCGTGTAGTTCTGGGCGGATTTCTCACCTTTCTTAGGATCATTGAGACCCCACGAGGTGAGATCTTGCATGGAGCCCCAGTCCGAGGGAGATTGACAGTCATGTTTAGCTTCTTCCATTTTCTAATGATTGCTCCAACAGTGGACCTTTTTTCACCAAGCTGCTTGGCAATTTCCCCGTAGCCCTTTCCAACCTTGTGGAGGTGTACAATTTTGTCTCTAGTGTCTTTGGACAGCTCTTTGGTCTTGGCCATGTTAGTAGTTGGATTCTTACTGATTGTATGGGGTGGACAGGTGTCTTTATGCAGCTAACCACCTCAAACAGGTGCATCTAAATTTAGGATAATAAATGGAGTGGAGGTGGACATTTTAAAGGCAGACTAACAGGTCTTTGAGGGTCAGAATTCTAGCTGATAGACAGGTGTTCAAATACTTATTTGCAGCTGTATCATACAAATAAATAGTTACAAAATCATACATTGTGATTTCTGGATTTTTTTTTTATTAAAAAGAGAGATTATGTCTCTCACAGTGGACATGCACCTACGATGACAATTTCCTCCTCACCCCTCCATGATTTCTAAGTGGGAGAACTTGCAAAATAGCAGGGTGTTCAAATACTTATTTTCCTCACTGTAGTTCCTCGGAAGTTGGAGCTGTCACATCCGGGTGTTTTCTCTGCTTCAATGGGACAGGGGCACTTATCAATGCAGTGTCCGGCTTCCTTTTCTTTGTCCTTGCTGAAGTAAAATCGATTTGCTGAATAGTTTTATATCCAACCTGAAAAATATTAAATGAAGCAGAAATTAATTCTTACAAAATTTAAACTTAATTATAGATGCTCAATGATAATGATATTAATTTTTTCTAGTCTAGTATATGTATTATCATCAGCAGTTTCAAAGACATGGAAACTAAAATAAAGAAAAAATTGCGTCAACTTTTTTTTGTTTCATTTTGATGCTTACATTGAAAAGTAAAAATGTAAAGACGACTGGGAGCCTGATTTTTATCATCAATTTCAATTTAGTTGTCCCACTACGCTCTATTATTATTATTAGAAGAAGAAGAATAACTTTTATTTATAAAGCGCCTTTCACAGACATGGTCACAAAGCGCTTTACATGAGAGCATTTTACATTGACTCCACACTCGGTGGTGGTAAGCCATGTTAGTAGCTTGAGTTTCCCCAGGGGGAGGCTGACAGAAGCGCTGTCGCGACTGCGCACATCTGCACCTGATCACCATCATACATTCACACACATCATTCATCCTGGCCTATTTTACATGTTTTTGGTGTCCTGATAGTTGTCATTGATTTTTTTTTAATAGGTTGTGTAACGTCAATTAAACTGAGCATTGTTCTGCGGCTACTGCTGACACAGCCCTTGAGAGGTGTTGGCTGGGAAGAAGCACACTTCTGCCCGGCCACATCAGCGGGTCGAGCCAGAGGCGGAGGCTACACCTGCAGCACATCGCGTGCCTCTGCTCTGCATCTCTCTCCTACACTAAATTAGTTTGGAGCGTTGTGTTTTTTTACCCAGACGGTGTTGTTTTGAGAATGAGACTATATTGTACTGTATAATAAGGAACGTGCAGATATCAGCCGTCTGGCAACATCATGTGAACCGTCAATGTGACAACGTGAGCTAGCATCCTGTAAATGAGTTTCTGGCGGAATTTGTTTGTTTAGAAATTGTAAATTGATTGAACGAATAATACACGGATTTAAAACAAGTATGTTATATACACAGTAAATAATACCTTTTGGATAGCTGATGGAAGTAGCAAGTAGGCTTTCTCCTGTGTAACTGTTTTGCTGTTTCTCATCTTCACTGCTGCTTCAAAGGCAAATAAAAGGGCCGAAACATGGGAACACACTTCACCCAATCCTGCCATGCATGTACAATGTCCACAAATCCCGCTGTCGCTCTTCTCCGCTATCAACCAGGGCACCAGAAAGATTTAAACCAAGAGAGGGCTGTTCCCCTGATGCCTACGTCAGTTTCTATCCTCTGCAGGAGAATATTGTGGTCGATTGTGTCAAAGGCTGCACTGAGGTCTAACAGAACCAGGACTGAAGCTAGTCCGGCGTCAGCTGCTAATAACAGGTCGTTGGTAACTTTGACTAAGGCGGTCTCTGTGCTATGATAAGTTCTGTACCCTTACTGAAATTTTTCAAATAAACTATTGTCCTGTAGGTGGCGGCAAAGCTGCTTAGCCACAACTTTTTCTAGGACTTTTGAAATGAAAGGCAGATTAGATATGGGCCTATAGTTTGCTAAAATATCAGGAGGATCGAGATTGGGTTTTTTCAAAAGTGGTTTGATAACAGCATATTTAAAGGACTTTGGCACATACCCATTTTCTAAAGATGAGTTCATTATTTTCAATATGGTATCTGAGATTTCTGGGGTAATTTCTTTGAGGACAAGTTGACGGTTTTGAGGACATAATGATTGATAATACCTCAGCCTCATCTACAGTTATGAACCTGTCTAAGGCTTTGAAAGGAGGCAATGATTCTACAGCTGGATTTAGATCAGAAGACAAGGGAAGCTTATCGTTTATTTTATCTCTAATGGTTGTGATTTTGTCATTAAAGAATTTAAGGAAGTCATCGCAGCTAAGGGTCTCAGGAATGGAAGGCTCTACTGCGCTGTGACTGTTTGTTAGCCGGGCCACCGTATTAAAAAGAAACCTAGGGTTATTTTTATTTACTTCAATTAATGAAGAGTAGTAATCTGTTTTTGCTTTCCTCATGGCTTGCTTATAGGCGAGTAGGCAATTTTTCCAAGATCTAAGAGATTGCTCAGTGCTAGAATTGCGCCATAACCGTTCTAATTTGCGAGTCTTTCGTTTAAGCGCTCGTGTTTCCGCGTTGAACCAGGGAGCGACGCACCGAGGCCGAACCACTTTCTGTTTCAGTGGAGCCGCAACATCAAGGGCTGTTTTTAGTGTGAGCATAACGCTGTCGACAAACTGATTGCTTTTATTTAAATCAATAAGCGAGCTATTCTCTGTAGACATAGTATTAAAGACTGGCTGGATCATTTCTTTAAACTTTAACACAGCTTTTTCAGATAGTGGCCGTTTTAATTGAATTTTATCCTGTGGATTAGTATAATCTTCGATTAGGAATTTGAATGTAATTAAAAAATGGTCAGACAGCACGGGATTCTGAGGGAGAACGTTTAGGTCGCTAAATTTCAATCCCATATGTTAAAACCAGATCAAGAGTGTGTTTATGGCAGTGAGTAGGTTTATTCACATTTTGTGTAAAGCCAACCCCATCCAGTAGGGACTAAATGCCTTGCTCAGACAATCACTATTATTATCAACATGAATGTTAAAATCACCTACCATTATAATTTTATTCCAATTCAACACTATACTGGCTAAAAACTCAGAGAACTCTGCTAAGAAGTCTGAATAGGGGCCAGGAGGCCGATAAATAATAGCAAGTAGTAAAGCTTTTTGATTTTTCCATTTGGGACAGGTAAGAGATAATGTTAGACTTTCAAACGAATTAAACTTTAGGTTATTTTTGGGATTTAGAACAAGATTAGAGTGTGATATCACTGCAACCCCACCACCTCGGCCTGTGGTTCTGGCAGCCTGAAAATGTACGTAACTAGAAGGGGTAGATTCATTAAGCCTAACATAGTCATCCTGCTGAAGCCATGTTTCAGTTAGGGCGAGAAAGTCAATGTTGTTATCGCAAATTAAATCATTTACTAAAATGGACTTTGATGAGATTGATCTAATATTCAACAACCCACACGTTATGTGCTTAGCACTTTGTTTATTGTTTCGTTTAATGTTAAGTTTACTCTTGGGTATCTGTGTTAGGTTATTTGGTCGCATGCCAGCATTTGGTTTGTGAGCTTTTGATGTTTTAGTGCTTGGTATACGGGGGACTGACACGGTCTTTATTTGTTCTGGTATTTGAATTAAGTTATTTGGTCGGACGCCAGCGTTTGTTTTCTTAGCATTTGATGTTTTAGTCTTTGGTTTACGGGGGACAGACACAGTCTTTATTTGAGAATCTACACACTTGATGATTTGTGACAATCCGGGAGCAGGGTCGGTGGTTACAGAGGAGTGTTCTACACTACTGCTCTGCGCCCGGGGCTCATATCTGGACCGTCAATTTGGGCCGCGACTAAGGCTATCGGCCACATTCGTAGATAAAAGGGATGCACCAGCCAAATGTGGATGTATGCCATCCCTGCGCATGAGCTTGGGCTTTCCCCAAAAGGCGCTCCAATTATTGACATATCCAACATCATTTTGCTCGCACCATCTAGACAACCAGCAGTTAAATGATAAATGTCTGCTATACATTTCATCATTGACCAAATTGGGCAGAGGGCCGGAGTATATTACGGTATCTGACATCGACTTAGCCAATTCACACACCGCGCCTACTTGCAATTTAAGAAACTCTGACTGTCTCCGCCGAATATCGTTACCACCCGCGTGGATCACGATCTGACGGAACCGCCTCCGGTCCGGGAAACAATTTCATCCAATTGTGAAATTGGATGAAATTGAACAGTTTTTTCTTTAATTACAGTGAATATTTATGAATCAACGTTTGCAGAAAGATATGAAGAATTATGAGAATGATCGGTCGTAAGTAATTCGTTATGAGACTACACTATTTTGAGCACCTTACGTCATATATGAGCCAAACTATTAATATGAATGCGCAGTCAACAAAAGTCACTGACAAACTTTTGTTCTCGGGTTTCCACAAGTTTGAAAAAGCTACAATAAAGCCAGAGAAAACCAGCGGGGCTTTGTAGAACTATTAGCCAAGTAAGAGCTCACTCGACTCGGCTACAACTCATTGCGCGGGCCGCTGAGTTCGCCGAAGGGAACACAGTGTAGTGTATGACCAGCTGAAGAAGAAGACGAAGCTTTGTTTTTGCAGTTAGGTGGTAGACAAATGTAAAAAAGTTATTAACATAATTAGGTGCTCGGGCAATAAGGAGTGGGGAGCAGATATGACTTCAATGAAAAGGTTATATGTTGGATTAATTATGTCTATTGTGGACTATGCGTGGCTTATGGGTCTGTAGCAAAGTCTGCATTAAAGAAGATTGATGTTATTCAGGGTTTGGCTCTCAGGATATGTTCAGGAGCAATGAGGACTCCCCTGTGTCTGCGCTTCAGGATGAAGTTTGGGAAATGCAGTTTGGGTTGAGGCGACTACAAATATCACTGTCGTATTATGTTCATTTAAAGGGACATGGAAGACCATCCAACTAAAAGTGTCCTCATTCCAACTTGGGAACAGGCAAAAAGTAAAAGAGAGTCATTTAGTTCAAGTGTGCGTGAAAAGGTAAAGCACGCTGCTGTAGAGAATTTTGAATTTAGTCCATCGGTAGTCTAGCCACCCACCGAGGTTGCTGCCAGTTCCAGATGGTGATACAACTTTGTGTGAAAAGATTAAATGTGCCAGAAAGGGTGGAGCATGTCTTAATGATGTGTAGGAAATTTAAGAGAGAAAGGGTTTGAATGAAACGGAAAATAGAGAACAGCGGGGAAGGGTTTATTTTAAAATACATTTGATCTAAGACGTCAGTTCATAGAGTAATAGAATATACGTTTGAATTTTTAAAACACACCAGACTCATTAGAGTATAGTTGTTTTTTTGTTTTGTTTTTTCTGTAGCCTGCAGGCTACATTATTCCTAAAGATGTAAGCCATAATGACGTTCATGCACAATTTATCTGGAGGGTGGCGGTAATGCGCTAAATTAGTCCGCATCCGCCGTTAAGCAGCCAAAGAAGAAGAAGAAGCTTTTGCAGTATGGAACCCGTGTCCAGCAGGAGGCGCTCACGGCAGTGAGTGCCGCTGCAGAGGAAGAGGATCATGTGACTCTGATCAAAACAAACCGGAACATTTCACACATTTTATAGAAACTAAAACAAACTCGGGTTCTGTCCGCGGCCCCCGGTCCTCCACAGCGGCACCGGAGACATGGCCTTCGTCACCGCGAGCTGGAACCCGCTGGGAGACGCCTTTTACCGGTGAGAGATCCACCAAAGACCCGTGGAGGCTCCGGAGCTAACTGCTAATGCTGACGGGCCCAAACTACGCTGTTTTATTGATTAAAATACATTATATTTTATTTGTACTGCTTCAGTAATAACATATCTTTTGTCGACGCCTCTGAAACATCATTTGACATTTTAAAACCATCGTAAATAATAAATATAATAGCATTTGATGGTTTCCCAGAACTTCCCAATGAAATGTGTTTAATTTCATAATTCTCCTCGCTCCGTTTCTCTCTTTGTGCTTAAGTATAATCTTACACTGGTGGACATTGATCGGACACTTGTTCTGATCTATTCGGCTTTAATACATTTTTTAAAAGTTATTCACTTTTAAAAGAATTGAGAAAAGTTGGATTAGCTTCTCGCGACGCTGAATCACTGGTGTCTATGAAGCGTCTCGTTAAAACCGTGGTTTGTGTCGCGACAGTTTTGTGTTGTTTTCTTTGTTTTTTACACAACAGATGGAATAATATCTGGATCTTATTCCTGTAGTATTTCAATATTTCATATTTACATAAATGTGTCAAACAGAAACTTTATCAAATATGTTTTTTATGTAAAAATGTTTGATGAATGAGTCTGTATCTGTCATATTCTACTGCTGTTTTTCCTCAGTCTACCTGCTGTGCTTGTCTCCATAAAACGGTGCAGTGTTTAACCTCTTAATCCCCGCCTTAACCAAGTGCATTTTCTCCAGTTCAGCTTTACCCATATCTAAAAGGTTACCGCCTATAGGCCAATGTAACACCTCATTTGAAAGCTAAGACCTGCTAAACGTGTGCTAAACTTTTTTTTAAATTTTTTTTGGCTTTTTTGTTGTGTTTTGGTCACTTATGGATGTTGTATGGGAGTTGAATTTCACCAGTCGCCTTCTCTGCGCCAAATAGACACAGCTTCCACGCTTCCAGCGATGATCGCTGATGGAGAGACGCAGTGTGCACGAAGGGGAGGGCCTGTGTGTGTAGGCTATGTGGGAGAGACGCGTGAGTGAGAGTTACGGAGGAATAGCTTGTAGGGCCGCCGCATTTTAAACCCCCCCCTCCCCGCAGTCAAATTGACCGCTGCAGAGTTTCTATACGATGCGTGTTTTAAATGGCGTTGAAAAAAAACACCACAGAATAGTCTATGTGTGGGAAACACTGATATTTAGCAGTTTGCATCATAGCCTACGTTTTTGAAGCTGCTCCACACGCCTCCCAATCCATGTGCTCGTACCTCCTGCACCACACCTCTTCTTTGTCAATCCTTTTCTCTCAGTTGGCTCCGATGTGAGATCCATCGCGGCACTTTAAAAGTGTTTAGTTGCCATGCGAAAAGCAAAGCAAAGCCATGCAGTGTTAAACAGTGAAGCTGCTTTTAGAGAGAGCCCTGCGCGGTCAGAGACAGAGCAGAACTGTAACACATCATGTCTCTGGCAGTCTACTTCAACTAGCAGGCATTTAAGTTACATTTGTGATTTAATTTACAGTGCATTCCCTGTAAAGTTTTTAGGTTTACTAGGCCTACAGAAGATCAATGCCTGTTTCTGACAGGAGGGGGTGTGGCATCACGATGGAGAGCCACCATGATGATGTCGCTCGTCCATCACGATGGACGATGATACTGTCCATCGTTATTTTCTGGTGTTTTTCAGATAGAGCCGTATGAGGCATTTAAAGTCATATTAATTGTCATTTTCTGGTGTTTTTCAGATGGAGCTGTATGAGGCATTTAAAGTTATATTAATTGTCATTTTCTGGTGTTTTTCAGATGGAGCTGTATGAGGCATTTAAAGTTATATTAATTGTCATTTTCTGGTGTTGTTCAGACGGAACTGTATGAGGCATTCAAAGTCATATTAATTGTCATTTTCTGTTGTTTCTCAGTAAGACGGAGCTGTATGAGATGTCATGGCCACTCAGGGACGGGCTCAAAGACTCTTTGGTGGCCGCGGCTCCGTACGGTGGCCCTATTGGTGAGGATTCATGTTATTATGAATATGGATATGTGCCTGTAGAATATATATGAAAGAAAGATGAACGTTGTGTTTTCCCAGCCGTCCTGAAGGAGCCTCAGCGCCGCTCTCCGAGCTCCAGGCCTCACCTCGACATCTACTCGGCCGCCGGGCTCAGCCTGGCCTCGTTCGTGGTAAAAAAACTCTTTCAGTTTATCATTTTTAAACAACGCCACGGCCTAGAAGGTTATCTCCCTGCAGGTCAGAGAGACAAGTCCGTGTTCAATAATGACTTGAAAGGGAAAAAAAGTTTCAATGGAAAGTCCAGAGGAGCCAGCACCATTTCCGTACGGTTAATGGCGCACTCTGTTAACCCCCGCCTTAACAGAGTGCATTTTCTCCATTTCGACTTTAACCAAATCTAAAAGCTTCTTGAAAAAAATGTCAAAATAGTGACAAAAACAAGATGAAAAGGAGGATGAAAAACACAACAAGAAAGTGACAAAAACACATTACAAAAAGCTAAGATTTTGTAATGAAGATTTCTTGTGTTGTACAGAGAGATCATGGACCCAGTCAATGATATTAATCGTTTTTGTAAATGTTTCTTTTTAGATACGACTTGTGAAAGCAGTTAATATTATGTTTTACTTATGTTTTTGGTGATGTTTAAGTTATGTTTTTGTGTGTTCCCAGTGGAAGAGCGGCCACGTGGTGCAGCTGGGGTGGACCGTCTCAGATGAGCTGCTCTGTGTTCAGGAGGACGGGAAAGTCCTCATCTACGACTTGTTCGGATCCTTCAAAAGACACTTCAGTTTGGGACAGGTCTGTGACAGCATCTGCATTCCCCAACAGCCTGTTTGTTTACATGTTTGTCTACATGTTGGCGTGTGCAGGAGGTGAGTCAGAGCCAGGTGCTCGAGGCCAAAATCTTCCACTCGCCGTACGGCTCCGGCATCGCCATAGTAACGGGCTGCGGGCGCTTCACGCTGACTACCAACATCGACGACCTGAAGCTGCGGCGCCTCCCGGAGGTCCCAGGTGGGTGGTACTACTACTACTACTATTACAGCAACAACTCCAAGTTAGGGTTGTCACGGTAAACGGTGTAGCGGTAAACCCCGGTAAAAATTTTGACGGTAAAAATTACCGTCTTGTTTTTGAAAAACTATATTATCTCGGTGGATTACCGTGCCCGCGGTGTCGGCACGGTGAGCCTCACCAGCCACCGTCTCATCTGCTGAAGTTGCCGCGCATGCGCACTGTGTTGTTTGCAACGAAAACAAAACTTTCTCGAAGCTGAAATCATGGCCGAAGGAGAAGACTGCAGCGCTCAGGACATTTATCAGCCTTCAAACAGGACCAAGTCTGAAGTCTGGGTATATTTTGGGTATTTTAAGAAAGCCGAAGGACAGTTTATAGAAGACAGTTATCCTGTTTGCGGAACGTGCAGGGAAAAAAAAGTGTCTCTAAAGGCAGCGATACTTCGAACCTCATGACCCACCTGTGTGACCGTCACCACAACTCTATAGCCAATGCAGGTAAGTTAACGTGAGCGTTTTAGCTGAAATGCTGATGTGGGGACTTTGGGTTGAGGGAGAAGGTAACGACTCGCGCCATAGTGCAGCCACAGTGCCCACCGCCAGCACCGTGTCGCGGATACCTCCGTATTGAAATGGCACAATGCGTTACATGGCTGCTGGAGGTTCAGTTTAAAGTTGGTCGCCAATGCAATAGATTCACTCTTGCCGCATTATTATGAATCTGCAGAGCGAAAGCAAACTGGAAGGACACAAACTGAGAACAATATTCCTGATATAGAGGGTTTATCTAGTTAAAAATATTCTAACACTGTTCTGGCGCTATGAATAGTACATGTAATACCCTCCAAACGATCACCAAGTCATAGTTATAGTTCCTTTACTTTGATGTGAAAAGTTGCACTTGTGATATGGTTTTGTCTGTATTTTTTAAATATAACAAACAGTGTTACACTTTTTTGAAACTATTTCAGTTTGTGTAGGACTATCAATGCTTTCTGAACTTAACACACATTTAAAAAAATACCGCGATAATACCGAAAACCGTGATAATTTTGGTCACAATAACCGTGAGGTAAAATTTTCATACCGTGACACCCCTACTCCAAGTGTTACTGCGACTATTACTACCCAGGTGTGTTCTCCTGATACTATGACTACTACTGTTACTGCGACTATTGGATTGAGTCTGGCTTTAAATCTACATTTCTCTGAAAGTAATGTCTCATATGAAAACTAAGGCCTACAAAACTGATCCTAACATTTTTGTTGCATTGTCGCAGGGTTTGTGTCACATATTTGAAGCGTTTTTGTATTTTTTTAATGTGTTTTTGTCATGATTTTGTTGCTCACATTTTTGTTGAGTTGCTGTTGCTTTTCTGGCACGCTTTTCTCACTCTTTTGTTGCTTCTTTTGTCACTTTTTTGTTGTGTTTGTGTCATTTTTTTGTCGCTCTTTTGTGGAGAAAATGTTCAGGTGGGGGTTAAGAGGTTAAATCGTCTGGACTAGGTTTGGTTTAGCTTCTTCTTAGCTATCGTGGTCAGAATGTGACACTGGGGACCATTACGTTTTATACTGGTACTTTAACGATACTTCGTTTAATGGTTTTTGATACTGATACCTGAACGATTCTTCATCCGGTCCAAATCTCACTCAGCAGCTTTTAAGGTTTAGCAGCTTTTCAACTGCCCCAGACTTGGACTGAATGTGCTTTACAGACCTTGTTCTGGACAAACTTCTTCTTTCTTCCTCATCAGGCCTCCAGGGCGCCCCCTGCTGCTGGGCCGTTCTCACTCAGGACCGTCAGACCAAAGTCCTGCTCTCCAACGGACCAGACCTGTACATCCTGGACAACACCAGCTGCACGGCCGTGGTCAGTCTAACCCTCCCCTGTCTGTGTCCAGCCAGAACACGCGCTTTTCTTCTTCTTTACAAAGTCGTGTGTCTGGATTAGGCTGATCTCGTTTGAGTTCCCGATGGGCGTGATTGACAGGTGTTTGAACCAATCAGAGAAATTACACAAACAAAAAGTGGCGTATTTTGTAAAAAAGGAAGTTGGTGTTTTTTTTATGAAGCGTCAGCCAAAGAGCGGAGACTAATGTGAACGATCTAAAAATGTAAGGAACAAGGCAAGGTCATTACAAACTAAGTGTGTTCTGTTTGGAACGGGATGAAAAAACCTTTGCTAGAGGAAAATCCTGTTCGAATAGATGAAGCAGGAACCTTCATTTCATGAAATAAATGTATTTCCCTCGTGGTTAATTCGGTTCCTGGCTGTGATTGGATTGATATAAAACTTTGGGAGATTTGAGGCTGTAAGAGAAGTTTAGTGCCATTGTAACCCTAATCCCGGTCTGTAGTCTCCTCCAGGTCTCAGTCCAGAGTCTGGATCCATCCTCCAGATGAGCGTCTCCTTCAGTTACAAATATCTGGCGCTGTTCACTCAGACCGGACTGGTCTGGACCGGGACCTCCAACCTGCAGGTGAGTCCCTCAGACCTTATAACCCTAACTCAGATCTGACTCAGACCCAACCAAGACCTGACTCAGACTCGTGTTTTCTGGTGTTTCAGGCAAAGCTGAGTGAGGTGGACACGAAGATGCGTTCGGCTCCTAAACAGATGGTCTGGTGAGTCTCAGGTCGCATTCACAACCCCCTCTTGATCCGTTTGCTCAGATAGTCCGGTTCATTTGAGGTGTTGTGAACGTGCAAACGGACTCTGATCCGGGCCAAAGAAGCGAACCCTGGCCCGGGTGAAAACGTGGGTCTCGGCCCGGTTCAAACGAACTCTGAAGCCGATCATTTGGTTTATGAAAGCAACTGAGCCAGAGGGGGGGACAAAACCAGGAAGAGAAAGTTGCAGGACGTTGTGCGTCTGATAAACCAAATCAAACGAGTCACGCAAAGACAGGCGCGCTGACAATCATGACCTTCATTACGGAATGTAAATGAAAACGCACATGCAGACCCTCTATGATTAGAGCTAACAGTTAATATGAACTTTACACCAAAAGTCACGACTCATAAATATGAGGCAGAAACCTTTGATATAAGCAGCGCCAGAGGCCAGTGAGCAAAGCCCTGATCAGATCATTTTAACTACCTTTCTCCACGTCTCTTTCCCTCGGACCGTCGTAGTAGTAAAGTCGTTTTCGATGTCTCTGCCCGGAGCCTTCGCAGTTGTCATGTGAAGAAAAAATATTTCCGGGGTCCATCAGTCCCGCTTTAGTCCCGGTGTTGCCTCGTCTGGCATCATCTTCTCTCATGACGAGTATCGGCTCATTTATCTCCCATTTCGTCCGTAAACTGATCCGTGCGTTCGTTCAGATTAAAAAGTGCGTAAAGAAAAAACCAACATCCACTGTCTGATACCGCTCCATTTTGTAAACAAAAGACGGAACAGGAAGTGGAGTTCAATCGACCAATCAGAGAAGTGTGTTTCTTGTTCACTGTTTTTCCTGTGATACAGCGCCCCCACAGGCGTGCAGAGGAACTGCATTTAGAATGTTGGTTCGATTGATAAAAAAAGAGTTGTGAACGCAAACCGAGCCAGTTGGAAAGCTGAAACGATGTTGCAACTTTGAGCCCCAATCGAACCGAGTCCCAGGTGTGAGTGCGACCTTAGGGTTTAGGTCTGGTGAGTTGCAGGGTTTAGGTCTAGTGAGTAACAGGGTTTAGGTCTGGTGAGTTGCAGGGTTTAGGTCTGGTGAGTTGCAGGGTTTAGGTCTGGTGAGTTGCAGGGTTTAGGTCTGGTCAGTTGCAGGGTTTTGGTCTGGTGAGTTGCAGGGTTTTGGTCTGGTGAGTTGCAGGGTTTAGGTCTGGTGAGTTGCAGGGTTTAGGTCTGGTGAGTTGCAGGGTTTTGGTCTGGTGAGTTGCAGGGTTTAGGTCTGGTGAGTTGCAGGGTTTAGGTCTGGTCAGTTGCAGGGTTTTGGTCTGGTGAGTTGCAGGGTTTAGGTCTGGTGAGTTGTAGGGTTTTGGTCTGGTGAGTTGCAGGGTTTAGGTCTGGTGAGTTGCAGGGTTTAGGTCTGGTGAGTAGCAGGGTTTTGGTCTGGTGAGTAGCAGGGTTTTGGTCTGGTGAGTAGCAGGGTTTTGGTCTGGTGAGTAGTAGGGTTTTGGTCTGGTGAGTTGTAGGGTTTTGGTCTGGTGAGTAGCAGGGTTTAGGTCTGGTGAGTTGCAGGGTTTTGATTTGTTGAGTCTCAGGGTTATTGTCTGGTAAGTCTCAGGGTTTAGGTCTAGTGAGTAACAGGGTTTAGGTCTGGTGAGTTGCAGGGTTTTGGTCTGGTGAGTTGCAGGGTTTTGGTCTGGTGAGTTGCAGGGTTTTGGTCTGGTGAGTAGCAGGGTTTTGGTCTGGTGAGTTGTAGGGTTTTGGTCTGGTGAGTTGCAGGGTTTAGGTCTGGTGAGTTGCAGGGTTTAGGTCTGGTGAGTTGCAGGGTTTAGGTCTGGTGAGTTGCAGGGTTTTGGTCTGGTGAGTAGCAGGGTTTTGGTCTGGTGAGTTGTAGGGTTTTGGTCTGGTGAGTTGCAGGGTTTTGGTCTGGTGAGTTGCAGGGTTTTGGTCTGGTGAGTTGCAGGGTTTTGGTCTGGTGAGTTGCAGGGTTTTGGTCTGGTGAGTTGCAGGGTTTTGGTCTGGTGATTTGTAGGGTTTTGGTCTGGTGAGCCTCAGGGTTTTGGTCTGGTGATTTGTAGGGTTTTGGTCTGGTGATTTGTAGGGTTTTGGTCTGGTGATTTGTAGGGTTTTGGTCTGGTGATTTGTAGGGTTTTGGTCTGGTGATTTGTAGGGTTTTGGTCTGGTGATTTGTAGGGTTTTGGTCTGGTGATTTGTAGGGTTTTGGTCTGGTGATTTGTAGGGTTTTGGTCTGAGTTGCAGGGTTTTGGTCTGGTGATTTGTAGGGTTTTGGTCTGGTGATTTGTAGGGTTTTGGTCTGAGTTGCAGGGTTTTGGTCTGGTAAGTTGCAGGGTTTTGGTCTGGTGAGCCTCAGGGTTTAGGTCTGGTGAGTAGCAGGGTTTTGGTCTGGTGAGTTGCAGGGTTTAGGTCTGGTGAGCCTCAGGGTTTAGGTCTGGTGAGTTGCTGGGCTTTGGTCTGGTGAGTAGCAGGGTTTTGGTCTGGTGAGTTGCAGGGTTTATCCGAGGACAGTGGAGAATCCTGATTCTTCTCGTCCTGCAGGTGCCGTCGGCCGCGAGCACAGCAGCCCTCTGTGGTGCTGATGTGGGAGCGCCTCCTGCTGGTGGCCGGCCAGTGCAGCGACACCATCCAGTATCCTTCAGGGTCTGCGGGTCACCCTCAGGGTCAGGCTCTGGTCTCAGTCTCGGTCTTGGGTTAGTGTTTGTGTTGGTCCTTAACCCTTACACTCAGGTTTCCTCTGGAATCCGTCTCGGTCCTGGTCCCGGAGCTGGACGGGGTGCGGGTCCTGAGCGGGTCTCATCAGGAGTTGCTCCAGGAGGTTCCTCTGGTTTCTCAGGAGATCTTCAAGATTGCCTCTATGAGCCCCGGAGCGCTGCTGCTGGAGGCGCACCGAGAGTACGAGGTCTGAACCGGACTGAACTTTGCTCAATGTTTGCCAAATTTTTTCACAATTTCTTAATTATTTTTTGCCCCAATTCTCTCTTGTTTTCCCACGTTTTTCCCCAAATTTTTTGCAAATGTTTTATTTCTAATATCTGCCCTTTTTCCCTCATGTTTTCTAGCCTGGCTATCCCCAGACTAAATATCACAAGTTATATTTAGCCTGGGGACCACCAATTTAACAATTTGTTCGTAGGAGAGGTGTGGTTTACGGTTGTCCATAGCCGTTTATTGGGCGCTACGAATGTCTCTCACGTGCGTCTGCATGTAGCCATAGCCAATCGTATCAACTGTATCCGATGAGGTACGACGTACCGTAAGCTTCCGAGCTAAAGATGGCGTCATGTCTGTTGCTGTCATGTTGGTCCCCAAATCCATGCAAAGATTTCGCCCATGGTCCCCAGACTGCTGTGAAGTTCTAAATGATTCTAGCGCACACAGCAGCATGGGTAATCCCAGGCTACATGTTTTCCAAATTTCCCCCCCAATTTTTCTAATTATTGTTTTTTTTTCCTCTTTTCTTTTCCTCAATTCTCCCCAAATTATTCACACATTTCTTGATATTGTAAATGTGTAGATCTTCCAAACATTATTGTTCTGTTTTCTGGTTCTAGACAACAAATATTTTAGCATAGGAATAAGGGGGTTCGGCATTTCACTGAGCGCAAAGCATGCTGGTCCAGGTCAAAGGTCAGGACTACCCAGATTGTAAACATGACCGAGTGTTATGCAGATAGTTGAATATTTTGAGCGTTGAAAGTCTATTTAAAATAATTTTGTAAGAAACGGGGAGACCGTGTTACTGGGAAGAGAAAGAAAGAGCTCTGGCTAAGCCAATAAAAAAACATTTACATCAGGGGCATGATATATTTACTTGATTCTGAAGAATTTGACATTATTTTACAGCTAAGATTACATACAAATCTAATTGAGCAATGACTGTAGGCTAAATACTGGTTTAAAATAGTATAATGTTAATATAATATAATATAATATAATAATAATTCCTTTAAAACATTTTTTTTCCCAATGTAATTGTTTTGTTGGCAAACTTTAGGGGCCCCCTGCAGTGCCTCTGAGGCCCCCCAGGGGGCCCTGGACCCCACTTTGGGAACCACTGACCTAAAGTAATAAAATATAATCAGCCACTGTTGGAGAGACCAAGTATTTATGTTTTAGACCAGACATTTGGAAAAATCTGCCAAAAATATCGGCCGAGCATATCGGCATTGGCCTTAGAAAAACAGTCGTATCGTTCAGAAATCGATTTAGAATTTTTTTTTACGGTACCCAGCCCTACAGACGAGTTAAGCAGGGTTATTATGTGGTTATTAAGGGGTTACTAAAGGGTGTTTAAGAGGTTATTAAGTGGCTCAATAGTTGGTCTGGTTCTGCAGAAGCTAAGTCAGAGAGCGGACGAGTACCTGCGGGAGATAAAGGAGCAGTGTGTCCTGGCGGAGGCTGTGCGACAGTGTGTAGAGGCGGCCGGACACGAGTGGGACTGCGTTACCCAGAAAGCTCTGCTGCGGGTGAGTGCATTGCCCAGAGGGCTCTGCTGCTAAAGCCAGTGATTTACTGTTTCTGTTTTTCCTGAAAAATCAGAGTTAAAGCAGAGCTAAGTAACTTTTCCTCTAGAGGCCACGAGCTCCACTGTAGCTGTCGTGGCGTGTTGCATTTTGTGCGTGAGAGGTAATACTACACTGACAGAAAAGACAAAGGGAGAGAGGGATTTTGTACATTGTGCCACCATCCAATTACACAATGGAGATATTTTTTACACTCAAACTTGGCTGTAAACACCGGCGCTATCCCACAGTTAGCTTTGCCTGTTGGTCTGTTAGCTGCTTCTGATCGTGATAAACCAAATAATGTTCATCAACAAACCGAAAGCTCTAGACAGAATACAGTCAGTACTTATCTGTACCATGTCATAAACCTCAGAAATGCGAGCCTAAAGTGATTTTGTGGACAACTGAGAACAGCAGGGGAGATATTTTCCAATATTGTGTATTGGGCTGCCGGGTCGAAGGCAGAGACGGAACAGGGGAGATGAAAGACCGCCCAATCATCCCATTAACACTTGTATTACCGTCAGAGGGACTACGAAAAGGATTTATTAAGGTTAGAAAGTTACTTAGTTCATCTTTAATAATGAGCCATTCCCTTGTGTTTAAGTTTGTATTGTCTGTATTTAAATGTACCTTAGGCTTTGATTCAGGTCAGTGAAGGATCTGTTCGGGTCTGACCTCTCTGACCCCTACAGGCGGCGTCGTTTGGGAAGTGCTTCCTGTCGGACTTCAGCCCAGAGCCGTTTGTGACGATTTGCAGGGAATTGAGAGTCCTGAACGCCGTCAGGGAGAGTTCAGTCGGACTGCCGCTGACACACACGCAGTATCCTTCAATACTACAAATACAGTACTACTACTTAGGGCTGAACGATTAATTGCATTTGCAATTTTATCGCGATATTACACAACGCGATTTCGTAATCGCAGGGCACGCGATTTGGGAAGTAAATAGAGCAACGAGATATGGCAGCAAAGTCCGCTCCGTCGCGTGCTTTTGTTTACGTCTCAGTCTAGTTAAGGTGCGCGGTAGATTGTGGATGTACAGTGAAAATATCAGCGTTTATCATGCAGCCACCGCGAAGGAATATTGCTTTTCTCCGTTAGCATTGCGTTAGCCACAGCGCTAATCACGCCATTCCGTCGCCGCTACTACACGCTCTGATGATCACAGAAACTCCCTCACCACCGGATTCTACGCCTCTGCCTCCACAGACATATATAGGTGAGTCTGTGCTGATTGTAAAAAGTAAAGAGTCGTTTGTGGCTCAGTTTAGGGGGCTTATGTTTGGGAATGTTGTGGATAAAGAACTTATCTCAAAAGCATAATGACGTTTCATGACCATTAAGTATCCGCGGAGGCGAAGTGCCATGTGCCTTTATTTACCTTTGCGTCTACCGCATATCCGCTCCGTAGGTCGTACAGACGCTAGATATAAACACTAAACTGCAGTATGAAAAGGGTTGGTAACTAGGATCCGAGGCAGGAGTCCGTGTCATGTCTTATTTTGCTGAGGAAATGTGCTGTTTAAGCTGAAATGTCACTAAATGGCTGCGAGTCAAAGATACGTGTCTGTGTCTGGCACCTCATGTCCCGTCTCCTTGTGTCAGTGTTCTTTTCTTTCTTCATATTGTCCAAAGTTACATCCCAAAACCAAAATGCTGCTCTTAATTCCACTGTGATTTGGCGTGTGCTCCATCTGGCCTCTCCGTGTCCTTCAATAACGCGCATCTGAAGCAACTCAGACAGGGATTTGATTGGCCGAAATAATAAAGTACTATTTAATAAATTAAATAGCTTATTTTGTATTAATTGGGAGTTTGATTTCCTAAAACTTTTCCAACTAGTTAAAGCAGACGTTTGTTCTTACTTTCCTGCACTTTAGTATGGGTGATGTTACTGACTGGATCAGTGAGTTATTTTTTTTTTCATATCTATATAATTTAGCATTTATTTATAGACTGTACTGTTAAGTTCAGACAGTTTAAGACGTGCAGTCCACACACATTTTGAATAGGTCAAGCAACAATTTTGTTGCAATTTTCACTTCAAATATTGTTTATTATGAAACAGGCTGATTTATTGCTTGTGTTAGGTGAAAAATACATGAGAAGAGGACCTTGCAACAATAATCGCATATTTAATCGCAATCGCAATATTGAAGAAAAAAAATCGCAATTAGATTATTTCTCAAAATCGTTCAGCCCTACTACTACTGTAGTGCTACTGTAGTTAGGAGTGTGACAATATATAGATTTTCCGATGTATCGTGATATTTTGCGGGACGATACGATACAGATACTTTTTATTTTGATATTCTTTTGATGACGTCATGCATATGAACCAAATTCCAAATTATTATGCAAATTTCAGTGCCGTAAAGGTAAACAAAGAAAAAGTGTGTTTTTGAATCATGATGTGGACCTATGAGGGTGTGAGACAGTTTTCATCCAAACAGCAGCTCTGGGAGGCCATGACATCTCGCAAACAAATCCAAGCAGAAACTCTCCAAAAACTCACAAGTTTCATGGATTTAAGGATTTTGAAGCTGCCATCAAATAAGGGTCCTATATTAAAATATAACTTGACCTATTAAGATGTTTTTGATTGAAATAGCTTTTGATTTCACCTCCCAATGCTACAAATTCAACAAATGACCATTTACAGTTAACCTTTAAAATGTATTGAAACTGTGAGTTGCATAATAATTTGGAAAAGTAGATTTTTAGTTTTTTTACTATATTGATTTTTGAATAAGATACTGTTTGGCTTGAAATTCAGTCAGCATAATTGAAAATTATGCTGACTGTCATTTGAGTTGATAATTTAGAAAATCTTAGAAAAATTACATTTGTATAATCATTTGGAGCACGGTGTAGAGGCCAATAATGATCAAGAATTCAGAGAGAGCAGCACTACAGTTTTAAGCACTTGGACCAAACACTGTCACACAAATACATTACTTTTAATGATAGTTTATATAATTATGAATTTGATTTATTTGGGGTTGATTTATTCCTTTTAAAGTAGGACTGTGGTTTATTTAAATGTAAACACTGACAGATCAATGACCCATTTTCAGTGTGTAAGTCAGAGATCATATATATATATATCGATTATCGCAGTATCGCTGTATCGTCAGGTTATTGTAAGCCATGTATTGCGTATCGTATCGAATCGTGAGGTTCCTAGAGGTTCCCACACCTAACTGTAGTACTACTGCAGCACTGCACAGTCCTGAATGCAGTATGAGTGCCTTGACCTCTGACCTCAGGTTCAAACAGATGACGGTGCAGGTGCTGATCGACCGGTGAGTCTGTAAACACACACGTACCATGTTTATGTACACACATGTTCAGCTCCAGTGGGTTACACCCCAGGAAAGACGCTTCCACCGCACCAACTACTGTATATGTTATATGTTAGCATTAGCATCTCACTGACCGTGGGATTTATACTCTTATCCCATGGTCAAGCGGCAACAGTTAAATCACGTTCTATACGTTTAAGTGATGATGTCATCGCTCTACTTCTGTGTCCAACAGAGCTTTAACCATATTCATAATCATTCTGACTTTGCTGATTTTAACCTGCTGTAAAGCTGACTAAAAGGCTCTTTCTAAACATCTGATCACACAGACATATTACTTTTAGTAATAATTTTAGTACATTTTTTTAATAAAAATATATTAATTTTAAAGTGGATTGTTTTTCAGACTGGTCCACAGGAGTACTCGAGTACTTTAATACTTGTACTGGAGTACTGACATACTTGTTTTTCAGACTGGTCCACAGGAGGCTGTATCCGTTGGCAATAGAAGTTTGTCGTTATCTGAAAATCCTAGAGTTTCAGGGAGTGAGCCGCGTCCTGCGCCACTGGGCCGAGTGCAAGGTACAAATACTATTACAAATACTACTACTACTACTACTACTACTGGGCCAAGTGCAAGGTACAAATACTACTACTGTTGTGTCCAGGTGCAGCAGACAGACCTATCAGACGAGGCCGTGGCGCGGGCCGTCTGTGCTAAAGTCGGCGACTCCCCTGGCGTCTCCTACTCCCACATCGCGGCCAAGGCGTACGAGAGTGGGCGGCCGGAGCTCGCCATCAAGGTACGACTCCTTTACCCTGACCCAAGGTACGAGTCCTTTACCCTGACCCAAGGTACGAGTCCTTTACCCTGACCCAAGGTACGAGTCCTTTACCCTGACCCAAGGTACGACTCCTTTACCCTGACCCAAGGTACGAGTCCTTTACCCTGACCCAAGGTACGAGTCCTTTACCCTGACCCAAGGTACGAGTCCTTTACCCTGACCCAAGGTACGAGTCCTTTACCCTGACCCAAGGTACGAGTCCTTTACCCTGACCCAAGGTACGACTCCTTTACCCTGACCCAAGGTACGACTGGGACCGGTTTAGACCCATGTCTTTGTTGCAGCTGTGAAGAACAGGTTCCTCTGGTTTAGTCCTGATTTAGACCCAGTTTCTGACTCGTGTCCTCGTTGCAGCTGCTGGAGTTTGAAGCTCGCTCTGGGGAGCAGGTTCCTCTGTTGTTGAAGATGAAGAGGAGTCAGTTGGCTCTGAGTAAAGCTGTGGAGAGCGGAGACACTGACCTGGGTCTGTACCTGACCACACCCACTGACCACACCCACTGCACCTTTCCCCCATGAACATCTGTCTGACCTTCAGCCACATTTACACTTTACTGAAACGGTCACATACAAAAGTTACTGACACGTAACCAAGACTAAAAGAGTTCCGTCTGTTACTTGTGTGATATTGATCTATATTTCTGTAATTTGTTTGTGTTGTTTTGTGATATATGTTTGTGTTATTTGTGTTGTTTTGTGATATATGTTTGTGTTATTTGTTTGTGTAGTTTTCACGGTGGTGAGTTTCCTGAAGAATGAAATGAACAGAGGAGATTTCTTTATGACTCTGAGGAATCAACCACTGGCCCTGAGCCTCTACAGACAGGTAAGCCCACCCCTATGGTTAACTCCACCCCTTCAGTCCTAACCCCGCCCTCTCAGTTCTGTAAGGTGGAGGAGAGTCAGACGCTCAAAGATCTGCTGAACCAAGACGACGACCACGATGGCCTCGGAAACTTCTACGTGAGCGCCGCCTTCAGAGAGCCAGTGAGTACGGCAGGACGGCTGTAGTACTACAAATACTACAAATACTACAGATACTACAGATACTGTTGTGTGGTGTTTTTCAGAGACTCGAGGGGCGTATGGCTTTGCTGCAAAACGCTGTGGACGAGTTCAACAAAGCCAAGAACGACTTCAACGCCAAGGTACGACTCGCTGAGTTCTTTATCCCCAGGGGGCGCTCTCTGACTGTGTGTGTGTTGTAGGCGACTGAGGAGGAGATGAAGCTGCTGAAGTTTCAGAGGAAGCTGGATGAGGAGAAGGGGGCGGGGCTACAGGGACTGTCTCTACAGGTAACAGCCAATCAGATCGCAGATATATGCCTATGTTGTTTTAAAACCTTAACCTCTTTTTTCACTTTTTTGTTACGTTCTCGTCAGTTTTTTGTCACTTTTTTGTTGCGTTTTGGTCACGTTGTCACTTTTTTTTGGTTGCATCATTGTAACCTAAGGTGTTAAGGGGTTAATGAAAGTCCAGAGCTTTGAAGACGTGACTTTTAGATCGAGATTTAAAAGTGTCTCTTACTCAGTTTGTGCAAGAGAAGGGTTAGGGGTAACGTAAACCTAACTCTAACGCTCAGTGACGAAACGGACCGGTCCAAGAAGCTGTTTTGCTAAAGTAGCATGTGTTAAAGTAGCGCGTCGCTAACGCCGTAATCCCGCCTCTGTCCAGGACACGATGGAGGCGCTGTTGAACCTGGGGCTCCATAAACACGCCGAGCAGCTCTGCAGAGACTTCCGCGTCCCGGACAAACGCTTCTGGTGGCTGAAGCTGCGTGCGCTCGCCGAGAAACAAGACTGGGACGAGCTCGACAAGTTCTCCCGCAGCAAGAAGTCTCCCATCGGATACTTGGTCAGTCCTCACTCGGAGCGGGAGGGCATCCCGGTTTCATTCCTTTTAGTAGGTGTTTATACAGATCATAACGTGGCATGTTTGTGCTGCAGCCGTTTGTGGAGGTCTGTGTGAAGAACCACAACCAACACGAGGCCAAGAAGTACCTGCTGAAGGTCTCTCCAGAACAACGGGTCAAAGCCTGCCTCCTGCTGGGGTAAGAGCGTAACAACACCCTAACAATGGGTCAAAGCCTGCCTCCTGCTGGGGTAAGAGTGTAACAACACCCTAACAAAGAGTCAAATCCTGCCTCGTGCTGGGGTAAGAGCGTAACAACACCCTAACAAAGGGTCAAATCCTGCCTCCTGCTGGGGTAAGAGCGTAACAACACCCTAACAAAGGGTCAAATCCTGCCTCCTGCTGGGGTAAGAGCGTAACAACACCCTAACAAAGGGTCAAATCCTGCCTCCTGCTGGGGTAAGAGCGTAACAACACCCTAACAAAGGGTCAAATCCTGCCTCCTGCTGGGGTAAGAGCGTAACAACACCCTAACAAAGAGTCAAAGCCTGCCTCCTGCTGGGGTAAGAGCGTAACAACACCCTAACAAAGGGTCAAAGCCTGCCTCCTGCTGGGGTAAGAGCGTAACAACACCCTAACAATGGGTCAAAGCCTGCCTCCTGCTGGGGTAAGAGCGTAACAACACCCTAACAAAGAGTCAAATCCTGCCTCGTGCTGGGGTAAGAGCGTAACAACACCCTAACAAAGGGTCAAATCCTGCCTCCTGCTGGGGTAAGAGCGTAACAACACCCTAACAAAGGGTCAAATCCTGCCTCCTGCTGGGGTAAGAACGTAACAACACCCTAACAAAGGGTCAAATCCTGCCTCCTGCTGGGGTAAGAGCGTAACAACACCCTAACAAAGGGTCAAATCCTGCCTCCTGCTGGGGTAAGAGCGTAACAACACCCTAACAAAGGATCAAAGCCTGCCTCCTGCTGGGGTAAGAGCGTAACAACACCCTAACAAAGGGTCAAAGCCTGCCTCCTGCTGGGGTAAGAGCGTAACAACACCCTAACAAAGGGTCAAAGCCTGCCTCCTGCTGGGGTAAGAGCGTAACAACACCCTAACAAAGGGTCAAAGCCTGCCTCCTGCTGGGGTAAGAGCGTAACAACACCCTAACAAAGAGTCAAATCCTGCCTCGTGCTGGGGTAAGAGCGTAACAACACCCTAACAAAGGGTCAAATCCTGCCTCCTGCTGGGGTAAGAGCGTAACAACACCCTAACAAAGGGTCAAATCCTGCCTCCTGCTGGGGTAAGAACGTAACAACACCCTAACAAAGGGTCAAATCCTGCCTCCTGCTGGGGTAAGAGCGTAACAACACCCTAACAAAGGGTCAAAGCCTGCCTCCTGCTGGGGTAAGAGCGTAACAACACCCTAACAAAGGGTCAAAGCCTGCCTCCTGCTGGGGTAAGAGCGTAACAACACCCTAACAAAGGGTCAAAGCCTGCCTCCTGCTGGGGTAAGAGCGTAACAGTCTTGATGTTTCTGGTTAACTGTGAATAAAATAATATCAGCAAGTGGCGCTGTCAGAATCTTTGGAAATCACACACTTTTATTCTCCTGTAAAACTGGAGAATAAAAGTCATGTGGTCCTGTGTCTTTTATTTTATTTTACTGCTTTTAGTTTTTACTTAATTGTTTGCTCTTGTTTTATTGACGGGTGGAACTTTGAGTTTAAATGTGCTGTAGAAATAAAACCCTCCACAGCGACGTTCATGACGAGAGTGTGTTTCTGCAGGGACCTGGAGGGGGCAGCGGACGCAGCCATCGAGCGCCGTAACGAGGCAGAGCTGGGGGCGGTGCTGGGCCGATGCCCCGCCTCCAACCTCCAACTGCTGGATCGACTGCAGCGAGCGCTGGCCAAGAAGTGACGGAGTTCATCAGATACACGCGTGTTAATATCAAACACGTGTAAATGTGAACCGACGATGAATAAACAATGCTGTTTTGTTGCATGTTTTCGTCGTGAAGTTTTAAACTCAGCGCTGACTCCGACGATGTTTGTCATTTGCCCAAAAACTCTTCATGAAGAAACTTCTCTTGTTCATCAGGATCAGCCTCAGCAGCGCCCCCTACAGCAGCACTGAGGAGTCTGCACTTTCACATACGCGTCTCTTGTTCATCAGGATCAACCTCAGCAGCGCCCCCTACTGCAGCACTGAGGAGTCTGCACTTTCACATACGCTTTGCCATTGATCCAATAAAGACTTTTATTGATTAAAGTAAAGACATAAATAAAGGATTCACTGAAACAAAGTAGTTGTTTTTTTCTCCACTTCCCACAGCGTTTAATGAGAGATGAGACACGGCACACGCCTGTGCTCAGTGTGATGGTTTTTTTTCCATACACGTCAATCACCAGTGTCACATGATCAAATATAGGTCACAGTAGTTGCCATGACAATTAAAATGGTAAACAATTAACTTAGGGTCATACTGCGAAACATAACAAAATGAGACACATCTCCACAGTTTGGAAGAATCAGAAAATAAAGTTTAACCCAAACCCTGTGACTCGGGTCCAGACCATGAACATCACAAACTGTAGACTGTAGCCAATCAGAGTGCGGCTCTTTGCATGATTGGATATGTTTAATACAATGCGGCTCTTTGCAAAAGAATTGATACATCTTTCCCGTAAACTGTAACAGGCTATAAGAATCTTGACCAAAAATCCAACCATAGTCCTACAGACCCTGTTTCCCCATCCCTACACACATGAATGAGAGTCTGTCTCTCTCCTTTTCGAGGCGGCGTGTAAAAGGTGCAGCAGCCTCACTCAAAGCGGGATGTAGCTTAAACTACAGTCAGGCAGATCGTGGCACTGGGATCAGCTTCTGTGCTTTTCAAGTTTCGGATTAGCCTACTCTTTATTTGATGAAAGTTGGCCTCATATTCACAGAAAAAGATCAAACTTAAGAAATGAAAAAAAGCGGAGCTCTAATGAAGCATATGATGCGAAGCGCGACACCGTAACGCGGAAATACGCAAAGTCATTGACTTTTCTTTCACATGTTGTAACTGTAACAAATGCAACATACAACAGAATCTCAGTCGTCCTCCAGAGGCTCCTGATTAAAGCTTATGAACTTTGTGCAGCCTAGACCTAGAGTGCGTTCTCTGCACAGTCCAGTCAGGACCAGGCTGCAGGCACTGAGCGCACAGGCCAGGGGCGAACCAGAGGAGGGGGCTCAGTGGGCAGGGCCCCTCATACTAACACACTCAGGCATCAAAAATAAAATGAAAATCAAATTCTGTCCCAGTCAGCGCAGAACAGCTCAAAATGTCACTTTATTTAATATACATTTATTTCGATCTTGGTCAGGAGTAAAACCCATCCATCCATTTTCTTCCACTTGTCCGTTGCTGGGTCGTGGGTCACATAGCACCAGCCCCCTATGGCTCCTCCTGCAGGTGATGGGTCCACAGAAGGAGGAGTAAAACCATTACATCTAATACAATTATTTAAACTTTAATCTTTTTGTATCAGCGGTTGGTGTGGTTGATCACATGGAAAAAGACCAAGAGTACCTTTGTTGTTCCAACAAGGAATGACCCAGTTCTCAGCTTGAGCCCGCTCAAGGCAAAAGGATTGATAGTTGTATCAATCCATCGGTGTAAAACCATCTTTTGAGCAGTGGTGGTGTAGCTCAGTGGTAGAGCATTTGACTGCAGATCAAGAGGTCTCTGGTTCAAATCCAGGTACCCCCTCTCTGGTGAGGAAAGAGGAAGTGAAGTCTTGAATAAAAACATGAGACCCTTGAGAATGTTCTCTTTCAACAGTAATGTTTGTATGTCTTTAATTTGAGTTTTTCGCAATATCTATGCCAGTGTGTTTGAATCAAATAGTGCTTTTGTGTGCTTCCGTTAGCTCACTTAGCAGAGGACTGTAGGTTCCTTTGGCTCGAAGGAGAATTTAAAATTTGAACAAAGACAGACTGAACTTGAAAAGCCTACACAGGCACGTCCGATCATTCAACTAATGTAGGTTGTATCAATTCAGTTGTTTATAAAGCCAATCTTCTTCTCAGATGGTTATGGTGCAGGGAGATTTTTAATGCCCGGAGCATCACATAATAAAATATGCGTATGCCACATTATGCATTTTTAAAATACCGAAAACCCAACTTCCAGCTTGGGATTGATCCAAGAAGTCAGTCAGTCTACTGTAGTGCTATTGAAACTGACAGGATGATAGTCCAAAGATGCAAAGCATCTGCAAAATGTAACACTATGACAATAAAACCCTCCCGATTTCAAGAGGAGTTTGTGTTTACAGGCATTGATGAGTTCGCATTGAGGCACAACTTTGACAAAGTTTTTTTGGCAGCTGTTCAGAAGCAAAACTCTGCTTGTTCACAGAGGATGGCTTCTGTCCATTTGTCTCAGGGTTAAACAAAGCTTCCACGGAAGCACTAGGCTGCAAGCCACCCCAGATGGGACTTGAACCCAGAATCCCTGGCTTAGGAGGCCAGTGCCTTATCCATTAGGCCACTGGGGGTACCCTCGATAGTGTATGATTAAAATTTGGACAAGGCATATCTATGTTAGGAGTCAGAAAGACACATTTCTTGGGTTTGGCTTCAATTTTGACTTTTGACTCATATCAAAGGTTGGTGACAGTGAGTAATGTGTGTCCTTACTGTGGCAGTTTGAGGCTCGTTGGTCTAGGGGTATGATTCTTGCTTAGGGTGCGAGAGGTCCATGGATATGTTCAGTATGCTGAGATAAGTCTTTATCACCTGCTAGGCTTATTTTGGTAGAACTGAACACTTGAAAAAGCACTACTGACAAAATGTTGAGCTACCTGCCATATTCAATTTAAAAACACACACCGACTGGTCAAAACCGGGCACACATTTAAAGGTAACCGTTGCAGGGTGCTCTTAGGAGTTTAAAAAAAACACTTCGAGGTCGAAAACTTTGGTCTATCAGATTCTGGTTGAAACAATTGCACTGCCAATAGCAACGAGACAGCATTGCTTTTGGGAAACTGATCACTAATGCCGTGACCCGGATTCAAACCGGGGTTGCTGCGGCCACAACGCAGAGTACTAACCTCTATACGATCACGGCTGTGTTGTCTTTGTGGGAATGTATTTGTTTATTGGTTTATTTGGTAGTTGACAGTGCATGTTTATGAACTCGCAGGCCCGGCCCTAACCAATTTGGTGCCCTAGGCAAGATTTTAAGTGATGCCCCCATCGCAGTACAGTACTTGCACTGCTAGTGTACATATACTCACAAGAAACTTAATAGCTTTGTTTTAGACATTATTTTATTTAAATAAAACAATTTCACATTCAAAAAACAAATAATAATAATAATAATTAAAGAAACAACTAAAAAAAACTAACTCAACATATGAAATACAATATAGATAGCTTACATAAAGTATTACATTTAAATACTTCCGAAATGAAAAGTGTAAACTAGTGACATTAACTTAAATACAATAGAAATACGGCACTGTGCAAAATAAGACATTAGTATCTTATCTATCTTACAATTACAAAAACAATTGCACATTCAAAATACTTATTATAATATAATATCTTATCTTATCTATCTTACCTATCTATATTATATATCTTATCTATTAGTATCTTTAGGCACAAAAATACTACAAGGATTTGAATTAAAAAAATGAAAAGATCTTAAAAAGAGCTCTATTGGTGTTTTTGGTACTGCCTTAAATTACTACAGAAACTACACCACCACCTCCTTAATCTCACATGACTTGCTACAGCTCAACTTTCCTGGATTTTCTTGAGGCAAAGTCATCTACAACATCATCATACACTCAACAAAAATATAAACGCAACACCTTTTGTTTCTGCTCCCATTTTTCATGAGATGGACTTAAAGATCTAAAATTCATTTAAAAAATACACAATATTACCATTTCTCTCAAACATTGTTCACAAATCAGTCCAAATGTGTGATAGTGAGCACTTCTGCTCTGCTGAGATAATCCATTCCACCTCACAGGTGTGCCACATCAAGATGCTAATCTGACATCATGACTAGTGCACAGGTGTACCTTATACTGCCCACAATAAAAGGCCACCCTGAAATGTGCAGTTTGGTCTCACAGCGAAATGCCACAGATGCCACAAGCATTGAGGGAGCGTGCACTTGGCATGCTGACAGCAGGAATGTCAACCAGATCTGTTGCTCGTGCATTGAATGTTCATTTCTCCACCATAAGCCGTCTCCAAAGGCGTTTCAGAGAATATGGCAGTACATCCAACCGGCCTCACAACCGCAGACCACGTGTAACCACACCAGCCCAGGACCTCCACATCCAGCAGGTTCACCTCCAAGATCATCTGAGACCATCCACTCAGACAGCTGCTGAAACAATTGGTTTGCATAACCAAACAATTTCTGCACAAACTGTCAGAAACCGTCTCAGGGAAGCTCAACTGCTCGTCGTCCTCATCGGGGTCTTGACCTGACTCCAGCTCGTGGCCGTAACAGACTTGAGTGGGCAAATGCTCACATTCGATGGCGTCTGGCACGTTGGAGAGGTGTTCTCTTCACGGATGAATCTCGGTTTACATTGTTCAGGGCAGATGGCAGACAGCGTGTGTGGCGTCGTGAGGGTGAGCGCTTTGCTGATGTCCATGTTGTGGATCGAGTGGCCCATGGTGGTGGTGGGGTTATGGTATGGGCAGGCATCTGTTATGGACGAAGAACACAGGTGCATTTTATTGATGGCATTTTGAATGCACAGAGATACCGTGATGAGATCCTGAGGCCCATTGTTGTGCCATACATCCTCTTCTGCTAAGTTGGGGAAATCAAGGAGCACACCAAACGTGTTATTCACCTCTCCAAGATTCTGAAATCTCTCATCAAGTGAAGAGATGGCAGTATCCACGACCACATTAAAAAATTTGGTTTCCATTTTTCGCAGTGCGTCTTGTATGGGCTCATCTGGAGACTCATAGCCAAAGTGTGTTTTTGTGGTTCTCAAGCGCTTTTGTTTAAGTTCAGCCTCCACGTTCATCTCTTCACACATCTCCTTCGCAATTGTCTGTGCATCAGAAAATCCAGTGTTTCTGTAACTGGTGAGGGAATCTCTTGTTTTCTTCAGCAAGTTGACCGCTACATCAAGCCGCATGGAGGGTGACTGCATCAGTTTACTGACATGCTGGATCTTGCAGAGAATGTCATACCATATGGCTGTACAAAGCGATAGGATCCAATCTCCTCAGCCAAAGACTGGGCTTCAACTCTCACCACAGGGTCTGCAGTTCGGATTTGCCCAGCCTGATACCTTACTGCCTCGATGCTTTTCCCCCTGCTGTCCCATCTGGTCTCAGCCCATGATTTCAGAGTGATGTTTGCATATTTCAAGAAGACATCCCACCTTTGGGTGAAGGCTGAGAAGAGCTTGAATAGTTTTGTGAAATGCCCAAAGTAGCCATGGGCATCTGGTGAGCTTTTTGCAGCATCAGCTACTACCAGATTTAAAGTGTGGGCAACACATGGGACATAAAAAGCTCTTGAGTTCAGCTGAAGCAACTTTGCCTGAACACCTTTATTTTCCCCTTCATATTGGCGCCGTTGTCATAGGACTGGCCTCTGCAGTCCTCAAATGATGGGATGTTAAGTGCCTCTAGCCTTTTTAGGATTAGAGATGACAAATGTTCTCCTGTTGACTGCTCTGTCACAAGAAAGCCCAATAAATGCTCTTTTACTTGAGGAATGTCTTCTTGTGACACTATCCTGACTATGACAGAGAGCTGTTCCTTATGACTCAGATCCGGGGTGCAGTCTAAAATGATGGAGAAATATTTGGATATTTTTATCTCTGTCACGATGTGTTCTATTATTTTAGAACTGATGGAGTCTATCAGTTCATTTTGAATGGTTTTGCCAAGATAATGTACATGATTGCCAGCTCCACTTTCCACCCTACTCACATGCTGCTTCATCACTGGATCAAATTTGGCCATGAGCTCCACCTCTTTCAGAAAATGTCCATTGTCTGGTTTATGCAATGTGTCTGCGGAACCCCTGAAAGCCATGTTTCTTTCAGCTAAGGACTGAATTATTGCCACCAATCGATGTAGAACGTCACGCCACCTTTTTCTCTCAGCCTCTCAGTATATCGAAGTGCCATCTCTTGTTTATCTATTGTGATCCCTTTTGCAAAATGGACCTCCAAATCTTTCCATGTTGCCATGTGAGCATTGTGCTCCTGGCTATCCTCATGGACATTGAGCAAGTGACTTGCATTTTTCCAGTCCTTTAGTCCTTCCCTAATAAGTTTGTACTCTCTTTTAGAAAAAAGTTTGCAGTAGAAGCAGTGCAAGCTATCATCTTTTTGAGACTACATAAGCCAGCTTCTTCTGACTTTTTCTCCATTGATTAAGAGTCTGTTAAAATAGTCATGCTGACATCTTCGTCCGTCTTTTGTTTTAGGGAATGTGAAGCTGTTTTCTATTTGAAATGGACCTCTGTGAACCAACTCTGTTCGTACCTTATCAGTTAGAGGAGATGGCCAGTCAGCTGGGTCTATTGGAGCAACAGAAGGTCTGCTTGATGCTGCCGCATACCTGCTAGGTTGTGCTGCTGAGGTGGAGGCAACAGGAGGAGCGCTTGATGCGGCTGAGGTGGAGGCAACAGGAGGAGCGCTTGATGCTGCTGAGGTGGAGGTAACAGGAGGAGCGCTTGATGCTGCTGCATCACTGCTGGTTTGTGCCGCTGAGGTGGAGGCAACACAGGGATTGGCAAGGGTGGGAGTGAGAAACCTCAGCAACGCTTCTGAAGACAGAAGAGAAGTATGTGACACCAGTCTAATAATAAACACAGGATTTAAAAAATACAATAAAATGAAATAATATAAATGAGAAACCTAGAGATAAATACATGATGTAGACTATAGTGTATAATATACAATGTAATTTTTCAGATACAAATTATATAAGTAATTCATATATTAGTAATAATTTAAATTGTATTGTCAATGCAATGAAATTCTAATTAGCAGAATGCAAAAGTAAACTGCAGTATAATATAGCATGTGGGAATGCTAAGTTATGCTCTAACATTAATTATGTGCACTTTAACACAGGTGTAAAATATAACCAAGATAAAAACACTTTATAAACAATATGAGCTGTAACACAGTTAACAGCTAGCGTTACAACTATATAATTATTACTATGATTATTGATGGTATTTTGATTTATTTCAAGCTGGGAAAACGTGAGATAATGATGCCAATGAAATTAACATTAATACACCTGCTGATTAGAGCTAATATGTACACATTTGTCCGAGGAAGGTACTCATATTACTATTTTCCATAATAATAGCGCTAGGCTTATCTGCTTGTTTTTGACTGTTAATATTTTGGTTAGAACTAGCAGATAGCGCTGGCTATTTATAGATTAGCTAACCATGTATGCTAATGGTTAATGGCATTATTGATCATCGTTCTGTAACATCAAAATAATATCATTATTAATGATATTATTTTGATGTTAAGATGATGTTAATGATTCATTAACCCGCTTTTCAGAGCGCGTGAGGAGGCCGGAGGAGTAAAAACACAGATTTGCGAAAAATGTATTGAATTTGGAACATCATAACCACTCCTACTACATCATATCTGACACAAGTGAAACGGAGACTCTGTCTGGAAAGAGGCAATCTTCATGTCAAGCAGCAGCAGCGGTTTTAAATGCTTTCCCGAGCCCAGGCATTCGGATCAGAGGAATCATATGGAAACACGTGCACGATCAAAATAAAGGATGCACTGGATTACAAACATTTTTTTAAGTGGATTTTATCATGACATGATCGCTGGACAGAGGTACTACACACTCCAAACCCACATTGAAATTATATCCCGGAGAGGGAGAGACAGAGCCGTGGGAAGATATTCTAGTTAGGGGGTGCTGAGGGACAACGTTTACCCCAAAAACGCTTTTTCTGTCCATATTGCCTGCAGTTTGCAAACTATCCACCAGGGGGTGCTGCAGCGCCCTCAGCACCCTGGGTTCCCACGGCCTTGGGGAGAGAGGAAAGCGGCTCGCCTCTGTCCTCTCTCCCTCTCTATTTGCCTGAAGTGTCAGAGAAATGTAGGCTCGTAAAACTATATATACTGTCACCAAAGAAGCAACAGCACGAGCTGTGTGGTTAGGTCTGTAGACACCATAAATATTAACATTTTGGTTACCATGGCGGTGCATAAACAAGCGGCGGCTTCTCTCCCTCTTGACAAAGCGACGTTTCTACCATTTTCTGCTGACTGCTTTTGCAGTTTTTGTGTTTCACATTGTTTTACAAGATGTTTTTGTACATCTTTGCCATGTTTTTGTGGAGTTCAGCGGATTTTTTACTGCCAAAGATCTTTGCTAGAAATGAACAGAGGATGTGTTTTAAAAGTAAACATGTTATGATGTGGGTTTTTGGTTGTTGGTTTTGTCCTGGTTTTGGTTTGTTTCTCCCCTGTCCTGATCTGTGTCTCTGTCTTGTGTTTATTTTGTTAGTCTTGGTCTGTGTCTGTGTCATCCTGCTTTCCCTTCCTCCTGTTGATTGCCTGCCCCGCCCTGATGTGTTTCACCTGTGCCCTGTTTCCTCATGTATTTATACCCCTGTGTTTTCCCTTGTCTTTGTTGGATCATTGTCGTTCGTCGTCGTTGTCATTCTCAGTCTGTTCTGTTCCACGGAGTTCTGCTCGTGTCAGTAAGTTTGTTCCTGTGTTGTTTTGCTTGCTGTACCATTAAATTTAAGTTTTGTTTGGACATGTTTGCATTTGGGTCATCATTCCCCCGCACACGTGACAAAACACACAGTTAGCATCCGAGCTAAAGGCATTTAAGCAGCATTTGAGACCTACAAATCCAGAGATATCATCTTCTGAAGTGCTGACAGGTCCCCGAGGGCCCCCCGCACCTGCAGCGCAGTGGAGGCGTCACAAGAGGCGCTACAGGAAACAAAAAAGAGGCAAACGAGGAGGTATCCAAGCAAGAATAACAGCTAAACCACACAGGCCTTCTATCCCTACTATTGTTCTGGCTAACGTACGTTCACTGGACAATAAGATGGATTATATTCGTCTGCTACGCTCCTCTCGGAAGATGGTGAAAGACAGTTGTGTTTTTATATTCACTGAGACATGGCTCAATGGTAATATACCAGACAGTGCAATCCAGCTTGAGGGGCTTTCCTGCTGCAGAGCGGACAGAGTGATCTCCGAGGGAGGTAAGACGCGTGGAGGTGGTCTCTGTGTCTACACCAATGACGCCTGGTGCCGTGACGTCGCCGTGGTCTGCAGACACTGCTCACCCCTCGTGGAGTTTATTATCATTAAGTGTCGCCCTTTCTACCTGCCCAGGGAATTTACTGTTGTACTGCTTGTGTCTGTCTATATACCGCCCACCTCTAACCTCAAAAACAGGAAAGAGGCACTGAATGAACTGTTCCAGAGTGTCAGTGACCAACAGACAGCCCACCCAGATGCCTTTCTCATCTTAGCTGGGGATTTTAACCACGCAGACCCAAAGAGCGTTTTCCCCAAAGTCCATCAACACATTGACTTTCCAACAAGGGGAAACAACATCCTGGATCTGGTTTACACCACCAAAAAAGGAACGTACAAGGCACACCCCCTCCCCCATCTTGGTGCCTCGGACCACATAACTATTCTGTTACTGCCAGCATAGAGGCCACTGGTTAGAGTCACTAAACCGGTTCGGAAACAGATTCAAGTGTGGAGTAAAGACTCTGTAGAGAAACTTAAGGACTGCTTTCACACAACGGATTGGAATATGTTCAAGCAGGCTGCCATTCACAACAATATCACTGATCTCCAGGAGTATACAGAGACTGTCACTGCCTACATCACCAAGTGCACTGAGGATGTTACAGACTCTAAGACCATCATTATCAGGTCCAACCAGAAACCTTGGATTACAAGTGAAGTCCTCAAGCTCATGAGGGTTCGGAATGCTGCCTTCAAATCTGGTGACAAGGAGAAACTGCGGATGGCTAGGGCCAACCTGTCCCGCGGCATCAAAAAAGCCAAGAAGCAGTACTCCAAAAAGATAACTGATCACTTCAGAGACAGCAGAGACACTCGGAGTCTGTGGGAGGGGATAAAGACCATCACAGACTATAAACCTCCTCGACAAACTTGTGCCAGTGACACCTCTCTGTTGAACGCTCTAAATGAATTCTTTGCTCGCTACGAGGCACTCAACAGAACCCCGGCACAAAAGTCAACACCACCTCCTGAAGACCAAGTGCTGAAGCTATCTCCAGAGAGTGTGAGAAGATCTCTGAACAGGATCAACATACACAAAGCACCGGGTCCAGACAACATACCAGGTCGTGTACTGAAAGGTTGCGCTGAAGTTTTCACAGACATTTTTAACACATCTCTGCAGCAGGCTGTGGTCACAACGTGCTTCAACGCGACCACCATCATTCCGGTGCCAAAGAAGTCACCACCCTCCTGCTTTAATGACCACCGCCCAGTAGCACTCACTCCAATTCTTATGAAGTGCTTCGAGCGGCTCGTCATGGAACATATCAAGTCTGTTCTCCCTCCCACCCTGGACCCATACCAGTTTGCTTACCGGTCCAATCGCTCAACTGAAGATGCCATCTCCACTGCACTTCATTCAGCCCTCACTCACCTTGAAACAAAGGACTCTTACGTTAGAATGCTGTTTTTAGACTTTAGCTCAGCATTCAACACTATAATCCCACAGCAGCTAATACACAAACTGCTCCACCTGGGGATCAACACATCACTGTGCAACTGGCTGCTGGACTTTCTGACGGGGAGACCACAGGCTGTACGTGTCGGCGGAAAGTCCTCCAGAACCATCACACTGAACACGGAAGCTCCCCAAGGCTGTGTGCTGAGCCCCCTCCTGTTCACTATGCTGACCCATGACTGCGCTCCAAAGTACGACTCAAACCTCTTCATCAAGTTTGCAGACGACACAACAGTGGTGGGTCTCATCAACAACAGAGACGAGTCAACCTACAGGAGTGAGGTGAGCAGTCTGGCCATGTGGTGCACACAGAACAATCTCTCTCTAAATGTGGAGAAGACAAAAGAGATTGTTGTGGACTTTCGTAGAGCACGGGTCCAGCATGCTCCTCTAACAATCAATGGTGCTGCAGTGGAGAGGGTGACCAGCACTAAGTTCCTGGGTGTGCACATCACAGAGAACCTTTCCTGGACCATGCACACTACATCTCTGGTCAAGAAAAGTAATCAGCGTCTCTACTTTCTCCGCAAGTTAAGAAGAGCTAGAGTCCCAGCCTCTGTTATGTGCAACTTCTACAGAGGGACTATATAGAGCATCCTGACCAGCTCCATCACTGTGTGGTTCTTCTACAGAGGGACTATAGAGAGCATGCTGACCAGCTCCATCACTGTGTGGTTCTTCTACAGAGGGACTATAGAGAGCATGCTGACCAGCTCCATCACTGTGTGGTTCTTCTACAGAGGGACTATAGAGAGCATCCTGACCAGCTCCATCACTGTGTGGTTCTTCTACAGAGGGACTCTAGAGAGCATCCTGACCAGCTCCATCACTGTGTGGCTCTTCTACAGAGGGACTATAGAGAGCATCCTGACCAGCTCCATCACTGTGTGGTTCTTCTACAGAGGGACTCTAGAGAGCATCCTGACCAGCTCCATCACTGTGTGGTTCTTCTACAGAGGGACTATAGAGAGCATCCTGACCAGCTCCATCACTGTGTGGTTCTTCTACAGAGGGACTATAGAGAGCATCCTGACCAGCTCCATCACTGTGTGGTTCTTCTACAGAGGGACTATAGAGAGCATCCTGACCAGCTCCATCACTGTGTGGTTCTTCTACAGAGGGACTATAGAGAGCATCCTGACCAGCTCCATCACTGTGTGGTACTTCTACAGAGGGACTATAGAGAGCATCCTGACCAGCTCCATCACTGTGTGGCTCTTCTACAGAGGGACTATAGAGAGCATCCTGACCAGCTCCATCACTGTGTGGCTCTTCTACAGAGGGACTATAGAGAGCATCCTGACCAGCTGTATGGCACGGCGCCAGCACTGCCTCCTGCCGGAGGAGCCTCCAGCGCATCGTGAGAGCAGCGGAGAAGATCTGTGGAGCTCCTCTCCCCTCCATTAAGGACATGTACTCCACCCGTCTCACCCGCAAGGCCGTCAGAATCACCAGGGACCCTACGCACCCATCACACGGTCTCTTCCGAGTAATGCCTTCTGGGAGGAGACTGCGGAATCTACGGGCCAGGTCGAGTCGACTGAAAAACAGTTTCGTACACAGGGCCATCGTGAAGCTGACCTCCCTGACTGAGCTACATCCCCACCTTGCACAAAACGTCTTGCTTGACTCTTAGATATTACTAAATGACCTCCATCAGGTGTCTAAAACATCAATTAGTGTGACATTCAGGGCGTTGTCGGCAGGATTCGAACCTGCGAGGGGAAACCCCAATGGATTTCAAGTCCATCGCCTTAACCACTCGGCCACAACAACAAGGATAGAACTAATTTTCAACTGAGTTTCTTGTCATAAGTTTGACAAATTGGTTGAAATGCAGCCATTGCTGCCTATCTGCCACTGTGCATATCTGCCGAGGGGCTCATTACATGGTAATGTAGTGTCCAGGACAACGAAGTAGTCTCATAAAAAGAATGAAGTGTCTCCAAAACTCCTTGGGAACATTGACAGTGCAGTGCAAGCCTTTGTCCAGATAACTGGTACTACATCTGAAACTAAGTGACTCTGTGGCGCAATGGTAGCGCGTCTGACTCCAGATCAGAAGGTTGTGTGTTCAAATCACATCAGGGTCAATTTATATGCCTGGAATCTATTGCAACACAACAATCTCCACTGGTGTGAAACAATTTTGTCGCGTCTCAAAGGATGCAAGACTAGAGTGAAAGCGCAACAGACAAAAACCCAAATAGGAACATTCCTGCGATGGCCGGGAATCGAACCCGGGTCAACTGCTTGGAAGGCAGCTATGCTCACCACTATACCACCATCGCAAAGCTATTGAAACATCTTTACAGTGCATGTCGATTGGCATACGTATATTGAGTTTGTGTGGGATTAGAACGGCGAAATGCTGCCTTTTGGTCAAAGTTTCAGTGGCCTTTGAAAGGAAATCCTAAAGCAGCAAGTAAAGTCCAGGGGTCTCATTTATAAAACTTTCTGTGAGAATCTGCCTATAAGAGCAGGTACGAGCAAAACCCAAACTCCACGTACGGAGAAAAAACAAGGGATTTATGAAACCCTCCGTACGTGCAGCACCACGTAATCTCCCCTTCACTGATTCCACCTGCAGCAGAAATGTGCGCATATGACCCCTCCCCACGTCACGCCCCCATGTCACCATATAAGGACACGCAAAGTAACTTATGAATGAGATTTACCTCAACTTGAGGCGATACTGAGAGGGTTTTACCGAGAGGGAGGGGCCACATGCCGCAGCAGTGACAGCAGAGGCCGGGTGGATCTTTACTGACATGTACCGCTGTTTCTCTGATCACAAGTAACCTTTTGGCAGAGTGCAGTGTCTCATCAATAACACTTTTGGAAATACACTTTTAGAACGTAAAGAAGAGCCTTTTAGACGCTGATTGTGATATTTGCCAGTGCCATTCACGGAGCTCAAATTTCCTGAAACTGCAGAATAAGCTTTTAATCACTCAGATATTATTTCTTGAAATGTATAAATGAGACCCCAGGCCCATAGTAAGAACTTTAGTTCATGTCAATTTTGCCTCACCGTTTTCAATCAAATATTCCCATACGGGGAGTTGAACCCGGGCCACCTGGGTGCAAACCAGGAATCCTTACCGCTAGACCATATGGGAGAAGCAGTATACAGGCTTTAATACATTCCACACATCATGAGCCATATCAACAAGTACATGTTTCCTGTTGAAAGGGCGTTTTCTCCAAAAAGTTCAAACCTTGGCCCTGCCGCTCAGAAAGCAACTTCACACTACTCGGCACTAGTTATGTTTCCATCACATTTTCTCTGTGATGCTGGTCAATTCTGCAGTAGAAATCACAAGGCACATACCGAACCACAAGACTGAAGGTTGTTTTAATGATTGCAAAGCATTTTAGAGCACATTAGCAGAGGTAGTGTGGCCGAGTGGTCTAAGGCGCTGGATTAAGGCTCCAGTCTCTGTGGAGGCGTGGGTTCAAATCCCACCACTGCCATTTCATATGAGTTTAAAAATTAAATAAATAGAACTTTCAGCAAACAGTGTTCTTCCAGATCATTTTTGCCAAAGTGTTTTTTAAAGCGCCAAAACTGTGACTAGACAATTCCTGAAGATGTACTGTAACCTCATCTTTTCAGCAGAAATTAATATCTTGAAGGTAAATTGAGTACACCGTTGTTGGCAGGATTTGAACCTGCGCAGGGAGACCCCGATGGATTTCTAGTCCATCGCCTTAACCACTCGGCCACCTCGTCTCAAATAAATGCTACTTTGAAGCTAAGCTACATGCACATGCTATGCTAACACCAGCTATATGCTAATATAGTAATGTGAGTAATGTGTGTCCTTACTGTGGCAGTTTGAGGCTCGTTGGTCTAGGGGTATGATTCTTGCTTAGGGTGCGAGAGGTCCATGGATATGTTCAGTATGCTGAGATAAGTCTTTATCACCTGCTAGGCTTATTTTGGTAGAACTGAACACTTGAAAAAGCACTACTGACAAAATGTTGAGCTACCTGCCATATTCAATTTAAAAACACACACCGACTGGTCAAAACCGGGCACACATTTAAAGGTAACCGTTGCAGGGTGCTCTTAGGAGTTTAAAAAAAACACTTAGAGGTCGAAAACTTTGGTCTATCAGATTGTGGTTGAAACAATGACGAACCTAGAATCTTCTGATCCATAGTCAGACGCGTTATCCATTGCGCCACTAGCCCCTTTAAATCCTGATGTTAATTAAAATTCCTTCATGTCCTACTTTGAACCTAGCCTTAAATTTTGTTGAGCGATCACGGTTTTCTATAAGACTTTCAAGCATATCCAAATGTCACATTTCAGATATTATGGAACGAGTCTTTTTGAATGTATGGCTATTTAGAAATGTGAACATTTGCCATCTATTGATAGCTCAGTTGGTGCAGCAAACACCTTTTAAGGGTGAGCATGAAAGCATTCGATTGCAGTGTGAAAGTTGGTTGGATACAAAAACTATTCAGGGGTGGTCATTTGTGGCTCGTTGGTCTAGGGGTATGATTCTTGCTTTGGGTGCGACAGGTCCCGGGTTCAATTCCCGGACGAGCCCATAGGTGTACTGTTTAGCAGTTGCTGAAGAGAGTTGATGATTTTTTGTTGAGTACTCTAGAAGACGGCGGTCTTCTTTGTATGTCAACTCATTTGAAACAGTTGTCGATGAGAAGGCAAAGAGCCTTTAAATCAAAGGGCCTGACTGTGTATAACATCGTATGTGAGCATTTCCAAGCAATGACTTTATTTTCTGAAAACATTTCTTATTAGTAGAGGAGTTTTTGCAAATGGGCCTCATTGTAAAAAGGCACCAGACCAAATTGACTTCTGTGGGTTCCTTATGAGATTAGCATTGCATGGGGCCCAGCTTTGGTATTGTTTTAGAAAAATAGTCTAGCTTTTCAGAAGGCCCACTGTGTCCACAAAGACAGCAACTACTCCATATGATACACTGCCACCAAGCTACTAGCAGAGGATGGTTTCCATCCATCGACCTCTGGGTTATGAGCCCAGCACACTTCCGCTGCTCCACTCTGCTTCAGCACAAATGTCAGATGGCAGTCGAACACTCAACCTTAGCTAAGGAAGCCTGTGCCAGTCTTGTTCAAACTTTTGCCCCAAATATTGAAAGGAAGATCAGAAATAACTCCAAAGAAACTGAAACGGATATTCCAAAGTTTAGCACCGAGCCAACAAAATCAGAAGCACAGTTGGTATTAGCATAGGGTGACCAGATGTCCCAGTTTACCCGGGACAGTCCCAGTTTTGGGTCCTTTGTCCCATGTCCCAGTAGATCTCCCAAAAAACATTGATTTGTCCCAGTTTCACTCAGTGTCTGTCCCAGTTGTCCCAGTGTATCACTAATGTTGTATTCACAATAAGAAATGCCTGCTTTTGGCCCATGTGACTATCAATTACTAAGTATAATCTAGCATCCCCTCAAAATGGATCGGTGTGTGTCACAAGACAGTTTTACCATTCAGCCAAGACAGTCAGGATTTGGAACCCCTGCGGCATATTCCAGAAATATCCCAGTTTTTAAGTTGGAAAATCTGGTCACCCTATATTAGCATGCATCCGAAACTGTCTCCTCTTTCAGCAGTTGAATTGGTTACATTTTCAATTTTAAAAATGTTTATGATGTTTGAGATAACTTCTTGATTCCCAAAACTCTGCAAAAAGATCCTTCGATAGCTCAGTTGGTAGAGCGGAGGACTGTAGTTTCCAAAGTGGACATCCTTAGGTCGCTGGTTCAAATCCGGCTCGAAGGAGTGTTTTTCAGTTGGCTCAAAGGCAGACTGAACATTTAAAGCGCAGACAGTCATGTCCAGTTATTCAACTAATGTTGGCTGTATCAAATCAGCTTGTATAAAAAACAATCTTCTGGCCTTGCACTATTATGGAATCTCAGTTGGTAATTTTCACCATAGTATTGGTGTCTTATATAACGGGACATACTGTATCAGCGGTTGGTGTGGTTGATCACATGGAAAAAGACCAAGAGTACCTTTGTTGTTCCAACAAGGAATGACCCAGTTCTCAGCTTGAGCCCACTCAAGGCAAAAGGATTGATAGTTGTATCAATCCATCGGTGTAAAACCATCTTTTGAGCAGTGGGGGTGTAGCTCAGTGGTAGAGCATTTGACTGCAGATCAAGAGGTCTCTGGTTCAAATCCAGGTACCCCCTCTCTGGTGAGGAAAGAGGAAGTGAAGTCTTGAATAAAAACATGAGACCCTTAAGAGTGTTCTCTTTCAACATTAATGTTCGTATGTCTTTAATTTGAGTTTTCCGCAATATCTATGCCAGTGTGTTTGAATCAAATAGTGCTTTTGTGTGCTTCCGTTAGCTCACTTAGCAGAGGACTGTAGGTTCCTTTGGCTCGAAGGAGAATTTAAAATTTGAACAAAGACAGACTGAACTTGAAAAGCCTACACAGGCACGTCCGATCATTCAACTAATGTAGGTTGTATCAATGCAGTTGTTTATAAAGCCAATCTTCTTCTCAGATGGTTATGGTGCAGGGAGATTTTTAATGCCCGGAGCATCACATAATAAAATATGCGTATGCCACATTATGCATTTTTAAAATACCGAAAACCCAACTTGGGATTGATCCAAGAAGTCAGTCAGTCTACTGTAGTGCTATTGAAACTGACAGGATGATAGTCCAAAGATGCAAAGCATCTGCAAAATGTAACACTATGACAATAAAACCTTCCCAATTTCAAGAGGAGTTTGTGTTTACAGGCATTGATGAGTTCGCATTGAGGCACAACTTTGACAAAGTTTTTTTGGCAGCTGTTCAGAAGCAAAACTCTGCTTGTTCACAGAGGATGGCTTCTGTCCATTTGTCTAAATTGCTTCCACGGAAGCACTAGGCTGCAAGCCACCCCAGATGGGACTTGAACCCACAATCCCTGGCTTAGGAGGCCAGTGCCTTATCCATTAGGCCACTGGGGCTAGCCGAGACGGTGTATGATTAAAATTTGGACAAGGCATATCTATGTTAGGAGTCAGAAAGACACTTATTTCTTGGGTTTGGCTTCAATTTTGACTTTTGACTCATATCAAAGGTTGGTGACAGTGAGTAATGTGTGTCCTTACTGTGGCAGTTTGAGGCTCGTTGGTCTAGGGGTATGATTCTTGCTTAGGGTGCGAGAGGTCCATGGATATGTTCAGTATGCTGAGATAAGTCTTTATCACCTGCTAGGCTTATTTTGGTAGAACTGAACACTTGAAAAAGCACTACTGACAAAATGTTGAGCTACCTGCCATATTCAATTTAAAAACACACACCGACTGGTCAAAACCGGGCACACATTTAAAGGTAACCGTTGCAGGGTGCTCTTAGGAGTTAAAAAAAACACTTCGAGGTCGAAAACTTTGGTCTATCAGATTCTGGTTGAAACAATTGCACTGCCAATAGCAACGAGACAGCATTGCTTTTGGGAAACTGATCACTAATGCCGTGACCCGGATTCGAACCGGGGTTGCTGCGGCCACAACGCAGAGTACTAACCTCTATACGATCACGGCTGTGTTGTCTTTGTGGGAATGTATTTGTTTATTGGTTTATTTGGACAGTGCATGTTTATGAACACACCACACCGGAATGTAGCCATGGGCTAATTTGCATCCATTGTCCGACACTGAAACTAAATAAAAAGGCTAGTCGGCAGAAAAGAAGATGCAGCAAATTATAAAAATGCAAAGAGTTCAATTCCATGTTTCAGAAGAGGCCAAACTTTGGATCAGAACTTGAGTGGCCTTGGTGTAGCATTTGAGTTGTAGGATAGAGGAAAGTTAGTGAACGCATGTACTGCAATGTAATTGTATAATGCTTTTCTTTCACATGTATTTAGAGCCCCACTGTTAAGCAGAGCATCAACAAATTCCCAACCAGTGAGGTTAACTTAAGGAGAGGATACCTTTTAATTGGGGCTCATAAAAGAACTTTGCTGTAGCATTTTTAAAGCCTGACAGAGGAAGGTTGGACATTCAATCTATTTTAATTTAGTGGCAAATAACACGCTAACATCTCAAATCTCCATTTTTTAAATTTTCCTTTTGTTATTGACAATTTCCAGCCTAAAAATACACACGAGCCAGCCAGGAGTTGAACCTAGAATCTGTAACCCTGTCGTTCATCTATTTGTTTTAAAAGTCTTAATTATCTTATTATTTGTGAATAGTTATTTAACAATTCATTTCTTTCTCTCTCTCTCTCTCTCTCTCTCTCTCTCTCTATCTATCTATCTATCTCTCTCTTTCTTTCTGTCTGTTCGCACATGGTTTCTAGTTTTCTTACTGTGGTACAATGTTACAATAAAGTTTTAATTTGATTTAAACCAAGATTAGCTTTGACGGTTTTTATTTAATTTCCTGTTGGAAAAACAGGACAGTGAGCGTAATACATGGAGAAACTAAAGCCAGAAATACTTTCAGAACCACTTTACATTTATTCTCAAAACTCTTTTGCTCTTATCTACATTCAGTTATACACTGTTAACACATTGATTTGGTTTTACTAGCACCTGGTAGGCCTTAAGACTGTCCAAAGCGCTGTTACATTGGGAGGTTGCCGGTTCGAATCCCACAAGAGACATGAACATTTAAGTGATGATACACCTTGCAATAAGTGCTGACGTGAGTGTAAACAATGCTGAGAAGTTAACGGAGTAGAAAAAACATTGATATAGTGTACATTTTCTCCCCCCCCCCCCCCCCCCCCTTCATCTCTTTCGTCTCCTCCTTTTATAAACAGCCACAGGAGACAAAAAAAGCCCGAGAGCTCTCCGCGGGACAAAAGGTGTCGGGCTGACCCCGGGCTCGGTGATGAGATGAAAGGGTAAAGGGTCACATTTACCCTGTGCCCACACTACCCCACCCTGGCACATATGGGCCCGGGACAGAAGGAAAGAAGCGAGGAAGCGTGCCACGAACCGAACGCTCTAGGGGCAGCCGCAAAGACGAAAAAGGAGAAGACGAAGTGGAATAGAAAACAAAGACACACTGACAGAGAAATAGCTATGAAAATGTTGAAAAGAGTTCAAAGCATAGAAAACTTATGCTGCGTTTACACATCAGCACGATGCGTTACGAATGTCATTTTTACGTCATTCGTGACGTTCGTGACGTGACTTAACGCGTCTCAATGGGATTCTTAACAGAACGCATCAGCTCGTGAGATTCGTGACGTTCGTGGAGAAAGTTTTTGTCTGTCAAAAAATCTTCCACGAATGTCACGAATCACCCTCTGTTCGTGGAGTTCGCAACGGAGCGTGTCCTTTCGTGAGGAGCAGTGGCGCTTCGTAATTCAGCGTGAGAGCATTCGTAGAGCATTCGTACAGCATTCGTAGAGCATTCGTAGAGCATTCGTAGAGCATTCGTAGAGCATTCGTAGAGCATTCGTACAGCATTCGTAGAGCATTCATAGAGCATTCATACAGCATTCGTACAGCATTCGTAGAGCATTCGTAGAGCATTCGTAGAGCATTTGTACAGCATTCGTAGAGCATTCGTAGAGCATTCGTAGAACGTTCGTAGAGCGTTCGTAGAGCGTTCGTAGAGCGTTTGTAGAGCATTCGTAGAGCATTCGTAGAACATTCGTAGAACATTCGTAGAGCATTCGTAGAGCATTCGTAGAACGTTCGTAGAGCGTTCGTAGAGCGTTCGTAGAGCGTTCGTAGAGCGTTCGTAGAGCATTCGTAGAGCATTCGTAGAGCATTCGTAGAGCATTCGTACAGCATTCGTAGAGCATTCGTAGAGCATTCGTAGAACATTCGTAGAGCATTCGTACAGCATTCATAGAGCATTCGTACAGCATTCGTACAGCATTCGTACAGCATTCATACAGCATTCGTAGAGCATTCGTAGAACATTCGTAGAGCATTCGTAGAGCATTCGTACAGCATTCGTAGAGCATTCGTAGAGCGTTCGTAGAGCGTTCGTAGAGCGTTCGTACAGCGTTCGTAGAGCGTTCGTACAGCATTCGTAGAGCGTTCGTAGAGGGTTCGTAGAGCGTTCGTAGAGCATTCGTAGAGCATTCGTAGAGCATTCGTAGAACATTCGTAGAGCATTCGTAGAGCATTCGTAGAACATTCGTAGAGCATTCGTAGAGCATTCGTAGAACATTCGTACAGCATTCGTACAGCATTCATAGAGCATTCGTACAGCATTTGTACAGCATTCGTAGAGCATTCGTAGAGCATTCGTAGAGCATTCGTACAGCGTTCGTAGAGCGTTCGTAGAGCGTTCGTAGAGCATTCGTAGAGCATTCGTAGAACGTTCGTAGAGCGTTCGTACAGCGTTCGTAGAGCGTTCGTAGAGCGTTCGTAGAGCGTTCGTAGAGCGTTCGTAGAGCATTCGTAGAGCATTCGTAGAGCATTCGTACAGCATTCGTACAGCATTCGTACAGCATTCGTACAGCATTCGTACAGCATTCGTACAGCATTCGTAGAGCATTCGTAGAGCATTTGTAGAGCATTCGTAGAGCATTCGTACAGCATTCGTACAGCATTCGTAGAACATTCGTAGAGCATTCGTAGAACATTCGTACAGCATTCGTACAGCATTCGTAGAGCATTCGTAGAACATTCGTAGAGCATTCGTACAGCATTCGTACAGCATTCGTAGAGCATTCGTAGAGCATTTGTAGAGCATTCGTAGAGCATTCGTAGAGCATTCGTAGAACATTCGTAGAGCATTCGTACAGCATTCGTAAAGCATTCGTACAGCATTCGTAGAGCATTCGTAGAGCATTCGTAGAGCATTCGTACAGAATTCGTAGAGCATTCGTAGAGCATTCGTACAGCATTCGTACAGCATTCGTAGAGCATTCGTAGAGCATTCGTAGAGCATTCGTAGAACATTCGTACAGCATTCGTAGAGCATTCGTAGAGCATTCGTAGAGCATTCGTAGAACATTCGTAGAGCATTCGTACAGCATTCATAGAGCATTCGTACAGCATTCGTACAGCGTTCGTACAGCGTTCGTAGAGCGTTCGTAGAGCGTTCGTAGAGCATTCGTAGAGCATTCGTAGAACATTCGTAGAGCATTCGTAGAGCATTCGTAGAACATTCGTAGAGCATTCGTAGAGCATTCGTAGAACATTCGTACAGCATTCGTACAGCATTCATAGAGCATTCGTACAGCATTCGTACAGCATTCGTAGAGCATTCGTAGAGCATTCGTAGAGCATTCGTACAGCGTTCGTACAGCGTTCGTAGAGCGTTCGTAGAGCGTTCGTAGAGCATTCGTAGAGCATTCGTAGAGCATTCGTAGAACGTTCGTAGAGCGTTCGTACAGCGTTCGTAGAGCGTTCGTAGAGCGTTCGTAAAGCGTTCGTAGAGCATTCGTAGAGCATTCGTAGAGCATTCGTAGAGCATTCGTACAGCATTCGTACAGCATTCGTACAGCATTCGTAGAGCATTCGTACAGCATTCGTAGAGCATTCGTAGAGCATTCGTAGAACATTCGTAGAACATTCGTACAGCATTCGTACAGCATTCGTACAGCATTCGTAGAGCATTCGTAGAACATTTGTAGAGCATTCGTAGAGCATTCGTAGAACATTCGTACAGCATTCGTACAGCATTCGTAGAGCATTCGTACAGCATTCGTAGAGCATTCGTAGAGCATTCGTACAGCATTCGTAGAGCATTCGTACAGCATTCGTAGAACATTCGTACAGCATTCGTAGAGCATTCGTAGAACATTCGTACAGCATTCGTACAGCATTCGTAGAGCATTCGTACAGCATTCGTAGAGCATTCGTAGAGCATTCGTAGAGCATTCGTACAGCATTCGTAGAACATTCGTAGAGCATTCGTACAGCATTCGTAGAGCATTCGTACAGCATTCGTAGAGCATTCGTAGAACATTCGTACAGCATTCGTAGAGCATTCGTAGAACATTCGTACAGCATTCGTACAGCATTCGTAGAGCATTCGTACAGCATTCGTAGAGCATTCGTACAGCATTCGTAGAGCATTCGTAGAACATTCGTACAGCATTCGTACAGCATTCGTACAGCATTCGTAGAGCATTCGTACAGCATTCGTAGAGCATTCGTAGAGCATTCGTAGAGCATTCGTACAGCATTCGTAGAACATTCGTAGAGCATTCGTACAGCATTCGTAGAGCATTCGTAGAGCATTCGTAGAGCATTCGTACAGCATTCGTAGAGCATTCGTAGAGCATTCGTAGAACGTTCGTAGAGCGTTCGTAGAGCGTTCGTAGAGCGTTCGTAGAGCGTTCGTAGAGCGTTCGTAGAGCATTCGTAGAGCATTCGTAGAGCATTCGTAGAACATTCGTAGAGCATTCGTAGAGCATTCGTAGAACATTCGTAGAGCATTCGTAGAGCATTCGTAGAGCATTCGTACAGCATTCATAGAGCATTCGTACAGCATTCGTACAGCATTCATACAGCATTCGTAGAGCATTCGTAGAGCATTCGTAGAACATTCGTAGAGCATTCGTAGAGCATTCGTACAGCATTCGTAGAGCGTTCGTAGAGCATTCGTAGAGCGTTCGTAGAGCGTTCGTAGAGCGTTCGTACAGCGTTCGTAGAGCGTTCGTACAGCGTTCGTAGAGCGTTCGTAGAGCATTCGTAGAGCATTCGTAGAACATTCGTAGAGCATTCATAGAGCATTCGTAGAACATTCGTAGAGCATTCGTAGAGCATTCGTAGAACATTCGTACAGCATTCATAGAGCATTCGTACAGCATTCGTACAGCATTCGTAGAGCATTCATAGAGCATTCGTACAGCGTTCGTACAGCGTTCGTAGAGCGTTCGTAGAGCGTTCGTAGAGCATTCGTAGAGCGTTCGTAGAGCGTTCGTAGAACGTTCGTAGAGCGTTCGTAGAGCGTTCGTAGAGCGTTCGTAGAGCGTTCGTAGAGCATTCGTAGAGCATTCGTAGAGCATTCGTAGAGCATTCGTAGAGCATTCGTACAGCATTCGTACAGCATTCGTACAGCATTCGTACAGCATTCGTACAGCATTCGTAGAGCATTCGTAGAGCATTCGTAGAGCATTCGTAGAACATTCGTAGAGCATTCGTACAGCATTCGTACAGCATTCGTAAAGCATTCGTAGAGCATTCGTAGAACATTCGTAGAGCATTCGTACAGCATTCGTACAGCATTCGTAGAGCATTCGTAGAGCATTTGTAGAGCATTCGTAGAGCATTCGTAGAACATTCGTAGAGCATTCGTACAGCATTCGTAAAGCATTCGTACAGCATTCGTAGAGCATTCGTAGAGCATTCGTAGAACATTCGTAGAGCATTCGTACAGCATTCGTAGAGCATTCGTAAAGCATTCGTACAGCATTCGTAGAGCATTCGTAGAGCATTCGTAGAACATTCGTAGAGCATTCGTACAGCATTCGTAGAGCATTTGTAGAGCATTCGTAGAACATTCGTAGAGCATTCGTAGAGCATTTGTAGAGCATTCGTAGAACATTCGTAGAACATTCGTAGAGCATTCGTACAGCATTCGTAGAGCATTCGTACAGCATTCGTAGAGCATTCGTACAGCATTCGTACAGCATTCGTAGAGCATTCGTACAGCATTTGTAGAGCATTCGTAGAGCATTCATAGAACATTCGTAGAGCATTCGTACAGCATTCGTACAGCATTTGTAGAGCATTCGTAGAGCATTCGTAGAACATTTGTAGAGCATTCGTAGAGCATTCGTAGAACATTCGTACAGCATTCGTAGAGCATTTGTAGAGCATTCGTAGAGCGTTCGTAGAACATTCGTACAGCATTCGTAGAGCATTCGTAGAACATTTGTAGAGCATTCGTAGAGCATTCGTAGAGCATTCGTACAGCATTCGTAGAGCATTCGTAGAACATTTGTAGAGCATTCGTAGAGCATTCGTACAGCATTCGTAGAGCATTCGTACAGCATTCGTAGAGCATTCGTAGAGCATTCGTACAGCATTCGTAGAGCATTCGTAGAGCATTCGTAGAGCATTCGTACAGCATTCGTAGAACATTCGTACAGCATTCGTAGAGCATTCGTAGAACATTCGTACAGCATTCGTACAGCATTCGTAGAGCATTCGTACAGCATTCGTAGAGCATTCGTAGAGCATTCGTACAGCATTCGTACAGCATTCGTAGAGCATTCGTACAGCATTCGTAGAGCATTCGTAGAGCATTCGTAGCAGAATCACTGTTTTCACGCTCAACATTGACAGAAACACGCTACGCCCAAAGTAAATGTTGGTACCTGCAGTCGCTATGCCAAGGAAAAGTGTCACAAAGTCGGCCAATCCGCGCTCCAAGCCTCGGACAGCACCTGGCGCTGCCGGTCCTCGGGACACATTCGTGATCCTTGGCCACGAATGTGGATTTCAGAATCAGAATCAGAATCAGAATAGGTTTTTATTGCCATTGTTATGAACAGGTTCACAACTAGGAATTTTACACGCTACATTCGCGCAGATGCGCTAAACGCACCAGGGCAGCCGTACAAGGCGCCCCTTATTTGATTTGTGGCATTCGTAACGCATCGTGCTTATGTGTAAACGCAGCATAACATGGCAGGTTTCTATGGTGACGTTCACTTCAGAACATTCCATCCCAAACGCTATTTAGACAGACTAATCTCTATGGCAACAAAATGCATATCTCTGATTGGCCGGTTGCAGTGACATCATCAGTTCTGTTGCTATGATATTTAGAATGACATCATATATTCCCTGGTTCACCTTTGGAAGTCTGTGAGATGGACAGCTCATTTGGGTTACTGGTTTGCTCTGACCAGCCACAGATTATATTTGCTCTTGTACATTGTTTGCTTAATACATTTTTATTCATGTTTTCCTTGACAATGTTTCACAGATACCGTCTGCGATGAACTACAGCGTGTTTCTACTCCTTTACTTCAAGCCATGTCTTATGTTGAAGGCTGGAAAGTCTCTCAGCTCTGGGATAGATTTCTACTCACATTAGGACTTGCTTTGATAAGGACCAGTGATGAAGATGGTGGATGGATTCTAGTCTTCAGTTCACTAAGACTATCGACCCTTCACTCAGACCTCTGTGAACTGGGCTGAAGTGAGAGACCTCGGGGAGAGACGCTGGGACTCCCAGAGCTCTGCAAACAAGCCTCGCCCCAAACAGTCTCTACACTGAGGAGCATAACGCAGGCCTCCTCTAAGATCTCCGTCTGCCTCCTCCCACATGCTCACAGCACGGGCTGGGGGTACTGCAGCACAGAGGTGTGGCAGCTGCCCTGGCTCCCCGTTGTAGTGGAGGCTGTACCACAATCCTCCAGATTCTCAAAGGGCTCAGAGCGCTGAGTGGACCTGCATCCCTCCACCACGGCCTGAGAAAGACTCACAATCAAGAGGCTTTGAAGAGACATCGATGGGATGTCATGGCAGCTACTTGTGTGTGCCCAACAAGATCCTGACAAGATGGCTGCCCGGGTGCAGACACACAGCAGGACATGTGGTGAATGTTTGCCTAAAAAGTCATCTAAAAAACAAATTGGACCTTGGATTGCGCTGTCAATGCACTTTGTTGTTTGGACAACTTTTTATCTCCTGTTAATATCAACCTGTCCAAGAAAAAGGGATATTTTACCCCTTAATCCAATCAAGTGTTCCCAGCACTTGTTGTTCACAAAGATATTGGACTATGGCAAAGCCAGACTACCTTCAGGTGAGCAGGAGAAGACTGTTACAGGCAAAACACCACTTCTGGGTGTTTTTAATCTATTGCTGATACTTCTTTTGGCTGGTGATGTTGAACTAAACCCCGGGCCAGAGCCAGCTGGGCCTACACCTCTGTCACCTCAGCTAGCACCACGGCTAGCTGGGCTTCCATCACTGCTAGCTGAGCTTCCACCACTGCTAACTGGGCCTCAAACACTGCTAGCTGGGCTTCCACCACTGCTGGCTGGGCCTCCACCACTGCTGGCTGGGCCTCCACCACTGCTAGCTGGGCTTCTACCACTGCTGGCTGGACCTCCACCACTGCTAGCTGAGCCTCCACCTCTGCTAACCGGGGTTCCACTACAGCTGGCTGGGCCTCTTCTATTGCCAGTTGGGACCCCACCACGGCCAGCTAGGATCCCACCACGGCCAGCTGGGACCCCACCACTGCTAGCTGGGACCCCACCACTGCTAGCTGGGACCCCACTACTGCCAGCTGGGACCTCACCACTGCCAGCTGAGACCCCACCACTGCCAGCTTGGACCCCACCACTGCCAGTTTGGACCCTACCACTGCCAGCTGGGACCCTACCACTGCCAGCTGGGACCCCACCACTGCCAGTTGGGACCCCACCACCGCCGCCTGGGAAGCTTCCACCGCTGGCCGGTTCTGCTCCAAGTAACATCAACAAAGGACACAGGAAACAGCTGAATCCTGCCATATTAAAGCACAGGAAAAGGAATGTATTTCGGACAGTCAATAACTCTAAATTAATATGGGACCCAAAATTGAAACCAAAGGGCATCTTATGTGGACATTTAAATATTCGTAGTTTTAAATCAAAAAGCGATGAAGTCCATCATCTTCTTACTAACTCTAATATTGATTTTCTTTGCCTTTCTGAAACGTGGCTTCATAAATTCTCCCCCACTGCAATGTTATCTGTACCTGGATATAAAATGTTTCGTAAAGACAGGCAAAATGCTAAGGGTGGGGGTGTAATGATTTATGCAAAGGAGTCCTTTAACTGTAATGAAATACAAATTAATTATGGAAATGATTTGGAATTTCTTAGCCTAAATGTAACTTTGTCACAACAAATGTCCTTCACCCTTGCTGTTATCTATAGACCTCCTTCCTCAAATGTGGATTTTTATGATAAGCTGGCTTCGGTAATGAAACAATTAAATTTTGCTAAAGAGGTCATAATCATGGGGGACCTTAACATAAATTGGGATGTTAATCAAGTCAGGAAAAATTTGAAAAAGATTATGGATGAAAAGGATATGATCCAGATTATCAGTGGCCCCACAAGACTCACAAATTCCACCAGCACTCAAATTGATCTAGCCTTCACTAACAGGCCTGAGAGAATTTTTAAATCATTCAATATCCTGACGGGGCTGTCGGATCACAATTTCATTATGGTAAACAGAAAGTTAAATAATAAGCGCTTTAAGCCTTTGGCTGCTACAGAAATTTATGCAATACCAAAAAACCAACAACAAAATTTTAAAACTGAAATCGAACAGTTAGATTGGGATGAATTACTCCATGGAATGGATTTAGACAAAGACTGTCAGAACTTCTTGAATAAAATTAAACAAATTATTGCAAAATTCATGAGGAAAGTTAAATTAAAATCTAAGAAGAATGCTCTTCCCTGGCTAAATGATTCAATTCTAAAACTAATGAAAGATCGAGACCATGTCCTAAAGTTGGCTGTTAAAAATTCACAAATCGGTGCAAATAGACACCAATTTGTATCACTTAGAAATAAAGTGGTGAAAGAAATTAGAAAATCTAGAGCCAACTTTTTTATCACGGCATTAAATAGTGCCCGTGGAAATTCAAAGAAGATCTGGAATCACATTAAAAAAATGACAGGTAACCATGATATGAATAAATATAAACCAAAAGAGATCATCTTTAATGGAATTAGCTTAACAAAGCCTAAATTAATAGCAGAGGCCTTCAATGATTATTTTATTGATTCTGTTGATGAAATTTCAAAAAACTTTACCTCAGATTTGACAATGGAAAACCAAGCATCGTCTACAACACAATCCTTTGCCATTTCAAATATCAATGAATTGCAAGTTCTTAACATCATAAGGGCTCTGAGTTCCTCCAAAGCGACAGATGTTTTTGGAATGGACACATGCATGCTCAAGGATCTTGGCTCAGCGCTTGCCGCGCCAATTACCTTCATCGTTAACTTTTCTATCTCTAGTGGCAATTTTCCAAATGCCTGGAAATCTGCAGTTGTTACCCCAATTTTCAAATCTGGTAATGCAAGATGTTTGCAGAATTTTAGACCAATAAGTATTCTTCCAGCTGTTTCAAAAGTCCTTGAAAAATGGGTCTCCAAACAGATCATCCAACATCTAGACAATAGTTCCCCTTCTCTCCATCCAATGCAGTTTGGCTTTAGAGCAAAACATTCAACAGAGACGGCTACGTGCCTCTTTATTGAAAAAATAAGATCTTCTCTGGACAAGGGTGGCGTTGTAGGGGCAGTTTTCCTTGACCTTAAAAAAGCTTTTGATACAGTAAGCCACGCCGTTCTCTGTTCGAAGCTTCTACACTTCAACTTTTCTGTGACAACTGTGAACTGGATCCGGTCATATTTAAGTGGCCGCTCACAATCTGTATCAATTGAAAATTGCCAATCAGTGTCTCGTACAGTTGCCACAGGGGTCCCGCAGGGATCAATTTTGGGCCCTATACTGTTTAGCCTGTATATAAATGATTTACCAACTGTCTGTCCGGAAGTTGAGTGCATCATGTATGCAGACGACACAGTTTTATTTGTGCATGGGCGCTCTAGAGACATTGTTGCAGCAAGGCTCACCAAAGCGATGAAAGGAGTTGCATCCTGGTTGCATGGGCACTGCTTGCAGCTGAATGTTGCAAAGACTAGGGGCATGTTTTTTAGTAAAACCCCCAATGCATCTCTAGATCCTGAAATATTCGTTGCAGGAGAAAAGCTGGAGATTGTAACCCAGTACAAATATCTCGGCCTCTTGATTGATCCGCAACTCACTTTTAAAGCGCATGTCGATAAACTGTGTAAAAAAGTTAAATTTAATCTTTCAAATTTCCGAATAATAAGGAATGATATGTCTACAGATGCAGCAAAAATGTTTTTACATACTATGATTTTTAGCCATTTTAATTATTGTATAACGAGCTGGTCGTACGCTAATTTAAGCACATTAAAACCCCTGGAGAGTCTGTACAAACAGTCCATTAAAGTTTTAGATAAAAAACCAAGGCAATATCACCATTGTGGACTTTTAAGAAAGTATTGTTTTTTAAGTTGGACAGATCTCCCCAAATTTTTTAATTTGTGCCTCATTTACAAAGCCCTACATGATCTGGCCCCTGCTCCTCTGGCCGCTCTCATCACCCAAAGAAACATCTTGGGTCGTGTCACCCGAGGCTCAATGAGAGGTGACTGTGTAATCCCTCTCAGAAAGAGCAGCTTCAGTCAGGCGGCCTGGTCTGTGAGAGCTCCCAGAGAGTGGAACTGTGTACCCGACACCATCAAACATTTATCCTCTTACAAACCATTTAAGAAACATTTGCATGAGTGGCTGGTGAACCAATTTACATGCACACACTAAAACCTGTCCATTTGGCCGCTCACTGTACATTTTTGTAAATATTGTATTATATATGTTGTGTTTTATTAACAATGTCTGTTTTTGTCCGTTTTATTGCCATTTTGACATCATGGCCGGGGGACTACAGATGAAAAATAGCCTCTTTGGCTAATTCTGGCTGTTTTACTCATGTTTTAATCATGTGTTTTATGAAATTGCGCTGTCCCCTTTTGAAAAATAAACTAATCTAATCTAATCCAGGCTCCGTGCCACAGCAAGACCAGACTCCACGCCCCGCGCTCCTGTAAACTATGGCGAGGGCCGCAGAGCAGACCCTCCAGGGCCCCTCTCTGCCCACCTCCAGCCAGCTGGCAGAGCAGGTGGGGAAACTCTGAGGGAAGCGACTGCGCCTTCATTTATGAAACCTACGCAGACACGGGGAGAACATGCAAACTCCACACAGAAAGGCCCCGTCCAGGTGGGAATCAAACCCGGACCTTCTACACTGAAAGAAATGACTTTTGGGTGTACTAAATGTTATTGTATAAAACTACATAATTCCTACTTTGTAAAATGAGGTGTCAGTGTTTACTAACTTTTGTCATTTAAAATTGTGTACTAATATGTGATTTATTTATGTAAAATAATGAATTGTAATGTAACTGTAACAATTACTGTAATTTTAGTATTAATCTGTTTTTTTTTATTATTGTAACGATTTATGAAACCCCGAGTAAAATTTACTCCAAAAAAAATCTAAGCTCAAGTTTGAATTGGCACATGCGCAGTGGGACCCTTAGAACCCGGGATCTAGGCTGATCGTCCGTTAGGATTTAGGACCATTAGGACGGACTTTTTAACCAAAGACGAATTCAGTCAAAGCTGTTCTGGCAGTGTCATTGTGCAATGTGAAGGCTAAGGTAAGTAACTACTTTTCATTTATGTTTTTCATATAACAATATATTTATTTATATTTTTTCAGTTGTATATTATCGCAGACTAGCATTCGGTCAATGAGACTACACGAACAACTAGACCTAATCAATGCTTGCTAATGATGTTCTAAATCTAGTGCAGATCACTGCGAAAATAGGAACTACAAATATGACTTTTTGACAGGTTACACGTCTCGCAAAATGCACGTCTATAATTGGTATTGTTTATCGTTAAGGAAGCAAAGGTCTGTTCGCAATGCTAGCTAATAGCAAAGCGCAACAAAAAGTTTTATTTTCGCAATTTTGCTAATTTTTGTACTTCTCGCGGCAGGAAAGAAGCGAATGCAAATCGTTGAAAACAATTAACGCAAAACCCAAATCCATCATTTTAGCAAGTGTCGCAACTGTCGCGGTAAATACTACAGTTCCCATCATGCTTTGCTTTGTCAGTGCTCCGCAACCAAAACAACGATGGCGGGTGTGCTGGTGTTGAGGCTTATACTGTATCTATGGTTAAGACTGTACAGGAATGCCTGTTCTAAGAGCTTCTCGTTTCTAAAACTTATCTGGGCTGTGAGCAGAGGACCGCGCGCTCCCGTTTAGCCCCTCGTGCCCCGGTATGTTTGATTTGTAGCTTGTTCTGTATCAGTGCAACACTTGGTTATCAAAAGGGGAGAGCAAAGTAATCCTGACTGAGACCACTAAGATACTACATGCACTTTTAAGCATTAAACTGTAAACATTATTTATTGTTTGAAAAAGCAGAAGGTAGGAGTGCTGCTTGGAACTATTTTACTTATCTTAAATCTTGTTAAACGATGGTGCTCTTTAGTAGAGGGCTAAGTCCATAGGCAACAAAAGGAAAAAATGGCCAAGGCACTCATGAAATATAAAAAGCCTTTATTTAAATCACTTGGCTAGAGAAGGTAAAAAAGTGCTCCAACGCGTTTCGGCTAGGGGTCTTCATCAGTACAGTATTACGGCATTTATTTTTAAACTTCAGCTTACTTATATTGCCACTTATCACTTAGCATGGCTTTTTACACACATTTTATGAAGTATCATGAAAAACACATTTAGGAACTGTTAAAAGAAAAATAGCCATGGAAAACAACTATTTGTCATAGTAATTTGTGCTGTTCTTTCTTTTTTTCAGTTCTGCTTGTGAAAGGCCTTTAAGATGTCCTCCATGATTGTTCTGCGTGTTGTTATTGGAGATACACAAGTTCACAAATTGGCACTACCAGAGGGTGTCCCTAGCACTGTAGAGGACCTTTTAGCTGTCATCCAGGAGCAGTTTCACCTTACTGGAAGTCACACTGTTATGTATATGGACAAAGATTTTGATAATCAGTACTTTACTCTGACATCCACTGATGTAATTAAGGACAAAGACACACTTAAACTCATTCAAAATGAGGACCCCACTATCACTTTGACGCTGACTTCTGTAGCTGAGACTGCCACAAGTTCCTCTTCCTTCTCCCTGGATCAGTCCAGTCAGGATGCTGATGCTGCCTCTGTTAGCTCTGCTGACACAATAATACTACCAAAATCCCCAGAGTATCGCTCTAAACAATGGCCTGTAAACTTTGAGATCCCAACTTTTTCTCATAATGTGGAGATGCTCCTTCAAGCCGGAAATGACGCGTACGAACGTGATGGAACCTTTCTCAACAATCCAGCGGTGACCTCCGACGTACTTGAGACAATTGCAGATTCCATTTTTTCCTACACAGCTTACCCCTCAGGTCTCCAAATACTGGCTGTTGTTCAAGCCCTGGTTCAGAAACATCCATGCTTAAAGGAGCCTGCAACATCCTTTTCTGGATTATATGGATGGCAACAGCGTCTCAAATATAAGATGAATAATTATCGTTCTAAACTCAGAAAGCGTGATGTGCCTTGTCCCGAGCTAGACATCAACTCCAGAAAAAGGAAGAGACCTGGTGACACAAATCCAGCTAAAAACTGTAAGAAACCAAAAAGAGCGGAAGTGAATTACCTTCCTCCTCACCCACAAGGGGAGACAACTGAAAGTTTAGAGAAGATACGACTGGAGCTACTTGAAGATAATAAAAAGAAAAACAATGACGGGGTTATATATCCAAAAATGGCCCAAACATTCTCCTATCGAAGACTGGAGGTGGTAACTGGCAGTCCAGCTGCTGATGACTTCAAAGAAAGGTGGCCAGTGCTCTTTACCGAAGCTGGGGTGGGTTAATTACAATTTTTAAAAATGGTTTTAATATTTGTGCATAATATTAAGTTTGTTCTGCTGTTTTTGTCTTGACAGACAAAAGAAGAGTTTCGGAGAATAACCACCATTCCCCTTGAGCAGACCTTCATGTTCAATCTGGACAGTTACACTCCAAAACTGCTTTCTGTACTTGGGAAGAAGGGTGGCGCTATCGGAGCAAAACTGAGACCTGTTTTGGAGTTTTTGAGACAGGTGTGTTTACTTAGTCACAATTGAACCTGTCTTGAACATGTGCTGAATGCATTAAATATTTTTTTTCTTTATTATTAATAAATCTCTTACTGACTGTTTACAGGACCAAACAGTTGAGATGAGACGTGGAGAGGTGATTCGTGGATTAATGTTGTACCTTGGTGAAAAAGAGGAAGAACTCTTTCTAGATTGCCAGGTAAAATACTTGAAATTTCTATGACTGTCTTTATGATCATTTAAAAAAAAAAAAATCATTCTGTTAGACAAAACGTACTTAAGTTTATTATTTATTTTAATTCATTGTAATATAGCTAGGGCATATACTTTCTTACTTTAAAGGAATAGGCCACCGTTTTTACATACTGAGATATGTTCTTACCTGAGCTTAGACGAGTTCATTTGTACCTGTCTGGTCTCCACGTGTGCCTTCAGTCACGTAAACACAGCACAGACGGCGTTAGCATTTAGCCTCTCTCTCCTCTATAGCTCCAAACAAGGTGAAGATAGAAGCTACCAAACTCTTCCACGTTTTCCCTATTTAAATATGGTTACGTAAAGTGTTGCACTACAAAGTATAATTACACAAAATTAAATAATGTGAATTTTCTAAGCGGATAAAAAGGGGAACTATATTGTAAGGCGTAATAATACCAGCAGTAATTCGGCATCTGCGCAGTGATCTCTTTACTTTACTGTGCGGATAATGAATTACTCCTGGTATTATTACGCCTTACAATATAGTCCCCCTTTTTATCCGCTTAGAAAATCCACATTGTTTAATTTTGTGTAATTATACTTTGTAGTGCAACACTTTACGTAACCATATTTAAATAGGGAAAACGTGGAAGAGTTTGGCAGCTTCTATCTTCACCTCGTTTGGAGCTATAGAGGAGGAGAGAGAGGCTAAATGCTAACGCCGTCTGTGCTGTGTTTACGTTACAGAAGGCACACGTGAAGACCAGACAGCTTAGACGAGTTCATCTGTACCTAAGGTAAGAACATATCTCAGTATGTAAAAACGGTGGCCTATTCCTTTTAAACTTGTAAGCTATTGAGTATGTGTTGAAGTAATTATTGCTCTCTATTTATCTAGGTGGACCACTTGGAGGATGTTTGTCAGCACAACATGAAGATCGCTGTTGTTCGTGCTTCCTATACTGAAGAGCCTGTGGATGTTTCCATTGTTCTTGACGGCAAGGAGATTTTGACTGGATGTGGAAATGCTGCAATGGCATGTACATTACTAATGGGTCTCATATATTCCCTCAATCTTGCTTATCCTCCAACACTGCGTTACACTTTTGAAGTGTTCCAAAAACTTTTCTTAAATTTAGATGCAATAAAGCTATTCCCATAAAGTTCAAAACCTGAAGATAAAGTTGCTGTCCAAAACTTGAAATATGACATTTTGTTCAGCTTAAAGGAATAGGCCACCGTTTTTACATAATGAGATATGTTCTTACCTGAGCTTTGATGAGTTCATTTGTACCTGTCTGGTCTTCACGTGTGCCTTCTGTAACGTAAACACAGCACAGACGGCGTTAGCATTTAGCCTCTTTCTTCTCCTCTATAGCTCCAAACGAGGTGAAGATAGAAGCTACCAAACTCTTCCACGTTTTCTCTATTTAAATATGGTTACGTGAAGTGTTGCACTATAAAGTATAATTACACAAAATTAAACAATGTGGATTTTCTAAGCGGATAAAAAGGGGAACTATATTGTAAAGTGTAATAATATCAGGAGTAATTCGGCATCCGCGCAGTGATATCGTCACTTTACTGCGCGGATGCCGAATTACTCCTGATATTATTAGAAAATCCACATTGTTTAATTTTGGGTAATTAGTATTTAATGGTGTAACATTTCACGTAACCATATTTAAATAGGGAAAACGTGGAAGAGTTTGGTAGCTTCTATCTTCACCTTGTTTGGAGCTATAGAGGAGACGAGAGAGGCTAAATGCTAACGCCGTCTGTTCTGTGTTTACGTTACAGAAGGCACACGTGGAGACCAGACAGGTACAAATGAACTCGTCAAAGATAAGGTAAGAACATATTTCAGTATGTAAAAACGGTGGCCTATTCCTTTAAGCGACTTGTCATGCCATTGCTGTTATAGCATGTTTCAAAGTGGTGATATTCTTGGATTTTATTTGTAAGCCATTATGCTTTGGAAGTCACTTTTTCAAGCAGACTTTAGACTAAATACTAAACTGCTAATAATTGTTCATAAATGTTAATACAGCTGTAAACGCATGCAGCCATTTCTCACAGCTGTGCCTTCAGAAAAGACACTGGATTTGTAAGAAGAAAAATAATTGTGAATTCATTGTTCTTTCAAGTGTAAAACTTGGACAAAAAAGGTTGTCAATAAACAAAGTTGCTGATAAATATTGGCATTTGTGTATTATTTTTTTCATATTCAATGAAATTTAACAAATGTAGTAGTTATTACTCAAATTTAGTACTTAAAAAATATTTGTGTAATAAGAATAAATAAACTGATGCAACAGATGAAATATAAATAACATTTAATAAAGTAATCCGTTATTATATGTGATCAGAACACATAAAAGTTACTCAGTATTTCTATGACACACACACAGCAATATCCAGAAAATCGCATATACCATACTTCATTATTTCACATAACCAAGTGTAAAAAAACTGATTTTGTAGTGTAAGATTTATTTACAAATCCCATTTAGATTTTACTTGAGAAAGGCAATAGAGTTTTACTTGATTTAGAGTAGTAAAATTTAATTAGAATATCTTCGTGCAAATACTTACGAGTATTTTTCTAAGTAAATGTTAATAGTTATTTCTTTCAGTGTAGCTGTGAAGCATGAGCGCTAACCACTGTGCTACCGTGCCATTACCCAGGTCTACTTTCGGTTGATGGTAACTGCACAGGTGGGCAATCAGGACCATGGAGGGTCTGCTCTGTGGCCCTCGCCATAGTCTGCAGGAGCGAGGGGAGTGGTCTGGTCTCGCTGTGGTTCAGAGGCTGGAGCGTATGCAAGGAGCTGCCATGACATCCCATCGATGTCTCTTCAAAGCCTCTTGATTGTGAGTCTTTCTCAGGCCGTGGTGGAAGGATGCAGGTCCACTCAGCGCTCTGAGCCCTTTGAGAATCTGGAGGATCATCGAACAGCCTTCACCACAACGGGAGCCAGGGCAGCCGCCACACCTCTGTGCTGTAGTACCCCCAGCCCGTGCTGTGAGCATGTGGGAGGAGGCAGACGGAGATCTTAGAGGAGGCCTGCGTTATGCTCCTCAGTGTAGAGACTGTTTGGGGCGAGGCTTGTTTGCAGAGCTCTGGGAGTCCCAGCGTCTCTCCCCGAGGTCTCTCACTTCAGCCCAGTTCACAGAGGTCTGAGTGAAGGGTCGATAGTCTTAGTGAACTGAAGACTAGAATCCATCCACCATCTTCATCACTGGTCCTTATCAAAGCAAGTCCTAATGTGAGTAGAAATCTGTCTCAGAGCTGAGAGAGAAAGGAGTCAGGATCAGATCATCTTTGGGTCAGAAGGTTTCACTGAACCACTGTGGGAGAGCCTCTTCAGACAGATGTGGCCACCGTTCTTTTCTGTCTTTCTTTCTTTTTATATGTTATATCTTTATTTGACTCATGTAACTACTCACCATTTGTATTTGTATTTAACCTTTTAGTCTTACACAGAGGCTGTAAGATCCTCGGCAAAGTGACGCTGTTTTCTGGATCCCTTCATGTGTCCAACCTTCACACAGATCTCTCGTATATACCTAAAGTATATCCACGTTAGATTAACATGTGTGGAGTTAGTTGTGATCTTGGGGTCTCAGACGGCTTCACTGAACCACTGTGGGAGAGCCTCTAGTGTAAGATGAAGCATTTTCATCATCAAGACCGACCGACAGCTTCGAGTTTATCTACAGGATTTCACCAAGAGCACATTCTCTTTTTACACATTTGCATCATTCATTTCTTACGGCACTTACGGTTGTTTTATTTTTGCTTTGTCATTTGTATTGTTCCCTTTATGTGGATTATTCTGCTTCTATGTATGTTTTATGTGTACTGTATTTGTAGTTGTTATTATTGTTGCATTGTTATTTTTGTCCCCTCCTGGAACCGCCACCTTAACGTGGTGGAGGGGTTTAAGCACCTGAATGATCCTAGGGGCTCTGTTGTCGTGCCCCTGTAGGGTCTCCCATGGCAAACAGGTCCTAGGTGACGGGACAGACAACGCCCTGAATTTCACACTAGATGCTGCTCCATCCACCTGATGGAGGTCATTTAGTAATATCTCAGAGTCAAGCAAAACGTTCTGTTCAAGATGGGGATGTAGCTCAGTGGTAGAGCGCATGCTTTGCATGTATGATGTCCTGGGTTCAATCCCCAGCATCTCCAGCTGTTGTTCATCATCATTGACTGGATGCGTTGTTGTGGGCGAGTGGTTAAGGCGATGGACTAGAAATCCATTGGGGTCTCCCCACGCAGGTTCAAATCCTGCCGACAACGGTGTACTCAATTCACCTTCAAGATATTAAAGTGCGTTTATAGTACTGTGCTGTCCAGCTCTGTGTTCTCCCCTCCTCCCGGCCACAGCAGGAAATGCAACCAGGTGGATCCAATGATCCAATCAAGACCAAGGTGTTGCTCTTGGGAAACCCACTAAAGAGCAGTCAGAGGGAGCAGTTGGAGATGCAACGAGCCCAAGAAAAAACCAAGCCTCGAAGAGGATTTAAAGTGCAGGAAAAAACCTTTCTAGAGACTGTGGAGGACAGCCGGTAAGAGCAAAATCCTCCCTATTGGTTTCTGTTGTATATGTCTTTGTTTGCACAAACAGGTGCTACTGTTAAAACTGATTTAAGTTAAAACTGATTTAAAAAGCATGATTGTGTGTACATGTATAAGGCTAATTACTAAAAATGTAATAGTTTAATTTAAGTACTAAATGTGGTTAAAAGAACTACAATATATTTACATTTCCTTTTGTATGTTTTCTAAGGTTTTTCACCTGCTGCATGGTACAGCTTCAAATAAAAAGTCTGTTCATTGGAGTGAAGTCCAGTTGTTTTTAAACCTTCACATTAGAAAGAAAGCCTCTCAAGTTGGGCGCTGCAAAGAAACTTGACAAGTACACCTTTGGATTTGTGTACATGTTCAGGAATTGTTTAGGTTCTTTAAAAAACACTTTGTAAGCAACAATTTCGAAGCAGACTGTTTGGTGAAAGATGTATTTGTTTAATCTTTAAACTCATCTGAAATGGCAGTGGTGGGATTTGAACCCACGCCTCCAAAGAGACTGGAGCCTTAATCCAGCGCCTTAGACCACTCGGCCACACTACCTCTGCTAATGTGCTCTAAAATGCTTTGCAATCATTAAAACAACCTTTACTCTTGTGGTTGGGTATGTGCCTTGCGATTTCTACTGCAGAATTGACCAGCATCACAGAGAAAATGTGATGGAAACATAACTAGTGCCGAGTAGTGTGGAGTTGCTTTCTGAGCGGCAGGGCCAAGGATTGAACTTTTTGGAGAAAACGCCCTTTCAACAGGAAACATGTACTTGTTGATATGGCTCATGATGTGTGGAATGTATTAAAGCCAGTATACTGCTTCTCCCATATGGTCTAGCGGTAAGGATACCTGGTTTTCACCCAGGCGGCCCGGGTTCAACTCCCCGTATGGGAATATTTGATTGAAAACGGCGAGGCAAAATTGACATGAACTGAAGTTCTTACTATGGGCCTGGGGTCTCATTTATACATTTCAAGAAATAATATCTGAGTGATTAAAAGCTTATTCTTCAGTTTCAGGAAATTTGAGCTCCGTGAATGGCACTGGCAAATATCACAATCAGCGTCTAAAAGGCTCTTCTTTACGTTCTAAAAGTGTATTTCCAAAAGTGTTATTGATGAGACACTGCACTCTGCCAAAAGGTTACTTGTGATCAGAGAAACAGCGGTACATGTCAGTAAAGATCCACCCGGCCTCTGCTGTCACTGCTGCGGCATGTGGCCCCTCCCTCTCGGTAAAACCCTCTCAGTATCGCCTCAAGTTTAGGTAAATCTCATTCATAAGTTACTTTGCGTGTCCTTATATGGTGACATGGGGGCGTGGCGTGGGGAGGGGTCATATGCGCACATTTCTGCTGCAGGTGGAATCAGTGAAGGGGAGATTACGTGGTGCTGCACGTACGGAGGGTTTCATAAATCCCTTGTTTTTTCTCCGTACGTGGAGTTTGGGTTTTGCTCGTACGTGCTCTTATAGGCAGATTCTCACAGAAAGTTTTATAAATGAGACCCCTGGACTTTACTTGCTGCTTTAGGATTTCCTTTCAAAGGCCACTGAAACTTTGACCAAAAGGCAGCATTTCGCCGTTCTAATCCCACACAAACTCAATATACGTATGCCAATCGACATGCACTGTAAAAAATGTTTCAATGGCTTTGCGATGGTGGTATAGTGGTGAGCATAGCTGCCTTCCAAGCAGTTGACCCGGGTTCGATTCCCGGCCATCGCAGGAATGTTCCTATTTGGGTTTTTGTCTGTTGCGCTTTCACTCTAGTCTTGCATCCTTTGAGACGCGACAAAATTGTTCCACACCAGTGGAGATTGTTGTGTTGCAATAGATTCCAGGCATATAAATTGACGCTGAGGTGATTTGAACACACAACATTCTGATCTGGAGTCAGACACGCTACCATTGCGCCACAGAGTCACTCAGCTTCAGATGTAGTACCAGTTATCTGGACAAAGGCTTGCACTGCACTGTCAATGTTCCCAAGGAGTTTTGGAGACACTTCATTCTTTCTATGAGACTACTTCGTTGTCCTGGACACTACATTACCATGTAATGAGCCCCTCGGCAGATATGCACAGTGGCAGATAGGCAGCAATGGCTGCATTTCAACCAATTCTTCAAACTCATGACTAGAAACTCAGTTGAAAAGTAGCTCTATCCTTGTTGTTGTGGCCGAGTGGTTAAGGCGATGGGCTTGAAATCCATTGGGGTTTCCCCTCGCAGGTTCGAATCCTGCCGACAACGCCCTGAATGGCACTGTTATGGGATTTCGTGTATATATAATAACTTAAAAACCATAAAGAAGAGAGTTGAAGTCTGGATCAAGTGGTCATTTATTGTCTTAAACACAGGGAGAACACAGACAGCATCACAGCGGGCTCACAGAGTGTTCTCCCATCTAACCCACTTAGTGGCATATTTATACAGTAATCTGTACACATCAGATTGACAAGAGATGCTACCCTGACGTCAACACATTTGTTGTATCTCTGTATACGTCCTATCTCAACAGATAAAGGCCTAGCCTTAATCTGTGACATGTCCTGGGATGAATATTCAGGTCATGTCACCGATATCCTTTTCAGCTGTTAAACAATGACTAGTACATGTTAGAAATATATTTCTGACATTACACTCCCCTCTTCTGATAATTTATCAAAGCATTTGACACATTAATCCCCCTCTAGTCATAATTACCACCCATGTTTAACAGGAGAAGATCCAACAAACCAACCTCAAGAAATCAGAATTTTAAATTATATATAAAAAAGGTAAAAAAAAATATTTAAAACAAAATAAAAAAACCATAAATCACAAAGTCAAATCCTTCCAGGCCATCTCGTACCAATCTATCTTATGTTCCAGGCAGTGCGGTCATTGGAACAGAGCTTAAAACCCACAACCTCAGGCCTAAACATGACCAAACCTAACGACACACACATTAAAGGTTCACATCAGACCATTAAGTGGGAACACAGAATACACTCAAAACATCAATGTTATTCATCCAATTCTAGGTTTATGATAACACATCATCGGTGTGTGTAAGACAAATGGGGGCAGCTATTTTTTAGCACAAAAACATAATAATCTTAACCTGACTATCAGCTAAAAAACAAAGATAAAAACAATTGCATGTTTCTACCAGTCTAAGGCCTAATCAGAGGTGAGTTAAACCACCGCAGCGTCATCCTCAGAGTCAGACACGTATTTAATAGGGATGTAACGATATCATAATCTCACGATACGATATCGATATTGAGCTCACGGTACGATATTTATTGCGATATTGTGGAGAGGCTCACGGTATTGTAAAATAGCTCACGATATTGACTTTATGATAATAATAAAAAACTGACATTCAAACTGCTTTTGCCAGTCACTAGGGCATTTATTGTTGTATTCATGCAGCATAAAAACATATGTAAACGCGGATCACTTAATGCTTTTAAAGTGCAACCTCAAGTCATTAACATCAATATACCGTTGAGCAAGTAGAACTGTAAACAAAAACAAAAGGGAGTTCCCTTCAAGTGCAAACAAAGCTCAAGTCTGGTTCAAATGTGTAAAAGAGCATAACACTAAAAGTAGTAGGCAAATAAAAAACGCCTGTTGAAAACATCCACAAACATGTACAATACTTTGGCTCAAGCTTAGCCACTAACCTTTTAAATCCTTTTCCATCTACTGCAGAAAAGGGACGTAAATCACACGCTCTGTATTCCGCGATGTATCTTGTGATTTCTTGAGCCTTTGTGCAGTTGTGTGGCACAGTTGTCACACAACAGTTGTCTCCTGTAAGGTTTTTTGACCTGACGTGACTTTCTGTGTAAACTTTTCACGGTGATGGGTCCGATGGCTCCGCATGTTGCTGGTGTTTTCCGTGCTGTATCGTAATTTTGCCATCACGGCCAACAGTGGGGCAAGATACCGATATCAGCCACACGAGCAGCGCACAGAACACGATCCACATCCGGCAGCCACCTGCTCCGTCCCCTCGTGCCTGCTCTGCATCTCGTACCTCCATCGTAGCCATGGTAGCAAAGGTCGTCTCCGTCCACCACCAGCACAGATAACGTAGGCAGCTATACTTTGTATTGCTTCTTACAAGGCCTCGGTCTCAGCACCCGTCCTAGTGGTGGCGCTGATGAATCTGGTTCTGAGTTGTCCCCCGGTACATTTGTGTCCTGGTAGATTATTTCACCAAATGGGCGGAGGCCTACCCACTGAAAAGCAAAACTGCAGTTGAGGTGTCAAATTGTATATTAGATTTTTTTTTTACAAATTTGGTGCACCTAAAAGACTAACAGATCAGGGGTCTGAGGTATGTTGTATCTGTTCATTACAGTTGATCCATGCTTCAGCTAACACTTTTAGTTATTTAGATAAATTATGAGCTGTGCAAACGGCTTGAGATTAAGAGGAGCCCCTGCACACCCTACCACCCGCAGACCAATGGCCTGGTGGAACGGCTCAATGGAACAATTCAAAGGTAGGTGTTCAAAATGCAGATTGCAGGCGGTAATAAACTTTTTGAAGAAATATTCCTTGGAGTAGTTTACCATACAGCACTTGCGTGTTTTTTTTTAATGTTTCCCCTTAAAGCTTGACGTTAGGTCTGTATATAAGATGCCTCTATTTAATTTCTTGCACAGTCCCTGTCTATTTTGCACACCCTGAGTGTACTTGAGAGCTGATGATTTCTCCATAGTGATGGATCTAGGCGTATCTTACTTGATTGAAACAATAATGCAGCATCTGTACTCTTCAGTTAAAATAAGTCACTTTTTCCAGAGTAAATGTTTTGGGGGCAAATGCTTTATTTGGATACATAAATGGATGTAGATCGTTTCGTGCACCTTGTTTGGAATTTTGTTCTGCATTTTCATTCCATTTACCATGGAAATGTCACGATTTTCAACCAGGTTTTGATGGCATCATTGACAATCAGGCTTTCACTCCGTACTCGAGTAACATTTTCTCTAAGTAGCCTACTTATTTATATTGCGCTTAAGCCCACTTGAGTAAATATTTTAGGTACTCCGTCAATATAGGCCTACTGAACGTTTTGACCCTCAAGTATGATCATACAGTTGTCTGTTTCAGCTCTCTCAATGCATTGGTCAGACGGAGGCCGACAACTTGGGCTGAGGAGCTGCAGCCAACAATGTTCACCGTCCGAACAGAAAAACAAAGCACAACAAATTTCACGCCATACTTCCTCATGTATGGCAGGGAAGCGCGATATCCTGCCGAGGTCCCCGAGCGATACAAGGTAGGCTAAGGGCCTTGATTTGCATGCAATGATTTATTTTCATATTGGGCAACTGGATAATTCTATCTTGGCTGTACTGCCTGATCCCATGAGATCTGATACAGAGCAGAATAGGGCCTGGTTGGTACTTTGCTGGGACACCGCTAGGGAGCACTCAGAAACCTGGGTGAATGTAGTGAGTGATTGGTGGTGGCTGAAGGGACCAATGTCGCTGACTGGCAGCCTTGCTTCTGTCAATGTACCCCAGGGCAGCTGGGGCCACAATAGTAGCTGACAGTGTGAATGAAATAAATGGAGGAAATTGTAAAGTGACCTAATTTACATGTAGTAATCTGTGCTTATTTTGTCTTCAGATCACAGAGGAGAGCGTCACAAGTGTGATTTGCAATATGGAGGTTTGTGAGGGCCTTAAAAAAGTTGACACCTATCGAACGGTCCTCAATAATGTGAAGTCCTCACAGATGAAGGTGCGGAAGTTGGCCCAGGGGCAAGAGGCAACATTCAAAATTGGCCAACGGGTCATATTGAAGAATGTGAGGGGAGAGCAGCGGAAGGGCGGGAAACTGGGTCCAGATGGTCTTGGACCCTACACGATCACGACCATGAACGACAAATTGGCCACTATAACCAAGGACAACCATCAAGACACGGTGGTCAATATAGACCACCTAGCGCTATACATTGAGCCAGAGGAGAGGATTCCAGCGAAATTAAAACGGCTGGCTTCCACACCACTGACTGACCCCCCCCCCCCTCCCCTCCATCCCCCTCATCCGCAACAATAACTTGCAGTCCCCACTCCATTCAGTCTTGTGTACAAACGTCCCCTCCTGCACCACACAGTCCTGCTCCACCTGGCCCGCTTTCCTCCATCCATCCTTTACCGCCTAGTCCTGCTCCACCTGGCCCGCTTTCCTCCATCCTTTACCGCCTAGTCCTGCTCCACCTGGCCCGCTTTCCTCCATCCTTTACCGCCTAGTCCTGCTCCACCTGGCCCGCTTTCCTCCATCCATCCTTTACCGCCTAGTCCTGCTCCACCTGGCCCGCTTTCCTCAATCCATTCTGCACTGCCTACCTCTCCGGGCCGCACCACTCGGCCAGCCCCAAACCGCCCCTCCCACCCGATACCCCTTGCACCCGGCCAGCCCCGGGCCGCTCTACCCTGCCAGCCCCAAGCATCTGCCGCTCCACCCTGCCAGCCCCGGGCCGCACCACCCGGCCAGCCCCAAACCGCTCCACCCGGCCAGCCCCAAGCATCTGTCGCACCACCCGGCCAGCCCCAAGCATCTGTCGCACCACCCGGCCAGCCCCGGGCCGCTCCACCCGGCCAGCCCCAAACCGCTCCTCCCACCCTTCATTGTTGTCTGTCTTTACAGTGGTTCTGAGGATTCAGGCAGGGAAATCAAAGCACATGCTAAGGGCCAAAGTAGGTCCTTTTAAAATCTTTAGTCAGGACCTACTAAATGTGGCTCCAGGCCGAGCTGGAGAGTGAGGTAAATTGTGTATGTGATGTAATAAAATGTTTGACTAAAGATGACTAATACACAATGTTGTGTAGGTGATAAATGGGTTCTTCTACTGCCTGTGCAGGAGGACGGGGGCAGTACTAATGGATTCATTTGCTCTCACAGGCTTGGGAGGGACGCCTGAAGGGCTTTAGAAGAGTATGCTGTTCCCTTCATTGGATTGATTGTCTTACTTCATTACTTCACATCTTTGCATTTTACAGCTGGATCTGAGCACCTGCAATGCGGCCCTTGGTGCGGTTTGTCATCGGCACCACTGGACCTTAGTTGTGAGTATCTATATGGAGGAAGTGTGTGTGTATAGATAGATAGATAGATAGATAGATTGATTGGATGAGGTGTTCCTACTGTTTCCTCACAGGAGCCTTCAAGGAACATGCGGGTCCTACAAATAGAGGGGACGTCAGCGGAATTGGATTCGGGAGACTTTCTAGTTCTGACAGATGACGGCGAAATGTTTAGGGTGGCAGAAAAACAATGGTCTCCTTTGCACGGACTTTGTTATCGAGACAGAGGTGGAAGCAGACAGGATTGTGTCGTACATAGTGAAGGATCATGAGGCAGAAGAATAGAGTCCTTATTGTTACTTAGGGTCCTTACACTTACATGTATTAGTGATTAGTGTTGCATTTAGCCCACACACAGACAATAGGCCACACAAACACACTCAGCCGCACACACACAATCGGCCGCACAAACACAATCGGCCACACGCACACAATCGGCCACACACACACAATCGGCCACACACACACAATCGGCCGCACACACACAATCGGCCGCACAAACACAATCAGCCACACAAACACACTCAGCCAATAAATGGCTTCACAACACTGACCATAAGTGAAAACATTCACAAATTGATTGCTGGAAATTATTATGCGATTAAAGACTATGGAGTTTGGAACAATAAATTAGAAATTAAAAACAAAACTATTGCATTCAACTCCAAGCCATTCCCTGTCCCGGAAGACCTCATCAAAGCCGGCAAGGAGCTGCTCTGGCCCGCGGAGTACGACCTACCACCAGGGCAGGTCGTACAGAAAGGTTTTGTCGTTGTAGCTGGTAAAGTCCTTAAGGTAGCTACAAACTCGCACACAATCAGCCACACAAACACAATCAGCCGCACAAACCCACACACGGACAAACAGCCACACAAACTCACACACGGAAGACATACAGCCACATACAGTTGTGCCAATAAGTTTACACACCCTGGTGAATTTTTTATTTGTTTATGTTAAAGAATAATGGAGGGAAAGTGTCCTTCATCAGCCACAGTATTAGCCAACAGAGTCCTTTTGGTATTTTATTTTGTTATGATGATTTGTAATGAGTTCACATTTTTTTCACAATAAATGGCTTCACAACACTGACCATAAGTGGAAAAAATTTGGTTTGTGGTTTTCATTCATATTCTTTGAGAAATTGCCAAAAAAATAAAATTATTGGCACAACTGTATATATATTGTTCTAATTTATTGCCCCCTCCTCCCCGCAGATGTTCCCATTGAAGTGGGAAAGCAAGACGGGTGTTCCTTTGCGGGATGTCATTCTAGACCATGTCAGTATTTTTCTTGTTTGTGTACCTTTTACTTGAATTTGAGTAGAAGTGTTTACTTTGTATTTTTTTTTTTTTACAGGGAGGGACACCACTCCAAGTCACACTATGGAGGGAGGGCACACTTTTGGATCTCGCAGAGGGAAAACATGTGGTTCTTCATCACCTTAAAGGCCACATGTTTGGGAGCGTTTTCAAATGAAACAGCACAACCCTCACCACAATCAGTGTAGGTTTTTCTTCTCCTTCAGTGTCATTGTTTTTGTGTAATAACAGCTGTTTAACCCATACGGTAAAACTTTAGAATACGGCACACCTGCTGACTCTACACTTTTTCCCCTCTCGTGCCCATGCCCAATCACACACCATATGTTCTAATGGAAGTAACTATGTGTGGTTTGTTTTCACACAGATTGGCATTGCAAAAATGGTCAAAGTGATGGGGTACCAGTCCGTGAGATGACTTTGGACCATGTCAGTATCTTTTTGGTTTTGGTATTTAATATTATATTATATTCGTTTTCTTAATCAAAGGTACTCTATTATAGGGGGGAAGAGATGTGCGGATATCCCTTTGGCGGGGGCAGACCCTCTTACAGATTTCTAGTGGGGCGTACATTGCCATACATAATGTAAAAGTGGCTAATTTCCAGGGGTTTTGTTTGAGGGCAACAGCCCTCAGCTATGTTACGGTATGTTTCTCTCATTGATATTAATTCTCATTATTGTATTTATTTATGCAAAGTATTTCACCCTTCTCCTTCTCAGGAGGCTCCGAAGACCGCTCGGAAACTGATGATCGAAGGTACAAGCGATCTGAAGGAAGGGGGCATGTTTGTAGTCCTGACTACTGATGGGGAAGTGCTAAAGATTTCCCCAGAGATTTGGCAGCATTTAAAAGATCGAAACAACGTCACCATCGATGCGGAGATCTTCAGTGACATTATACAGTCATTTACAGTTGTGGAAGGGGTGGAAGGAGGAGCTGATGGAGGGGGTGGAAGGAGGAGCTGATGGAGTGGGGGAAGAAGATTTTTTTATGTAATTTTATAATTTATGTAATTGTATTTATTTAGATTAAATATTTCAACAACGTGTTAACCATTAGTCATGTATTGATTATTTGTTTTATTAATTGTTGAAGTTTTTGTATTCAGGTTACTATGTTTACTGTTTTACGGTTTAATAAAATGTTTGATTGGTATTTTTACATTTGTTGTCTGTGTCCTAGTCTTCTGTCCATCAGGGCTACAACGTTTCATTGGTGTATTTGATTAGTAAAAAAATAAATAAAATTAATTAATATAACTAAGTTAAATCTGCAAGCACATTGACCGGTTAATGCGCGGAACTTTAAGTGGCGCATGTTTCCGCACGGCAGCTTCTGAAGAGCACAGTTAAGTTGTAAACAGAGAAAGGAGGATTTTGAAGAGGGGGTTTCTAAGGCTTTGATTCTCTTCATTACTTCCACTGGACTTGACCAAAACAAAATAAAGAAATAGATTTTAACTAAAGTCCTTGAGTTATTCGGAGGGGTGCAGCAGTACACCCCTAGGTGTTTGGTCTCTCGGAAACTCACAAGAAGAAGAAGCAAACGGAAGTAAACAGCGGAGCAATGGCGGACCTGTGTCCGAATCGAAGTAGGCAGAGCCAGGTAGCATGGTGGAGAACTAGGCTTCACTCATCATCAGAACAGGGCTCTAAGAAGAAGAAACTCAGAAACGAGACAATGATCAGACTGAGGCCAACAAAGGCTGCAGGAGCTAGCGCGACACAACAGCGCTAACAGCTAACTACGTGATGATTTGTCAGAATGGGCCATGTACACATTCATCCACCATTATAAACATGACATAAGGTAATGATGGTACTGGCTTATCTCCTGTCACCTCTCACCAAACGTACAGTTTTACATCTATTCCTCACTTACTGCCAAGTTTTATGAACACATATGTGACCCGCCCTGGAATCCAAAGACACAAGTCGGCAGCTTGCGTCTGGAGAAAAACGTAAACAAAGATATTTTTTTGAAAATTGGTGATTTTCACTTTTTTGCAGAATCGTTCAGTTGAAGTCACGAAGAAGCCTCTCCATGTTTAAGCTACCAGTATTGGTATATTTAAAAGCGTAAACTTTTAGGTTCAAACCTGCTTGTTTTTGGGAGATTTGGGAGCCGCTGTGGGGGCGTGACTTTGTCTGTGTGTATTTACATACTGGCTAAGCACCGCTGAGGAGGAGGAGGAGGCACAGCCACACAGCTGCTTGGTTTGCGTAGTCGACACATGCTTTAGCAAACAATTGCCACGCAAAGAAGGCAGTTTTATACATACGCTTATTGTCGATCAGTTTTCAGGTTGAAAAAGTCTGGTTTTGTCAGAGAAATAGCGCACGCCGTGGGGCCGTGTGCGGCTTCATGACTGTAACGCTTCCCCTGAGGCCATCGCTACTTACACTGGAAAATGGATTTACCACGAGTTTGCTGAGCAGAAGGCAAAGGTTCAGACGGGTGAGTGAAAGTTTGTTTGTTTTTATCGCTTGTGGCTGCTGTGCCAGTAGTTTTCTATTGAGTCTATTGTGCTGTTGTAAGCTAACGGCTAAGCTAACATCTAAGCTAACATGCAGCTGAACCTGCTATTTACACAAAACCAAGACCTCTCCCAACTTAAACTACTCCATAAATGTAGTCAGTGCATCCCTAGCTTTCAGCCACTTCTTATTTGAGGGAGATCCGCTTCATATTTTCGGTTTTATGACCAGATAAAATTACTCTGGATTACTGCAGTGAAATGTAAACAATGGGGAACGCGCGCGGCGATAAAACGCAAAGTCGGCCTTTTCCTCTAGTGTATGTGCGTTACTAAAGTAGTACAGGAGGCTTTCTAAAGTTATAAATGTAGTTATAAACGCATCTATAGCTCTCTGTCTGTGTCTGCTCCGCCTCACACTGAGAGAGAAACACGCAGGATTGTGTCTGTAAATTAAAGAGCAGCTACACTATGTCCATTATCTACATCACTATGGCCTAGTAAACGTCAAAGTTTGTCGTCTTGTGTTCATTCTAAAAACACGTACGTTATCTCATGTTTAGTCCATGTTTAGACTTTCTCATACCTATTATTAGCTAGCTCGGACACTCGTGCGTTATAAGTCAAAAGTAAAAATATTCATCAATGTACAGGATTTGTTTTAATCCTTTGACTCAAACCAGGGCTAACCACTAACTGAGGTCTAAACCAAGACTAAACCAGGAAGTACAGATACAGACTCTGAGATCTTTTTTTTTCTTCAGGCCGGGTCTAACAGCTCCAGCCCGGCCAGATGCAGGAAGAAAATCTTTCTGCCAAGTTTCCGCCAGAGACCAGCCTGCTGATCCAGTTTAAAGATCATCTGGTTACCAAACTGCCAGCAAGAGGTATGTGTCTATTCTTTTATTCTTATTTTTCTGTTATTTCCCCTCTCTTCCTGTCTCCATCCCTCTCCTCCTCCTCATGCCTCCATCCCTATTTTATGTACATTAATGTTTTGATTTTGCTCAGCAGGTGATCTTTCACACACATTCACTTTACTTTATTAATGTCCCTTAAAGGGCGATTTATTCATGAGAATAAGCAGCCTGATAGTAGCGTGAAATAATGCAGAATAGCATCAATATAGTCAGTTTTACCTTTGTTAGACAGTTATGAAAAGACACACATTTCATTTAATCTAATCCAAGTTCCCTCTCTCCTACAGTTACACTTTCCCTCAAACCCTCTCCAGCCAGGACCAATGTACTTCCTGAAACAGAGGTGGATCTTCATTGTGACAACTGCAGTGGGCCGAACAAGAACAACCTTGCCTGGCGTGTTGGACACAAGCTTCACGATAAAATTGAAATCAACTTCCTTATTGTTGGCCACACTGTTTTCCCCTGACTGTGGGTTTGACTGATCAAGCCTACATGAAGACAGGAGTCAACACTTTGGCAGAGATCGCTGAGGTACTTTCACTTTACCGACTTCAGTGTAGTTTTCTGATTTGCTTCAATGAAACATTTAACTGAAGATCTTTTTTTCTTCTTCTGCCCCGTATGGATGGTCTTCCTGTCCTGGCCCCACCTGGACTAAACATCCACAGACAGACCTATCTGTATGGAAACATCAGGCCATTCTAAAAGTGGTCAGGACTTTGTGGAGGAGGAGAGTTCACCCACTGCACGGGACTGCAGAGGAGCAGCTCTGCAATGTCACTTTATCAACCAACCACCTGAATTTAGTTTTAGAGACTTTGTGTTACATTCACCCACCACTACCCACACTCCAGAAGAAGCAACGCCGATTCATCTCAGAACATCCTTTTGGCATGATTTTTTGATTTATTTATGTTATGATTTTTGAGTAAATGCCAAAATATTTATGTGCCTGACTCTACATGTATGAATTAATTAATTACATTTTATGTTCTCGTTTGAATGTTTGTACTACCAGCTTCTCCAGGGTCATTTGCGTTACCGCACTGTATATATAAATAAATAATAATAATTATTATTTTTCTTAAAGTGTACAATGATCACTCACAATGCTTGCCAAAACAGAAAACTTTTATTTATGTTTTCATAAAGTGCAAATGACTGTGCATACAATGTGGTGCAGATTTAGAGGAAAACATTGTTTAAGAACAGATGGTGTTCAGTGTAAAAAAACAGTAAGGTTAAAGCATTGAATAATAAAAACTTGAAGGAATAAAAATCAACCTCCATTCAGGCGACAGTACAAACCTCATGCAGCAAATGTGATGTGGTAAATATTAGGTATTGATCCGTTATTACTGAAATATTGATTCATATTCACTCAATTGGCAATGTCTATGGCTTAAAGCACTGGTTCCCAAACAGTGTGCCGTGAGGCAAGTCCTGGTGTGCCGTGGGATTTTGTGACAACTTTCGGTTCTTTTTCTCTCTAGACCCGCAGCGAGCAACATGAACTTGTGCGCAGATATTGAGCCGCTTCAGCGCAAATGGAGCAAAGCAAAACTATAACTTAAAGCGAAGCAAAGCTATAAAGTACTAAACTTTTGTAATAGAGATGGCTCAGCCGCGGTCTGCGGCAGGACTGAGCCAAGACTAAACCAGGACTTACACCGGTTGTAAAACCCAGGACCAAACTAAGCCAGTTATAAACCAGGACTGAACCAGGACTGAATAAGAAACTTGTGTTTATTGAAAAACAAAACCGAGCAGTGACAACAAGAAAGACGTGTTTCCCTTTAGCGACAGACCCGGAGGCGGAGTTTACAACTTTACAAGCTGCTCTGCAGCAGCTTGTAAAGTTTATGCACAGGCATTGTGCATAAAGTCTCTCTGTTCATTCATCAGGCAAAACGTAAAACAATCAGCAAATATAAGGTTAATGTCCTAACACAAAGTTATCGGCCTGCTGTCTCTCTGGAGTGGAGAGAGCTGAGAGCGAGAGGGAGCGGGGAAAGACGCGTCTCCACCGATTCTGCATCTTTTCGTTAAAAATAAGTCCAACACGACAGATCAATGATCACCAATTTGATTCTCCCCCGCGGCCGCACTGCGCTGTGGGGAGGACGAACCGCGGGTCGGGGACACACGTAGTTTTTCGAGCAGAGAGCACGAGCTCTGCGCACACAGTCTCCGTGAGACTCCGCCCACCCTCTCCCCTGCTCTCCCCATGCTGACACCGCGGAGCTCATTCAGTCCAATAAGCGAAGTCGTAATCTCGTAGTGCGCATGCGCAGCCCTTCCGGTCAAAGGTCAATCGGGATAAAAGCGCTGTCTCCCAGTAATCCCAATGTAAAATATGCATGAATAAAGATTGTTTTACAGGCATAAAAAATGTGGTACATTAACAGATCATCACAAATATATCGAGGGTGAGTATCTGTGCTTCCACTAACATTTTGGTCAAATGGTTTTGCACAAGCTAAATTAAATGTCGACTTTTTGGGTGGGGGGATCATTCTTTCCTGAAAATTACACACTATATATAAATTGTACAATAGAAAAGCACAACGTAAGCCATCTTTACTTTTATACTACACAATGCTCTGGCCTACATGAACATGTTTTCTCTCAGCATTGTACTGGGGGGAGGAGGGATTACGATGATTGTGTTTGAAGGAAAGGCTAAATGGCAAATGCCTAGAAGTTGAATAAAGTCATGCAGCAAAGGAAACAATAAACAAACCCTGGAAAACATGTGCAATAGCACCTTATGCGTCCTGTTCAATGATCACATGCTTTATATGTAATTTGTTGGCTCTTTTCTCGGCCTTCAAGAAACTGTACTTCGTCCCACACCATCCAAATGTATAGAAACTGAATGCTTTTCCTTGTTAATAATCCGACAGAATCAGAATCATAAATGGTTTTATTGACATTGAACAGGTTCACAAAGTAGCAATCGTGCAACATGAAACATAAAACTTAGATAAATAATAAACTATATAAACTTTAAAACTTAAAAGGGCATACATGAAGTAGATCAAAAATAAAATGTGACAACAACGAGCCGTCTCCTCAAGTCGCGGACTGCAGTAAAGTGGCCCGACACTTCCAGACCCGCGGTAAAGTCTGTCGCGGACATGATGCTATTTTCACCGATGTCACGGCACAAGCACATCGTAGATCAGCAGCAAACTCCATCTATCTCGACGACCTGTTTCACTGGAGGAATTTTCAAGGATCTGCCAGAGTTTCTCCGTCTTGTGTCTGACACCAACAAGTCCTCTCTGTAGCCGCTTAGCGATAGCCCGCGTTTCCACACAAATAACTTCAAATTAGCAATTGTCCATCGTCTATAAACATCATGACGCATCTCTGTACCCTCCACCTGAGCCTCTCACACAGTTTAGTAAGTTTTGGATATCATACAAACAATAACAAATCATTTAAACTACATTTATCTGCACTCTCTCGTCTTCGTGTATGTTTCTGCGCTGTCAAAACCTACTTCCGGGTCAAATTTATCCCGATTGACCTCTGAGCAATCCCACAATTCATTGCGCGAACTGAGATTACGACTTCGCTTATTGTAACGAGCCACTTTGTTGACCCAGTAACGATAACGGCGTTGTAACGACGGGGAGAGTAATGAATTAGATTACTCCGTTACTGAAAAAATAACGCCGTTACCTAACGCCGTTCTTTTAAACTGCGTTATTCCAAACACTGTCAGGAGGTAATAACGTCCTTTATTTCTTTTTATCGCTGCTTAAGTGGAAATTGTGCTCAAAGTAGAAGTTACAGGTGACGCTGCTGAGGCCAGTGGAGCTTCTGTTTTGCTGTTTTAGGACTTTTTCCTGAACGGCACTTTTTTATACACGTTATTTTAATTTAATTAAAATGACATAGGCACCGAAAAAAGTACCGTTAAGGAACCGGCACCAAAAAGCGGATACCGTTAATGTAGTGGTATCAAAAAGAACGAACGGTACCCATCCCTAACAACCATACATTATTATTGCAATATACAACTAAACAAAAATAATAATTTTTTAATTTACTATATCAGTACTTTGTATGCACTCATTTAATAATACAGAGTGCACAGAGTGCCTCTGTCGGGAGAAGTTAGCTAATGCTAACATGGTTCCAAGCAAGCTGAAGAGGCACTTGGAGTGATAACACGTGTTATAAAGGCTATTTTGCACAATAGGTGTGCCTTCAGATTTTTACTTGTCCTTTGGTGTGCCTTGGGCGCAAAAAGTTTGGGAATCACTGGCTTAAAGTAAACTTGTAACTCACTTAAAGTATTTATATTATGAATTTTTAGGGGGGGTGATGTGTAGAAACTGTGTGAGGTTTCATGAATCAGAGCACTGCAAAAACATTAAAATACCCAAACACCAGATCTCTTCTGTTGTTTTTTAAATATATTGTAAACTTATCTTTCATCATTCTTGTATGAAAAGTGCTCTCTAAGCAATGTTTGAGTGATTTGCTTTATTGATTGATATATACTTTTATTTTCAATAGTTTATTGCTTATTATTTATCATTAGCAAAAAACAACAATGGCAATAAAAACGATTCATACTCATACTGTATATAATATATCACTGTTTTTGATTTGAACATTAACATTATTTTTAACATAAAAGTTACATGTGTTACACAACACGTTCTCAAGCCAGTGACAGTTTATCAATTGATATAAAAAAATGTAAGAGAACAATAACAACCTTCTGCTGTGAGGTGAGATCAATAAATAGAACCAAAAATAAAACAGATACACATCATGAAACTGGTAAACAATGGTTTGTTGTGGAAGCAATAACCTTTGTGCTCCCTCTCTGTGCTTTACTGCTTTGAGTTTGACAGGGGGTGTGGCTTATTCAAATGAGATGTAAATGAGCCCTATTGTCCCAACAGCAGAGAGGTGAGAACAAGGGGGGGATACGCCCCTTTTCACCGAATTTCAGTACGTGCTAGTGGCAGGCCGTGGTATTGCAGCCCCAAAGCCCAAAAAGCACTTTTTGTCATAGACACTCATGTAAAAGGAGGAGCCTGTAAAATGGTCCACACATGGACATATACTTTTTTTTTTCCAAAATATTTTTTTAAAAGTTTTACAATGGTGTGACGTCACCAGGCCTGTGGACGTGCTCGTGCGCCATGACTCATGAACGAGCACAGGTCTTCTCCGTGTGGTCTCTGCGGGACTGAGAGCCAAACCATTGATTCAAACAAATAATGAACGGGAATCTACGGGACTGTACTAAGATAAACGCTAAGAAGCACCTCAAGTAAATGTTTTTCTTTACTCAGTACTAAAATGTATTGCGTGTGTTTTAATGTTAAAAATTAGGCTTATAGCTAACATGAAAAACAACAATAACCTAATGAAGACGTGATAGTTTCCTGATTAGGCTGCACGCTTTTGAAAATAGCTTAAATGTTTGACGGAAAGCAACGTAATGAAAAGGACAAAATAAATGGGTTTTAAGTGTAAGGTAAGGTGACCTCTTTATGATGGACAGTTCGTGAATCATAACCTTTAGTAAAGTTTGATCAGAAACAGAAACGGCACAATATACATGGCTGACAACAGAATCATTGTTCATGTTGACAAACGCACTTGTAACTAAATTTTTCACTTCTTAACTTATGAACATGGCTACTTACATTAACTTATAGAACACTTTTGTAGTGCTCCTTCTTTGTATTCAGCCAAACAATTCTAGTAGTGAGTTTATATTTGCAAACAAAGTGAAGTAAAAACTCGATTTCTATCATTTTTATCACAACAACCAGGCTGCCAGCACTTACGGAACTTCTCGGAAAAGTGGCCGAGCGTGAGTACAGTAGCGCGGCTACGTGCGTTCGAAGGGCCGCTGTAAGCTCCGGTTGTTGTACAAGATCGGAGAAACTTCGCTTATTTGGCCCCGCACTGACAAACTGACCCCCCAGGTCATCTTAACATAGCAGCTTATTCGCCTGAAATGGCCTTAAACATTCATTTTGTATTTAAAGAACGATGATATTAAGAGATTTGATACGGCTTAATGGCGTCGGCTCCGCTCTGAGGGGCTTCCTCGAAAGCTGTGCGCGCTCACGCTGCCTTCCCCATCTTGAGCCTAGATACCGATGACGCGTCATACGGACCATGGGCCGCAATGGTGGACGAAACAGGAGTCATGCGCTATTGAGCACAACTATTGAAAGAGATAGGAGCTGAGACATCATGCCTCTTCCATTTAATTTACTTCAATGGGTGAGAATGGGCCAAAACTTCAGAGGCCGTTTAATCCCCTTTGGTCTTTTGGGAATTGCCAACTTCAAATCACCGCTGCACCTCCAAATATTATCAGATTTCCATGTGTTACACATCATTGGAAAGCTTGGAGACTACACTTTAACAATCTGTTATTATCTCATAATGTCCCAAAACGACTTGTGTCTTTGGTTCCTGTGACTGGTCACACATGTAGAGATAAAGCATTTATCAGACGGGCCTGCTAGTAGTGGACATTTATTACAGACACCAGCTCTAAACTGCTGCAGCAGACTTGGACAACCAGTGTCCTACATTCCTGAGGACATGAGGATTTCAGACAAACATTTAAAGCATTCATTTCAAATAACTCTGTGCGGGTTGATTCGGTTCTCTGTGCGAGCTGGGGAGACCTCTTCACAGGACACTCATGTAGGTTCACAACACCAGAACAAAACTGTCTTTATTCATCACGTCAAAACAAATGTTCAGACTTTGTTTTCATTTTCTCTGCTTCAGACCCCATGGTATCACATCATAATTCCACAATGGGTCTTACTCTTCCTCTTTTCTCCAAAAAACAGGTTTGCTTTGTTCAAATACTTGGACTGATTCTGACACATGACACATTGCAGTGTGCCTTTAGCTGTGCCATAACAATAACAGTATGACATGCTCCTCTGTGCTGCGTGCAGGTTCAGACTGTTCTTCTCTCATATCTTTGAGCACTCCATTATGCTCATGGTTTGTCTAAGTTGTATCACTCTGGCGATGGAGCGACCCAGCCTGCATCCCAGGGTTGCCAGATTCTGAAAACCATTATATCGTACAAAGCTTCCAAAACTATCGTTTTTCAGCACAAACCATCGTACACTATAAACATGCCAAAATCGCTGTAGCACCCGCGCAAAATATTGCTCATATCATCATCACCCCTAACTACAACACAGCCCCACGCACTGTCCCATTTATTACATTACGCACACACGACCTGCTGACCAAAGAGGATGCGTCAGGGCAGAAGGATAATGCAATAGTGGAACTGTAAAACTGATCCAGGGACAGTCTCTCCTTCTTACAGCAGATATTATGCCTTCGTAAATACGGAGGCTAAGTCTGACTCCAGATCAGAGCGAAAGCGTAGCGCTGCTGAGAGGAGACAGTGCATTTAACCAGACTTTATCTGGCGCTCTGAAATTATCGTACATTTAGGGCTTTTTTGAATTATTGATCGTACATCGTACAGGGGTCAAAATTATCGTACAAATACGATAGTTACCGTACATCTGGCAACTCTGCTGCATCCTTCATTATAGTGATGGGATTTTTGACGTTCTAATGGGAGCCATACTACTGCTACCACACCACACTACTACTACTGAAAATACCACGAAAACTGTGACTAATTAATAATAATAATTAGTAATTAATTAATAATTACCTTTTGCTGTCAAAACGGTTTGCCTGTTTGTCTACAGGAGCGATTGATCTTAAACTACAGTGACTATGTCTTTGCCGGACATGTGCTGCTCACAGCAAACGCACATGTTTGATTGGTTATTTTGGGGGGATTTTTCAACTGAAAAATATCTGTAATAAAATAAATACTTGTATTTTATTCTATTTATTAGGTGAAAATATGTTATTTTACTGTATTTACTGGCTGAACTATTCTGGAGTATGACTTTAAACTATGGAACACAAATCATATGAAAGAATTTTGCGATACTTTAAACTTAAAAAAAACAACAACAAAAAACGAAACACCGTACACGTACGGTGTTCAGACCATACGCCTTGCGGGGGTTAACATGCACCTAAAGCCTGTAGTTAGACGTTGTGTTTACTGAAGTTAGACCGAAGTTATAGACCGAATAGCCATACTGGAAATCTGTTTGTTTTGGAATAAATACCTGTCGCTTGGGATGACTGGTCTCCCACTTTGTTGTTGGCATGTCCTGTGAATCTTTAGCTATATCCCCATTGTCTATGCAAAATTTCCTCAGTATTTTAGTCCATTTCCAGCTCAATTTTGTGCTGTTAGCTAGCTGCCTCAATGCCCTGGTCTCAATGCCCCACACCCATTGGTCTGAATGCCCCGGTCGAATGGTATTAATGCCCCGGCAATTAAACAGCTCTTTTATCGGAGACTTTTACGGTAATTGGGCCGTACAAAGATACCGTAAGATAGGGCTCCATATATTAATCACATGTACGCGTTTTATGCGTCACATTTATGCGTTTTATCAACATTTTGAGATAAACGTAAAAAGTGCAAAATAAGTGCAAGAGAGTCTGTCTGTATTACATGATCCCGCCCGCTCGGGACACACCGGCGTGAAGAACCGGGTAAGTGTGGTTGCCTAGTTACCTAGACTGACATTTACATTAGTGTATAAGTGAACATGTTTTTGAGCTACCGTTGTGTTTTGCCATATATGTACATTATTTAATGTATTATTTAAAGTTAGAAAACCAGTTGGCTGGGTCATTCTTTAAATGCGGTGCCTTTTGCGTCCCCAGTGTGAAACAAGCTGTATTTTCTGTAAATATGAAGATTGTTTTCTTCAATATATGTATTGTGAATTAGAAACTCTAATAAAAGTGGGAGACCAGTCACTTTAGGCCTTTCAATTTTAGGCGCGGCCATAACTTCGGTCTAACTTCAGTAAACATGTCTAACTACAGGCTTTAGGTGCATTTTAACGCCCGCAAGGCGTACGGTTCGTTTTTTTTTGTTTTTGTTTTTTTAAGTATCGCAAAATTCTTTCATATGATTTGCGTTCCATAGTTTAAAGCCATACTCCAGAATAGTTCAGCCAGTAAATAGAATAAAATAATATATGTTCACCTAATAAATAGAATAAAATACAAGTATTTATTTTATTACAGATATTTTTCAGTTGAGCTGCAGTTAGGACTGGTTTTGGTTTAAATCTAGCGCAGTTGTGGGTGATGAGTTCGACCGGGATATTTTTTCTGATTTGGTTCCTTCCTTGTAAGCATAGCTGGACAGATTTTTCTAAATAACCGTTCCTGTTTTGGCCTGTTTTAACTAATGTTAGCTAGACGCTGGGTCTGCTCATCGTGGATTTGTTTTTCTTCTCCGGTCAAATAAGGAAATCTTTGTCTATATCAGGGGTTCCCAAACTGTGCTACGCCCCCGGGGGTACGCGGAGAAATTTTGGGGAAAAATAAATGTTTATCACAATCTGATCGATATTGACCCGGTAAAACCGCCGTACGGGAAACGTGCTTATACAGGCGAAATAGTCTTATAATTCAGACGTGGATGAGCTTGTCCTGGACCTAAATGTGTCCAGTCCAGGAGTGGGTAAAACTCTGCGGGAGCACGGCTGATCCGTCAGCCCTCGCTACAACAGCAGCGCCTTTAACGTGAACTGCCAGAGTTTGATCGAGCAACAATTTCTGTGATATCTGTCATAACGAGAGAGCAGCCTGTGCGCCGTCAGACTGATGGAGACTTCGACTTCCAACAGGACTTTTCCTCTCATTCTGATCCAAGGAGCGAGGGGAGAAGGAGACCAGCACATTTGAGTCTGTGCCGGTGGTGACATTTTCATAATTTTTTTTGTATTTACATATTCGAGTAGTAAATGTTGAATGTGGAAAACCTTGAGTTCACTGTAATAATGGAGGAAATAAACATAATATTACATGTGATATTCCCAGTGTTTTCCATCGCGTCAAAGTAGGGGGTATGCGACTCTTCACCCAAAGCTTCAGGGGGTACACGGCTCCATCTAATGAAAAGGGATGAACACATGGTCCTGTGTGTCACTTAGAGCCATGTTGGCCCGAGTGAGTGAAGGCGAAGGCGATGCCAAACGGAAAGCTGGGTTGATTGAGTGTAAAGAGTCCTTCCAGCTCCGGCCACACGTGGTGCAGGAGCTGCCTGCAGACTCAGGAACGGCGGGTCGTGGGCAGACTGCAGGCGCTCGAGGTGGGCCCATTGAACCAGGTACTTCCAAGCCCAGAGGGGTCGTCTTCGAAGGTCCCATGGGGCACACCGTGTGAAAGTCAGAAGAGAACAGAATCCTCTCCAGCACAGCCTTAGTGCTCTGCGTGCACGGTGACGGAGACAAAACGTGGTGTCAATAAAAAGCATTTATATTAGATTAGATTAGATTAGTTTATTTTTTCAACAGGGGACAGCACGATTTCATAAAACATGAGTAAAACAGCCAGAACTAGCCAAAGAGGCCATCCTCAGATAACGAATAGTTTACATTATCAGATTAGTGGGAGGTGGAGCAGATGAGTGCTGCCAAGATAGAAAATGGATGAGGGTTAATGTAAACAGCTGAACGCACTGCGCAGAGGCTTTGACCGGGCGGGCATTAAATAAATCATTATTTACGTCGGGTTTGTTTCAGGCTCAGGCGATCAATTCAAGTTCATTGCTTGGGCTGGGTCAGGCTTTATACCTGCGAGCTTGGGTCAGGCTGGATTTCCTTGGGCCCGATCTTAGCTCTACTCAGTAGTAAAGCAACTCAGATGAACAAGCAGCAACACCACACAAAATGTTACGACTAAAGACATTTGATGTGATTAAACGGCAACTTAGTTAAGAGGAAATGGTCCTACAAATTGGTACTCATTTCATTTGCTGTTGAGTACTATGCACCTCAAACATTACCAAGAAAGTGAACAGCATTTGGTAATTAGACTTTTTCACAAATAAGTGGAAGTGAAGGCTAGAGGCCACTGGGCACGAGCTGAAAAAACACATTTCATCCTACCATGTTTGTGTCATTCTTGGCTGTGAACGGAGGCTCTTCAGGAAGCACAAAACCTCTTCTGTCAATCAAACTGAAGATGGAAACGGAAATTAAGGCAGGAAATCGATTTCAAATCGTTTTTAACAGGCATTTGACTTAGACTTCATAGTTTTTACAGTTGTGAATGAAACCCTGCGTAGAGCAGGAATACAAGCATTTCTGATCGTGACAGCTACTTTTATATTACTAAAGTAACAGCTACTTCAAAAATACTTCAAATATAACTGCAGTTCATCCTAGAGTTAATAGCCAAGACAATATTTCAGCACAATTGAAAAAGAGAAAAAGAGTTTCCTGATTATACTGTAGTGTATATTTACTTAAAATATAGGTTTATGAAAAAATAAAGAAAATAGTGCGACTTCTCAAGCGTAAATGTAGAAATCCTTTAGAGAGCTATTTGGAAATGGCTGGAGATCCATCTACTGGTAGCTCCCCAGTAACTGCATACCCGTCATAGAGGACACTGTGCTGAATGTTTAAATATAGTGTGTGCTGAGGTAGATCAATGTGATCACATACTCTGGTCACCCTGATAACGTTTCAAAGAGCAACTATGTCGCCACACACATTTTTGTATAATCATGAATGACTTCACGGGATAAAGATAAGTCATAACAGTACAACTACTGGTATTAAATACAATATGCATCAAAGAAATGTCTTACCTTGGAAGCATTGGGCCACACAGCGTGGCACAGCAGTTCTGTGTGATACTGCCGTACGTGTACGGGTTTCCAGAGTCCTCAGTACTTCTCTGCAGCAGCACAAACAAAACAAGTCAGACACTGGTTTAAGAATCCCTAGATATTACATTCAAACTTACATCTTCATGTGTTGGAAGGTTGGAAGCCACCAAGTATGTACGGAAGCCTGACAGGCCCAATATAGGCCAGACAGAAAAAAAACAAATGACCAACTCGACCACAGTAGACAAATGGTTAAGGAATTGTTACACTGGACACATGTATGGTATTATGTAATTATCATGCAGCCAAATAAACAATTAATAAAAATAAAACATTTAAATCTTTAGTGTCCAGTCACTGATACTGGTGTTCAGGCACATGAGGTAGCAGATTTACTGCTGAAAGACCAACTGCCTGAAAAGACTGCAGTGAAACTCTGATCCTCTAAGAGCAGGAGCCCAACACAGCACTGTCCATCTCAGAGACGACACAACCACTGAACTGCACTACGCGTCCTTAGAGACATCAGGGATGAGACAATGGTAAAGGATCTCTGGCTTGAATAAGGCTTTTGCCAGACTGAGAACCTGAAAAAAACAAATCAATCAATGGTCCTTGTGAATAATAAGACAACTGCCTTGAGAGAGAAAACTTACGAAGAGTTAGGTGAGTGATGACGCAGCCAAAGATGAAAGACGTCAGAAAAAACAGGGAGATGATGAAACTGTAGAAAAAACGGTAATTGCGTTTCCAACCCAAGGGCAGTGATGGTCAAACCGTTCTGAGCGTTAAAACACAAATAACAGACAAGAACAATAATGCATTATGCCATCATTCACATTTGTGTTCACTGCTTTCCTTACGTCAAAATTAATTAAACTACTTTTGAGGAGTTTTGGGGGTTTTGCCAATCGCGGACTGCGGGGACACGGACAGCGCTTTGGGCTCGGGGTGGCTCTGGGCGGACTGCGGGGACACGGACAGCGCTTTGGGCTCGGGGTGGCTCTGGGCGGACTGCGGGGACACGGACAGCGCTTTGGGCTCGGGGTGTCTGAGCGGACTGCGGGGACACGGACAGCGCTTTGGTCTCGGGGTGGCTCTGGGCGGACTGCGGGGACACGGACAGCGCTCTGGTTCCGGGGGTGTCTCTGGGCGGACTGCGGGGACACGGACAGCGCTTTGGTCTCGGGGTGGCTCTGGGCGGACTGCGGGGACACGGACAGCGCTCTGGTTCCGGGGGTGTCTCTGGGCGGACTGCGGGGACACGGACAGCGCTTTGGTCTCGGGGTGTCTCTGGGCGGACTGCGGGGACACGGACAGCGCTTTGGTCTCGGGGTGGCTCTGGGCGGACTGCGGGGACACGGACAGCGCTTTGGTCTTGGGGTGGCTCTGGGCGGACTGCGGGGACACGGACAGCGCTTTAGTCTCGGGGTGGCTCTGGGCGGACTGCGGGGACACGGACAGCGCTTTGGTCTCGGGGTGGCTCTGGGCGGACTGCGGGGACATGGACAGCGCTTTGGTCTCGGGGTGGCTCTGGGCGGACTGCGGGGACACGGACAGCGCTTTAGTCTCGGGGTGGCTCTGGGCGGACTGCGGGGACACGGACAGCGCTCTGGGGTCGATCTGCTGGTACTCACAGCTCTTCATCTCCGCTACGAGGTAATGTAGATATACAACGATGTTGTTTCGTCTGGAGCCGTTGCTACTTTGGGACTGCTTACGTTTTGTTTATGTTTAATTTTTGTGTTAATATTATTTATTATTTTTTGAAAATACAAAACACAAAAAGTGTTTAACAAACATGGCTGTTCGCAATAACATCACATTAGGGAACAGCAACAGTATAGTGCAATAAGAAGTGTCACAGGTTCGAGTTCTATTGGCGTTGTGCCAAATATTTAAACGAAATACTTAAACACTTTAATCAAAGCCTATGGTTTAATTCTTATATTTTATATTTGTATTACCAATAATTTCTGGTGGATAAGGTGATGATTCAATAAAGAAGAAAGCTAGGCATTCATCATGGCTGAGTGCATTTGTGACCAGTCACAGGAACCAAAGACACAAGTCGTTTTGGGACATTATGAGATAATAACAGATTGTTAAAGTGTAGTCTCCAAGCTTTCCAATGATGTGTAACACATGGAAATCTGATCATATTTGGAGGTGTAGCGGTGAGAGTGCGAGTGGGGGACAACGGATGGAAATGATCCCGAGGCTACAATCTGGTGTGGCTTGTTTACATGCATGAGTCCCATGTGTGTTACCATGCACTGTCCAGGCCAAATAAACCCATAAATAAATCAGTAAAAATATCATTTGAATGCATTTCATTGACATGACATGATTGTCTCACATTGATCTGGGTTCAGACTGAATGAGGTCCACACAAATAGAAGTTCAAACAATAGGTGTTTATTAAAAGAACAAATATTACTGGCGACAAGCCCCTCCCTCTCTCTCGGTTTTACCTTTTTCTGCGAGCTGCATGTGCGGTTTCTGTGTTCCACGTCGTTTTAGTGGATACATCTTTGCCGTATTTTTGTGGGGGTTCGGTGAAAGAAGAGGAAGGAGGAGGTGAAGCTGACCAGTGCAGGACACCACGCTCTGCAAATGGGACAAACCCATGTCCGAGGATCAGAGGAGACTGAAGGCAGCCAGCCAGGTTTCCTCCGGGTGCTCGGGGTTGGAAAAGATGGTTTGGAAAAGACGAGAACAAAAGGGTTAGTGATTTCATAAGAAATATATAACGTTAATAATATAATATAATCATATTTCTACCAATACATACCTCCTGAGTCAGCCTCTTCCTCCGCTCTCTCTGCCTGCGCTCTGCTCCGCTGGGTTTTAATCCAGAATTTCCCCGACCTCCAGAACATGCTGGTCAGGTTGGCCCACAGTGGCGGCGCGGCTCAGGCGCAGCAGCTCAGGACTATCACCTGAACACAAATAAAGCACAAATAAAGCAGTTACTTACTTACACCACTGGACTGCATTAGGTGTTCCTGTGTTAAACACAGCAGGTTAAACAGGAGGAGATGTTAGTTCATGGCCTCATCCAGGCGTGGTGGCTCAGTTGGTCCAAACCTAATCTCTCGGTTGGGTCCACACTAAGACACGCCTCCAAGAAGTCCTGGCACTCTGTAAGAAAACAGAAAAGAGCAGTTAGGAATGAGTGTGTAGTTTACAAACACTACTACTGTAAACTACAGTCTCTATTTGACGCCATCTTGTTCTGCTGACACATTACCTTGGGACAGGCAGTCAAATGTTACAATGTTTAGAAATGTAATAAAGACTTACAGGCAGAAGATCCGCCCTCCGAACTCCAGCGTAGACACTGCCAAAGCCCCCTTGTCCCAACATCTCCTGCTCATCGTACTTACTAAGGAGGATCTGGGCGGCAGTTTGGCCGGACGGGAGAGTTTGGCCGGATTCTCCAACCCTGGTTTAGGATCACTAGCCTTTCTCTTCTTCGAACTGGGACCAGGCAGTATCACAACATTACATGTTAGTTTTATGTAAAAGGCAAGCAACAGTTATTTAGGTCAGACTTATGTCTCCATGTGGTCTTAATATGTGCAAAACCTGCGGCACGGTAGTACAGCGGATAGCGCTTGTGCTTCACAGCTAGAAGGTCCCGGGTTCGATTCCCACCTGGACGGGGCCTTTCTGTGTGGAGTTTGCATGTTCTCCCCGTGTCTGCGTAGGTTTCCTCCGGGTACTCCGGTTTCCCCTACCACTAAAAACATGTACAATAGGCCGGGATGAATGATGTGAGTGAGTGGTTGGTGGTGGTCGGAGGGGCCGATGGCGCAGATTGGCTGCCTCGCTTCCGTCAGTCTACCCCAGGGCAGCTGTGGCTACAATAGTAGCTTACCACCACCAAGTATGGAGTGAATGAATAGTGCAATGTAAAGCGTCTTTGAGTGTCCAGAAAAGCGCTATATAAAACTGATGCATTATTACTTTTCCGAAAATGTGTGACTAAATGATGCCAAATGTTCAACTGTATTTAACTGTAAGAAAATAACATCTATTTAAGAAATGGCTTGTTTAAATGTGCCTATAAGATCTGTTTCTTTTCTGATTTGACCAGTACAGGGTCAACTCTGTCAAAAATCTGACACAAACCTTCTAAGACCACGGTGAATCCATCAAAGGTGGAGGAGCTGAACAGTGCAGGACACCATGCTCTGAAACAGGGACAAACCCCAGAGGTGGTGCACCGTTTCAGAGGAGCACTGAAGGCAGGACCAACACCTGAACACAAATAAAGCACTTACTTACTTATACTTACTTAACTGTCAGCTGTGACAGCGGTTTGTCCTGAAAAAGATTTAACCTTGTTCAAAAGAGAGTGAGAGAGAGTGAGGGAGAGAGAGAGAGGGGGGGGGGGGGGGGGGTTGGGGAGACTTCATGGCCTCATCCAGGCGTGGTGGCTCAGTTGGTCCAAACCTAATCTCTCGGTTGGGTCCACACTAAGACACGCCTCCAGGAAGTCCTGGCACTCTGTAAGAAAACAAACAAGAGCAGTTAGGAATGAGTGTGTAGTTTACAAACACTACTACTGTAAACTACAGTATCTGTTTGACTCCATCTTGTTCTGCTGACACATTACCTTGGGACAGGCCGCTCGGACAGGCCAAGTCTCCGTTCCTCCAGGCCTCAGTAGTGAACTCGTCCTGCTCGTCAGAGCGCAGTAGCTCATAGAGCAATGCCCCGGTTTGCCACACGGAGGTCGGGCCTGCGTTGTACCTTTTTGTGAGTACAAACTCCGGAGGGGCAAAGTCTTCTGTCCCTGCAATGTTTAGAAACAATGTTTTAGACACAAATCCTTGAAGCTGCTGTTATGACTATAAATCGTACTTACCAGAGAACTGACTGTACGGCTTTGACCGGACACGGCAGCCACAACCGAAATCAATGAGGCGCACACGGGGCCCGGATGGAGTGTCTTGTAGTAAGACGTTGTCCATCTTGATGTCCCGATGGAAGACCTTTCTCTCATGGAGATGGTTCAGGGCCTCAGACAACTGCCACGTTATCTCCTGCAAGACACAAGGACAACTATCTGAGGTAAGTAAAAGTACAATGGACAAATGTACACAACTATTGCTAACAATACTAGTAAGTTAGTAACTACATGCTCAGTACTGCTATGCACCACCAAAGCTAGTCCTTTTTGCGACCATGATCATGATATTTGATTGTACCTTGGCGAGGCCTTCTGGGAGAGGTCCATTCTTCGTGCAGTAGCCAAAGAGGTCCTCTGCTGGTGTGGGTCTCTCCATGACCAAGATGACCTCATGGTCCACGCAGAACCACTCCAAGATGGACACAGAGGCATTACGGCCCTCGGAGTCTGGCCCAGATCTGGCGCAGCGCATGAGGAACACCTCTTTCGGGATGATGTTTTTAGGCCACTGGGTGCCCGTGGCCTAAAGAGGATGAGAAAGATGAAATGTCAGTCAGATGTTACAATGATTATGATTAAGTGTTCAAGATACAAACCACAGTGACGAACTCCATGCTAGCGCTGTGGAGATGTTTGATAGCCACCTGGAAATGAGAACACAGACGACTTAATACTCCGGAGTAAACAACTGTGAAATTAAAATTGTTATCAAATGTAAAAAAGACTTACAGGCAGAAGATCCGCCCTCCGAACTCCAGCGTAGACACTGCCAAAGCCCCCTTCTCCCAATATCTCCTGCTCCTCGTACTTACTAAAGAAGTCTACAGGACCTGGAAAAGTTGAGAACAAAAGGGTTAGTAAATTCACAAGAAATATATAACGTTCTATATGATTTCCTCCGATACAGAACTCCTGCTGTCAGCAGTGTTGGTCTGGGCCGCTCTCTCCGCGCTCTCCGCCTGCGCTCGGCTCCTCTCTGGGTCTTAGTGGAGGATTTGGGCGGCAGTTTGTCCCAACGGGAGAGTTTGGCCGGATTCTCCAACCCTGGATCAGGATCACTAGCCTTTCTCTTCTTCGAACTGGGACCAGGCAGTTGGATCAGAGGGCTGCTACCGTCCAGGACACGAGGCCCCGGGTCTAAAACCAACACAATATTATAAGTTTTATGTAAAAGGGAAAACAATATGACATTTAGTTCAGACTTATGTCCCCATGTGGTCTTAACCTCATTTCCTCCAGTTTGGCTTTACCCAAATCTAAAAGAAAAGTGTCAAAAGAGCGACAAAAACGTGCCAGAAAAGCAACAATAACACAATGGAAAAGCGACAACAACATAATTAAGAGTGAAGGAAAAAGCAACAAAACATCAACACGAAAGCGCGACAAAATGGTGACAAAAATGCAATGAAAAAGTGACCAAAACGCGACAAAAATGTGACAGCAAAGCAGTGGAAAACTACAAAAAAGGTAACGATCAGTTTTGTAGGTCTTAGCTTTCAAATGAGGCGTTACTCTAGCCTATAGGATGTAAAGATTTAGTTCTGGGTAAAGCTGAAGTGGAGAAAATGCTCTTGGTTAAAGCGAGGGTTAAGAGGTTAATATACAAACGCATGACTAAATGACGACTCCTACAAACCTTCAACTGGATTTACAAGAATATCATTTATATTTAAGGCCTTTCTGGATTAAAACTGCCCGTAAGATCTGTTTCTTTTCCCATTTGACCAGTACAGAGTCAACTCGGTCTAAAACCATTAAAAACATGTACTTGTTGATATGGCTCATGATGTGTGGAATGTATTAAAGCCAGTATACTGCTTCTCCCATATGGTCTAGCGGTAAGGATTCCTGGTTTTCACCCAGGTGGCCCGGGTTCAACTCCCGGTATGGGAATATTTGATTGAAATCGGTGAGGCAAAATTGACATAAACTAAAGTTCTTACTATGGCTAATGGGCCTGGGGTCTCATTTATAAATTTCAAGAAATAATATCTGAGTGATTAAAAGCTTATTCTGTAGTTTCAGGAAATTTGAGCTCCGTGAATGGCACTGGCAAATATCACAATCAGCGTCTAAAAGGCTCTTCTTTACGTTCTAAAAGTGTATTTCCAAAAGTGTTATTGATGAGACACTGCACTCTGCCAAAAGGTTACTTGTGATCAGAGAAACAGCGGTACATGTCAGTAAAGATCCACCCGGCCTCTGCTGTCACTGCTGGGGCATGTGGCCCCTCCCTCTCGGTAAAACCCTCTCAGTATCGCCTCAAGTTTAGGTCAATCTCATTCATAAGTTACTTTGCGTGTCCTTATATGGTGACATGGGGGCGTGACGTGGGGAGGGGTCATATGCGCACATTTCTGCTGCAGGTGGAATCAGTGAAGGGGAGATTACGTGGTGCTGCACGTACGGAGGGTTTCATAAATCCCTTGTTTTTTCTCCGTACGTGGAGTTTGGGTTTTGCTCGTACGTGCTCTTATAGGCAGATTCTCACAGAAAGTTTTATAAATGAGACCCCTGGACTTTACTTGCTGCTTTAGGATTTCCTTTCAAAGGCCACTGAAACTTTGACCAAAAGGCAGCATTTCACCGTTCTAATCCCACACAAACTCAATATACGTATGCCAATCGACATGCACTGTAAAAATGTTTCAATAGCTTTGCGATGGTGGTATAGTGGTGAGCATAGCTGCCTTCCAAGCAGTTGACCCGGATTCGATTCCCGGCCATCGCAGGAATGTTCCTATTTGGGTTTTTGTCTCTTGCGCTTTCACTCTAAAAAATGTTACAGTAGTCCCAAAGTCGGAGTTTAGTTTGTTGTTTACTCGACTGCTACTTGGATTAAAAGGTTTTTGTGCTACGTTTATTATTGGTGCTGTCATGTAAAGTTATGAGTTAGAGTAATCAAATACAAAGCTACTCACAAATCAATGTTTTTCATTCACGTTGTCATGATTGTTTTGTTTGTGTACTATTCAAAATGAGGCATATATTTTGTATACGTTATAATGTTTTGTAATATTTGGTTGAGTGGGATCATGATAAACAACTAATCTAATGGGATTCTTGTTGATGCCATTATTGCTCCCCACATATATTACTTGTACTTCAACATTTAACACAACTATCTTATAATGATGTCATTATAGTAGTTTGATGGGTGAATGATTGCACACTATGTTCTTTTAGTTGTTATTTTTTTTAATTCATATTTAATGGTTTCTGATTACAATTTATTGTGTAATTTCAGAGAAAATGAAGAGTAAATGTGGTCTTCCGCAAGGGCCCACTGGGATTCCGGAGGCAAGACCCTTCTGATGAGGCCAGAAGAATTAAGGACGACCCGTCCATGAGGGATCGGAGTGCCCCTATGAAGGAGGAGAGTGTGAGGCAGAACGCTCTCACTGTGGTGCGAGTGAGATGAGGAGATGCCACTGGTCCCAAAGAGCTGCTGGGAGAGTACGTCGTACAGTTCGGGAAGTACAAGGGGAAGTCTTTCTGGTGGCTCCTTGAGAACAACATGGGCTACACGTTGTACCTCATTCAGAGCCACCAGAGAGAGGAGGCTGCTGGCACTGTGGTGTCTGAGGGGCACAGCAAAGACAGCCTGATGTCTTTCCTCCGCTATGCCCTCAGCTTCCAGGAAATCAACTCTCTACTTGAGGCCCAAAAGAGAGCTGTACCTACTCCGGCAGCAGAGCACGACCAGCAGGTGGGGTTCGGTGCCCGGGCCAACAGCTTAGAGTGGAGTTTGTTGTGTTATGTAATCAACATATTTTGGATTTGTTGTTCAGCTTTGCCTACAGTCCCAGAGTTGCAGGTCCTCAGGTTTAGAGAGATGTTCACTGGTGTCGTGCCCTAGAAGACTGTTCTTGACCACGTTCCGGTCACTTTCTGCTTTGTTCCTCTCATGTGTGTTCTGCCTAAAGTCCAAGTCACTATGAATTGATACCATCTGCGATGAGGGTAAGTGACTTTTTTATTATGCATGGTTGTGAATATGTGTGAAGTGGTGAGTGCTGTTTTGTATTTTAACATTTGATGTGAGTACTTCTGTCATGATTGGTCTTCTGTTCCCCTGATTTTGTATGTTTTTAGTCTTGTCCTGTGTTTTATCCTGAAATGTCTGTTCCTGTTCCGGGCGATCCCGTTCTGGCTGTAAGTCTTGTTTTAGCTTGGATTTCCCATTAAATTTGATTTGTTTCCTGATTTTGGCTGCCTGCGTCTGGGTCTCTTCACCACACCACCCTCACACGTAACAGAATGAACCGACCAAGACATGACCCAGCAGGCAACCCTCTCGTACGTTTTGTGGAGCTTTGGCAAGGTGGGCTGCCTCCTATGGCGGCGCTGCAGCAGGCTCAAGCGTTCGCCAAGGAGGAGTATGCGGCTATGAGGGGGGCGCAGAGGAAGAGACATGGGGTTCTTGGAAGGCCTAGAGCCCGGGGGTTTCCTCTTGCACATCGCTCTCGGTCTTCGGAGCCTGAGGGTCGCGAACCGGCCCCTACCCCTGGGCCGCTGCCATACACCTCCATCCGCTCGTGTTATTCTCCGGCACCAGTTTTGGAGCCACTGCCGGACACCGACCTGGGTTTGAGGTGGGCCCCTTCTGTCCCGGAGCCACCGCTGGACAACATGCTCCTGCCTCCGCCAGAGCTCGCGGACCCACCTCTGCTTCCGCCGGAGACCCCTGACCCGCTTCTGCCTCCCCCGGACCCGCTTCTGCCTCCGCCGGAGACCCCTGACCCGCTTCTGCCTCCGCCGAAGCTCGCAGACCCGCCTCTGCTTCTGCCTCCGCCGGAGACCCCTGACCCGCCTCCGCCGGACCCGCTCCCGCCTCCGCCCGAGCCCCCAGACCCTCTCCCGCCTCCGCCCGAGCCCCCGGACCCACCGGAGCCCCCGGACCCCCCGGACCCGTTCCCTTCTCCTGGCCCCCTCCGCCCTCCCTAGGTTGTTTGGACTTTGGGCCGTCTGGGAAGCTGGTGCTAGCTTCTGCGTACTGTGCTCCAGGAAGCTAATCTATGCTACAAGTGGCAAGAAAGTTCTCTACCTCACACAACTACGCTACCAGGAGCGACTAGTGAAGGGTCGGTCGCAAACCAGTCGGTACAACCCTCCAGATAGATTGCGTCTCATCATCAATACGGCTCACATCCTTAAAAACACTGTAGCCTGCAAGCTACAGAGAGGGAAATAAAAAACAAGACCTATACTCTATTAATGAGTCCGGTGTGCTTTAAAATTCAAACAAATATAGTATTACCGCATGATCTGAGGCTTTAGATAAATCTTTCCCCACAGTCTATTTTCCTTTTAATGACAGCTCTTTCTCTATTAAACCTCCTACACATCATCACAGCTCCACTGTTTCTGGCACATCTCGCAGTCTCCGGAATTATGTTTTCCTATTAGATGTAATGTTTTGCCCTATTCTCATTCTAGTAAAAGCTGCCTCTTCTCTTCGACTTCTTCCTACCCGACTACCTTGACCACCTTCAGGATTTACACTATAAAACCCCCTCCCTTTATCTCCACTATCCCATTTATCTTTCCACAACTGTTGTACATGTTTTTTTAAATCACTGACTTTGCCTCTGACTTTGATACTTTACACCGAACAGCCACATCAGCCGCTTTCAGAGCCTGCTTAGCAAACTTGTCTGCCAACTCATTACCAGCCAAACCTACATGTGCCGGAACCCACACAAACTTTACATGTCCCCCATTTTGAATACTGTGAGTCAACACCTCACACACAAGATCACACCTTTCACTCGAGTTGCCTGATTTGAAATGTTCTAAGGCCGACAGTGAATCTGAACATAAAACTGCTCTCAGCGGTTTAATTTGCTCCACCCACTGCAACGCCATCACGATTGCCATCAGCTCTGCTGAGTTCACTGAGAGGATCTGACACTCTTCCAGAGAGCCTAACATCAAATTCTGGGATCACATACGCTCCTGCCACTTTCCCTGTATCTGGTTGCTTTGATCCATCAGTAAAGATTTGAACATACCCATAATGGTTATCCACATACCTCATAGCTAACTGCCCACTATCCCCTTATACTTTTTACTCTTTCCATGCAGAGTTGTGTCAACGTCTGGGACCGGCTGCAGCCATGGTGGGTGCGGAGGATAAACTACGGATGGACTAAACTCGAACTTTTCCACAGCAGCTCGCTTTACCTGTCCATGTATACTTGCACTAAACGATTCCCTTTTACTTTCCCCTGCTCCCAAGTTGGAATGAGGACACTTTTAGCTGCATGTTCCTCCATATGTCCCTTTAAATGAACATAATACGCCAGTGACATTTGCAATGCCTCAACTCAAACGGCATTTCGCCTACTTCAACCTGCAGCGCTGATATAGGGGAGGTCCTCATTGCTCCGGAACATATCCTGAGGGCCGAACCCTGAATCACATCAAGCTTCTGTAATTCAGACTTTGCAGCCGACCCATAGGCCACACACCCAAAGGCAACACTAGACCTCATTAATCCAACATACAATCTTTTCATTGAAGTCATATCTGCTCCCCACTCCTTATTGCACAAGCACCTAATTATGTTAATGAATTTTTTACATTTGTCGACCACCTTTCCGATATGATTATGCCAGGTAAGCTTAGAGTCAAAATGCATTCCTAGGAATCTCACACAAGTTACTCTTTCTAGGTCCATACCATACAATTTAAGTTTAACTCGTTCTTCAACTTTTTTAAACGAGAAAAAAACTACCTTGGTTTTCTCAGAGAACCTGAATCCCCATTTCCCCGCCCAGTCTTCCACTGAGTTGACAGCTTTTTTGCAAACTTTTAACACGGAATTTGACATTTTAACCCCTTTTCCAGAGAGCCCCGTCATCTGCAAACAGTGATTTGCCTATACTGTGATCAAGCGTATCAAATATATCATTATAATAGAGAACTATCACCGATATAGAAGAACTCAAATGCAACACAGGACGGAGTAAAAGGAAACTGAAATATCTGAATAAGCCTGAATATAACGGGAACCAAACAAAACAAAGAATGATAACCCAGATTTCCCCAACAGGACTTGTTTATTTATTAGGACAGGAACAGAAAACAGATCACTTCACAACCAGAATCAGAATCTCTCAATAATTTCACAGGGCTTGAAAGTCTCTCTTCACAGGTTGACAATCTAGCAAGAGACTGACTGAACTGAGGGAGTTTATATAACCTCCCCCGACTTGACGAGGGAATGGGGAGCAGCTGTGGAGAGCAGGAAAACATGAACAGGAACGGGCAAAATCAAGGAGCAGGGAGTGAATCAGGACGTAAACAATGACTAACTAAGCAGAATCATGACAAGAACAAAATCGGTGAAATAACACTACCTTGGGGTACACCATTTTCCACCACTACACAATCCGAGAGGCTACTGTTTATCCTCACCTGGATTTGCCTATTACTCAAAAAGTCCTTAATCCAAAAATACATTTTCCCATCTATTCCAAGCCGTCGGATTTTAATGAACACACCCTCCTTCCAAAGCATATCATACGCTTTTTCCACATAAAAAAAAAAACAGGCACAACTACTTCTTTACACACCTGAGCCTTGTTTATATCACTCTCCAACTTAATAACTGGGTCCATGGTTGACCTCCCTTTCCTGAACCCGCTTTGGAACGGCGTTAACAAATTCTGAGACTCAACATAAAAAGTCATTCTCTCCACAATCATTGTCTCCATTATTTTCCCCAGGTGGGATGACAAAGCAATCGGCCTATAATCTGAAGCCACAGTAGGATCTTTCCCTGGCTTTCTAATTGGAATGATGACAGCCCTCTTCCAGCTTGTTCCCACACCTTATTGAATAACTCCAGCACAATATTAAGAGCCCCGTTACCAAGATGTTTCAACATTGCATAACTCACTGTCTTTCCCCGTAGCCGTTACCGTGGCCTTACTTATAGCCTTTTTTAGTTCACTTATTGAAAATCTTGTGTTCAAGCTATCATTTCGATCCTTTACATTTTCTAACAGATGCTGATACTGCCTTTTTGTTGCCGCTCTTTTATACCGTTCACCATCAGTTAGGTTGAGGCTACTATGGACATTTGCCAGAGCTCCGACCATTACCGCAGCTTTCTCTGTCTGTCTTAAAGACCTGCTCCAAAGCCTTGACATGCTGGTCATTGTCACCGCCTTTGAAGCTTTTTGTATTTAAAAAAGCACCTACTGTTGTGTCTAATGTTGTTTTATAATAAATGTAGTTTTGGACAATCTTGCGGCCTTTTCCTCGCCCCCCAGCTCTCAGGGGAGTGTGCAGTGCATGGTTGTCGCCAATATCGTGATACAGCCGAGGGCGGAGGGCTGGGAGTGAAGTGAGGAGCACCTTTTCCACTTTTTTTCTTTTGAAATGATTAACTGTTTATGTTGGACAGGATCCGTGGCACGTTCTGTCAAATATGATACATTTCTGCAGATCCAATGTTTATCTCTTATGATAAACTAGGATTGAAGATGCTGCCAAGCATCAGGTTAACACTTTTTTGATCAAGACAGAATTCAGATCATTTTTCGAGACACATGTAAACCTCTCTTAATTTCCCAGCATCCCTTTGGCCAAGCCGAGGCCCTGCAGTCGCTTCACTCTCACCAGACGCAGTGGGATCATCTGCAGTGTTTGCTTATGTGGAAATGTGTACTATATGCTGTACATAAATTATATATTAGTTTAACATCTTGCACTATTTAGCAATTGCCTTGATAAATGACCTTGTAGTTTAATGTAACATTGAACCATTTTCTTCAGGGTTTTATAATATAAAGTCCATAGTACTTTATATTATAAAACCCTGAAGAAAATGGTTAAATGTGACTTTACAACACAAGTTGACTATTTATTTTTTATTTGGTCGGGACAGTGCATGTTAATGAACATACATGGGTCTCATGCATGTAAACAAGCCACACCAGATTGTGGCCTTGGGCTAATTTGCATCCATCGTCCCCCATGCGCACTCTCAAACACACTCTCATTCATCCTGGCCTATTGTACATGTTTTTAGTGGTAGGGGAAACCGGAGTACCCGGAGGAAACCTACGCAGACACGGGGAGAACATGCAAACTCCACACAGAAAGGCCCCGTGCAGGTGGGAATCGAACCCGGGACCTTCTAGCTGTGAAGCACGAGCGCTAACCGCTGTGCTACCGTGCCGCCCATTTTGTTTTGTTTTTAGATATTAGTGTAAATTCATAGACAAAAGACAGTTTTAATTGTATGCTTACTTTAGACACCCGGTAAAACTTCGCATGCTACAAAAACGTAGCTTACCAGTAGCCTATATGATATTCAGCCAATTTTATGTCGTGTTTTTGTTGCCTTTTCATCGCTTTTTTGTCACTCTTTTGATGTTTCCTTTTGCTCGGTTCAGGTGAGGGTTAAGAGGTTAAGCTCCCTTGCCAAAATCACATTGTCATAAAATGTCCTAAAAATAAAGAGACGAGCAGAGCGTCTCCGGGTGTGGATTCTAGATTCTCACCGAACCAAGCCCATATGCCAGCAGCATTACGCATGAACCTCGATTAGTAATTCCAACATCAATCATCTAAAACATAACATTCATGGCTCTGTTAATTGAAAGTAAATGAGGTTTTGTCCTCTTTGTCATATTGACAAAACCTTCATATCTCTACACAACTTAATGTTCTGCATGCGCTAGCGAAACCATTTGGAAAACCACGGTCATATGAACCTACATAACTAATAAACTAATACAGGTCATACGTAGATAATATAGAAAATATTTTCAATTGACCATTTCGTATTTTTCAGGGTTAGCATCAGCACATTTCGGGTTACAATTACTAAGAGAAAATTATTTGATAAAAAAAAAATAAAAAAGTACTTTACCAAAAAAAACTGATGCCACATTTTTGTAGGCTTTATTGGTACATCCAACAGCACAGCAAAAAGGCATTTTCCCTGAAAAGCCAAGCCAAGGTCGAAGACGGCACGTTGAACTCAGGCCCAGATAGCCTCTGCTAGCACCATGCGGCTGCGCAGCGAGCTATTAGCCTAGCCGATGGGCCAGGCAGCGACGTAAATCATCATTATAATAAATCCACAACTGAAGTTTAATGAAACAAATGATCCTTTATTACATTTCATAAACAAACAATAACGGGTAAGAATCATTTTAGACGATGACGTCATCTCTGGGAGTTCTAGTAGTTACAGAATTATGGTCGGCCTAGTGTTAACAGACCATCACAAAGCAGCTGTATCTGAACTGAAATTAGACACACTTTTAGCTTCTTTCTCATGCTTAAAATAAGAGGTGTCTTCCTATCATTTCACTACATGTTATGTTTATTAACATTGTATGTGACAAACTATTTAGGTAGACTCTATTTAGTCACATCCCACTTTTCAGATTTTATTTATACAAAAACAATTCAAAATCATGTATACATTTCATTTCACTTCACAACTGTGTGTCAGTGTGTGTCTTTCACATACAATTTCAATTATATATATTTATGTTTGTGGACCATAGCATTGCAAAATGTCAAGTTAAAGGGGTACAGATACTTACGCAAGAAACTTTAATATAAATTCATCAAGTAGGGAAGAATAAATACATATTTAATATGAGATCAATAAGTTAAATAATTGTTTGTAGACAGTGAATAACATTTCAAAATAATTTAACAATAGGCAACAAATATATTCAAAAACATTAAACTTATTTTTTTTCTTCACTCTTCTTTTTCTGTACTTCCATGAGATTCCTCTCCGTCTTTCTCAATGATATTAAATGTGCAGATTCGGTTTGCCCGGATCTCTGCACTTATCTCCAAATAGTTTTTCTCGAAGCAAAACCAGATATTCTCTGCCACGGTGAACATCTCTCCCTCAGCACGAGTCGGTCACCATCAGTGATATCTTCACAAGTTCCTTCAATCCTCAGTACTCGAGACATCCTGGGAGCCTCCTGTGAAAACAGTCACATCATTTACGCAAAAACAAAGTCTGTACAATTCTCAAAAATTACTTTTTTTTTCTTGGTGGCGCTTTTGCTCCTAATTCTGAAATGTAGGAGCACAACCAACAACAAAACACAGGGAAGCTTTTCACAGGGATGAAGGGAATTGAAACATATCACACGCCACTTCCAGCCTGTTGCATTGTATATGTATTATTGTATCTGTTTGCAATGATCCAGCGATCTACAAACCTCATCAGGCTACATTTTTACATTATAAATGGACACCAGATTTTGTGCCCCCGATGGTGATCTCGAGGGCTCTTCCTCCCTGTAACAGACAAAAACACATTAAGAAAGTGAATGAGATACAAGATACACAAAAACATAACGATACTGACGTGGTCCATTACTATGTCTCTTACTGGAACACCGGACTTGGACTCTTCTCCACAAACACCTGTGGGAATAAAACTGCTTTGGCTATGTATAGAAATATATATATATATATATATATATATATATATATATACACATACAGGCCTAGGACACATATAAGTGTCCTAGGCCTGGCAGTGGCAGACTATAGTGGGAGGAAACATTTCTCCTGTGACTGTTTACATGTTATGGCCAATTAAATTGTTTTTTAAAACGAAGTGATAACTTGTCATTGTTTGGGCGGCATTAGTTTGAGCAGACCCCGTTTACTCATTCTCGTGATTTAAAAAAAGATCACATTTTTGTAATGTAATGGAACAAATGTCTTATCGTGAACTCACGTTTCCTCGCACTATACATAAGAGGTCACAACAATGAAGTGGTTTGTGTAAATCTGTACTTACACGCTGAGTGCGTCCAATGGCAGTAACAAATGTTCCTTGGACTCCCTCTCCTGGTTGTAATGTCCTCTCTGGTGGGAAAAGTAAAGCCCTGTCCTGTGCGATCAGGGCGTGGTCAACGCTAAACGGGCCAACTGGAAAGATTCTTGCATGGGCCTTTATATCCAGACGCCGTCTCCACACTCCATAATTCAAAATGCTATAGTATTTTCCTTCTACAACTTTTGTTCGCATTGATTCGTACAATGTGGATTTTGAAACCGTTTCTCCGTCTGTGATGACGATAATCTTGTTCTTTTTAACTGAGCCCTCCTGAGGGCAGGGCGGTGTTCTGGAAAAATCCCATGCTGTGACGATCTCTCTCTCTAACTCAGCAATGATGTCGATGTGTAGAGAGGCCACGGACTCAGGACTGCAGTTATGATGGTTTCTTTTAATGGGATCTGAACCACAAAACACAAAAGTCCATCAGGGTGGGGACAACTGCACGCACGGGTCTGTACGGGACAAGGATAAACACAAATATTACAAGAAAGCTCCTGGGCGGGTCAGCTGCCGTTAGCCTAACGCTCCAACTGTGGTAATCTCGCGGGAGAAGGCGGGAATCAAACTGCCTCGGGCGGGAGCGGGCGGCAGAGCAAAACACGTCGGGTCCCGACATGTCCCGTATAAGAAAACAACAGGGTGTTAGACGCACGTGGACACGAGCGCGGCCTTTTACGCATCACCGCCCGTGAACACCGGGATGATGCAGACTCAATCCTCCATCCTCAGACTCTATCCTCAGACTCAGACTCCATCCTCAGACTCCATCCTCAGACTACAGCACCTTCACTGGCTGCATTTGCTCCACACTGACCAACCGGACTTACAGCTGAACTACACTCGTTTTCTCCTGGCGCAGGTCAATTCAATACTTGTCCAAACCTCCGTCTGTCCGTGCACTGCACTTTGGATCAGCCATAAAAACACAGTTTCATCACATTCTATAGAGAGGTGATGCTCCGTCGAGGAAAACATAGGTTTTTACCTCCTGCAGCCACACAGACGTCTCTATGGACTGTGACAAACAGACTGCTCTAAACTGTGTGCGGAGTTACGAGAGCAGCAGCGAAAAAGACAAACCATCGTCAGAACTCCACTCTGCGAAGGTAAGTGTTCCGTCGCAAACTCACTGTTAACCTGCAAAAAAAGAGCCACGTTTGCTCTTTCTGTTACAGCACTGACTGCGTTGCATTTAATGTTTGATAATGTATTTAAAACGGTGCACGGTTTGAGAAAAGCCTTTGAACTGCCGAATTTACACCAGGAACTTTTACTGGACGTGACGTACGCGCATTTTCCACATTACGGCGTCGGAGCAGCTAAAGCTACGCTTGTGTTCGGGTGTCTCTTCCCCAAATCACTTGGAATAATTTTGCTTATAAAAATGGGTAAGTAATAACATTTCTCATGTTATATCATACGTTTTGCTAGTCGTACATCGAACTCTGCCAATTTATGAAATGATCTGCATTTTTTTTTTTAGCTTACCTTAGCTTAGCTTGTGCATTTATTTATAGAAACAGTGCCGAGTAGAAGGCACACCTTGGCCTTTCTTGTTTTGGTAGAAGAAGTGAGGAGACCGGAGAGACAACAGACCAGGCGACTATGGGTGCATCCAATTAACCAGCAGCGTCATCAGTGTTAGGGGATTACTGGAGGGGCCCGGAGAGACACGAGTGGAAGGATGGAACCGAGTCTGGATGTCTTAAGTAGAGAGAAGTTTTATTAACACACACATAATAATACAGGCCTGGAGACAGCTGAACAGTCAATACATTGGTTAGGGCATGGACCATTCAGAGTCTGGTTATCTATCCACATGAAGAGCGTTAAATAGTCGTGAGTGCCACGTAGACGATGACCATCTATTCACAGACCGTGTGCCACGTTTACTAGGCCACACGTCATGTTAGAAGGTCGAGGCCGCCGTGTCTGATTCTAACAGTACGATATGATAAAAGGATTATGTAAAGGCCGAATTAATCTATGATTCCCTATCACTCCACCGTTTTGAAACACGTACTAGTAGTTTCACCTAAGTCAAAACACAAAATTTTAACCTTAAATAAAACCCAATTAGAACCAAGTCAAGATAAAAATAGAGCCTATTCCCAATAAACTCGCGACAAACTCAACTTCCCATGTGGACAGATTATTGATCCCATCAGTATGAGGTCCGAAAACCCACCTGTGCAGTATGTCTATGCATAATTACTCGTTAGGTAGGGAAAGACGACCCCATCGCGCTGTTGCACCCAGCCGCGACTATGTCAAGTACTGTTGGGATCGCACCAGAGTCTATTTCATTAGAATCACATAGCAATCAGTACATTTTCACCCTAAAAAAAATTTGAAAAAATTGACCATAACATAACCCTAAAGGCAATCTGACAGTACACTCAGTGTCATTGAATAATCAAAACAAACACAAATAAAATAATGGCATCATCAGTCATTATTGAATACACATTACAGCATTGTTGAGAGAAAGGAAAAAAAAAAATCAGATAATTCACGTAACTTCACACCAACAAATTCAGAATACAACTCGTCGGCTGCCCTCCGGGGCAGTGTCAGCCTCAGGATCTCTGAGGGTGCGGGTCGACCACCGCACCCTAGACTCTTGGTGTGTTAGTGGGATTATTCTGCCCGCACACCAAGAGGTCCCTACGTTGTTGTTCGTCCGTTGAACATGGGATGGGGAAATCACCAGCAATTATCATGACATGGGGAAATGTCCATTGGGCCAGGGGAGGTGGGATGTGTCCATGGGCGAGGGGCAAGGGGAGGTGGGATATGTCCATGGGCGAGGGGCAAGGGGGGGGGAGGGGGCAATAGGTTTCAATTGTCAAGTCCATTTTGATTCTTCACAATCTTTTTTCATGCACCAGTGACAACTAAAACATTACTGCTTGACATACAAAATCACAATAGAAACAACACACAAACAAAATACAACCTCAACAGAATTGAATCAAACATCGCCACTAAGTAAACCCATGCGGATTACTAAGTACCTTTTCATTTATCATTATGTTTTTGTTGTCGTTTATTTTTATTTTGTCCTCCCCCTTTATCGGGGCAGGTCCCTTTTAAATGGCAAAATCAATTACACCAAACTGAGTGAACTCGTAACTAGTAAAGTCAGGTAAATGTTACACCGATTTCAATATAATTAGTAAACCAAGTACACAGGCCTGAAATAAAAAGTATAAAGTAATAATAAGCGCAATAATAAGAATAATAAGCATAATAAACGAAAAAATGTAAAGTATAATATAAATTGAACAAATGTAAAAAAATGTAAAGAGATATTATTAAAAAAAAAATTATACGGTTAAATACTGATTAAATGTAAGGATTAATAAATGTTAAAAGGGGTCTGAATAGATGACCTAAAAATAAAAACATGGTCTCCTGGCTGCTGAATACCAGGTTCATTTCGCTTTAATCTGCAAAGGATCTGTGTTGTGGCCGTTCGAGCACCGGGGGTTTCCACTGAGCGTAGGTAACGCTGCATGCCATTTCACCATTTTCCGAATTACGCGTCACTACTCTAGGGGCTTGAATGACTGCTGCCGCAGTCTTTCTCGCCAGGACCTTGCTTACTGCGATTATGCATGAGCCTAAAAAACATACCATCACAATGAGTATTGCTACACCAAAAAGAAGTTTAGCTAACCCGGAGCCCCATGCTCCAAAAATGCCAGATATGTTTCCCAAACTAAACCCATGTAGACGGTGTAGCTCCTGAACCCCCCGTTCTGTGTTGTGTTCCATGTCTGTGATCTCCTGTGTGGCATCCGGGACATAAGTACAGCACTCTGTTGACGCAATTACTTTACAAGTACCCCCTTGTGCAGCCAGCAAAAGATCTAGGGCCATTCTATTTTGCAGAGCTATATTCTTAACCTCAGTTAACTCCTTGTGTTCTGCCAGCATGGCCCTTATCAAAGCATTCAGGTGTACCTCCAATACTTTGGATAGGGAGCTAACCTCCTGTTGTGTGACGTAAACTCCATACGATGGCAACAGTGTACCAAGTACCTTGTCTGTCGTTGTTAAAGTGCGTTTGTCTCGGTGAAGTGGCGCATAAAGAGCGGCTACCTCAGATGTTGCAACTTTTCAAATCATAGGGATTAAATAAGCCAAATAGCAGGTGCCGCTCATATTTTCATATGGAACGCAACTGTATGCCTTACCCCCACACACCATGTAGACCCTTTCAGGGAGCGGGATCTGCCTCACTGCGACTCTAAGGCTGTGGGTGCACAGGCTGTGACCCACGTCCTCCTTGGCATCTGTTCCCACTCCCTGAAAGCAGATAGAAACGTTAGTCAATTCATTAACCAATACCGGTGGTATATATCGGGAACAATCGCGGAGGCTACTTACTTCAGTCTGAGTTGGTTTTGCGCATTCTAAAACCTTCACCTTTACCTCATCTACTGATCGGGTGCCGTACCATGGGAGAACGCTAACCAAAGCTTCCACCAAGACCGCCGGTGTGTAGGGCTGCGGGGTGCAAACCTTGCTCCCCCGCCGATTACTACAATTAGTTTGAGTTAACGTCAACTGCATCCTATATTCGAATCCTAATTTAGTAAACATTTGAGCGTAAGTTATCTTCAATAAGACCGTTATGTTAACGCCGCGTGGTAGGTGTTTTGCGTTGACCTCGTCTACAACTATTTTGGCGACGCCCGCATATGTTTTATCATGCACACGCCCAATTGGAAATGAAGGGGAATAGCAATCATCCGAGTGGTCTTGCACCCGGTAAGCCATATCGTTCCAATTGTAATTGATATAATCCGCCTTGCTAAATGGAATTGGAGATAGTGTAGATGAATGCGTGGACTTAGGCAAATGCTGACACAACCAACAGTTACTGAAGTTACGCTCTCTAGCATAATCTATCATTAATGAAATAGCCGAATTTGGGTGTTTACTTTGCTTGGTTAGGCTCAAAAGTCCCATTTTTGAACCCTTGTTTTCATTTGCATCTGCACAAGTAGTAAGTTGCCGTTTACCTTGAGGATAATTGACCTTCCAACCTGAGCAGTCCGGTTTCTCCCTTAGTTGCTGTTCAGTAAAACACCACAACTCGATGTTAGTCGTATCTAAACTTTGGGTCCTATATCGAACCAATGTTATTCCTGGTGAACGCCGGGAGACCTCTACTTGTACATTTTTGGTGTTATCTGTTACCCACGTCCAGTGCCCATTACGTGCTTCTCTCCATGCCACAACACAGTCCTGATCCCGACATCTCGAGCTCGGACAAGTAAAATCGATTGTACCCAAAGACCTCCTCCCTCTCGTGCCTCCTGCAACCACAAATTTATTATTCTGCACAATTTTGCGGTGAACATACCTCTCGCCTTCGATGTCCAGGAGAGGGGTCGATTTTGTGGACCTAAGTGCATGATGATACCGCAGGTGGCATTGGGCCCGGGGCAGATGTTTCCTCTGCTCCACGGACTGGCCTCCAGGTGCGCAGTTGACCGTCTCCCCCAACCAGAGGAGAGCGAGGACCAGAATGATCACTTCCCTGTGGAGCTTGTGCCTGGGACCCCTGGTGGAGAAGGAAGGGAGCACGGGGCTGCTCCCCCCCCCTCCTCCTGCTGCGGGACCTTTTGGCACCTTGTTGCGTGAATCCATTCCGGCTTACCCTGCACCTTAACGGCCGTCCTAGTCGTCAGCAGCACCTGATACGGCCCTTTCCACCTAGGAAGAAGAGAGTGCTTCTCTATTGATTTAATTAGTATGTCGTCACCAGGAGCAAAGTCATGTGTGCTCTCCTCGGATGGCTTCGGGATCCTGTTTTGAACCTGCAAGTGAAATTTCCTGGTTACATTAGCAAGAGCCTTAACGTAGTCAGCCAGGTACTCCTCAGTCCACAACAATGTAACCTTGTGTGGTGTAATTGGAGGACTCACCCCTGTGGACATTGGTCTGCCCATCAGGACCTCGTGTGGGCTTAGACCAGTCGTCCTGTTGGGTGCACTCCTAATGGAGTATAATACTAACGGCAATGCATCGGGCCATTTCAAACCAGTGGACTGGATTGTTTTTGTTAGTCTTTCCTTAATGGTGCCATTCATTCTTTCTACATACCCCGATGATGGTGCATGGTAGGGTAGATGCAGAGCCCACTCGAAACCTAAGATCTGTTTTAAGTTTTGGGTTACCTTTGCTGTAAAGGCCGGCCCTCTGTCACTGTTGATGTTTCGTGGTACCCCAAACCTCGGAATTACCTCTTTCCTCAGGCACTTCACAACCGTGGCGGCATCCTCTCTGCGGACAGGAAATGCTTCCACCCACTTGGAGAAAGCATCTGTAATGACCAACAAATATTTGAACCCTTGGCAGGGTGGCATGTGTGTAAAATCTATCTGCATGCTTGCGAACGGTCCCTCCGGCATCGGAAGGTGGTCATGCTTCGCTGTACCTTGCCCTCTCTTATTCTGGCGACAGATCATGCACCTGGTTACAAGTTCTTCCGCAACTTGGTCTTTCCCAGGTGCAAACCATTGTGAATCGATGACGCCTGAGATGACAGCCTTACCCACGTGTGCGGGCCCATGTGCTACACGGGCCAACACATGGAGGAGCGAACGCGGACAGACCGGCCTTCCGTCCGGATGAAGCCACAATCCTAACTCTCCGTCAGGCTTACAGCCTTTCCGGACCCATTTCCGCCTTTCTCGGTTATCAACGCGGTTTTGCAGTTCTACAATGTCATTAATGGAGGGCAAGGCAATTGGTTCAGGTTGTTGTTTGCTAACGCATTGGAGTGCCGTGGGGGGAAGGGGAAGCGGCTGCTCGTTTGGCTGAAATATCAGCCCGTGCGTTTCCCCTTGAGACAGGGTCATCATCAGTCCTGTGTGCCTCGCATTTGACCACTGCTAGTCGTTTTGGCAGTAATATGGCATCTAATAGTGACTCTACTAACGCGTGGTGTTGCAACGGCTTACCTGTGCTACACAGTAATGTGAGAATTACTATACTGTTTTTGAGAGACTACAATTACATCACCGATTGAATATTAATTTAATCCTTTATGTATTTTGCATAGATTCCTAAGATCACTGCAAATCAGGTAAAAATGGAATTGTAGCACACCTTCGCCTATAACCGCAGAATAATTAGAAGTAATATTTTACTAAAGCAATAACGGGCCTTAGCCACGGTTATACTTGATCAAAACAAAATATAACAGTATGCATATTTGCTAAATAAATTCAAAAAATCTAAGTCCGAGTGGTTCAGGGGTCGAGGCATCAGACCTGTGACCCATTATGAACATCAGTCCGCGTGCATGTGACTTTCCCAGGGCTTATCAGGGAGCAGCAGAGGGAGAGCGTATTTGTTGACATATTTCGAGGGCATATTGTCAGCGGGGCAGCGTGGAGGAGACTTTCAGTGTGGCGGACTTTCTCTTCTAATGCATTTGGACCAATGAACACGCAGAGCACGCCAGGCCACCCGCCTCGTTCCTATCACCACAAACAAAAGAACAAAATTAGATATGCTTATATTGATTGGCAATCAGTTTATGCATATTTTATCAGATTAAATTCTGTCTATTAAATAGCAAAACGGGGTTTTCAGCTGGATTTTGGACAATTGTATTTCTACAGATTGGGTTACAACATTACGGTCAATTTCACAGATTTGTTTTGTATGTTCGCTGCGTGTCGGACTGATAAGGGATCCTGTCTCCTCACGGTTTCTCCAACCTCGTGTTTGTTTGGTGCTTGGCAAGGCCGACAGTGCATCGGCCTGTCAGCAGCTAATCAGCAGCTTCCCTGCTGATCAGACTCGCGACCGGTGGGGGCACGCACGCTTGTAGTGACCGAAATCACCGCAATAGAAGCACCTGACCTTCGCCATTCTTTCTGCCTTCTTGCTCTGACCTTTTGTCATTACATTTTGGTCCACAAATTGTGCCATTTGAGTTTGACTGCCGATTGGGCGACTAGCAACTGTAAAAACACCCGCGCGCTCCATGGCTAAGAGCTTATCTAAAGTAGTCTGCCAAGGGACCGTCTCCCATTCGACTACCGCATTTTTGTAAGCCAATTGCGTCTGTGAGCCTAGTGCGTTGATAAGATAGTGAACCTTCAGAAGTGGGTTTTGGTTATCTTCACTATTGAGGCCCGAATACTTGTTCCAAGTTTGGTCAAATCGATAAATGAACTTGACTACCGTTTCGTCTGGGGTCTGAGAGCAGTTAATCACTTGACTAAAATCTGAGCGCACGTGAGAGGCCTTCTGCACAGCTCTTTTGAAATTATCTAACCATTGCAACATTGTTTTGTTTGCAGGCCAATCACCATTATTATCGGGTTCAGGAAGCTCAAACAGTTTACTACAGTAACGCCATTCAAGTTTATACGCTCCCTCCAACAATTGCCTCGCATCCATCACCAAACAATTGTAATGTCTGCATACCTGAGAAAACCAATTCACAAATGTGTCGGGATCTCGCAGTGGGTCAGGAGATCTATCAATCAGATCAGTAATCTCCGCAGGGGACCATGGTTTGTTTACTCTCATGTCTCCAATTCTAAACATCGAAAACTGTTGCATTTCACCGCTAGTTTTGTCGGGTCTGTTCTTACCGGGGGACACGGCGCGTTCTCGGAGTTGATAATGCGGACCTCTGTCCTTCTCGCCTTCCCCTTCACTATCTGTGTTGTGCCTATCAGTGTGACCTAATTTCCTGGCCTTGGTTTTCCCTCTTGCCGCTCTGATGACATACGTCTCCCCTGCGCTGTCTGCGCTAGAGAGAGGCGGTGGGGGAGGGAACTCTATCTTTTCGGATGGGTCAACCTCAGCAGTCTGATAGTGGACCGGGACAGGGTTATGTAAGTTAAATTTGGGCCGGGCACCAGCCGCTAATTCACCCGGTGTAGCGTGATGTGGGGCCTGGGCAACAGGGAGGACGAAGGGGAATGAGGGGTTGAATATGGGTGGTTCAACTCGTGTGACGGTCCCCAGTGAATGAGGTGACGGGGTTGAGGAGCTCTTTGGAGTAATAATAAAGCTCCTGCTTGCCGCTTGGTCAACCAAACTTGTGTCAAAAGTTGTTGAATCCAAACGACTAGTCTGAACGCCGGCCCCTGTGTAGCCTGCTGGTCTTATCGGTCCATCAATGTGCATATCGCGCATTGCTGCTGTGTATGTAATGAGGTCATCAGTGGTCTGCGCTGCCGCGTCTAGTGCGGACCTTACTGCACGATTGGTTTTAAGAAACTGATGTTTGACCTCCGTATCTTGCGCGATTAGGGATATGCTTCGCAGGTGTGTCAGGAGTCTGTCCGGCACCCATTCATTAACGTAACTCTGCACAAAATCCATTAAACCAAGATTAAATGTGCCTTCATAAGGCCAAATCCTGTAGGACTCGTCACACAACATAGCAGTGAATGGGAAAACAAACTCCCAACCTCTGGTACGCCCTACAATGCCAGCTGGCATTCTGGGGGAAAACAATGCATCGCATCTCACGTTACCGCTACTCTCCACTGGGGTTGTGTTGGCCTCACGGTTTGGGGTGCACACGTCTATGTCAGATTTACGTGAGTCGCCAGTGGAATGTGTTTTGTTGAATGTTTTGGATTGAGAAGTACCCATGGCTGCAACAAGGCGATAATACAATCTTGTGGAAACAAACGTCCCTTTACAACATCCAGACAGATCCAAACACTTTCTTTGTTACAAAGTCTCTCTTTAATTACTATTATTATTATTTTTTTTAAACAGATGTTTGAGGTTCCGACAGTTAGATTCAAGTTCACACAGCACGCGATCATATCATATGACGCAACACTGCCTCTCTTTTTTGTGCACAATAACTCACAACAATAGATAACGGCTGAGAGAGATCATCAGGAATTCTCTCTCACCAAGCAACCCGTTAACCACCACAACGACCGATTTCTCTCAATATTATTCAGACAAAACCAGCAATTTGTAATTTAACCACAAACTTTTGACCACCCGCAATAGACAAGTCTAATCGGGCTCTCACAATAGCATGTGGCCACGGCCTGAGTCTGACCGTGGCTTTCACTCTTCTCTGACTGTATCAGCAATAAATACAAGGCCTTGTAAATATCACCAACTCAAAAACCAGCACAAGTTTAACATCAGCATGTAAACAAAAACGTCACACATAGCAATACAAGTTATATTCATCGACCCACGAGCAAAACAGCAAACAAAGTTTAGAGCTCCACAGATTTTATTCGGACCTACTCTAGACAAGGATGCGGCCTTCCGGGGGGTTTCACAAATATCAACAGTAATGACAGTGGGGGTTTCGTGCATAGATTACACCAAATAACCAGTAGCCTGAACCTTATTGGTTCTCCCTACTGTCGTTCGGCGAAGAACTTCAGAGTTTAACCAATTACACAATCTGTCTAATGTTTCTGTGGCAATTGAGGGGTCATTAAGATAGTAGCCAATTCATATTTATCAATTCTAATTAATTTTTTTTTTTTTTTAAAAGGGAACGGACTCTCCAATAAATTCCCACATATAGGTTTTTTTATCAAACAAGGGGCGATACGGGCAAGACGGCACTTCTCCCCATTTCTCCAAAAAGGAAGAAACGCTTCGCACTTACCCGATCGGCCTTGTGGACTCCTAACGGTCGTGACGCCAGTTGTTAGGGGATTACTGGAGGGGCCCGGAGAGACACGAGTGGAAGGATGGAACCGAGTCTGGATGTCTTAAGTAGAGAGAAGTTTTATTAACACACACATAATAATACAGGCCTGGAGACAGCTGAACAGTCAATACATTGGTTAGGGCATGGACCATTCAGAGTCTGGTTATCTATCCACATGAAGAGCGTTAAATAGTCGTGAGTGCCACGTAGACGATGACCATCTATTCACAGACCGTGTGCCACGTTTACTAGGCCACACGTCATGTTAGAAGGTCGAGGCCGCCGTGTCTGATTCTAACAGTACGATATGATAAAAGGATTATGTAAAGGCCGAATTAATCTATGATTCCCTATCAATCAGCAAGGTGACTTCTACCCCCTTGTGGCCGCGCTGAGGCTTCACAGCCAAAGACACCACCAATATTTTAGGATGAGCGCCATGCCTGCATATTCTTCACTGTGTCTTTGTAAAATGTGTGTTGAGTATCGTAAAGTATGCTGTATTTCTCCACCTCGACAATCAACTTTTCGTGATCCATCGCAAACACAAGGATGCTGCGTGTTGTGAACTTCGACAAATCAACAGAAAACTTATTTTGACAGGGTGTCGGAAGTTTACTTTGAAAGATTGTGCCATTTTCCCGTCTAAAATTCCGGAGTTTACCGTGTATACGCGTCCACATTAGAACTCCATTCTAATTTAGGCGCAGCCTCGCGTCAATACACCCGTCCGACGCGCGTATAACAATGCTAGTGTAAATATCATGACAGGTTAGAATGGAAAAAAGTGACGCGCGTATAACAATGCTAGTGTAAATATCATGACAGGTTAGAATGGAAAGTGACGCGCGTATAACAATGCTAGTGTAAATATCATGACAGGTTAGAATGGAAAAAGTGACGCGCGTATAACAATGCTAGTGTAAATATCATGACAGGTTAGAATGGAAAAAAGTGACGCGCGTATAACAATGCTAGTGTAAATATCATGACAGGTTAGAATGGAAAAAAGTGACGCGCGTATAACAATGCTAGTGTAAATATCATGACAGGTTAGAATGGAAAGTGACGCGCGTATAACAATGCTAGTGTAAATATCATGACAGGTTAGAATGGAAAAAGTGACGCGCGTATAACAATGCTAGTGTAAATATCATGACAGGTTAGAATGGAAAAAAGTGACGCGCGTATAACAATGCTAGTGTAAATATCATGACAGGTTAGAATGGAAAAAAGGGACGCGCGTATAACAATGCTAGTGTAAATATCATGACAGGTTAGAATGGAAAGTGACGCGCGTATAACAATGCTAGTGTAAATATCATGACAGGTTAGAATGGAAAAAGTGACGCGCGTATAACAATGCTAGTGTAAATATCATGACAGGTTAGAATGGAAAGTGACGCGCGTATAACAATGCTAGTGTAAATATCATGACAGGTTAGAATGGAAAAAGTGACGCGCGTATAACAATGCTAGTGTAAATATCATGACAGGTTAGAATGGAAAAAAGTGACGCGCGTATAACAATGCTAGTGTAAATATCATGACAGGTTAGAATGGAAAGTGACGCGCGTATAACAATGCTAGTGTAAATATCATGACAGGTTAGAATGGAAAGTGACGCGCGTATAACAATGCTAGTGTAAATATGACAGGTTAGAATGGAAAAAGTGACGCGCGTATAACAATGCTAGTGTAAATATCATGACAGGTTAGAATGGAAAAAGTGACGCGCGTATAACAATGCTAGTGTAAATATCATGACAGGTTAGAATGGAAAAAAGTGACGCGCGTATAACAATGCTAGTGTAAATATCATGACAGGTTAGAATGGAAAGTGACGTGCGTATAACAATGCTAGTGTAAATATCATGACAGGTTAGAATGGAAAAAAGTGACGCGCGTATAACAATGCTAGTGTAAATATCATGACAGGTTAGAATGGAAAAAGTGACGCGCGTATAACAATGCTAGTGTAAATATCATGACAGGTTAGAATGGAAAAAAGTGACGCGCGTATAACAATGCTAGTGTAAATATCATGACAGGTTAGAATGGAAAGTGACGCGCGTATAACAATACTAGTGTAAATATCATGACAGGTTAGAATGGAAAAAAGTGACGCGCGTATAACAATGCTAGTGTAAATATCATGACAGGTTAGAATGGAAAGTGACGCGCGTATAACAATGCTAGTGTAAATATCATGACAGGTTAGAATGGAAAAAGTGACGCGCGTATAACAATGCTAGTGTAAATATCATGACAGGTTAGAATGGAAAAAAGTGACGCGCGTATAACAATGCTAGTGTAAATATCATGACAGGTTAGAATGGAAAAAAGTGACGCGCGTATAACAATGCTAGTGTAAATATCATGACAGGTTAGAATGGAAAGTGACGTGCGTATAACAATGCTAGTGTAAATATCATGACAGGTTAGAATGGAAAAAGTGACGCGCGTATAACAATGCTAGTGTAAATATCATGACAGGTTAGAATGGAAAGTGACGCGCGTATAACAATGCTAGTGTAAATATCATGACAGGTTAGAATGGAAAGTGACGCGCGTATAACAATGCTAGTGTAAATATCATGACAGGTTAGAATGGAAAAAGTGACGCGCGTATAACAATGCTAGTGTAAATATCATGACAGGTTAGAATGGAAAAAAGTGACGCGCGTATAACAATGCTAGTGTAAATATCATGACAGGTTAGAATGGAAAGTGACGCGCGTATAACAATGCTAGTGTAAATATCATGACAGGTTAGAATGGAAAGTGACGCGCGTATAACAATGCTAGTGTAAATATCATGACAGGTTAGAATGGAAAGTGACGCGCGTATAACAATGCTAGTGTAAATATCATGACAGGTTAGAATGGAAAAAGTGACGCGCGTATAACAATGCTAGTGTAAATATCATGACAGGTTAGAATGGAAAAAAGTGACGCGCGTATAACAATGCTAGTGTAAATATCATGACAGGTTAGAATGGAAAGTGACGTGCGTATAACAATGCTAGTGTAAATATCATGACAGGTTAGAATGGAAAGTGACGTGCGTATAACAATGCTAGTGTAAATATCATGACAGGTTAGAATGGAAAGTGACGTGCGTATAACAATGCTAGTGTAAATATCATGACAGGTTAGAATGGAAAAAGTGACGCGCGTATAACAATGCTAGTGTAAATATCATGACAGGTTAGAATGGAAAAAAGTGACGCGCGTATAACAATGCTAGTGTAAATATCATGACAGGTTAGAATGGAAAGTGACGCGCGTATAACAATGCTAGTGTAAATATCATGACAGGTTAGAATGGAAAGTGACGTGCGTATAACAATGCTAGTGTAAATATCATGACAGGTTAGAATGGAAAGTGACGTGCGTATGCTGCGCTACAACACTTACACGCTGTCCTCTGGTGTAAATTCGGCGTAATGGTGCGCACTCGCCGCTGGCCTTTAAAAAATCTCGGGACTTGCCGGGACCCGGGAGATTCCCCCGGGCGGACACGGGAGTACACTCCCGCGGAAGACTCGGGAGCGGGCAGGGGAGCGGGCGGGAACGGGATTGAAATCCATTCCCATGCAGGTCTCTACTTCTCAGAGCCCATTTTGCCGTGTTCGCATCTTTGTTATTGCTGAGACAACCCGTCCAAAAGTCCTTCTGTGGGATCATGAAACATTAGGTGCCCGACCTGGTAGAATTAACACAATCAGCCACACGAACACAATCGGCCACACAAACCCACATACAGCCACACAAACACAATCGGCCACACAAACACAATCGGCCACACAAACCCACATACAGCCACATACAGTTGTGCCAATAAGTTTACACACCCTGGTGAACTTTTTATTTGTTTATGTTATTAAAGAATAATGGAGGGAAAGTGTCCTTCATCAGCCACAGTATTAGCCAACAGAGTCCTTTTGGTATTTTATTTTGTTATGATGATTTGTAATGACTTCACTTTTTTTTTTTCACAATAAATGGCTTTACAACACTAACCTTAAGTCAAAAAATGTGGTTTGTTGTTTTCATTCATATTCTTTAAGAAATTGCCAAAAAAATAAAACAAATCCACCAGGGTGTGAAAACTTATTGGCACAACTGTATATATATTGTTCTAATTTATTGCCCCCTCCTCCCCGCAGATGTTCCCATTGAAGTGGGAAAGCAAGACGGGTGTTCCTTTGCGGGATGTCATTCTAGACCATGTCAGTATTTTTCTTGTTTGTGTACCTTTTACTTGAATTTGAGTAGAAGTGTTTACTTTGTATTTTTTTTTTTTTACAGGGAGGGACACCACTCCAAGTCACACTTTGGAGGGAGGGCACACTTTTGGATCTCGCGGAGGGAAAACTTGTGGTTCTTCATTACCTTAAAGGCCACATGTTTGGGAGCGTTTTCAAATGAAACAGCACAACCCTCACCACAATCAGTGTAGGTTTTTCTTCTCCTTCAGTGTCATTGTTTTTGTGTAATTACAGCTGTTTAACCCAGATGGTAAAACTTTAGAGTACGGCACAGTAACTCCTAGGTAGTTACTGTGCCGTATGAAAAAGTTCATTTATTTTGGAAATTCAACCTAAAATGTGAAACTAATATATGATATAGACTCATTACATGCAAAGTGACACAAGTCAAGCCTTTATTTGTTATAATTTGGATGATTATGGCTTAGTCCATTTTCAAAATATTGTAATTTTATGAGATTTTTAATTTGGGGTTAACAAGCTGAGCCATAATAGTCAAAATTATAACAAATAAAGGCTATGCATATCTCACTTGGCATGTAATGACTCTGTTAGTTTCACAGTTTAAGTTGAATAACAGAAGTGAATGCATATTCATGATATTCTACTTATATGACGAGCCTGCGTGTGTGTGTGTGTGTGTGTGTGTATATGTATATATATATATATATATATATATATATATATATATTTATATATTGATGAGGTTTTCCTACTGTTTCCTCACAGGAGCCTTCAAGGAACATGCGGGTCCTACAAATAGAGGGGACGTCAGCGGAATTGGATTCGGGAGACTTTCTAGTTCTGACAGATGACGGCGAAATGTTTAGGGTGGCAGAAAAGCAATGGTCTCCTTTGCACGACCGCACGGACTTTGTTATCGAGGCAGAGGTGGAAGCAGATAGGATTGTGTCTTACATAGTGAAGGACCATGTGTCAGGGTTTTGGATTTGTTTAGTTTCCCCCTGGTTTGGGTCTTGTTTCCTGTGGTGTAGTTTATTTTGACATGTCTGTCCTGTCTACCCCTGTCTTGCTTCCCCTGTGTTGATTGCCTGCCCCGCCCTAATGTGTGTCACCTGTGCCCCGTTTCCTTGTGTATTTACCTCAGTACAAGGTGGGCCCCTTCCGTCCCGGAGACACCGCTGGACATTGTTCTCTGTCCAGGGTGGGCTCCTCCTGTCCTGGAGCCGTCCTTGTCCCAAGACCTGCCGCTGGAGTGGTGCCCTTTGGCTGCCGTCCCGCCTCCCGTCCCTGCTCTTCACCGGAGCTCCAGCCGGCCGCCGCCTGTCCCTGCTCCGCGGCGGAGATCTGGGAATGCCCTCCTCTGGGGCAGCCCCTGGATTTTCCACCGCCTCCGGAAATTAAAAACAGAATAACACAAGTTGGTAACAGTTCATCTGCATAAGCAATGTTTATTTCTGGAACAGTAGGAGGCGGTAATGCTCCTTTAAGCTGGTTGCCAACCGTCATAAAACAAGAAGAATGTTGTAATTGGACGATGTACTTGACTTGCATTTGTTATGATGGGTTTTATCAGAAAAATGCCAACAGTCATTATCACATTACATTGGCTGGCATAATAACATATGCCGGAATGGAACGAAGCCACTGGTCCATTAGTGGCTTTGTTCCATTCCGGCATATGTTATTATGGCTAGCTCTCAGACAGTGCTTAGACATTGACTTTTGTTCCAGGAAATAGGACATATTTTAGATTTTGATCTTTATCACGTAAAATAGTTAAACTTCTTCCACAAAAAGTTCCACACGCAGAGTCCCTACAGTTATTGACAAATTGGCTCCTAAAGCGGGGAAGTTTGTGAAAAAAATTGACATTTTTGCCTCTACTGGAATTTTTTACTCCAATTATTTCAAAAAGTATAAAGGCCACAGACTTAAAATGTTACAGTAATAAAGACAATACTAAAAATATTCAATATGTGGAAAAAGAAGGTTGACAGGAGTGCCAGTTTTTAAGAAATAACTCTTGAAAATATGCCTTTTTTGAAATATGTGTCATACTGAAACAAGCACACTATGGGACCTATTATTTCCACCTATAACATTTTCAGAAGATATTTTATGAACATAAATCACAAATTGCTCCAGATAAGTTTCAAACATTTGTATTTGTTGTGATTTGGGGTTTATAACCATCAGAAACAGATCAAGTGTATCTTGGCATATGGACGAAAGCTTGACTTCAGTCTTGCCTGTTAGATCTGGTCATTCATTCAATATAAGACCTTCTAATGCAGTTGTTCCCAACCTTTTTTCTTGAAGCCCCTCCTGCGCATGCTGTAGTCAGGCTGTGCCCCCTCAGTCCAATAAAAAAAAAATTAAATAAACAAATGTATCAATATGCATTTTTAAACAAATTTTCTGAAATTACATTGTTTTAAGCACCTGTACTCAGTTCGCCATTGTGATCTTTAACCATTTAATTTGTGAAAATGTATGGCCCACCCCCCAGGTTGGGAACCACTGTTCGAACGCACCCGCTATCCAGGCAAGGAGGCTGAACAGTTCTTGTAGTCCAGGTCCTGTGCAGACTCTCTTTCTGATGTAGAGTGACTCCTGAACTACAGTCCTTGCTCAAAGTGTTTCAGCCGCACAAGTTCACTCTTATTTCTCAGATTAGACGGTGATCTGAGGAAAAGCAGCTTGAATTCTTGACGTCAGCCGGTCAGACCTGAAATTAAAAAGTACTTTTAAGTTTAATTTACAACTAGTTCATTGTATGCTCGCGGTAAATACTTCATATTCCAATTAGTTTTTTTTTTATTACATTGTATGTACACTGGGGCGGTTTGCAGCCGAGTGTGAAGCGGCCGGGATGAAGATCAGCACCTCCAAATCTGAGGCCATGGTTCTCCACCGGAAAAAGGTGGTTTCCCCGCTTCAGGTCGGTGGGGAGTCCTTGCCTCAAGTGGAGGAGTTCAAGTAACTCGGGGTCATGTTCACGAGTGAGGGACGGATGGAGCGTGAGATCGGTAGACGGATCGGTGCGGCGTCAGCAGTGATGCGGTCGCTGTATCGGACTGTTGTGGTGAAGAGGGAGCTGAGTCTGAGGCAAAGCTCTCGATTTACCGATCGATCTACGTTCCCACCCTCACCTATGGTCATGAGATTTGGGTAATGACCGAAAGGACAAGATCGCAAATACAAGCGGCCGAAATGAGTTTCCTTCGCAGGGTGGCTGGGCGCACCCTTCGAGATCGGGTGAGGAGCTCAGTTACCCGGGAGGAGCTCGGACTCGAGCCGCTACTCCTCCACGTCGAAAGGAGCCAGCTGAGGTGGCTAGGGCATCTATACCGGATGCCTCCTGGTCGCCTCCCTCGGGAGGTGCTCCAGGCATGTCCCACTGGGAGGAGGCCTCGTGGAAGGCCCAGGACACGCTGGTGGGACTATGTCTCCGAGCTGGCCTGGTGTCGCCTCGGGGTCCCCCCAGAACAGCTGGAGGAGGTGTGCGTGGATCGGGAAGTCTGGGCATCTCTGCTGAGACTGCTGCCCCCACGACCCGGCCCCGGATAAAGCGGAAGAAAATGGATGGATGGAGTTTGGGGGCCCATAGGAACATGCTTCGTCAGAGCTGGAGAGGAGGAGCCTGTAAATCCGCCATGATTCCCCCTCGAACGTGGTCACTGTGGTAAACGGGGAGGCGTGAGGAGGAGCATCTATTCTTTTTAACAGTCTATGGTGTAATATGAGAATGAAGCCCAGGCTGTGTACTTTGAAGAACCGCTTGGATTATTTGTGCTTCGCCAGTGACGCTGTTGTAATTAAAGGGATTTTTTTTTTATCAATAAATCGTTGCAGCCCTAATAGACAGAACCACTGGACACAAACTGGACACAAACAACAAATGGACAAAATATGAATAGCAAAATGTTTATGTAACGGCAAAAACAACAAACATATATCAATTCAAAAATTCATGTACAAAAAATCAATAAACTATATTACAATATTTAACTATATTACATGTGAAAAAAGTCTTCCACCGCACCTCCCTCCACAACTTCCTGTTCACCTCCTTCACCCTCAGCTCCTCCCTGTTCACCTCCCTCCACAACTTCCTGTGCCCCTCCTTCACATCCTCCCTGTGCACCTCCTTCACATCCTCCCTGTGCCCCTCCTTCACATCCTCCCTGTGCCCCTCCTTCACATCCTCCCTGTGCACCTCCTTCACATCCTCCCTGTGCACCTCCTTCACATCCTCCCTGTGCACCTCCTGCTTTTTCAACAATGTAAAAAGAACGAATCTCGTCGTTCAAAATCTCAGCTTGTATGCAGATATTAGTGTGTCTGCTCCATTTTCCCCACAGTGTCGGCCATATTTTGAACATTTCTCCTTCACTGGTAAGCACAATGAAGGAGTCATCTTCACGGTCTTGGCATGTTCCCTCTACGGTTATGTTTCGGCTTGTGTTAGGAGCCTCCTGAGAAAAAGGTCAAATCATTTCCATATACATATACAATTATAAGAATGAAGATGAATGACAGAAACATACTGTACAGGTGAGGGTTGTGGATCTTGAAGAATGAAACCTTTAGGTTGTGCAGACAGATGAAATGGCCACTTGTGATGTGAAGCAGTGTCTGCTCTCTCCATAAAGTGATGGTCAACTCTCTAATAGAGTCATTTTGATTAAGACAAGTAATCATATATAAAATATCCAAATCAAAAAGATACTTACATGGTCTAGAGTTAATTCTCGGATTGGCACTCCTACCTTTATTGATGATTTTATTTCAGGCAGACAGGCAATGGGCAACAAAGAAAGAATATATACAGTACAGTATGAAAACAGATGATCCATTTCTACCTGAAAGGGAGTGGGAAGAAGATAATTTATTTAATCCCACCCCCAGTTCCCCCAGATTGATTGCAGAGATGGTGTGGGTGAAATGTGCCCTCTTGCTTCATGTGGCATGTAAAGTAATGGTTGTGTAGGAGGTGGCTGCATGACTTGTCTTAGAAGAGAAAACCCGTCAGCAATGGAAGTAGTGAGTAGGTTGAGTGTATTTCTAATTTTGGCAAAATTATCATTTGCTTGTTTTTCTGAGTTTTCCATAATGTCCACCAATTTCTTCTTCACACGTTGGTCCTCTTCTAGTGCATGAAGCCACTGGGTCTCAGCTGGCAGCTTCCTCTTGAGACGGTCATGCCGGTGTCCCTTCAGTTTAGCCTAAATAAAAACAAACAGAAGTGACCAAAGGAAATCTTGTAAAACTTTTGACTTCATTATGACCCGTTGACCCAGTACATTTTTTTTTTCATTTTACAAACACTGCTAAACAAAACGTGTAGTTTATAATTAACCAATGCAAAAACAGATCTCTCCTCTGTTTGACTGTGTGTGCCCCACTCTCCGGCTCGGTGTCCGACGCGGCATCAGATGGCACCGTAGTAGTGGACGTAGAGGGCGAGGGAGCGGGGGGGCTATCATCCAAGTCATTTGTTTCAATGCCCGACGACATGGTTGTAGTGGCGGGGGACCCACCCCATATTTGTTCACATAACTCGAAGTAAAGGAGAACGACTCTGCCATACCTGCTCTTGCGTCCACTGTCCACTGCCTGGCGATATTTGCTCCTGATGGCCTTTATTTTTGTAGTCAGGATAGTGCGAGTTAGCTCTCCGTTTCCATGGGGATAGTCACTGGACGTCTCCGCGGGATAATGCTCCAAATATAGAGTCAATAAGTCCACATGTTTTGGTAAGATTCTCAATCGATGTTTTCTTGCGTCTTGTTGACCTTGTACTCTAAAAATATGTTTAGGAGCAATTCTGCCTCCTGGTCAGTCCACACGAACGAGCCTGGCACCATGTTTCATGTTTTGCGGAAGTGACGTCAAAGACGGAGACTAGCTGTAATTGGATAGAATTTGGGGAACTACTGCCGCCTGTAGGTTTGAAATGTAATTGACAACGCATGTATGCGGTTAGGTGTGGATGCCGTTTAAAAAAAAAACGAGGCTTTGTGGACAGACGTTTTTTTAGGCGGAGGGCGGATTTATAAATGTCCTGCTACGTGTGGACTAGGCCTATAACTGCAAGGGGAATTGTTTATCATAAGCTCATCATGTGTTAAAAAAGGAAAATATATGGGAAAAGTGGTGGGACTTGCACTGCTGGAGCGCCGAGTCCTAGCTTTGAGATTCTTATCAGCACCTTCTTTTCAGATGCAACCAGCACAGTGCCACGTTTTACTGGAAGCAATCTGCTGCTTTGCAATCATTTCAAATACCTCTGTAATGGGTGGGGGTTTGGTGTCTATGGAGAGACACAAAAAAAGAGGCAAAAAGTTCAAAACATTTACAATTCATTGGAAGAATATGTATAAAATTCAGCAAGATAAAAACCCACAAAATAAACCTAAATGAGCGAACACTAATAAAAAGTGAATCATAGGCTAGGCTAAAAAGGAAGAGCATCCTGTCCAGGCTCGGTCCACCGACACAGCCTGTGTACAGAGCAGAAACAGCTGGCACAGGACAATTCACAATGACACTGAATGCAGGGGGCCGGGGCGGCATTTATGCCCCAGGCAGGCCTTCTCCACCCTGCCACTGCCTCTCCAGAGCCTGCTTTTGTGAGCCAAGGCTCCTGCAAGTCTCCGCTCCGCGCCAATCCCTCTGGACCACAACCCAAAAGGCCAGCACACAACAGACACAAGGCGATCCCCACGTTAAAGCGCCGCTGCAATATGTGCAGGGTATTCACGAGCGAGGCCGAGTCTCCTCTGCCGCTGTGTGTGTGGAAATACACGATGCTTCCTTGGTCCGTCAGCCCGATCTCAAAGACCCCCACCTGCTGCCCGTCCGCCTGCACCTGCCACGAACACAGCAAAACAACCCCCCAAACGAGCACCACTACTGCTATATGCAGGTTCCTCATGGGCAAGGCAGGGTTCCCCCTGCCGTTGTGTGTGATCGGTGTCGTAGTGCTCCACCTGGGTTGGTCGATGAAACAGTCCTGGTGGTGTTGGCACGTCTTCTCCGTTTCTTCCCCGTGTAGCTCCAAACACTCCTCTTTTGTCTTTGTCTTGTCCCGCCGTAGCGCAGGTGTGTTGATTGTGGGACATTGGACAGTTGCACATTGCCTATTTGGACACATTAAAGGAACAGGCCACAGTTTTTCCATACTGAGATATGTTCTTACCTGAGCTTAGACGCGGTGATGCGTACCTGTCGGGTCTTTGTGCCGTTAAACAGCGTGGTCGCTTCCAACTTCACCCCCATTTGGAGCTAAAGGAATACATTGGGAGAGGCCAAATGCTAACAACATCTTTGGTCGTTTTACGTGACTGAGGGCACACACAAAGACTAGACAGGTACATATCAACTGGTCTAAGCTCAGGTAAGTATACAGTGGTAGTGAGCATAAAGATAATTACTAATTAGCTCTATGCTCACTGTATCTACCATCTCATAAGTGCTAATTAGTACAAATCCACCAGGAATATGTGTTCATAAAACTTGGCAGTAAGTGAGGAATAGATACGATGTAAAACTGTACGTTTGGTGAGAGGTGACAGGAGATAAGCCAGTACCATCATTACCTTATGTCATGTTTATAATGGTGGATGAATGTGTACATGGCCCATTCTGACAAATCATCACGTAGTTAGCTGTTAGCGCTGTTGTGTCGCGCTAGCTCCTGCAGCCTTTGTTAGCCTCAGTCTGATCATTGTCTCGTTTGTGAGTTTCTTCTTCTTAGAGCCCTGTTCTGATGATGAGTGAAGCCTAGTTCTCCACCATGCTACCTGGCTCTGCCTACTTCGATTCGGACACAGGTCCGCCATTGCTCCGCTGTTTACTTCCGTTTGCTTCTTCTTCTTGTGAGTTTCCGAGAGACCAAACACCTAGGGGTGTACTGCTGCACCCCTCCGAATAACTCAAGGACTTTAGTTAAAATCTATTTCTTTATTTTGTTTTGGTCAAGTCCAGTGGAAGTAATGAAGAGAATCAAAGCCTTAGAAACCCCCTCTTCAAAATCCTCCTTTCTCTGTTTACAACTTAACTGTGCTCTTCAGAAGCTGCCGTGCGGAAACATGCGCCACTTAAAGTTCCGTGCATTAACCGGTCATGTTTCTTGCAGATTTAACTTAGTTATATTAATTAAGCGAATCATCAAAGCGGGAAAGTTAGATTCAGTTAGATTTTTTTTTAATTAATTTTTTTATTTTTATAAAAAAATTTACTAATCAAATCAACCAATGAAACGTTGTAGCCCTGATGGACAGAAGGCTAGGACACAAACAACTCAAACAACAAATGAAAAAATACCAATCAAACATTTATTAAACCGTCAAACAGTAAACATAGTAACCTGAATACAAAAACTTCAACAATTAATAAAACAAATAATCAATACATGACTAATGGTTAACACGTTGTTGAAATATTTAATCTAAATAAATACAATTACATAAATTATAAAATTACATTAAAAAATCTTCTCCCCCCACTCCATCAGCTCCTCCTCCACCCCCTCCTCAACTCCTCCTTCCACCCCTTCCACAACTGTAAATGACTGTATAATGTCACTGAAGATCTCCGCATTGATGGTGACGTTTCGATCTTTCAAATGCTCCCAAATCTCTGGTGAAATTTTGAGCACTTCGCCATCAGTATTCAGGACTACAAACATGCCCCCTTCCTTCAGATCGGTTAAAGTTCCGCGCATTAACCGGTCATGTTTCTTGCAGATTTAACTTAGTTATGTTAATTAAGCGAATCATCGAAGCGGGAAAGCTGGATTCATTAGATTCAGTTAGATTTTTTATTTAATTTTTATTTATTTTTTTATATTTTTTTACTAATCAAATCTACCAATGAAACGTTGTAGCCCTGATGGACAGAAGACTAGGACACAGACTGGACCCAAACAATAAATGAAAAAATACCAAACATTTTATTAAAACAGTAAACATAGTAAACTGAATACAAAAACTTAAACAATTAATAAAACAAATAATCATTGTTGAAATATTTAATCTAAATAAATAAATAAAATTACATAAATTATAAAATTACATAAAAAAATCTTCTTCCCCCACTCCATCAGCTCCTCCCTCCACCCCCTCCTCAACTCCTCCTTCCACCCCTTCCACAACTGTAAATGATTGTATAATGTCACTGAAGATCTCCGCATCGATGGTGACGTTGTTCCGCTCTTTTAAATGCTCCCAAATCTCTGGGGAAATCTTTAGCACTTCCCCATCAGTAGTCAGGACTACAAACATGCCCCCTTCCTTCAGATCGCTTGTACCTTCGATCATCAGTTTCCGAGCGGTCTTCGGAGCCTCCTGAGAAGGAGAAGGGTGAAATACTTTGCATAAATAAATACAATAATGAGAATTAATATCAATGAGAGAAACATACCGTAACATAGCTGAGGGCTGTTGCCCTCAAACAAAAACCCTGGAAATTAGCCACTTTTACATTATGTATGGCAATGTACGCCCCACTAGAAATCTGTAAGAGGGTCTGCCCCCGCCAAAGGGATATCCGCACATCTCTTCCCCCCTATAATAGAGTACCTTTGATTAAGAAAACGAATATAATATAATATTAAATACCAAAACCAAAAAGATACTGACGTGGTCCAAAGTCATCTCACGGACTGGTACCCCATCACTTTGACCATTTTTGCAATGCCAATCTGTGTGAAAACAAACCACACATAGTTACTTCCATTAGAACATATGGTGTGTGATTGGGCATGGGCACGAGAGGGAAACAAGTGTAGAGTCAGCAGGTGCAGGTGAGTATCTGTAATCCATCTCTATACACTTTACCTTGTAAGTAAAGTGTATAGAGATGTACTACAGATACTACAAGGTAAAGTGTATAGAGATGTACTACAGATACTACAAGGTAAAGTGTATAGAGATGTACTACAGATACTACAAGGTAAAGTGTATAGAGATGTAGTACAGATACTACAAGGTAAAGTGTATAGAGATGTACTACAGATACTACAAGGTAAAGTGTGCACAGTCAACATTTACAGGTGAGACTCTTAGTGCCTTAATTGTTTAGTTTTTAGTTTAGTTTATTTGTTTATTTGAGCAATACACATTGTGCTCAAAAGGAGTGGGCTGAAGCAAAAAGCTTATGAGCCCCCACCCCCAAGTGCAATAAATAAAAAAAGAACATTTCAAAACATTTCAAGCAGCTACATTCATACAGACCAACTTACAACAAACAACAAAAATATATTAACTCTTTATATAATTAATTGAAACAACGCACAGCTACAACAACAATCTAGTTTCATATACGATGTCTAGAACAAAGCAAGTCAAAAAAATGTGTTACTTAATATATTGCTTGCAGATTTTTACCCGTGATTACAGAGTTACTTTTATGGTATAAAGGTACATTAATAGATATTATAATCTGAGATCTTGATACTTTCCAGTTGTCATTACCATTCTCAGTATAATTGTGCAGAGACAGCAGGGACAGGTGAGTAAGTGCGGATAACTGTACGTGGAGGCATGAGCCAGTGTGTCTTTGTGCATGTACTTACATATTTCACCCGGCCAGCCACAGTGAACAGCCCTTCCTTTGGCTCCTCACTGTACCCCAGGATACTCTCTTCGGGGAAGAGCAAGGCTTTGCCCTCATCCCTTAATTCTTCCGACACCAGGAAAGGTGCTGAGGGAAACACTCTACATGATTTTTGGATGTTTATTCGACCTCGATGAATTGTGTAATTCTGCAGGTTATAAAAGTGGCCCTGGTGTAGCCTGTTAACACCACTCTCCAAAAGAGTAATCGATGTGACTGATAGGCCATCAGTGATGGCAATCACCTGGATAGACAGACAGAGAGAGATTCATTTCAAACATATGCCTCCTAACAGAAAACAAGAATTTACAATATAATACTGTATCAACATAAAAAGCCTGAGACTGAAATAATATGAGCATATGTACATGCACAAAATGTACTGTGATGAAGTGTAACCTTGTTATGGTGGATTTCAATAGGTGTCGGTGGCGAGGCCTGGCGGTCCCATTGTTTGACATGGTCTCTTGTGTGCTCAATTATCACAAAGATCTTTAACGTCTTTTGATAAGGACCATTTTGGCTGGACTCCAGTACTGACTTCAAATTCCCGGAATGACTCATCTCTGAAATTAAACAGAGAAAAAATAAGGTCCAAGAGCAATAATTCATACAATCAACCAATAATCAATCAATATTTAATCAAATCAATGGAGCTTTATTAGTATCACTGTCTGTTGCGACAATTAATGCAATTAAACCATGAACTCTAACTTCGTATTGTTTTTCTAATATTTTTAAAACACAGTAATGACTTTACATATAAATATTTATAGTAATACTGATTCATCTTTGTCCTTATCTTTATCTGTTTAAAAAATATTTAACAACATTTTATGTTCTCTGTTCTTGCTTGTGATCTGTTACACTTTGTAAGAAAGGGGGTGCTGTATTAATCTTTTCCAAAGAACATACGCCAACATCCTCTGAAGAAGACTTATTTCCACTCAATTCAACATGGCGGAAAAGAACTGCTTAACACGCTGGATTTTTTAACATCATGGCTATAATCGATTTCAGTACATGTATGTTACAACTATTGTCACGGTACTTTTAATTACGCTAATAGCTCCGAAGTGTCCGTACTTAACTGTGTTTTCACTGAAAGTATGTTAGCTCTAGACGTTATCGAAAAATGCCCCCCGTTCACTAACTACCGTTGTTCTCTCGAAATCAGCAACCTCCAGTTTCACATGAGTAGTTTCTTTACGCTAAACGTGGGTATATTCATTTATTTTGTTATGATTTGCACTTCTCCACAGTATTACTGATTTAATTGATATATAATTAGTTCATAATATTTATGTGAAGATGCCGAAAATGTGCGTATCATTTATCGAGACGTATAAATGTATAAGATCAATAACTTGATCAAAGCAAAAGCTCAATTGTATAGATACGGTGCTCACCGTATCTATACAATTGAGCTTTTTCTTCAGTTTAGAACGTGTTAAGATAAGTAATAGTAATAAGAAGGCCTCGCGCAGACCCAGGTGAGGCCCGGTGTCCCGGTACACGGCAGCGGCCGCGGGTGTGAGGCGGGGAATCCACACAAAGTTTGCGCATGCAGCGGTGTTTTGTTAAAAACAAAAAACAAAACATAAATATAGAAAACATCGTAAACGTCTCCGCAGCTTGCAGTCCAGGTTCTAGAGTCTCTGGTCCAGGTTCTAGTGTCTCTGGTCTAGGTTCTAGAGTCTCTGGTCCAGGTTCTAGTGTCTCTGGTCCAGGTTCTAGTGTCTCTGGTCCAGGTTCTAGAGTCTCTGGTCCGGGCTGAGCCTCTGGGCTCGGACCCGTGTCGGTGCAGCTCAAGTCCATAATCATTAACGCTGTCGTCTTGTTTCATGTTTAAATCACTAATGAGGATCATATGTGATTCATGCTGTTAAACTGTTTTCCTGCTGTTTAGTGTTTAGTTAAAATTGGTGTATCATGTTCCACCTCCTGACTTGGTGTAGGATCAGATTGCTAAATGCCAAAACAGGCGGTGATTTTTCGTATACCCCACATACGCTCTGATTTCACCGTACGCAAGTTTGCAAACTTGCGTAAACAAATGGTGTATGCGTAGGTGTATTTGCGATATACGCCAGAGTGCGCGTGACATTTATGGACCTGTGCTTTCCGCTCAGATCTTATCGTACGCAAGCGCAGCTGATGGTAAATGCCACGGAGAAATCCCAGCGTCATTTGAATGAAACGCACAAAAATATTCACGTATGAGGAGGCCTCACCCGTGGGTTTTACGACACGCACGAAACACGGCAAAAAAGAAAATTTCTCCAACCAGGAAATGATAAATAGTTGTTTATATGATATTAAAAAATCTGTCAGTAACCAACGTTAACCGTATAGCCAATCCAAGATCACATTTACTAATAAAAAAAGAAATAGGCTAATAATAAAAAGTGACCTTTTTTAAATAAGCTGTAGGCCTAAATAGCCTATATAAAAAAGGGTCTAAAATTAGACCACATAAAAAAAAAAAAGCGTGGATACAACGCTGCAGTCAGAGCAGACTCTGGACCATGATCTGAACAGTGAAAAGCAGCTGTCAGCTCCGCGGACTCGATCCGCGTTGGAGCTGGGGGCTGAACTATGCGTCTTTCACCCTGAGCAGAGCTTTCCTCCGGGAGGAAACAGGTGTGCGAAGAGCTGACAGCCGACCGGAACCTGACGAACCCGTCCGGACCAAAGACAGCCCTACGGGACGTGTTTCGATCATTCCCCTGACGAGAGGAGAGGGCGCGGTCAGCAGACCCTGTGCTCCACTCAAACCCAGACTTTACGAACCCGTCCGGACGAAAGCTGTGGAGCTGTCGAAGAATTTGTTTGACGCCCGGGATACTCGCGAGCACGGAAAACGGTCCACAGACTCAAACCAACCAGAACACGGACCATGGCCTCGTGCAGACCCAGGTGAGGCCCGGTGTCCCGGGAAACGGCTGCGGGTGTGAATCCACACAAAGTTTGTGCAGCAGCGGTGTTTTGTTAAAAACAAAAAACGAAACATAAATATAAAAAACATCGTAAGCGTCTCTGTGGCTGCAGTCCAGGTTCTAGTTTCTCTGGTCCAGGTTCTAGAGTCTCTGGTCCAGGTTGTAGTGTCTCTGGTCCAGGTTCTAGTGTCTCTGGTCCAGGTTCTAGAGTCTCTGGTCCAGGTTCTAGTGTCTCTGGTCCAGGTTCTACTGTCTCTGGTCCAGGTTCTAGAGTCTCTGGTCCAGGTTCTAGTGTCTCTGGTCCAGGTTCTAGTGTCTCTGGTCCAGGTTCTAGAGTCTCTGGTCCAGGTTCTAGTGTCTCTGGTCCAGGTTCTAGTGTCTCTGGTCCAGGTTCTAGTGTCTCTGGTCCAGGTTCTAGAGTCTCTGGTCCAGGTTCTAGTGTCTCTGGTCTAGGTTCTAGTGTCTCTGGTCCAGGTTCTGGAGTCTCTGGTCCAGGTTCTAGTGTCTCTGGTCCAGGTTCTAGAGTCTCTGGTCCAGGTTCTAGTGTCTCTGGTCCAGGTTCTAGAGTCTCTGGTCCAGGTTCTAGTGTCTCTGGTCCACGTTCTAGTGTCTCTGGTCCAGGTTCTAGTGTCTCTGGTCCACGTTCTAGTGTCTCTGGTCCAGGTTCTAGTGTCTCTGGTCCAGGTTCTAGAGTTTCTGGTCCAGGTTCTAGAGTCTCTGGTCCAGGTTCTAGTGTCTCTGGTCCAGGTTCTAGTGTCTCTGGTCCACGTTCTAGTGTCTCTGGTCCAGGTTCTAGTGTCTCTGGTCCAGGTTCTAGAGTCTCTGGTCCAGGTTCTAGTGTCTCTGGTCCAGGTTCTAGAGTCTCTGGTCCAGGTTCTAGAGTCTCTGGTCCGGGCTGAGCCTCTGGGCTCGGACCCGTGTCAGTGCAGCTCAAGTCCATAAACATTAACGCTGTGGCCTTGTTTCATGTTTAAATCACTAATGAGGATCATATGTGATTCATGCTGTTAAACTGTTTTCCTGCTGTTTAGTGTTTAGTTAAATTGGTGTATCATGTTCCACCTCCTGACTTGGGGCAGGATTTAAGCGCACTGTACGGTGGCTCAGATTGATAAATGCCAAAACAGGCGGTGATTTTTGGTATACCCCACATACGCTCTGATTTCACCGTACGCAAGTTTGATAAATGAGGGCCAGTATAATTAAACATAATAAAATCTATGCTTATGCCTCATCCATTATTCATCCATACCTGATGATTTCGATCGGTTATAAGTGTAGAGACGTGCAGTTTCTGCTCCGTAAGAAAGGTGACGCTACGTCTCAGTCCCTCAAGCTCGCACCAATTGCTATTCGGAACCTCTGAGCTCTTTGATAGCATTTTAAAGAAACACACACAATTATTATCCCATACACCAACCTTTGACTAAAAATCAGGTTAATGAGCTTCCTCTCAAATAAACTTGCACAAGTTGAAGATCTAACACTTTGTTCAGCCTCTCTTCAATAAGACTGTAGGTGCCATATTTTGCACAGTGTCCTGGAGAGTCAGATCTGTAAAAAAAAAAATCTGTGCAAGTCTAACTTTTTAGAGTAAAAAAATATATAAAATTAAAAAAATATTTAAACTTTTTATTTGTACCTGCAGTCACCCGACTGCAGGTACAAAAGTCCACCATTTATCTCCTTGAGCTGCTCCAGGACACTAGCTTGTTCAGACCTCCAGGCATCTACAATACAGGGGATTGTATAGAGTTGCTGGTGTTTGAAGTATGTCCTTGCGCTTATACACTGGAGCCCAAATAAATGTAACATTCTAAGTGTCTGCGTAGGCATACAGCCGGAGAAATGAATGGCCCCACTAAGCAGCAAATTACAGGCTGGCTTGTTTCTGTGCATCTTCGGTTGGTTCTCCCATTTTCGCTCAAAGCCACATAGTGAGCAACACTAAGAAAAATAAATGGTATTTTTACTAAACACATCTGAATGCAGTGACATTGTGCTCTAAAAGTTATAAGAATGAAAGTATTCTTTAGTGTAATGAAAGCTTTCATATATTATGCCTTTACAACCTACAAATATCCTCTTGCCTGCTTTATTTTTATGAACGTCCCCTCTTGCCGCTGTATTACACCTGGAGCTTCTTCAACACAAGCTGGGCCGGTGGTGAATAAGGACATCAACTGGTCTTTGCAGACAATACATTTGTCAGCAGACCTACGAAGAGAAAGATCATTGTCTATGTATATTAATTTTCGACTGTCTGAGCCTGAACCAAATTTGATCTTACTTGAAGTCTCTGTCATCCTCTTGTTGTGCTTCTTGAGAGTCCTCCATTTCAGACATCTCACTTTCAATGTCTTCATCATCCTCCATGCACCAAGAACTATCACACTGTTGGATGAAGTCTGACGATTGGTCATCGGTGTCATCCAAAATCCGCTTCAGCGGTGTTGATGTCAGAGGGTTGTGGTCTTCTGTTTGAGTACCCACACATTTTTGGTTGAACCTGAACAACTAAAATAAAGAGACAGAGAAATTGAATAATAATATGTGTATTGCCCAGAGGAATTTATTTGAGCAAGAGAAAGGCACAGAACATCACGTGGACGAGATCACATAAAAAGAGTGCCAAGTTGCTTTAGTTACCTTGAATCTATGGTCATATATAACAATTAGTGATTGGTGAGTATTACCTGATGATTGGTGTGATGGTGTAATGTTACACTGCAAGATCCGATCTACAGTGTGCGGCAGAGGATCAAAAGAAGTATGGGCCTCTTGGTCCTGGTCAGGAGCAGCTTCACTTACTGCCGGATTATTGTCTCTCAGAATCTGAAACACAAGGAGTTTTGTGAACCTAAGCAAAATTTAAATGGCTATTTTTTCTTGCTGTGTGATACTTTTTACTAAACATTTGCATTATAAGATGACAGACCAGCAAGCTATAGGCTCATTGATTATATACTGGATGCACATTTTGGCTGGCAACTGTGACAATACCAAAGGCAAGGTAGACCGATCACTTTTTTACAAACCAAAACGCCACAGAGTGCTACGTAAATATTGTAGACCAAGTAACTCGCTCATTCTCCACGTAATATGAGCTATGGTTCTTATAGCTGCCTAAAAATAACTAACACGCATGTTTTCCACCAAAAAAGCATGTATCATCAAAAGCACATTTTTCATCAACCAGCATATACAACTACAATGCAGCATGTTAACTGATATAGTATTGCCTGCTCACAGAACCTGAGATAATATCGTGTGAAAGGGTAGAAGACACTCGAACCAAGCAACCAATGTTGTAATAGCTTATGGGAGCTGGCCGCGCCGCGAGATGCATGTAACCATGAATGTCTAATTCAACGGTTGTGCCATCATGCCAATCGCGCACTGGTCAGTCGACCTCTCAAAAGTGTGTCCTTGCAAAGTTGAGAGAGCAAAAATCAGCAAAGATGTTCAATAAGTAACGCGCCAAGTCCAATGGCCAAATCCTACGAGCCCTACAGGTACGTCACGTGCACGTGAGTTTATCCACTGAAGGTTCAAGTTTAGCATATTTTGCTTTACAAACACCGTTTATTGTACTTTAAAAACTATTTCACAGTTACTCGGGCAATAAGAAAACAGATTAAACACGAATTTCATATTATTTTTAATCTGACATATGCACTTTAATGACTTTACCAGCTACGGCGACAAAACCTTTGTGTACGACCTGCCCTGGTTGCAGGTCGTACTCCGCGGGCCAGAGCAGCTCCTTGCCGGCTTTCATGACGTGATCCGGGACAGGGAAAGGCTTTGAGTTGAACGCACGTGTTTTGTTTTTAATCTTTAATTTATTATTCCACACCCCATAGTCTTTAATAGCGTAGTCATTTCCAGGCCTAAGGCCTCATAGACTGTGGTGCTGGATACAATCTCGCCATCTGTAAACGCGATGATCTTGTTCTGCTTAATTCTACCCGGTCGGGCCCCTAATGTCTCATGATCCCACAGAAGGACTTTTGGACGGGTTGTCTCAGCAATAACAAAGATGCGAACACGGCAAAATGGGCTCTGAGGGGTAGAGACCTGCATGGGATAGGGGGGGGGAACCCAAAAGGTGGCATTTCTTTCACATTACGCCTGGTATGCATAAGCTATTTCTGTTTGCCTATGTACTGTTGAATAAATGCTTACAAACCCATTTGGGAATTAATAAACACTATTAATAGAAGAAATGTTACACCTCAAAGTAACTCTGTATCTTGAAATAATTCCCCATCCCTGTTTAAAATTTTAAAAAATATTTTTTTTTTTTGCAGTTCCGCCCATTGTATGCATTCATTATTTTTACAGTCTGATAATTGAAATGGAGGAATTAACTAATGGAGGGACCAAATAGTTAAGGTGGAGTGGACTGTATGTAGGGTTAGCTCTTTAGGGTTTAACAGTGTGACAAGATGGTGCATCGGTCAGAATGCAGGAGGGATGGAAGAGACTGGAGTCCAGGTTCACGTTCCAGTAGGTTTATTTGGCTGAAGTGAATGTATTTAAACCAGTCTGTAACAACAGAACAATATGGATATTAGGACTAACAAGGTTACAAGAGCAATCACAAAGGTAAATGATAAATAAATACATAAAGGTGATTATCTGATCTATTATAACTGCTAATACCCTGGAAGGATAGTAATCTACTGAATTCTGCCCAATAAACGCAGTTCTCAATTACAGAAAAGCACTCACAATGAGGACAGAAAAATACGTGGAGTAATGGCACCATCTAGTGGCGAACATAAACACGGCTCCAATGGCAACTGAAGCTACGTAAATACTGGCTAGTGAAGTGTTACCTGTAGCAACCCGTCTAAAGTTAGTAGTGAATTATATTGGCAAAGTCCACGGTACACAAATATTAGCATAGAAATCACACATAAAAAACGGCCGTTGACAACAGCTAAAGGGCCGCGGGGCGCAGCAGTGAAACTGTTAACCCTAAGGTAACTGCTGCTATTAGTAGGATCTGAACTACGGTAAAATGTGTAACAGAAACAAACACAGATATGACGGAACACTTACATATCATCAGTGACTAAAATACTTAATTCACCAGCGGCTGGAATCATCTAAAGAGGTTGTTGGACTCAACAGGATCCTGACACCCGGCTGACAAACAGTGACTCGCCTTTCTCGTTGCCATAGTAACCGCAGCTGCACAAAGTAGCGCAGCAGCACGTAACTTCTTGGGGGCTGAGCCTTATTTACAACTCATTTGGAAAATTTTATTCGATTTTTTATTTCAAATACAAAACAGTTAAATAATTTGATTCAGTCACATTGACATGGATAGAACTTGAACTAGTCAGTCTTAAATAGCACCTCACATTTTTCTTAGCCTTTCAAGACTTTCTTGGAATTTCTCATATTCCAGTGTGGTTCGGTCACTCCTCTTGCCTAGGTACGCCATGAGAGCATCTCCAAACTCCTGTGCTGTTTTCATCCTCCTCTTCCCACTGGGCAGTGTCACCTGGATTCTGAAGATAGGATCGACTTTAGGCAGAAGCGTGGTACTTTCTCTGGCAAACTGAACCTCAAGCTTCATTCTCTGCAGCTTTGCGTTGTTGTTTAGACTTTCATCCACAAGGAACTTATCAACTTCCTCACTGTCAGTGAAGGGGCCACCTTTAGATTTCAGTGTGTCCAGCATGTCTAGTCTCTTCCTCTCCTTTCTTTGAGCCATTTCCTGTTTCTGGTCTGCCCCACTCTCGAATTTCACCTTCATGAGTTTACTCCAGTTGAGTTCTACCTCTCTTTTTGCTTGGGCTGCTGCCTTAAAACCTCTAAAGGATGGAATCTGTCCATCCCTAAGCTCTTGGCTCTTTTGTAAAATGATTGACCTACTGACTGCGTTCAGTGTGCCTAGCTTCTTCAGTCTATAGTCCACCTTGCCACATTGTCTCTCCATCCCAATGTTGTGCACAGGGGTTCCATCAATGTTACTAGCCTGTTCACTGACAGGGTAGTCCATTGGGAAGGTCTCCTCATCAATGCCATAGTCCCTCCTCTGCCTGGCCAGGACAGTCTTCAGGTGGGGCTGCATGAGAGCCATCAGCTTCTTCACTTCATCCAAGTGTTCAGGAGCCACGTCTGACACTGAGTTTAGGACCTCCTCCGTGTAGGTCTTCTTTATGCTACTGAAAAGCTTGACAGACACTACAGGATACTCAGGTGTTGTGAACGTAGTGTAGCTGTCACTGATTGGCTGACCCAAGCCTGTATGCAGTCCCTTGTAGAACTCCCTGAGCTGAGTATGGGTAGCATCTTTCTCTATGGCATAGAAGGGCTCCACCAAGTGCACACCCAGGCAGGCGAACACCACGAGGACCACCTTGAGGTAGGGAAGCTCCATCACTTCTCTGACGAGGCAGGCCAGGCGGTTGTTAATATGAGGGTTCTGGCTCAGGAACTCTGTTAGATGGCCAAAGTGGTATATTAGGACTGCTGCCGCCCTGGAGAGACACCCAAACCTGCTGTCTTTGTAGGAAAACAGCACACTGGAGACCTGCCTTTGCTCAAGGAAGAGGAGGAATTCCCTGTAGCGGTTCCAGGGTTTGTGGGAATACTCAGGAGCCACCAACTTGAGGCACATGTCCAATGCCTGTCACACTGGCATTCTTGCTGTCTACATTCAGATCCACCATGAAACTCTGTAGCACTTGCTCCATCTTCATATCGGCCTCCACTAACCGCATGACTTTATTCATGGCACTGCTGAAGCCCAGTGTAGTGTGAGTGCCACAAAAATCTGCCCTGCTGGTGTTTCCAAGTTGTACATCTCTGCCAACAGCTTTGAAAACCCTTTGCTGTGCTCTGTGCTGTCAGTCATATGTGCATATACAAGTTTATACACATCCTCCACACTGACTCCTCTGACCGACGCCAGTATTTCGAACCCCAAATCTACTTGCATTGCTATGTCCTCAGTGGTCTCTCGGTGGATTGGTAGGATAGGCAGAGGAAATGGGCTGTCTTGACCCACATGCAACCCTTGTACCATGAACTGGCCTACACCTTTCTTTGTGGTGCTGTCCGATGCATGTGTGATCATTTTACCCTTCCCCTTCTCCTTCTCAAGCTTTTCCACAACTAGACACAGACTTTGGGCCTCAATTTGCTGTAGAGCTGCCCTTATGCTTCTAGTACTTGGAACTGTATCCTTGTCAAAGATCTCATCACATTCCCCAGCACTTTTCCAAATGCGTCCAAACATAGTGTTGCCTACTTCAATTGCAGCTGAGCTCGCCTCACTGATAGAAAGTCCATGTCCTGAGAGATTGGCTATAGTTGTATAGAACTCATCCCGGACCTTTCTCTCGGACAATTGTATGTGTTGAAACTCTTGTGGTAGTAGATCTTCATCCATGTCTAAATCAGCAACATCTGTGAAGATTTTTTTCCTTCCTTTCGGTTCTGCTCGCATCTCACTCTCTTCACCCTCCTTTTGAAGCTGTGTGTCAGTCTCAGACAGCTGTCTCAGTCGCTTTGGGGGTGTTCCCTCTTTCCCTTCATCGCTGCTGCAGCTGGATATCTCACCAGTTTCAATCAAGATATCTGCGATATGGTCAAGAGTTTGATATGAGAACTGCTGGTCTCTCTTCCTCTGGTACTCTTCGCTCCTCTCCCTCAACCTTTGGGTTCGCATCATGCTATGGTACCAGACCGGTCCACACCTTTGGAACAGAACGTCCTTCGCCCCTAGCCGAAACGCGTTGGAGCACTTTTTTACCTTTTCTCAGCCATGTGATTTAATAAAGGCGTTTTATATTTCATAGATGAGTGCCTTGGCCATTTTCCTTTTGTTGCCTATGGACTTAGCCCTTTACCAAAGAGCACCATCATTTAACAAGAAATAAGATAAGTTAAACAGTTCCAAGCAGCACTCCTACCTTCTGTTTTTTCACATCCTTCGCTCTGTCTTCTGATCTTCATAGTATTTGTGTTCCATCTCATTCATGCTTACACACCACTCTTTCTCCAGTGATTGCCGGCGTATGGGGTCATGGGCAAATACATCAAAGAGCTCAGACTTTATATGAAATAACTCTTTGTATTGTTGAACAGCCAGTGAGTCGTCTTCCCCTGTCTGTCCATACCTCTTTCTGCCCTCACTGAACTGTTCTAACTTCCCCTGGATGGTGCTCAAGGAAACACAGAACACAGTGTCGTGGTAGTACTTGGCGTAGACCTGTTTTGCCACTTCCCTTGCTGCCATGGTTGTAGTCACTCTCCCATTGCCCATCTCCAAGTGGTACCGTATCATGCTTATGACACCCTGCAGTGTGGGGAGTTTTGTGGGTGGTTGGAAGTTCTTGGAGGGAGGAAAGTCGATATCTGCATTATAAATGTTGCCGGTAGATCTAGTTATGGACATCCGTCTGGGTTCTGCCATGCTTGATGTATGTCATTAGACTGATGTGACTTCTCTGAAAAAGATTAATATTCTAAATTAGATTAAGTGAAAAGCACTAGGTCTAAGAGAGTGTTAATTACTTCTTTACTGTCTCCTAAATTAATGTAATGTAATGTAACAGGTAAGTGATTACTGTATAATAAAATTAGCTGGCTAATTTGAGCAAACACGTGTCAAAGCAACTGTCGCACTAAGCTAGCTAGCTAGCTAGTTTTAGCTATGTTCAAAGCTAAAAGGGTGTAACCTGACACAAACCAAGCTAAATTACAATATAATATAATTATAATATCATAATTGTTAAAAAAGGAAATAACATACCTGCGACAACTCTGTTTAACTGCTTGTCCTGATGGTGTGTTGCTGTGTCATCTGCTTGGGGATTTCAACAGTTTGCTTGCAGTCAACCAGGAGCCAAAATGTATTATGTAAATGTACTTTATTACATTAGAACTTTGCAACATCTGACAGGTGAACAAAAGCGTTCTCTCAAGAATTTATTTAATATTTAATGAAAAAAGGGGAAAAACATGTCCGATTTAGTCTTTTGGCTGGGGTGGGGGGTTTATTTCATGATAGGTACCAACTTCCAATAAAAAATATCTCCCAAATTACCCAATGCACCATCCCTAAAGTGGGCGTAATCATTTTCCTTTTTTTTTTTTTTTTAGGCCATTTATCCCAGCCTCGGCCATCCCAACAGGACCCTCCTCAGTGTTGGCCACCTTTGCAGCACCCTCATCTGCATCAGTCCTTTCAGCCGTAGTTGCCTCTACACCATCCTCCTCTGTAGCACCCTCCTCTGCAGCAATCGCCTCTGTAACACCCTCCTCTGCAGTACCTGTCACAATTATTTCATCACAACCACAGTATGCTCTGTCATTGTCTACACCACTACGGTCTACTCCATCCCAGGCAACACCATCACCAGAGTCTCCTGTGTCTTTATTAACAACACCACCACAGAGTCCTACAGCCCAGGCAGCATAATCACAGTCTACTCCATCCCAGGAAACACCACCACCAGAGTCTCCTGTGTCTTTATTAACAACACCACCACAGAGTCCTACAGCCCAGGCAGCATCATCACAGTCTACTCCATCCCAGGCAACACCACCACCAGAGTCTCCTGTGTCTTTATTAACAACACCACCACAGAGTCCTACAGCCCAGGCAGCATCACCACAGTCTATTCCATCCCAGGAAACACCACCACCAGAGACTCCTGTGTCTTTATTAACAACACCACCACAGAGTCCTACAGCCCAGGCAGCATCATCACAGTCTACTCCATCCCAGGAAACACCACCACCAGAGTCTCCTGTGTCTTTATTAACAACACCACCACAGAGTCCTACAGCCCAGGCAGCATCACCACAGTCTATTCCATCCCAGGAAACACCACCACCAGAGACTCCTGTGTCTTTATTAACAACACCACCACAGAGTCCTACAGCCCAGGCAGCATCATCACAGTCTACTCCATCCCAGGAAACACCACCACCAGAGTCTCCTGTGTCTTTATTAACAACACCACCACAGAGTCCTACAGCCCAGGCAGCATCACCACAGTCTACTCCATCCCAGGCAACACCACCGCCAGAGTCTCCTGTGTCTTTATTAACAACACCACCACAGAGTCCTACAGCCCAGGCAGCATCATCACAGTCTACTCCATCCCAGGAAACACCACCACCAGAGTCTCCTGTGTCTTTATTAACAACACCACCACAGAGTTCTACAGCCCAGGCAGCATCACCACAGTCTACTCCATCCCAGGAAACACCACCACCAGAGTCTCCTGTGTCTTTATTAACAACACCACCACAGAGTCCTACAGCCCAGGCAGCATCACCACAGTCTACTCCATCCCAGGAAACACCACCACCAGAGTCTCCTGTGTCTTTATTAACAACACCACCACAGAGTCCTACAGCCCAGGCAGCATCATCACAGTCTACTCCATCCCAGGCAACACCACCACCAGAGTCTCCTGTGTCTTTATTAACAACACCACCACAGAGTCCTACAGCCCAGGCAGCATCATCACAGTCTACTCCATCCCAGAAAACACCACCACCAGAGTCTCCTGTATCCTTGTCAACAACACCACCTCAGCCTCCTGAAGAACAGCAAAAGTCACCCCAAACAACCAAAAAGCCCAAGCAACCACGAAAAACGAGAAAATTTAGAGTCTGCAACGCAGGGCTTCCAAGGTTCAAAATAAACATCAGCAAAAGAGAATGGAGAAAAATCAAACACAAAAATGGAAAATCACATTTGAGAGCACCTTGGTCCCATATATTTTACAAGCACATGATAAAACATAATCCATGCTGTCCATTAAAATTCACTTACCAGCATGTTAGGAAAACTCACAGTCGCAAAAACAAAAGCAATTACTTTTCTGCCACAGCAGTTTGTAGTTTCAAAAGCTGCAAAGCCACTTACCACATCAGAAGAATAACAAAACCATCACCTTCCCTGGAAAACATCCACTTTAGGGTGACTAGAATAGGCAAGGTGACACATGCGGAAATCAAACAAAAATTTCGTCCAGCAAAATACACGAGACGTGGCACAATAGCCAGAAAAGTTAAACAATTAGGGATTAGTAATTATTATAATGACAAACTGCGGAATACACCCAAGGATGACATTTTGGCTGGAAATATCACCAGAAGCCTAAGTCAAGATATTTTAAAAACAATAAGTGCAGAAATGAGAAAAACACAGCAGCTCCACAATGACTGTATCCTTGAGCTTATGTACACACTCAAAATCATAAAAGAAAGTGGCAGTCACCCAGCATCAAAAGGATACCTTGCGCGCCTGCAAATTGATCCTCTCTCTATTCACTTGGAGACTGAGTCTGGCCTCAACATTTTAGCAGAACATCTGAAAAGACGACCTGTGGCACTGTATTTAGATGCTACAGGTGGTGTTGTGAAAAACATCCAACAGGGCAAACAGGTTTTGTATTATGCTCTAGTACTACCTGGGATGGACAAAAACAAGCCACCTCTCCCTGTGACAGAGATGGTCACAGACAGCCACACTATACCATCCATTTGCAATTGGCTGATGGAATTCATAAGAAAGCTTTCTTTAATATCAAGGAGGAAAATCAGCCATGTTGAAACTGATTTCAGTTGGGCACTGATGACCAGTGTGTTGCTGGCCTTCAACCACGAAAGCATGCAAATTTCCCCTTTGAAGGGCACATTCTCTGGTACATGGGTCTGATCAAACACCATTCACAGTTCTTCATCTCTGTGCTGCCCATATTATAAAAGCTGTCAGCCAGGCAATTGGCCACAAAACAACACAAAGGTGGTTCAAAGAATATGCTACATACTGCTTTGCTGCTCTTCAAACATGTATGAGCATGGAAACAGCTGTTAAGATTTTCTATAACATGTGTATTGTCTTTCTTGCGGAAGAAGAAAATGATGCCGTCAAAGAAAGTATAAAACGTTTGGAGGAGCACATAAGGAATCACAAAATGGAGCCTGTGCCAGAGAGCTTTTTCCACTTTTCCTGGTCATCATCTTTTGGTTGCTTTATGTTTTGATGTGATCTATACAAGAGCTCCAGTGGCAGTTTATGTTCGTTGACATGCTCAACACATCGCCCCTGCAGTGATGTGAACATGAAGCGGATGAAGTCTGCTGGTCTCAAATGGCGCTTTCTCTGTAATACAGAGTTTTTCACCAGCCAAAACCAGAGTTGGACATGGCAGTTGGTGTCTCTGCCCTTTTGAGGACAGGTGGTATTTTCCTCTTCACCTCTGACATATCGGTGTAGGTCACCAAGCAGAATACCACTCCAAAGTGGATAGAGACCCATGTATCGTTTCAGCAGAACCTCCACAACACCTGGGCAAAAATATACATTTGCCTTGCCAGTTTTTTCCTCGGAGGGGGTGTCCCATACACAAAATAAATGTATTAGACATATATGATGACAATGTATGGCAAAATATACTGCTAAATATATTTCGACATATAAGAAGAAATGTATGTAGACATATATGGGAATACATTTCTAACATATATGTAAATATAGGAAGAAATGTATTTTGACTTATATGGGAATACATTTCTGACATGAAAATATAAGGTGAAATGTATTTTGGCATATTATGGAAAAACATGAAGAAACATATCACCATATATGACAATGCATGTTTGGACTTGTATGGGAATGTATGGGGAAATATATTTAGACATAATTAAAATACACAAAATGTGTTAAACACATGCAAGGCATCAATATAATTAAAGCGCTTCAAGACATTTGATATTCATTCAAATACATTTATAAATCAGTGTAAATTGAACATTAAACATTGACTGTACAAACATTCAGAAAAAAACACACACAAATGATTTCATTTTGAACCGAAGTTCTGCAATTTTGCTGTTAACAGCTGAGCCCAGCTGCCCCCGGGAAGCCTGTGGGAATCTTCTCATTGTTGCCTCTGAGGATGGAGAAGATGAGAGACCTTGTTTAAGTGTAAGGACTAAATAAATCATTTGCAGTGTTTCAAGGTGTTAGCGGTCTAAGTCAAGAACATGCACACAACTATCTCTGTGTGTGCAATTATAGTTTGATATTACATTGTGTTTCAATTATTATGCACTTGACAAGCAATCTGATTGAGAAAATGTTCAATCAACTCAAATAATGTTCAATCAACTTACCAAATATTGCATTGAGGGCCTCTGGGTCCAGAGGATCTTTTTGTTCTGCATAGGCCTCCCTTTTTGATTTCCCCCCAACAACAAAAAGTAATCAGGCAATCAAAGTCTTTTTGTTGACAAGTGGTGGAGAGAATAAAAAAGGGGGACATGTTAAAAGTGCTGAAAGTCCATGCACATTGCGCAAGTATGTAGTGCGTGTGTTGGGATGTGTTTGTTAGCGTTGAGGAGTGTGAGCTCAGGGTTAGTTAGGGGTGGGCAATATGACAAAAATAGAATATCACGATTTTTTAATTATAAACTCCCGATTTCAATTTTATCACGATATTTTTTATAGTAACACACATTAAACTTAAATTACACATTGAAGAAAAAGATTGAATGAATATACTTTATTCAACTTTGTGATCATCACCCAATGGCCGCTGACTGCTCTGCTTTTTGACTACGACACTGGAGGCCGCCATTGCTCCACCTTTGCTGTAGTACCTCCATATGACCGCTATTCCCTCATTGGAATGCATTGGACTTTAGACACGTTAAAAACAACGTTAATGCCCGGTGCCTAATGGTTTAGAAGTGGCTAGAGCTAGATATTCCTCCTGTGATTACGCTGGGTTAAAAACAATCTGGGGCACCGGGCTTTTTATCGTAGAAATACATTTTTGAAATCTTGCATAATTAATGAGGGCCTGACTTTGATTGACAGGCCGTTTAGGTCGCTGCCTGGCCATGGGCGCGATTACAACAGAAATACACGCCCATTACACGCCCCGCGAGGGCCAAGCAGGGCCGGGTCTACAGTCAAGATCCCGCCCTTATGCCCTTTTTAGGAACATGCTTCATCAGAGCTGGAGAGGAGGAGCCTGTAAATCTGCCATGATTTCCCCCACGAACGTGGTCATTGTGGTAAACGGGGAGGAGTGAGGAGGAGCTGTCTATTCTTTATCAGTCTATGTCATCAACACAGCAAAAATAGACTTAGAAATAACTCCATACAATAAAAGTAAAATAGTAACACTAAGTTTGGTAAAGGCTTGTTGTTCGTGTCTGTTGCTGTTTGACATCTTTTCTGAGATGTTTCTCTCATGACGTCAAGCTGCTGTGATTCAGCGCTCTGTTGCTGTCTGACCCTTTCACAATAAGAGTCTTACTAAAGCGATAACATACCGTGACCTTTATTGTGTGAAAGGCAAACCAAGCAGTTCGTTATAAGTTTTTACTTGACTAAAGGTGGACAAGTCTTATATTTTCAAAGACACGGATAAACGGCGCATTTGTGAACACGGTCCAGGATTTAAATTAAACAAATCAGAAGGATGCGGCGCCTACAGAACTGTAAGGACGAAGGACACGCTCGCTTCTTCACACATGTGCCGCCAGGTAAATTAATACACACACGCTGAGATCTACGCAGAGCAGCGGCGTTGGGTAAAAGACACTGACATAAACACAGCTGAACTAGAGACAGAACGCTGGGTTCAAAGCTCTAGATTGAGGAGCCTGGTCGTGTATGTGACTGTAGAGGAGCGTCTCGCTGCCAAACGCTCGCATTAGCGTCCGACATTGCGTAGCAGAACGTTAGCAGCTTGGGTTTACTTCACTGACGGTGAAAAGAGTCAACTGTGCAGAAGTGCTTTGAATTGTGATAAAACGATCACACAAACATCACAGATCGTCAGCTCTGGAGATCGTAAGACGGTCTAATGCGCCTACACAGGCTTCAGAGGCAAAATGAATGCGATAAATTATCTCACTGCTGAAGCATACGAGACAAAACGAAGTGCAGCCAAATTCAGCTTATAACGAGTCAGCACAGAGCAGCTCTGTCTCATTCAGGGCAGTGGACACATATGGGGAAACCATATGTGTCCACTTAGTCTGCGCTAATCCACCTCTGTCATGGTTGGATCAAAGATTTACACCAGTCTTCGGTAATGACAAGTCAAGGGTAGCGTTTCATTGAAATAATAATAATTAAATAATCAATCAATCAATCAAGCTTTTTTTATATAGCACTTTACAACAACACCAGGAGGACCAAAGTGCTTCACAGAAAGATTTAAACAATATAAAAACACAAAATGATTACAACCCAGACACAATTAAGTGTGCCCTAAGTATTAAAAGCAAGTTTGAAAAGATGAGTCTTTAATCTGGATTTAAAAAGGGATAGGTCCGTGAGAACACGCAGACTGAGGGGCAGGCTGTTCCACAGTTTAGGCGCTGCAACCCTAAAGGCACAATCGCCCCACTGTTTGTAGTGGGACCTGGGCACGTCCAGAACCATTTGATTGGCAGACCGGAGAGCACTGCTGGGGCGATGTACGGTCAACAACTCAGTCAGATATAACGGAGCGAGACCATGAAGAGCTTTAAAAACAAGCATTAACATTTTAAAATCAATCCGAAAACGGACCGGAAGCCAGTGCAGGCAATAATGAGGCAATACCTTTTAGATTGCTCCTCAGGAGCACCTGTAGTGGGAAGACTCCCATGAGTAGTATTCTGACCATCGAGGTTGGAGAGGGAGCATGAACTGCTGCCCTCCACACCACTTTGGGGCAGCAAACTTTTGACCCTTTTATTATTTCGATCTAAAAGAACAGAGACACATGAGCGCAAAACAGGGATGTCAGATTGACTCATAGCATGCACAGAAACATCACCTTGTGACTTCAGTCAAGCTTTATATAAGAAATATACTGGAATTCTATGGACACGGGATGTATAGGGTAAGGTTACTGTCAATAAAGACATGCTGGTGGGTAACATTTTTAAAAATATTGTGACAACCCTAGCCTGGCCATAGCCATCCGTAAACTCTGGACAATTAACATTTCCCTACATGTACGTCTGGGCCTGATCTCAGTCGCGGTGATACATTGGTTGGATTTCACCATTCAGCATATTCAAGCATATGCGGGAAATGATAACTGACCGGAGTTTACGAATGACTAAGGCCAGGCTAGCGAATGGGTAAAATCAGATCCAATCATTTCAAACTTTAAAAGGGAGTTCACCCCTCCCACCTGAAAATGGAGCTCAATTGTGAAGATCCAGACCCTGTGTACAAAGTGAAGGTATGGCAAGACCAGGCTACGAGAACCTACCTCTGCTCCTCCTTTGTCCTCGATGTTCCCCTATTTGAGAAAACATATTACAGTGGTAGCTTGGAAATCCAGTAAAAAAAAAAGAATGAGAAATGTTATTATTTTAAATGAGACTTATAATTGGCTGCTGGATTAAATTTTGGGACACAATAATAGTTTGACAACCTTTGCATCTTTATCCTCCACGTTCCCCTTTGGTGTCAAGAAATTTAAGATAAGATAATCCTTTATTGATCTCACAACGGAGAAATCCACCATCAGCCAAAACATAAAACTTAAGTAATTTTTGAATATTACTTGGACAACGTACCTCTGCCTCGTCAACACCCCTCTTCTGTGTCTAAATGAAAATAAAATTCATACAGTAATTCATACAGGAAGTCAAAACACAAAGAATTTCATGAAATATCACATTGGTAGCCTGTAAATCCACACAAAAGTTTCTCCTTGAGCATGGATGTTTTGAGCCAATGTGATTGAAACATATGAACAGTAGTAATTGGCTCTAGCCTGGTCATAACCAGCAATGATACGCGTGTCAATGTATAAACAACCCGCACCCGACCGACGTTTTCAACTAACCCGCCCGCAACTCGGACCGCAAAAAAAAGATGAAAAAAACCTGACCCGAATTTTTAAAAGTGGTCCATGCTCATCGTAGCTGTAATGTTTGCACATAAATGTAAAGGTTGCACTTTCCCGTGGGGCTACCTGTACCTCTGGGTGTTCAACCAGGTCTAAACCAGTTCAACCAGTTAAATGACTTGACTGACTGCCTATTGTATTCCCACACTGCATTCTCAAAGTTTGTTTGGTTTAATTTGTTGGGCCAGTGCACTCACATGAGATGCATGTAAACACACCACTCTGGATTGCAGCCGTGGGCTACTTGTACCCTTGGGCATCATTCATCCTGAACTATTGTACATGTTTTTAGTGATAGTGAAAACCAGAGCACCCAGAGGAAAGCTACGCAGGAGAACATGCAAACTCTACAAAGAAAGTCCCCAAAAGTTGGCTGATTAAGATACTTCAGTATGAATCTTATAACTTACCTCAGTTGCAACACTGGGGAGATTGGCTGGGGTTGGCTGAGGCTCAGGTGTCTAAATCGAGAAAAGTAAAATGTCAGACAATAAATATTTTACTTTCATATTAAATGTTGAATACATGTTCGAGCTAAATGTTCAGCTTAATGGAATGTACAAGCTGGTGTTAGTGAGTAAGTTGTGCGGGGTTCAAACCAAATGCGGCCAACGCCTCCAGAGCATCAGGTTTACACTAAAATACATAAGGGTCATGCCTCGGGGAGCGTCAAGAGATCCCGTAGTGCGTCCCCCACCGACTTTGCGATTTGAAGCCTTTCGCGCGTGGGAAGCTTTTGACTGACGCACGTCCAGCGCCTCGAAAGCGGCCGGCGCTTGAGTTGGAATTGTTGAACTTTTTAGAGAAATTCGCGAGCGTCAACCAATCAGCTCTAATCGATGTGAAAACGAGAAATATGCACGAATAAAGGCAATTAAGTTTATTTATTCGTACACAAGGCAACTCAATGCTAATTAAGCCCCATCTACATAAAGCAACCTTTTAACAAAGATCACACACTGATCAACACTATTTTGAAGTTTATTGCTCACATTTCACCCACAACGGGTCGTAGTCGATCACTTTTCTCCCGGAGCTAGCTGTGTATAGAAATTATTATTTCGCCGCTTAAAGTTTAAACCCGATTTCTCCTGTTCAAACAGTGACATTTTTTGTTTTGTCCCAAACTTGTTTCTAGCTCTCACAGTCCCTCCTGTGTATTCAAATTGTTCAAAGAATGTAATTACATGCACATTTCACACCCATATACAGCCTTGAGTGGTAGGGATGGGTATCGAACCCCGATACCGGCACTGGGTGTTAGGAGTCCAGTGCCTCCCATCTGTGTTTTGCCCCACCCTCTTGTCCCTGTCTGTTTGGAGCTGGGCGGAGTCATCACACCCTGGAGCTTGCAGCCACTCATCACCACTCACCTCCAGTATTTGAAGCCTCTTCAGTCCTCCACTCTCTGCCAGATCGTCCGTTACCTTATGTGGTACCTACTTTGGCTCTTGAATTTTTTGCAACCTAAGCTTTGAAAGAACTTTTGTGACAAACCTGTAATTCTACTCTCTTCTGTGCAGTTCTCCGCCCGGCTCCAGACTCACCTCCAGATACCTCCACCGCCCCGTACCTTGTACCTCCGGTCCTGTTTTCAACCCTTGCCTGTTTTTTTGGAATAAATCTGTTAAACCCTTTTTTTGGAGTCTGTCCTTAGAGTCACTCTGGTCCTGTCGTTACAACACCGGGGCCCACGTGTGCCGGTCCACCCGGACCGATAAGCTCCAGCCTTAACGGTCTTCTTAACGGGGCCGCTGCGCTAATCACACGCGCGCAAATAATCACAAAAAAAAGTCTGGATGCATTCGTTGCATCGGATCTGTTCTGGGGTCCCGCTACCCCGCACGAGAGCGCACGGGCCCATCACCACGCTCTGCCACTGCCCTGTCTCAACCGTGTGCAGCGAGACAGGTGCGTGCGGGAAAGACACGCTGTGTTAGACATTCAACACGTGCTGAATCTACTCAGAACCCACCGAGCTGCTGCCGCTAACCCGCTGTAAACCAAACGTAACGACTTTGTATTGAACAGACAGACGAGCCACGCGTACTTTTTTTTCTTTCACAAATACTCGAACTAAACACTTTCGGGTGGAGTCTGTTTTTCCACAAACTGCGCACACGGCATCGTGTACGTGCACACGCGTGCGTGCTCCCACGTGCACGTCAGCGCGAGGCGGTGTTGACCCACTGGACACAAGCTGAGAGGCAGATGACAGGAAGTAACTCGAGTCTAGTTCATTATTTTACTGCATAAGTTTTCATTTGGACTCAGTCCTCAGAGCTACAGCCAAAACAGCCTTGATTTACTATATTATAATAATGATTAATATTAGTATTTTAACTCCCATATATTAACTACAGAATCTTTAGAATGTTGTGATGTCACGTGAACCTATTGTTCCATTTAGACATCTCTTTTTTTTATAATACTGATACAGTATATCACCCAGTCCTACTATGGCATAAAATAAAGTTCAAATCCACTTACTACATTTTGGGCCCGCTGTAGCCTGGTTTTACCATACCCTCGTACTTGTTTCGTACAGAGGGTCTGGACTTTCTCAATTGAGCTCCGTTTACAAGTGGGAGGGGTGAACTCTGTTTAAAGTTTGAAATGATTGGGTCTGATTTTATCCAATCACTAGCGTTTGGTTGTGAAGTAATGCGCCCGGCCGAGTCAAGCTATGCTTGACGTCACCTACAACACCCGCCTCCCCCGCTCGCTGAATGGTAGGATGAAATTCAACCGATTGAATCGCAGCCATTGAGATCAAACCCAGACGTACATGCAGGGAAAAATATTTGACCGGAGTTTACGGATGGCAAAGGCCAGGCTAGGCCCGCTGTAGCATCTCCATGATTTGGGGGATGACTTTGAGACGGATGGGGAGAAAAACACATACATTTGTAATATACACATATATGGCAGTAATATACACAGATCATCTCCGCCTGTCATGTGTCGTGTGTTTCTGTATACTAGTATGAGTGTTCACGGAGGTTTTTCGTTTGGGTCGGAGGCACCGCTGCTTTGGTTTGCGATGTTGATACATCCGTTAGCGAACAAGCCACGCAAAAAGGCAGTTTTACCCATACGCTCGATCAGTTTATATGCGTTTGACTGTGTGAACCCAGGTTGCTATTGAAGGCCCTGACTGAAACCCCATGGCTCGGCACTGTTTTTACCTGACTCATGGCACGCACAAAGACCAGACACGTATGCATCAACTCGTCTAAACTCAAGTAATAACATATCTCTGTATTTAAAATAGTGGCCTATTCCTTTAAGTTAACAGAAAGGGATGCATTTGTCAATAAAAATATCCTTACCGTTCAGGACGTTGTCTTTAAGTTTGTCGTTTTCCCTCCGGAGCTTCTCAATCTCCTGCCTGAGGTCAGTGTTAGTTTTTTGGAGCTGCTCCATTTTCCTGAGCTCCCACATTGCAGCATCAGGCCGCTGACAGGAAGATGAAGCCTGTGAAATGGACATACCAGGGATTGAAATTAGCACCAGCCAAATATTTATGTTCTTTAAAGTAAGCCCAAATAGTTGGTAGTTAGCCTAATGATTTGTCGATGCCAATAAAACCAGCTAATGGGCCAACTGTCCAAGTCGAAGTGTAAGACATGGTTATTAGGTCAATGCATGTGTGAGTTCAGGGTGGTAATGGCTCTTGAAGAAAAAAAAAAGAAAAAACATATTCTTGAGTCTATTCTTGCCATGATGCACCTATAGCATATACCTTAGGGCAGCAGGTGAAACAGGTAAGTAAGTAAGTAGTGCCCATGCTTAACTATTGGTATGGTGAAGAGATTGTGATGATGTGGGGCTATTGTAATTCCAAAGACCTGGGTGACTTGATGCATAGCATCCTGGATCCATGAAATAAGTGGCATTTAAAAAATATTATTCTGCCTGCCAAAATGAGAATTTAACATTTGGGTTCACATATTTTTGCACCCTGTATTTTAATGAAAAACATACATTTATTATGGTACATTATTCATTTACAAAGAAAACTGGTGGCCTAAAAGGTTGTTCTTTTCCCCTTATTCGTTTAATCAACGCATGAATATCAATTTCCAAAAGATGATTTCTGACAAACTTATCACTTCTATAATTTCCACCACACACACACACAACTAATCTTTTTACTTGGTGGGTCCTCTGCATATTTTTTACTTGGTGGGTCCTCAACATATTTTCGGTTGCGCTTCACATTTCTTTTTTGGGAACTAGTCTCCTTTTGCATGGCCTCCATGTGCTCTCCGATCATGTGGTGCAGCAAAGTGGAGCGCTCTACAGTTTATAGAAAGTAAAGGCCAAAAAGATGAGAACTAATGATGGAAGGTCTTTCCACCTCCACAGAATAAACTTCTTTTTTTTTTATCGGGCTAATGCAGTGAATCAAAAATTAATCATGACTCACCTTGCTCCATAAACTCTCAAAGGTAAACCTAGAGCCCACTCTACTTGAAGAATACATGAAACACTTAGGAGTGTTATAATTTCTCACTGTCCACATGCCATTGACATTTGAGTGAAGACATCACCACTAAGGGGTCTACCCCTTATTCTGACAAACCGAAAACCACATCATTCCAATACTCATCCATTGCGATGTCCTGCCAATCTATCCTTAAGGTTAGGGCTTATGTACGGTTAGTTAGTTCTAGTCGGCCCACATATTTTTAATAATTATCTTGTGTGTCGGAATGGCAGGACGTTGCACTAAAGGGCACTCCGACAAAGGGAATACAAAAATGTCAAAGTGCCGGATGTTTGATAAAAAATGGAAATGCCCCCATTCCGACAATTAGACCGTAATGTCTGTGTCGAAATCTCGGTATGTAACCGCTAGGCTAGCTAGCTAATCTCTTTAGCTATCTTTGATTAGCTGACCCGGCTTACATGTTAATTATGCCATATACATTCATGGACAAATTACAACCGAACATGAAGCTTTACTGAAACAAACAAAACTCACCTTCAATGTTGTGAACTTTGGCATTAAACATCTGCCATCCACCCTGCGGCCTTTTCCCTTCACGCCACTCCACGATGTACAGACTGTCCCTGTTCTGCTCCCACTCCTCTTCCACAAAGCCACGAATGTGACTTTTTGGGATGACAGAGTGTTTGCCGAGGTCTTCACCCTCGGTCCACTCTACCCACACATACATTGCTTATAGAATACCAAAAAAAAATAAGTATTTGCGCGATGACCGGTCTCGAAGATGGTGGATTTGACCGTTGGACTAATCTGAATTGACGTATCACTACGCAGCCAAAGCAAGCACGCATCCATACGCCAAGTAGTTCCTCACGCGCATAACCAACGGACAATTGATCCGCCTTTCATCCTCAGTCTCAGCGGCGATGAAGCGACAATATGACAGGATTCCCAAAAGGATTCCCAAAATAACTTGTAGATGGAGGTAAGTACCATCTTGACTTGTACCCTAGCTAGATTATTTTTTTAATGTATTTATTTGAATTAGGACAGTGCACATTAATCAACACGTCAGCCAAAAGCATCAATGTAAATGTACCAGAATTTGCGTGAGAGCTAAATTGCATCCGTTGTCCTAAGGCAGGTAAAGAAACATTGACAGAAGGAAAATACAAACATAGTACAAAGAACAGAACAAAGTTACAGTCACAGAGGTCAGTTACAAGGACAGACACAGGTAAGATAACATAACACGCCCAAGAAATTGATTAAGCATTGAACTTTAATTAAACTACCTGTGAGTGCAAGATTGATTTGTTTTTAACCAGATTTTTAGGACCTTTTTAAAGGTGTGGTAATTGTCACAGTTCCTGATATGAGCAGGCAGCGAGTTCCAAAACTGCGAGCCTCTGATAGACTCCACCGTTTGACCGAATTTAGTTCTACGACGTTGCACAATACAGTCTCCTCTGGTCAGAGCTCTGGTATTTACTCGAGTGTTACTTATTTGTGATATAAAATTCCTTAATGGTGGAGGGGCAAAACCTTTTAAAACTCTAAAAACTAAACAGGCATCCATGAACTTCTGATAGCCATCAAAATCTAAAATATTATACTTACTTACAATGTGGCAGTAATGATAATGTAAAGGCTTTCTATCCAGAGTTTTCAATGTTTTCTTAAAGAGATAAATAGTTACCCCGCATTATGTCTGTGTAAGTTCTCAGTCGTACAGGAGTTGTCCATCTTCAATGAAGGTACTTGATTCATCTTTTGTACTCAGTAGGCGAAACGTTGGAAGACTTCAACTACCGATTACAGAAGATGAATCAATTGATTGTACTTAAGTACCTTCATTGAAGTTATCCCGCATTAGATGAGTGAAGTTGAGACTTGGCCTTGTACTACCTTCACATAGAACGTGATGGAAAAAGAGAAACGGCTGGTATTATTTGAATATTTTGAAAGTTTGCTTCAATGTCTGAAAAAAAAAATAGTGTATGTATCAGAGATGGGAGACGCGAGTCAAATGACTTGACTCAAGTCAGACTCCAGTCGCAATTTTTTTCTGGACTTGAGATTTACTTGATTAAAACTTGACTTGACTAGAGAGTTACTGTTTGTGACTTGGACTTGAGGCCAGTGACTCTCAATGACTTGCTGTGACTTTATAGTTATAGAAATGCGTATTTCTTTGGATGCATTAAAGGAATAGGCCACCGTTTTTACATACTGACATATGTTCTTACCTTACCTTAGACTAGTTGATATGTACCTGTCTGGTCTTTGTCCGTGCGCTCTGTCATGCAAACGGAGCACAAACGCAGCCTCTTCCACATACTGTATGGTTCCAAATCAGCTCCTGTTAGAAGCTACCAAACTCTTCCACGTTGTCCCTATTTAAATACAGTTACGTGACGTGTTACACTACAAAGTATAGTAACACAGAAATGTAACATGTCGATTTTCTCAGCGGATAAAAAGGGGTACTATATTGTGAGGCGTAATAATCCGAGGAGCACTACGTCCGCGCACTAACTCCTAAAGACTTCTCTCCCGTTCACTTCCGTCAATAGAAGCAGCGTGACTTGTAGTGAGCGGGAGAGAAGTCTTTAGAAGTCTTTTTGGTAGCTTCTAACGGGAGCTGATTTGGAACTATACAGTATGTGGAAGTGGCTGCGTTTGTGCTCCGTTTGCATGACAGAGCGCACGGACAAAGACCAGACAGGTACATATCAACTAGTCTAAGGTAAGGTAAGAACATATGTCAGTATGTAAAAACGGTGGCCTATTCCTTTAAACGTTTTCTTCAGTGAGTGTAGAGGTGAAGATTCATATAAATGTATTAAGGACAGGAAAACGTTCGAAACAATGACGGAAGCTACGGCGCGTATACAGACGGCCTCCAGAACGATGATGCGTAAGAGTTGGATTCATGACAGAAATCTTGGGGGCTTGAATCTACTTTAAGCAGGAGCGAATCCGAGTTCACAGGGCCTGGGGCATTACAGCGGAACCACTGACAGAAAAACCACCAGAACTAACAAAAATAAAAAAATAAAACTTATATTTATCTTTCAGACTGCAGGGAAAAGCAGCTCATGTTTAAAAGACTCTGTTTCCATTTTTATTAATTAGGTCCCCCCAGGCCCCCTTTCTTAAAATGCTGTCCCAGTAATTTTGTACATAGATTGGAGCATTTAAAATATATATAGTTTAAATATTGTGGCTATTTATTTAAATATTGATTAGACTTTAAATCCAAATCCAATAGATTTTAAAACGTTTGTTAGAACTTTGTTAGAATTTTGTTAGAACTTTGTTCTTTAAATTTGTCAGTAGATTAAACACATTTAAAAAAAAGAAATTAGCCTTAACGCTGATGCTGCCATTTGAGGTGACTTGCCGGCTACAGAAAGACTTGACAAAAGCTATGACTCGACTTGACTTGACCCCATGACCAATTGACTTGGACTTGCTTGGGACTTGGACCTTCACGGCTTGGCCTTGACTCGAGACTTGCATTTAGTGTCTTACTCCCACCTCTGGTATGTATGTGTTCGCCAGTGAATTTCGACACCTCTGGTGTGGGCCCTTATACTTATAATTGCATGAAAATGAATGGGGGTATATGGCCAACTGTCATACGGAGCCCCACGGGTGCGTGGGGGAAGTTGAAAGCTTTCCAAAAATGTATAATATGTTGTTGTCGCGAAAGCGACTATATTGTTTTTGCAAAAAATATTCTTCTTCTTCTTTATTCTTCTTCTGCTCTTTGAGCAGGAATTTGACCCCCTGAACATAGTCGAAAACTCACCAAACTCACCCGCCTCTGCAGGTTGGAGCCATCATTCACATGGAGACACGAAAAATCTCGTTTTGATGTTTACTCACAAAGATTAATGGCACCAACAGGTGGTCGGCCATTTTGGGAAAAATCGAGTAATCAGCGCCGAAGGCGCCATTTCTCGCCTTTGCTCTTTTATAATCTCGACCTAGGGTGGCAGCGACATTATAACCACGTAGGGCGCGGCAGCTCCTCCCGGTTATTGCGGCGGCAACCGGCGTCAACCGGCCCACGAGACCCGCGAGGGCCTCTCGATGCCGCTTGCGGCTTTAATTGTGGCATTCTTTCTGTTGGCAAATATCAATAAATAATAAACTAGATTAAATGTACACTTAAAAAAATGGTTTTAAAAGAAGTAATTTTGGTCTGCGCATGCGTAGTGCTGCTAAAGATACAAAGTGGGCCTCCGGAGGAGTGGCAAGTCTATCACCTGAAAAGATATTCACAGATTCGGCTTTTTCGGATCAATAACTCATCATCGTAACATTGCTTTCACAAAAACGACACTTCAGTGCGATCACGGTAAAGGGGCACTACGACCTACAATCGTATTTTCCTCAAAACAAGCCGCCCTCCGTGCTGGGAGACTTGCATTGGCCTCTACGCAGACCCTGCTGGTGCTCGAATGCGCAGGGACCGTCTACAAATGGCAACACTGAAAAATAAGATACAGAAATATTCAATAGCCTTGACCTAAGACATGTGTAGTGTCATTAAAATTGCGTGTGTGTGTTCTTGGATTGGAAAATTATTATGATTTTAAATATTGTTTAACATCCTTATAGGGCAATCTTTAGCAAAATCTCTTTGTAAAGGTGTATGGTAAAAAAACAACATTAAAAGTCAACTTTATCACATTTCTTTGGATAAAGTTTTTTTTCTTTTCATTTCAATTATGTTTTATCATTAAAATGAGTCAAAAGTATACCATTGCATGTTGTATTGTCACACATAACACCTTAATCACATACTTTGAAAGAAGTGGTTTCAAATTAAAAAATTTGCAAAAATGTGCAATAAGTACACTATTACATGTTGTACTGCCACCAAACTCACATCATACATAAACCATCTCCCCTTGATCACACTACAGCTCCCAGTTTGGTCACATATAGGATATACTCACATCATATGAGTTTTCATAATAACAAAATCTGTGCGTATATATATATATATATATATATAATTAATATCTTGAAGGTGAATTAAGTACACCGTTGTTGGCAGGATTTTAACCCCCATGGATTTCTACTCCATCGCCTTAACCACTCGGCCACAACAACACATTCATCACAGCACATCCATCGGAACACTGCAACGACAAGAGGGTTAACCTGATCTCAAAATATTCCACGCCATAAATGCTTTGAGGTCGACAAGAGAATATGCACTCAGCCATGATGAATAACAGCTGGAGATGCTGGGGATTGAACCCAGGACATCATACATGCAAAGCATACACTCTACCACTGAGCTACATCCCCATCTTGCACAGAAAGTTTTGCTTGACTCTTAGATATTACTAATATACTATATTATACTAATATAATATACCGAGGGGCTCATTACATGGTAATGTAGTGTCCAGGACAACGAAGTAGTCTCATAAAAAGAATGAAGTGTCTCCAAAACTCCTTGGGAACATTGACAGTGCAGTGCAAGCCTTTGTCCAGATAACTGGTACTACATCTGAAGCTGAGTGACTCTGTGGCGCAATGGTAGTGCGTCTGACTCCAGATCAGAAGGTTGTGTGTTCAAATCACATCAGGGTCAATTTATATGCCTGGAATCTATTGCAACACAACAATCTCCACTGGTGTGAAACAATTTTGTCGGCGTCTCAAAGAATGCAAGACTAGAGTGAAAGCGCAACAGACAAAAACCCAAATAGGAACATTCCTGCGATGGCCGGGAATCGAACCCGGGTCAACTGCTTGGAAGGCAGCTATGCTCACCACTATACCACCATCGCAAAGCCATTGAAACATTTTTACAGTGCATGTCGATTGGCATACGTATATTGAGTTTGTGTGGGATTAGAACGGCGAAATGCTGCCTTTTGGTCAAAGTTTCAGTGGGCTTTGAAAGGAAATCCTAAAGCAGCAAGTAAAGTCCAGGGGTCTCATTTATAAAACTTTCTGTGAGAATCTGCCTATAAGAGCACGTACGAGCAAAACCCAAACTCCACGTACGGAGAAAAAACAAGGGATTTATGAAACCCTCCGTACGTGCAGCACCACGTAATCTCCCCTTCACTGATTCCACCTGCAGCAGAAATGTGCGCATATGACCCCTCCCCACGTCACGCCCCCATGTCACCATATAAGGACACACAAAGTAACTTATGAATGAGATTGACCTAAACTTGAGGCGATACTGAGAGGGTTTTACCGAGAGGGAGGGGCCACATGCCGCAGCAGTGACAGCAGAGGCCGGGTGGATCTTTACTGACATGTACCGCTGTTTCTCTGATCACAAGTAACCTTTTGGCAGAGTGCAGTGTCTCATCAATAACACTTTTGGAAATACACTTTTAGAACGTAAAGAAGAGCCTTTTAGACGCTGATTGTGATATTTGCCAGTGCCATTCACGGAGCTCAAATTTCCTGAATAAGCTTTTAATCACTCAGATATTATTTCTTGAAATTTATAAATGAGACCCCAGGCCCATAGTAAGAACTTTAGTTTATGTCAATTTTGCCCCACTGTTTTCAATCAAATATTCCCATACCGGGAGTTGAACCCGGGCCACCTGGATGAAAGAAGAAGAGAAGAAAAAAAGAGAGGAAAAATCATTAAGTCATTGGTTCGATCCCCGCTTGGAACATATTTCAATGAATGCATCAAAGTGATATGAATTTATGTAATATCACTTAAAAAATATACAAATAGGATTGGTATGAATAAAAATGCTTTGTTATGATAATTATGACCGGTGTAGCTAGCAAGTGCGATTTATTATTGCAGAGAGGATATAAAGGACGAGCGGTGGTCATATTTTGTACCTCTGTGCGGTACATCTAGTAATAATAATGTGAAAAGGAGAAAATGCAGATTAAATAATGTGATAACATATTTTTTTTAAATATTGATTGGGCCAACAAGTTGCACACTCTTGCCAGGATTTGCACCTGGAGTCTCCCACCCAAAGGATGGATGTGTTACTATTACACCACAAGAGTTGTTTTTTTGTTGTTTTGTTATGTTTTTTGAAAATAGTTGCAACAGCAACACATTTTTTTTTTCTATTTGCAACAGCAAATATACCCTTTGAACAGTGAATGTGAACATATTTTCTTAAAATAAATAAAAAACATATATTATTTGTAAAGACCAGCAGGGTAGTTAAGCACTATGTTGATTATATCTCCGGTACAAAGCTTTGGTAACCATAGAAACGGGAGGCATAGAAACGGAAATCAGCTTGAACGGAAGAAAAAAGACGAAAGATAAAGTCTACAAAGGTTCACGGTTAAAAGGAAAAGGCCACGGAAAAGAACAGTTAAAAACTACAAGGGTTAGCGTCGGTCAATTGGGGAACAAGGTTTGTAAAGTTAATGAATTATATATTTAAGATACTTGAAATGTTTATTGTACTTTTGGTAACGCTAATGGAAGGTAACTGATGTAATGAGCTATAACGGTCAAAATGTAACGTATGGTTTTATTTGTTTTACATAGCTCTTACGTTGGTTGATGACGACACGGATGGCAATAAAAGTCACTTAACCATCAGTTCTGGACTTCTCAATATTGACTGGATGCTACAGTAAGAGCTTGACCACCGCCATTCGCTGCGTAACTGGTTTCAACGTCCAACGGCAATACCCGCGACGTCCAGCAGATGGCAGAAGTTGGTCAGAAAACAAAACGTTCAACGAAAGGTACTCAAAATGGAAGAATTACAGGCTGCTTCAGTTAGTCAAATAGACATAAACGAACAGATTACAAGTTTACAACAAGAAATTCAAGATTTAAAGGACTCACTTCGCGATGAAAGTGAGGATAGACAAAACATTAAAGATTCAATCACATGCAAAGAACAAATCTTAACAGAGCTTCAAGACAAAGCCCAAAGCATGTCAGTGTTGCCAAGACGTTCTGAAAGAGTAGTACAAACGGAAAAGATGATAACATTCCAAAAGGAAGAAATGAGTAAAAAAGAAAAAAGACTAGTAACTCTTTATGAACAATGGAAAACACAGGTACGCGAAACAAGAGAAAGATTAAAGTTTGATATCACAGACAAGGAGATGTCAGAACTTGCAGACATAATAGAGCAAAAGAGAGATGATGTACTAAAGTCATATTCAGAAATAAGAAACCAAATGGCACCATCATCTGACATATGGAGAAAGATTGATGCATGTGATGCAGTAACGCATGACATCGTACGGATAATTCTGGAAAGATTAAGTGGTGTTGAAGATTTTGATGCAGAGCACGAGAGAACTCGCTTACGTGGACTTTTAGAGCATGACTACGCCCAGTCCATATATGGCTCAACCGCAGCATCAAATCGGTCCACAGCTTCACAGCTCACAGCAAAACGAGCCGACGCAGCGGCAGAACTAGCTGCAAAAGAGGCTGAATATGAGATCGTACTAGAGGAACAGAGACAGCAGGAAAAGATAAAAGCTCTCGAGGAGACGCACAAGAAACAAATGGCAGCCCAAACATCTGAGTTGGAACGCTTGAGAGCAAAGAAGGACGTGAAAGCAGCTCGAGCTAGGTTTGAGGCATATGACAGAGAGTTATTACAGGTGGACAATGAACATTCATTAAAAGGTGAACAGGTGAGCCCATACATCACACCCAAACAGCCCACACCAGCGCTCTCTTTCATTCCTGTGCAAACAGCTCCCCCTAGTGTCACTCAACTAGCACAAGCAGTGCAAGACAGCATAAAAATGAACAGACTTCCCACACCAGAACCAACAGTGTTTAGTGGCGAACCAATAAGCTTTATTGAATGGAAATCCACATTCATATCACTGATCGAACAAAAGGGCATCTCAGCAGCAGACAAGTTGTACTATTTGAAAAGATATGTAACAGGCCCAGCTCGCAAATGCCTTGAAGGGACTTTCTTTAGAAATGATGAAGAGGCATACCAAGATGCTTGGGACAAACTAAACCAAAGGTACGGCCAGTCATTTGTGATACAGAAGGCATTTAGAGAAAAGCTATCAAACTGGCCAAAGGTGCAGTCTAGAGATGCTGATGGACTAAGGGCTTTTGCAGATTTCGTAAATGCATGCATGCTTGCAATACCTCATGTAAAGGGGCTACAAATACTCAACGACAGCGAAGAAAACCAAAAACTGTTGCACAAACTACCAGACTGGATAAATGCAAGATGGAACAGGCAGGTAACAAAGACTTTAATGGAGGGCGGTGAGTTTCCAAGTTTTTGTGCTTTCGCCTCCTTCCTCTCTTTAGAAGCTGAAGTCGCCTGCAACCCAGTCACCTCTATTCACGCACTTCGCTGCACTGAAACAAACAGCGACAAAAGGAACACAAAGGAAATCAAAAGGAACAAGGCAAGTGTATTTAACACAAACACAATTAAACAAAGTGATAAACGGACAATAGCAAAAACACTTCACGGCTCTCAATGTACAATGTGCCAAGGCACACATCAGCTTCACAAGTGCCCAGACCTCCTAAAAATGTCTCCAGAGGACAGAAAGAAACATGTCTTCATGATGAAAACTACAGCAACGGTCTGCAAAAGGAAACACGTGTGAGTACAAACTATGCAATTCAAGGTAACTCACCTGAAACAGCAACAGCCATGTCACTTAATGTTGCCAGATGTGAACAGTCAGTCAGCACCTCAATGATAGTCCCAGTGTGGCTCTCAACTACTACCAACCCACTCAAGGAAAAGCTGGTCTATGCGTTATTAGACACACAGAGCGACACTGTCTTCATTGATCAGGATGTCACACATGAGCTGCAGGCAGATGTTTGTCCAGTAAAGCTGAAACTGACTACTATGATGGGTAGAAATGCAGTTGTAAGCAGTGGAAAGGTGTCGGATCTCTTTGTGAGAGGTTATAACTCAGCCACAGTCATAAAGCTCCCCGCTGCATACACAAAGGACTACATACCTGCAAACAGAAAACACATACCTACATGTGAAACAGCCAAACAGTGGAGCCACTTGCTGCCGATTGTGGATGAGGTCCCTCCACTCCTCAGTTGTGAAGTAAGTCTCCTAATAGGTTATACTTGTCCTAGAGGGGGGACTTTAATATTCATGTCTGTTGTCCGTCCAGCCAACTGACCAATGAGTTTCAAAGCCTCCTGGCCTCTTTTGATCTGACCCAATTTGTGGAGGTCCCCACCCACCAGCATGGCCACACACTAGACCTTGTCATCTCCTATGGTCTCCCACTGTCCATCTCAGAAATATATGAAACTTGTATTTCCGATCATTTCCCAGTAATATTTAATTTCACAACACCCCCCCTGCAGCCAAGGCACTTGCCCCAGCCTGCAGCCGCCGTGCCATCACTTCAACTACAACTGGAGAGTTTGTTGAGGCATTCATGGACTCCAGTTTAAATAGTCAAGATGATCTGGCTTCTCCTCTGTATCTGGAGGGGTTCATCTCCTCATTCTATTCCACCTGTTCTGGCATTTTAGACAGCATTGCCCCTGTCAAGCGAAGGTCCATCAAACCCAAACCAGACCCCTGGTTAAATGACACCACTCGTGCCCTGAGGAGGCGCTGTAGGCAGGCAGAACGCAGGTGGAAAAAGGATAAGCTGCATGTATCTCTAGGGATCCTTAGAGCCAGCTTTTCAGACCAAAATGCAGTCAAAGAGGCAAAATGTAAATATCTATCAAATGTCATCTCTACTAGCTGCAACCGTCCCCGTGTGTTGTTCAGTACAATACAATCAGTTACTAATCCCACGGACAGTGTTTTTAAAAATGTGACCAATTCAACCTGTGAAGACTTCCTCAATTTCTTTGTTGATAAAGTGGCCGCAGTAAGACAAAGTATAGGCAGTGCTGCGTCTAGTGTAGCCAACATGCTTCCTCCGGTTGTCCATAAGTCTGCTGTCCTTAATGTGTTTGAGCCAGTGTCACTCTCTCAGCTTTCTGAGGTTGTCCAAAAGTTGAGACCCACCAGCTGTCCTCTCGACATTATTCCATCCAAAATGCTTAAACAGGTTTTCGACACAGTAGGGCCAGTTTTACTTCCATTCTTCAACAGCTGCCTAAAGTCGGGGTTTGTTCCAATTGTGTTTAAGCAGGCTGTGGTCAGGCCACTGATTAAAAAAACCAACCTTGACCCAGCAGTTTTGTCCAATTTTAGACCTGTGTCCCATCTGTCTTTTCTCTCTAAAATCCTCGAGAAACTTGTATTCAAACAGCTACATTTATTTCTAGACCAAAATAGCATGTTTGAAAAATTCCAGTCGGGCTTCAGGACACGCCACAGCACTGAGTCTGCACTACTGAAAGTGCAAAATGACATCCTGTTGTCTCTGGACTCTAAAAAACCAGTATTGTTGATGATGCTAGACCTCACTGCAGCCTTCGATACAGTGGATCACTCCATCCTCCTGACCCGCCTATCCCAGCAGGTGGGCCTTCAGGGACCCGTGCTGCAGTGGTTCATGTCCTACCTAACGGACAGGTCTTTTTCCGTGGTCATCAATGACGTTTCCTCCTCTACAGCCACTCTGTCCTCTGGTGTACCACAGGGTTCCATTTTAGGTCCGGTTTTATTTTCACTTTACATGTTGCCCCTGGGTTCAATCATCTCTCGCCATAACGTGTCCTTTCACATGTATGCAGACGATCTACAAATCTACCTCCCGGTTTCGCCAAACTCCCCAGACACACCTCAGTCCATCCACAGGTGTCTGGATGACATTAAGCTCTGGCTCTCACAGAACTTTTTGTGTTTAAATGAGGGCAAATCTGAACTCATTCTTTTTGGTGCTCAAAATCCACTCAGCGCCACTGTTCCTGGTCTTCAGTCTCTCGTCCCCCACACCATCATCAAAAACCTAGGTGCTAATCTGGATGCAAATCTGGATTTTCGCAAGCAAATTGACTCTGTAGTTAAGGCAAGTTTTTTCCAGCTTCGCCTTCTGGCAAAAGTGAAGCCTTTCCTCAGCCGCTCCGACCTGGAAAAAACTATTCACGCATTCATCAGCTCACGATTGGATTACTGCAATGCACTGTATATTGGACTCAATAACAATATATATTGTATATTGGACTCAGTCAAACCTTCATTCACAAATTACAGCTTGTGCAAAATGCTGCTGCCCGGCTCCTCACCAACTCTCGCAAACATGACCACATCACGCCCGTCCTTTACTCCCTGCATTGTCCTTTTCAGAATCCAGTACAAACTTTTGCTTTTTGTTTTCAGTTCCATCCACGGCCTTGCACCTGTGTATTTATGTGAGACTCTGACCCCTTACCAGCCCAGCAGAACCCTACGTTCAGCCCAACACCACCTGCTGGAGGTGCCCAGGTCACATCATAAAGAGTGGGGTGATCGGGCTTTTGCTGTGGCAGGTCCAAAACTCTGGAACTCGTTGCCACTTGAGTTGCGTGCCGTTTTAGACCTGCCCCTGTTCAAAGCAAAACTAAAGACTCACCTGTTTAAAGAGGCATTTGACACATAGTTCTGTGGCAACTGTTGTAAATGGTCTGTTCTGAATGAAATTGTACTCCTTTTTATATTGTATTTTTATTTTAATGTTTATTGTGTGCAGCGCTTTGGTCAACTTTGGTTGTTGTAAGGCGCTTTAGAAATAAAACTTGATTGATTGATTGATAGAGCTCTCGCACCCAAACAAGTAATCCTAGGTAAAGAAAATGAGCCCTATGCCATTCACACCGATTTGGGATGGAGCATAGTTGGCAACTCGACACCATACATCGATACAGATATGACAAGCACTCTCTGTCACCGAGTCACTGTTAAAGAAATCCCTCCCTCCACTCCAGCAGATGCAATACGTGCTTTGGAAAGAGATTTCAAAGAAACTGACGGGAATGAAAAGACTGTGTCGCAAGAGGATTTAGTATTCCTTCAGAAACTCGAGCATGGCATAACACAAACTGAAAATGGACATTTAGAAATGCCATTGCCATTTAAAGAAAGGCCACAAATGCCAGATAACAGACAACTCGCTGAAATTAGACTAAACCAGCTCAAACGAAAATTCATGAAAGATAAAAAATACAAAGAGGATTACATGAAATACATGAACGACGTCATCAAAAGAGGTGATGCTGAAGAGACTGATGATAATGGACCACACCACGGCATCTATCATCCAAAGAAACCTGAGAGGTTGCGCGTGGTCTTCGACTGCTCTGCAAAGCACAAAGGTACCTGTCTTAACGAACATTTACTGAATGGTCCTGACATGATCAACAACCTAACTGGTGTGCTTGTGCGCTTCAGACAGCACCAAGTAGCTTTGATGTGCGACATTGAAAAAATGTTTCACCAGTTCCAAGTCAAAGAAAGTGATCGCAACTACTTGCGCTTCGTATGGTGGAAAGATGGAGACATGAACAGCCAACCGCGAGCATACCGGATGACAGTACATCTCTTTGGTGCTGTTTCGTCACCTGGTTGTGCGAACTATGGACTCAAACATTTAGCCAAAAAGAACAGTTCTGCATATCCAGTCGGCTCACAGTTCATAACAAGAGACTTCTATGTAGACGACGGAGTCACCAGCGCAGACACAGTAAAGGATGCTATACAACTGGCAAAGGAAGCACGTGAACTATGTACAAAAGGCGGACTAAGGTTACACAAATTCGTGTCCAACAACGCTGAAGTTTTAAAGAGTATTCCAGCTTCAGAGCATGCAACAGATACAAAAACAAAGGACTTGACATTTAATGAAACACAGACAGAAAGAGCACTTGGCATTTATTGGAATGTGGAGAAGGATTGCTTTACATTCAACATCACACTAAAAGACCAACTACCAACCAGGCGTGGCATCTTGTCCACAGTCGCAGCAATATACGACCCCCTTGGCTTCATTGCTCCCTATGTGCTCAAGGGAAAGGGAATTCTCCAGGAAATGTGTCGTCAAGGAACAGACTGGGACGACCCGCTACCTGAACATCTCAAGCCACGGTGGGAGTGCTGGAAAGGAGATCTACACAATCTAAAAAATGTGCAAATCAGCAGATGTTATGTTCCTGCAGATTTTGGAGAAGTGGTAAAAGGAGAAATACACCACTTTTCTGATGCAAGCACCACAGGATATGGACAGTGTTCTTATCTCAGACTCACAAACAAAAGGGAAGACGTTCATTGTACCTTCATCATGGGCAAAGCACGCGTCTCTCCAACAAAGGTCGCCACAATCCCAAGGTTAGAACTTACCGCAGCCGCAGTATCAGTCGCTGTAAGCAACATGCTAAGAGAAGAGCTGCTCTATGACAATGTCGAGGAGTTCTTTTGGACCGACTCAAAGGTCACTCTAGGATACATTAACAACGATGCAAGACGGTTTCACACGTTTGTTGCTAATAGAGTGCAGAAAATCCGCAACAGTACCTTACCGCAACAATGGTTTTATGTGCCTACCAGCGAAAACCCAGCAGATATGGCATCCAGGGGCACATCTGTAAATGAACTGCTTTCATCTAATTGGCTCACAGGCCCTCACTTCCTGTGGGAAAAGAAAATACAGCTTCCAACAAAAGAGACAGTTGAACTTCCAGTAGGAGACCCAGAGGTGAGAAAAGTACAGACATTAAGCATACAAACTGTTGAACATACAAGTCTTAGTGACCGGCTTACAAAGTTCTCATCCTGGTCTCATGCAGTCAGCGCAGTCGCACGTCTCAGACGATACCTGCTCAAAGACAAATCCAAGACTCTCACCACTCTAACTGAAAGACAAAACGCAGAAACTGTGATTATCAAAGATTTACAAAGACAAGCATATCAAAATGAAATAGAGACACTAAACAAAGGCAAACAACTTCCAAAGAACAACAAACTGTACAACTTGGATGTTTTCTTGGATAAGGACAATGTGCTCAAGGTGGGAGGAAGGCTCCGACACTCGTCTCTTCCCAGCTCATTCAAACATCCAACACTCATTCCCAGAGAACATCACATCGCAAAACTGATAATTGCCCAATGTCATGAAAGGGTCAATCATCAGGGAAAAGGCTTCACAATGAACGAGATACGATCCAATGGCTATTGGATTCCAAAGTTAAGTCAAACGGTTGCAACCTACATTCGCCAGTGTGTGTTTTGTCGAAGACAAAGGAGACCTGTGGAAGGACAAAAAATGAGAGACTTACCCACAGAAAGAATTGAACACTCTCCGCCTTTCACATACTGTGGTATGGACGTTTTTGGCCCGTTCCTGACCAAACAAGCAAGGAAAGAATATAAAAGGTACGGCCTTCTTTTCACATGCTTCTATTCACGTGCAATTCATGTCGAAATGTTAGAGGACCTATCAACGGACACTTTTATAAGTGGACTCAGATGCTTTATCGCTTTAAGAGGCTCTGTCAGACAAATAAAATGTGATCAGGGTACTAACTTTGTAGGTGCCAAAAATGAACTGAACGCAGCCCAAGGTGAAATTGACACTGACAAACTGACAACCTTTCTTGCAGAAAAACAATGCGATTTTGTCCTAAACACACCTCATGCTAGTCACGCAGGGGGAGTATGGGAACGACAGATACGGACTGTGAGAAACGTTCTCAATGCAACATTGGCTCTCACACCAGGCCGACTCACCGATTCTTCACTCAGAACCTTCTTCTATGAAGCAGCTGCTATAGTAAACAGCCGCCCCCTAACAACGGACAGTCTAAATGATCCAAACAGTTTGGAGCCACTAACTCCAAACCATCTGGTCACAATGAAAACTTCAACTCCTCTGCCTCCCCCAGGACAGTTCGTTAAGGAGGACTTGTATGCTCAAAAACGATGGCGTCAAGTACAGTACTTGCTCGAACAATTTTGGAGCAGATGGAAAAGGGAGTACCTGCAGAACATTATGACCAGACAGAAATGGCACAAGCCTAAAAGAAACATGCAAATAGGCGACATAGTAATGGATAAAGATGAAATGCAACCACGATCCCAGTGGAAACTTGGACGAATTTTGGACACTGTAAAAGATACAGATGGACTTGTCAGAAAGGTCAAAATAGGCTTTGCAGACAGAAATCTTACCAAAAAGGGTCAACGTGTGAACAACATGTCTGTAGTAGAACGCCCAGTTCATAAGTTAGTTCTGCTACTAGAAGAGTAAAAGTAAATTTGCAATGCTTAAAGTGTATTGAAATGTTTACAGTTGTAACATGTTTACAAGGTTATTTCTATTTTTGTTTTGTTTAGAAACTTAAAGAAATTATTTGTGTTTTATGTGTGTAACAGAAAATAATTTGGTGGGAGTGTAAAGACCAGCAGGGTAGTTAAGCACTATGTTGATTATATCTCCGGTACAAAGCTTTGGTAACCATAGAAACGGGAGGCATAGAAACGGAAATCAGCTTGAACGGAAGAAAAAAGGGATCTAGAGCGTTCTGAGGGAACATAGGATGGTCAGGACAGTAGGAGGTGGCAGGCCAGCCCTGGGTGGATGCTGAGGGTGGTGGTTGGGTGACAGGCCAGCCCTGGGTGGATGCTGAGGGTGGTGGGTGGGTGGCAGACCAGCCGTGGGTAGATGGTGTTGGGTGGGTGGCAGACCAGCCGTGGGTGGATGGTGGTGGGTGGGTGGCAGACCAGCCGTGGGTGGATGGTGTTGGGTGGGTGGCAGACCAGCCGTGGGTGGATGTTGGTGGGTGAGTGGCAGACCAGCCGTGGGTAGATGGTGTTGGGTGGGTGGCAGACCAGCCGTGGGTGGATGGTGGTGGGTGGGTGGCAGACCAGCCGTGGGTGGATGGTGTTGGGTGGGTGGCAGACCAGCTGTGGGTGGATGCTGAGAGTGGTGGATGGGTGGAGGACCAAACACTAGAGTGTGCCAGGGGTGTCTGGTAAGAAGAACAGCATGGAGTGTGAGCTGGGGGCAGCTGATGGGCAGAGGAGCACTCCTGGGATTGTTCCAGGGGTGTCTGAAGAAAAGAAGTCCAGCTCTGGTTGTGTGTTGGGGATGGCTGGTGGGTAGAGGACCAGCCCTCCATACAGCTGGTTAGAGAAGAAGCAGCATAGTGCTTGGATATAGCTGCATCTCCCCCACCTGTATGTGGAATGGCAGGCGCTCTGGAACTGAGTCGCTGGCGGATTTTTGCCTCACCCTCGTGGTTCTCAGGCTCCTGGAACTCCAAAAGAGTGTGTCCATGCTGGACTGGCTGTGATGGCAGGTCACGAGCCTCCAGGAGGGATTTTTTAGTCACAGCAATCTGATGTTGAAGATGCACGCCCTGTAGCAAAGAATCACGTTCAGTTCGCTTTTGGCGATCATGGAGCCTGCAGAGACAGACAACAATATACACAAGAGTACATTTTTCAGTGTGTTAATTGTGTACATTTATAAAGATATTAAAGATGAACTCACCAGGAGGACACTGTGGTGTTGTTAATATTCACTAGTACTAGGTCACTCCTGTCAGTGATCTCTCTGCAGTCCTCAACTAGCTGCTTAATATGAGCGTAAGCCATGACAATGGACTGGGGTATGGCAAATGTCCTCCCTTTATTGTCTTTTGGCCTATTTCTGGCTTCCTTGTACTCTTTGAACAGCTTAAGAGCAACGCACTCTGAAATTCTGTTGTGGTCTGGTCTGTGTGCAGCTTGACCATGGACCATGAACAATCTGCAAATAGATCATATATATACATGTTCACATATTGACATAAATATAGGCTACTAAAACAACTGCTAAAGAACACAGCCATATGAGATGTAGATACCTCTCAGCTGCTTGCTGGCCTGGAGCAGAGCCACTGCGCTTTCTTGAAGCCCTCCAAGGTCCTGGCAAAGTGGTTTTCTTGCTCTTGAGGGTGTATCTGGTGGGGGTCTGGTCAAAGACATTTAAATGCGAGTATAACCTCAAAATCTCTGCCACTTCAGCATTGGAGAGTGCGGTTATAGTCCTGTTTAGCCCAACAAGGTAACCTGCCAAGGCATCAACTGCCTCCCATCCAGGAAAACCTCTGGCATCACACCTAGTGTCCTGTTACAAGAATTGAACCAATAAAACAGATTTTAAACATCTGGTACAAGAGCAAATATATAGAAGCCCACATTTCTAATGTTGAAACATTATCCCCTTTACCGGAGCTGAAGTGACGAGCCCGCTCTCCTCAAACGGGGTGAGGACAGACCTGGTAGAGGCATCACTCTCCTCCAATGGGGAGTAGACGGGCCCAGCAGAGGTATCACTCTCCTCCAATGGAGAGTAGATGGGCCCAGCAGAGGTATCACTCTCCTCCAATGGAGAGTAGATGGGCCCAGCAGAGGTATCACTCTCCTCCAATGGAGAGTAGACGGGCCCAGCAGAGGTATCAGTCTCCAATGGAGAGTAGACGGGCCCAGCAGAGGCATCACTCTCCTCCAATGGAGAGTAGACGGGCCCAGCAGAGGTATCAGTCTCCAATGGAGAGTAGACGGGCCCAGCAGAGGTATCACTCTCCTCCAATGGAGAGTAGACGGGCCCAGCAGAGGTATCACTCTCCTCCAATGGAGAGTAGACGGGCCCAGCAGAGGTATCAGTCCCCAATGGAGAGTAGACGGGCCCAGCAGAGGTATCAGTCTCCAATGGAGAGTAGACGGGCCCAGCAGAGGTATCAGTCTCCAATGGAGAGTAGACGGGCCCAGCAGAGGTATCACTCTCCTCCAATGGGGAGTAGACGGGCCCAGCAGAGGTATCACTCTCCTCCAATGGGGAGTAGACGGGCCCAGCAGAGGTATCACTCTCCTCCAATGGAGAGTAGACGGGCCCAGCAGAGGTATCATTCTCCTCCAATGGGGACCTGGGATCTGGCCCAGGCCTGAGGCCACCGCTTCCAAATTGCTGAGGTGATTAATAGATAGAATAAAGAATAATAATAAAGAATCGTTTCAAGGTTTGTTGTGTCTGTTCTACATTAAAACTGAACTGTTTATTAGTTTTCCAATATTTTTTTGATGTCTGATACACTGTTGACATAATATTACCTGCAATGTGAGGTCAAGAGCCTGTGGTACGGTCACATCAGGACATTCATCCTCGAGGTCTTCATCCAAGGTCTCAGGCAGGATGTCACCAATACCAATCTGCTGGCTCAGAAGATCTCCTCTATTGGACTGTGCCAAAAGATATTCAACAGCAATAAGCTCTCCTGCAATAAGAATTCACCAAGGGAAAAATGATTGTGTGGTACTTGCCTTCCATGTCACAGAATAGGTCTGATCAAACAACAAAAAAAATAAACAATCACAACCAATATTTTACAGTGGAAATGGGAATGTCAATAATAATGGGTCGTGTTGACTATGTATTACTTATTATAACTAAATCAATAGTCAATTAATAGAATGGTGACTGGTGTTTATAAGTAATGATTGGCTATGGTTATTAAGTGAATGGGAAAGAAAAATAAGAAAAAGGAAAAAGTACAAATTGTAAATAAAAATAGAAATACAATGTTTATATATATATTGGTAATCAGCATACACTTCTATCTCCATGTTATGTCTTCTTACTTTGGAAATCTTGTAAACATCCTGTGATTTTCTTTTTGTAAAACATGAAATGTTTTTCTTTAATAATGTTATATGTAAAGTTAACACGGACAATTGTAATTGTATAATTTTGGAATTTGTAAAGTGTTATATTGTATGTAAACATGAGATGTTGTATTACTGTATCCGGAATGTAAATTAATTTATAATATGGGGGTAGGCACTCCTTTTGAGTTTTTTGTTACTTTATTTATTTTTTTGCACTGTAACAATATTAATGTAAATAATCACTCAAATAAACTCAATCAATCAATCCAATTAATCAATCAATCAATCATCAACAGCAGACTTTTCTTACCGGTAGGTTTCCCAGGGGCGATAAACTCTGGAAGAAGACGTTTTCCCAACACTTTGTTGCTGAGCGCATTCACATTGGACATCAAACGAATGTTGTACATCTTTGTCCTGGATGTCTCAGTCAAAGAAAGCGCTTGTGCTGACCGGTTCAAATTCCACCTTGACACACCCTCAAGCATGTACATCTGAGTGTGCAATGCATTGCATCTCCACCCTGATGAGACAAAAAAACAGGATCACTGATTACAACAAATTACAACAGTCAACATTCAATAGGAAACTATATTATATGTGTGTGAGGTTTTAACATGCCTGGAATGAAAGCACACTGGTGCTTATGAAAGCTTTCCAGAGAGGAGGACCCTCTGCCGCATCTTAGCACATCCAGTGTCTTCTCTCCTTTCTCCAGCCCTGACCCAATGTTTGTATAAAGCTGCACTCCCGGTGGATCCTGGATGCAGGCAAGGTGCTTTTGCTGTACCTCCCACACTCGAGACATGCGCTCATGGTTGATAAGGTGCAGCCCAGTGCCATCCACTAGATGCCACATGGAGTCAAGAAGACTTTTGATGAGGGCACGGGTCTCCTCCACTCCACGGGTTTTCCTGCGGCAGTGCTTGGCTAGCTCTTTAGAGCTGATCTGTTGGGCATCTGTTGGCTCGTGGCCCTGATGTTTTTGCCTCAGCTCTGACCGCTTCGCCTCTTTCAGATGACCGACGTCCTGATAATCCCACTCAAAAATGCAGCTTGACAATTTGGAGCAGAATGTACCGTACAGTGGATGGTGTTCTGTGGTGAGGCCGTTGGTGAATCGCCTCATAAAGTGGAACACATCCAACCGCACAGTGGACGTCCATGGCCGAAACCAATGGAGAACTGGGCTCACTCCTGTGTATATTAACAAGATTGTGAATAATGTATATTTTTTTGGTTTGTAGTCAGAGTGTCACCAACTGCCTTAATCTGGCCAAAAGACATCAACACAAATTACAGGTAACCCACCTCTGTCACTGCAACAGTCTCTATCCACATAGATGGCGTCTGGCTGTGGCTCATCAGCATCCCTGTACCGTTGGACAATTCCTTGGCACAGGTCATCCAACCCAGCCCCCTCGCCGGTTGTGAGGACAGAGTTGAGGACCTGACCATATTCGTTCCCCACATTGGTCATCCATGTTGCTGTGTCCTCAATCCCCCCGGCCAGTTTTTTGGTCACCTATGTTATAACAAAGGTATACACATCATTATCACATGCATTCCTATCCAAGCCTAAAAGAAAAATGAGCTCAAGCTTATATAGGTTTACATTTACCTTCTTAGTGGAATCAAGCTTCAGAATTCTGCCAAACGTTGAAGTGATGACACCTTTGAGTTCATCAAGGTGACTGACAATGTCGTTGGCATGCACTGTCTCAAACCACTGAGCCAGGGGCAAGGGAAAGAAGGGTGGTGGTGGGGGATAAACAGCCTGAGACTGCGTCAGGCAGGATCTCTTGTGAATTTCACAATCTGTAAAATAGTCACAGGATCTCCTAGCCCACTCCTCACTGTGTGCCTCTTGAAAGGCCTGCTGCAGGTAGCTAGAGCTATTCCCTGCTGTTCTAGGACATAAAAGTATCACACATTTTCTGTCCAGTGCCAAATGTGTAGTCAACACAGCAGGGAATTTGTTGCGGTTAGAGGGGTTGAGTTGATGTAAAATGTCACTGCTCCAAGGACAGACAGGTATTTTGCACTGGCTGCACCTTGGGTAATCTCCCCCTATTAAATAATATTTGGAATCCACATCAATGACCTCTCTGACCTTGGTGTAAATTCCAGAGTGGTGCATCTTTCGGTTGCACTGAGTGCATTTCAGAGGGATGCCCCACATGCGCATTGGTGCCCACAGGAACATCCTCCGCCGAAAGTAATCATGTGGGTTTGGAGGTGCCACAGATCTAATTGGGCTTGGGGGGTGGTGCCAATTCTGCCTGACATCCTGTCTCAGCTTCCCACTCGCATCATAGAGGATGTGGGCAATCCAGTCCTGATCACCTGGCTTGATGACCCGGAGGAATGGCTTTGGCAAAAACCTGGCCCGGCTTACCTCTGGAAAGCACAGAGGGACTGGGAGCCCTGGTGCAGCTGGAGGAGGAAGAAGTGGTGTGCCACTCTGAGTCGCTGATAGTGTGGAAGGGCCAGGAGCAACTTGGATACGGATGGTTGGTGATGTTTCCTGGGCTGTAAGGCAGATTGGACCTGGAGCATCTCGGGGAGCGACGATTGGTGTCGGTGACATCTCTTGAGCTGTGGTAGTGGAGGGACGGGCTGAAGGGTTTGGGGGAGAAATGTTTGGGAGGTCTATGGGAGATTTTAAGAGATGACACTTCTCAAGGTGCTCTGACAATCCGACAGTCCCTTTGGCCTTTGTGCCACAGTGCTCACATTGCTCCTGAACATGGAAGTCTGACAGGTGCTGTGTAAACTGGTCAGAGAGCACTTCCTGAGCACAAAGGGAGCATGTAATAGAGTTACCACCGGTCACTGTCTGCTGTGGACCTGCAGCGGTCCCTGTCTGATGTGGACCAGCAGCGGTCCCTGTGTTCTGTGGACCAGCAGCGGTCCCTGTGTTCTGTGGACCTGCAGCGGTCCCTGTCTGCTGTGGACCTGCAGCGGTCCCTGTCTGATGTGGACCTGCAGCGGTCCCTGTGTTCTGTGGACCAGCAGCGGTCCCTGTCTGCTGTGGACCTGCAGCGGTCCCTGTCTGATGTGGACCAGCAGCGGTCCCTGTCTGCTGTGGACCTGCAGCGGTCCCTGTGTTCTGTGGACCTGCAGTGGTCCCTGTCTGATGTGGACCTGCAGTGGTCCCTGTCTGATGTGGACCTGCAGTGGTCCCTGTCTGCTGTGGACCTGCAGCGGTCCCTGTCTGCTGTCCTGACTGGGGGAAACAACATTTTGCATTTACTCTCTATATCCTCTTATCCTCTAAGTCACACACAACTCTGCATCAAATCAAGTCATTTGGAGAATCAAGCACATACATGAGGAACATCTTCTTGCTCTCACATAATATGTTTAAGGATTCAATGACATTACTTACATCATGGTAGCCACATTTGCAGGGGATTTTTTTCCCAAAAATGTCATTTTTTCTGAGAGTTAGGCCAGGTTGAGGGGTCAGTGGACAATTCTTTATCCTCTCTAGCACTGCCTTCCAACGTCTGCTCCCAGGTCTCTGGCCAGTGGAAAATCTATATTCCCCCTGGGCAAACAGGACCATGACACCGGCCCAGAACGAATCTGGCTTTCCTTGCTTTGGCATCTCTCTGAATTAAATGAATTTTAGTCAGAAAGGTAATCATAGGTCACGCAATGTAGGCTAGCTCTTCAACGAGGGTCATCGCCTCTTCTTTTTTGTAGGTGCCATTCTGCGCTTTAACGTGGCTTCAGGTGTAACATTAGCAACGTCTCCAAACGCTGAAATATTCTGGCGGGACAAATGGACAATGCTAAAGTCACCAAAAGTCACTCTCCCCAGCTCTGACACACTCAAGAGTGGCTCTGAACACCGGTAACTAAGCCGAGGCGTCTGCGCCTCTAAACCCGGCCACTCTCCCAGGAAGAGCCGCTGTGGGACTGCGCGTCAGTCTGACTGAACACACGGAGTTTACAGAATATCCTAATCCAATTCATTAGCTGTTGAGTTCTTAACACACTTATATAAAAGTAAATGTACCTGTCGTTCGCCGTTTTCTTGGAAAATGTGAAGAACCACGAAGAAAAAGCGTTACATATCCAAAGAGCGATGAAGGCGCCCACACATTAATTACAGTCTTAATAGACAACTTAAAACGTATTTAATTTATTCATTCATACTTACTTTTAATATCCTGAAGGACGGTTCGTGTCTCCGTTAAATTCTATTACCTCAGGAGGATACCTAAGTGTCGAGAAAAGTTTATAACTCACCAATCACACAACCATGCGTCGAGGCCGCCATTGTTGATTGGATCCGTTGCAACATAGTTTCTTGCGCGCTGATTGGCTCTTTTGCCCCTTCTTTGCAACGTTAGGAGCTGCGTTAGGACATGTTCAAATGTGTTTGGACTTTGTTAGGAATTGTTAGGACTTGTTAGGACTTGTTATAGCAGTCCATTTAGTGGAGGGTACGGCCAACAACAAGGATAGAGCTACTTTTCAACTGAGTTTCTAGTCATGAGTTTGAAGAATTGGTTGAAATGCAGCCATTGCTGCCTATCTGCCACTGTGCATATCTGCCGAGGGGCTCATTACATGGTAATGTAGTGTCCAGGACAACGAAGTAGTCACATAAAAAGAATGAAGTGTCTCCAAAACTCCTTGGGAACATTGACAGTGCAGTGAAGCCTTTGTCCAGATAACTGGTACTACATCTGAAACTGAGTGACTCTGTGGTGCAATGGTAGTGCGTCTGACTCCAGATCAGAAGGTTGTGTGTTCAAATCACATCAGGGTCAATTTATATGCCTTGAATCTATTGCAATATAACAATCTCCACTGGTGTGAAACAATGTTGTCGGCGTCTCAAAGAATGCAAGACTAGAGTGAAAATGCAACAGACAAAAACCCAAATAGGAACATTTCTGCGATGGCCGGGAATCGAACCCGGGTCAACTGCTTGGAAGGCAGCTATGCTCACCACTATACCACCATCGCAAAGCCATTGAAACATCTTTACAGTGCATGTCGATTGGCATACGTATATTGAGTTTGTGTGGGATTAGAACGGCGAAATGCTGCCTTTTGGTCAAAGTTTCAGTGGGCTTTGAAAGGAAATCCTAAAGCAGCAAGTAAAGTCCAGGGGTCTCATTTATAAAACTTTCTGTGAGAATCTGCCTATAAGAGCACGTACGAGCAAAACCCAAACTCCACGTACGGAGAAAAAACAAGGGATTTATGAAACCCTCCGTACGTGCAGCACCACGTAATCTCCCCTTCACTGATTCCACCTGCAGCAGAAATGTGCGCATATGACCCCTCCCCACGTCACGCCCCCATGTCACCATATAAGGACACGCAAAGTAACTTATGAATGAGATTTACCTAAACTTGAGGCGATACTGAGAGGGTTTTACCGAGAGGGAGGGGCCACATGCCGCAGCAGTGACAGCAGAGGCCGGGTGGATCTTTACTGACATGTACCGCTGTTTCTCTGATCACAAGTAACCTTTTGGCAGAGTGCAGTGTCTCATCAATAACACTTTTGGAAATACACTTTTAGAACGTAAAGAAGAGCCTTTCAGACGCTGATTGTGATATTTGCCAGTGCCATTCATGGAGCTCAAATTTTCTGAATAAGCTTTTAATCACTCAAATATTATTTCTTGAAATTTATAAATGAGACCCCAGGCCCATAGTAAGAACTTTAGTTTATGTCAATTTTGCCCCACTGTTTTCAATCAAATATTCCCATACCGGGAGTTGAACCCGGGCCACCTGGGTGAAAACCAGGAATCCTTACCGCTAGACCATATGGGAGAAGCAGTATACAGGCTTTAATTCATTCCACACATCATGAGCCATATCAACAAGTACATGTTTCCTGTTGAAAGGGCGTTTTCTCCAAAAAGTTCAAACCTTGGCCCTGCCGCTCAGAAAGCAACTTCACACTACTCGGCACTAGTTATGTTTCCATCACATTTTCTCTGTGATGCTGGTCAATTCTGCAGTAGAAATCGCAAGGCACATACCCAACCACTAGAGTGAAAGTTGTTTTAATGATTGCAAAGCATTTTAGAGGACATTAGCAGAGGTAGTGTGGCCGAGTGGTCTAAGGCGCTGGATTAAGGCTCCAGTCTCTTTGGAGGCGTGGGTTCAAATCCCACCACTGCCATTTCAGATGAGTTTAAAGATTAAATAAATACAACATTCTGCTTCCAAAGTGCAACTAGAGAATTCCTGAAGATGTACTGTAACCTCATCTTTTCAGCAGAATTTAAGATCTTGAAGGTGAATTGAGTACACCGTTGTTGGCAGGATTTGAACCTGCGCGGGGAGACCCCAATGGATTTCTAGTCCATCGCCTTAACCACTCGGCCACAACAACACATTCATCACAGCACATCCATCGGAACACTGCAACGACAAGAGGGTTAACCTGATCTCAAAATATTCCACGCCAAAAATGCTTTGAGGTCGACAAGAGAATATGCACTCAGCCATGATGAATAACAGCTGGAGATGCTGGGGATTGAACCCAGGACATCATACATGCAAAGCATGCGCTCTACCACTGAGCTACATCCCCATCTTGCACAGAACGTTTTGCTTGACTCTTAGATATTACTAAATGACCTCCATCAGGTGTCCAAAACATCAATTAGTGTGCCATTCAGGGCGTTGTCGGCAGGATTCGAACCTGCGAGGGGAAACCCCAATGGATTTCAAATCCATCGCCTTAACCACTCGGCCACAACAACAAGGATAGAGCTACTTTTCAACTGAGTTTCTTGTCATGAGTTTGAAGAATTGGTTGAAATGCAGCCATTGCTGCCTATCTGTCACTGTGCATATCTGCCGAGGGGCTCATTACATGGTAATGTAGTGTCCAGGACAACGAAGTAGTCTCATAAAAAGAATGAAGTGTCTCCAAAACTCCTTGGGAACATTGACAGTGCAGTGCAAGCCTTTGTCCAGATAACTGGTACTACATCAGAAGCTGAGTGACTCTGTGGTGCAATGGTAGTGCGTCTGACTCCAGATCAGAAGGTTGTGTGTTCAAATCACATCAGGGTCAATTTATATGCCTGGAATCTATTGCAACACAACAATCTCCACTGGTGTGAAACAATTTTGTCGGCGTCTCAAAGAATGCAAGACTAGAGTGAAAGCGCAACAGACAAAAACCCAAATAGGAACATTCCTGCGATGGCTGGGAATCGAACCCGGGTCAACTGCTTGGAAGGCAGCTATGCTCACCACTATACCACCATCGCAAAGCCATTGAAACATTTTTACAGTGCATGTCGATCGGCATACGTATATTGAGTTTGTGTGGGATTAGAACGGCGAAATGCTGCCTTTTGGTCAAAGTTTCAGTGGCCTTTGAAAGGAAATCCTAAAGCAGCAAGTAAAGTCCAGGGGTCTCATTTATAAAACTTTCTGTGAGAATCTGCCTATAAGAGCACGTACGAGCAAAACCCAAACTCCACTTACGGAGAAAAAACAAGGGATTTATGAAACCCTCCGTACGTGCAGCACCACGTAATCTCCCCTTCACTGATTCCACCTGCAGCAGAAATGTGCGCATATGACCCCTCCCCACGTCACGCCCCCATGTCACCATATAAGGACACGCAAAGTAACTTATGAATGAGATTTACCTAAACTTGAGGCGATACTGAGAGGGTTTTACCGAGAGGGAGGGGCCACATGCCGCAGCAGTGACAGCAGAGGCCGGGTGGATCTTTACTGACATGTACCGCTGTTTCTCTGATCACAAGTAACCTTTTGGCAGAGTGCAGTGTCTCATCAATAACACTTTTGGAAATACACTTTTAGAACGTAAAGAAGAGCCTTTCAGACGCTGATTGTGATATTTGCCAGTGCCATTCATGGAGCTCAAATTTTCTGAATAAGCTTTTAATCACTCAAATATTATTTCTTGAAATTTATAAATGAGACCCCAGGCCCATAGTAAGAACTTTAGTTTATGTCAATTTTGCCCCACTGTTTTCAATCAAATATTCCCATACCGGGAGTTGAACCCGGGCCGCCTGGGTGAAAACCAGGAATCCTTACCGCTAGACCATATGGGAGAAGCAGTATACAGGCTTTAATTCATTCCACACATCATGAGCCATATCAACAAGTACATGTTTCCTGTTGAAAGGGCGTTTTCTCCAAAAAGTTCAAACCTTGGCCCTGCCGCTCAGAAAGCAACTTCACACTACTCGGCACTAGTTATGTTTCCATCACATTTTCTCTGTGATGCTGGTCAATTCTGCAGTAGAAATCGCAAGGCACATACCCAACCACTAGAGTAAAGGTTGTTTTAATGATTGCAAAGCATTTTAGAGGACATTAGCAGAGGTAGTGTGGCCGAGTGGTCTAAGGCGCTGGATTAAGGCTCCAGTCTCTTTGGAGGCGTGGGTTCAAATCCCACCACTGCCATTTCAGATGAGTTTAAAGATTAAATAAATACAACATTCTGCTTCCAAAGTGCAACTAGAGAATTCCTGAAGATGTACTGTAACCTCATCTTTTCAGAAGAATTTAAGATCTTGAAGGTGAATTGAGTACACCGTTGTTGGCAGGATTTGAACCTGCGCGGGGAGACCCCAATGGATTTCTAGTCCATCACCTTAACCACTCGGCCACAACAACACATTCATCACAGCACATCCATCGGAACACTGCAATGACAAGAGGGTTAACCTGATCTCAAAATATTCCACGCCAAAAATGCTTTGAGGTCGACAAGAGAATATGCACTCAGCCATGATGAATAACAGCTGGAGATGCTGGGGATTGAACCCAGGACATCATACATGCAAAGCATGCGCTCTACCACTGAGCTACATCCCCATCTTGCACAGAACGTTTTGCTTGACTCTTAGATATTACTAAATGACCTCCATCAGGTGTCTAAAACATCAATTAGTGTGCCATTCAGGGCGTTGTCGGCAGGATTCGAACCTGCGAGGGGAAACCCCAATGGATTTCAAATCCATCGCCTTAACCACTCGGCCACAACAACAAGGATAGAGCTACTTTTCAACTGAGTTTCTAGTCATGAGTTTGAAGAATTGGTTGAAATGCAGTCATTGCTGCCTATCTGTCACTGTGCATATCTGCCGAGGGGCTCATTACATGGTAATGTAGTGTCCAGGACAACGAAGTAGTCTCATAAAAAGAATGAAGTGTCTCCAAAACTCCTTGGGAACATTGACAGTGCAGTGCAAGCCTTTGTCCAGATAACTGGTACTACATCTGAAGCTGAGTGACTCTGTGGTGCAATGGTAGTGCGTCTGACTCCAGATCAGAAGGTTGTGTGTTCAAATCACATCAGGGTCAATTTATATGCCTGGAATCTATTGCAACACAACAATCTCCACTGGTGTGAAACAATTTTGTCGGCGTCTCAAAGAATGCAAGACTAGAGTGAAAGCGCAACAGACAAAAACCCAAATAGGAACATTCCTGCGATGGCCGGGAATCGAACCCGGGTCAACTGCTTGGAAGGCAGCTATGCTCACCACTATACCACCATCGCAAAGCCATTGAAACATTTTTACAGTGCATGTCGATTGGCATACGTATATTGAGTTTGTGTGGGATTAGAACGGCGAAATGCTGCCTTTTGGTCAAAGTTTCAGTGGCCTTTGAAAGGAAATCCTAAAGCAGCAAGTAAAGTCCAGGGGTCTCATTTATAAAACTTTCTGTGAGAATCTGCCTATAAGAGCACGTACGAGCAAAACCCAAACTCCACGTACGGAGAAAAAACAAGGGATTTATGAAACCCTCCGTACGTGCAGCACCACGTAATCTCCCCTTCACTGATTCCACCTGCAGCAGAAATGTGCGCATATGACCCCTCCCCACGTCACGCCCCCATGTCACCATATAAGGACACGCAAAGTAACTTATGAATGAGATTTACCTCAACTTGAGGCGATACTGAGAGGGTTTTACCGAGAGGGAGGGGCCACATGCCGCAGCAGTGACAGCAGAGGCCGGGTGGATCTTTACTGACATGTACCGCTGTTTCTCTGATCACAAGTAACCTTTTGGCAGAGTGCAGTGTCTCATCAATAACACTTTTGGAAATACACTTTTAGAACGTAAAGAAGAGCCTTTTAGACGCTGATTGTGATATTTGCCAGTGCCATTCACGGAGCTCAAATTTTCTGAATAAGCTTTTAATCACTCAAATATTATTTCTTGAAATTTATAAATGAGACCCCAGGCCCATATTAAGAACTTTAGTTTATGTCAATTTTGCCCCACTGTTTTCAATCAAATATTCCCATACCGGGAGTTGAACCCGGGCCACCTGGGTGAAAACCAGGAATCCTTACCGCTAGACCATACGGCAGCCGTGGATTTTTTTTGCTAAACAGCCCTAAACAGGCCCCATTCATTTTCAATGGTAGTGCTAAACCACTGCCCTCCCTGCAATTACACTTTTGGCCAGCGGCGTCGCTGTTTCGGCGGCCCCGTTTTGCTAGTAATTCTCCATATCCTGGCATTGGTGTCCCGTTCTTCGGAGTAACAACACGGTAAGCAACTTTTCTCCCCAGATTGTGAAATCTTTTCAATGTTTTAGTCATTTACGTTTGCAAAACACTCTGATAGATTGGCTTTTGGAACGGACGTGTGAGTAGTGTTTATGGTTAAGTTACTGTCATGCTGTTTCAACGTAGCTTTGTCTTGCATTATGTTCGATGACTTTATTCAGTGTAGTACGTTTTTTTTATCACTACTATTTCATTATGACTTCTTTTCACTACTTTACACGTAAGTCGAGTGTGTTTAATTGTTTACAGTAACGCGGTCACGATGTATTGACTCGACCAGTCACACGTAGTAATTGTACGCTAAAGCTAACATTTATTCCTGGATTTGTCAGTTTTTTTTCTTCATGATTTTGGTTAAGGTACTTTTGTTTCTCATCCTTTGGTTTTAGCACTCAAATCAATAAGTACGTGCGTAAACAATGTTACAGTAGTCCCAAAGTCGGACTTTAGTTTGTTGTTTACTCGACTGCTACTTGGATTAAAAGGTGTTTGTGCTACGTTTATTATTGGTTTATTGCTGTCATGTACTGTAAAGTTATGAGTTATCAAATACAAAGCTACTCACAAATCAAGTTATTTCATTCACGTTGTCATGATTGTTTTGTTTGTGTACTATTCAAAATGAGGCATATATTTTTTATATGTTATATTGCTTTGTAATATTTGGTTGAGTGGTGTCATGATAAACAACTAATCTAATGGGATTCTTGTTGATGTCATTATTGCTCAAATATATTACTTGTACTTCAACATTTAACATAACTATCTTATAATGATGTAATTATAGTAGTTTGATGGGTGAATGATTTCACACTATGTTCTTTTAGTTGTTATTTTTTTCATTAGAATTTAATGCTTTCTGATTACAATTTCTTGTGTCATTTCAGAGAAAATGAAGAAGACCGTTTTTTTCCCTGGCCGAGTCGATGTGGTCTTCCGCAAGGGCCCACTGGGATTCCTGAGGCAAGACCCTTCTGATGAGGCCAGAAGAATCAAGGACGACCCGTCCATGAGGGATCGGAGTGCCCCTATGAAGGAGGAGAGTGTGAGGCAGAACGCTCTCACTGTGGTGCGAGTGAGAGGAGGAGATGCCACGGATCCCAAAGAGCTGCTGGGAGAGTACATCGTACAGTTTGGGAAGTACAAGGGGAAGTCTTTCCGGTGGCTCCTTGAGAACGACATGGGCTACACGCTGTACCTCATTCAGAGCCACCAGAGAGAGGAGGCTGCTGGCACTGTGGTGTCTGAGGGGCACAGCAAAGACAGCCTGATGTCTTTCCTCCGCTATGCCCTCAGCTTCCAGGTAATCAACTCTCTACTTGAGGCCCAAAAGAGAGCTGTACCTACTCCGGCAGCAGAGGACGACCAGCAGGTGGGGTTCGGTGCCCGGGCCAACAGCACCTGGAGGGAGATCTGGGAGAGCAGGGCTGACGGCTATGCGGCCTTCATCCTTAAAAGGAAGTGCGCTCCGGGGACCAAGATGCACAAGCTGCAGCGGTACCTCCAGAAGAGACAGCAGCTCTCCTCCTCCTCCTCTGTCACCTCCTCCCCTGTCTCCTCCACTCCTGTCCTTCCCCCCTCTGCCTCTTCTGCTGAACCCATGGGTGAGTAGCTGCTTCCATTTGCTGAAATGCCTATTCAGACAACCCTAATTTAATCTCTGAAATAGATATTGTAGTAAATAAGTAGCCTGAAACAGTCCCACTATGCATACGTGATAATACTTGCACACTGATGTCATCACCATTTTCCCCAAAGTTAGTAATAAGACAGGTATTAACAATTTCAGTAAATGTAATTTTATTTTTTGTAGAAATGGAAGAAGATGAGGAGCTTGAGAGGGCAATGCTCAGCATCTCTACAGCCACTGAGCAAACGGATATGCGTAAGTACTATCTGTGAGGCCTTAAGAGTAGAGTTTGGTGTGTTATGTAATCAACATATTTTTTATTTGTTTTTCAGCTTTGTCTACACCAGCACCACTCTCAGAGTTGCAGCAGCCCTCAGGTTTACAGAGATGTCCACTGGTGTCGTGCCCTAGAAGACCGTTTTTGGACATGTTCTGGTCCTTTGCATGAGTTCAATTGTTATTGACCACGTTCCGGTCACTTTCTGCTTTGTTCCTCTCATGTGTGTTCTGCCTAAAGTCCAAGTGACTATGAATTGATACCATCTGCGATGAGGGTAAGTGACTTTTTTATTATGCATGGTTGTGAATATGTGTGAAGTGGTGAGTGCTGTTTTGTATTTTAACATTTGATGTGAGTACTTCCCCTGCTCAAATTATTGTTGTTCTGGATAATGTGAACTAACACTTGCCTGAAATGTTAAATAATCTCAAAACATAATGAGCAGGAGAAGTAACAGTTGAATGCTGTGTGTTCATTTTACTAACATTTGGTTAAACTGTAAATGATTTAACAAAAATAAAAACTAATTGCAGTTTCTTCTCTACAGCTGCTCAGTCCCTGCCCATTGTCCTAGAGGAATCAGGAGATGGTACACCCAAAGCACTTTACAAAAACTCAGTGTGCCTTATATAACTACAGCTCAGCCTTTACAGTGGATACTTTACACCTCTCTCCAGCTGTTCCCACTGCGGTGCCTCTGAAGTCCCCTCTGCCTCTTCCACAGGAGCTTAAGTTTCTGCTTCATGAGGCCAGAAACACCTCAGCTCCAGGTCTGTTTTTGTGATACATTTCTTCTTACATACCAGATGCACCTGCTTTATTTAATTTTTTTAATGTTTATTTCCAGAAACTCTTTCCCCTTCTGGTTCTCCTCCTACAGCGCTCATTCAGCCCGACTCAGAGCCTTCCAATGTAGACAGACCCCAAAGTGAGTAATGTCATTTCAGGTTTCCCCCTCAACGATTACAGGACATCAAGTGCTTCACAACCAAAGCTGTGCTGTGCACAAAGTACCATATTATTGATATAATTAATGACACATTTAATAACAAGCCCAAGTTAAACACGAAGTAGAGTGTTGTAAGAGACACATTGCCTTCTGCTGTTGTTCATGTGTGGCCTTATCTAGAAGGTGGAGGAGTGGGGAAATGTTATAAGTGCTCAGACGAGTATAAATTGAATAAAATGTTTTTTTCTTTCATCATTTAGCCCATCCAGCCATCCAGCGTCCAGTCCAGCCCACAGCTGCAGTCAATAGGCCACCTCCTCCGCCGCTTCCCACTGAGCAGGAGCTCAACGAGTGGAACTGCTCCCATCAGCAGAAGATTTGGATGAAGATGGAGCTGGAGTCCATGGGTCTGTGGCCAGGTTCCCGTCCTGTCACCAACCTGATGAAGACCTTCTCCTTGTGGCGCCTACCGCCCCAGCCTGAGCTCATTGACAGTGTCCACGTTTTGCCATCCCCAAAATATTTTCATCTGCACCCATTTTTTATTTGGAAGCCGGAGAGCGACTACTTGATGGCACGGCTGAAAAATAACTACTCCCTGCCCTGCTCTGGAGACTGTGCTCAGCCCAGTGTTGTGTCTGCTGGTGTGGGGAGACCGAGAGTCATAGTGGGCCTCACTGGGCAGTACTACCTGCTCTCCTCCAGGCTGTGCTGTCAGAGGTGCCGGAGGAGGTGGTACGCCGACAACCCTCTCTGGTTGGAAAAGCTCCCTCAGAGATTCACCAACCTGTTGCCAGCTGTACTGACTTACAAGAAGGCCATTTGTAAGTCAGTCCTGGATGAACTGAGGCGGACTGGAAAATCCCCCAATGACATGACCAACCAAATAACAGAGATGCTGCACCTCAAATATGAGCGCGCCAACCTGGCGTATCTCCTCAGCTGCCAGAACGTGATGGATGGTGAGGCAGGTGCTTATGGGCAGAAGACCATCACGCAGTTCTTGCGACAGGAGACCACACCAGTGCCAGAACCTTTTGGGGGGTACAGTGACTCTGACGGCTGGAGGGGGGTCTCTGTGTCCTCTCACAACCTCACGGACTGCCTGCTGCATGAGTTCAAGCACCAGAAGGACATCATTCATAGGCTGCTGCAGGGGACATTTGGACAGGCTCTGCGCTCAGACCACACTCGCAAAGTGGCCAGGAAAGTCACCTTCTCCTCCGGTGCTATGTCATCCTACGCCGTGATGAATGAGAACTGGATGATCCTGTCCTGGGCCATGGTGCAGTCTGAGACGGACAAAAGCCTGACACCAATGTACCAGGGCCTCTCAAACCGCTACAGCAGGGCTGGTATTGACAAGGCCCAGTATCAGTGGGTAGACAGGTGAGATAACAGTATTGTATTTATTATCTTATGTACCAAGGCATTAGTATGCTGCTCAGTGTTGCATACATTTTAACATCTGCACAATGTATTTATAGCTCATTGGCAAAACATATTTCCTGATATGAATTTGTTTTTTACATTACATTCATTCATTCAATGTGTAATATCTGTTTCAGTTTACAATGTTGATACATTATTTCTTCACCATAGTTACACTGGGTGGTGTCAAGCTGCGTCTCCTTTGCATATCTGTGCCTATTGTAATGTCATGTAATGATGGTGTTTTTTACTTTGCCTTTAGGGATTGCTGTGCAGCGTTCAGGGTGGAGGAGTCTGTGGCAGGGGAGCATTTGACCTGGGGTGCATGGGGGACAACAGATGCTGTTGTTGCTGAGGCCACTTCAGGGAACCTGTTAAATACATGTGCATCAAGAACACATTACAACAGCAGCATTACCATCAAGCTGGATTTGTTCCACTGCATGAGACGGTTCCTCCGTGAGTGTGTCTCTGAACATCACCCTCTGTACAGCTCCTTTGCACAGTTCCTGTCAGCTGCTTTCTCTGTGGTGGACCAGGATGACCTGCAGAGGCTCAAAGATGCTTATGCCTTCTGTGGCATCCGGCCTGCAAATCCCACCAAGCAGCACATCCGCGAGCACTGCAGGGTGAAGATTCCTCAGCCCGGGGAGCTGGTCCAGAGAGTGGAGGGGGTGTTCAAACACTTTCACACGGCCACAGACCCTAACGGAGTATCTCTTTTCAAGCCCTCAATGCTGAAAACGTGGAGGATCCAGCGGGTCCACATCCTCCGCGGGTGCCTCAGTGATCCCGAGGTGGAGGGGGGCACCCTTTACCGTCAAGGAGGAACTATCCAGCTCAACCATATGGTGGGTGAGCCAGCCAAAGTCCCTGTCTGGATCCCCATCAGAGGCACCTCTCAGCAGGAGGGATACCACTTCCACCAGGCTCAGTGGGTGACAGGAACACAGGTGTCCCCAGAGTTGTTCCAGGCTCAGGGCCTAACCGGAGTGTGCCGCTGGAACTATCAGCGCCTGGTGGATATGAAGTAGCCCGGTGTGCATCTCCCACCTGTGTTTGATCCAGCTCTAATTCACTCCTTAAACACAGTGTCCAAACGTGTCGTGGGAGTGGAAAAGTATCCAGCGCTGTATCTCTCTGCTGAAGACACAGGGGAGAGGTTTGGCCTGGAGTACACGGAGCCAGACTGTCGCCCTGTTCCCTTAGACTGGAACAAACACAAGAGCCGGAAGGACACTGGCCTTACCACAGCAGCGCCTTCTACCTCTGCTCTATCTGCTGCAAAATCAGAGCCCGGCCCGTCATCCTCCTCTGCTCCCTCCAGGCTCTTCAGCTTATCTTCCGTCAATCCTGTGCCACGTACTACTGCTACTGTTCCCACCACCACAGCTGCTGCTACTGCTCCCACCAGGCTCTTCAGGTTCTCTTCTCGTAATCCTTCGACGTGTACTACTACTGCTGCAACAGCTCCCACAGCCGCTGCTGCCCTGGCTTCCTCTGTAGACGCAAAACCAGGCTCCACATCCAAGTCAGGTAACAGCCCACTAGCTATGTCAAAACAATGTATAGCAATAGTTTCATCAAATATAAAATAGATGACACTCGTATTCTCTTTCTCTTTCTGCCTAGAGCCCACACCTCTGCTGCTCCCGCTGCCCATCAAGCCTTCTCCATCCGCAGCCCGTACCGGACCAGTAAAGACAGGAGGGAGGGTCTTTGTGTTGGACCACAAGCGCTGGCCTGCTCCCATGAAGGCAGTTATTGATGGTCTTCTCAATAAACACCGCGGACAGAAGGACATGCTCAAACTTGTGGATCAGGAGTATGCCACACTTGTCCACAACTCCAGCTCTGATCCCAACAGCCTGCTGCACCCAACCACCAGATTACACATATCACAGTACACCAAACACACCTGCAAACAACTAAACACATCCTCATCACTGAACACCAGTCCGGAAAAACTGGAGGAAACACAAACACTGTGGCAGTCTCTCACAGCGGGTAGCACAACGGTGCCTGTAGTCACCATGCCGCCTGCCACTGTGAATCCCCCCCCTCCTGCTCTTTCAGGCGCCTCATCTCTCACTCAACACGCCATTGAGAAGATTGTGCTAGACATCATGGAGAAGCAGCAGCAACAGCCAGCCCCTGAGCTAAAGAGGCCCCACACCAAAAAATGTCTGTCTTGTGGCCAGCCCAAATCCAAATATGAGGGCGATGGGAGCTCCATCCACGAGTTCTACCAAAAAGGTCCTGTGAGGTATTTCTACTGCTCCAAAAAAGTATTTGATACTTACGGAGCAGAAGGCCTGACAGATCCCAGGATGCCTTTTAGGAACTTTGTGGACACAGAGTTCTTCCAGAGGGAGCTGGAGGCCACAAGGCAGAGAGTGGAGGAAAAACAGCAGCAGAAGAGGAAGAGAGAGGAGGAACAACAGAAGAGGAAGAGAGAGGAGTCACCTGCACCAGGGAGAAAGTGTCGGTTCTGCAAACATGAGCTGAAACAGGGTCCAAACAGCCCCCACATCCACACAGGCTTCCCCGGGGTGCCAGGGAAATACGTTTACTGCCCTGCCAAAGTATTCTCCCTCTACCGAGAGCAGGGAATGGAGAGAGAGATGAGCTGGCAGGAGTATAAACAGTCTCCTTTCTTTGAGAAGGAGAGGCAAAGATGGGTAACTAAATAAGAATAATTGTATCGTTTTATATGTTTATATAGTAAACTGACCTTTTAAATAAAGTGAAATTATTATTTTATTATGCATACCTGGTTCATATATATATATCCAATATCTATTATTACATTTACTTTTTAAAATATTGTCTGTAATGAGTGCTATCTTGAATTATACATACCTACATAGAACATGTTGTAAAATGACTGTTGATAAGTATATAACTACAAATCTATTATACATACCTATTAATAAAATGTCTGAACTATGACTCTATTATACATACCTATTAATAATATGTCTGAACTATCAATCTATTATACATACTTATAAATAATATGTTTCCAAACAAGTATCTATTATGACAAATATGTTCATAATATTGTCTGAAATGACACATTGTTATTGTTTCATATAATGTATATATTCATGTAAATATCTTGTTTAACCTGTGACAAAATAAATATCTTTGCATTGATTTCATATTCCTTTTTTAAACTGCTATTTCGGTTATTAACATCACTGTTAATAATATAGTTTTAAAACATGTCAATGACAATCGATTGAAAAGTATAGGTTTTGTAGATTAAAGCAAACGTCTCTCTGTCCAATTCATCCCACAATTAACAGTGGTGTGAAAGGCTGCCCACTGTCCGCTACTGCTGTACTCGAACGCACTCACGAGCTGCATCACGTTATGAATGAGCACTAATCCCAGCTTTATGATTGGCTGGAGCTCCGTGCCAACACGTGTGGCTGCGAGGCTCATTGTGATTGGCTGACGCTCTATGCCCACAATACACGACTGGCCTCCGCGTGACAGGCGGAGATACTGTCCACTATACTAACGAGGACAAAAAAGAGGTTTTCCCTTGGGGAAAAAAAATAAATCCTCTTCATTATTTATAGTCTGATACACAACTTGAAATCATCAAGTTAAACACACTTTGCCCTAACGTATGATGATAATGCCTGCCTGCCTGCCTGCTTCATCAAGTTAAACACACTTTGCCCTAACGTATGATGGCTGAGGTGTCAGAAATCAAAATGTGATCATTATCATTAGGTGGGAGTCCAAAATTCGTCACGGAAGCAGAGCGCAGAGTCAGGATGGCCGAGCGGTCCAAGGCACTGCGTTCAGGTCGCAGTCTCCACTGGAGGCGTGGGTTCGAATCCCACTTCTGACAGCAGAAGATGTCCAAGAAGCTTTGGCTTTTCATGAACATGCACAAGCAGTTGCGGTCGTAATCGTGGAAGTAGTCAAGAGGTTAGTAATTATGAACTGCACTTTTTCCCGATCTAAAGTCATCTAAGTAAAGGCAGTGTCCTTCTCACTGCCTTGAGAAGGACACGGGTCACAATGGATTTGAAGGGGTATAAGGCAACCATGACTTGAAAACGGGCCGTTCCACGGCCACTAATGAACCGACAAGTCGGCTATATGAGCCACACATCGACGAGGATGGGATTCGAACCCACGCGTGCAAAGCACAATGGATTAGCAGTCCATCGCCTTAACCACTCGGCCACCTCGTCTGAAACAAATGCTACTTTGAAGCTAAGCTACATGCAAATGTTATGCTAACACCAGCCAGGTGCTAATATTAAGCCGTATGATGTGTGCGCTAATACTCCACTCTCAAAGCGGCTGAAAGAGCCATTCGGCTGACATGTGGAAGAGAGCCTATCGGGAAGGCGCAGATAGAAACAATTGCATTGGCCGGGAATGGAACCCGGGCCTCCCGCGTGGCAGGCGAGAATCCTACCACTGGACCACCAATGCACATTTTCAAGTGTTTTTGACCCTCAAAACGGGGCCACCCTAAACTGAGAGGTTAAATCAAAAAGAACGGTGATCCCCGAGCCCCCATATGAACATTTTAACTACCCATTGGAGACTCCCAAATGGCCCGTACGGGGATCGAACCCGTGACCTTGGCGTTATTAGCACCACGCTCTAACCAGCTGAGCTAACCGGCCAGCGCAAGAAAGCATGTATTTTGGGGTGCCGGGCATCAAGTGCTTCTTTTCATAGAGGTTGGGTGGGCCAGGAAAATGGCGACCGCACTTATGCACGTGTTAGAAAATGCAAGTGATCTCCCCGTCGGGGAATCGAACCCCGGTCTTCCGCGTGACAGGCGGAGATACTGTCCACTATACTAACGAGGACAAAAAAGAGGTTTTCCCTTGGGGAAAAAAAATAAATCCTCTTCATTATTTATAGTCTGATACACAACTTGAAATCATCAAGTTAAACACACTTTGCCCTAACGTATGATGATAATGCCTGCCTGCCTGCCTGCTTCATCAAGTTAAACACACTTTGCCCTAACGTATGATGGCTGAGGTGTCAGAAATCAAAATGTGATCATTATCATTGGGTGGGAGTCCAAAATTCGTCACGGAAGCAGAGCGCAGAGTCAGGATGGCCGAGCGGTCCAAGGCGCTGCGTTCAGGTCGCAGTCTCCACTGGAGGCGTGGGTTCGAATCCCACTTCTGACAGCAGAAGATGTCCAAGAAGCTTTGGCTTTTCATGAACATGCACAAGCAGTTGCGGTCGTAATCGTGGAAGTAGTCAAGAGGTTAGTAATTATGAACTGCACTTTTTCCCGATCTAAAGTCATCTAAGTAAAGGCAGTGTCCTTCTCACTGCCTTGAGAAGGACACGGGTCACAATGGATTTGAAGGGGTATAAGGCAACCATGACTTGAAAACGGGCCGTTCCACGGCCACTAATGGACCGACAAGTCGGCTATATGAGCCACACATCGACGAGGATGGGATTCGAACCCACGCGTGCAAAGCACAATGGATTAGCAGTCCATCGCCTTAACCACTCGGCCACCTCGTCTGAAACAAATGCTACTTTGAAGCTAAGCTACATGCAAATGTTATGCTAACACCAGCCAGGTGCTAATATTAAGCCGTATGATGTGTGCGCTAATACTCCACTCTCAAAGCGGCTGAAAGAGCCATTCGGCTGACATGTGGAAGAGAGCCTATCGGGAAGGCGCAGATAGAAACAATTGCATTGGCCGGGAATGGAACCCGGGCCTCCCGCGTGGCAGGCGAGAATCCTACCACTGGACCACCAATGCACATTTTCAAGTGTTTTTGACCCTCAAAACGGGGCCACCCTAAACTGAGAGGTTAAATCAAAAAGAACGGTGATCCCCGAGCCCCCATATGAACATTTTAACTACCCATTGGAGACTCCCAAATGGCCCGTACGGGGATCGAACCCGTGACCTTGGCGTTATTAGCACCACGCTCTAACCAGCTGAGCTAACCGGCCAGCGCAAGAAAGCATGTATTTTGGGGTGCCGGGCATCAAGTGCTTCTTTTCATAGAGGTTGGGTGGGCCAGGAAAATGGCGACCGCACTTATGCACGTGTTAGAAAATGCAAGTGATCTCCCCGTCGGGGAATCGAACCCCGGTCTTCCGCGTGACAGGCGGAGATACTGTCCACTATACTAACGAGGACAAAAAAGAGGTTTTCCCTTGGGGAAAAAAAATAAATCCTCTTCATTATTTATAGTCTGATACACAACTTGAAATCATCAAGTTAAACACACTTTGCCCTAACGTATGATGATAATGCCTGCCTGCCTGCCTGCTTCATCAAGTTAAACACACTTTGCCCTAACGTATGATGGCTGAGGTGTCAGAAATCAAAATGTGATCATTATCATTGGGTGGGAGTCCAAAATTCGTCACGGAAGCAGAGCGCAGAGTCAGGATGGCCGAGCGGTCCAAGGCGCTGCGTTCAGGTCGCAGTCTCCACTGGAGGCGTGGGTTCGAATCCCACTTCTGACAGCAGAAGATGTCCAAGAAGCTTTGGCTTTTCATGAACATGCACAAGCAGTTGCGGTCGTAATCGTGGAAGTAGTCAAGAGGTTAGTAATTATGAACTGCACTTTTTCCCGATCTAAAGTCATCTAAGTAAAGGCAGTGTCCTTCTCACTGCCTTGAGAAGGACACGGGTCACAATGGATTTGAAGGGGTATAAGGCAACCATGACTTGAAAACGGGCCGTTCCACGGCCACTAATGGACCGACAAGTCGGCTATATGAGCCACACATCGACGAGGATGGGATTCGAACCCACGCGTGCAAAGCACAATGGATTAGCAGTCCATCGCCTTAACCACTCGGCCACCTCGTCTGAAACAAATGCTACTTTGAAGCTAAGCTACATGCAAATGTTATGCTAACACCAGCCAGGTGCTAATATTAAGCCGTATGATGTGTGCGCTAATACTCCACTCTCAAAGTGGCTGAAAGAGCCATTCGGCTGACATGTGGAAGAGAGCCTATCGGGAAGGCGCAGATAGAAACAATTGCATTGGCCGGGAATGGAACCCGGGCCTCCCGCGTGGCAGGCGAGAATCCTCCCACTGGACCACCAATGCACATTTTCAAGTGTTTTTGACCCTCAAAACGGGGCCACCCTAAACTGAGAGGTTAAATCAAAAAGAACGGTGATCCCCGAGCCCCCATATGAACATTTTAACTACCCATTGGAGACTCCCAAATGGCCCGTACGGGGATCGAACCCGTGACCTTGGCGTTATTAGCACCACGCTCTAACCAGCTGAGCTAACCGGCCAGCGCAAGAAAGCATGTATTTTGGGGTGCCGGGCATCAAGTGCTTCTTTTCATAGAGGTTGGGTGGGCCAGGAAAATGGCGACCGCACTTATGCACGTGTTAGAAAATGCAAGTGATCTCCCCGTCGGGGAATCGAACCACGGTCTTCCGCGTGACAGGCGGAGATACTGTCCACTATACTAACGAGGACAAAAAAGAGGTTTTCCCTTGGGGAAAAAAAATAAATCCTCTTCATTATTTATAGTCTGATACACAACTTGAAATCATCAAGTTAAACACACTTTGCCCTAACGTATGATGATAATGCCTGCCTGCCTGCCTGCTTCATCAAGTTAAACACACTTTGCCCTAACGTATGATGGCTGAGGTGTCAGAAATCAAAATGTGATCATTATCATTGGGTGGGAGTCCAAAATTCGTCACGGAAGCAGAGCGCAGAGTCAGGATGGCCGAGCGGTCCAAGGCGCTGCGTTCAGGTCGCAGTCTCCACTGGAGGCGTGGTTTCGAATCCCACTTCTGACAGCAGAAGATGTCCAAGAAGCTTTGGCTTTTCATGAACATGCACAAGCAGTTGCGGTCGTAATCGTGGAAGTAGTCAAGAGGTTAGTAATTATGAACTGCACTTTTTCCCGATCTAAAGTCATCTAAGTAAAGGCAGTGTCCTTCTCACTGCCTTGAGAAGGACACGGGTCACAATGGATTTGAAGGGGTATAAGGCAACCATGACTTGAAAACGGGCCGTTCCACGGCCACTAATGGACCGACAAGTCGGCTATATGAGCCACACATCGACGAGGATGGGATTCGAACCCACGCGTGCAAAGCACAATGGATTAGCAGTCCATCGCCTTAACCACTCGGCCACCTCGTCTGAAACAAATGCTACTTTGAAGCTAAGCTACATGCAAATGTTATGCTAACACCAGCCAGGTGCTAATATTAAGCCGTATGATGTGTGCGCTAATACTCCACTCTCAAAGCGGCTGAAAGAGCCATTCGGCTGACATGTGGAAGAGAGCCTATCGGGAAGGCGCAGATAGAAACAATTGCATTGGCCGGGAATGGAACCCGGGCCTCCCGCGTGGCAGGCGAGAATCCTACCACTGGACCACCAATGCACATTTTCAAGTGTTTTTGACCCTCAAAACGGGGCCACCCTAAACTGAGAGGTTAAATCAAAAAGAACGGTGATCCCCGAGCCCCCATATGAACATTTTAACTACCCATTGGAGACTCCCAAATGGCCCGTACGGGGATCGAACCCGTGACCTTGGCGTTATTAGCACCACGCTCTAACCAGCTGAGCTAACCGGCCAGCGCAAGAAAGCATGTATTTTGGGGTGCCGGGCATCAAGTGCTTCTTTTCATAGAGGTTGGGTGGGCCAGGAAAATGGCGACCGCACTTATGCACGTGTTAGAAAATGCAAGTGATCTCCCCGTCGGGGAATCGAACCCCGGTCTTCCGCGTGACAGGCGGAGATACTGTCCACTATACTAACGAGGAGAAAAAAGAGGTTTTCCCTTGGGGAAAAAAAATAAATCCTCTTCATTATTTATAGTCTGATACACAACTTGAAATCATCAAGTTAAACACACTTTGCCCTAACGTATGATGATAATGCCTGCCTGCCTGCCTGCTTCATCAAGTTAAACACACTTTGCCCTAACGTATGATGGCTGAGGTGTCAGAAATCAAAATGTGATCATTATCATTGGGTGGGAGTCCAAAATTCGTCACGGAAGCAGAGCGCAGAGTCAGGATGGCCGAGCGGTCCAAGGCGCTGCGTTCAGGTCGCAGTCTCCACTGGAGGCGTGGGTTCGAATCCCACTTCTGACAGCAGAAGATGTCCAAGAAGCTTTGGCTTTTCATGAACATGCACAAGCAGTTGCGGTCGTAATCGTGGAAGTAGTCAAGAGGTTAGTAATTATGAACTGCACTTTTTCCCGATCTAAAGTCATCTAAGTAAAGGCAGTGTCCTTCTCACTGCCTTGAGAAGGACACGGGTCACAATGGATTTGAAGGGGTATAAGGCAACCATGACTTGAAAACGGGCCGTTCCACGGCCACTAATGGACCGACAAGTCGGCTATATGAGCCACACATCGACGAGGATGGGATTCGAACCCACGCGTGCAAAGCACAATGGATTAGCAGTCCATCGCCTTAACCACTCGGCCAAAAATGGGGCAAAAGGGACTGCCTTGGGGGGGGGAAAGAAAAGAAAGAGATGAAGGGGGGGGGGGAAAGAAAATGAGAAAAAAGGAGGAAAATGTACACTATATCAATGTTTTTTCTACTCCGTTAACTTCTCAGCATTGTTTACTCTCACGTCAGCACTTATTGCAAGGTGTATCATCACTTAAATGTTCATGTCTCTTGTGGGATTCGAACCGGCAACCTCCCAATGTAACAGCGCTTTGGACAGTCTTAAGGCCTACCAAGTGCTAGTAAAACCAAATCAATGTGTTAACAGTGTATAACTGAATGTAGATAAGTAAAAGAGTAAAAGAGTTTTGAGAATAAATGTAAAGTGGTTCTGAAAGTAATTCTGGCTTTAGTTTTTCAATGTATTACGCTCACTGTCCTGTTTTTCCAACAGGAAATTAAATAAAAACCGTGAAAGCTAATCTTGGTTTAAATCAAATTAAAACTTTATTGTAACATTGTACCACAGTAAGAAAACTACAAACCATGTGCGAACAGACAGAAAGAAAGAAAGAGAGAGAGAGAGAAAGAGAGAGAGAGAGCGAGAGAGAGAGAAATAAATAAATAAATAATTAAATAACTATTTACAAATAATAAGATAATTAAGACTTGTAAAACAAATAGATGAACGACAGAGAGAGGGACAAGTAATTACTGTAAACTCTTCCTCCAGTCATCCAGGGTCAGTCCTGAGTCTGGACAGTACCACCGCCCCTTCACCTGGGTGTGTCCAGTCTTTTTACTCTTGTCCTGACCACACATCTTACAAGTGTAGTGGTACTTTTCCTTTGCCAACCTCTTCTTTGGTGGTTCCCCCCTTGACACTAGCTCCTCATCCTCCTGGGCAGCTTTATTCAGCCTCCAGGCACGTTGCCTTGGCTGGGATGAGCTTGCTGGAGGTTGTTGCAATGGAGGAGCATCGGGACATGGAGGAGCATCGGGACATGGAGGAGCTTGCTGCAATGGAGAAGCATGGGTGAATGGAGGAGCATGGGTAAATGGGGGAGCATGGGTAAACGGGGGAGCATGGGTAAATGGGGGAGCATGGGTAAATGGGGGAGCATGGGTAAATGGAGGAGCATGGGTAAATGGAGAGTGCAGAAATGAGGAAGCATGCGGAAATGGAGGAGGGTGCTGCAACTGAGGAGCTTGCTGGAGTGGAGGAGCTGGCCCAAATTGTGGAGGGAAAGGGGGAGGTGGAAATGGCGGATAAAAAACAGGTTGCTTGTTTGCTGCCAGAGTGCGCTGGCGGGGGAAAGCTTCCCCCTCATGGTTTTCAGGCTCTTCAAATGTCATCACTTCATGTGCATGTTGCACAGGGGCAGCCGGAAGTGTGTTCACTGAGGGGAGAGGCTCCTTGGCTTGGTGCAGCTGTTTGGGAAGAACAGTGCCTTGCAGCAGCATGTCCCTGTCCTTCCTCTTATCCCTCCTAAGCAGCCTACAAGACAAACATTCATTCTTTTATACATGTGAGCCAGTTCTCCTTAAGGTTATTACACATTATCTTACAAGCATGCAGGTGGAGGTTTTCTTAAAGTTAAATATTTATATACAGTCTTGACTGCATAGGAAAGGTAAATGAAATAACACATACCATGAAGAGACGGTGGTGTTGTTAACCGGCACCAGCACCAAGTTTGTCTGGTCCAGGACAACCCTGCTGTCCTCCAGCAGCTGTCTGATGTGGCCGTAGACGCTGACAATGGACTGAGGGATGGGCAGGGTCTTCCCCTTTATGTCCTTTGGCCTGTTACGAGCTTGCTCAAACTCTTTGGCAAGTCTCAGGCAAACACACTCACTGACTCTGTTTACTTCAGGGTCCTGGGCTGCTTGGCCGTGAGTCATGTATAGTCTGTAGGAGAAAAAGATCATATGATCTGGACTGAACAAGGATGTGAAGCCATGAAGGTGATAAAATCATTTTAACTTAACACTTTTCACAGTGACATGCGCTGTCTCTCACTCAATGATTTGTATTGAAACGAAGATGATAGCAAATTGTGGTCAAGCACCTTTCTGCCGCCTGCTGTCCAGGAGCAGAGCCACTCGGCTTCCTGGGTGCTCTCCATGGTCCTGCTGACACTTGTGCCTTCTTTCTAGCCTTCTGGCTATACCTAAACAGTGAAAGAGACATCCATATGCTTCCTTCGTTTAATGGAATGTATGTATAATTATGGTGTACATAATAATGACTATTTTGTACCTTGAAGGGGCCTTGTCCATGTCATGGAGAGCTGTGAACAGGTGGGCTATATCTGCCTCCTCCTTGCCTGACAAAGCGGTGATTGTGCGGTTTAGGCCAACTAGATAGGCTGCCAGGGCATCAACACTCTCCCATCCCACAACACCTCTGGAGTCACATTGGCTGGTCTGAAAAGTGATGAGTGAGAAAAAGAAAAAGAAGCAAATTAATGTTCAGTCATATTTCTAATTATGTGAGCAATGCTGATTTTACATTCATTTATCTTATTAAAATGTAACCACATTTATTTCATGTTAGTATTGTGTTTTTGAGTATGCTAAGGTGTTACAGAAAGTGTTATAGACCTCTGTGATGAGTTCTTTGGGTTCAGTGTCTCCTTCCAACAACTGGTCATTAGGATCACTAGCCAACAGCTCAGGCATGTGTATGGTGGCATTTGCCTCCTCCTCCTCCTCCTCCACCTCCTCCTCAAGCACCTGTGAGGGGATTTCAGGGGCTGGAGCAAGCAGGTCCCCTCTGTTGGTCTGGCCCAATAAATATTCCACCGCTATGCGCTCATCTGTAACCAGTATAAACACATCCCTCCATTCATCTCCTACATGTATAGCACAATCTTAATACTCTGATCTACCAGTGTTGCTCTGAGATCTCTCTTACCAGTTGGTTTCCCGGGTGGGGCAAATTCTGCCACTAGAGCACAACCATGGACACGCTGGCTCAAGTTGTTAAGGTGGGACATCAAGCGAACATCAAAGCTTCTAAGGGTTGAGGCCCCCTCCACAGCTACTGCCTCCTTCGCCCGACCCATGTTCCACCTTGATAGCCCCTCCAGCATGTACATCTGCATATGGGATGCATTGCACCGCCAGCCTAAGAAACAACATACTCTGTTCAGTCAACCATTACTGTAGTGAATACATATGAACACCTAACTGTGGTAAGTAATTGTGTTATTTTAAATCATTACAGCACATTGTATGTCATAACAGAAAAGAACATTAAAAACATACAAACAGTATGTCTCAATGCAAATGTACCTGGAATAAAAGCGCACTGGTGTCGATGAAAACTCTCCAGGGAGGAGGACCCCCTACCACACCTAAGGATGTCCAGCTCTTTGCCACCCTTTTGGAGTGTCCCCACCTTAGTGTACAGTTTAACACCTGGAGGGTCTTGTAGGCACTCCAGGTGCTTCTGCTGCACCTCCCAGATATGGCGCATGCTTGCATGGCTCACCAAACGCAGCCCTGTGGTGTCTGTGAGCTCCCACACCGATTCCAGCAGCCCTGAAATCATGCGCCGTATCTCCTCCACTCCGCGCGTCCTCCTCCTGCAGTGTCTCCTCAGTTCCCCTGAGGTGATGGTCGCCATAAGCTGTTCCTCCGTGGGGCCATGTCCACTGTGGCTGCTCTTCCACTCCTCTCTCTTGGCCTCCTTCAGGCGTTGCACATCCTCCTGGTCCCATTCAAAAATGCAGGATGACAGCTTGGCACAAAAGGTGCCATATAGAGGGTGGTGTTCTGTCGTGAGGCCACAGTTGAAGCGCCTCATAAAATGGAAACTGTCCAAGCGCACTGCAGACCTCCATGGCTGGAAGTGCTTGGTCACTGAAGACACACCTGTGAGTGAGTGTGAGAGAGAAGTGAGTGAGAGACTCAGAGGCACACAGTTTTTCCACACATTGATTTGATAAAGAAGCAATTTTGACCCACCTGACTGGTTGCAGCAGTCCCGGTCGACATAGATGACCTCAGGTTCAGCTTGGCCCGCATTCTTGTAACGGGTGACGATGCCTTGGCACAACTCTTCCAACTCTGCACCTTCACCCGTCGTCAGAACAGAGTTCAGAACCTGTCCAAACTCGTTGCCGATGTTGGTCATCCATGCAGCGCTACCCCCTATTCCACCAGCCAGCTTCTTGGTGATCTGTAAAACAAACACAAGCAGTAAACCAATACATTTTTTGCAATTATATATTTAAAAACATTTTTTTTTTTTTTACTATTGAAACCCTAACCTTCTTTGTCGAATCCATCTTAAGAATTGTACCATAAGTAGAAGTGATTACTCCCTTCATTTCATCAAGATGGCTGAGGATGTCATTAGAGTGGACTGTCTCAAACCACTGAGCAAGTGGAAGGGGCTTGAAGGGTGGTGGAGGGAGATAGACAGCTGCAGAGGGGACAAAGGTAGCCATCTTCTTATGGCACTCACAGTCTGAGAGGTAGCGGATGGTCTGACGTGCCCACTCCTCACTATGCGCTTCCTCTATTGCCGACTGAAAGTAGGAGGAGCTGTTACCACTGGTCCTCGGCTTCAGGAAAGTCATGCATTTCCTGTCCAGAGCCAGGTGTGTTGTGAGGACAGCGGGAAACATGCTCCTGTGCGCAACATCCAGCTGGGAGAGTATGTCCTGGCTCCATGGGCAGACCGGCACAGAACACTTGCTGCAACGTGGATAGTCCCCTCCCACCAGGTAGTAGCGACTATCTACGTCAATCACCTCTCTGACCTTTCTGTAGATCCCGGAGCTGTTCATTTTCTGGGAACATTGTGGGCATTTTAAAGGAATTCCCCACATCCTCATTGGTGCCCAGATGAACAACCTTTGCCGGTAGTACCACCCAGGCTCAGGAGGAGATGGTTTGGGCTCCAGTGGGGGATGATACCAGCAGGCTTGAATTTTTTGTTTCAACTGGCCTGTAGGCCCATATAGGCACTTGGCAATCCACACCTGATCTGCTTCCTGGATTACTCTCCGAAATTGCTCAGGAAGAAAACCTTTCCAATTGACAGAAATTGGTTTAAGTGGAGTTGGAGTGTGGGGTGGCGTGACAGAACTACTTGAAGGTGGGAGTAGAGATGGAGTTGGCTTCGGTGGCAATACTGTTGGCTTTTGCGGTGATGGCCTAATGAAGGCTGCATAGTGAACCTGTTGGATGTGTTTAAGAAGACCAACAGTACCCTGCACCTTGGCCCCACAGGTGTCACATATCTCCTCTGTATGGTGGTCAAGCAGATGCTCTGAAAAATGTTCTCCCTCCACAAGCTGGTTGCACTTGTAGCACTGCACTCCCTGTACTGCCGTTGATGCTCCTGCCTCTGTGTCACTTCTCCCTGCCTCTGTGTTGTCTTTGACTCCCTGTGCCTCTGTGTCTCCTCTCAGTCCCTCTGTGTGGTCTCGGACTCCCCCTGCCTCTGTGTCTTCTGTCCTTGTCTCTGTGTGGCCTCGGACTCCCCCTGCCTCTGTGTCTCCTCTCAGTCCCTCTGTGTGGTCTTGGACTCCCCCTGCCTCTGTGTCTTCTGTCCTTGTCTCTGTGTGGCCTCGGACTCCCCCTGCCTCTGTGTCTTCTGTCCTTGTCTCTGTGTGGCCTCGGACTCCCCCTGCCTCTGTGTCTTCTGTCCTTGTCTCAATGCCTCCTCTCTCTACCTCCGTGCTGACTCGGACTCGCCCTGCCTCCGTCTCAACTCCGCCTGCCTCACTGGACCCAGCACCTGATGACTGATCTGCTGGCTACGGGGGAGTACTACAAAATCACCACCAGAGGAAAAAGCAAACAATCAATTAGTAAATAATTTCACTTACCTTGTGGAACCCACAGGTGCACCGAAGGCTTCTCCCAAACAAATCCTTAGTATGGCTTTGCAGGGGGCACGCATCAATTTTCTCCAAGGCATTTTTCCATTTCTTGGCCCCTGGCCGTTTGCCAGTTGAAAAGTGGTATTGGCCCTGGGCATATTTGAAGCAGATGTCCCTCCAGTAACTATCTGGCTTTCCCGTCTTTGTCATCTGCAAACATTAAATATAAAACAGGTTAATGTCACACTACACGTGAATAATTATCCATGTGCCCTTGTGTAGTGGAGTAGACATCCAACCAAAGTCACTACATATGAATAAATTACCATATTGAGTAGCCATGTGGCATTGTGTAGCTAGTGGAGTGAATAGACCAGCTATGTGCAAATTCAGGGTTTATGCTTTGTGGACTTTAAACTCTGAAGTGATTTTTTTTAATGGCGATATTGATACTGGGGCACTGCAGATCAACTGTTGGTTCTGCTCAAACACATGACACAGCTTTTAACACGGTCTTGCACATATCATGGCCAAAATCTGAGCTGTTGTATATTGTTTATATTTTTCTTTTTGTACTGTAGGCCTTTTTGTGAAGCACTTTGGTCAACAACAGTTGATTTAAATGTGCTATATACATACATTTTATTTTTATTTTATTTGATGACCAGGCTCCATTAAGGACTTGGAGAACATACAGATATAGAAGATATTAGTACTCCTCTGACACGCAATGAAACTTGGCACGATTATTTCACATCGTACGGCTTTTCCCGAGAAATCGGCAGAGTTTATATGGCAAATAAACAAACAAAATAATAATAATAACAACAATAATTCTTGGTCTTCTGATTCTGTCATATCACCAATATCCATAGCCACACAGTGCTAGTACGTACACAGCCAGACTCTCGGTTTGAAAAGCGGCTACGTAACACGAAAGTTGAAATACAGGTTGAATATCACGCTGACAGGCCGGAAAATCAATCATTTACTGTTTTGTCACACGGTTTAACATTCGGCTTATATATGGTGTTGCATTTATGTGTACTAATAAAGTTTAAACACTTACGTTTTTCCCCAATGTTAGAGCGGTTATTGCGGTGGAAAATATGGCCGCTACTCCAAACTTTCTACGCACGCCCCCTCCTACGTCACACAAAGTCACGTGACCTACTGTTGGTTAGGACTTTGTTCGGACTTTGTTCGAAAACCTTTGATCTCGTTAGGACTGTGTTCGGACCTCGTTCGGACCCCGGTTAGGACTTGTTTGGACCTTTTGTAATGTGTTAGGACCATGTAAGGACCTCAAGGCAGTCCATTTACTGGCGGGTACGGCCACCTCGTCTGAAACAAATACTACTTTGAAGCTAAGCTACATGCAAATGTTATGCTAACACCAGCTAGGTGCTAATATTAAGCTGTATGATGTGTGCGCTAATAGTCCACTCTCAAAGCGGCTGAAAGAGCCATTCGGCTGACATGTGGAAGAGAGCCTATCGGGAAGGCGCAGATTGAAACAATTGCATTGGCCGGGAATCGAACCCAGGCCTCCCGCGTGGCAGGCGAGAATCCTACCACTGGACCACCAATGCACATTTTCAAGTGTTTTTGACCCTCAAAACGGGGCCACCCTAAACTGAGAGGTTAAATCAAAAAGAACGGTGATCCCCGAGCCGCCATATGAACATTTTAACTACCCATTGGAGACTGCCAAATGGCCCGTACGGGAATCGAACCCGTGACCTTGGCGTTATTAGCACCACGCTCTAACCAGCTGAGCTAACCTGCCAGTGCAAGAAAGCATGTGTTTTGGGGTGCCAGACATCAAGTGCTTCTTTTCATAGAGGTTGGGTGGGCCAGGAAAATGGCGACTGCACTTATGCACATGTTAGAAAATGCAAGTGATCTCCCCGTCGGGGAATCGAACCCCGGTCTACCGCGTGACAGGCGGAGATACTGTCCACTATACTAACGAGGACAAAAAAGAGGTTTTCCCTTGGGGAAAAAAAATAAATCCTCTTCATTATTTATAGTCTGATACACAACTTGAAATCATCAAGTTAAACACACTTTGCCCTAACGTATGATGATAATGCCTGCCTGCCTGCTTCATCAAGTTAAACACACTTTGCCCTAACGTATGATGGCTGAGGTGTCAGAAATCAAAATGTGATCATTATCATTGGGTGGGAGTCCAAAATTCGTCACGGAACCAGAGCGCAGAGTCAGGATGGCCGAGCGGTCCAAGGCGCTGCGTTCAGGTCGTAGTCTCCACTGGAGGCGTGGGTTCGAATCCCACTTCTGACAGCAGAAGATGTCCAAGAAGCTTTGGCTTTTCATGAACATGCACAAGCAGTTGCGGTCGTAATCGTGGAAGTAGTCAAGAGGTTAGTAATTATGAACTGCACTTTTTCCCGATCTAAAGTCATCTAAGTAAAGGCAGTGTCCTTCTCACTGCCTTGAGAAGGACACGGGTCACAATGGATTTGAACGGGTATAAGGCAACCATGACTTGAAAACGGGCCGTTGCACAGCCACTAATGGACCGACAAGTTGGCTATATGAGCCACACATCGACGAGGATGGGACTCGAACCCACGCGTGCAAAGCACAATGGATTAGCAGTCCATCGCCTTAACCACTCGGCCACCTCGTCTGAAACAAATGCGACTTTGAAGCTAAGCTACATGCAAATGTTATGCTAATATTAAGCCATATGATGTGTGCGCTAATACTCCACTCTCAAAGCGGCTGAAAGAGCCATTCGGCTGACATGTGGAAGAGAGCCTATCGGGAAGGCGCAGATTGAAACAATTGCATTGGCCGGGAATCGAACCCAGGCCTCCCGCGTGGCAGGCGAGAATCCTACCACTGGACCACCAATGCACATTTTCAAGTGTTTTTGACCCTCAAAACGGGGCCACCCTAAACTGAGAGGTTAAATCAAAAAGAACGGTGATCCCCGAGCCGCCATATGAACATTTTAACTACCCATTGGAGACTGCCAAATGGCCCGTACGGGAATCGAACCCGTGACCTTGGCGTTATTAGCACCACGCTCTAACCAGCTGAGCTAACCTGCCAGTGCAAGAAAGCATGTGTTTTGGGGTGCCAGACATCAAGTGCTTCTTTTCATAGAGGTTGGGTGGGCCAGGAAAATGGCGACTGCACTTATGCACATGTTAGAAAATGCAAGTGATCTCCCCGTCGGGGAATCGAACCCCGGTCTACCGCGTGACAGGCGGAGATACTGTCCACTATACTAACAAGGACAAAAAAGAGGTTTTCCCTTGGGGAAAAAAAATAAATCCTCTTCATTATTTATAGTCTGATACACAACTTGAAATCATCAAGTTAAACACACTTTGCCCTAACGTATGATGATAATGCCTGCCTGCCTGCTTCATCAAGTTAAACACACTTTGCCCTAACGTATGATAGCTGAGGTGTCAGAAATCAAAATGTGATCATTATCATTGGGTGGGAGTCCAAAATTCGTCACGGAACCAGAGCGCAGAGTCAGGATGGCCGAGCGGTCCAAGGCGCTGCGTTCAGGTCGTAGTCTCCACTGGAGGCGTGGGTTCGAATCCCACTTCTGACAGCAGAAGATGTCCAAGAAGCTTTGGCTTTTCATGAACATGCACAAGCAGTTGCGGTCGTAATCGTGGAAGTAGTCAAGAGGTTAGTAATTATGAACTGCACTTTTTCCCGATCTAAAGTCATCTAAGTAAAGGCAGTGTCCTTCTCACTGCCTTGAGAAGGACACGGGTCACAATGGATTTGAACGGGTATAAGGCAACCATGACTTGAAAACGGGCCGTTGCACAGCCACTAATGGACCGACAAGTTGGCTATATGAGCCACACATCGACGAGGATGGGACTCGAACCCACGCGTGCAAAGCACAATGGATTAGCAGTCCGTCGCCTTAACCACTCGGCCACCTCGTCTGAAACAAATGCGACTTTGAAGCTAAGCTACATGCAAATGTTATGCTAATATTAAGCCATATGATGTGTGCGCTAATACTCCACTCTCAAAGCGGCTGAAAGAGCCATTCGGCTGACATGTGGAAGAGAGCCTATCGGGAAGGAGCAGATAGAAACAATTGCATTGGCCGGGAATCGAACCCAGGCCTCCCGCGTGGCAGGCGAGAATCCTACCACTGGACCACCAATGCACATTTTCAAGTGTTTTTGACCCTCAAAACGGGGCCACCCTAAACTGAGAGGTTAAATCAAAAAGAATGGTGATGGCTTTTTCAAGTGTTCAGTTCTACCAAAATAAGCCTAGCAGGTGATAAAGACTTATCTCAGCATACTGAACATATCCATGGACCTCTCGCACCCTAAGCAAGAATCATACCCCTAGACCAACGAGCCTCAAACTGCCACAGTAAGGACACACATTACTCACTGTCACCAACCTTTGATACGAGTCAAAAGTCAAAATTGAAGCCAAACCCAAGAAATAAGTGTCTTTCTGACTCCTAACATAGATATGCCTTGTCCAAATTCTAATCATACACCGTCGAGGGTAGCCCCAGTGGCCTAATGGATAAGGCACTGGCCTCCTAAGCCAGGGATTGTGGGTTCAAGTCCCATCTGGGGTGGCTTGCAGCCTAGTTCTTCCGTGGAAGCAATTTAGACAAATGGACAGAAGCCATCCTCTGTGAACAAGCAGAGTTTTGCTTCTGAACAGCTGCCAAAAAAACTTTGTCAAAGTTGTGCCTCAATGCGAACTCATCAATGCCTGTAAACACAAACTCCTCTTGAAATCGGGAGGGTTTTATTGTCATAGTGTTACATTTTGCAGATGCTTTGCATCTTTGGACTATCATCCTGTCAGTTTCAATAGCACTACAGTAGACTGACTGACTTCTTGGATCAATCCCAAGCTGGAAGTTGGGTTTTCGGTATTTTAAAAATGCATAATGTGGCATACGCATATTTTATTATGTGATGCTCCGGGCATTAAAAATCTCCCTGCACCATAACCATCTGAGAAGAAGATTGGCTTTATAAACAACTGAATTGATACAACCTACATTAGTTGAATGATCGGACGTGCCTGTGTAGTCTTTTCAAGTTCAGTCTGTCTTTGTTCAAATTTTAAATTCTCCTTCGAGCCAAAGGAACCTACAGTCCTCTGCTAAGTGAGCTAACGGAAGCACACAAAAGCACTATTTGATTCAAACACACTGGCATAGATATTGCGGAAAAAAAGAAATACAAACATTACTGTTGAAAGAGAACATTCTCAAGGGTCTCGTGTTTTTATTCAAGACTTCACTTCCTCTTTCCTCAACAGAGAGGGGGAATCCGGATTTGAACCAGAGACCTCTTGATCTGCAGTCAAATGCTCTACCACTGAGCTACACCCCCACTGCTCAAATGATGGTTTTACACCAATGGATTGATACAACTATCAATCCTTTTGCCTTGAGTGGGCTCAAGCTGAGAACTGGGTCATTCCTTGTTGGAACAACAAAGGTACTCTTGGTCTTTTTCCATGTGATCAACCACACCAACCGCTGATACAGTATGTCCCGTTATATAAGACACCAATACTATGGTGAAAATTACCAACTGAGATTCCATAATAGTGCAAGGCCAGAAGATTGTTTTTTATACAAGCTGATTTGATACAGCCAACATTAGTTGAATAACTGGACATGACTGTCTGCGCTTTAAATGTTCAGTCTGCCTTTGAGCCAACTGGAAAACACTCCTTCGAGCCGGATTTGAACCAGCGACCTAAGGATGTCCACTTTGGAAACTACAGTCCTCCGCTCTACCAACTAAGCTATCGAAGGATGTTTTTGCTGAGTTTTGGGAATCAAAAAGTTATCTCAAACATCATAAACATTTTTAAAATTGAAAATGTAACCAATTCAACTGCTGAAAGAGGAGACAGTTTCGGATGCATGCTAATACCAACTGTGCTCCTGATTTTGTTGGCTCGGTGCTAAACTTTGGAATATCCGTTTCAGTTTCTTTGGAGTTATTTCTGATCCTCCTTTCAATATTTGGGGCAAAAGTTTGAACGAGACTGGCACAGGCTTCCTTAGTAGGGTTGAGTGTTCGACTGCCATCTGACGTTTGTGCTGAAGCAGAGTGGAGCAGCGGAAGTGTGCTGGGCTCATAACCCAGAGGTCGATGGATGGAAACCATCCTCTGCTAGTAGCTTGGTGGCAGTGTATCATATGGAGTAGTTGCTGTCTTTGTGGACACAGTGGGCCTTCTGAAAAGCTAGACTATTTTTCTAAAACAATACCAAAGCTGGGCCCCATGCAATGCTAATCTCATAAGGAACCCACAGAAGTCAATTTGGTGTGGTGCCTTTTTACATTGAGGCCCATTTGCAAAAACTCCTCTACTAATAAGAAATGTTTTCAGAAAATAAAGTCATTGCTTGGAAATGCTCACATACGATGTTATACACAGTCAGGCCATTTGATTTAAAGGCTATTTGCCTTCTCATCGACAACTGTTTCAAATGAGTTGACATACAAAGAAGACCGCTGTCTTCTAGAGTACTCAACAGAAAATCATCAACTCTCTTCAGCAACTGCTAAACAGTACACCTATGGGCTCGTCCGGGAATTGAAGCCGGGACCTCTCGCACCCGAAGCGAGAATCATACCCCTAGACCAACGAGACACAAATGACCACCCCTGAATAGTTTTTGTATCCAACCAACTTTCACACTGCAATCGAACGCTTTCATGCTCACCCTTAAAAGGTGTTTGCTGCACCAACTGAGCTATCAATAGATGGCAAATGTTCACATTTCTAAATAGCCATACATTCAAAAAGACTCGTTCCATAATATCTGAAATGTGACATTTGGATATGCTTGAAAGTCTTATAGAAAACCGTGATCGCTCAACAAAATTTAAGGCTAGGTTCTAAGTAGGACATGAAGGAATTTTAATTAACATGAGGTTTTAAAGGGGCTAGTGGTGCAATGGATAACGCGTCTGACTACGGATCAGAAGATTCTAGGTTCAACTCCTGGCTGGCTCGTGTGTATTTTTGGGCTGGAAATTGTCATTAACAAAAGAAAAAAGTTAGATTTGAGATGTTGGTGTGTTATTTGCCACTAAATTAAAATAGATTGAATGTCCAACCTTCCTCTGTCAGGCTTTAAAAATGCTACAGCAAAGTTCTTTTATGAGCCCCAATTAAAAGGTATCCTCTCCTTAAGTTAACCTCACTGGTTGGGAATTGAAAAAAGCAAACTTGCAATAGAAATCCGGGTTCATGCAAATGACTTTGGCTTCCCTTCGGTCAAAGGTAGATAACCCATGACAGGGCAGTGCATGGCCTTAAGTCCCAACCCGTGGCCTGCTCTTTAGACCAGTGCTCTTGTTTCTCTTCAGATCGCATAAATCTTTCGCCTTTTACTAAAGATTTCCGTGGAGAGGAACAACAAGAGATTTTGACAATTTGTTGATGCTCTGCTTAACAGTGGGGCTCTAAATACATGTGAAAGAAAAGCATTATACAATTACATTGCAGTACATGCGTTCACTAACTTTCCTCTATCCTACAACTCAAATGCTACACCAAGGCCACTCAAGTTCTGATCCAAAGTTTGGCCTCTTCTGAAACATGGAATTGAACTCTTTGCATTTTTATAATTTGCTGCATCTTCTTTTCTGCCGACTAGCCTTTTTATTTAGTTTCAGTGTCGGACAATGGATGCAAATTAGCCCATGGCTACATTCCGGTGTGGTGTGTTCATAAACATGCACTGTCCAAATAAACCAATAAACAAATACATTCCCACAAAGACAACACAGCCGTGATCCTATAGAGGTTAGTACTCTGCGTTGTGGCCGCAGCAACCCCGGTTCGAATCCAGGTCACGGCATTAGTGATCAGTTTCCCAAAAGCAATGCTGTCTCGTTGCTATTGGCAGTGCAATTGTTTCAACCAGAATCTGATAGACCAAAGTTTTTGACCTCGAAGTGTTTTTTTTAAACTCCTAAGAGCACCCTGCAACGGTTACCTTTAAATGTGTGCCCGGTTTTGACCAGTCGGTGTGTGTTTTTAAATTGAATATGGCAGGTAGCTCAACATTTTGTCAGTAGTGCTTTTTCAAGTGTTCAGTTCTACCAAAATAAGCCTAGCAGGTGATAAAGACTTATCTCAGCATACTGAACATATCCATGGACCTCTCGCACCCTAAGCAAGAATCATACCCCTAGACCAACGAGCCTCAAACTGCCACAGTAAGGACACACATTACTCACTGTCACCAACCTTTGATATGAGTCAAAAGTCAAAATTGAAGCCAAACCCAAGAAATAATTGTCTTTCTGACTCCTAACATAGATATGCCTTGTCCAAATTTTAATCATACACCGTCGAGGGTAGCCCCAGTGGCCTAATGGATAAGGCACTGGCCTCCTAAGCCAGGGATTGTGGGTTCAAGTCCCATCTGGGGTGGCTTGCAGCCTAGTTCTTCCGTGGAAGCAATTTAGACAAATGGACAGAAGCCATCCTCTGTGAACAAGCAGAGTTTTGCTTCTGAACAGCTGCCAAAAAAACGTTGTCAAAGTTGTGCCTCAATGCGAACTCATCAATGCCTGTAAACACAAACTCCTCTTGAAATCGGGAGGGTTTTATTGTCATAGTGTTACATTTTGCAGATGCTTTGCATCTTTGGACTATCATCCTCTCAGTTTCAATAGCACTACAGTAGACTGACTGACTTCTTGGATCAATCCCAAGCTGGAAGTTGGGTTTTCGATATTTTAAAAATGCATAATGTGGCATACGCATATTTTATTATGTGATGCTCCGGGCATTAAAAATCTCCCTGCACCATAACCATCTGAGAAGAAGATTGGCTTTATAAACAACTGAATTGATACAACCTACATTAGTTGAATGATCGGACGTGCCTGTGTAGGCTTTTCAAGTTCAGTCTGTCTTTGTTCAAATTTTAAATTCTCCTTCGAGCCAAAGGAACCTACAGTCCTCTGCTAAGTGAGCTAACGGAAGCACACAAAAGCACTATTTGATTCAAACACACTGGCATAGATATTGCGGAAAAAAAGACATACAAACATTACTGTTGAAAGAGAACATTCTCAAAGGTCTCGTGTTTCTATTCAAGACTTCACTTCCTCTTTCTTCACCAGAGAGGGGGAATCCGGATTTGAACCAGAGACCTCTTGATCTGCAGTCAAATGCTCTACCACTGAGCTACACCCCCACTGCTCAAATGATGGTTTTACACCGATGGATTGATACAACTATCAATCCTTTTGCCTTGAGTGGGCTCAAGCTGAGAACTGGGTCATTCCTTGTTGGAACAACAAAGGTACTCTTGGTCTTGTTCCATGTGATCAACCACACCAACCGCTGATACAGTATGTCCCGTTATATAAGACACCAATACTATGGTGAAAATTACCAACTGAGATTCCATAATAGTGCAAGGCCAGAAGATTGTTTTTTATACAAGCTGATTTGATACAGCCAACATTAGTTGAATAACTGGACATGACTGTCTGCGCTTTAAATGTTCAGTCTGCCTTTGAGCCAACTGGAAAACACTCCTTCGAGCCGGATTTGAACCAGCGACCTAAGGATGTCCACTTTGGAAACTACAGTCCTCCGCTCTACCAACTGAGCTATCGAAGGTTGTTTTTACTGAGTTTTGGGAATCAAGAAGTTATCTCAAACATCATAAACATTTTTAAAATTGAAAATGTAACCAATTCAACTGCTGAAAGAGGAGACAGTTTCGGATGCATGCTAATAGCAACTGTGCTCCTGGTGGCAGTGTATCATATGGAGTAGTTGCTGTCTTTGTGGACACAGTGGGCCTTCTGAAAAGCTAGACTATTTTTCTAAAACAATACCAAAGCTGGGCCCCATGCAATGCTAATCTCATAAGGAACCCACAGAAGTCAATTTGGTCTGGTGCCTTTTTACAATGAGGCCCATTTGCAAAAACTCCTCTACTAATAAGAAATGTTGTCAGAAAATAAAGTCATTGCTTGGAAATGCTCACATACGATGTTATACACAGTCAGACCCTTCGATTTATAGGCTCTTTGCCTTCTCATCGACAACTGTTTCAAATGAGTTGACATACAAAGAAGACCGCTGTCTTCTACAGTACTCAACAGAAAATCATCAACTTTTTTCAGCAACTGCTAAACAGTACACCTATGGGCTCGTCCGGGAATTGAACCCGGGACCTCTCGCACCCGAAGTGAGAATCATACCCCTAGACCAACGAGCCACAAATGACCACCCCTGAATAGTTTTTGTAATCAACCAACTTTCACACTGCAATCAAATGCTTTCATGCTCACCCTTAAAAGGTGTTTGCTGCACCAACTGAGCTATCAATAGATGGCAAATGTTCACATTTCTAAATAGCCATACATTCAAAAAGACTCGTTCCATAATATCTGAAATGTGACATTTGGATATGCTTGAAAGTCTTATAGAAAACCGTGATCGCTCAACAAAATTTAAGGCTAGGTTCTAAGTAGGACATGAAGGAATTTTAATTAACATCAGGTTTTAAAGGGGCTAGTGGCGCAATGGATAACGCGTCTGACTATGGATCAGAAGATTCTAGGTTCAACTCCTGGCTGGCTCGTGTGTATTTTTGGGCTGGAAATTGTCATTAACAAAAGGAAAATTTAAAAAATTTAGATTTGAGATGTTGGTGTGTTATTTGCCACTAAATTAAAATAGATTGAATGTCCAACCTTCCTCTGTCAGGCTTTAAAAATGCTACAGCAAAGTTCTTTTATGAGCCCCAATTAAAAGGTATCCTCTCCTTAAGTTAACCTCACTGGTTGGGAATTGAAAAAAGCAAACTTGCAATAGAAATCCGGGTTCATGCAAATGACTTTGGCTTCCCTTCGGTCAAAGGTAGATAACCCATGACAGGGCAGTGCATGGCCTTAAGTCCCAACCCGTGGCCTGCTCTTTAGACCAGTGCTCTTGTTTCTCTTCAGATCGCATAAATCTTTCGCCTTTTACTAAAGATTTCCGTGGAGAGGAACAACAAGAGATTTTGATAATTTGTTGATGCTCTGCTTAACAGTGGGGCTCTAAATACATGTGAAAGAAAAGCATTATACAATTACATTGCAGTACATGCGTTCACTAACTTTCCTCTATCCTACAACTCAAATGCTACACCAAGGCCACTCAAGTTCTGATCCAAAGTTTGGCCTCTTCTGAAACATGGAATTGAACTCTTTGCATTTTTATAATTTGCTGCATCTTCTTTTCTGCCGACTAGCCTATAGTCACTATAGTCAATAGTCAAAATTGAAGCCAACCCCAAGAAATAAGTGTCTTTCTGACTCTTGACCGTGGACTGACTGACTTCTTGGATCAATCCCAAGATGGAAGTTGGGAGGGGGATCATTTCGTCCCAGATTCATCATAATCTGCTGAATGAACAGGAATGTGTTCTTCATGCACTTTGGGTACTCCAAGTGGAGTGCATAAGTTAGTCCAAACAGGAGACCCATTGCCAAAGGAAGACTGCAGATGGATCCATTACCATATTGTCCTCCAGAAGGATCCCCACTTGGGAGGGGTTCAGTTCTTGCTCTGGACTTCCGTTTTCACCATTGACGACGATTCCTATGAGGATTTCAAATCAAATCAAATCAAACTTTATTTATAGAGCGCTTTTCATACAAAATGTAACACAAAGTGCTTTACAGTGATTAAAAATCATTAAAATCGTCCCCACCAGTAAATATACATAAATAACTACAACCCCACCGCCCACCACCCGCACACACAGACACACAGACACATATACGTACAGACAGCCAGCAGTTAAAAGTCCAAAATAAAAATGGACATAGAGTTGAGTACGTAAGGCTGAGTACAGATGGACCGAAAGAGGAAACACCATCCAAGGAGCCGTCTGCACCAGGAGCAGCCCATCGGCCACAGCCACAGAGCGCCAACCCAGGGTACCCGGAGTAGGTGTAGGAGAGACGTCCTACCTCCATCCAGGCACCCCCAGGAGAGCGCCCGCACAGCCACAGCCAACCAGCACTCCTGGGGCAAAGGGCTCCTTCAGAGGAACCACTAGGAGAACATAAAAAATAAATAAAAAATAAATAAATAAATATTTAATAAGAGATACATTAAAAACAGCTAAAACTGTGCGTGAAATAGCACAGGATAAAAGGAGGGAAACTAAAGAAATAATAGAACTAAAACCGGTAAATAAGGTTAATATAAGTAAATATTAGTTAAAAGCTAAGCTAAAAAGGTGGGTCTTGAGCCTGCTCTTAAAAACATGAACGTTCTCTGTGGTCCTGAGCTCCTCCTCAGGTCGTTCCAGAGGCGAGGGCCATAGTATTGGAAAGACGCCTCGCCGTGAGTCTTTCTGTTGACTTTAGGAATAACTAGGAGACCCCTGCCGGAGGAGCGAAGGGGCCGCGAAGGCTCTTTTGGTAAAAGCAATTCTGAAAAATAAGAAGGACCAAGACCATTAAGACATTTAAAAATCATTAAAAGAACTTTAAAATCGATCCTGAAACACACGGGGAGCCAATGCAGCGACTCTAAAACCGGTGTAATGTGGTCCCGCCCCCTGGTCTTTGTCAGGACACGAGCTGCTGAATTTTGTAAAAGTTGTAAACCTGAGATACTCTTTTTGGGAAGACCAGAAAGCAGGGCATTACAGTAGTCAATACGACTGGTGATAAAAGCATGCATGAGCGTCTCCGTGTTGGCCCGAGAGAGAATGGGGCGGACTCTGGCTATGTTCTTTAGATGGTAAAAACCTATCTTTGTGATATTCTTAATATGTGGAATTAAAGTCAGCTCAGAGTCAAAAATCACGCCCAGGTTCTTCACCTGTGAGGAAGGATTAAAAGACAATGACTGTAGTTTGGGTAAAGGTTTCTCTCTCTGGGCCTCAGGACCGATGACTAAAACCTCAGTTTTGTCCTGGTTAAGCTGGAGAACGTTTTCTGCCATCCAGGATTTAATATCTAAAATGCAGTTAAAAAGTGCATCCATTGGCCTGGTGTCCTCAGGAGACATGGAGATGTACAACTGTGTATCATCAGCGTAACTATGAAAGTTGACTCCATGTCTCCTGATTACATCACCAAGAGGGAGCATATACAGGTTAAAAAGCACTGGGCCTAAAATCGAACCCTGGGGCACACCACATGTAATGTTATGGACCTTAGAGGAGCAGGTATCCACACTTACCATGAATGTCCTGTCTGTGAGGTAGGATGTAAACCATTGGTGGACAGCACCAGAGAGGCCGATGTGTTTTAAACCAGTTAAAAGAATAGTATGGTCGACTGTATCAAAGGCAGTGCTCAGATCCAGTAGAACCAACACTGTCAACCTTTTGGAATCATAATTTAATCTAAAATCGTTTAAAATCTTTAAAGGGCCGTCTCGGTGCTGTGGTTTACCCTAAAGCCAGACTGAAATTTCTCAAGGACGTCATGTGCATTTATAAAGTCGCTAAGTTGGGTAAAAACAAGTTTTTCTAAGATTTTGCTTAAAAATGGTAAGTTGGATACCGGTCTAAAGTTGTTAAAATCATTACGGTCCAAATTGCTCTTCTTCAGCAGAGGCCTCACCACCGCCCCCTTAAAGGCAGCAGGGAAGACCCCCGTCTGAAGAGAGCAATTCATCATGTTTAAAAGCTCATCTCTAAGAGATCCATAAAACGTTTTAAAAAACGGGGTTGGGACCGGGTCTAAAGGACATGTGGTGGGCCTCACTGAGGAGAAAACTTTATCAAGCATCTCAGCATTAACCTGGACAAAACTGTGCAGTGTTTCCTCTGGAACAAGTAGACAACCAGATGCATTTAGAACCGTGTTATTTTGAGTAGATAAAATATTACATCTGATAGTGTCTATCTTTCCCCTGGTCTGCAAACGCCTCACAAAGGGAGTCACTTGGAGTAAAGTTGGTCTTGTTAAAATCAGGATTGATTAGATGTTCTATTGTAGAGAAGAGTTTTTATTATTGTTGATCATTTTTGAGAAGTAGTTGTTTCTTGTGTTTCTTACTGTGTTATTGTAAGTTGTTTGTTGTTCACGGAAGATTTGGTAGTTTATGGTAATTTTGTGTTTTCTCCATTTTCTCTCTGCCACCCTGCATTGTCTTTTGAGTAGTTTGATTTCCTCATTCCTCCATGGAGGAATTGGTTTTATGGGGAGTTTCTTGAATTTTAAAGGAGCGATAGAATCAAGCGCTGACTTGAGTTTGCTGTTAAAATGTTCAAAAATAAAATCACAGGGGGCGGGTAGAACAATAGGAGAATATTTCTCTAAAACATCAATAACATTTGCAGCCACTTCAGGGGTGAGATGACGTTTCCTCACAGCTCTTACCGAGGTCTCCCGCTGGGTAAAACTGGTATTAAAAAACACACAGTAATGGTCAGAGACAGAAGACACAGCTGTGGACAGGCCATACGTGAGGACCAGGTCCAGACTGTGTCCTCTGTCGTGAGTTGGCTGCGTGACGTGTTGGGTAAAATCCATATAATTAAGAACATTTAAAAAAAAAAAAATGTTTACACATACCAAGCTCTTTAGCAGTCGCCACATAGAGACGCCACACTGAGGCCTTGAACACATGAGTTGGCAGCAACTTCACATGCCAAAGTTTATGCCCAGGCTGTCGGCCAGGCAACATGATTGCATTGTCTTCTGCAAAGTCCACAACTCTATTGATCTCCACAGGGCTGATGAACCTGGCTGGTGGACGCAGTGAGAGCCTCTTCCTCAAACGTGGTTTTGCTCCATTCTCCTCGTAGTGTTGAACTATCTCCGCCAGTGTGTTGTTGCCAATGCTGAAAAAGAAAAAAAAGAGGAATAGAAATGTAATCGGATACATTTACTTTAACGTTATTAAATCCTTGGTAAGAAAAGTGAGTAGTTCTTCCTCCACCACTGGCTAAAATTATTAGCATCACATTCAATTCAAGAATGCTGACAGGTTAAATCAATTCAAGCAACCGAAGCATTATTCAAATCAATAGCAGATGCTCACATTTCCATCTAAAAGCTCATTGTAGTAATGGGGGTTTTGTCAAGTGATCGTCCTGAGCTAGCTAACAACATTAGGTACCAGACCTGATACCGAGTCTCGTACCTATTGTCACTAGCTAGCTAGCTCACTCGGGACTCGTAACAACATTAGGTATAAGAAAGTCTACTTTCGTTGAGTCTCTGCTTGACATTTTGATATATAATAAGTGCTTTTGGGTGGAAGCGAAAGCCAGTGATGATGCCAACTAGGGTCTCGAGTGAGCTAGCTTGCTTGCTAGCTAGCTTACTCGGAACTCGTAACATTAGGTATGAGAAAGTCTAAACATGATATAACGTAACACGTACATGTTAGAATGAACACAAAACGATAAACTTAAGTGTATGGAAACTCACCCCATAAGAAACAGAAAAGTGTTCTTGCAGATCTCGTTGCCTCCAATATAATAAGTCATTCGAGCACGCTTTCTCTTTGTCGGGGTCTTTGTGGATGTAACCATCTCCGAAGTGTGAACTGAGCGTCTGTTTGCCTCTGAATGTCCAATAATTCGCATGTCCTGCCACTCTTTCTCCGCAGCTAAAGAATCCAGCCGTATGTTGTACATAATGTCTGGAGAAAGATTCTGGCTACAGGACAGTCTGCCGTGCTGAGAGTTCTCTTTTCTCCTCGTGGAGCATTTACAGTCAAAGTTGCGTATTTTCTCCATTTCTTTGTCTTTATCCTCGTCAAATGTTACTATCGATATAGCCTCTGTTATCTTACGGTCCAACTCGTCTGACGCGACTCCGAAACATTCTTCCTCGTCCTCATCTTCGCTCAGTTGCAAAGTAGGAATATTATTCAGTCTAATTGCTTTCATCGTCGCTCTGATCGTCCTCAGAATCAGTGAGCGCTTGTTCAAAACCATCCGGCTCGTCGAAGAAGTTCTTCCAAACATGTTCGCTGTAACGTCCACGGTTCAGCTCGTCTGCTACTGTCTTTGCGGCATCCATCTTGGTTCAGTGTTGTGATCTGACAGAACACCGGGCATAAGTAGCCACGCTGTAGGGCGGGGCCAAAGACAAAGGGAACAGATCCAGTATGTAAATACGCACAGACAAAGTCACGCCCTACTACACGCTATTAATGAACCCCAAAACAAGTCGGGTTTAAACCTAAACGTTTACGCTTTTAAATATAGTAATACTGCTAGCTTAAACATGGAGAGGCTTCTTCGTAACTTCAACTGAACGATTCTGCAAAAAAGTGAAAATCACCAATTTTCAAAACAAATTCTTTGTTTACGTTTATCTCGGGACACAAGCTGCCGACTTGTGTCTTTGGATTCCAGGGCGGGTCACAAATGCTTTGAGGTCGACAAGAGAATATGCACTCAGCCATGATGAATAACAGCTGGAGATGCTGGGGATTGAACCCAGGACATCATACATGCAAAGCATGCGCTCTACCACTGAGCTACATCCCCATCTTGAACAGAACGTCTTGCTTGACTCTTAGATATTACTAAATGACCTCCATCAGGTGGATGGAGCAGCGTCTAGTGTGAAATTCAGGGCGTTGTCTGTCCCGTCACCTAGGACCTGTTTGCCATGGGAGACCCTACAGGGGCACGAAGCCCCCGACAACAGAGCCTCCAGGATCATTCAGGTGCTTAAACCCCTCCACCACGTTAAGGTGGCGGTTCCAGGAGGGGACAAAAATAACAATGTAACAATGATAACAACTACAAATACAGTACACATAAAAACATACATATAAGCAGAATAATCCACATAAAGGGAACAATACTAATGACAAAGCAAAAATAAAACGGCCGTAAGTGCCGTAAGAAATGAATGATGCAAATGTGTAAAAAGAGAATGTGCTCTTGGTGAAATCCTGTAGATAAACTCGAAGCTGTCGGTCGGTCTTGATGATGAAAATGCTTCATCTTACACTAGAGGCTCTCCCACAGTGGTTCAGTGAAGCCGTCTGAGACCCCAAGATCACAACTAACTCCACACATGTTAATCTAACGTGGATATACTTTAGGTATATACGAGAGATCTGTGTGAAGGTTGGATACATGAAGGGATCCAGAAAACAGCGTCACTTTGCCGAGGATCTTACAGCCTCTGTGTAAGACTAAAAGGTTAAATACAAATACAAATGGTGAGTAGTTACATGAGTCAACTAAAGATATAACATATAAAAAGAAAGAAAGACAGAAAAGAACGGTGGCCACATCTGTCTGAAGAGGCTCTCCCACAGTGGTTCAGTGAAACCTTCTGACCCAAAGATGATCTGATCCTGACTCCTCTCTCAGCTCTGGGATAGATGTCTACTCACATTAGGACTTGCTTTGATAAGGACCAGTGATGAAGATGGTGGATGGATTCTGGTCTTCAGTTTACTAAGACTATCGACCCTTCACTCAGACCTCTGTGAACTGGGCTGAAGTGAGAGACCTCGGGGAGAGACGCTGGGACTCCCAGAGCTCTGCAAACAAGCCTCGCCCCAAACAGTCTCTACACTGAGGAGCATAACGCAGGCCTCCTCTAAGATCTCCGTCTGCCTCCTCCCACATGCTCACAGCACGGGCTGGGGGTACTGCAGCACAGAGGTGTGGCGGCTGCCCTGGCTCCCGTTGTAGTGAAGGCTGTTCGATGATCCTCCAGATTCTCAAAGGGCTCAGAGCGCTGAGTGGACCTGCATCCTTCCACCACGGCCTGAGAAAGACTCACAATCAAGAGGCTTTGAAGAGACATCGATGGGATGTCATGGCAGCTCCTTGCATACGCTCCAGCCTCTGAACCACAGCGAGACCAGACCACTCCCCTCGCTCCTGCAGACTATGGCGAGGGCCACAGAGCAGACCCTCCATGGTCCTGATTGCCCACCTGTGCAGTTACCATCAACCAAAAGTAGACCTGGGTAATAGCACGATAGCACAGCGTACTCTGGTTTTCCCTACCACTAAAAACATGTACAATAGGCCCAGGGACTGCAGGTGGAAATGAGCACAAGTGCTATAACCTGGTACAATGCATCTCTCCGTCTCGAGGCTAATGTATATTGTCCCTGTTCAAATACATAAATAAATGAAGGCGCAGTCGCTGGCCAAACAATCACCACGTTCCCCAGGGTTCCCTCAGAGTTTCCCCACCTGCTCTGCCAGCTGGCTGGAGGTGGGCAGAGAGGGGCCCTGGAGGGTCTGCTCTGCGGCCCTCGCCATAGTTTACAGGAGCGCGGGGCGTGGAGTCTGGTCTTGCTGTGGCACGGAGCCTGGAGCGCACACAAGTAGCTGCCATGACTTTCCATCGATGTCTCTTCAAAGCCTCTTGATTGTGAGTCTTTCTCAGGCCGTGGTGGAGGGATGCAGGTCCACTCAGCGCTCTGAGCCCTTTGAGAATCTGGAGGATTGTCGTACAGCCTCCACTACAACGGGAGCCAGGGCAGCCGCCACACCTCTGTGCTGCAGTACCCCCAGCCCTGTGCTGTGAGCATGTGGGAGGAGGCAGACGGAGATCTTAGAGGAGGCCTGCGTTATGCTCCTCAGTGTAGAGACTGTTTGGGGCGAGGCTTGTTTGCAGAGCTCTGGGAGTCCCAGCGTCTCTCCCCGAGGTCTCTCACTTCAGCCCAGTTCACAGAGGTCTGAGTGAAGGGTCGATAGTCTTAGTGAACTGAAGACCAGAATCCATCCACCATCTTCATCACTGGTCCTTATCAAAGCAAGTCCTAATGTGAGTAGAAATCTATCCCAGAGCTGAGAGACTTTCCAGCCTTCAACATAAGACATGGCTTGAAGTAAAGGAGTAGAAACACGCTGTAGTTCATCGCAGACGGTATCTGTGAAACATTGTCAAGGAAAACATGAATAAAAATGTATTAAGCAAACAATGTACAAGAGCAAATATAATCTGTGGCTGGTCAGAGCAAACCAGTGACCCAAATGAGCTGTCCATCTCACAGACTTCCAAAGGTGAACCAGGGAATATATGATGTCATTCTAAATATCATAGCAACAGAACTGATGATGTCACTGCAACCGGCCAATCACAGATATGCATTTTGTTGCCATAGAGATTAGTCTGTCTAAATAGCGTTTGGGATGGAATGTTCTGAAGTGAACGTCACCATAGAAACCTGCCATGTTAGGGAGAACTAGCAAATTAATATAACATGAGCTAAAAACAGTATAAAAAGTATAAAAGTGATTATGGGTGTATCCAAATGCTTCTGTAATAATGTAGGGTTAGGGTTAGGGTTAGAGTCTTGCCCGGCTACCTCCTTGTTTGTACCCTTTTTGTTTCCTGTAGCGCCTCTTGTGACGCCTCCACTGTGCTGCAGGTGTGTGTGTGGGGGGGGGGGGGGGGGGGGGGGGGGGCTCTTGGTGTCTCTTCAGTGTTTCAGAAGAAGAAGACATTTGTAGGTCTCAAATGCCTTTAGCTCATAAGCTAGCTGTTTGTTTACTTAAAATAATCTGGCTCCTTTATGGCTAGTATGGATCTGCAGTAAAAAAAAATAAAAAGGGGCTTCCGGTGGTGACGATGTAGGAGAAAGACGTGTGGAAGAGGTCTCTCGGTTAAACTGTTAATATATCCCTGTAAACACCTCGACTGATTAAGGAAAGTGACGGACTACAGCTACTAGTTAAACTTGGACGTACAATGAGTGGTCCTAAAACTAAAGTGAGTACTACGCCGAGCTGCCCAGTCACCCGTGGCTCTACAGCTACCGTAACTAGCAAACTTGCTAAAATGGCTGCTGCGGGTCTAGATGCTAGCAACACTCCTGGTCCCGTCAAAGACTCGTCGGAGGTTTTATCAACAAGTCAGCTGATTTCGGAACTGGCGAAGCAGCGGACTTCGCTTCGGGAGGATATGTCAGCGTTAATCCAGGAGTCTGTTAAACCACTGCAGACCTCGGTGGACGCGCTCCGCGAGACGGTAAATCACTTTAATGGCCGCCTAGCTGCTGCGGAGACGCTGGCCGGGGATAACTTTGAGCGCATAACAAGCACGGAAAAGACAGTGAAAATGCTGCAAGCCCAGAACAAGTCTCTTTGTGACCGCCTCGACGATCTTGAAAACAGGTCTCGTAGAGTCAACCTCCGGATAATTAACATCCCCGAGGGCAGTGAAAAGGGACGGGACCCGATCGAGTTCATATCTGAGCTACTGATGAGAAACCTCGGCCCGACATCCTCTCCAAACCCCCGGAGCTTGAGAGAGCGCACCGCTCCCTAGCCGCTAAACCTGGACCGGGAGGTAGACCTCGGCCTTTTGTGATATGCTTTCACCGATTTCAGGAGAAGGAGAAGGTGCTGCGCTGGGCCAGACAACACGAGCTTAAACTCCGCGACTCAACACTGCGAGTCTACCCAGATGTCAGCGCCATCACTGCAAAGAAACGAGCTGCTTTTAACAACATCAAGCAAGCCCTCTACCAGAAGGGAGTGAAGTTCCGGCTTCTCTTCCCTGCTCGCCTGCAAGTTTTTTACGAGGATGAAACATTCTCCTTTGAGACTCCGGAGGACGCGCGCGCATTCTACGACGAACGAGTGAAGGACAAAAACTGAGACATGGTACAGTATTCCCGGTTGATGCCCCCACCTGGGGCTTTTCTCTGCCCCATCTGTTTGGATGAGGCCGTTCCCATTGCCACTTTGTGCTGTCCCGCGGACTTCCTGCCTGATAGACATTTTTATGAAGGTTGGGGTATCTGGAAACGGTGGAGCTTGTCGAGTGGGATAGTTTCTTTGTTTGGGGCAAATACTGTGGCGAAATTGCTAGTGTGCCTTAGTATAGTGTTGAAATTAATGTTAATTTTCTATATTCATAGATTGTTCCTTAATAATATGGTGTATTTTTGTATATGTATAAGGTTATGGAAGCAGAAAGTGTTATCCTGTTGGGATTGAAGATGTGGATATGCTTGGTTTGTATAAGGGGAAGAGGGGTGGGAGGGGTGGGGGGGGGATGTGGAGGGTTGATACAATGTTGCTGTTTTTTTTTGTTTTTTTGTTTTTGTGTCTTGTTTTTTGTTTTTGTTTCTCTCCTTTTTCTTTGGCTCGGAAGTCACGTCAGGCCGGAGATCGCTCCCCGTCTCCTGACATGACGACTCAGGGTAAGAATCTTCGCTTTATCTCCTGGAACTTGAAGGGTGCCAACCAGTCCATTAAACGCAACAAGGTAATGACTCATTTAAAACAACTCAGGGGTGATGTTCTCTTCTTACAGGAAACCCACCTCTGCTCCTCAGAGGTTGGCCGTATCAGGCGACCCTGGATAGAGCATGTGTTTCATTCTAAATTCCCAGTAAGGGCGCGGGGTGCGGCTATCCTCATACACAAGAGTGTTCCATTTGAGCTGTCAAACTCCATTGAAGACCCTAATGGCCGATTTGTAATTGTTTCGGGCAGATTATGTGGCATGCCTGTGGTCATGGCCTGTGTCTATGCACCTACATGGGATGACGATAAATTCATTACAAGTTTTTTCTCTTCTCTGCCTAAAGTTGATGATCACTATTTAATTATCGGCGGTGACTTCAACTTAATTCAAAACCCCTCCCTGGATAGGTCTTCCTCTAAACCTCAAGCGTTGTCTAAATCGGCTAAAGTCCTTGACGCATTTAAGATCAATTTAGGTTTATTTGACCCATGGAGAGCTAAATCACATTCAGACAAAGCCTTCTCCTTCTTTTCACATGTCCATCACTCATACTCACGTATAGATTTTTTTCTTATGGATAACTATTTTTTGTCAGAGGTCCACTCATGTCAATACCACAGCATCGTCATCTCAGACCATGCCCCTGTATCTGTAGATATTAGCTTCCCCAGGCGGGCTCCCCCATCCAGACAATGGAGACTTAACTCTTCTTTACTAACCCAAGTTCCCTTTAAAGACTTCCTTCAAACGCAGATCTCCTTGTTCTTTGACATTAATGACTCTCCAGAGATTTCTAGACGCACTCTATGGGAAACTTTTAAGGCATTTATGCGTGGGCAAATTATTTCATATGTCTCAACCCTAAGGAGGGCAGAAAGGGTGGAAGGTGAGGCACTCACCAAGGAGATATTTAGAATTGACTGTCTGTATGCTTCGGCTCCTACCCCTGCTCTTTATAAAGAACGCCTCCAGCTTCAGTCCAAATTTGATTTATTGTCTACGAGTAAAACACAGAAGCAGTTATTCCTTGCTAAACAACGCTTCTTTGAGACTGGAGATAAAGCGGGAAGATTATTGGCGCATCAGGCGCGTGCGGCCACACTGTCCAGATTGATTCCCATGATCAAATCCGCGTCGGGTGAAGCCACTTCAGACCCTATCGAGATTAATAAGATATTTTGTTCATTCTACTCTCGTCTTTACTCCTCACAATGTACTTCGGATGTCTGGGATGGAGATAATCCTTTGGATAAGATCATTTTTCCTAAGATAGACGAGGGTTCGTGTAGGGAGCTGGGAAGTCTAATTTCTATTAAGGAAGTACAGGAGGCAATTGTATCTCTTCAGAATGGTAAAACTCCAGGCCCTGATGGGTTTACGGTGGAGTTCTTTAAGCTGTTCTCAGCCACCATTGCACCAGCCCTGCAAAAAATTTATAATGAATCCTTTGCTAGGGGCCGCCTGCCCCCCACCCTGTTGGAGGCCTCCATTTCCCTTCTGCTTAAGAGTGATAAAGACCCTCTTATTTGTGGTAGCTATATGCCCATTTCTCTCTTGAATGTGGACCTAAAGATACTGTCTAAGATCTTAGCCCAACGCCTACAGCGGGTCCTATCAAGTATAATATCAACTGATCAAACGGGTTTCATGCTCGGAAGGCACTCATTTCATAACACAAGGAGGCTCCTAAATATTATCAGTGCTCCTAGCTCGAACGTTCCGGAAGTGATTGTCTCACTTGATGCAGAGAAGGCCTTCGATAGGGTGGAGTGGGGCTTCCTTTTTTTTGTCCTACAGAAATTCGGTTTCAATCCAGAATTTATTACTTGGGTTAAATTGCTTTACACCAGCCCAGTCGCCTCAGTCCACACTAATGGACTGAGGCGACTGGGAAGGAAAAAAAAGACTGGAAGTTCTCAGTCATATTGTATTGTCATGTTGTGAATATGCTTCCAATAAAGATAGTCAATAAAAAAAAATAAAAAAATAAAATAAAAAAACACAAAAACACAGCACAGATGTACAGAAGTATCCAGCTAAACAATGTGGAACACAGAAACTACAAATGCAGTCCGCAGAAAAACTCTGCTGTACCAAGAGAGAGGGACGTTGCTGCTTATTTACACGTTGCCATAAAGTAAAGTAGTGATGGTTTCATTTATTTATTTGATCAGGGACAATGCACAAACAACATTAGTCTAAAAAAGAAGAGAGTCATGTGCCAGGTTAGAGCAAAAATGCTCATTTCCACCTGCAGTCCCTGGACAGGTTGATGTTATACTTGCAAAAGTTCATCAAATATATACAGAATAATACATAGAAGCTCACATCATAAAAGCACTTTCTATCACTCACTCACTCACAGTTGACAGCGTTCATATCACAGTCATTCAGTGCGTACAGGTTTGCTTTGATAATAACCACTGTTTGGTCAGGCGTATAAATGTACTATAGTCTGTGCATGAAATAGTTTGGTTTGGAAGAGCGTTCCAAAGGCTCGCTGCTTTATAAGAGAATGACTGCTGACCAGATGCAGGTTTGTGTCTTGGAGCTGAACTCTCCTCTGACTGTCCACCGTGTGCTTCTAGAAATTCTCTCCGAATTGAGTGTGAAAAATGTTCTCAAAGGGGGAGCAGCGATGTTATGAATTATTTTAAACACAATAGAAATGTGATTATATTTAACCCTCGCGCAGCCCGAATCTGCCTGAGTCAGAGCTGGTTCCCTGTATATTTTGTGTATGTTTTCTAGGCTTTGAACTCTTTTCAACATTTTCATAGCTGTTTCTCTGTCAGCGTGTCTTTGTTTTCTATTCCACTTCTTCTTCTTCTTCTTCTTCTGCCCCTAGAGCGTTCGGTTCGTGGCACGCCTCCTCGCTTCTTTCCTTCTGTCCCGGGCCCATATGTGCCAGGGTGGGGTAGTGTGGGCACAGGGTAAATGTGACCCTTTACCCTCTCATCTCATCACCGAGCCCGGGGTCGGCCCGACACCTTTTGTCCCGCGGAGAGGTCCCGGGCCTTTTTTTGTCTCCCGTGGCTGTTTCTAAAAGGAGGAGACCTGATGTATTGCTGGTGCTTAGATTGAAACGGCGTGAGCTGACCAGAGCCCGGGGCGAGCGTCGCTCTTTCCCAAAGTCAAGGATGAGACTTGTTGATACATCGTGTATGAAAACAAACTGCCAATGTAGTAATTCACGAGCTTTGTTTTACTTTCACGTTTTCTCTGGTCAATTCCACCCGTGCTGTAATTCTGGCTTTAGTTTTTCAATGTATTACGCTCACTGTCCTGTTTTTCCAACAGGAAATTAAATAACTGTAGGCCTACAGTACAAAAAGAAAAATATAAACAATATACAACAGCTCAGATTGTTTAGACACTTTCTGTAACACCTTAGCATACTCAAAAACACAATACTAACATGAAATAAATGTGGTTACATTTTAATAAGATAAATGAAATCAGCATTGCTCACATAATTAGAAATAAGACTGAACATTAATTTGCTTCTTTTTCTTTTTCTCACTCATCACTTTTCAGACCAGCCAATGTGACTCCAGAGGTGTTGTGGGATGGGAGAGTGTTGATGCCCTGGCAGCCTATCTAGTTGGCCTAAACCGCACAATCACCGCTTTGTCAGGCAAGGAGGAGGCAGATATAGCCCACCTGTTCACAGCTCTCCATGACATGGACAAGGCCCCTTCAAGGTTCAAACTAGTCATTATTATGTACACCATAATTATACATACATTCCATGAAATGAATGAAGCATATGGATGTCTCTTTCACTGTTTAGGTACAGCCAGAAGGCTAGAAAGAAGGCACAAGTGTCAGCAGGACCATGGAGAGCACCCAGGAAGCCGAGTGGCTCTCTCTCTCTCTCCTCATACTGTCTGTTCGCACATGGTTTCTAGTTACAATAAAGTTTTAATTTGATTTAAACCAAGATTAGCTTTCACGGTTTTTATTTAATTTCCTGTTGGAAAAACAGGACAGTGAGCGTAATACAGGTTCAAATCGTGCCAACAACGGTGTACTCAATTCAACTTCAAGATATTAATTTCTGCTGAAAAGATGAGGTTACAGTACATCTTCAGGAATTCTCTGGTCACAGTTTTGGCGCTTTAAAAACCACTTTGGAAGCAGATTGTTTGCTGAAAGATGTATTTATTTAATCTTTAAACTCATCTGAAATGGCAGTGGTGGGATTTGAACCCACGCCTCCAAAGAGACTGGAGCCTTAATCCAGCGCCTTAGACCACTGGGCCACACTACCTCTGTTAATGTGCTCTAAAATGCTAAAACGCCCTTTCAACAGGAAACATGTACTTGTTGATATGGCTCATGATGTGTGGAATGTATTAAAGCCTGTATACTGCTTCTCCCATATGGTCTAGCGGTAAGGATTCCTGGTTTTCACCCAGGCGGCCTGGGTTCAACTCCCGGTATGGGAATATTTGATTGAAATCGGTGAGGCAAAATTGACATAAACTAAAGTTCTTACTATGGCTAATGGGCCTGGGGTCTCATTTATAAATTTCAAGAAATAATATCTGAGTGATTAAAAGCTTATTCTGTAGTTTCAGGAAATTTGAGCTCCGTGAATGGCACTGGCAAATATCACAATCAGCGTCTAAAAGGCTCTTCTTTACGTTCTAAAAGTGTATTTCCAAAAGTGTTATTGATGAGACACTGCACTCTGCCAAAAGGTTACTTGTGATCAGAGAAACAGCGGTACATGTCAGTAAAGATTCACCCGGCCTCTGCTGTCACTGCTGCGGCATGTGGCCCCTCCCTCTCGGTAAAACCCTCTCAGTATCGCCTCAAGTTTAGGTAAATCTCATTCATAAGTTACTTTGCGTGTCCTTATATGGTGACATGGGGGCGTGGCGTGGGGAGGGGTCATATGCGCACATTTCTGCTGCAGGTGGAATCAGTGAAGGGGAGATTATGTGGTGCTGCACGTACGGAGGGTTTCATAAATCCCTTGTTTTTTCTCCGTACGTGGAGTTTGGGTTTTGCTCGTACGTGCTCTTATAGGCAGATTCTCACAGAAAGTTTTATAAATGAGGCCCCTGGACTTTACTTGCTGCTTTAGGATTTCCTTTCAAAGGCCACTGAAACTTTGACCAAAAGGCAGCATTTCGCCGTTCTAATCCCACACAAACTCAATATACGTATGCCAATCGACATGCACTGTAAAAATGTTTCAATGGCTTTGCGATGGTGGTATAGTGCAACAATCCCTTTTATAAAGTAATTTCACGACTATATTCGATCTTGTACTTGGAATACATAAGTAAATGTAACTTTAGGCGTATTAAGTCAATATTGCCCGATGAAACCAACACTAGGGTTAACCTGTTTACGGACTGGGTCAATATTGCCCAACAAAAACACCACGGGGGTTAACCTGCTTTATTTCTCTGGGGTCAGTATTGCCCTGGAAACGCACCGTTAAGGTTAAAGACCCTAATGTAAAAAAAACAAAATAAATAACAAAACAAAAAAAAAGAGCCTGAAAATTGCCACACATCCATATTTATATCAGCTTAATTTGACCAAAAATCATTCAGTGGCTTTTGAGCCATTTGGATGGGCTGCCGCGCCAGTGGCTTTCGGGTCAAAATGACTAAGGTAAAATCTAAAACAATCTCCATGGTGAAAGAACAAAATAAAAACAGCGTGGAGGATTGCCGAGCTTTTTAATTTCCAACTGTACCACGAACTGTCCGCGCTTGTACAAATGAATCCACAGCACGACTCATTGAAACCAGGGCATTTGAGGATTTACGTGCGAAAAAGGGGAGAGAGGAATGACCGTATGTATTATTTTTTTTTTGCCCCGTCAGGTCGGGTCAGGTCAATCCTCTCTTCCGCTGGCCTGTATCAACATTTGCCAGCGCTCCGTGTCCCGCGTTCTCCCCCCAGGATGTGTCTGCTTTCACTCATTTGTGACTTGGGCGAATGTGGATCTTGCTTTGAACTGATTAGCCCGCGCTATCGCGAGCACCTAAGCGCCTCTCCTTGTATCCGAAAGGAGGAAGGTTTACGGTGATGTGTGGCTGGGGCCCCTTTGATAAAAAGTAGGTGACGATGACCATGAGCGAGCTGTTAACCTCTTAACTGCAGTCCCCCCTGATCAGGGGGGGTTCTGGTATTTACACTTACTTGCGATGTGGTAGGAAAAATATGACTGAATATACAAGTGTTATATATCATTTTTATCAGCTTCACCTTCACAAAACTCCTATAGAGATTATTTTATGCCTAGGTCTTACCCAAAATGTAAATATTCTAAAGTGTCAATCAAAGCAGACTACTAAACAGACTGATAAAAGGCCGGTTATGACCTTCCAGGCTGGTTTTGGAGGTCTAATTCTCGTACAACCCAGAAGTGCTTGTACTCTTTCCATTTGTTATAATATTTAGAATAGAAAAATCAAATCACTTTTCTTATATAAAAACCTTGTGTTGTAAAAATAATTCAATATTCAACATTAATATTATTCGTATTAGGACTAAATACATACACATAAATACATATAAGCTATTGCGCATCACTTCATCAACATATCTTTCTCATCGGGCGTATATATATACGATGTCAGATGTCTTTGTCTTCCCCTGCTTCATGCCTTCAAAATAAAACCATCCCAGAGCCTCCAGTGCCACGGTTATAGTGCTGCACCCTTCAAAGAAAGGACCACATGTGCCGAATTGTCTTTTTATGCATAAAAGGGCCCAAAGTCCAAACTATTATTCCCACAGCTATAACATTTTACACAGTTGGTGCTGTTAATACAATTAGTAACTACAGTAAGTTTCAAATGAAAACTATGAAGTATGTCTTTGGAATTTATTTGTAAAGTAGCATCAA